>OZ012735.1:224108630-226508630 GCA_963859935.3 Lathyrus sativus | reverse complement strand
GCATTTAATGACCAAAAATTGAAATAATTCATTTTGTGTCCAAACAAGGAAAAATAATAGGTCATTTTGAATGGAAAGATCATTTTCGGAACTTTGGCAATGTTAGAATTTTGGTTTGAGTCCATTTTCATACCATTTCATGTTGTTACTTCATGATGAAGCAACATATCCAACTCATACCATTGGCTTGCAAACAAGGAAATTAACATGACAAACCAATTCAATATCTCATGAGATGAATTTTCCAAGCATTTTCATGCCCAAAGAGAGCTAGAATCGTGACTGGTGTGGATGGTATTTTGAAGGAGAAAGTGAAATTGAAAATCTCATATGGAAGGTTACGGAAACTTCTAGACATTTCCATTGAGTTCTATATAAACATTAGAGTGTGTTCAGCCATTTTTTGGTGAAGATTGATCCCTGAAGCAGAGAGTGAGGTTGAAGTTTCACAGTTGCAAGTTGAAATCGTATTCTGAGTTCAAGGCCAATCCAAGAGAAATTAAAGATTGCATTAGCTTTGGAAGGAGTTTTAGAGTGAATCTGGATCATTGTGGAGGAGGAATCGAGCAAGAACTGCACCTGTTCTTCATCTGAAACCAGGTTTGTGAAAATTGAAATTATGCTTAATTAAGGCAGTTTTAGATAGAAATCTTCATGTGGTTAGGTTCTATTGATGATCTAGATGGACTTAGGATGGTTAATTACACGGTTAGAGACAATGCTAGGTGTTGTGCAACTTCTGTTGAGATGGATTTCTCATGATTCTTGGAGTGTTGTTCATATTTGGATAGTGGAATGTGATCTCTGATGAGTGTAGTTTCCATTAGTGTCATCAATTTTAAGAATCATGATGATCAAGATTTGATGGATTTCTGAAAATTCTTTCGTGTTTGGAGTTGGAAAAGGAATCAATGAATTTGGAGATTGGATTCGTGTTCAGGATGAAAAATTGAGTAAGATGATGATTTGTTTTGTCATTTTTGATGACCTGAGACGAGCACCTCACCGGAGAAGACGGTGGCACTGCAGCTCAGGCCACCGTCTGGTTATTTCCCTCCATCAGTTTGAAATTGGGGACGATGAACATGAGCCCTCAGATCATGGTTTGACATTTGACTCGGGCAAGGGATACACGACCACGATTTGATCTCAAAGTCTGAAGGCTTGGATTTGAATGAAACACACTGTTTCATTAATTAGTTTGGTTTGGGCTTAGTGCACTGATTGATATCCACACCCCCTCTGGGCCCAATTCCTGAAATGAACTGCAATGAATTGCTATTTGATACGCACCTTTTATTAATTTCTTTCTTATTTCTTTTATTTTGTGCATTTCATATAATTTTGTAAATAATTCATAAAAAATAGAATAAAATAACTCAATTAATTCCAGATTTTTTTTCCTTGATTCATGATTGAATCTAGAATTTTATTAAATAAAAATATTAGGAATTCATGCATTTTTGATTTTATGTGCATTTTTTTTACATTTTAATTGATATTAAATCCATTATGGTTGATACCTTGTTTTGTGGAATTTTGTGTGATCATTTGATGATGATTCTTGAGATGATTTTTTGTGTGTAGCTAGTTTAGACATGTATGATCCCCTTAGATTTTTCTCACATTTTTGTGATGAAAATAGGTGTTGGTTTTAAGTTGGAACTTTAGGTGCTATAGTTTTAGGGTTTAAGCTTAGTACCTCATGAGTTAGGATTTATTTCTAGGACTTTGTGGATGATTTAACCTCTGGATTTTGTATGGTAGATTTATGATTGACTTAGGTTCCCATAGTTATTTTTGTAGGATTTTACAATTGGTTTTAGTATTTTAGTTGGATTTAACTTTAGTACTAGGTTTTAGGTGATCCTAACTTGCTAATTCAACTAGAATGATTTCTTTAGTTCCCTTAGATTAGGGTTTTGTTTCTCTTGCTCTTGGATGATGATGAAGACTTGTGTGGGATGCTGAGGAATGCATGAGGGAGCTTGGACTTGAAGTTTGCTCTTCCTTTGGAGTAGTTTTGTTTAGGTGTTAAGATTAGGGTTTGTAAGTAGAGCTTCTAGATAGATTCTCTTCTTTCATAAAACATGGAAGGTGTTGATCATTTCCATTCTTCCCTATGATGTAAGGTCCCCTTGTGAAGGCCTCATCCCTCCTTTGGTAGGATGTGTGGCTCTTCCCAAGTTGGTAGAACCTTTGAGGGTTCTTGTCTTTGATAGGGGAATGTTTAGTGGTGACCTTTGGTCTTCACTTTGGTTTCCACTATCCAAACCTTGCTCTTGTTAGATGAATCTTTCTCCCTTACTAGAGGATGGAGTTCCTTGTTAGAAGATTGAGGATTCTAGAAGTTGCTACTTCTCTGTATTTGAAGATTGCCATTGGAGCTGAAGCTTGAAGACCAAGAAGAACAAGTTGTCACTTATGAAGAAAACCCTGCTGAGATCAAATGAGGAGCTGAAGCTTGAAGTTGGAGAACAAGTTGATACTTGTGTTTGAAGATGGAGTAATTTCATTCCCCTGAGGATGATAGCCTTGAAGAACATTTACAGACTCAGGACTGAGTTGCTGTCAGAGGATTGCTTTGCTGTGAACTGTGGGAGTGGTTGATCTGCTTTCTTTTCTGTCTGTTTGCTTTCTGTGCAGCTGTATTGATGTGACTTGTTTGATTTGCTTGATGCATTAGAATAAGTTCATGGTTAGACTGATGTAAGCTAGGAGCATGATTGTACTAGAGGTTGAGTTGCTCCCTCTGCTTGTATTTTTACTGTATGGCTTTGCTTGCGGGTATTCGGTAGAGCCCTGCTCCCTTGCCTATGTGGTTTATGATTTGCTTGATGGCATTTTATTCTTCCTGTATGATTGCAGTTATTCATATCTGGCTTGAGGTCGAGACGAGCTTGTGGAGGCTGATGCCCCACACACATTTCCTCCCTCACTTGCATTGCATGCATTTTACAGTCGTTTACTGTTTACTGTTTAAGCTGATGCTTTATCTGTTTCTGTTTGTCATTGACATGATCCCCTAGGAATCTCACTTCCTTTGATAAGGAAGTGATGATTAGAACTTTAGGTTGAACCCTATGCATGATAACTTCTAGGAGTTCCCTGTTTCAAACCTCGACCATAGGATGAATCCTCGGCATGACAACTGTTAGGACTTGATAGTCTCCCCTTAGTTGAACCTGTTTGTTCTCTTCTCACCTCAAAACAAATCAAAATACAGTAATAAAGGTTAGTTGACGTCGTATGTTACGAGCCTTAAGCTATCTGAGAAAGGATTGTTGGAGAGTTTCTTTTCAACAGTCTGGATGTTTAGTATGACACCCTTTGGGTGACATGCGACGCATTCACTCTCGGATCATAGTCTCTAGTGCGATATTGGTTGCAAACATCCATAAAAAACAGTTCTTCCGTAAAAGACAGAAAACAAACTTCAAACCTTTTTGCCCCGTGGGCCCATAATTCAAAGGAAGCTTTTCTGAAGAAAAGAGTGTCGTTAACTCCCAGTTCTACCGCAAATGGTAACGCTTGAGTCTCCAAGGGTCGAGCTGCGTACGCCAAACTGCTGGAACTGTTTGTTAACCCTACTCGATAAAACAGATGAATCTGAATCCCCGTAATCCGTATTATCCCGAACTACGTAAGCTCTGATCTCTCATACCTGTTGAGAGTACGTAGGCACAATACTGATGTATTGGCGAGCCACCTTCCCCATCACCCGTAGTTAGTCGAACTACGTTGACTCTGATTTCTCATTCTCTGATGAGAATACGTAGGCATAAAGCGCGACGCTTTGCCGAGTCATTTTTCTTTTCTTTTTCAGACCAGCCTTGATAGGTAGATAGTAAACAAACCCGTCAGATAAACACAACAAGCATGGATCCCATTGAGTACGATGGATGTGAGGGGTGCTAATACCTTCCCCTGGCGTAACCGACTCCCGAACCCAGACAATGGTTGCGATGACCTTGTCTTATACCTTTTCGTCAGGTTTTTCCGATCGTTCCCTTTCCCGTTCTGAGGGATAAATAACGAAAGGTGGCGACTCTTCTGTTTTGCCGGCACCTTATTTTCGCGGTAGTGACAGATGTCTAAGCAAGATCAGAAGAATGAGAACATGGAAAAATGGATGACAAAGCAAGAAGAATCTTCATCTGAGATCACTCAACTTCTGAAGATGATTTTGTCCAAGCAAACCTAGTTTATGTTTTTATGTATCTGATGTTTGTGCACATGTACTTGAATTTATCTGATGATTTGTCTGTTTTTAATATGAATGAATGACTTTGCTGTTTTCTCTACATGAATGTATCTTTTCTGTATTTCCTTTTTATTTGTCTTTAAAAGTTTTACTTTTTGATTATGACAAAAAAGGGGGAGAAAATGGATTTGACTGTTCAAATAAACTCTACCTAAATGAAACTCAGACATATCTAACTATAACTAACGTAAACTCTTAGTATTTCAGAACATTTGAAAAATCTGACAAATTCTTTAAAAGTTACTCTGATAACCCCAGATCAAGTTTTAACCTATCAGGCTCTGATTCTGAAACGTGCATCCAAAGTCAAGATCTAATTTTTGGAACAATCAGGCTCTAATTCTGAGAAGAATACTCATGCAAAAAGGGAAGTTTCTATTCCTTCTAAGTATTCAATTCAGGGGGAGATTCATAATCTCAGGGGGAGTTATAATTATATTTTTATTGAACAAAATTTCTTATGTTTTTGTCACCATCAAAAAGGGGGAGATTGTTAGAACACAGATTGGTTCTTAATTATATCTCTATGTTTTGATGATAACTCTTATGAAATTTTGTATTAAAGAATTATATACTCTAAAATTTGTTCAAGAATGTTTGCTGCAGATATTAAAGTAAATATTATTCTGGAAGCAAATTAGATCTGAACATGAAAATATGCAAGGCTCTGAAGCGTCAGAAGCATCTCTTAGAAGAATCTGAACGCTGCCTACAGAAGATTCTGAGCGCTGTCTACAGAAGGATCTGAAGCAGAAGCTACAGAAAAATCTGAAGCAGAAGCCAGAAGCATTTGAAGCATTGAATACTTTTGTATGAAGAGTTTCAAGCACAGTTTTTCAGAAGACTCTGATAGTATTGTATGCTGCAAGTACTGAGGATCTGATTCTAAACTCTGCTCTGAATTATTACACGTTGAAAGCACACTTGCTGCAATGCTCTGATTCAGCAAACTCTGATGAACATCAAAGGCTCTGATCATTTAAGGCTCTGATGTTATTTGCTGAAACTTGTTGAAGAAGAATTCAAAGTTATGCCCGTTGGAGTGGCCAAACGACTCTTTCCTCATTTATGCTAGACACAAGAACACAGACAAAAAGGATTTCTCTGTGCATTCTGTTTCTAGGAAAGGTCATGTGATGTGAAGACAAAAAGGCTACAACCCTTTTCAGTACACAACCTTCAACGTGAAAAATCTTGGACCTCTGTGCCTATAAAAGCAAGACTCCATCTCTCTTCTTTAGTTGACGAATTAATTGAAAGAAATTCATTACAAGCTCTCATACAAATCATTCACTTGCTGAATTTATTTCTAAGTTCTTAAATCTTAAGTGTAAAATCACAGTTGTGATATAGCTTAATTAGAAGCATTTAAACACTTGTTTTATTCTTACATTTGATTGTAAAAGATCCTTAAGAAGATCCAGTTGGGATCAGTAGTTCTTGAGAAGACTAAGAACAGTTGCTCTTAGTGCTTGCTATTGTAATCAGTTGATTAATAGTGGATTAAGTCCTTGTTGAGAAAGACAAATCACTCTTGATAGGGTGGACTGGAGTAGTTGAGTTCAACGAACCAGGATAAAAATCTTTGAGTTTTTATTGCTATAAGTTTTTCTATATACTTATTCAACCCCCCCTTCTAAGTATTTTATCACCTTCACCACTTCCTTTAAGAAGCTTGTGTGGCGACTGCCACATCTTTCTAGGGTGTGTGGAGAGTGCCACAAGCAAGGGTGGCGAGTGCCACTTCCATTTTCAAAGACAAGGTGGCGAGTGCCATCTCTAAATGTGGGGAAAAAAGACAAAAAAATATTTTTTTAATTTTTGTTGTTGAAGAAAATATGAAAATAAAATGTTAATTCACTAATGATAATTAAAATGAAATGGAATACTACAATTTAGAAAGTAAATTAATTTGTTAATCACTAGAAGAAATAAAAAGATGTCTCAAACAAAGACAATTACAAAAAATCAGTAAATTGCGAAAACAACAAAATAAGATTGTCCGAAAATAAATAAACTTGTCCGAAAAATAAAGTTCCTCTCCCACACTTGAAACAAACAGTGTCCCCACTGTTCGAAAGTGTGAAGATGGGAATTCAATAATATCCAAAAAGTTAGCCACGAGGAGGATGAGGAGGAGCAATAGAGAAAAGATGCTGGTAAATGTGATCCACCTGCTCCGTCACCACATCCATGAATTCATGAAAATCCACCTATAGAGTTGTAATTTCACCTCTAAGGTCAGTGTCACTCATCTCCAGTGCGCGAATGGTAGCAGCATGATCCACTTGTTGGGCGGCAGGCACAACAGGAGTGCTAGAGCCCGAATCAGAGAGATGGTCATCATACTGGTCATAATAGTCATATATTTATGGAGTCTCAGGGGGTGTAGGTGGAGCTTTTGGTTCATCTAAGTCATACATCCAATTATTCATATTGTGGACACTAGTTCTTTCATAATTTGGTAAGGCAAATAGATGGGCAACCCGATTATCGATCAGGAGTTCAAAGGTGTCAGGGCCAAGGTTTCTAATGATGCCATGGTTGAGGCAAAATGGAATATCCATAGGTCGTATAGTACCTAGGGGGTTAATGCTAAGAAGCGGTTGCCTCAGTCAAATAGCATTGGCAATCATGGTTACTAGGCCTCCAATAATGATTGATTCGTGGCCGGCCTGTGTTATAAGTTTAAAATTGGCCATCATAAAGGCAGCCCCATTAACGGGTCGAGCTTGAGAAGCACAATGAAGCATGAAAAGCTCGTCTTTCAACACAGGGTAAATATTTTCCTCTTTACCAAACAGGGTGTGAGCAAGAAACTTACGAAGGTATCAGATAGCAGGGTAATGAATGCTTTCCGAATACATAATGTTGGGTTCAGGATGATTATTTCCGGTTATGCTACCCTAGAAGTACTCCAAGTCAAGGTTGGTTACTAGTTCCTCTTGTACTATGGTATAAGAATCAGGGCCGCTTGGAAATCCTAGGAGTTCGACCATCTCTCAGTAGTTAAAATGGTAATACCACTACTGAATCCATACTCGTGGTCGGGCTGGTAAACCAGTGAGCTAAGGAACTCCAGGGTAAGGCTACGGTAGGAACTAAATCTCCTATTGATAGTAGAATGCTCCCAACCAATTTGGTTGAGAAGGTACATAACACTGTCTCGAATACCTAATCTAGTCATGGTGGGTCCATCTGGATATATAGTAAGTGACATCTCTCTCTGAGCAAGGGCTTCAAAGCGCCTCCTCTGAGCTTTGCCTCTGAAAGTAATGCCCATATAGTCAACTCAATACATCTCTAAAGTTAGTAACTAACTAATGTTAAGTTAGCCTGTATATAAGTGGACAATGAACACAAGTTAGTAATGACTAAATATAATGGATAAGATTGCATGACTATTCTTGGAACAGAAAAATGAAAAGCATATAAAAGTAATTAAAAATAAAAGATTAGAAAAATAAACAGTAAAACTAAAAAGCGGGTTGTCTCTCACCAAGCGCTTTGTTTTATATCGTAAGCTCGACATAATTTTAAATTCTCCTAATTTTGGGGATGAGTGTGCAACTCAGCGAGCTTTAGCCTGGTAGAGTAGTCTCTATTTTCAATGTTCTAGTAGTGTTTTTGGCGTTTCCCGTTAACTATAAACGGTTCACTAGATTTTCCTTTTATTTCTACTGCGCCATTTTGAAAAACTTTCTTTATCTCAAAGGGACTAGACCACCTAGAGCGAAGTTTTCCTGGGAAGAGTTTTAGTCGAGAGTTAAATAGGAGTACTACATCACCCTCAGTAAACTCTTTCCTCGATATACGCTAATCATGCCAATTTTTTGTTCGTTCTTTATAGATGCGGGCATGCTCGTAAGCGTCTAACCTAAGCTCTTCTATTACATGGATGTCTAAAATTCTCTTTTCGCCCACAACAATAAAATCTAAGTTGAGGGTCTATGCTCTAATTCTACCGGCAGGTGACATGATTTGCCATAAACTAGGTTAAATGGCGTGGTTCCTATTGGGGTCTTATAGGCTGTCTTATATGTCCACAGAGCTTCGTGTAATTTGGAAGACCAATCTTTCCTAGAGGTCACAACTGGTTTTTCTAAGATTTGTTTAATTTCTCTGTTCGAAACCTCTACTTGCCCGCTGGTTTGCGGGTGATAGGGTATTGCTACACAGTGCCGGACTCCATATTTCGTTAATAGTTTTTTAAAAATCCTTGAAATAAAAGGAGAGCCACCATCACTAATGACTAGTCTCGGCACACTGAATCTAGGAAAAATTGTGTTCCTAAAAAGTCTAATCACTACTCGTGCATCATTTGTCGGAGAAGCTATAGCCTTAATCCATTTCAACACATAGTCAACAATAATTAGTATGTACTTGTTACCAAAAGACGATGGGAATGATCCCATGAAATCAATTCCCCACACATCAAAGACTTCTACTTCTAAAATGCCTTTCATTGGCATTTCGTCGCGTCTAGAGATATTGCCGGTGCATTGGCACCAGTCGTAGTTTATGATCGTGATATGGACATCTTTCCATAGAGTGGGCCAAAAGAGGCCGGATTATAAAATGTTAGCGCAAGTCTTTGAAGTGCTTGCATGTCCTCCATAGGGAGCAGAATGACAGTGAGAGATTATATTATCAACTTCGTCTTCGGGAACACATCGATGAAAGATGCCATCGGCACCTCTCTTGAAAAGCAGAGGTTCATCCCAATAACAGCGTTTAAGATCGTGGAAGAATTTTTTTCTTTTGTTGGTAAGTTAATTCTGGTGGAAGAACTCCAGCTGCTAAGTAGTTGAAAAATTCAACATACCATGACAGTGTGGTTTCAGTAAAGATCGCTTCCATAACTTCTTTTGTTTCAGTCTCATTATATATTAAAGGTCGTTCAACTGTGTTTTTTAACTGAGCTATGAGTCTCTCATCAAAAAAATCATCATTGATAGGTGTTGCACCCTAAAATTTGACCAACCGATTCTCCTATCTGACTCGTGGTTTAATTTCATATTCGCAAATCAGACAGATGATTTTTGTGCAAACAGGGGATATCAGAGTTTACAGCTTGATTTTTGTCTATCAGATATGGCAGATCCAGTCCAGATCACCAGGGTTTTATTTTCAGGAAATTGTGCGCTCCTCGGTGATTTTTAGCTTGCACAGTGATTTTGAGGATATTCTGATGCCCGGGGATCTCTGTTCGATTCGATCTGGTCTCGTGCGTTCTTTTATGGGGGTCATTTGCATTCATCTGCATTTTTTAGGATTTTTATAGACCTTTGTGAATTTTAGACAGGCTTTATAGATTTTTCTGGAATTTAAATAGGTTTTTTGTATTTTTTAATAGTTTAATTCTCTTTTTAGGATTTACAGATTTTTTAAATAGATTTTTAGAATAAATAAGATTTTAAATAGTTTTTAGAATAATAAAGAAAAGGGGAATATAGTTTTTCTTTTATTACTAATAGATGTTAATAGTTTAGAATTTTTCTATAGATTTTAAAATAGGTTTAATTGTTTTTAAATCATTTTTAGAATTTTCTATAGATTTTTAAATAGGTTTAATAGTTTTTTTACCATTTGTAGAATATACTAGATTTTAAATAGAGCTTTAATCTTTAATAGATTTTTCTTATTAGTTAAATTGATTAACTAGTTTTTTTAATAGAGATTATTAGGATTTTATTAGTTTTAGATTTAATTAGGTTAATATAGAGTTAATTAGGTTTTTAATCATTTTTAGGCTTAATTAGGATAATCAGGATTTAAATCTTTTGTTTAGGATTTAATTGAGTTTGTTAGATTTTATTAGGATTAATCATTAGCTAATTAGGTGTTAATTGATTTTAATTAGACATAATTAGGTAATTGTTTTTTATTCAGTTGTTGTACAGGTTCTGCCCAGATTTTCGTGGGCCAAAATGCAGTTTTTGGAGGCCCAACGTGTGATATTCAGTCCAAGTCAATTTTTTGTGCAGTTTTTGGCCAAGGAGCGCCACTTGTCAAGTATATAAGGCCCCACGCGTCCCACTCAGGAGGACCCACCACACACTCAGAATTTCCCCAGCTCGTGCCACGCGTCCCCCAGCTGTCCCACACTCTCTCTCTCTCTCTGTGCATGCGCACCACTTGTCACCTCACAGCTATCACTGGAGCTTCACCAGAAACCTCACCGGCGGCCATGCATCCGCCGTAACCTCCCACCGCCGGTGACCCCCAACGTCTTCCGGCCACCGCAACGGCTCGCCGGAGTTCGTTTCACACCCAGAATCTCCAGAAATCCTCCTTTCTTCATCTTCTTCCTCCGATCTCCTCCATCCAGCTTCGTCATCACCTCGCCGGAAACATCAAGTTTCGCCTGAAACTTCATACGAATCCCCAGACCTTCATACAACTTTTTCCAGAACATCCTCAACCTTCATCCACTTCTCCAGAAACCGCTCATACATTCATCGTTTTGTCAGAAACTTTCCAGAACACATTCAACGATCTTCATCATTATTCACTTTTCCAGAACGCCATCTCCAGAACCATCGCCTTCATCGGTCCTTGCAAGCTTCTTCCCAGATCTTCATAGAACTCATTGAGTTCTTCCCTGTTTGCCCAGAAATCACCGAACAAGTGTCAACGTCCTCCTCAAGGCTTCCACAAACTCCTTCAGCAGTTAGGAATACATCAAGATCTTACTCTCTCGCGACGATTTTCGTCAAGCCTTCAGAGAATTCTAGCAATTCCATCGTCTCAGGTTCGTCTTCTTCATCGCCTCCATTATTGGTTTGTTCGGTTAGATCAGGAGATTCGTTTGAGGCTTGCATGTTAGCTCTTATTAGATCCAGATTAGGTTTAGTTGATTGTGAGTTAGGGTTTGATTCCTCGTGAGAGAGGTGTGAAGTTCTTTGGGGTTCTTTTTCTCAGAATGGTGTGTGAGTGAAAAGATGAGTTGCAGAGAGAGTGAATTGAGGAGGACGAACGAAACGGCCAGGTTAGGATGAACAGTACCAGAGAGATTGAGAAGGGGATTAGGTTTTGTGGTTAGGGTTTCAGTGGGTTAGGTTTAGGTTTGGGCTTAGGCCCAAACACGTTTTACTGCCAATACACCCCAGTTTACTCGTTACTCCCCCCATGCGTGTGAAAGCAGGATGAATTGAGTTGGGCCCTAGGCCCTAATGGCTATCTGCACCCCACTCGTTTAAGCCCATTGAGGTAATAACTGGGAAACCTGCTAAGTCAGCACCCCCAGGCGTTTTTCTTTTCTGTGTTTGATTATTTGTTTTTGACAAACCTGGGCCCTGCGCCCTAATGCTAGCTGCACCCCCTTCTCCAGGGCCCAATGTAGAAATAACTAGAATACCTTGCTGTTTGAACCCCCTCCCCCATTTTCTTTTATTTTGTCTTTCTTTTATATTTTCATATTTGTAAATGAATCATAATAAAATGAAAATAATTGTTTTTTAATCCTTCTTTTTTTACCATTTCATCATAATTCCTAGGAAATTAAATAAAAATAAAAATGACATTTTATTTTTGTTTGTTATTTTTTGGTATATTTTCCATTTAATTGATTTCTTTTAATTTTTTTAATGCATGCATATCATTAGAAAATTCATGAAAAATAGTAGATTTAGTCAAATAATTCCGTTCTTTTTTTCTGTAGACTCGTAATTCAGTGTAGAATTTTATAGTATAAAAACATTAGCTTAATCATGCATTTTCATTTTAATTGCATTTTTTCATTGTTATTGATGTTGAATAAATTGGTTTGTGGATGTGTCTGTGTTGCTGATTTTAGTTCTTTCATCTGGTATTGAATTTTGTTCTGATTTTTCAGTATGTTGTCTTAGAGCCATATAGGTTTTCCATAGATTTTTATTAAATTTTTGTAGGATGTTCTGATATGATTTGTCTGAGCCTGAAGATAGGAGAAGTCTTGATGACTTCTGACTTTGAAGTTCAACTGTGGTTGAACTTCAGAGATAGTCTCTTGTGGTTTTTTGGCCCGTGGGTTCTTCTCAAGGTGGGAGCTGATGGAGATCCTGTTGGAGTTTGCAAAGAGGCAGTGGATTGAGGCTTAGTCTAGGAGCTTGTTGTCTGTTTGTGAGGTTCGAGATCCTGAAGTTTGAAGGGAGTTTATGGTACTTTCCTGAGGAAGGCACTATGAATGACTTTCATTCTTTCTTCTCACCTCTTTCGTAAGTATCCAATGATGTCGGAGCCGACTTGTGAGTTTAATTTCTCCTGAGGAGGAATGTAAACTGATCACATGTTGTTGAGCCACATGGGATACGATTCCTAAGTGGAAGCCCCCTAGTACTTTCCTGAGGAAGGTCCTATGGGTTTATTCGCTTAGTTTCCTTAGTGCATATAGGATTTCTCAAGTATCCAGTGATGTTGGAGCCAACTTGTGAGTTTAATTTCTCCTGAGGAGGAATGTAAACTGATCACAGTTGTTGAGCCACGTAGGATACGATTCCTAAGTGTCAGCCTCCTAGTACTTTCCTGAGGAAGGTCCTATGAGCCTGTTCACTTAGTTCCCTTAGTGCATATAGGATTTCTCAAATATCCAGTGATGCCGGAGCCTTCCTGTGAGTTTAGTCTCTCCTGAGGAGGGATGTAAACTGATCACAGTTGTCGAGCCGCATAGGATATGACTCCTGAGTAGTAACCTCCTGGTACTTTCCTGAGGAAAGCATTATGGGCTTGTCTGCTTAGCTTCCTTTCTTTGTTAAGCTTGTTCTGAAGCTTGGAGACTAGGGGTTGATTCCTCTTGCTTAGGGTTGTGATTAGAATTGTTGCTTAGATCTTTGCTTAGGGTGCTGTATAGAGTTTTGTTTAGAGATAGATTAGGAGCTTGTTTCAGGTTTGTTAGGGGCCTTGCCCAGGAATAGCTTTTTGTTTTATAGGTGGAGGCCCTGCTCAGGGTTAGTCTCTTTATGTTGTTTGACTTGTATGATGTTATGTTGCATTAGACTTAGGTATTCATCTAGATAGTTCTGAATAGGTGCATCTTAGAAGTAGACTTTGTGTGCATGAGAAGTTGAGGTGGTCCTCCTTCTGCTTGTTTGTTATTGCGTGGCTTTGCTTGTTGGTATTTGGTAGAGCTGAGCTCCCTTGCCTTTGTGGTTTGCGGCCTTTGCGCCTTGCTTGTTTAGTTGTTGCATTCATGCATATTCTCAGTATTTCTTTACTTTGCAGTTTCTTGTTTGTAGTTCAGTCCTGTTGCCATGATCCCTTAGGAGCTCTGACTTCTCCGTTGCGGAGTTGTTATGATAGACATTAGGATGGTCAACCAGGTGTGATGGCAGTAGGTAGATTCCCCTGTTTCTCAGCTATAGTTCTAGGGTTTCCCTTCCCTTTCTGTAGGAGTTTTTGAGTAGCTTGATCCGTAGTTAGCTGAACTACAGCTGCTCTGATTCTTCGTTCCAGACGAAGATATGTAGGCATAGGATGCGATATCCTAGCGAGCACACTAACAACTAACCTTTGTTCTCTCGCGGCTGTGCGATCGAGACTTTCCCGCTAACGACTAATTGTTATCCCTTTCTCCCGCCCGAGTGCATTTGAGACCAGATCGTATTTGTAGGTTCCCGAGCCTTAGAGACCAGTTTGTTTTCTCACTGCTGTGTGAGAGCCCCAGTTTACCCGTAGTTAGTCGAACTACGTTTGCTCTGATCTTTCATACCAGATGGAAGTACGTAGGCACAGGACGCGATGTCCTGGCGAGCAACCTTTCCCCCGTTTAGACGTAGGAAGTCGAACTACGTTGACTCTGACTTTCCCATTGCACGAGGGAATACGTAGGCCCAGAACACCGTATGTTCTGTCGAGTCCTGTCCTTTTATTTTCTTTTCAGACCAGCCATTAGCGTAGATAGATAACACACCCTTTTACCTATAAACACCAAGCGTGGATCCCATCGAGTACGATGGACGTGAGGGGTGCTAATACCTTCCCCTTGCGTAACCGACTCCCGAATCCAGGCTATGGTTGCGATGACCATACCTTTTCCCGTCTTTGCGAGGTTTACTTCGAGCGTTTCCTTTCCCGCTCTGAGGGATAAATAACGCACGGTGGCGACTCTCCTGTCAAGCCGGCGCCGATTTTCGCAGTAGCGACAGCTGGCGACTCTGCTGGGGACTTATAGCATCTAGGGACTTTTCCCATCCCTTATGCTGGGACCGTTTCCCATCCCCTACGCGAGTCAATCCTAGCGCTTGGGTGTTTATTGGTTGGGTGTTGTGCATATTGTGTTTTGCTTTTCTGCACTTTACTTTTCTGTACCTTTACCTTTCCGCATTTATTTTCCAGCATTATGTTATTGTGATTATTGCTGTGGGCAAAGGGAGGTTACTGTGAGTGAAAAGCCGGACCTGGGCTTGAGTACACACCTAGATATAGTTGCGGAGAAGTAGTAGACGAACCTGTCTGCTGAGCAGGCACAGTTCCCTACGAAAATCTGCGCTCAGACGAGATTCTTGCAGAGGTGCTCCTTTCCGGTCCTGAGGATCTGAGGGGAGTCCAGACGTAAGGGTTGTCGACTCTGGGGACCGATCATTTGGAAGTCAGCTAAGTGAGGCCTCTTCATGACTTGATGATGCCACTCCTTCTGGGAATCGTATCGTCACTCATGAAAGTCTGTGACGCTGATGACCGCATAGGATGCCGTACCTTTGTCCGTGGATTAGGTCTATCCTACCTGTGAGAGGGACCGGGTTATTGCAGGAAAACTGGCCTTCAGAAACCATGATTCAGTACCTTTGTCAGATGGTGTTCTTGATTCATCTCCAGGTGTGTTGTCTGGGTCAGATGGGTTTCTTATCTGAGGTTGAGGCTATTATCAGATGGTATTCTCGTCAGATACAGAGGTTCAGATGGTTTTCTTACCAGGGGATTGATATTTTGAGTATCAGATGGTAGTTAGTGGCATGAGATTCTGGAGGCCGTGTTGGTTTTCTGTTCTTGATCACAGAGATATTCCTCTTCAGGCTACAGCATAGCCCCTGTGTTCGCAGATTGCATTATTTATCATATTGCACCATTGCATTACCATCTGCATTCAACTAACGTGTGTGTATTGCAGGTACATATTTTCCCTTCCAGTTCTGGTGTTTGTTCCTAGCACGACATGGAAAACCTGAAGAGAGTATTGCTCTATAAGTTTCCGTCGCCGAATATCAGTCTATTGTTAGAGTTGATTGCTATTGCTAAGAAGAGGGGAATGGGTGACTTCAGAAAGAGATATGGGAGGATTCTGACCTACGTTTATCAGCCATCTGCCTACGAGACCAGCGGCATCTATACTCTGCTACAGTTCTACGACGCGGAGCTCAGGTGTTTTGTATTCCCCGACTTTGTTTTGGCTCCTACCCTGGAGGAGTACTCTGCACTTCTGGATATACCCATCCGTGAGCAGATGCCTTTTTATCGTACGGACGCTGAGCCTAAGCTGGCTGAGCTTTCTGCCATCCTGTGCTTGAAAGAGTCTGAGCTGTCTGGGAAGATGATCAGAAGAGGAGACGTATGGGGATTTCCGTTGGATGTCTTAGTGGAGAAGGCTCGAGAGTATGCCCAGAAGGGTAGCTGGGATGTTTTTGACGTTATCCTTGCTGTATGTGTTTATGGCATCGTGTTGTTCCCGAACATTCCTGATTTTGTTGATTCTGATGCCTTCTATATTTTGGCTGCGGAGAACCCAGTTCCTACTTTGCTGGGAGATATCCACCATTCAACTCATTATCAGAATGAAAAGCGACGAGGAAGGAATGTGTCTTGCTGTGTACCTCTCCTATGCAGGTGGTTCACCAGTCATATGCCTAAGTCAGGCCCTTTTGTCACATCTATCAATTCTCTAGGATGGCCCGAGCGCTTAATGGGATTAACTGCCGAGAACGTGGTATGGGTCAATAAAGAGGTATTTGGAGCTGAAGTCATACTCAAAGGCGAAGGATTCCCGAATGTTCCGTTAATAGGAAGGAAAGGTTGTGTCAACTATAACCCTTCCTTATTGATCAAGCAATTTGGGTATATACCTCAAGGAGCGCCAAAGCCCGAGGAGATACAGGAATCTCTGTATCTCACCGGGGCAATAGGGAAAGAAATGCTGACCAAGCTCGAGAAGGCATGGAAAAACTTGCACAAGAGAGGGAAGCTTTCAGGTAGCAGAGGGGATACTCGAGTTCCTAGCCCATATGTAGAATGGATTCGTGAGCGAGCTGTGAAATTCCTTATGCCGTATCCAGCGGTTCAGCCATTGCATCCTTCTCCGGTGGAGGAGCCTACCACTGTGGACATTCAGGTTTACAAGCAGCTGATGGCGGAGAAAGAAGAGCTAGCCAGGGCTAAAGAGGCTTTAGAGCAGGAGAATGCCCAGCTTCGGCATGAAAAGATTGAGACAGGATATGTTTCTAAGCAACAGGCTGAAACTCTGAAACATCTGAAGACTACGCTATTGGAATTGACTGAAACCAAGAAGCGTCTAGAGTTAGATGTAGACTCAGTTAGTAGTGTGTTGGCCACCAAGAAGCAAGAGCTGGAAAGGGCCTACACAAAGCTAGCCAAGTTCAGAGAACACTGGGATCTCACTATGACCAAGCGCAAGGAGCGAGAAGAAGAGCTGAAGACACAGATTGCTCAGTTAGAAGAACAGGTCAAAATGAAGAATGAAGAGCTTGAAGAAGAAGCCTGTCGCCGATACGAGGCCGAGCGCAAGCTGACAGATGCCATGAAGAATTTGGAAGATTTCCAGCATAGAGCAGATGCCAAGAGACCCAAGCCTGGGGATGGTGCCAATGATAAGGCTTGGGAAGACTTTGTCAGAGACATCCAGGGGACGGTCAGGAAAAGGGATCGGCTGATAGAGGGTTTGATTTATCAACCGGATCATGCAGAGACAAAGAAGATGGTCGAGGACTTCCGCAACCGTACCCGTACTTGATTTCTCTCTTGTATTCTGTATGTTGAGATCACCACCAGGCATGTTGGCTGGGATCCTCTTTGTCATATCAGCTGTATGGAGCATAGTTATGTAACTTCTTGACAAGACAGTTATTCTAATGAATATATGAGGGTTTTTCCAAATATTGTCTTTATGGTTTATCTCGTCTTGCTACCACTGACACTGGAATTGGAGGGAAAATATCTCCAATGCACACATGCACGTTAGCATTTTTATTTCTGTTTGCATAAATCATACTGCATAGCATTTCTCTAGCAGGTCAGAGCACTTATCCAACCTTTGTTTTCACCAGAAAGTGATTCTCGGGGAATTGTTTGAGGCAAGAGTGGAGTGCTGAAGACGACCAAGGGGCTGAAGTAGATTTGAGCAGAATCAAGCAGCATAGTCGGTTACAGGTAATTGGTAGCTATGTCTGAAGGCGATTTCCAGGCTCCTAACACCTTGGCAGGGTTTACTATGGCGCCCAACCATCAGTATGATTCTATGGAAGACTTCCCGCAAGTGAACAATCTTACTGCAGACCAAGTTGTACAGCCTACGAATGAGAACCGAGGCCGACATGAGCAGTTTCTTGTCCGAAATGAACGCTATCCTCCTGTTAACAATCAATGTGTTGCTTTCCCTGTGATGAATTACCGGAGAGATATTCCAGTGACCGGGTTAGTAGATCCAAGAGCTCTTGACGATGGTAGAAGACTCTGAGTGTTGGAAGAGCAAATGAAAGCCTTGGAAGCGAAAGATGCCATTAACCTGGATGCTGTAGCCATGTGCTTGGTCCCTGACCTAGTGTTGCCGTACAAGTTCAAAGTGCCGGAATTTGAGAAGTACACGGGAGATAGCTGTCCAAAGCTGCATTTGATGATGTTCTGTCGAAGGATGACTTCGTTTGTGCGAAATGACAAATTGATGATCCATTGCTTCCAGTATAGCCTGACTGGGGCATCCTTAAGGTGGTATGTGCAATTGGAGAGTAATCGGATTCGATCATGGGTAGATTTAGCCAGAGCTTTCATGAAACAGTACGATTACAACTTGGATTTGACTCCTAGTCTCGTAGATCTGCAAGAATTGTCTCAGGCGGAGAATGAATCATTCAGAGAGTATTTGCGAAGATGGAAAGAATTGGCTGCTAGCGTTCGACCACCGCTTCCGGAAAGAGAACTGGTTGACGTCTTCTTGGGTACTCTGAAAGTCCATTATTTTGACAAATTGTTCAGTTGCACAAACTTTGTGGGCCTGATGAGACTGGGAGAGATTGTTGAGAGAGGACTCAGGAGTGGAAAGTTTCGAGGTGTTCCTTACGTCCCAGTTAATAAGATTGAGTCAGTTGTCAGTTCTCAAGAAGAGTGGGAAGGAGATGACGCCACCTCAGAATCTCTAGCATCTCAGGATCAGTTTTCAGACACTTCAAGTCAACGGTCATCTTATCGCCGATCGCGTCAGCATGCTCCACGAAGACCAAGGAAACCTGAAAGGCAGTTTACTCAGCTACCAGTGTCGTACAGTCAATTGTTGCCAGATCTGGTCAGAAGCGGATTAATAGTGCCGAAAGAGACTAAGCCGGTGATTCCACCGTATCCTCCAGGTTTTGATGCCAGCGCCCGCTGTGAGTACCATGTTGGGGCACAGGGGCATTCAACCAATGATTGTAAAGTGCTTAGAAGTCAGGTTCAAGATCTGTTAGACTCTAGCCGTATTTGCATCACTCCTCAGGGTTTTGTTCAGATTAATGATTTTCCATCCTCCAGTTGTGCGGGTTCGTCAGTTAATGTCATGGAAGACTCCACAGGAAGTGTGTGCTCCGAAGATTGTCAATCGGAGAGTTCAGTTGAATATGGGGGAAGTTTCTAGAGGTTTCTATGCCGGGTGTCACATCTGTTTCTCTGCCTAACCCGTTTAGCTTTTGTGCATTAGTATTTGCTGACCACCACCAGGAGTGTTGGCTGGGGTCATCGTATTCGTACTCATTTGTGCTTACCTACTGATTTTGTTGGTTGTACATGTGTGGGAGATGTTTGTCTGTGTACTTATAGCTTGAGTTTCTCTTTGTCTCGTTATGAATATGCGTTTGCTTTCTGCGTTGCATTATCGTTTAACAGGTACATCAGAACCGTGGGTCTTATTTCCTCAACATCCAGTTTGTTGCAGGAATTCCTTCAGAGATATGGAACAGAATCAGTTTGAATTGATCGAAGTCCAAAGCCAGCTGGGGCAGATGATGAGAGACATGCAAGAGATGCGTCTGGAACAGAAGATTCTCAAGGAGGAAAACAGTCAGCTGAAGACCCAAATGAGCTTGATCATGGAGATAGTCAAGAACGTGCTTAGGAAAGAAGACGATCAGCTATTTGAAGCCGCAATGAAGAAGCTCGCGCCACCTGTGCATGTGGAACTTGAGCAGCAGCAACAGAAGATACATCCGGTTCAGCGGAGGATCCAGGAAGGGAAACCAAAGAGAATGTTTGAGGCACCACCTATGACCTATGCTGAGCTCTTGCAGACCTTATTGAGGTTTAATCTGGTTGAGAAGAGAACGTTGACACCACCAACGAGAGTGTTTCCTCATGGGTACGATGCCAATAAGCAATGTGAATTTCATTCCGGGGCATTCGGACACGACATCGAGGGTTGTCATGCTTTTAAGCACAATGTTCAAGACTTGATTGACTCACACGATATTGAATTCACGCCGGGCGGCGTAGCAGTGCACATTGCTCCTGTCTCAGTCGATGCTAAAATGACAGATGTTTCTAAAGCTGCAGTGGGTCAGAAGCGTATCCTGGACTCCATGGTGTCAGAATCTCCAGGCCCACAACTGTTGCCTATCCCTGGGGCAGATCTGAGAAAGAAAATGGTTAAGCATAAGGAGAGCGTTGATCAATACATTGAAGGTCAAGAAACCAATGTTGCATTTGATACAAAGGGTGTTCAAGGGTCAACCCGATACCAGCAGCAGCAGCCTCAGCAGGGGGCACAGCAGGCTCAACGAAGATTCCAGGGTAGTAAACCAAGAAGAGTGTTTGAGAAGCCTCCCTCAACATATGCCGATTTGTTGCAGACATTGTTGGGATTGAATCTGGTAGAGAAAAGGACTCTGGCACCAATAACGGGAGCTCCCCCGTTCGGCTACGATGCAAACAGACACTGCGAGTTTCATTCCGGAGCCCCGGGTCACGATATAGAAGGCTGCCATGCTTTTAAGCACCAAGTGCAGGATTTGCTTGATAGTGCAGCAATCAGCTTCGGGCCAAGAGGTCCTAGAATCATCTGAATGAAGGAGGAAGGGCTCTATAGTTTGGTTAAGTCGTCGAAAGCAGATCAAGGCAGCACCGAAGTGTCTCTAGTAAAGATAGCTGGTTCAGCAGCAGGGCAGATGTGAAAGTCCGGTTCTCGGAAGCTAGCATATTTTCTTTGTTTTAGCTTGTCATTTCTTTACATTTGTAGTTGCTTTCCTGTTTGAATTTGTGATCTTGTTTGTAAAACTTGTCGTTTTCATTTCAATTGATGATAATGAAATAAATATGCATGGTTTTGATTGAATCCATTCGTGTTCACTAACTGTTTTTTACAAATGTCCAACACTTGGTTAAGAAGAATTTGGGGAGGATGACGAAAATGACCGACATGCAAATACCGATATTGTATGCTTTTGAAATAAAAACCTGTTGATGATGTACAGGCATTGTTTCAAATCCCTAAACACCGGAGATATAAGGAAGATAATCCCTTGTCAACCCCTTTGAGCCTTGTAGTAGGAGTTTCTTTCTGTGAATGAAAAACCCTCAATCTTAACCTGGGGCAGGGTAGGTGTTAGCTAATTTGACTGAGCGTCCAAATTGCAAAAGGAGTGTCCGTTCGAGGATCAATCGCGTCCCTAGAGGTCGTGCCTAAAAGACCACAATGGTTCAATCAAGAGCGGGACAGCCACATCATTTCCCAAAGAGTCAGACAACCAGTGCCACACGACTCGTCCGAAAAAACGAAAAAAGAAATCAAAAGCCCGCTAAGTCAAGAAAACTCCAAAACAAATGACTTAGGCAAAAATGAGGGCATCCCGCTGGACTTAAAAAAATCAAAAGAAACTCAAAAGGAGTCAGTCCAGGCAAAAGTTAGGGATATGAAGAGAAAAAGATGAAAAGGATGACAAAAGAAAAATCCTCAAAGGAAATGCGAGTCGTGTGACCTCAAGTGTCAAAGACGAAAGAGTGAGTGGCTGTCACTCCAAAATCCAAAAGTTTCTCGAACTATCATTCCTATTTTTTTAGCCTCTGAGAGGTGAGCGCTAAGGTCAAATTAGCTGAACGTAGGATGGGAGAACATCAAGGAGAATGGGTGGGTTAAAATAAACTTTGAGCCTTTACCCTTTCTTTCAAAACCATGAACCTGACCACATTACAACCTTCAAAAGTACTAATTGAAGCAGGTTGTTTCGAAAGCATACTCCGGTAAAGGTCGCGTCGATTCTGACTCTTAAAAAGGTTCCTCTTACCATGTTGGTACTGATGTTGATAAATGTTTTGTGCATTATATGCCATAAACTGTTTTTCCTTTTCCCAGCGAACAGATTGGATGTCAAAGCTGTCATATGTGTTGCATTAATACATCTTTTATGCAGAACAACTTGTTTTACTTGCAAGTAAGCGCTTGTCAGCAGAAAAGCTTCCTACAGTGGAAAGTATGGTCAAGATAGAATGTAGAACGCCCGAATGTTCCGAGAGCAGGGGCAAGCTTTTATTGTGATCCCCGGTCAGGTCAGCTTTTCGAAGTCAGTTATCTTGGGGCAATCAGGTTGAGGTTCGGTGAATACGTCAGGAGGTACTACTCAGAATCAGATAATCGGGGCAAGGCCATTGCAATCAGGGGCAGACCATCTTAAGCGCGCAAAGGTTGTGCGGGAAGCATGTGAGGTGAAGTATCTCTCAGAAGTTCAGAATGCTGAGGCATGTTATATCAGACTATCAGGGCTCAGGTTTTCAGATTTCCTTTCGAGGACTATCCCCACAGATGTCCTGTAGGCTGGGGCATATCAGAAGAGAAAGGATTGGTCTTTTCCGTATCAGCAGGGCCATACAAGAGTTATTCGAGCAGATGCAGTCGATCTTCGAGAGCGAGATGAATGCAGGAAGTCGTGTCACTATCCCTTGACTCTTCACTAAAAGGCTGTGTATTCAGGAAGAATGTTTTCCAGCGGCAGTTGTATCTGACCCAGTAAGATAAGCTTAAGAGCTCAAATCCATGTTTGCGATTACTGTGAAGCCCATCCGTGTTGGCGCATCAATTTCCAGATCCGAGCTTCATCAGTACGCGGGAAGACTCCCTCCATTTTCTCCAGCAAAGTCCAATTTGTCATTGGCATGGATAAGCTATTCCCAGAGGAGTCTAATCATACTCGGCACATCTGCTATTTAGCAGCGGAGTTATGTTCCCCAGCAGGGTATTACTTCGTTGAGGCGTTCGGTTGAGTTCCCAATATCCCCAGCGGAGTTGATTTCACTCTCCCAGCATTTGTTTTGCTTGGATAATTCAGTGATATCCAGTTTATCCCCAGCAGAGTTGACCTCGCCTTCAGCATTTATTTTGCTGAAGTGGTTCTGTACCTAGCTCTCTCCGGCAGCTCGAGCCTGCATTAGCATATTGCATGCATTATCATATTTGCATCATACTTGCATATCATTGTCAAAATGCGTAGCATTTCCATCTAGAATGGAGCATTACGCCGTGAAGAGATTAAAGCATTTGCATATGCATACGAAGCATAAGTCAGGTTTTCTATCAGCCTCACATGACGCGTGAAGTTACTCTGTGATCAGTTCAGGGGCATTTATCCAGCAGCAGTATTCAGACAGTTCAGCAGATTATTTGTATCTCAGATCATACAACGATTATGCTTTGATCAAGCAGTCATCTGATGTCGACAAGCTTTTCTTCCCGTCAATTCATATTGGCGATGTGTTCCTCCAATGAATGGACTTCTCCGTCTATCATTAGACGTCTGGAGTACGAATGTGGTTTTCTTTCCGTCTATCCTTAGACGATGTGAAGTTGCGGGTGGTCGCAGTAAGGTTTCAAGAAGGGGTTTCCCCCAGGATATGCTTTCCCTCCCGTCTATCAGTAGACGATGTGAAGTTTCAGGCAATCTTCAATGGGGTTCAAAATACAGTTTCTATAGCAAATGGCTTTTCTTTCCGTCTATCAGTAGACAATGTGAAGTTTCGAGTTACTGTTCAGCGGGTTTCTTATTGCCAGATCATACGCATGGTGAGTTTCCCCAGCGAGTCTTCTCCGGCTATCTTTGGTTGTTGAAGGGTTTCAAAACGATATTTCGGATAATGATTTTCTTTCTGTTTATTGGATATGATGACATTTCAGAGGGACTTTTCTGACCATCAATCCCTATTGATGTCGAGGCTCTTTGAAGAATGTTCAATTTTCGTGATCGTTGATTCTTATTGACGACATGGTTCTTTAAAAGGTGGTTTTTCTTACCGTCGGTCCATACTGACGATGTGGCCCCTTCAAGGATATTGATCTTTCTATCAATTCCCGTAGACAGAAGGATTATGAAATTCGAGGAATGATGTTGAATGGCGCAATGGTGTCTTCCCGTCTATCCTTAGACGATGTGAGTATTCGATCAGAATGATTCCGTCTATCCTTAGACGATGAGAATATTGATTTGTTCATCAATCAGGATGATCCCGTCTATCTTTAGACGATGCTGTAAGAGCACAGATTGTGTCTTAGGAATATCTCTATGTTTTGATGATAACATTAATGATAATTTGTATACAAGAATTATACTCTCTAAATTTGTTCTAAACTGTTTTCTACAGGCACAAAAGATTTTAATCTTAAAGAGCAAATTTGATGTGAACAATGAATTCTGAATGGCTCAAGAGCATCTGAAGATTAGAAGAATCTGAAGTATAAGAGCTCAGTTATCAAGATTCTGAAGATACAACACGCTGCATATATTATCAAGAATCTGAATGAAAGAAGACTCTGAGTGAAGAGACTCTGAATGAGAGAAGACTCTGATCTGAGTGAAGACTCTGATCTAAGAGCATGTTACGCTTCAAGCACACAGCTGCACCAGACTCTGATTCATCAACATCTGAAGAACATCTGAGGCTCTGAAGTTTCCAGAAGAATCTGAAGACTGAAGACTCTGATATTGATTGTTGATCTGAACTATCTGAAGAATTATTTGAAGAAGATTATTTTAATATATCCGTTGGAATATGCCAGCAAATCTTTCCTTAATTGGGATAGACAAAATTCTCTGCAAGAATATTATTCCTCTGGTACATTCCATATATGGTATAATCACAGCTCAGCAGACAATTGCTACACCCACATTTTGTGCGCCGTCTCTCTGCTGCAATAGTACAAAGGACAGTACTATTTGATATTGGAAATATCTTCTCTAACGGTAAAATATTCTCTCCAATATTCAAGTGGCTATATAAAGGATATCATAGCTCATTCTTCAAGTGACGAAAATTGACGAACTTATTGCAAGAACTCTCTCACGCTAAAAGCTCTCATATTCTTTGCTGTTCATACATTGTTATAAACTTAGAGAAATAACACAGTTGTGTTTATAGCTTTCATAGAAGCAATTTATTACTCTTACATTGTATTACATTAATTTGTAAAGGAAGTTTTCCTTAAGAGGATCTAGGTTAGATCAGTAGCTCTTGAGAAGACTAAGAACAGTTGTTCTTAGGTGTTGCTATTTGTAATCAGTTGATTTGAATAGTGGATTAAGTCCTTGTTGAGAAAGGCAAATCACTCTTGAAAAGGGTGGACTGGAGTAGTTGAGTTCAACGAACCAGGATAAAAATACTTGTGTTTTTATCTTTGATTATTTTCTGTCATACTTATTCAACCCCCCCCCCCCCTTCTAAGTATTTTCTCACCTTCAGTTGGCATCAGAGCTCCGGTTCTGAGTGTGCATTCGCTTAACCGTGACAGATAAAGATCCAGTGAGAAAAATACTCTGTTATTTATTTGGTTGCTAATATGGGTGATATTCCTACATCAAGCAACAAATATGAAGGAGACAGAATCAGCACCAAACCTCCAATGTTTGATGGAGAAAAATTTGATTATTGGAAGGATAGACTTGAAAGTTTTTTCTTGGGGTATGATGCTGATCTCTGGGATTTAGTCATTGATGGATATGAACATCCTACTAAGGATGGCAAAAAGATTGATAGAAAATCAATGACTGAGGAGCAGAAGAAAGAATTCAAGAATCATCACAAAGCCAGAACCATACTTCTTAATGCAATATCTCATACAGAGTATGAGAAGATTACCAACAGAGAAACTGCTCATGATATGTTTGAGTCTCTCAAAATGACTCATGAGGGAAACTCTCAGGTGAAAGAAACAAAGGCTCTGGCGCTGATACAGAAGTATGAAGCGTTCAAAATGGAAGAATCTGAGAACATTGAGACTATGTTTTCCAGATTTCAGATTCTAACAGCTGGGTTGAAAGTTCTGGACAAGGGCTACTCAACATCTGATCATGTCAAGAAGATCATCAGAAGTCTTCCTACCAGATGGAGACCTATGGTGACTGCATTGAAGCTGGCCAAGGATCTGAACAAAATCTCATTAGAAGAACTCATCAGTTCTTTGAGAAGTCATGAGATTGAGCTGGAGGAAGATGAACCCCAGAAGAAAGATAAAGGTAAATCCTTAGCTTTTAAATCTAACAAATCTGTTAAAGCTTTGCAGGTTAATGAAGAAAGCTCTGAGGAATCTTCTTCTGAAGAAGAAGATGAACTATCTATGCTGTCCAGAAGGATCAACAAACTCTGGAAGCACAAAGGGAAGAAGTTCAACAACTTCAGAAGATCTGATCAAAAGAGAGAATCTTCTGGACACAGAAGATCTGGCAAGAAAGAGGTCACTTGCTTTGAATGTAAAGAACCTGGACACTACAAGAGTGAATGTCCCAAACTTCAAAAGGAAAAACCCAAAAGGAAGTTTGATAAAAAGAAAAAGGTTCTGATGGCTACATGGGATGACTCAGATGAATCTGAATCATCTTCTGAATCTGAGGAAGAATGTGCAAATGTTGCGCTGATGGCCAACACAAATGATCAAGATGAAGGAACGTCATCATCTGAATCTGAGTCAGAATCAGACTCTGACTCTGAAGAGGTATTTTCTGAACTCTCCAGAGCTGAACTTGTTGAAAGTTTATCTGACATGTTGGAAAGCTACAGCAAGATTAAACTCAAATACAAGAAGCTGAAAAGCAATCTTGAATCTGAGATTGATCTTCTGAGAACAGAACTTGTTGAGCAGAAAGAAATAAATTTAAAACTAAAAAATGATTTAGAAACAACTCAACAAGAATCTGATACTGAAACAGAGTCAAGTGAAAATATTTTAGAAAAATATGACTCCAGTTTCAAAAGATTCCTCACTAAAAGCATAGACAGAAGCAAAATGGCTTCTATGATCTATGGTGTTAGTGGGAACAACAGAAGAGGCATTGGATGTGAATCCTCCTCTGGAAGCAATCCAAAGTCTGTTGATAAACTCTTCATCAAGAAGACTCCTCTGTATTCTCATTTTAAGTTTGGTCATCTGAATGATATTAAACATACAAGCTCTGAAAAGAGTACTTATGTGTTTAAGCCAAGGGTTAGCCAGAATAAACACTATGTTGAAAAACAGAAGTTTAGGCAAAACCACAGAACATCTAACCCCAAAGGACCCAAGAAGATCTGGGTACCTAAAAGTCAAATAATACCTGTTGCAGATGTTCTTAGCAGCAAAATCCAGACACCAATCATGGTACCTGGACTCTGGATGCTCACGACATATGACGGGCGAAAGGTCTATGTTCCAAAGCCTGGAACTTAGATCTGGAGGGGACGTGAAATTTGGAGGGAACCAGAAGGGCAAGATCATTGGCTCTGGTACAATAGGTAATGGTAACCTACCCTCTATTTCTAATGTTCTGTTAGTTGAAGGATTGAAACATAATCTATTGTCCATAAGTCAATTAAGTGACAATGGTTATGATATCATCTTTAATCAAAAATGTTGCAAAGCTGTATGTCAAAAGAATGGTTCAACCCTATTCAGTGGAAAGAGGAAAAACAACATTTACAAAATTAACCTTTCAGAACTTAAAGTTCAAAATGTAAAATGCCTTTTATCTGTGAATGATGAGCAATGGGTCTGGCATAGAAGATTGGGACATATTAATATGAGACGTATATCTCAGATTAATAAACTCAATCTGGTCAGAGGACTCCCTAATCTGAAGTTCAATTCAGATGCTCTGTGTGGCGCATGTCAAAAGGGTAAATTTTCAAAATCTCATTTTAAACCAAAAAATGTTGTTTCCACCTCTAGACCATTGGAATTACTTCATATTGATCTGTTTGGACCAGTGAAAACTGCATCCATCAGAGGCAAGAAGTATGGGTTAGTCATTGTAGATGACTACAGCAGATGGACATGGGTAAAGTTTCTAAAACACAAGGATGAGTCTCATTCTGTGTTCATTGACTTCTGCAATCAAGTCCAGACTGAAAAAGAATGCAAAATTATTAAAGTCAGAAGTGATCATGGTGGCGAATTTGAAAACAAATATTTTGAAAAATATTTTTCTGAAAAAGGAATTGCACATGATTTCTCCTGTCCTAGAACTCCACAACAAAATGGAGTTGTAGAGAGGAAAAATAGAACATTGCAAGAAATGGCCAGAACCATGATCAACGAGACAAATCTGGCAAAATACTTTTGGGCAGAAGCAATAAATACAGCATGTTATATTCAGAACAGAGTGTCTGTAAGACCTCTTCTGGAAAAGACTCCTTATGAATTGTGGAGAAACAGAAAGCCCAACATTGCTTATTTTCATCCATTTGGATGTATTTGTTATATGCTTAACACTAAAGATCATCTAAACAAGTTTGATTCCAAAGCACAGAAGTGTTTCATGCTTGGTTATTCTGAACGCTCTAAAGGCTACAGAGTATTCAATACTGAAACACAGATTGTGGAAGAATCTATTCATGTTAGATTTGATGATAAGCTTGGCTCTGAAAAGCCAAAGCAAGTTGAAAGTTCTGCAGATAGAGAAGTTATTCTCACATACTCTGAAGGCTCAGAGGCAGACAAGACTGAAGACAAAGACTCTGAAGCAAACCCAGATGCTACTCCTCTAACTTCCCAACTTGACAATCTGCATATTTCTGAAAGACCAACAGTCAGAGGATCTTCTTCCAGAATGAAAGCTTCTCATCCAGAGGATGTGATAATTGGAAAGAAAGATGATCCAATAAGGACAAGAGCATTTCTCAGAACTTCTGAATCTTCCTTCTGTGGCTTAGTGTCAATTATAGAACCAACATCTGTTGATGAGGCTCTGGAAGATAATGAATGGATTTTAGCTATGCAAGAGGAGCTGAATCAATTCACAAGGAATGAAGTCTGGGATCTGGTTCCAAGACCTAAAGGTTTCAATGTCATTGGAACAAAATGGGTTTTCAGAAATAAACTTAATGAAAAAGGAGAAGTTGAAAGGAACAAAGCAAGACTGGTTGCTCAAGGCTACAGTCAACAAGAAGGCATAGACTACACAGAAACATATGCTCCTGTTGCAAGGTTAGAGTCTATACGCTTGCTTATTTCATTTGCTGCACAACATAACATCACTCTTTATCAGATGGATGTTAAAAGTGCTTTTCTTAATGGAATTATAGAAGAGGAAGTGTATGTCCACCAACCTCCTGGTTTTGAAAATGAAAATTTTCCAGATCATGTTTACAAACTGAAAAAATCTCTTTATGGACTAAAACAAGCTCCCAGAGCTTGGTATGAGAGGTTGAGTAATTTTCTTCTGAAGAAAAATTTCATCAGAGGAAAAGTGGATACCACACTATTTTGTAAAACCATTAAGAAAGATTTGTTGATTTGTCAAATTTATGTAGATGATATTATTTTTGGATCAACAAATATTATGCTTGGAAAGGAGTTTGCTAAATGTATGCAGGAAGAATTTGAGATGAGCATGATGGGAGAACTGAGATTCTTTCTGGGAATCCAAGTAAATCAGACTCCAGAGTGCACCTACATACATCAGACTAAGTATGTTAAAGAGCTCCTGAAGAAGTTTAACATGCTGGATAGCAAAATGGCAAAGACTCCAATGCATCCTACAAGCACTCTAGGTAAGGAAGAGGTAAGTAAGAAGGTAGATCAGAAACTCTACAGAGGTATGATATGATCTCTTCTTTATTTGACTGCTTCTAGACCAGACATTCTGTTTAGTGTTTGTTTATGTGCTAGATTCCAATCAGATCCTAGAGAATCACACTTAACTGCTGTTAAGAGGATTCTAAGGTATCTGAAAGGTACTGCTAATGTTGGTTTGTGTTACAGAAGATCTGACAAATATTCACTAGTTGGATTCTGTGATGCTGACTATGCTGGAGATAGAGTTGAGCGCAAAAGTACTTCTGGAAGCTGTCAGTTTCTTGGAAGTCATCTGATCTCATGGTACAGCAAGAAGCAACCAACAATTGCACTATCAACCACAGAGGCAGAATACATTGCTGCTGCTGGATGTTCCACTCAGATGCTCTGGATGAAGAGTCAACTAGAAGATTATCAAATCTATGAGAGTAATCTTTCTATCTTCTGTGATAATACTTCTGCTATATGTTTATCCAAAAATCCAATTTTACACTCTAAGGCCAAACATATAGAGATTAAACATCATTTCATCAGAGACTATGTTCAGAAGGGTGTAATAAATTTAGCCTTTGTTGATACAGATCATCAATGGGCAGATATTTTCACAAAACCCCTTGCTGAAGATAGGTTTAAGTTTATTCTGAAAAATATTTGTATGGATTTTTGTCCAGAGTAATATTTCTCAGAGTCAACTTCTCAGATGCTAAGTGTTTAACACTCTGAAGTATTTCATCTGTTTTGCTTGTTTATTTTATCTGTGATTTATTTTTTGTGTGAAACTCTGTACTGACCATCTCAGAGGATCTGAAAGTTGAAAACGTTTCATTTCTTAAGAGTTACAGAATCACATGCAAGCAAACACGTGTCACTCAGAATCTGAAAAGATGGAGTACACCTACTGATTATGACGTTTAAGGTATTGCTTTGAAAATCTCAATCTGTCTTGATTTTCCCCCAAATGTCATATCATAATTAAAAATGATTACTTTTCATTTAATGCAAACGTGCGTATGTGTCCTATGTGTGTCTGTTGTGTTTCCCATGCGTGCTTTATTTGTCTATATAAACCACTCTCTTAACACATTCACACTTTTCACATTCTCAAACACATATGCGCTTTTGTCTGTTGTTCTCTCTCTATTCAAACCCTAAAAGAACTCAGAAACCTTCATCTTCTTCATCATCATCAACAATGGCATCCACTTCAAAAGCAGTTACTACCAAAGATGCTACCACTGTCATAGAACCAGTACGCACTCTCCTAACTCCTGTTGATTCACTTGAAGTACTGTGTGAAAGTTTCGTGGACTTAGAAGATCTTGCTGAAAATGGGTTTGATCTGATTTCTTCAATCAAAGCACAAGGCTGGGACGGTTACTTTGACAGGCTTATGGGTCCTGTGTATCCAAAGTTAGTGAAGGAGTTTTGGATCCATGCATTTGCTACTCCAAAGTTCATTCACTCCTCTGTGCTGGGGAAAAAGATTGTTATCACTGAGAATCTGATCAGGAAACTCATAGGTTTCAAGGCAACTGATGGAGTAACCTCTCTGTCTTCTGCGCGTGAAGATCTGAAAGATGTTTGTCAAGAAATCTGTACCACTGGTGAACCTTGTAAGAAGGTTAAGTTCTTGAAACCCACTTACAAGATATGGGCTAAGATTTTCATGAACACCATCTTTCACAGACCCTCTTCAAACTCATCTGATTATGTTAATGCTGAACAACTTTACTTCATGTATTGTTTACACCAAAACATTCAGATTGATCTTCCATATCTGTTGTTTAATCATCTGGTATCTCACGTCAAGGAAACAAGGGAAACAGCTAGAGATAAATTTGGAAAAGTCAGAACATGGATTCCTATGGGAAGGCTGATTTCAGATATTCTGATAGAAAATCAACTTGTGGCGCATCTGCAAGAGGCTGGGTTGACAGAAGATCTGAATTATATCATTGGCTCTGAAATAAATGGTTTAACTCTGAGAAGGATGAAACTGGTTGAAGATTTATCTGAGAAACCAAGGAAAACTAACTCTGAAGAAATTAGGGGAAGAAGGATTCCTGTTGAGGATTTTCCTTTATTCACCTCAGATGAACCTAGGGAACTTATTGCTGAGTATGTTGCTCGCTGCATCAGAGATGGTGTTGAGATTCCTGCCAATCTTGTGCAGAAGGAAGGCCAAGTTCTTCCTGATTTGACAAGGGAAAGAAGACGTAAGAGAAAAGCTGATGGTGAAGGTCATCAGAAGAAAAGGAAGCATTCAGATGCTGAAAAGAAGAAGAAAAGGAAGAAGCTGAAGAAGGTTCAACCAAATCCTCCTGCAGCAACTTTTGAAGAAATTAGAGATACTCTGAAACAGGTATTTAACACTGATTCTAATCCTGTTCATCATTCTGCTACCCCCACACCATCTGACTCACCCCTCATATTTAAAAGATCTAGACCATCTGAGACTCATACACCACAACCAACAAACATACAAACAAACATTCCTCAACAAACTCAACAAACAACACCACAACCACAAAACACTATCCCAGAATATACCATTCCAGAGGATGTTCATCCTGAACACTCTGACCAACCTGAACATCTCATTAATCCTAATGAAATATTAGATGTCACACCTTTAAACCGTTCTATCATTTTATCTTCAACTTCTGAAAAATCTAACCACTCTGATACATCATCTGATGATGAATCATCTGGTTACATTAATGAATGCTTGAATGATCTCAAACAACCTCGTTCTGAGAGTGTTTGGAAACAACTGTTTAAATCTCCAACTTCTGAACATCCACCTTCTCCACAAAATTCCCCAACTCAAACTCTCACTCCACAACCTCTTGAAATCCAAAACACTCCACAACCAACACAACTAACCCAACCAACATCTGAACCACATTTTGACCAACAAACATCTGAACCACAAAACAACCAACCAACATCTGAACGTCCATCTTCACAACCTCAACCTTCTAAACAAACACCACAAACACAACCAACCCAACCCAGAATCCCTGATGAAGCAGAATTGGGATCAAGTGTTTATACTCTGTTAAAAGATTTTGATAAGGATAATGTCTCAGACTTTGCTGACATTATGGATGTTTGCATGACTACTATGGACAAAGAGGCTGCTAATGCTGTTTGGAAGAAATATCTTTACAGACTGAATAGGGAGGCTTTGAAAATCAGGACTCAATGTCTTAGATTATCAAAAGTAAGGCTTGCTGCTTATCAAAAACAGATTAAGAGAAACCCTCCTCCTATTCTTCTTCTAGAAGCTCCTCCACCTCCAGAAATTCCTGCACCTGATGTTACTAAGAATGTTTCAGAATCTATTGTTTCAGAATCTGCTATTTCAGAATCTACAGATCTTCAGAAGGATGTCAAAGAACTAAAGGATTTTATGGTTGATCAAAAGAAAACAAATGAAGAAATGAAAACTTGGATGGCTAAGCAAGATGAAAATTCAGAAAGGATTACAGCACTGCTGCAACTCATTGCTTCTCAACAAGCCTCATCTGCCAAACCCACTTGATGTTTTGCACAAGTTGTTCATGTTTTGCTTTGTTTTGATTTTCTTCTGATATGTTTTGTTTGCTTCTATCTGAATCTGGATGTTATCTTAATGACAATGATCTTTTTGCTTATCTGGATATGTGTTTCTTCTGCATCTTTACTGTTTTTTAAAGATTCTTTTTGATTATGACAAAAAGGGGGAGAAACAAAATAGAATCTGATTGTTCAAATCTATAAGCAATTATCTGAACTAAGTCAGACATGTTACTAACATTCTTTGAATCTAACCAGACTCTGACAAATTTATCTAACCAGACTCTGACAAATTTCATTGAAGTTTTTCCTGAGATCTATCTTTTCAGAACCTGATCAAAAATAGCTAAATCTGAGTAGACCAGACTCTGATATCTAACCTTGAGTACTATGATCTAAAAGATAACTCAAGACAGGAAATGGCAAGATAAACAACCAAGTGTTCTGAAGTTGTTCATCTGGCATCAAGCTTTAATATGGCATCAAGCTTTGACTCTAGAAGTCAAACATATGTCAACCAGGCTTCAATCAGGATGTTAATCAGGCTCTGAATCTGAAATTCAATCAGGCTCTGAATCTGAAATGTAATCAGGCTCTGAATCTGAAATGTACTCAACCAGAAAGGGAAGTATCTAATTCCATTAGAGTATTCATTTCAGGGGGAGATTGTTAATCTCAGGGGGAGTAATTTTAATTCATACTTTTATTGAACAAATTGCTCATGTTTTGTCATCATCAAAAAGGGGGAGATTGTAAGAGCACAGATTGTGTCTTAGGAATATCTCTATGTTTTGATGATAACATTAATGATAATTTGTATACAAGAATTATACTCTCTAAATTTGTTCTAAACTGTTTTCTACAGGCACAAAAGATTTTAATCTTAAAGAGCAAATTTGATGTGAACAATGAATTCTGAATGGCTCAAGAGCATCTGAAGATTAGAAGAATCTGAAGTATAAGAGCTCAGTTATCAAGATTCTGAAGATACAACACGCTGCATATATTATCAAGAATCTGAATGAAAGAAGACTCTGAGTGAAGAGACTCTGAATGAGAGAAGACTCTGATCTGAGTGAAGACTCTGATCTAAGAGCATGTTACGCTTCAAGCACACAGCTGCACCAGACTCTGATTCATCAACATCTGAAGAACATCTGAGGCTCTGAAGTTTCCAGAAGAATCTGAAGACTGAAGACTCTGATATTGATTGTTGATCTGAACTATCTGAAGAATTATTTGAAGAAGATTATTTTAATATATCCGTTGGAATATGCCAGCAAATCTTTCCTTAATTGGGATAGACAAAATTCTCTGCAAGAATATTATTCCTCTGGTACATTCCATATATGGTATAATCACAGCTCAGCAGACAATTGCTACACCCACATTTTGTGCGCCGTCTCTCTGCTGCAATAGTACAAAGGACAGTACTATTTGATATTGGAAATATCTTCTCTAAAGGTAAAATATTCTCTCCAATATTCAAGTGGCTATATAAAGGATATCATAGCTCATTCTTCAAGTGACGAAAATTGACGAACTTATTGCAAGAACTCTCTCACGCTAAAAGCTCTCATATTCTTTGCTGTTCATACATTGTTATAAACTTAGAGAAATAACACAGTTGTGTTTATAGCTTTCATAGAAGCAATTTATTACTCTTACATTGTATTACATTAATTTGTAAAGGAAGTTTTCCTTAAGAGGATCTAGGTTAGATCAGTAGCTCTTGAGAAGACTAAGAACAGTTGTTCTTAGGTGTTGCTATTTGTAATCAGTTGATTTGAATAGTGGATTAAGTCCTTGTTGAGAAAGGCAAATCACTCTTGAAAAGGGTGGACTGGAGTAGTTGAGTTCAACGAACCAGGATAAAAATACTTGTGTTTTTATCTTTGATTATTTTCTGTCATACTTATTCAACCCCCCCCCTTCTAAGTATTTTCTCACCTTCAGATGCGAGTATGGAGATTAATGGTGTCTTTCCGTCTATCTTTAGACGATGTGAGTATAGAGATTATGAATTTCTTTCCGTCTACCCTTAGACGATATGAATTTCAATCAGGATGATCCCGTCTATCAGTAGACGATGTGAATTTGGAGATTATTTCTTCCCGTCTATCAGTAGACGACGTGAATATAGGGGGATTATTTCTTCCCGTCTATCTTTAGACGATGTGAGTACGGAGATCATTTCTTTCCGTCTATCTTTAGACGATGCGAGTATGGAGATTAAGGCTTTGATCCCGTCTACCCTTAGATGATGCAAGTATGGAGATTACTTCTTCCCGTCTACCCTTAGACGATGTGAATATTGATTTGTTCATTGATCAGGATGAGGCCGTCTACCCTTAGACGATGTGAATATGGAGATTATGGTGTCTTTCCGTCTATCCTTAGACGATGTGAATTGGGAGATTAATGTTGTCTTTCCGTCTATCTTTAGACGAGGTGAGTATTCAATCAGGATGTCTTCCCGTCCATCTTTGGACGATGTGGGTATATTTCTCGTCCTGCCTATCAGTAGGCAATGTGAAAGGATCAGGTATTTTGGTGCAACCCTCAGGGTTTGTTATATGGGGTGTCACAAGCAACGGGTATTCAAATCAGGAGTTCTTTATCAGATGACTAATCAGTTGGTGCCGCAATAACTGGACTCGGTTTTCAGGACTTTATTCCCCAAGCAGTTTACAGTATATGCTCACGGTTGGCAAATTTTCGGGTTCTATTTGTATTCAACCGTCTCGTACCTCTGAATGTTTGAAGGCTGAGCGCTCTTCAAACCCTTCAGGTCCAAGTCGCTTGAATAGGGGCAGCTGTTGCACCCTAAAATTTGACCAACCGATTCTCCTATCTGACTCGTGGTTTAATTTCATATTCGCAAATCAGACAGATGATTTTTGTGCAAACAGGGGATATCAGAGTTTACAGCTTGATTTTTGTCTATCAGATATGGCAGATCCAGTCCAGATCACCAGGGTTTTATTTTCAGGAAATTGTGCGCTCCTCGGTGATTTTTAGCTTGCACAGTGATTTTGAGGATATTCTGATGCCCGGGGATCTCTGTTCGATTCGATCTGGTCTCGTGCGTTCTTTTATGGGGGTCATTTGCATTCATCTGCATTTTTTAGGATTTTTATAGACCTTTGTGAATTTTAGACAGGCTTTATAGATTTTTCTGGAATTTAAATAGGGTTTTTGTATTTTTTAATAGTTTAATTCTCTTTTTAGGATTTACAGATTTTTTAAATAGATTTTTAGAATAAATAAGATTTTAAATAGTTTTTAGAATAATAAAGAAAAGGGGAATATAGTTTTTCTTTTATTACTAATAGATGTTAATAGTTTAGAATTTTTCTATAGATTTTAAAATAGGTTTAATTGTTTTTAAATCATTTTTAGAATTTTCTATAGATTTTTAAATAGGTTTAATAGTTTTTTTACCATTTGTAGAATATACTAGATTTTAAATAGAGCTTTAATCTTTAATAGATTTTTCTTATTAGTTAAATTGATTAACTAGTTTTTTTTAATAGAGATTATTAGGATTTTATTAGTTTTAGATTTAATTAGGTTAATATAGAGTTAATTAGGTTTTTAATCATTTTTAGGCTTAATTAGGATAATCAGGATTTAAATCTTTTGTTTAGGATTTAATTGAGTTTGTTAGATTTTATTAGGATTAATCATTAGCTAATTAGGTGTTAATTGATTTTAATTAGACATAATTAGGTAATTGTTTTTTATTCAGTTGTTGTACAGGTTCTGCCCAGATTTTCGTGGGCCAAAATGCAGTTTTTGGAGGCCCAACGTGTGATATTCAGTCCAAGTCAATTTTTTGTGCAGTTTTTGGCCAAGGAGCGCCACTTGTCAAGTATATAAGGCCCCACGCGTCCCACTCAGGAGGACCCACCACACACTCAGAATTTCCCCAGCTCGTGCCACGCGTCCCCCAGCTGTCCCACACTCTCTCTCTCTCTGTGCATGCGCACCACTTGTCACCTCACAGCTATCACCGGAGCTTCACCAGAAACCTCACCGGCGGCCATGCATCCGCCGTAACCTCCCACCGCCGGTGACCCCCAACGTCTTCCGGCCACCGCAACGGCTCGCCGGAGTTCGTTTCACACCCAGAATCTCCAGAAATCCTCCTTTCTTCATCTTCTTCCTCCGATCTCCTCCATCCAGCTTCGTCATCACCTCGCCGGAAACATCAAGTTTCGCCTGAAACTTCATACGAATCCCCAGACCTTCATACAACTTTTTCCAGAACATCCTCAACCTTCATCCACTTCTCCAGAAACCGCTCATACATTCATCGTTTTGTCAGAAACTTTCCAGAACACATTCAACGATCTTCATCGTTATTCACTTTTCCAGAATGCCATCTCCAGAACCATCGCCTTCATCGGTCCTTGCAAGCTTCTTCCCAGATCTTCATAGAACTCATTGAGTTCTTCCCTGTTTGCCCAGAAATCACCGAACAAGTGTCAACGTCCTCCTCAAGGCTTCCACAAACTCCTTCAGCAGTTAGGAATACATCAAGATCTTACTCTCTCGCGACGATTTTCGTCAAGCCTTCAGAGAATTCTAGCAATTCCATCGTCTCAGGTTCGTCTTCTTCATCGCCTCCATTATTGGTTTGTTCGGTTAGATCAGGAGATTCGTTTGAGGCTTGCATGTTAGCTCTTATTAGATCCAGATTAGGTTTAGTTGATTGTGAGTTAGGGTTTGATTCCTCGTGAGAGAGGTGTGAAGTTCTTTGGGGTTCTTTTTCTCAGAATGGTGTGTGAGTGAAAAGATGAGTTGCAGAGAGAGTGAATTGAGGAGGACGAACGAAACGGCCAGGTTAGGATGAACAGTACCAGAGAGATTGAGAAGGGGATTAGGTTTTGTGGTTAGGGTTTCAGTGGGTTAGGTTTAGGTTTGGGCTTAGGCCCAAACACGTTTTACTGCCAATACACCCCAGTTTACTCGTTACTCCCCCCATGCGTGTGAAAGCAGGATGAATTGAGTTGGGCCCTAGGCCCTAATGGCTATCTGCACCCCACTCGTTTAAGCCCATTGAGGTAATAACTGGGAAACCTGCTAAGTCAGCACCCCCAGGCGTTTTTCTTTTCTGTGTTTGATTATTTGTTTTTGACAAACCTGGGCCCTGCGCCCTAATGCTAGCTGCACCCCCTTCTCCAGGGCCCAATGTAGAAATAACTAGAATACCTTGCTGTTTGAACCCCCTCCCCCATTTTCTTTTATTTTGTCTTTCTTTTATATTTTCATATTTGTAAATGAATCATAATAAAATGAAAATAATTGTTTTTTAATCCTTCTTTTTTTACCATTTCATCATAATTCCTAGGAAATTAAATAAAAATAAAAATGACATTTTATTTTTGTTTGTTATTTTTTGGTATATTTTCCATTTAATTGATTTCTTTTAATTTTTTTAATGCATGCATATCATTAGAAAATTCATGAAAAATAGTAGATTTAGTCAAATAATTCCGTTCTTTTTTTCTGTAGACTCGTAATTCAGTGTAGAATTTTATAGTATAAAAACATTAGCTTAATCATGCATTTTCATTTTAATTGCATTTTTTCATTGTTATTGATGTTGAATAAATTGGTTTGTGGATGTGTCTGTGTTGCTGATTTTAGTTCTTTCATCTGGTATTGAATTTTGTTCTGATTTTTCAGTATGTTGTCTTAGAGCCATATAGGTTTTCCATAGATTTTTATTAAATTTTTGTAGGATGTTCTGATATGATTTGTCTGAGCCTGAAGATAGGAGAAGTCTTGATGACTTCTGACTTTGAAGTTCAACTGTGGTTGAACTTCAGAGATAGTCTCTTGTGGTTTTTTGGCCCGTGGGTTCTTCTCAAGGTGGGAGCTGATGGAGATCCTGTTGGAGTTTGCAAAGAGGCAGTGGATTGAGGCTTAGTCTAGGAGCTTGTTGTCTGTTTGTGAGGTTCGAGATCCTGAAGTTTGAAGGGAGTTTATGGTACTTTCCTGAGGAAGGCACTATGAATGACTTTCATTCTTTCTTCTCACCTCTTTCGTAAGTATCCAATGATGTCGGAGCCGACTTGTGAGTTTAATTTCTCCTGAGGAGGAATGTAAACTGATCACATGTTGTTGAGCCACATGGGATACGATTCCTAAGTGGAAGCCCCCTAGTACTTTCCTGAGGAAGGTCCTATGGGTTTATTCGCTTAGTTCCCTTAGTGCATAAAGGATTTCTCAAGTATCCAGTGATGTTGGAGCCAACTTGTGAGTTTAATTTCTCCTGAGGAGGAATGTAAACTGATCACAGTTGTTGAGCCACGTAGGATACGATTCCTAAGTGTCAGCCTCCTAGTACTTTCCTGAGGAAGGTCCTATGAGCCTGTTCACTTAGTTCCCTTAGTGCATATAGGATTTCTCAAATATCCAGTGATGCCGGAGCCTTCCTGTGAGTTTAGTCTCTCCTGAGGAGGGATGTAAACTGATCACAGTTGTCGAGCCGCATAGGATATGACTCCTGAGTAGTAACCTCCTGGTACTTTCCTGAGGAAAGCATTATGGGCTTGTCTGCTTAGCTTCCTTTCTCTGTTAAGCTTGTTCTGAAGCTTGGAGACTAGGGGTTGATTCCTCTTGCTTAGGGTTGTGATTAGAATTGTTGCTTAGATCTTTGCTTAGGGTGCTGTATAGAGTTTTGTTTAGAGATAGATTAGGAGCTTGTTTCAGGTTTGTTAGGGGCCTTGCCCAAGAATAGCTTTTTGTTTTATAGGTGGAGGCCCTGCTCAGGGTTAGTCTCTTTATGTTGTTTGACTTGTATGATGTTATGTTGCATTAGACTTAGGTATTCATCTAGATAGTTCTGAATAGGTGCATCTTAGAAGTAGACTTTGTGTGCATGAGAAGTTGAGGTGGTCCTCCTTCTGCTTGTTTGTTATTGCGTGGCTTTGCTTGTTGGTATTTGGTAGAGCTGAGCTCCCTTGCCTTTGTGGTTTGCGGCCTTTGCGCCTTGCTTGTTTAGTTGTTGCATTCATGCATATTCTCAGCATTTCTTTACTTTGCAGTTTCTTGTTTGTAGTTCAGTCCTGTTGCCATGATCCCTTAGGAGCTCTGACTTCTCCGTTGCGGAGTTGTTATGATAGACATTAGGATGGTCAACCAGGTGTGATGGCAGTAGGTAGATTCCCCTGTTTCTCAGCTATAGTTCTAGGGTTTCCCTTCCCTTTCTGTAGGAGTTTTTGAGTAGCTTGATCCGTAGTTAGCTGAACTACAGCTGCTCTGATTCTTCGTTCCAGACGAAGATATGTAGGCATAGGATGCGATATCCTAGCGAGCACACTAACAACTAACCTTTGTTCTCTCGCGGCTGTGCGATCGAGACTTTCCCGCTAACGACTAATTGTTATCCCTTTCTCCCGCCCGAGTGCATTTGAGACCAGATCGTATTTGTAGGTTCCCGAGCCTTAGAGACCAGTTTGTTTTCTCACTGCTGTGTGAGAGCCCCAGTTTACCCGTAGTTAGTCGAACTACGTTTGCTCTGATCTTTCATACCAGATGGAAGTACGTAGGCACAGGACGCGATGTCCTGGCGAGCAACCTTTCCCCCGTTTAGACGTAGGAAGTCGAACTACGTTGACTCTGACTTTCCCATTGCACGAGGGAATACGTAGGCCCAGAACACCGTATGTTCTGTCGAGTCCTGTCCTTTTATTTTCTTTTCAGACCAGCCATTAGCGTAGATAGATAACACACCCTTTTACCTATAAACACCAAGCGTGGATCCCATCGAGTACGATGGACGTGAGGGGTGCTAATACCTTCCCCTTGCGTAACCGACTCCCGAATCCAGGCTATGGTTGCGATGACCATACCTTTTCCCGTCTTTGCGAGGTTTACTTCGAGCGTTTCCTTTCCCGCTCTGAGGGATAAATAACGCACGGTGGCGACTCTCCTGTCAAGCCGGCGCCGATTTTCGCAGTAGCGACAATAGGCACTTACTCAGGCTTATTATCCTCCACTCTTGATAAATGATCAGCTACTACATTTTCAGTACCTTTCTTGTCTTTGATTTCTAAATCAAATGCTTGTAGTAGTATCCATCTTAGGAGTCTTGGTTTGGTGTCCTTTTTATTCAATAAGTACCTGATTGCAGCATGATCAATATAGATAATTATCTTTGCTCCTACTAAGTGAGAACATAATTTATCCAAAGCGAACACGATAGCTAGAAGTTCCTTTTCTGTGGTGGCGTAGTTCATTTGCGGAAGGCCCAAGGTTCTACTAGCGTAATAAATCGCGTGAAGCTTTTTTTTATCTTTTCTCTGTCCTAGAACTGCACCTACGGCATAATCACTAACATCACACATGATTTCAAATGGTAACCTCCAATCAGGTGATTGCATGATGGGTGCGGTAATGAGAGCTGTTTTTAACTATTCAAAGGCTTTCTGGCATTTATCATCGAAAATGAATTCAGCGTCTTTCATTAATAAGCCAATCAGTGGTTTAGTGATTTTAGAGAAATCCTTCATGAGTCGTCGGTAGAAACCGGCGTGTCCTAGGAAACTTCATATTTCTCTACGGTTTTAGGAGGTTGAAGGTTTTCTATAATTTCTATTTTTGCTTTATCTACTTCAATCCCCTTATCAGACACTATGTTTCCAAGTACGATTCCTTGTCGGACGATGAAATTGCATTTTTCCCAATTTAACACGAGATTTACTTATGCGCATCTTTCAAGTACCATTTCTTGGTTTGATAAGCATCCTTCAAAACTCTTCCCACAAACAGAAAAATCATCCATAAATACTTCCATGACGTCGTCTATAAAGTCAGCGAAGATTGACATCATGCACCTTTGGAATGTTGCGGGAGTGTTACATAATCCAAACGACATTCATCGATAGGCAAATGTACCATAAGGGCAAGTGAAGGTTGTCTTTTCTTGGTCATCAGGATAAATAGGGATTTGAAAGAATCCTGAATAACCGTCTAAATAGCAGAAATAGGAGTGCTTAGCTAATAGCTCAAGCATTTGATCAATGAAGGGTAAAGGAAAGTGATCCTTTCGAGTAGCTTTGTTCAATTTCCTATAATCAATGCACATTCTACTTCCAGTCACAACTCTTTGTTCTATAGATTCATCTTTTTCGTTCTTAACAACTGTAACACCTCCCTTCTTTGGTACGACATGTACTGGGCTAACCCATTGACTGTCAGAGATTGGGTATATAATTCCTGCTTCTAACAACTTTTGCACTTCTTTCTTGATTACATCGCTCAGAATGGGATTTATCCTTCTTTGATGTTCTCTAGAGGTCTTAAAGTCTTCCTCTAGCATAATGCGATGCATACAGATAAAAGGACTTATTCCTTTCAGATCAGAAATGTTGTAGCCTAGAGCAGATGGGTATTTTCTTAAGACATGCAATAGTTTCTCAGTTTCTATTTGTCCTAAGTCTGTGTTGACTATCACTGGTCGTTCGAGCTCGGTGTCTAGGAATTCATACCTTAAGTTTTTGGGTAGTGTTTTAAGTTCTAAAGTCGGTTTCTTTGGGCAAGGCATATGATTGGGTGTTAGTTCTAGGCATTCACTTAGACTTTCGTCTTGGTATTTACCACGCCGATTATCATCTTCAAAAATTGGAGGTATTTGAATTTTTAGGATTCCTGAATAAGAATTTTGTTCCATCTCCATTTCTATTATGCGTTCTTCGATGGCATCTAGTAGACAACATGTATCATCTATAGCTGGTGCTTGTAAGAATTGTGTCAAAATAAATTCGACTTTCTCTTCACCCACTTTGAAAGTTAGCCTACCTTTATTTAAATCTATAATGGCTCCGGCTGTAGATAAGAAGGGCCTTCCTAATATAATAGGGGTGTTGGCATCCTCCTTTATATCCATGATTATGAAATCAGTAGGGATATAGAATTGACCTATACGTACCGGAACATTTTCTAGTATCCTGATCAAAAACTTAACAGAATGATCAGCTAGTTGTACAGACATCTCAGTAGGTCTTAATTCTGCCATATCAAGCCTTTTTCATATGGTCAAGGGAATTAAGCTAATACTGGCTCCTAAGTCACATAGAGCTTTTCCTATGACAAATTTTCCAATTGCACAGGGTATGGAAAAACTACCTGGGTCTTTCAGCTTATGAGGCATTTTGTTTTGGACTACCGCGCTACACTTAACAGTAAGCGTAACGATTTTGTTATCCTCGATCTTTTTCTTATTTGATAAGATTTCTTTAAGAAACGTAGCATATGAGGGCATTTGGGTGATAGCTTCTGTAAAAGGTATTGTGATATTCAATTGTTTCAAAAGTTCAACGAATTTATTGAATTGCCCCATGTTTTTAGATTTAGCAAATCTTTAAGGATATGGAATGGGAGGTTTATAAGGTGGTGGAGGCACATATGGTTCTCCTTTTTCTGCGGTCTCTTGGTCACTACCTTCTTTCCCCTTTATATTTTGTTTGTTTTCCTTCTCAGTTACTTTACCAGGATTTTGATACATAGCTGGATTCTCAAGTCTCGGGTCGGTTGGTTCGTCTAATTTCGTACCACTTTGTAGTATGATAGCATTCACATGTCCTTTTGGATTGGGTTATGGTTGTCTAGGAAATGTGCTTGAAGGAGCAGCAGTAGTTTCTTGTTATTGTGCCACTTGTGAAATTTGGGTTTCAAGCATTTTTTTGTGAGTGGCTAAAGCGTCTACCTTGCTTGTTAATTGCTTAATTTGCTCACTAGTGTGTATGTTTTGATTCAGGAATTCTTTATTTGTTTGAGCCTGGGTGGCTATGAAGTTTTCCATCATTAATTCAAGGTTATATTTCCTAGGAGCATTTTGAGCAGCTACGACAGGTTTCTGATATCCTGGTGGTACAACATGTGCTTGTCCAGGTGCATACAATGCACTGTTGTTTTTGTACGAAAAGTTCGGATGGTTTTTCCAACCTGGGCTGTAGGTATTTGAGTAAGGGGTTTCCTTGAGCGTAATTCACTTGGTCTGTGAAAACTCCTGTCAAAAGTTAACATTCAGGGGTAGCATGCCCAGGAACTCCACATAACTCACAGTTTGGAGCTACGGCAGCCACGGTGGCTGTAGGGGTTATAGTCAAACTTTCAATCTTTTGCGTGAGAGCATCTACCTTTGTATTGACTTGGTCAAGTCTGCTTATCTCGTATATACCACTTTTCGTTAGAGGTTTCTCTACCGAGTCTCTTTCACTTCCCCACTGATAATGGTTTTGAGACATACTTTTGATAAGTGTATATGCCTTATTGTAGGGTTTATCCATTAGTGCACCACCCGCGACGACGTCTATTGTCAATCTTTTGTTGTACAAGAGACCATTCTAAAAGGTATAGATGATCAACCATTCTTCTAGACCATGATGTGGGCAAAGCCTCATCATGTCCTTGTATCTTTCCCATGCGTCGAAATGAGATTTAATGTCCTTCTGTTTGAGTCCATTTATTTGGGCCCTTAGCATATCCGTCTTCCTAGGTGGAAAATATCATGCTAAGAATACCTTCTTCAACTCGTTCCACATAGTGACTGATGCAGACGGTAAAGACTGGAGTCAAGCTCTAGCTCTATCTCTTAATGAGAAAAGGAAAAGACGTAGTCTTATTGCTTTAGAGCTGACACCATTTGCTTTCACTGTGTCTGCGTATTACAAGAATACTGACAAATGTAAGTTCGGGTCCTCTGTGGGACTTCCAAAAAATTGGTTTTGTTGTACAACAGTGATCAATGAAGGTTTTAGCTCAAAGGTATTTGCCTCGATGGGAGGAGCAACAATACTATTATGTGGCTCATCCTGCAAAGGGATGGCATAATACTTAAAAGGTCGATTCTGAGGTTCTTCAGCCATAAGTATTGGTAATTCTGGAAAGGGAATTTCAGATGGTGGAAGGTTATACTTAATTCAGAATTCATTAATTTGGCGTTTTAAATTAATAAAATGCTCGATGTCGACAATCGGTTGTTCAAGCTTCTCACCTTTAGAGCGAGTGTTTAGCGTACAATCGATGACTTAAAATAGGGAAATAGTTGCCTTAATCTATACAGCGCAACACTAAAGTTACAATTTCGACTTAATTGGTCCCCGAAAACGGTGCCAAAAACTTGATCCCTATTTAGTATATCTAAATGCTTCGCGACTGCAAGTGCACAGTCTGATCGTGTAGTTTTAAAGATTATCGAACTCAAAGGACCAAGAATCGATCTACCTCTATCTAATGCTACTACGTAAATCTAAGGCTAATGGATTTCTAAATTTTGGGATGCGAGTAAGAAAATAAGTGTAGAATGAAATATAATTTTAATCAGGATAATGCGAAATATCGGTATATAATCCTATCAATCATCAGGGGTTCAGTAATTCGTGGGCGTTTAGTTTAAAAGGAAAAATTGTTATTCTGTAGAAAATACTCATTTAAAAGACCTTATCTCACACTCTCGTGTTTATTGACTTAGACTATACTCTCAAATCAGAATGAAGGCTCTCGTTCTCATTTGTATTTAAAAACACTTTTTGAAAATAAGCAGATCCTAATTAACCCTAAAGCGCTCTCGCTGTATTTAAGACTAATGTTCAGTTTCAGTTATCCGGTTAAGACCTCAAACTCTCGCTTTATTGATCTTAAGCTTCGTGACCTTTTTACTCTCATAACAAAAGTTCTTAAGTTATTAAAAGACTTTGAGACCAGAAGAATTAGATCTGTTAAATTTACGTCACGATTTACTTAACCCCTCCGACCGATCGTAATTACATACCGATACTAAGAGGTTTAGCCAGACATGTCTTTAATGCTATTACTAAACCTAATCTTAATTCTAAACAGAAAACAAAAGGGATGCATAAAAATTAACAACAAGAATAAAAGCAGATAAATGGAACTTGGCAATTAGAAGAACACAAAACTCTTGGATTTGATTATGGAGGTCGACTTGCAGTTCAAGACAAAAATTACAACCCTTAAATCAATCCTAAACTAACTGACAATTGTTTATCAGTGTAAAAAAAAATTTCCTTACAATATTCTCTCTAAAAAGTGCAAAGAAAACTAAGAACAAAATGCTGAAAAGTAATACGAAACAGAAAATCCTAAGTGTCCCCCTTTTTCCAAAACTGCATATGGTATTTATATCTGTTAGTGGGCGACGGTTACACAAGATTCTCAGCTGAAACGAGGAGTGAAGCTTGAAGAAAATGCAGGAAGGAAGTAGAGAAAAAGTAGGGAGGAAGTGGAGAAAATGTAGGGAGGAAGTGGCAGACGCCACTTACCTTTCTTTTAGGAGTGGCAGTTGCCACTCTCCTACTTCTTAGGAGTGGCACTCGCCACTTCCTCTCTTGTGGAAGGTGCCACTCTCCTTTTTGTATCATGGTGGCAGGCGCCACACCCAAGTGGCAAGTACCATTTGGTGTGTGGTGGTCCCCACCCTTTTTTTATTTCCTTTCTCTTTCTTTCTTCTTCTTTTCTTTTCTTGGTCTTTTCTTCATCTTTTCTTTCCATTTCCTTCATTTCTTTCTTCTTTTATTTCTTTAGTCCATATTTTTTATAACCTACAAAATACAAGAAAATAGATATGTAATAGAAGATAAATCAGATAAAACAACAGTAAACGCAGATAAAATTCATGTCAGTCAAGTCAAATATCCGATATAATTTCGCGTTATCATTGCCTTTGCAAATTTTCAACTTTGCGAGTTTATTCAATTCTTTTCTTTCATCCCTAATTTTTTCCCGAATCTTTTCTTTTTATTATTTTCTGGGATGCTTTTTTTTTCCTGGACCTTTTCTTTTTATGGTCCAGTGGGTCTCTTTATGCGAAGTATTTTTTGAATACATCTGCATTCATAGAAGATGTAAAATCTTCTCCATCCATAGTTGAAAGCAGCAAGGCTCCACCAAAGAAAACCTTTCTCCCAATATACGGTCCTTCATAGTTTGGAGTCCATTTGCCCATGCGATCTGTCTGAGGAGGGAGGATCCTTTTCAAAACCAATTCACTTGTCTAGAAACACTGAGGACACATTTTCTAATCAAAGGCCTTTTTCATCCTGTTCTGGTACAATCTACCACGTGCAATGGCTACCAATCTCTTCTTTTCAATGAGGTTCAGTTGGTCCAACCTAGTTAGTACCCATTCGGTTTCATCAAACTTCACATCCGCCAAAACCCTTAAAGAAGTGAAATTCTGGTATGCAGATCTCAGATTTTCTAAGAGATGCAAAGAACATTGATCTCTGCTGAAACAAGGACGAGGATAGACCATGACCAATTTAAATTACTTTATATTGTACCAATGTTATGACCAATGTCATGATGTCTGTTGTAACATCAGCAAACAGACAAACTATTTGTCTAACCATTTAAATTATGCAGAATTGTAAATGCTGAAAGATAAATAACACAATGAATTATTTACCCAGTTCGGTGCAACCTCACCTACATATGGGGGCTTCCAAGCCAGGGAGGAAACTCACTATTAGTAGAAATAATTCAGAGTCAAACAACCCGTTTCCACTCTTCACTTAAGACCTACCCAATGACACTTCTGCCTAGAGACCACTAGACCTGAGTTTCCCACTCACTCCCCCTCAATCACCTCAGTGATATAAACCAATACACAATTACAATGGAGATATGAAGACACACTTTAAACACACCTTGATCTTGCTTCACAACTTTGATCAAGTGACACAGTCCTCTTGCTTAAAAGCTTTGAGTGGCACAATGAACACAACAGTTCATACACACTAAACCAGAGCAATCATACAACAGACAATTGCTTGGCCTACAAGGAATCCTAAGACTCCTAAACACACGTGAAGAACAAGTTTCTTCACTCACAAATATGTCTACCATAATGTATCAAAAGATACAAAGGGTGATTTACAAAGACACACACAAGGGACTCTCAAAACCCTAAACCCTTATTTTACACTCTAGTTGTTCTTGATGTGAGTGCTTGATTTCCTTTGCTTCTGCACCTCCTTAAATATCAATGCAGACTGGGCTTGGGCTGGTCAAAAGTAACAACCATTAGGTTTAACCAAGTTAAACCACTTTCCATAATTCAAGGTGCTGTCAAATTAGGTCACAACTGCTTCATGTTATGCTCAACCCTGACTAGAATCTCGCCTGAGATAACTAAGGAGCCATAACAAGTTTCCTGAAATATAGCCTGAGCTATCTCTTTCAATATAATAGTAAACCTAAACCCGCGCCCTGATGTCATACGCTTGAGGTTATAACATCCATCATGACATCCAACACACTGTGTTCTTAGTTGACCAAACTCACCCTGCAGTACACTCCTACAGAATCTTCTTCATAACAGTAGAAACAAATATATTATAGTTTCTTAAAAAGTCGCAGAGATCCTTTTTATGAACACCAATTAAATCTGCATTTTCATGTTATGAATATCTTTGACCTGCACACACTTGATGAGATATATCCAACAGGATCTCATCAACCCAAACCACTTCTGTCAAGTGATATAAAACAGCAGCACCTGCTGTACCAGACAGCGATGTCATGACATTCAGTATGACATCCATGACAGCAGTTCTGTCATCAGCTCCTGCTAGCTCCTAGTGCACCAGACAACAATGTCATGACATTGGTAATGACATCCATGACAACAGTTCTATCATCAGCTCCTGCTGCACCAGATAGCAATGTCATGACATTGGTAATGACATCCTGATTAAATCACATGACATCAGTTCTATCATCAGGTCCTGCTGTACCTAACAGTGATGTTAGGACATTGATAATGACATCCTGATTAAACGACATGACAACAGTTCTGTCACCACCGCAGATGGCTGTCACGACATTCAGCATGACATTCACATTAAAACACACCATAACAATTCTGTTACCACAGCAGATGGAGATGTTATAACATCCTGCTGAACATCAGTGCATAATCATGTTTTACCAAAATTTAGCCAATCATAGAACCATGAACAATCATAGAATCATGGAACTAACAATCTTTCCCTCTGGAAAATTTTGGCTAAAACGACCAAACAAACATCAGGTCAACAACAATAGATAAGTATAGTAGATACCAACACTTTACTCCCCCTTGGTTTAGTCAAAAATTGACAAAATTTAGAGTAAATGTACATACTCATATGCACACATATAAACCAAGACCATCATACACCATGCTTCATCATGATGAGAAACAACCTCCACAGTATCAACTCCACCTGGCTTTTACCCCATTGTCATTGAATCTTGAGTTCTTTCCTTGTCTGAAGCTGCACCTTCAGAAGTGACACTTTTGACATCACCAATTAAAGGATAATCAATTAAATACTTGCCAAGTAGCAATTGATTTAAAATACCCAATTTGAGACACAAAAATATTCTGTAGAGAAAAATAAATTCTCCCAGACAAAAACCAATGTTGTTTCCTAGGTCAATCATAAGGAGTAAGCACAGTCCTAGTTCAAACCAACACAAGTAATGCAGCTACACATCATACAAGTACACAACTCCCCCTGTCATGCATAATCAGCACTCCCCCTAAAAGAGAGAACCCAAACATAAGAAGAATCACTACAACTTTACACCCCTTGATTCACAAACCACACTAGAATAAGTATCAGAAGTAGTTGCAGGATAGACATAGCTTTCTGTGAGATTCCTCAGATTTCAACTTTGAAAGACAAAAAAATCTCCAAGATGTCGGAGTGAATGTCCTTCCTTTTGCACAAGATCAAGGCTGATGGTGTCTTGATCTTTATCTTCACCTGTCAAACAAGAAAAAACACTTGGAGAGAGGCTCAAAACCCTGGTTTGATCCATTGATACCTAATGATAGAATAAAATATACTGTCAGGTTCACCTTGAGCTAGAGCAGTAACATAATGTCACAACATCTTGTCTGACATTCCATCCTCATAGAGGCATACAATCACAACCTACTTGACACCACAAACAATCTTGAATAGTAACTGTACTATTGTAGTAACAGATCCTAAATGGAAGTATAACTCCCCATATCAAGGCTAACCAGTGCTCTTTTTCCAGAAGCACGTGAATGGAAAACATAAGACTCATCTTCATATCTTTAAGAGCTCACTCTTTGTTCAACATACCTGCTGAACGCATTCACTTACTACTTGAACCACAAGCAACTAGTACACCCATCAAATAGAAGCTCTCCCCCTATCTTCTATAACAGCTGCTCCAAGATCACCACAGTATCTCAAGACCAACCTCATGCTCATACAGTGAGAAGGTATCAAACTGCTCCACTTCTTGCTAGAGTTACCACTTCTCCACAAGACTTCTGGCCTGAGTTAGAGAACTAGATAGACACCCCATAATCCAAGACATTCTTTCCTCATCATCCTCCCATATGATAAGTTAGAAAGCTTCTGATTTAACTGGTGAATATTCTCATTAGAATCCATACTTTCATGCAATAAATCAATGATCTACTCCAGTCTTGTACAATCCCTTCACATCATACTCCAAGACAGTCTTTTTACCTCATCATTCTCCCGTATGACAAGATAGAGAACTTCTTAGTCAAGATGTAAGTTACTAGTTCCATAGAAGATCTTCAAGTCCTTCTCCAAGAAAAAAAAAACCATATGATACATACAACATCTAATGGTTCTTTATATGCCCACACATGGACTTACTACTGCCTGGTAATCCAACTGAAGATCTTCAGAGAGAACAGCGCCACCAACTTGATCAACTACATATCCAACAAAGGGTAATCTTCCATACACAACTTAGGGCTTCTACCACAAGCTCCAATATATGAATAGAATCAGAACCTTCTTTGGTCTTCAAACACCCACCCTTCTGCACAAGAGTAATATTCTTTAAGCACCCTTCTTTAAATAACCAAATGCCACTGTTTGGTTACTCAACTGCTTCCAGAGCTCTAGAAGGTCCACCAAGAAAACTTGATCTTCAAGTTACATATCCTACTTGCTCCATAGCAAGGCACTTGGATAAACCAAGACATGGACCTGAAGTTTCTGCTTGATGTCACAACATCTGATCAAACATCCTGTGGTAAAATCAGTTCTTTATTCTGGAAATGTATTTGCTTCAGAAACTCCTCTTTAGAGAAACCAAACGTGCCAAGGCTTGATTCTTTAGGGAGGAAGGATCACAAAAGATCTTTACAGAAGGAATCCCGCTTTCCTTAAGTAGAGACTTCTTCAGAAATCCAGAGATAACTGCCACTTATCCTTGACCTCCAAGATGAGCAAGGTCACATGCTCCTATGTACTTAGATAAAAAATAAACTGACCCAAGCAGTGCTATCATCAGGACCATATTCTAGACAAGTTTCTTGCCAGGAAACTTTCTAGACAAATATCAGATGCTTCTAGTAGAGACTAGAACACACCAGCTGCACTCCAATAAACTGATCCAAGAAAAATGTCTTCATCTTCACTTCCACCAGCAATACATTCTAGCCTTAGTTTCTTGCCAGGAAACTTACTAGAATAAAGACAGATCCTACCACACATGCGTATGGTACCAAGATCATCAGCTATATCTCCTTTGATCTAGTGATTCACTCCTTGAATCAACAGAATTATGCACAATCTCTGCTGATGGAATGTCTCAACATCTGGTTGAACATCAGATCCTCAAGCAGATCAAGGGCCTGATACTTGTGCTACAATTGATGAGACAACTTGATCATAAACTAAGGATAATCCATTAAATATATGAGAATATCTCAACTAGCAATGGATCTTAAATCCTTATAAGAAATCCTTCTAGGATCATCTACTTGATAAACCATCAAAAGTATTCTTTAGTTAAAGGATATTTTAATGTTGAAACATCAGGGCTGACATCCTTGACTCAACTTCCCTATGACTTCCTCTGCTGATAGAATCCCTGCAAGTCATGAGTGGTGAAAATAAATCACCACTCACTATCTTCTCTAACACAGCCTTCAGCAACCTGCCATAGCCACATATCACATTGTATACAGTAAGCACAATACTCTCTCAGGGCTACCCGAGTTCTTTCATCAGACAAATATGTAGTGGAACCACCAAAAGAACATCTTCAACATGCCCTAAGCAAGATGTCAGAACATTCAACAGGTCATTGTACAGCAGCAGATACACAAAATCCTTCATAAGCAGGAGAGAACACACACTTCTCCTTAACTCCATAAGCAGTAGCTCAACCATTTAGCAAGATCAGCAAATCAGCTACCACTTCTCCTTGTTTAAACCACCAGAAAGTATCTCCTAAGATCTCATCCAGAACAGACAGGATGCCTGCTCTGATACCAATCGAAATTCTGGTATGCAGATCTCAGATGTTCTAAGAGATGCAAAGAACATTAATCTCTGCTGAAACAAGGACGAGGATAGACCATGACCAATTTAAATTACTTTAAATTGTACCAATATTATGACCAATGTCATGACGTCTGTTGTAACATCAGCAGACATACAAACCATTTATATAACCATTTAAATTATGTAGAATTGTAAACGGTGAAAGATGAAAAACACAATGAACTATTTACCCAGTTTGGTGCAACCTCACCTACATATGGGGGCTTCCAAGCCAGGGAGGAAATTCACTATTAGTAGAATTAATTTAGAGTGAAACAACCCGTTTGCACTCTTCACTTAAGACCTACCCAATGCCACTTCATCTTAGAGACCACTAGACTTTAGTTTCTCACTCACTCCCCCTCAATCACCTCAGTATTATAAACCAATACACAATTACAATGGAGATATGAAGACACACTTCAAACACACCTTGATCTTGCTTCACAGCTTTGATCAAGTGACACAACCCTCTTGCTTAAAAGCTTTGAGTGGCACAATGAACACAACAATTCATACACATTATACCAGAGCAATCATACAACAAACAATTGCTTGGCCTACAAGGAATCCTAAGACTCCTAAACACACGTGAAGAACAAGGTTCTTCACTCACAAATATGTCTACCACAATGTATCAAAAGATACAAAGTGTGACTTACAAAGACACACACACAAGGGACTCTCAAAACCCTAAACCCTTATTTTATACTCTAGTTGTTCTTGATGTGAGTGCTTGATTTCCTTTGCTTTTGCGCCTCCTTAAATATCAATGCAGACTGGGCTTGGGCTGGTCAAAAGTAACAAACATTAGGTTTAACTAAGTTAAACCACTTTCCATAATTCAAGGTATTGTCAAATTAGGTCACAACTGATTCATGTTATGCCTAGCCCTGACTAGAATCTCGCCTGAGATAACTAAGAAGCCATAACAGGTTTCCTGAAATATATCCCGAGCTTTCTCTTGCAATATAATAGTAAACCTAAACCCGCACCCTGATGTCATACGCTTGATGTCATAACATCCATCATGACATCCAACACACTGTGTTCTTAGCTGACCAAACTCACCCTGCAGTACACTCCTGCAGAATCTTCTTCATAACAGTAGAAACAAATATATTATAGTTTCTTAAAAAGTCTCAGAGATCCTTTTTATGAACACCAATTAAATCTGCATTTTCATGTTATGAATATCTTTGACCTGCACACACTTGATGAGATATATCCAACAGGATCTCATCAACCCAAACCACTTCCGTCAAGTGATATAAAACAGCAGCACCTGCAGTACCAGACAGCGATGTCATGACATTCAGTATGACATCCATGACAGCAGTTCTGTCATCAGCTCCTGCTGCACCAGACAACAATGTCATGACATTGGTAATGACATCCATGACAGCAGTTCTGTCATCAGCTTCTGCTGTACCAGACAATAATGTCATGACATTGGTAATGACATCTTGATTAAACCACATGACAACAGTTCTATCATCAGCTCCTGCTGTACCAGAAAGCGATGTCATGACATTGGTAATGACATCCTGATTAAACCACATGATAGCAGTTCTGTCACCACAACATATGGTTGTCACGACATTCAGCATGACATCCACATTAAAATACACCACAACAGTTCTGTCACCACAACAGATGGAGATGTTATAACATCCTACTGAACATCAGTGCAGAATCATGTTTTACCAAAATTTAGCCAATCATAGAACCATGAACAATCATAGAATCATGGAACTAACAAGAAGGAATCTGAACTTCTAATGGTAGGACAACTTCCATAGCATACACCATCGAGAAAGGAGTTTCCCTTGTTGATGTGCGCACCAAAGTAAGATAACCGTGTAAAGCAAATGGAAACCTCTCATGCCAATCTTTGTATGTTACCACCATCTTTTGCATAATCTTTTTGATATTCTTATTTGATGCCTCAACATCACCTTTCATCTTCGGACGATATGGAGAAGAATTGTGATGTTCAATTTTGAAGCTCTGGCACAACTCCTTCATCATCTTGTTGTTCAAGTTTGAACCATTATTAGTAATAATTCTCTCAGGAATACCGTAACGACGTATGATGTCCTTCTTTATAAATCAGGTGACTACTTGCTTCGCAACATTGGCAAACAACATCGCTTTCATCCATTTGGTGAAATAATCAATGGCAACCAGAATAAAGTGATGCCCATTGGAAGCAGTAGGCTCAATCTTTATGATCATATCAATGCCCCACATAACAAAGGGACAAGGAAAAATCAACACATTCAGAGGAGTCGGTGATACATGCACCTTATCAGCATAAATCTGGCATTTATGACACTTTCTGGCATATTTAAAACAATCAGACTCGATAGTCATCTAGTAATACCCTTCTCCCATCAATTTTCTAGCCATAACATGCTCGTTGGCATGAGTACCGAAAGAACCCTCATGAACCTCTTCCATTAACAAGCTTGACTCATGTTCATCAACACAACATAGCAGTACCATATCAAAGTTCCTTTTATACAACACATCGTCCTTGTTCATATAAAAAGGATACCCCTGGTAGGTATTCTTGGCTTTTGAGGAAGCACTTGATATTATAAAATCACAGTTTACCATCTGACGCGTCTTCAGCAACAAACACAAAAGCAGGTCTATCAAGATGCATAATGTTGATTGCTAGAACCTCATTCCAATAATTCACTTTGTACATCGACGTTAACTGCCAACGCATCTGCAATCTAATTCTCTGTCTAGGGTACATGATGAAAAACAACCCTATCAAAGAAAGGTAACAATCTTCTGGCATAATTATTATAAGGCACCAAGTTTTCTTGATGAGTCTCTTATTCGCCCTTAATCTAATTAACCACCAGCGTTGAATCGCCATACACGCCAAGATTCTTGATCCTTAGATCAATGTCCTCTTCTAACCCCATGACACACGCTTCATATTCTGCTTCATTGTTGGTAAAAGTGAACGTCAATCGGGCAGTGAACTGTATGTGAGAACCATGAGGAGTAGTAATGATTGCTCCGATTTCGTTTCCATATGCATTAACAACACCATCAAAAATCAAACTCCACTGAGGCCCTCGCCAAGAAAAGGCTCATCACAATCTTTTATTTTCATAAACATGATATCTTCATCTGGAAACTCAAACTTCGTCAGCTGATAGTCCTTAATAGATTGTTGAGCAAGATATTCTGACAAAACACTTCCCTTGATGGCTTTTTGGGAAACATATTGAATATCGTATTCTGTCAAAACTACCTGCCAACGGGCAATTCTTTCAGTAAGTGCTTTCTTCTCAAACACATATTTAATAGAATCCATCTTAGATATCAACAAGGTTGTGTGGTTTAAGATATACTTCCATAAATGCTTAGTTGTCCAAGCGAGTGCACAACATGTTTTCTCCAGCATCGAGTACCTCGACTCACAATTAATAAATTTCATACCCAGGAAGTATATGTCATGCTCTTTTCTACCTGTCTCGTTCTGTTGAGTTAGCATACACCCTATTGAATTCTCAAGAACTATTAGATACATAATCAAAGGTCTTCCTACTACCGGAGGCATGAGGATTGGAGGTTCCTGCAAATACTATTTTATCTTATCAAAAGCTTTTTGACAGTATTAAATTCCACCTAATCGGTTGACCTTTTCTCAGCAATTTGAATATTGGCTTACACGTGGCTGTAAGATGAAAGATGAATATTGCTATGTAGTTCAACCTCCCCAAGAAACCACGAACCGCTTTTTCTATTCTCGGCTCTAGAATCTCTTGTATTTCTCTTATTTTGGCAGGATCAACCTCAATACCTCTTTCACTAACAATGAAACCCAGTAATTTACCTTACCTCACCCCGAAGGTGCACTTGTTTGGATTCAACCTCAACTTGAATCTACTCAACCTTTTAAATAGCTTCAACAGATTAACCAGATGTTTTTCCTCCACCTGTGACTTCGCGATCATGTCATCAACATATACCTCAATCTCTTTGTGAATCATATCATTAAAGAGAGTCACCATTGCCCGCTGATAGGTTTCCCTAGCATTTTTCAATCCAAATGGCATCACTTTATAATAAAATATCCCCCACGGTGTTATGAATGTCGTTTTCTCCATGTCCTTTGGGGCCATTTTGGTTTAGTTATACCTAGAGAATCCATCCACGAAGGAAAACACAGAAAATTAAGCAGTATTATCCACTAACATGTCGATATGAGGGAGCGGGGAATCTTCTATCGAGCTTGCTCTATTCAAATCCATGTAATCAACGCACATCCTGACCTTTCCATATTTTTTAGGTACAAGCAGAATATTAGCAACCCAAGGAGGATAATTAGTTAGTGGAAATCCGGCGTCCAACTATTTCTGAACCTCTTCTTTGATTTTGACAGCCATGTCCAGTCTTGTTCTTCTCAACTTCTGTTTAATCGGAGGATACTTCTATCTGAGAGGAAAACGATGCACGATAATGTCTGTATAAAGCCCAAGCATATCTTGGTAAGACCAAGGGAAGATATCCACATACTCTCGAAGAATTTCAACCAATCTTCTCTTGGCACTGTCTCCCAATGCGGCCCCAATCCTGACTTCCTTCTTAAAATCCTCGGTACTCAAGTTAATGATCTCAATATCCTCCTGATGAAGATGAATGATCATTTCCTCCTATTTTAAAAGTCTAGCTAATTCCTCGGGAAGTTCACATTCTTCATCAATCTGTTCTTCAGTATGGTAAATAGGATTGTCAAAGTCATACCGAGCCATAGCTGAATCATTATTGATGGGATATGAGGGAGCGAATCTGCATGAGTGATGTTTTATGTTTTTATTAAGAATGCAAAGATGAACAAAATAAAAAACACATTGCCATATTTTTTAAAAGTGCAAAAGTAAAATGAAAAACAGGGAGCGAAACATTTGAATAAAAAACATCCTTTATTCATGATAACATTGCAATCAAAAAACATGTGGCCCTACAAATGAGTCATTACGCCTTGGGAAGAATGTAGGACTTGGCAGATGTAAAAATAAGAAGGTTACTCTTCGCGAGTGACCCAGATGACTTTCTCGGAAGACCAGTTGCACAGTCCTTGGCCTGGGATGCAGGGGCGGATCCAACTATCCATGTCGGAGTCGCTATCAACCTCGTATTCCCCTATTCCATGAATCTGATCAAAGATGACCCCATAACTTGTGAACTTCACAGGACCCATGTGTTGCGGTGAGAATCGTGATACCAAGCTATTGATTAACTTGAATCTTTAATTCTTAAATTCATAACCGGACTTTAATTTATCCAAAGGAAAGGTCTAAATAAATAAAGAACCTTTTGCGTGATGTAACAACAACGCTAAGAGATTCGGGGATCGGGGGTTGGTTATGCATAGGGTAAGTATTTCACATCCTAAACATCTATAGTACTCTATAGGAACCTTTTGTTTGTTTGTATGCTAAGTTTGCTAAAGGTTTTCTATGGATTGGGATTGGGTAAAAGATGTAGGTTAAAACCTAAAGATAGTTTCTAAATTTACTCATGAAGACATCGCGTCCTCTGCCTACGTATCCTTACTATGATAGAATCAGAGCAATCATAGTTCACCTCACTAGGATTGAAGAACACTTGACTATGGTCAAGGTCCAAAGGGGAACAAACATTACAATGCTTGTGTAGAGTTTAAGAAAACTCTCTAGATCTATATTGAACACTCAAAAGAGGGGAGTAAGTAATCACCTCCATGATTCTTACATAGAGTTAACAAACTCTATCTTAAGTTCTAATTTGAAGGAGCACTCCTAACAAAGAGTGAGCTTTTTAGACTTAAGCAAAGTCCAATGGATAGGTTCTAACTTAACTAAGTGTACAGATGACTTTACAAAGTCAAGGGAGGGTAATAAGCTATCTATGCCCCAAGGGTCAATAGAGAGACTTTCCTTTGGAAGGGAAAAAAGAGGCAACTTGGATGAGAACTAAAAAGTTCCATCACTTGGGGAAACAAACTTAACAAAGCAATAATCATTCAAACATGATGAATATAAGAGTCATGGTTACAACCAAGAATGAGCAAGCATATTACAATAAGCACTGATTTAAATCAGGATGAATGGTTACAACCAAAGCAAGCATTTATAATATCAAGTAATGATTTTAATCAAGATAAATGGTCACAACCAAGAACATGCAAGCATATTACAATATCAGGCAAGGATTACAATCACGATGAATGGTTACAACCAAAGCAAGTATCAAGATACTATGATATCATGAAAGAGGGAAGTTCTTACAAGACTTAACGAAAGGTGAAAACCACATCATATCTTAACGAAGAATGGGGCACATCTTAATAAAGATGGAAAGGGATCTTAACAAAGATGCATCTTAACAAAGATGAGGTTTCATAGGGCTTACAAGATGACATGTGTAACACCCCGCTCCCAAAAATAAAATAAGTGCAAATAAAAACAATCAAGATAGACAAACATCAGAGTTTCACATCACACACGGGATGTCACAAAAGAAAACCAATCAAAACATTTTCATTAAAGAATTTAATCACATATAAGCAGCGGAAAATCATCATATATATATATATATATATCAACATCATATACAAGTCAGGTACATCAGCGTCGACTATTTGTCCAAAACATACATCATGTACAACCACACATCAAAAGATCCACCAAAACATATCATCAACAAGATACGCCACAGGGGCACCAGAAACATCATAAAACAAAGAACTCCCAAAAGCCCCGGTGTTACGTATCAGAGCATCCCTACGACTCGCCACTGAACAAACTAGCTATCACCTGAAATCTATGTACTTCCGAAGAAGTACAGACCACAACAAAGGCAAAGGGGTGAGAAATTACGAACAAAACATAAAGGTAACGATAAGCATGAATATGAAGGCAGTAAACACACAACATAATACACACACATCATCTCGGACCTACGGTCACACATCATCGCAACATACACACGACTATGCAACACATGCAACTCGACACATGAAATATGGTACCGACTCACGGTTCATCATCGAACCCGGATAGATCACTCGAGCCACCCTAGGCAACGATCTATCCCACTGAGTATATCTCATATGCCCCACCGAGCAATATGATCAACCCCTGCATCCACTCCTTTTCGGAGCCTGAGTTTATTTCATACGCTCCACTGAGCAGTATGATCAACCCCTTCACATTCCCTTACGGAATCCCGAGTCTATCTCATATGCCCCACCGAGCAATATGATCAACCCATGCATCCACTCCTTTTCGGAGCCTGAGTTTATTCCATACGCCCCACCGAGCAGTATGATCAACCCCTTCACATGCCATGCATAACACAATGCACCACAACAAATAATAGCACACACGCTGCATGTAATCCACATATCACATCTATCACATATCTCAGGTATCACATGCCACATTTCAAGGATCCCATACCATATCACCAGCACACATAATGCCTATCATACACTCAATCAACTATATGAATACTACGAGGAATCACGTTCCTGTGTTCACACATGCACACAACAGTGCCCTGTTAACTCTCAAAACCACACACGACCAACAGAGGTCTAACGGTACAAGAATGGAACAACACAACACAAAATGCCCAGAATTCTGTCATGTTCGCTGCCATTCGCCTAGAGAAGCCCCGCAGTGAACACGCGCTGGGACTCGCCCGACAAAACCCCTAGCGAAGCCAAACAGAAGCAAAAGGCAGCATTCGCTGCCCAGTTCGCCTGGCGAAGGCTCGCCCCCATTCGCTCAGGGAATGCACGCGAATTCTGTAGAAAACAGCTCTCAGCTCAGAGTCGGCAACACACTCCGAGCTCAGCCGATTCTATTACCAAGCCAAACCCCATCATACCAGTAAATCGTTCCACCACCCTACTATAACATCTAACTCAGTTCTGCTCGGTAACACTTACATCTACGCAATTACCAACTTCCGGTATAACTTCGAATTCACTCGGAAACCCCCAAATTCCCTCAATCAACACATGCAACAAAATCAAACACCATAAACGCAACCATTGCAGAATCATAAACACAAAATCAACATCACATTAACATCAAACTATGGGGATTAGGGATTTTCCCCTTTTCTACCAATTTCATGCATAAACCAATTTGATCGATTAATCCCCCCTTACCTCGAAATGCAGAGTGATGATGATGAAGCTTCGAAAAATCTACACGATTGATAGCCTTGATGATCCTTTCCTTTGCTCAAGCTTCAGACCTTGCTCTTCCTCTTCAACCGTGTTTTCTCCTTCTTCAATCGTGTTCTTCCCTTTCTTTCTCCAATTCCCTTTTCACAAATTGCCAAACATGCCCTTAGTTCCAAATAATCCTTATTATTCCAATTTTATTAATATTCTCTTTTTCTTTTATTCCAAAATAATAGTAATAATCCCATAATAATAATAATAATAATATCAACATTAATATTAATTATTAACTATTATCATTATCAATTATCAAATATTAATATTATGCCTCTATTTCTTCTTCAATTCTCACACCAAACACGCTGATGAATAAAATAACACCGGAACTAAAAATAATTAAAATGTGCATTACAACTCTCCCCCACTTTAATTATTTTCGTCCTCGAAAATACCTGATGGAAACAACTCTGGATACGCTTCCCGCATCCTGCTCTCCAGTTCCCATGTCCCACTGCCTCCTGCAGCACCTCCCCAATCCACTCTCACCAAAGGTATCTCTTTCCCTCTAAGTCGCTTCAGCTTGCGATCCTTGATCCTCAATGGTAACATCTCCACAGTCAGATTCTCTCTAACTTGGACTTCATCCCTCTGAATCACATGAGACGGATCGGGTACATACTTCCGAAGTTGCGACACGTGAAACACGTCATGCAAGTCCGAAAGCTCCGGCGGCAACGCCACCCTATAAGCCACGATACCAATCCTCTGCAAAATCTGATACGGCCCGATAAACTTCGGATCCAACTTCTTGGACTTCAATGCACGTCCAACACCCGTCACTGGGTTAACCGTAAAAAATACATGGTCACCCTCACTGAATTCCAACTCTTTCCTACGGTTATCATAATAACTCTTCTGCCTCATCTTCAACTCTTTCTGATCAAACAGATACTTCAAACTCTTGTGGTCGCTGAACACCTCAAATCTTGATCCATACAAATAGTGTCTCCGAGTTTTCAACACAAAAACAACCGCAGCCAACTCAAGATCATGAGTAGGATAATTCCGCTCATGCACCCTCAATTGCCGTGACGCATAAGCTACCACTTTTCCATTCTGCATAAGAACTCCACCCAAGCCCAACTTGGATGCATCGCAATACACCACAAAAGGTTCACACGGATTCGGTAACACCAACACCGGCGCTGAAGTCAATCTCTTTTTCAGCTCCTCAAAACTCTCTTCACAAGCAGCATCCCACACAAACACTTGATCTTTCCTCGTCAATTGAGTCAACGGCAATGCCAGTCTGGAAAAGCCCTCAATAAATCTTCGGTAATAACCAGCTAAACCCAAGAAGCTTCTAACTTCAGTTACCGTTTTCGGTGGTTCCCATTGTAACACCGCACTAACTTTCGAAGGGTCTACTGAAACACCATCACCCGAAATAACATGCCCCAAGAAACTCACAGTCTTCAACCAGAACTCACACATCGATAACTTAGCAAATAACTTGTTATCCTTCAACACTTGTAAGACAATCCTCAAATGCTCCGCATGCTCTTCCTCAGACTTAGAATAAATCAGTATGTCATAAATGAACACGATAATAAACTGATTCGAATAAGAATGGAAGATACGGTTCATATATTCCATAAACACACCCGGCGCGTTAGACACTCCGAAAGGCATTACCGCATACTCGTAATGTCCATATCGAGTTCTAAACGTCGTCTTCTGAATATCACCTTCCTTAACTCTTATCTGATGATAACCCGACCTCAAGTCGATCTTACTAAACACACGAGCTCCCACTAACTAATCCATCAAATCATCAATCCTTGGAAGAGGATACTTGTTCTTGATGGTCATTTTGTTCAACTGACGGTAATCAATGCACAACCGCATGCTACCGTGTTTGTTCTTCACTAACAACACTGGAGCTCCCCACGGCGACACACTTGGTCTGATAAACTTTCTATCCAGTAACTCTCCAATATGAGATTTCAACTCGGCCAATTCCACTGCCGACATCCTGTACGGCGCCATAGAAATAGGCCTCGTACCAGGAATGAGATCAATGCTAAACTCAACTTCTCTCTTCGGAGGTAATTCTTTAATATCATCCGGGAACACCTCCGAAAACTCATTCACCACATCTAACTCATCCAACACCGCCTTGTTGTCAATAGACAGTGATGCAAATAAAGCAAACACCCGAGCTTCATCTTCCAACAAAGTTCTCAGTTCCTTACCGGACAAAGAATCTGCCAACGCTTCTTCCTCTGGAGTCAAAAACAATAACACTTTTCAGAAACAGTTGATGTAAACTCGGTTGAACTCCAACCAGTTCATACCCAGAATAACATCCAACTTACCAAGAGGCAAGCAAATCAGATCTACTCCAAAATCTCTATCAAAAATAGTCAGCGGACACTTCAAACAGACTAAAGAAGTAGTCACTGAACCAATCGAGGGAGTCTTAATAGTCATCCGCCGCTCAAGAGTAGTCGGCACCAAACCTAACCTCTTCACACAATCAACAGAGATAAACGAGTGGGTCGCACCCGTATCAATCATAGCAGACAAGGGAACATTATTGATGAAACAAGTACCTCGTATAGAACGATCATCACCAGAAGCTTGAGTTCCTACTACTGCAAACACTTTGTCGCTGGTCTGTGGCACCTGAGTCGACTTCGGTTTCCCATAATGAGTACGGATGTGGCCTTTCTCACCACAGTTGTAGCATGTAGGCATGGCGATTCGACAATTAGCTATCACGTGGTCTGACTTGCCACACTTGAAACACTTTTTCTCTTCAAGCGGACAATCAACGACACGATGACCCAAGTCACCACACCGAAAACACTTCCCTCCAGCAACCGCTCTCCCTTCTCTTGGCTTCTTATCATTAGCACCTTTGAACTTTCCCTTACCAGTAGGAACACTGTAAGGAGTCCCACCGAACCTTTGCTTACCTTTACGGTCATTAGCAGCTTTGTAATGCACAATCCTTGCCCGATTATCATTGTCATAAATCCGGCTCCTGCTTATCAGCTTAGGATAATACCTGATCTTCTGACAAGCTATTCCCATCTTCACTTCTGGACGCAATCCATTTTCGAACTTCAAACATTTGGAGGTCATCGCTCCATCAGTATTATAGTGGGGACAATATTGTACCAATTCCTCAAACTTAGCGGCATACTCCGCCACCGTCATATTTCCCTGCTTCAGTTCCAGAAACTCAATCTCCTTGGCACTTCTGATATCTTCAAGGAAGTACTTCTCCAGAAATCCAGTGCGAACAACATCCCAGGTAATCGGAGTCCCAGCAGTCTCCAACCTTGGGCGGCTGTTGTCCCACCAAGCTTCAGCTTCACCCTCTAACATGTGAGTACCGAAGCTCACCTTCTGCTCATCGTTGCAACCCATCATTCTGAAGATCTTCTCTATCGCCTTCAACCACTTCTGAGAAGCTTCCGGATCCAAAATTCCTCCTTGGAACGTCGGCGACTTGTTGCTCTGAAACTGCGCCAAGTCTCTGAACTGCGCACCTGCAGCGTGGTTCTGATTAGCAACCACCTGCGCCATAGCCGGCATAGCCGCAACCAACGCCGCGTCATTTCTCCCAGCAATACTCCTTCACAACAAAAATCCAAGTTAACAGAAAACAACCAACTCTATCCTACAAAAAGACTCAAAACACTACACTGGTCGGACGGACGAACCTGCTCTGATACCAACTTTGTAACATCCCACTCCCAAAAATAAAATAAGTGCAAATAAAAACAATCAAGATAGACAAACATCAGAGTTTCACATCACACACGGGATGTCACAAAAGAAAACCAATCGAAACATTTTCATTAAAGAATTTAATCACATATAAGCAGCGGAAAATCATCATATATATATATATATATATATATATATATATATATATATATATATATATATATATATATATATATATATATATATATATATATATATATATATATATATATATATATATATATATATATATATATATATATATATATATATATATATATATATATATATATATATATATATATATATATATATATATATATATATATATATATATATATATATATATATATATATATATATATATATATATCAACATCATATACAAGTCAGGTACATCAGCATCGACTATTTGTCCAAAACATACATCATGTACAACCACACATCAAAAGATCCACCAAAACATATCATCAACAAGATATGCCACAGGGGCACCAGAAACATCATAAAACAAAGAACTCCCAAAAGCCCCGGTGTTACGTATCAGAGCATCCCTACGACTCGCCACTGAACAAACTAGCTATCACCTGAAATCTCTGTACTTCCGAAGAAGTACAGACCACAACAAAGGCAAAGGGGTGAGAAATTACGAACAAAACATAAAGGTAACGATAAGCATGAATATGAAGGCAGTAAACACACAACATAATACACACACATCATCTCGGACCTACGGTCACACATCATTGCAACATACACACGACTATGCAACACATGCAACTCGACACATGAAATATGGTACCGACTCACGGTTCATCATCGAACCCGGATAGATCATTCGAGCCACCCTAGGCAACGATCTATCCCACTGAGTATATCTCATATGCCCCACCGAGCAATATGATCAACCCCTGCATCCACTCCTTTTCGGAGCCTGAGTTTATTTCATACGCTCCACTGAGCAGTATGATCAACCCCTTCACATTCCCTTACGGAATCCCGAGTCTATCTCATATTCCCCACCGAGAAATATGATCAACCCCTGCATCCACTCCTTTTTGGAGCCTGAGTTTATTTCATACACCCCACCGAGCAGTATGATCAACCCCTTCACATGCCATGCATAACACAATGCACCACAACAAATAATAGCACACACGCTGCATGTAATCCATATATCACATCTATCACATATCTCAGGTATCACATGCCACATTTCAAGGATCCCATACCATAGCACCAGCACACATAATACCTATCATACACTCAATAAAGTATACGAATACTACGAGGAATCACGTTCCTGTGTTCACACATGCACACAACAGTGCCCTGTTAACTCTCAGAACCACCCACGACCAATAGAGGTCTAACGGTACAAGAACGGAACAACACAACACAAAATGCCCAGAATTCTGTCATGTTCGCTGCCATTCGCCTGACGAAGCCCCGCAACAAACACTCGCTGGGACTCGCCCGGCGAAACCCCTAGCGAAGCCAAATAGAAGCAAAAGGCAGCATTCACTGCCCAGTTCGCCTGACGAAGGCTCGCCCTCATTCACCCAGCGAATGCACCCGAATTCTGCAGAAAACATCTCTCAGCTCAGAGTCGGCAACGCACTCCGAGCTCAGCCGATTCTATTCCCAAGCCAAACCCCATCATACCAGTAAATCGTTCCACCACCCGACTATAACATCTAACTCAGTTCTGCTCGTTAACACTTACATCTACGCAATTACCAACTTCCGGTATAACTTCGAATTCACCCGGAAACCCCCAAATTCCCTCAAACAACACATGCAACGAAATCAAACACCATAAACGCAACCATTGCAGAATCATAAACACAAAATCAACATCACATTAACATCAAACTATGGGGATTAGGGATTTTCCCCTTTTCTACCAATTTCATGCATAAACCAATTTGATCGATTAATCCCCCCTTTACCTCGATATGCAGAGTGATGATGATGAAGCTTCAAAAAATCTACACGATTGATAGCCTTGATGATCCTTTCCTTTGCTCAAGCTTCAGACCTTGCTCTTCCTCTTCAACCGTGTTTTCTCCTTCTTCAATCGTGTTCTTCCCTTTCTTTCTCCAATCCCCTTTTCACAAATTGCCAAACATGCCCTTAGTTCCAAATAATCCTTATTATTCCAATTTTATTAATATTCTCTTTTTCTTTTATTCCAAAATAATAGTAATAATCCCATAATATTAATAATAATAATAATAATAATAATAATTATCAACATTAATATTAATTATTAACTATTATCATTATCAAATATCAAATATTAATATTATGCCTCTATTTCTTCTTCAATTCTCACACCAAACACGCTGATGAATAAAATAACACCGGAACTAAAAATAATTAAAATGGGCATTACAACATGTATACTTACAGGCATCATGCCTACACAAAAAAAAGTCACAACAAGGTGAGAGAAGTTCAATACTTCATAGGGGAAAACTTTCAAGTTTCTAAGAAATGAATCAATCATAAATGCTTACAAGTATGGAGCTTAAGTCAAACTCAAGTACACAAAGATGCTAACAAGCCAAAGTTCATAGCTTTAAAATAAGACTAAAAAAGAGAATGAAATTAAAGTTGGCAAAGAGAGATGACAAGTAAGAAGGTGAAAACCCTAAACAATGCAAGGCTTTTTCATGGCATAAAGTATTTTTAAAGTGCAAGTTCTTGAGTTCTTTGATTACCACCTAAAAATAGGTAAAATTAAGAGACACTTGCAAAAAGAATCACTTGAAAATGATAAGAAATGACAAAGTTATATTAATTTGAAATTTGAAGAAAAAATTAAAGAAATTAGTAGTAAAAAAAGAGGGAACACCCACACCAAGGGTTGAACTCGTGCCTTGTGGGTTATAGGTGAAAATCCCTACCACACCAACCAAAGTGCGCGCGTGCAAGTTTATGGACAAGATGAATAAAATATCAAGATATGAGGAAAATTTGAAAATAACCAAAAGAGTTGTCCCACCAGGGATCAAACTCAGGACGACTAGGAAATTGAAGCGCAGGCATAACCACTGGGGTGGTGATACAGCCGTGTATTATGCCACCCCTAATAATACATAACCCTTAGAGTTATAATATTCTGGGCAAAAATCAGAGAGGAAAACAAGCAAGACAAGACCAAACGGATTAACCTCAAACTTGATCAAATATCTACCAATTTTAACAAAATTTGATTCTAACTCACTTGAATTTTAACGAGGATCACAATGGTGATAACAGTTTTTCAAAATAATGAAATCAAAATGAAATTCTATTGCAAATGCAGGCTAAGGGTTTAAAATGATTTTTTTAAAGTCACAGCTCAAATCAAAACATGTTCAGTCCAATCAAAAGCTTGTACATACTTCAAATATATGGTTTATGAAACTCAAACTTAAAGAGGACTCAAAACCAAATCAAATCAGAAAATGGCACATGAACTGCAGTTGTTGTACAAGTTTCAATGACAAGGTTCAAAACTGGATAGCAGTAGGATCAATCACCAAAGCATGATGATCCAACCAAATAACAGGCCTGCAATTGACCTTCATATATCCAACCTTAAGGATAGAAATAAGACTCTGAGTGTAATGTGCCTTATGCAGTTGGGGTAAAGTGGCTTCAAACAGTTTGTGATGAGATTTAATTCAAGTGATCAAGCATGATTCGCACCATTACAACATGAACCTTAGTTTCAAGCTTAGCACAAAATGAACTTAAACATACAATGACTTTTAAAACCTCACTTCAGTTCACAATGATTGGAAGTTATGATAGAAAAATGGGCTGATACACCTCAAACAGATTTGACAGAAAGCAATGTATCATTCAAACATTTGTCCCAACAGTATGCACAATGAATTCCTACATTAGCAATGCTTTCACAAAAGCAATACACTCACATACAGAGTATTCATATCTCAAACACTTTGATCTAAACAGCAGCCTAACAAGCTTGTTCATACTTGACATGCTTGGCAATTCTAGTAGTAGTGATCAAACAACATGACAACTAGTCTTTGGTTATTACAATACCAATCCAACATTAATTCAAAACATGCCTTAAAATGAGGGTCACAACTCTATGGTAATGAACGCAAACCAAGTCTAGCATGAAAAGCATAGTTCTAGCAGCAACAGATGCAAAATGACAATTAGCAACAAACAAACATGTTCTTGGTTTACAAACAGCAAAAGAGCAAGATTTGGCAATGGTTGGAATCAAAGGGTTACATGGCAGTGGTTCCTGAATTTAGACAGTTATAACATCAATATTGGCGAATCCTAACATGACAATGCTAGCAACAAACAAACCAATAGTCCTAATACACCTAATGCACATAACAATTTGCAAGCATATGACAAATGCTACCCTATATCAATAGTGATAGGGCTAAGTGGCAATTTGAACTTGTAACAGAAAAGGTATGACATGTTAATACAACTATTCAAAACATTGACCAATGATGCTAACCAGCAGTTTCAAGACAGATTCACACAATGACTTATAAAACATAAAAACAATACATATAGGCTCATCACAGTTGACAATGCAAACAAGATATGGATATGCTATGACTAAAGGAAGCCCTACTACAATGCCTCAAGATGACAGCAACTGATGAAAAAATGAGAATGTCACTTATCTAACAAAATATGATTCAAAGAATACCACAACCTCATGTTAACAAATATAAACCAAACACCAAGCAGTAGTAATTCAAAACATCTCATAAATACACTTAGCATGACAATGACAAGCCACAAACTTCAATGCAAATAAGATATGATGGTTACAACCCTAAACATCCAAACAAGCATCATGACTTAAAATAGGCCTCAACAACACATCAATCATCCCAATGATTCACCAAGTCCAACAGAACTAATACAACTTACAAGCACATTCAAAACATGGTATAGACAAAGTTCAAACACAAGGATGATTCAAAAATGTACTAGAATTGAAAATGACTTATGACTTGGAAAAAATGCACATGAGTTGAAAATGGCCAAAACAGAAAGTTGCAGATCCAAAACCAAACAAGTTTCAAATGATACAAGGGCAAAAAACACATGAATCAAACATATAAGTACTTCTAAATCAAAATGTCAGCAAAAAGATTCAAGATCCAAGGATGTTATTTGCAACAGAACCAAATCAACATCATTCACAAACTGAACAAAATCAAAACAGCATCAAACTTCATAACAGTTGCAAGTAAACTTTCATATGTTCATACATGACATAGAGTAGCATTTAAGAGAATCTCAAATTTTAACACACAGCAACACAACATTGTATGATGATTAGAAAAACACTACACACATTGATGAGCAAAACAAACACAAAGTATAGCAGATCCAAACATGAACTGCTCTTGCATTTAAACTCAATCCAATTAATGCACACTAAACATACTCATGACAGTTCAAGATAGGATAATGATCACTAACCTCTTGTAGACCTCCAAGCAAGCTTATACAGTAGGGAAAACCTTGAGGACTTCCAAAGGAGATCCAACCAATGCCTTGATGAAAATGCAGCTTTTCTTGCACTTGAAGTAAACAAGTGAACTTTATGACAGAACTTAAAACAAGTGATGATGAAGGTATTTTAGGTTATGGAAAGTTGGTACATCATAAACCAAAGGTGTTTGGAGGGTTAAAATGATCAAAACAGGTCTGAGCAAAGATTTATCAGATTTTGTGTGTAAAGTCAAACTTAGCTTGGTTGAAAGTTGACTTTTGAAAAAATGAAGTTTTTGAATGGTTTAAGAGCTTGATCACCTCCCACACATCATTTGTGGATTGTGTGGATGGTTTGTGATGATTTTAATTGGGTATAAATGGTTTTGGAAGGCTAAATGCTCAAGGCAAATTTTTGAGGTAGTTTTAGAATGGTTTTCTTCACTTAAAAGCAAAGCAATGCAAGATGAGAGCTATGGTTTTCTCTTGGGTTTTATAGTTCTCTGAGGTGTGAAATAACATAGAGGAAACCTCTATTTATAGTCCAATTAATGGTTTGGGGCTGATTTATATTTTTGCATTTTGGAGGGAGTTTTGTAAATGCAATCTTGTTCAAGATTTGTTGCAGCTGTAAGTCCAAGTTCTTTGCTCAAGATGATGCACAAATCAAGTGGCAAGGAAGACATGGAAGTGACTTAAGTTTGGCTAGGGAGTAGGGGAGCTGCAGCTGCAAATTACTTCCATAAAGTTTTCTCTTTCTTCTTGATTTGTTTGATTAAAATAATGCCACTTGCATACAACTTGCCTAATCCACCAAATCTCTTAATTTTCTGCATATCAACTCATCATACTCTATAATTATCAGACAGAAACATGATCAAATGGCTGAGAATAGCTCAAGTGGTTAAAAAGTGAGTTTGTGAAAAAGTGGAAATGGTGAGCTCAAGTGTTGAAACCTCAACTTGCTGAATTCATAACTCTTAACTCATAAGGGCTATGGAGGAGTTCAAGTACATTTTGGAAAGCCCTCATGAAGATCTACAACTTTCATGTTTTCATGATCTTCAGATTCCAAGTGGAACTAGGTCAAAAATCCACTCAAAGTTTCCTAAAAACATGCCTAAAAAGGCCAACAACTTAGAATTTTTCTAAGTGTTTTTTTCCTCTTGTAATGGTTTTGGCCATAAGTCCAAATCTATGCATTTTATGCTTATGGAACACTGTGAGACTTTTGTAGGGATTGTCAATACCTTTCTAATAAGCCTTGAACCATCTCAATTGGATGTGTGGTTAGGGAGTTATGGTCTTGCCCCTTTCAAAATCCTAATTTCCCGATTTCTCGATTACTCCTCAATCCTTGATCCAATGGTCATGAAACTTCATGGATAGGTGTAATATGTTACTAGGAACATTTTTGCTTCATACTTTGAGGTCAAATTCCTTATGATTGAAGAGTTGACTTTTCGATCAACCGAACGATCGATCGATGACTACCGAGTCGACTGTTGACGTTCCAGGTCTTTTGAGGCCTTGAAACTTCTTGAGTAGACTTGACTAAGCCACATGAACTTCATGGACCATTATTCCATCATTGGAACACCTTTTAAATCAAAAGTCAAACTACAGTTGACTTTTCCTAATCGAAAACCCTAATCGGGTATCCTGAACTACACTGTTCTTGATCTTTGGGTGACAACCTCAAATTGGATTCATACTTGACCCAATGGAGTATATTTGATGATATGGAGACTTATCTCATGGAGAATCAATCCAATACATTGACTGATTAACCATCGAAACCTCGATTCTCAGCTGTACGGAACCCTGATTTGCTTATATCTTAACAAAGTCAAACTTGAAATAGGTTAAGGTTAGATAATCAAATGAATATGATCCTAAAATGACGTTGAAGATTTAAGGGGTCAAAATTTAGGGTGCAACAATTGCCCTTATTTAAATATCTTCACCAGATGGCAATAAGAGATGATAATCCTCATAGAGTCGTAGTGAAAGGTATTTAAATATAACAAACCAGAAATTTTGTCCCTTAGATTGGATGGTATGCAAAAGGACAAATGCGAATATGCCATGAATCTAAATGATGCTTTATGATGCTTGAATGCAAGAAAGATGCAGACACACGAGCAAAAATAAAAGAACGACAAGACAAAGAGTAACTACTCACGGGGGGACCCAACACACTGGGGAAAGATCCAAGGAAAAACAAGCAAAACAGTTCAATCATGACTAATAATGTTGTTCCAGGGGAATCTTTCACAAGGGGACGCAAATTCCACCGAGGAAGACAAATCTTCACTGGGGAAGAGCAGACACACACTCCACCGGGGAAACGAAAGATCAGAGACGCAAACCTCACTGGTGATAACCAAATGAGGAATTTCCTATAACAAAGAGTTCGAACGGGATCTTCAGGAAAAGAACAGAAACAAGACCAGACGCACTGGGGATGCTAGTTCCCACTAGACTTACTGGGGGTGATGGTGACGATCAAACCAAAGGTTACAAATAATCGGGAATCCCGAACATCATTGGTAAAGTACAGGACTTCGGCTGGGGAAGTTGGTAACAACCTACTCACGACATTAATAACAATTAGCCTTCAAGCAATGCCAGTAACCACTGGACTTAGAAGGGACTGGTGATGACCAAATCAGGGTATACCAATAACAATTGGGTCATGAAGTGCCTGTGACTACTGGGCTTGGAAGATTGTTGGTGACGACCAAATCGAGGTACCAAATAACAATTGGCTTTAAACAATGCTAGTGACTACTAGACTTTCAAAGATTATCGGTGACAACCACATCAGAGATAACACTAGTAACAACTAACCATCTAGGTAAATCGGCTACTGCTAGTCACAATTATCTTTCCTGAGAGAAATGGTAATCCCAGGATCATTAGTAAAAATTGGGTATCAACCTCAAAGCGGAATCTGCGGCAACAAATCAAAGAGAGAGGTAACGACCAAAGGATCTCAAAGGCAACATCCAAACAAACAGAACCCAAAACCACATGCAAACAAATGCGCATGCTGATATGATGCTGAATGTAAAATACAGACCGACCCACAAGGGAAAAAGAAGAGCAAAACGAGGAAAACAAAGAGGGAACCCATCACGCTGAGTCTCAATTGCTTCAAGTTATATGGCGCTCTCTTTTGGTTTAGATAACAATCTTCCAAGATAAACAATATCCTTGTAAACCTGCAGAGGGGAAGTCCTGGCTTAAGAGCGGGGATTGTTGTTGGACGCATCTGGTTTGGTTAGAGGCGGCAGCAAGCTTTTGGCTTGAGAGCTGTGTAATATTGTCGGAGTACCTCTAGAGCTTTTCAACCGTTTGTTATAACGGTTTTATCTAAAACAAAATTTAGGTTTTTCAAAACACTTTGCTTTTCGAAAAAATCTTTATTAACAAATAAGTGAAATTGCATAACAAAAACAGAAGATCATAACAATGATTGGCCCAAAAATATGATTTCATTTATAGGCGAGAACTTTACAAAGGGTAAAGCCTCGGAAACTTTTTACATTTGGAAAAACGGCAAACATAAAGGGTTATAGAATCCCATTATAATTCGGTCCTACTAACTATTAGTTCATTTTCTCTGTTGCTTCTGACGAGAATGACAGACGTTGACCTTCCTTTAACACCTTGCCCAAGACTTTGCCCCTGCGTTTGTCAGCTTTCGTCTTGCTGAAGTATTTGAATCACCTTTCTAGGTTTTTCGCTTTAGGCATAGTACCTTCTCACTGCATCTGAGTTGATAGGGTACTTGATTTGTTCGCCATCCATAGTCTCAAGAATTAGAGATCCTCCGGAGAAAACGGTTTTTACAACGAAAAGGCCATCGTAATTGGGCATCCACTTGCCACACATGTCCTTTTGTGTTGGTAGGATTTTTCTAAGCACAAGCTCTCCTTCCCTATACTCCTTGGGATGAACCTTCTTGTCAAATGCTCTTGTCATCCTTTGTTGATAGATCTGGCTATGACACATGGTCGTCATTCTTTTCTCATCAATGAGGTTCAATGAGTCGAACTTTACTTTTATCCATTCGTCTTCCTCAAGCTTGGCTTCCATCAAGATCTTTAGAGAAGGTATTTTGACTTCGATGGGCAGCACGACGTCCATCCCATATACTAAGGAAAAAGGAGTTGCCCCTATTGAAGTTCGCACTGATGTTCGGTATCCATGTAGAGCAAATGGTAACATCCCGTGCCAATCCTTGTAGGTTATGACCATCTTCTGTACTATTTTCTTGATATTTTGGTTTGCAGCTTCGACTGCGCCATTCATCTTAGGTCTGTAAGGAGACGAATTGTGATGCTTGATCTTGAAGTCATCACAAAGTTCCTTCATTGTTTTGTTGTTCAGATTTGACCCATTGTCGGTGATGATCTGGTCAGGAATACCATATCGACAGATGATTTCCTTTTTGATGAAGCGGGCAACCACTTGTTTTGTTACGTTCGCACACGATGCTGCTTCTACCCATTTGGTGAAGTAATTAATTGCAACAAGGACAAAGCGATGGCCGTTGGAAGCTTTTGGCTCTATTGCCTCAATCATGTTTATGCCCCACATTGCGAAGGGCCACAGTGATGTCATCACATTGAGAGGATATGGAGGAACATGCACTTTGTCAGCATAGACCTGGTATTTATGGCATTTCTGAGCAAAGAGGATGCAATCCGTCTCTAGAGTTAACCAAAAGTAACCGGCTCTTAAAATCTTCTTGGCCATGGCGTGGCCATTGGCATGGGTATCGAATGTTCCTTCGTGCACTTCAATCATTATGAAACTTTCTTCTTTTTCATCGACACATCAAAGCAAAACCATGTCGTGGTTTCTTTTGTAAAGGGTGACATTGCTGATGAAGAACTTAGCTGACAATCTTTGTATGGCTCTTTTGTCGATTCTAGATGCGTCAGCTGGATATTCCTGATTTTGAAGAAAGTTCTTGATGTCGTGGGACCAAGGTTTCTCATTAGATTCTTCATCTATTGTCATAACATATGCGGGCACTGTCCTTCTCTCAATGCGAATCAGAGGCGCCTCGTTAACAAACTGAACCTTCCACATTGATGCCATCATGGCTAATGCATCAGCGATGTGATTTTCTGCTCTTCGTACATGCTTGAAGGTAATCTCGTCAAAATATTCGGCCATTTCTAGGATATGAGCTTTGTAAGGGATCAACTTTTCATCTCTAGTCTCCCATTCTTCTTTGAGCTGATAGATCACCAAAGCAGAATCACTAATTACTTCCAAGATTTTAATGAGAAGATCAATGGCAGCTTCCAATCCTAAGACGCGAGCTTCGTACTCGAATATGTTATTGGTAAACAAGAAACAAAGTCGGGCCGTGACGGCAGTATACCCTCCGGTTGGATTTTTCAAAACAACCCCAATACCATGTGTTGCACCCCAAAATTTGCCTGACCCTTTGCTTTACCTAGCTTGTGTTTCATTGCATTCATATTAGCATTATCATATGCATTCCATTGACATGTGTGCAGGAGATCAAGTGGTGACTACCAAACAAGGGCTACAAAAGGCTACAAAGATATCTAAGAGGGCTATTCAAGTGCTCAAGGGTTGATATCCTCACCAGAGACGCCAAAGATTCTCAGAGAGAGTGGTTGAAGCCAAGTGTGCACATCTCCTAACTTGAGAGTTATGGGAGGTCCTCAGATGATTTTGAACCCATGGGGGAAGACTTGAGACCTTGAGAGATCTTATGAGAAGTATTGGAGATCATTTTGAAGCCTAGACAGGTCAATATGCAAAGGATAAGGAGCTGTAACCAAGATGTGTGCGACTAGGGTTTCATCTGGTCAACCCTAGGATAACTGATGATTTGAAGAAGGTTGAGACCTAATTCCAAGGCCATGTGATCATGGATTGATGTATTAAGATGCCCAAGGTATGATTCCAAAGGCAACTCATCATGAATCAAGAGTGTGAGGAGGTCCTAAGCTAGGGTTGCTATGCTTGACAGTGTAAAATCCCCTGGTTTGGTGCCTAACTTCAAGACCACATAGCTCAAGATGTGATTTTCATCTCACCTTGACCCTAACAGGATTGTTGTAGGGCATGATCATAACTTTAATTTTAGTACTAGAAGCCCTTGATAGGGTTTATAGAACTCAAGTTATGAGCCAGACAAGTTATAGGTCATCAGAGGAGTGTGAATTTGGAGTTTGAAAGTCAACCAACTTGCATGACACTTTTGTCCTAGAAGGATGATTCCCATGAACTTTTGACCAACATGAATGTTGTTCCTTATCTTCTTAGATTTCTAGAAAGTACTAGAAGTCCATGATTGGATTTGTAGAACTCAAGTTATGAGCTTTACAAGATAAGGGTATTTTGGGAATTTGGAATTATAGGTCAATTATGATTATGGGTCCATTTCACTATCTTGTGAACCTCAAATGAAGATTTGTTCAACTTAAAAGTTGTTCAAAATGGTGTTTTTAGTCCAACAAGGTATCAAGAATCTATTGATATGGATTGGAATGAGAGATGGATGAAGAAAATTCACAAAAAGACATTTTAAAGGCATTAAAATGAGAAAATTGTAGAATAATTCACAATGGTTCAAAAAATTACAAATCGGTACATATTTTGATTGCAAATGGCATTTTGAAGACAATGGAATTGGTAGAATTTTAATTTGAGGCTTGCTTCATGGACTTTGTTTGGATTACTTCAAGAGGAAGTTACACATCAAAGATCAACCATTGAATGGAATTGAGGAAGCAATCTCAGCCCTTCATCTTTTCCACTTCACAAACAATGTATTTGAAGCATTTGAGAGACTGAATAGAGTGAAATTGGTGCAAATCCATGAGTGAAAATTGAAGGAAAAATTGAAAATTGAAGTTGATGAATTGGGCCATGATTGGGCCAGGTAAGGATCCAAAACAAGTCTATATAAGTTTCTGGATGAATTTCAGATGAGGTTGGTTGGCATTTTGGTGAAGAAGCAGTTATTACAGTTGGAGTTTTGGAGCTTTCGAGCAAGAATCGATTTTGGAGTTTCAGGAAGAATCAAGAGCTTCCGAGTATCAAGAATCATTCAGGATCATTCAGTGAAGAGATCTGCAGCAATTGAATCCAAGCTGAACACTCAAGAACACCTCAATTAGAGCTTCTGAACAGGTTTTTATTTCTCAAAATTCCTCTTAATTTATGCACGTATTAGATGAATTTGGTATGTGGTTGGGCTATAGATGAACCCTAGATGAATTTAGGTATGATTTGGAGAGGTTTTGAGATGATTCTTGATGATGAGTGATTTGTTCAGAGGCACGGTTAGGCTTGAATCTTGATGGATTTCATGAATTGGATACATGTAATTGATCAGGGAGAAGAGTAGAGTAGATTGATGGTATTAATTTGGAGTTTGATGACAATTGTTGAATTGGTGATTTTTCTGTTGAGCATCGTGTTTGATTATTCATGGAGAATCAGTGAGTTTGGATGAGAGATTCATGATCAGTGAGAAAATCCGAGTTCATTACAAAGAGTTTCATTAACTAAGGTGGCGCGCGCTTAGCCTTAGGATGTGTAGACTGGTAATCTGATCCAACGCCTGTGACTTTTTCCCAGTTTTTTATTCAGTTTTATTTCTTTTAATTGTTTTATGATTTTCTTTTATTGCTTTAATCATTTAAAATGCATTACAAATAATTTTATTGATCAGAAAAATATGATAAAATTTGTGGATGATTCTTACCTTGTTTTTGATTTTTGTATGGAATTTGTTTTCATTTTTGGATATTTTTCCATTTATTTGGCATTTTCCTATTTTTAATATTTGATAAAAAATGTATAAAATAAGTAGTTTACTTGCTGATTTTATTACTAGCTCATATGTTGGAATTTGATGCTGAAATTTTGCATGCTTGTTATAGACTCCTTGATAGGTTTGTTTTATTTTTGTTGTTTTTTTAGATGATTCTAAGTAGGAGTTTGAGATAGATCTTTAGGAGCATTCCATGATGGATCCCCTTTAGCACACCCTTTGAATTTAGATTTTGTTAGAACCTTTTGATTTAGGTTTTGCCCCTGGTTTTTGTACTATAGATTCTTAACACATGTAGGATCATCTAGGATTTTCCTTAAGATTTTTAGAATTGATTTCTATTATTCCCCCATTTTACAAGTTGGCTTTGGTTTAGGTGACCCTAACTAGGATAACTTCATAGATTAGTCTTTTAAGTGAACATTAGTTAACTCTAAGTTTCAAATCCTTCTTGATAGAATAGGACTTAGGTAGATACCTCCCTAGAACCTTGTTTAGGCCTTGATAGAGCTTTTGAATCCCCCTAGTTTAGGTAATCCTTGTAGCTAGTCTTTAGGGTTTCTTAGAAGTTTCTGTCATGCATTCCTTCCCATATGTGATTTCTTCCCTGGGCTTTGCCCTATCCTCTTTCTCCAAGTCTTGAAGAGGAGCCCTCCTAGGAGAGCCTAATCCTTCCTTTGGTTGGATCCTGTGCATTCCTCAGGAGGTTGAGCCTTGAATTGACATTCATCAGTATAGTACATTCCTTTGGTCAGCACTATCTTTCTCCTTCAAGTCTTGATGAGGAGCCCTCTTGGGAGAGTCTAATCCTTCCCATGGTTGGATTATGTGCATTCCTCAAGAGGTTGAGCCTTGGATTGACATTATTGGCATGGTATATTCCCTGGGTTTATATACTGTCATCCATCCCCAAGTCCTATTCTTAGGACCCCTCTTGGGAGAGCCTAATCCTTCCCTTGGTTGGATTCTGTGCATTCCTCAACAGGTTGAGCCTGAGATGGACATTCTGTGTTGATACACTTAAACCAGATACCTTAGATTGACATCTAGGACTAATACCCAGTTTCTCTATCCTATTGACATAGGATCCCTCTTGGGAGAGCCTAATCCTTCCCTTGGTTGGATTAGCATTCCTCAAGAGGTTGAGCCCATGATGGACTCTGGTGCTGATACACCTCCAACCTGATGTAGCCTGGGATGACTTCTCTGTTGCTCATTTTGGTTTCATTTCTTTTCCTTGTTTGACATTGCTTGATGCATTAGAATAGGATCATATATAGAATATTTTAGTCTAGAAGCATAACTGCATTAAGAGGTTGAGTGGGTCTCCCTCTGCTTGTTTGCATTAAGGGTTGAGGTGATCCTCCCCTTGATGTGTGTTGTTTTTCCCTTTTTATCTAATGTGTCTGCATTGAAAGGTTGAGCTGAGCTCCCTTTGCTTGTCTGTTTTGATTGTTTTCTTTGCTTGATTTCTTAGAGGTTGAGTGAGTTCCCTCTGCTTGTATTGTTGCATTGCATTTGCATCCTCGTTGTTTATCTCTTTGTTTTATCTGCTTTTATGATTCTTGCAGTTGTTTTTTGTTTACCATTAACATGACCCCTTAGGATTCTCACTTCCTTTGATAAGGAAGTGATGATAGAATTTTTGGTTGAAACCTATGCATGATAACATATAGGAGTTCCCTGTTTCAAAACTCAACCATAGGATGAATCCTTGGCATGATAACATTAGGGCTTGATAGTTTCCCTATAGAGCCCGTTCTCTTCTTATCTCCTAAAACAACAGTAAAAAACGTAATAACGACAAGTTGGTACAAGCGCGTTACGAGCCTTAAGCTACTTGGGAAATGATAATTGAGCGGTCTCCTCTCAATTGTCTAGTGTTTAGTATACGTCCTTTGGACGATATGCGACGTATTCGTTCCCAAGTCATAGTCTCTAGAGCTGTATGGACTACAAACAACCATAAAAAACACTTCTTCCATAAAAGACAAACAAACTTCAAACCTCTTTTTGCCCCGTGGACCCATAATCCGAGGAAAACGTTTTCAGAAAAAGAATGTCGTTAACTCTCAGTTCTACCGCAAACGATAACACACGAGTCTCCGACGAGCAAGCTGCATACACCAAACTGCTGGAACTGTTTGTTAACCCTACTCGGAAAAATAGATGAATCTAAACCTTGTAATCCGTATTAACCCGAACTACGTAAGCTTTGATCTCTCATATCTGTTGAGAGTACGTAGGCACAATACTGACGTATTGGCGAGCCACCTTCCCCCATAACCCATAGTTAGCCGAACTACGTTAACTCTGATTTCTCGTTCTCTGACGAGAATACGTAGGCACGAAGCGCGACGCTTTGCCGAGTCATTTTTTCTTTTATTTTCAGACCAGCCTTGATAGGTAGATAGATAAAACCAACCCGTCAGATAAACACGACAAGCGTGGATCCCATTGAGTACGATGGACGTGAGGGGTGCTAATACATTCCCCTTGCGTAACCGACTCCCGAACCCAGACATGGTTGCGATGACATTGTCTTATACCTTTTCGTCAGGTTTTTCCGATTGTTTCCTTTCCCTTTCTGTGGGATAAATAACGAAAGGTGGAGACTCTTCTATTTTGTCGGCACCTTATTTTCGCGGTAGCGACAACTGGTGGCTCTGTTGGGGATGTTCGGCTACTGGGTACTTTTCCCCTCCCTTATGCTGGGACCGTTTCCCATCCCCTAGGTGAGTCAATCCTAGCGCTTGCGTGTTTATCTGTTAGGTTTGCATTTATTTATCACATTTTACTTTTCGCATTTTATTTTTCAGTATAATATGATTATTTGTTGTGCTGTTGTGGGAGGGACTGATTCTGATGAGTGGTAAGCCAGACCCAGGCTTGAGAGTATACACATAGCATTAGAGTGGATTAGTGGTGGACGTGCTTGCTTTGCTTGCATCAGTTCCCATGTAATCCACACTCAGACGAGGTTCTCTTTTATGACTTCCTATCGGTCCTTTGGACTCGAGGGGATTTTGGAGCTGAGGATTGTCGACTCTGGGGACCGATCAATTTTGACTCAGCTAAGTGAGGCCTCTTCAGGGAGTGATGATGCCAAACTAGAAATGGTGAACGTATCATCATTTCGTGAAAGTCTGTGACGCTGGGAAACACATAGGATGCCGAACCTTGTCCGTGATTAGGTCCATACCTGTGAGCAGGGTCGGGTTATTACAGGAAACCTTTAACCTCCAGACAACCTGGTTTTCTTGACATTGAATCAGCATTGTTGGTATCAGAGGGTTCTTATCATCAGAGATGTGTTTGTTCTTGATAGAGCAGAATTTTGGTCCTTCTCAACCAACAACACAGTCATATTGATCTCCTGCTGCATGTTTGCATTTTACATTTTTGCATCCTCATCTGCATATCATTAACGTGTGTCTGTGTTGCAGGTGCATACTTCTCCCCTGGTTCTAGTGATCTTGATCCTCATGGCTGACATGGCATCTCTGAAGAAGACAGTATCTTACAAGCTACCAACACCTGATATCTGAGAGTTACGGAGTTTGATATCTCTGGCTAATAAAAAAGTGATGGAGGACTTCAGAAAGAGTTATGGGAGACTTCTGGGTATTGTGTGTAAGCTTTCTACGTACGAGTTGAACGACCTCTACGCCCTCCTGCAGTTTTATGACCCGTAGCTCAGATGCTTCGTTTTTCCAGACTATGTCCTTGCTCCGACCTTGGAAGAGTATTCTGGCTTGCTGGGGGTACCTTTGTTGAATCATATGCCTTATTACCGTGTTGATGCTGAACCTGACTTGGGTAAGTTGGCCACTGCTCTTCATGTAGATGATTCAGAGTTGAAGGGGATGTTGTTCAGAAAGATTGGAGTTTATGGTTTCTTTTTGCCTTTCCTGGTGGAGAAGGCCCAAAGGTTTGCCAAAAAGGGTTGCTGGGCTGTATTCAATGCCATCTTAGCCCTTTGCATTTATGGGATCGTGCTATTCCCAAGTCACCCGGACTTCATAGGTATGGATGTCTGCCACATATTTGCTTTCGGGAATCCAGTGCCCACTCTCCTCGGGGACGTTTATCATTCAGTTCACAGTAAGAACGAAAACAGAAAGGGGAAGAATGTGGCATGTTGTGCTCCTTTACTGTATAAGTGGTTTGCTAGCCATCTTCCTAAGGCGGGACCGTTCATTGATTCTGCTGAGTCTTCACCCTGGTCTGCATGTTTGATGGGTTTGTCCGCTGACAATATCATCTGGTTTGATAGAGATCTATTAGGCAAAGAGATTGTGTATAGTTGCTGTGGCTTTCCTAACGTCCCCCTGGTCGGAAGGAATGGATGTATCAATTACAATCCCTCTCCGCTGGTTCGACAATTTGGGTATGCACTAAGAGGTCCTCCTGAAGAGGAAGAGATACAGGAATCTCTGTATCTCACAGGGTTGCTTGAAGGTGACACTTTGGCTAAGGTAGAGAATGCTTGGAGCAAAATTCATAGAAAAGGAAAATTTTTGCTAGGGAAAAGCAATAACAAGGCCTTTGATCCATATGTGGCATGGGTCCGAGAAAGAGCCGCCAAGTTTCTGATGCCCTTTCCTGCAGTGGAACCATTATATCCTCCCGTGTTCAAAGAACCCACCACAATTGATATTAAGAAGTTCAACCAGGTTCTCCGAGAGAAAGAAGAGCTGCGAAAAGCCAACGAAGAACTGGAAAAAGAGATTGCTCAGCTCCGGAGCGAAAAGAGCGAAGTCGTATACACTTGCAAGAAGCAGACATAATTGATCAACCACTTGGGCGCTAATTTAACCAAGGAGACTGGTTCTAGAGAACGACTTGGGTTAGACCTGAAGGCAGTGCACAGTGTGTTGACCACCAAGAAGCAAGATCTGGATAGGGTGTACCTGAAGTTATCCAAGTACGAGACGTTGTGGAGCAACACCCTGGCCAAGTACAAAGAGCGAGAGGAAAAGCTGAAGCAGCGAATAGCCGAGCTAGAGGTCCAGATTGAGATCAAGGACAAGAAGATTGAGGCTGAGGCATCACTTCGACGAGATGTCCAGTACAGATTGGTTGAGACCAAGGCAAATCTACAGGATTGTCAATTCAGAGCTGATGCTAAGAGGTGTAGGGTGGAAAACCGTTTTGGAGAAGGTGTTTGTGGGGATATTGTCGAGGACCTCTCGGATACCATCAGGCAGAGGGATTTGTTAATCCAGGGTCTGCTCACTCAGCCTGACCATCCCACTACGAAGAAGTTATTAGAGGATTTCCGTGCCCGTGGCCGCACTTGATTTCTTTATATTTCTTTGTACCTTTTATGCATTGATATGCTGACCACCACCAGGCTTGTTGGTTGGGGTCACGTTTGTTGCTTCAGTTGTATGTGATTACAGTTGTATGCTGCCCGCGCGGGTTTTTCAGATATATATATGAGGATTTCTTTCCATGATTGGATGTTGGACTTTATTTGTCTTGGAAAGTAGGATCGGGGGGGGGGGGGGGGGGGGGGAATCTCCCCAAGGCACAAACACACGTTTGCATTTGCATGAATCATTTGCATAACAGGTACCACGTGTTGTTTTTCTAACCCTTCGTGTTTTCAGGTTATTTCAGGATTGAACGAAGATAGATTCACCGGTATTCTACTAGAGCAAATCAAGTCAGAGTAATGGAACAAGTTCAGACTGACATTCAAGAGCTCAGGGAGAGGATGGATCGTTTTATGGATCTCATACAAGTAGTCACTAATGGCCAGGACCAGCTCAGAACGCTGGTGCAACCTCTGATCTCACGCGTTGACAGCAACGGCGTGCTACATGGTGGGAATAGTCCAAACCCTCCGCTTGTTAAGACCCCTCATGGTGATATCCCTGTTACTGGAGGGAACAGAAGCGGCAATGGTAATAATGGACCTAATGGGAATACGAATGGAGCCGAAATTGGCAACTTTGAGGCCAATGGTAATGTGGGTACAAGCAATGGCAATACTGGTGGAACTGGTAATGCTGGGAACGCTGGTGCTGGTAATCAGTTTGGTCTTGATGTTGTTGGATTTGCTGCTGGCAATGGCTATCAACCTTGGCATGAGGATCGTCAGGAGGACTTATTCTCGATGAAAGGAGCTGAGGGCGAACTGAATTCTGAAGCCCGTTTGAGGTTTAAAGCACTCGAAGACAAAATGAGAAGTCTTGAGAACTTGAATACCATGGGCGTTGATATGACCAAGTTGGGACTGATCTCAGACTTCAAGGTGCCTCCCAAGTTTAAGGTACCTGACTTCGAGAAGTGTAAGGGCGCCACTTGCCCCCGTGTCCATCTGAGGTTGTATTACCGAAAGATGTTCGCACATTCTGAAGATGAGAAGTTGCTGATGCGCTTCTTCCAAGACAGCCTATCAGGCCCCTCGCTGGAGTGGTATATGGGTTTGGAACCCACAAGTGTACGTATGTGGAAAGACCTTGCTGAAGCATTTGTACGCCATTATCAGTACAACAGCGATCCGGCTCCCAACCGGGTTCAGCTACAAAATTTGTCTAAGAAGAACAACGAAGGATTTAAAGAGTACGCCCGAAGGTGGCGTGAACTGGCAGCAAGAGTTCAGCCACCGATGGTTGAGCGGGAACTTGTCGAGATGTTCATAGCTACTCTTTCAGGGGTTTATTAGGAGAAACTTGTCATTGGTATGACGGGAAGCTTCTCCGACCTAATAATCACTGGAGAACATGTAGAGAATGGCATCAAACTGGGAAAGATTCAGGGTGTGGATGTATCCTCAGCTGGAGGGGAAAAGAAACCTTACAGTGGTAAGAGACGTGAAGGTGAGGCGAGTTCAGTGTCTAATGCTCGGGGAAAAGGAAAAGGCCAGCGCCAGCAGGTCGTTAGCATTACTATTCCTGCTGTCCAACAACCTCAGCAGCAGCAACAACAGAACCAGCAAGGGTACCGGAGGTACCAGAAAAAAGCACCATTGTCGAATCGTCATCTTGAAACCCCACCTATGTCATATGCTCAGCTTTTGTAGACTTTGCTTCAGTTGCAGCTAGTTCAGAAGAGAACTTTGGCTCCTTTGACAGGGACACCTCCACCGGGCTACGATGCGAATGCGATATGTGAGTTTCATTCGGGGGCACCTGGCCACTCGATTGACAACTGTAAGGCATTCAAGCACAAAGTGCAAGATATGGTTGACGCCAAGATAATCAACTTTTCTGATAATGTTCTGAATGTTACAAAGAACCCTATGCCTAACCATGGGGGAGATGGGGTTAGTGCCATCATTGAAGAGGAAGATTCGGATTTATTGACTGATGTCAAAGACCTGAAAACACCACTTGGTTTCGTTAAAGCCAAGTTGATGAAGAAAGGTATTTTCCTGGGCTGTGGGAAGTTGTGTATGGATTGTGCGAATCATTCAGACGGCTGTGATCAGATGATAGCAGGGGTTCAGGGTTTGATGAACAAAGGAATTTTTCAGTTTAGTCGAAGGGCTGAGAACATATCAGGGGAAGTAATGCTGAAGCAGAAGGATGAGATTGCCACTATCACCATCCCTTGTAAGACAATTACCATTTCTGCATCAAGGCCACCTACGATCACTATAAAGAAGGTTGGGCCTATACCATTTGAGAGTACTAACGCTGTTCTATGGCACTATGGGGCCGATGTCTATTGCAATGGACAGAAATTGGAGTTGGAGCCATCTGGGCAATCTGTTGACAACCTAGTGGGGACTGGGGAATAACACGTAGTGGAAGAGTGTTCGCTCCACCAGAGATTGTGGCTGACAAAGCTGGCAAGGCTGAGAAGACTGACAGAGATAAAAGTAAGGTCGTCGAAGAAACCTCCCGTGAGGTAGGAAAAGACCTGCTTGTGAAAGACGCCGAAGAATTTATGAGACTGATCAGGAAAAGTAATTATAAGATCGTTGATCATCTTCATCAAACGCCGTCTAAGATCTCTCTTTTGAATCTGTTGTTGTGTTCCGAGGCACACCGCAACGGTTTGCTGAAGGTTCTGAATGCAACATATGTACCACAAGAGATCTCCGTCAACCAGCTAGAGGGAGTGGTTGCTCATGTGAATGCTGGGAACGGATTAGGGTTTACTGACCTCAAGCTGATGCAGAAAGGAAGGAACCATAATAGCGCCTTGCATATCTCGATAGAATGTCGAGGAACGGTCATGTCCCATGTGCTGGTGGACACGGGATCATCTCTGAACGTTCTCCCTAAGAAAGCTCTGATGAAATTGGATACGAGAGGACTGATATGTAGACCCAGTGACCTGGTGGTAAAAGCTTTTGATGGAACTAAGCGCCACGTCTTTGGAGAAGTAACTCTACCCATTCAAGTTGGGCCAGAAACCTTTGACGCGGTTTTCTATATCATGGATATCATGCCAGCCTATAATTGCCTATTGGGCCGACCATGGATCCATTCGGCAGGTGCAGTAACTTCCACATTGCACCAGAAACTGAAGTATGCTGTGGGGGGCAGCATCGTGAGCGTCTACGGTAAAGAGGACATAATGGTGAGCCATCTGTCATCTTTTAAATACGTTGAGGTGGATGGCGAGATCCACAAAACTTTGTGCCAGGCGTTTGAAGCTGTTAAGGTCAAGGATGTGATTTCGGTGAAGATCGAGAAACCTGAGATGAATCTCTCTTCCTTCAAGGAGGCTCGAGCTGTTGTTCAAGCTGGTCCTTCCCCAGGCTGGGGGAAAGTTCTAGAAATCCCTAACAAGCAGGATAAGTTTGGGTTAGGGTATTCTCCTTCTGCTGATGCTTCCTCCTCTCACAATGCGCCGTGCATCAAAGGGCCGATTCAGTTCACAAAAGGTGGGTGATATTTGAGAATGTCAACGGCGTGTCTGAAGACGACGAAGATAGTGATTGCGACTTGGACTCCTGGATTCAGCCGTGCAAACTAGGCCAGAGCCTCAACAACTGGTTTGTCCAGGATGTCATCCAAGGGATGCACAAAGAGTAATGCTTTGTCTTTTCCAATTATTGTACAACCTTATGCTCTACCCGAGGCATAACGGTTTTATTGTCAGGGCCTTGATTGCTTATGCATGTACAATTTATCAATAAATCAAAGGGCGTTTTCCTTGCATTCAAATTTTGTGATCTCTGTTATTCCTGTTTTACTTTTGTTTTGAAAAACAATAAAATGGCAACATGGTTTGTGCTAACCTGCATATCCTCTTCTTAAGCTTAACCCTTGTTATTGCAGAATTCACACTACAGATGACATCAACTCTGAACCTTCTACGACTCACTTCGACTTTGATTGCCCGATATATCAAGCTGAAAAAGAGATTGATGAGGATGAAAACCTTCCGGAAGAGTTGGCTCGATTGTTGAAACAAGAAGATAAGATCATTCTGCCTCACGAGGAAGAGATTGAGATTGTTAATCTGGGTTCTGAGGAACTTGTCTGATATGTCAGGATAGGGCTGCATTACAGAGCGATGTTAAGCAAAGATTGGTCGAGATGCTTCGAGAGTATAATGACATCTTTGCTTGGTCATATGAAGATATGCCCGGGCTCGACACTGACATAGTGGTCCATCATCTACAATTGAGAGAAGATTGTCCTCCCGTTAAGAAGAAGCTTAGAAGGACGTGACCAGATATGGTCGTTAAGATCAAAGAAGAAGTGCAAAAGCAGCTGGATGCTGGCTTTTTAGCGGTCACTACTTACCCTCCGTGGGTCGCCAACATAGTACCTGTACCGAAGAAGGACGATAAGGTGCGGATGTGCGTTGATTATCGGGATTTGAATAAGGCGAGCCCTAAAGATGATTTCCCGCTCCCTCATATTGATGTGTTGGTCGACAATACAGCTCAATTTTCCATGTTTTCGTTCATGGATGGCTTCTCCGGCTATAATCAGATCAAGGTGGCGCCGAAAGACATGGAGAAAACTAAGTTTATTACACCTTGGGGGACGTTCTGCTACAAGGTAATGCCTTTCGGTCTGAAGAACGCAGGGGCCACTTACCAGCGGGCGATGGTCACTTTGTTTCATGACATGATTCACCATGAGATTGAAGTCTATGTTGATGACATGATTGCGAAGTCCCAAACGGAGGAGGGACATCTGGTCAATTTGCTGAAGCTTTTTGAGAGGCTTAGGAAGTTCAGGTTGAGGCTGAATCCTAACAGGTGTACTTTTGGAGTACGGTCGGGAAAACTACTGGGGTTTATTGTGAGTGAAAAAGGCATTAAGGTTGATCCTGCTACGATAAAAGCAATACAAGATATGCCAGCGCCAAAGACTGAAAAAGAAGTTCGTGGTTTCTTGGGCAGAATAAACTACATTGCAAGGTTTATATCTCAGCTCACGGTCATGTGTGAACCGATGTTCAAGCTATTGAAAAAAGATCAGGCGATTATCTGGAACGAGGATTGCCAGAAGGCATTTGACAAGATAAAACAGTATCTGCAGGAACCTCCAATTTTGATACCCCCAGTAGCTGGAAGACCCTTAATCATGTACTTGACGGTTCTTGAGAATAGCATGGGTTGCGTTCTCGGCCAGCACGACGAGACTGGCAGAAAGGAGCATGCCATTTATTACTTGACTAAAAAGTTCACAGATTGTGAGTCCCGTTACTCGATGTTGGAAAAAACGTGTTGTGCACTCGCGTGGGCTGCCAAACGTTTATGACAGTATATGCTCAATAACACGACCATGCTAATTTCGAAGATGGACCAGATCAAGTACGCCTTCGAGAAGTAAGCGCTTTCAGGCAGGATTACCAGGTGGAAAATGATGTTGACGGAGTATGACATTCAATATGTTTCCCAGAAGGCCATCAAGGGAAGTGTATTGTCTGAGTACCTTGCCGAACAACCTATCAAAGATTATCAGCCGATGAAATTTGAATTCCTTGACGAGGATATCATGTTTCTCAAAGTGAAAGATTGTGATGAATCGTTGCCCAACGAGGGGCCAGATAGGAAGTCCCAGTGGAAATTGATATTTGACGGTGCCGTTAATTCGTACAGAAGTGGTATTGGGGCAATCATTATGACTCCCCAGGGATCCCACATCCCGTTTACGGCCAGATTGACTTTTCCGGTCACCAACAATGAAGCGGAATACGAGTCATGCATCATGGGTTTAGAAGAAGCCATTGATTTGAGAATCAAAAACCTAGATGTATACGGTGACTCGGCAATCGTGGTTAACCAAATAAAAGGGGAGTGGGAGACTCGTCAGTCGAATTTGGTCCCGTATATGAATTATGCCAGAAGGCTGCTTCCGTTCTTTGCTCGAGTAGAACTCCATCATGTGCCCAGAGCTGAAAATCAGATGGCTGATGCCTTAGCCACGTTGGCTTTGATGTACAAAGTCAATTTTTGGAATGAAGCTCCAAGAATTGTCATTTCCCGTCTTGACAGACCTGCATTCGGTTTTGCAATTGAGGAAGCCTCCGATGGCAAGCCATGGTTCTACGATATCCAGACTTTCCTTATGACTAAGGAGTATCCTGCGGGAGCGTCAACCCAGGATAAGAAGACTCTGAGGAGGCTATCTGGAAATTTCTATCTCAATCCTGATGGAGTGTTATATAAGAGAAATCACGATCTCGTGCTACTCAGATGTGTGGACGAGAAAGAAGCTAGTTTGCTTATGGAAGAGGTCCATGAAGGCACATTTGGTACGCACGCCGGCGGACATGCTATGACGCGGAAAATCTTACGAGCAGGATATTACTGGATGACGATGGAGTCGGATTATTTCAAATTCGCGAAGAGATGTCATAAATACCAGATTTATGCTGACAAAATTTATGTGCCGCCGTGCCCGGTGAATGTCATGTCATCCCCGTGGCCGTTCTCCATGTGGGGCATTGATATGATAGGCAAGACCGAGCCCACTGCATCTAACGGCCACCGTTTCACTTTGGTAGCCATCGACTACTTCACCAAGTGGATGGAAGAAGCCTCGTACGCTAATGTGACCAAGCAGGTGGTGGCTAGGTTCATAAAGAAGGATATCATCTGTCGATACGGAGTTCCCGAGTGGATCATTACTGACAATGGTTTGAATCTGAATAACAATATGATGAAGGAGTTATGCCAGAGCTTCAAGATTGAACATCACAACTCATCACCTTACCGGCCGAAGATGACTGGTGCGGTTGAAGCGGCCAACAAGAACATCAAAAAGATAATACAAAAGATGGTTGTGACCTACAAAGATTGGCACGAGATGTTGCCATTTGCATTGCACGGTTATCGTACGACGGTACGCACATCAACCAGGGCAACTCCTTTCTCACTAGTGTACGGTATGGAGGTTGTCCTACCATTGGAAGTTGAGATTCCTTATTTACGAGTTTTGGTCGACGAGAAACTCGATGAGGCAGAATGGATTAAGAACCGATTGAATTAACTCAGTCTGATGGATGAGAAGAGATTAGCATCGATTGCATATGGTCGTCTGTACCAGAGCCGAATGAAGAAAGCTTATGATAAGAAGGTGCGTCCTAGAAGCTTTCAGACGGGTGATCTCGTCCTGAAGAAGATTCTTCCACCACACTCCGATCACAGGGGAAAGTGGAATCCTAACTACAAAGGTCCATACATCATCAACAAGGTCTTCTCAGGAGGAGCCTTGTTGTTATCCACGATGGATGGTGAAGATTTTGCATCCTCGGTGAACGCGGATGCAGTTAAAAAATACTTTGCTTAAAAATGACCCGCTGGAAAGAAAAAAGAATATCCAGGCAAAAATGGGGCATCCCGGCGAACCATAAAAAAGAAAAAGGTTCGGGCAAAAATTAGGGATATAAATGGAAAAATGTACACCCGCAAAGTCGAAAACCTGAAAGGGCGACTTTGGCAAAAAAGGGTATCCCGGTGAATCAAAAACCCGAAAGGGCGGTTCAGGCAAAAGTTAGGGATTAAGAAAAGCAAATGATTGCGTTCCTTGTGTGAACTTTCATTGTTTAGTGGTTTGGGAAGACCTGAGGGTCGTTTATCCGAATCAATCTCTTCTAAAGCTGAAGTGTCGGAGAAGTATCGAAGTCGAGTGGGTCATAGAGGGATCAACCCATGGTGTTCGTCTACACCGCACTGCCGACATTTGTGTATACTGATGTATATTTATGTTTATGCTTGCGCAACTTCCTCATTTCAGGAGCTTGCATCTGTTGTAAAACATTTTTCGTATTCAGGGGCTCATTTATCAATAAACATATACTATTCAGTATTTTTGTTTGTTTAGCTGTTATCTGTTTTTTTTGCGAAAAAGAACGCCCGATGTTTTTGATAAAATGCGCATACATAAACTTGCTGGCCTGGGCCGATAATTGTTGAAACATTGAGTTACTTGAACATTGTCACAGGATGATAACCTTGATAGGTCCCTTTGAAGGGTATCTTGTCTGTTTGTTCATGTTGTTGCAGGGACGTCACCCTCCAGGCCGCATGCCAGGTGTTTCCAAGCAGGATGATTCCTTCCTCCCCAGCGAGTTCAGTTGTGTTTCCCCACAGAGTCTGAACATGGGACTATGAGCATTGATGTGTCTCCCCGAACAGAGATAGGTTCTCCCCAACTAGATTTGTCCTAGGCAGGATCATCGTCTCCCCAGCTGAGTCATGCACAGAAGTGTACACTCATTCCCAGCAGTGGGTCAACCTGCAGTTTTCTCGTAGAAGACTATCCGCAAGTGTTTAGCTCTCGATAGTTCAGACTGAAGTCTCCAGCAGAATTGAAATTCCCCACAGAGTTGTATTCTCCCCGGCAGGTAGGATTTGTTCCAGCGTCTGGTTGCCTATCCTCGGCCGAGTTTGCAGTTCTCCAAGAGAGCCGAGTCCTTGGAAGCCGTTCAAGCCATTATTGATTTTCACCAGTAGAGTGTTGAATAAGCTGTTGCTGTACTTCCTCATCGGAGTCTGTTTCTCCAGGAATATTCTATTTGCGAATGCTGCGCAGTTTATTTCTGCGATTGACATCGTGTCCTCAGAAGTGTGGTTTGTATACCCAGTTGAGCAGGTATAGGTTCTCATAGAACTTTGTACCCCTGTAGAAAGTCGTCTGAAGTTAGTTTCCCCAGGTTGAGTCCAATTGAGATTGGTGTGACTTCTTCTCCCCAGCAGGATAATTCCTTCTCTCCACCAGAGTGGTTCCTTCTCCTGGACAGGAGGATTTTCCCTTCAGCATTTATTTTGCTGACGGGGTCATTACATTTTGCATGATTGCATAACATTTACCATAAAACGCATAGCATTTCCACCGTGTGGAGCATTACACCATTGTCAAACAAGCATATGAAATATGAGCTAGGTCGTTACCGTTCTTGTTTTGCAGGTGTTCCTCATCAGAGTTGTTTGCTTAAAATGATTCCTGAGTTCCCCAGCGAAGTTGTTTGTTCAGGATGATTCTTGAGTTCCTCAGCAAAGTTTATTCGTACTGGATGATTCCAAAATCCCCAAAGTGGAGTTACTTGATAGTTCTTCAGAATCCCCAGCGGAGATGTGTCATCCCTAGCAGGTTTTGAACAGAGAAGTTAAAATTTACTTGAAGACTTGATGATTGAAGTCTGGTAGTAGTCCCAAACTCCCCTGGCTTACCGGTGAAGTCCGACTATAACGTCGAGAAGTTCTCCCAGCTGACGCGGAGTGCCTGACGGAAAAAGATTGTATATCCTTATTGGTTCATGATTGATTGAGGATTCTATTTCCGACTTACGGCCGAAGTCCGGCTGACGCCCGAGAATTTCTTTGAATGCCCGACGGCATAATTAACTTGATTATCAAAGGTTCCTGTGGAGGCAAATCGCCACATATCACACAAGTCTGTAAGGCATTGGTAAATGCAGGTTTCGGTGATGACAAATTCCCAGGATAGACTGGAAAGTATGAATTCCAGATCCACTAAACCAGATGCAACATATCACCCACCATATTCTTCTTTCGCTTATCTTAAAAATTTCTGAAATGAATATACTTTGTGTTGACAAAATGCAATCATGACTAAAGGCATGAAAAATTTCAAACTAATGAATTTTTGCAGGCTTGCAGGACATGGGTCGACCATAGGTCAACGTAGTCATCAAAAAGGTCCAAATCAGTCAGCGCACAAAGCATGCGTCGACCATAGGGTCAGCGCATGAAGGAATAACATTCCAGCGGGTCAGCGCGTAAGGGCATGGGTCGACCATAGGGTCAGCGCACAAAGGAAATGAATTTCAACGGGTCAGCGCACGCCGACTGTATGGTCGACGCACACTGATGAAATTTCCAGAAATCCAAAACAGCACAGGCCATGCGTCGATGCACAGACCTGTTATGGTCGACCGTTCGCGCGGAAAATCTATTTTAAAATACTTCCCTCTCATATTTGAAATACTGTTATGTCCTGAATTATGTTGGCACTATATATACTTGCTTAAACACTTGTGTCTACTAACATTTGATATTCTTTTGATTCGTGTGTTCAAAAACAAGAAAGAGTGAAATAGGTGTCCAAGATTCATCATCTTCATCTTCAACATCTCACAACATTTCAATTACACACAATCATTTTTTAAATGCATTTGTGAGAGATTCAAGGTGATAAGGTTCGAGGCTTAGATTAGAGAATCAAGCTCGGGTTGAATATTGCGACAGGTTCTTTCTTGAATAAAACCATTGGGGTTTTTCCCTCCAAGATTGGTTCGAATTTTGGGGGTTTTTGGACGAGATTCTTCATCGACGATCAATCGAGCAAAGGTGATTATGAAGAGGCGGTCTTCACAAGTCTAGTAGCGGATTCAGTGATTTTGAAGGGAAGATCTCGGGTTCGATTTGGTGCTGTTGAGATCAGCCGGAGCCAAAGGTTTGAACAACAACGTGTTCTTCAATAAGGTGGCTAGAGTCGGAGGTCCATCAACACAAATCGAAGAACTTGATTCAGCTTGAATCAAGGGGCAAGGAGTGAAGGCAACTTTCAACACATTGAGATTTTTGTTGTATATTTGCTGCTCAATCCTTGTATAAACTGTTCATTCAAACAGGTGATATCTATACAATATATCTCAATTCTAGTTTTAGAATTGAGGGCAGACCTACCCTGAAGCGAGGACAACGGGGGAACTGCCTCACCAAATTACTTGTCTTCTCTATTTTCAGCATTTACATTACAGCTCAAATATGTAATTTTTGTGTAAGCTCTATTGTCAAAATTGTGATATCAATTGAGTAAGAGGTTAAAACTTTGTTTTTAACTCTAAAGTACAACAATGCATTGTACTAGGCTGGTTGAAATCACTTACTCAACATAAACATCACTTGGAGTGTTTTTGCACACCAAGTGTTTGACATATTGCTTGAACCAAAATTATCTTACTTGTGTATCTAGTTTTGGTTTAATTTTGAATCATTGGAACTAGGAATCCTTACAATTGAAGTAAATAATTGATAAGTGTAGTTTGTGTTGTGATTCTATTTTTCTGAATTGTCATTAATCCATAGGCTTACGTATATCCGGTTTTCCAATAACCGTTCATTTTAGACTATATTTTTCCTCGGCCGCTTCCGCACATAAAACATTTTTAAAACCAATTTTAAATTGGTAGCGCCGACTCAAATTTTAATTGGGGATCTATTCAACCCCCCCTTCTAGATCCGTGCCATAGTCTAACAAGTGGTATCTAGAGCTCCGGTTATTCGGTGCTTCAAATACAACGAGATAGAAAATGGCAAACGAACCTAAAGGGGCGTACAATAGGGCTCCTGTTTTCAACGGTGAAAATTATAGTTATTGGAAAGACTGTATGCGTGTGCATATAAACTCCATAGACAGAAAAATATGGAACGTTATCCTTAATGGTCCAATAGAAATTACTATGACCAATGCGGATAACGTAGTTGTGCCAAAGCCTAAAGCACAATGGACCGATGACGATGAGAAAAAATACAATTATGATTGGAAAGCTAAAAACATCTTAATCTCCTCATTAGGTGCAGATGAATACTATCGTGTATCCCATTGTCCTACCACTAAGGCCATGTGGGATTCACTACAAATAGCCCATGAGGGGACAAACGATGTTAAGTTGGCTAGAATCAATACATTAACTCAAGAGTTCGATCTCTTTTTCATGGAGCAAGGGGAAACCATTGCTGACATGCAAAAGAGATTTACACATATCATCAATCGTTTACAATCATTAGGTAGGCCTGTTTCCAATGATATTGCTACTAATAAGATCTTAAGATGTCTAAACAGGGAATGGCAGCCTAAAGTGACCGCCATCAAAGAAGCACATGATCTTACCTTATTAGATTTAACAACATTGTTTGGCAAATTACAAGAGCATGAACAGGTACTCTTGATCTTAGACCAACGCGAAAAGATGGAAAAGAAAGACAAAACGAAGGTGAGTGAAAAGAAATCGATAGCTCTCAAGACTTCCACCTCGAAGTCTCAAGCAAAAGAGAAAAATGATCATTCCTCGAGCGACGAAGAAGAAGAGGACACAAGCGAAGATATGGGGTTGTTTGTTAAACGGTATAACCGTTACGTGAGAAAGAACGACATCCAACATTCCGAGAAGAACTTGGTAAACTTCTGGAAACAATCGAGACACTCCAAGGATGATGACTCGAAAAGACTAGAGGGACGTGCTACAAGTGTGGAAAGCCCGGTCACTACAAACCGGACTATCCAATGAATAAAAAGGGAAAGGACAAGGAATCATCAAAATCACACAAGAAATCATCAAAGCCTAGGAGAGCGTACATAGCATGGGAAAGTGACAGCGACTCTTCCTCCTCTGATGAAAGTTCTAGTGATGAAGAAGAGTCTGTGAATCTATGCCTCTCCGCCAATCAGAAAAATAAGAAAAAACAGGTACGTCACTCTAAATATGATAAGTCCCCAAATATGTCGCATTCAGAATTACAAACCACATTTCATGCCTTACATAATGAAGCAGTTGAAGCCTTCAAGAAACTTGCTTCTAATAAGAAAATCTTTACGCATTTAGAGCATAAAGTTAAAGAGTCTGAAAAGAAATTAGAGGACCTTAAGGCTTCCATTGTGAAAGGCAATGAATCGGATTGTAAAGAAAATAGAAATCCTTTCAACTTCGGGTGTGGCACTTGTCATATTTGGCAAGGTGAGGTTAGAAACCTCAAGGCCAAATTAAACAAGGCACTTGAGCCTAAAGTTACATTTGCTATTGATAAAAAGGATTTTAGAAAAAGTATGATTAACCCATACCAAAAATATGCATATGTAATTAGGGATCAAGCAAGTGAAAGTGTCTCTAAAGTTGATTTTGATTGCTTATATTGTTGCAAGAAAGGCCACTCCATTGGTAAATGCCGTTTTAGGAGATTTCTGGTTCCTAAAGGCATCTACCAATGGTTGCCCAAACGCAACCATTTTGTCGCTAACCTATTAGGACCCAATATGCCATTGGGTACCTCCTTGTGCTAATTATGTTTTGACAGGTGAAATGTGTCGAGACCACCGAGAGAAGATGGGTTCTCGATAGTGGGTGCTCAAGACACATGTCTGGAGACATATCCTTATTCATAGACTTTGTGGCTAAGAAGAAAGGGTATGTAACTTATGGTGATAACAACCGCGGAGCAATACTAGGTAAAGGTAGTGTAGGTAATCCCGCCTCTACTATGATTTCCGACGTTTTGCTTGTCGAAAACCTTAAACATAATTTGCTTAGCATTAGTCAATTGTGTGACAAAGGATACAATGTATCCTTTTCAAAAGACTGTTGCAAAATTGTGCATGAAAATGATAAGAAGAATATGTTTAATGGTTTTAGAGTAAACAATGTATATATGCTTGACTTAAATGAAGTATCATTAACAAGCGACAAATGCCTCATAACTATGAGTGAAGACTCATGGCTATGGCATAGGCGTTTAGCGCATGTTAATTTTGACTTACTCAATAAGGTAGTCTCAAAAGACCTAGTCTTAGGACTTCCCAAAATAAAGTTCACCAAGGATCACCTTTGTGATGCTTGTCAAAAAGGGAAGCAAACGAGGATCTCATTTAAATCCAAAAAGATAATTTCAACAACGAGACCTCTTGAACTTCTACACATGGACTTGTTTGGGACGTCTAGGATCAAAAGTCTAGGAGGAAACTATTACGGGTTCGTAATAGTGGACGACTTTTCTAGGTTTTGTTGGACCATCTTCTTAGTAAGTAAAAGTGATACATTCGCCGCTTTTGAAAAGTTTGCTAAGCTTTCCCAAAATAAGTTAAATACAAACATAGTGTCCATTAGGAGCGACCATGGAGGTGAGTTGGAAAATCACTTATTTGAAGAATATTGCGGTAACCATGGTATTGATCATAACTTCTCCGCTCCATGCACTCCTCAACAAAACGGGGTTGTGGAGCGCAAAAATCGTATTTTAGAAGAATTAGGAAGAACAATGATTAACGAAAGTGGTTTACCTAAATATTTTTGGGCCGACGCCATTAGTACGGCGTGCTATGTTTTGAATAGGGTACTTATTCGCCCCATTCTAAACAAAACACCGTACGAACTTTTAAAAGGGCGAAATCCTAATGTTTCTCACTTGCACGTGTTTGGATGTAAATGCTTTGTATTAAACAATGGAAAGGAAAACTTGGGCAAATTTGATTCCAAAGCCGATGAAGGTATCTTTCTCGGATACTCTCACTCGAGTAAAGCATATAGAATATATAATAAACGATTACTTGCTGTAGAAGAGTCTGTGCATGTTACCTTTGATGAGTCCTACCTGAGAAATGTCGGAAAGGATAGTGTTGTTCATGGTGCAGGTACATCCACTGAAGACATACTCAAAAGTGGCGAGATGGGGATTGATCAACCTGACAAAGCTAAAATTGAGGAGGATAAGGATACACACCGTGATGCAACAGAGGAAGTTCATCCGCCTTCAAACGACGATCTTCCTCAAGAATGGAAGTCATCTAAAGATCATCCAATTGAAAACATTATTGGAGACATCACAAAGGGTGTAACAACTCGAGCTAAGCTAAGTAATTTCTGTTATTACTTCGCTTTCGTGTCACAGATGGAACCTAAAAACCCTAAGGATTCCCTACTCGATGAACATTGATATTTGTCAATGCAGGAGGAACTGAATCAGTTTACTAGAAATGAGGTTTGGGACCTTGTCCCTCCTCCACGAGGTCATCGAGTAATCGGCACCCAATGGGTGTTTAGAAATAAACTGGACGAGAACGGAGTAATAACTCGCAACAAAGCGCGTTTAGTCGCGCAAGGGTATAACCAAGAGGAAGACATCGACTATGAGGAAACTTATGCGCTGGTTGCCCGAATCGAGGCTATACGCCTTCTACTTGCTTTCGCTTGTGCGAAAGATTTTAAGTTATTTCAAATGGACGTCAAAAGTGTGTTCCTTAACGGGTTTATAAATGAAGAAGTCTATGTTGCTCAACCACCTGGTTTTGAGTCTCATGAGTATCCTGATCATGTCTATAAACTGAAAAGAGCTTTGTACGGTCTCAAACAAGCTCCTAGAGCTTGGTATGAGAGACTAAGAAAATTCTTACTTGATCAAGGCTACTCAAGAGGAAAGGTTGATACTACTCTCTTCATTAAACCTCAAGGAAAACACTCAATTCTTGTACAAATTTATGTTGACGATACCATATTTGGATCCACTAACATGAATCTCGTAAGAGAGTTTGCTAAGCTTATGCAGGGTGAATTCGAGATGAGTATGATGGGTGAACTCATATATTTTCTCGGGTTACAAATCAAGCAACTGAAGGAAGGAACATTCGTGAGCCAAACAAAATATTGTTTGGATCTTCTCAAGAGATTTGACATGGCAAATGCAAAAGCCATAGACACCGCTATGCCAACATTTGCAAATATGAGTAAAGATGAAAGTGGCAAAGATGTTGAGGTAAAAAGGTACAGAGGTATGATTGGCTCGCTTCTCTATCTCACTGCTTCGCGTCCCGACATTATGTTTAGCATGTGTATGTGCGCCAGATACCAATCATGTCCTAAGGAATCCCACCTAAAATCTGTCAAACGCATACTTCGATACCTATCTGGTACTCCGAAGTATGGATTGTGGTATTCTAAGGGTAATGATTGTTCATTGGTAGGCTTCTCCGATTCTGATTTTGCCAGTTGCAAACCGGATAGGAAAAGCACCAATGGTACATGTCACTTATTTTCAAACTCCTTGGTTAGATGGCACAGCAAGAAATAAGTGTTTGTTGCTCTGTCAACCGCCGAAGCGGAATACGTAGCTGCCGGTAGTTGTTGTGCGCAAGTCTTATGGCTTAAACAACAACTATTGGACTTCAATTTGAAACTAGAACGTATTCCAATATTTTGTGACAACACCAGTGCTATAAATCTTACCAAGAATCCGGTGTTACACTCGCGTACCAAACACATAGAAATTCGACACCATTTTCTTAGGGACCATGTAGAGAAGGGTGAAGTTGTCTTTGAACACGTCGATACTAGAAACCAACTAGCGGACATTTTCACAAAGCCACTAGCCAATGAGCCCTTCCTTCATATCCGTTGAGAACTTGGTATTCTCGATATTTCTGATCGGGTTTAATAATTACTACGTTCAAATTTAATATATTTACAACTATGTTTTTGTACCACTAACAATCGTTTTGAGTTTGTTGCAAGTGCAAATCTGTGGTTAACAAGAGTGGTCGGTATAGAGGTGATATTGCTCCTTTCTCCTTCCTTTTCTTCTCTCTCTCTTAGCATTCATGACTTGAAAATAACTATATCGTTCTACAATCATGGTACTTATATATGTATATGAATGTTGCTGGTTGATACTATGTATGTTGAATGCATGTCATATTGTGAAAAGATGAATAGGCATGATAAATAGGCAAGTGTGACATTCTGCATAACATAAAATTGAAAATTTTGAGTTTTTTGAAGGTTTGAGTCGACCTAAACAAGACAATGGTCGATGCATGCTGTAAACTTTAAAAATTATCAAAAACTGTACAGTATGTATTGACGCATGCAGGGTTATGGTCGACGACTCGCTTGAAAACCCATAAATTTTCTCTTTTTGAATCACCAACTCTCTTAGTCATCTCAACATGTCCGTCGAAGCCTTTTTGGACTTCTCGGATCCTTACCACAATCCAGATGCTGCATACCGAGGGAGAGGACGAGGACGGGGTCGTGGTTATTAGATTCATAGTTGCATATTTCATATTTGCTTATCTGTTTTCGTCTGTGTACTTTTCATTTTTTTTTTGTATTATGTGTGCCTAAACTTTCATTACATGTTTTCGCCATTATCTATTAATTCACGATATTTTTTGTTCATTATCATGCTTGTGTGTGAAGTTTGGTAATTAACTATCACCTATTGTATGTTCTCTGTTAATTGATGCATTCCTCTTCTCTTTTTGATGGTGTCAAAGAGGGAGAAGACAATGTAGCAAGCAAACACCAAAGCCAAGTCAGGATATTAATAGTTCAGGATATTAACAACATTTGATGGCTGTTTGTTCTACAACCTTATAGTGCAAAAGAAAGGGGGAGCTTGTATATACTCGTGTGTATACATTGCATATTTGGTGTTTTAGTTGTATACAGGTTGTCATCATCAAAAAGGGGGAGATTGTGGAGGCAAATCACCACATATCACACAAGTCTGTAAGACATTGGTAAATGCAAGTTTCGATGATAACAAATTCCCAGGATAGACTGGAAAGTATGAATTCCAGATCCACTACACCAGATGTAATGTATCACCCACCATATCCTTCTTTCGCTTATCTTAAATTTTTTTGAAATGAATATACTTTATGTTGACAAAATGCAATCATGACTAAAGGCATGAAAAACTTCAAACTAATGAATTTTTGCAGGCTTGCAGGACATGGGTCGACCATAGGGTCGGCGTAGTCATCAAAAAGGTCCAAATTAGTCAGCGCACAAAGCATGCGTCGACCATAGGGTCAGCGCATGAAGGAATAACATTCCAGCGGGTCAGCGCGTAAGGGCATGGGTCGACCATAGGGTCAGCACACAAAGGAAATGAATTTCAATGGGTCAGCGCATGCCGACTGTATGGTCGACGCACACTGATGAAATTTCCAGAAATCCAAAACAACACAGGCCATGCGTCGATGCACAGACCTGTTATGGTCGACCGTTCGCGCGGAAGATCTGTTTTAAAATACTTCCCTCTCATATTTGAAATACTATTATGTCCTGAATTATGTTGGCACTATATATACTTGCTTAAACACTTGTGTCTACTAACATTTGATATTCTTTTGATTCATGTGTTCAAAAACAAGAAAGAGTGAAATAGGTGTCCAAGATTCATCATCTTCATCTTCAATATCTCACAGCATTTCAATTACAGACAATCATTTTTGAAATGCATTTGTGAGAGATTCAAGGTGATAAGGTTCGAGGCTTAGATTGGAGAATCAAGCTCGGGTTGAAGATTGCGACAGGTTCTTTCTTGAATAAAACCATTGGGGTTTTGCCCTCCAAGATTGGTTCGAATTTTGGGGGTTTTTGGACGAGATTCTTCATCAACGATCAATCGAGCGAAGGTGATTGTGAAGAGGTGGTCTTCACAAGTCTAGTAGCGGATTCAGTGATTTTGAATGGGAAGATCTCAGGTTCGATTTGGTGCTGTTGAGATCAGCCGGAGCCAAAGGTTTGAACAACAACGTGTTCTTCAATAATGTGGCTGGAGTCGGAGGTCCATCAACACAAATCGAAGAACTTGATTCAGCTTGAATCAAGGGGCAAGGAGTGAAGGCAACTTTCAACACATTGAGATTTTTGTTGTATATTTGCTGCTCAATCCTTGTATAAACTGTTCATTCAAACAGGTGATATCTATACAATATATCTCAATTCTAGTTTTAGAATTGAGGGCAGACGTACACCGAAGCGAGGACGACGGGAGAACTGCCTCACCAAATTACTTGTCTTCTCTATTTTCAGCATTTACGTTACAGCTCAAATAAGTAATTTTTGTGTAAGCTCTATTGTCAAAATTGTGATATCAATTGAGTAAGAGGTTAAAACTTTGTTTTTAACTCTAAAGTACAACAATACATTATACTAGGCTGGTTGAAATCACATACTCAACATAAACATCACTTGGAGTGTTTTTGCACACCAAGTGTTTGACATATTGCTTGAACCAAAATTATCTTACTTGTGTATCTAGTTTTGGTTTGATTTTGAATCATTGGATCTAGGAATCCTTACAATTGAAGTAAATAATTGATAAGCGTAGTTTGTGTTGTGATTCTATTTTTCCGAATTGTCATTAATCCATAGGCTTACGTATATCCGGTTTTCCAATAACCGTTCGTTTTAGACTATATTTTTCCTCGGCCGCTTTCGCACATAAAACATTTTTAAAACCAATTTTAAATTGGTAGCGCCGACTCAAATTTTAATTGGGGATCTATTCAACCCCCCCTTCTAGATCTGTGCCATAGTCTAACAGTTCGTAATGACCCGATGAGTCCCGAGGAATTCTTCTGCTGCCGTGCCGCAGAATGCCTGATGGCAATATTAGTTATGTGTCACCAATTACCGTGTAACCAGTGACCCCTTGATGACTTGAGGAAGAAGCTGCAATGAAATCTGATGATCATCCTTGTCGCGGTGAAATTTGGATACCAAGCTATTGATGAGCTTGAATCTAATTCATTTGCAACCGAACTTTGATTTGTCCAAAGGAAGGGAAAAAGATCGAAATACCCATAATGCAATGCAAATGCAAGCTAGAGAGTTATAGGTTTGGGGGTTAGTTAAACTTAGGGAAGGTGCTAGCATCCTAAGTTTCTGTAGTACTCTACAGGAACCTCTTGTTTTATGTTGTTTATTGCTAAGGGTTATCTACTTAATGGTTGAAGGACCTAGGGGGTTTATTTCTAAGTATACTTGATAAGATATCGCATCTTATGCCTACACATCCTTACGGGAGTGGAATCAGAGTATCTGTAGTTCCCCTAAAGGGTTTGAGGAGTTCTTTGACTTTGGTCAAAGTTCCTACGGGTTTAGGGTAGTTGATTGATTGATTTTAGGAGAAAAGATGAGTTGTCATTTTAAGGGAGATTTCTTGACTTGAACCACCACAACGTTGTAGGAAAATTGATTATGTTGTTATGGGGTAGAAGTTTTATCCCACTTAAGATGATTAACATCTTATTCTCTGATGTGTTTGAAAGAGTTTGAATTGAGTTGAATTGTTTGTATCTAAGTTGTAAAGATAAAGGTCCTCCTTATGGGGTAGGATCTAGACTTAGAAGATCGACTTGAATGGGATCAAGGATCATGGGGAAATGATGCAAATGTAATGCATACACACCATTGTTTAAGTTATGTGCAGGTTCTTCCTTTGGACGCAATGCAATGATGTAATGCAATAAAGATAAATGCGGTAAAATGTAAATTGCGGAAGATAAAGGCAGAAAAATAAAACCATACACAGACGCATGAAAGCGCTAAGGTGCAAGTGAGTGAAGTGCGAGGACGGAGAGAGGCGTAAGCGTGCACGATTGGTTGTAGGACGTTTGATTAATTTTAGGCGAGATTTATTTATGAGAAAAGGTTGATTTAAGGGAGAGATTGATTTTAGAGGAATGTTGAATTGATTTTAAGAAAATAGTTGGATTAATTTTAGTTGAATATCATTGGTGATATTTGATTTAAAAAGTTGTAATTTAGTCTTATTGTGGATTGATTTGATTTTAGGGGGAATTATAATACTCTCAGAAGAACTAACCTTGTTTAGTAAAAGATAGATAAAAGGATTCCTAAATAATAAAGGTTTTTTTTTATCTTATTAAAATAAAATTAGTTGAAAGTGCAATGGTTTAATTATTAAAGTTGGTGAATTAATTTGTGAGAAAATGCTATAATTGGTTTTTTAGTGCGATTAAAATTATAAATTAGATCTTTAAAAAAGAACGGGAAATTAAATAAATGGGTTTTGAACAAAGGTTTTATTATGGAGATTTGAAAAGACAAAGATTGATAATAGCTAAAAAGGGATAAGTTGTTTATCGAATTAAAAAACATTATTTTAATAAATAAAATATTTAGATTATTATAAAAAAATGGTTGTTATTATTAGATAAAAAAATTTAAAAAAAGTTCTATTATTTCAATAATTCCTTAGTTGCAAGTTATTTTAGAAAAATGAGTTTTTGAATAATTATTGTATTATTTAATGAAATAATAAAAAAAAAGGAGATAAACTAGAGAAAATTGATTTAAATATAAGTTAGTTAATTATAAAATGTCATCAATTTTTTATTTATAAAAAAGTCTAATTAGAATTATTAGATTAATTAGTTAATTAAAAAAAAAGTCAATCATAAAAAAAGAGATTAATGGTTTATTAAATAAAATTATTAAGTTATTTAATGGATTAACTAAAGGGTTAATTAGTCAGAGTATGGTTAAATGGTGGTTAATAAAGAGATTAGCGGAGAGATTAAGGGATTAAGGGTTAATGTGGTGCGTGTGATACGGTGCATGCAGAGTGAGGGGAGTATCATGGGCGTGCAGGGTGAGGGGGCGCGATCTGATTAGGGAGAGATCAGACGGCCGTGATTGTGAGATGCGTGGCAGTTATGGTGGATTGGCGTACACAAGATTACACAACAATAAAAATTGAAAAAGAAAAAAAACCCTAGATCCCCAAATCCCTCTTCTCTTCCGTCGGCTTTTCTCTTTCGCTCTCTGCTTCACCGTTCTTCTTCCTCTTAATTTTTCCTTCTTCTTCTTCTTAATCACGCCCTCTTCTTCTATGATCCCTCACCTTCTCTCGTTCGCACTGTCTTCCACTTCTCCTTCCGTTTTTCTTCGACATCTAACCTCTTCGTCTTCTTTCTGAAACAAAAAAAAAAACAACAACGCAAGTCAGGCAAAAAACAACGCATTTAATAAAATAACTCAAATGTATTCAAAAGGGTTCGTTGGAGTTGACGGCGAGGATCGGTTTCCGGCGATGGTTTGAGGGTTTCGATGGCAGCTTCGGGATTCCCGTGGTGGTGTTTCGTGGATTGCAATGGCGTTTGAAGATGGTGGATTTACAGTGACGGCAAAAGAAGAGATAAGTTTCAGCTCCCTCTCTTTTTCGTATTTTAGAGTTTTCTTGGTTTAGGGAGTTTTGGCCGTCCCTTCTCCTCTGTGATTGTATCCGTCTTATAGGCCTATGAAAAAATGGCTTCTCATTGAATTGCGGTTGATTCTAATTGATGGTGAAAATATGTTGTCGGTTTTCATATTGGAAAGAATTACAAATCTGATTTGTTTCCGCATTGAATTCTAATTACATCTTTCCATTTTTATAGGAACATGTTTAGACACGTTTTGGATTGTTTGGAAAGGGCATGATTACGTCTGTGGTAGCCTGTTAAACACGAATTTCTGATTTCGTCTTAATTTCTCAAAATAGCTTCAATTCAACTTCTGGTGTTTTACTAAAATCTCAATCGTCCTTTTGCTGCAGGTTCCACCTCTGAGGTCATAACAGCTATTTCAGCAGAAGTTTACAAATTGTGAATATTGCGGGGCCGATGGAAAAGAAAAAGAAAGCTGAAATTGTAGGTTTATCGCAATTTCACGAGTCTTTCTCTGATAGCTTAAACTCAGACGCGACTGAAGCTATCGGCGGTCCTCATCTCAATTTAACCATGGAGCTTATACATGCTGCTATCCTAAGGGCCTTTTTGAACTATGTCTTTTTGTTGAATTTGCAGGTTGCGGGTACGTTAGAGCAGCAAAGGGTGTTCCGCGGTTTGAAAAAAAAAGTTGCGTAAAGAGCCCTTGTCTTCATGGCGTAATTAGGAGTTTGAAGTGAAAATTCGCCGGATTAATGGAGGCGGTACATGTGTGTCCCGTTCCAGGAGTTGCGATACAGTAAAGGTTGCTAGATGTAGTTGTTGTATCGCAGCTTTCGTAGCTCGGAAAGTCGCCATAGGTAAGCCTGACATGAATTCCTTGTTTTCAAAATATCAGTATTGAATTCTTAACTCCTCTGTTTTAAATATTTGCAGCGATATAGCTAAATGGATTCTCGTGTGCAGAATATGTTGACGGCTGTAAATTACTGAAGATGTTGGTTGGTTTTGACGAGAGCGGCGGATGCGGGAGAAAAACGTTTTAGTAGCTCTTCAATCGATGAAGCAGAGGCAGCCTCAATTATCTTATTCCATCAGTTACTATTCCAATTGACAAGCTCATGGACTCTGAAGTGGCATGTTATTTGGTAAGTCCGGCCAAATGTCAGTTATGTTTTCGTAATCATAACTCTTCCTTTATTAGTGTGTGTTAGTGCTCCAGTTGTGACTAATTGCTCTTATTGAAATAAATGTTGGTTGGAGCAGTCGTGAGCCTTTATGCTTTCGGTTTGGTAATGATTTTGTGTTTGAGTTTCTCCTTCAATTCATCATGAATGTTGCTGTATTCTAAAGGTCAATTAATCGCGCCGACTTTGGTTTGCAGTAAGTGGCGATGCCTCATCATAGCTGGAGTGCGGGTTTCTTAAGAAGGATGGTGCCAGTAATACCACTTTAACTTGACACGGAGATAACTCCTACTTTGCTGGTGAGCACTTAATCGGGTAATCTGAATTTGTATACACTATCGAGATACTCACGGAACCAAACTTGAATAAATTACGCAGGAGCTACGGCAAATAACGATGGCAGCATCAACCTTTTCGCACGGACCACTCATTTGCATTAGGAGCCTCTTGGTGGGGTATTAAAAGACTGTTAAGAACAAATGGTTCCACCATAAAATTTTTGCACAGCTTACTATAATTCTGACTTGTCTTTGGCTTATGTAAGGAAACCTGATGTATTAGTTGATTGGGGAAACAAGTAGCGGTTTGGCAGGTTGTAATAACCGCAAGTATTTTTCATGTGTATTAGATCCAACAATACTTGTAGCTATTTAATTAAATGGAAGTTCACATAAATATATCCTTGGCTTAATTCCATGATAAGAACGCCCTGTTTGTTATCGTTCCTCAATTTGTGAGAATTTTCTCCCAAGTGATTGTACATCTGTTCTCATCTTGAGGTGAAATATGGTGTCTTAAGTTTTTTGCAAGAAACCTTGTTTTTTAATGTAACCCAAACAATGCTCAGAGCTTCCGTTGTGATTCATCTGATGCCACAACATCTTTAATTTCATTTGATAGTACGTACACCGCCAACAGGACTAAAAGAAATAACCCGCATGTGTAACACGGTGGGAGAACTGACTTTAAACAATGTTGCGGATAGCAAGAGTCGCCACCGACTTTTATTTTATCCATAAGGAAAGGTTATAAAAGAACAGGAAAGACCTTAGAGAATATTTTGGGTCCGGGGGGTAAGTTATGAAAAGGGAAGGTGTTAGCACCCTTTTCATCCATGGTTATCCATGGGCTCTTAGGTACTTAAGCTCACTTTTGAATTGTTTTGAAAGTGTAGTGTGTGAATAGAAAATTTTCAGAATAGTTAATAAATAATCCATGTAAGGATGTGTTAAGAACTTGTTTGAAAACTTGTTGAAAATTTGTTTAAGTGTGAAACAGTTTTGAAGTGAGCAAGCACCTAGGAGTAACCTACCCTAATGTTTAAAGGTCTTTCTTATTCTTTATTCTTTCCTTTAGTAAGACTATCCCTACTATAATGGAGTAGGTAGTCCTTACTTTGGATGTTAAGGGACATGTAAGGGACAATTTGACTTTGAAGGCCATTGTGGGATGTAATAAGCACATATAAGGGACCATCATCATTTTTCGAAAGGGACTCGATTCGTAAAGGCAACCATAAGGGACTTTGATGATTTTTCTATTTGAGGGACTTGCTTTATACACCCCACTTAACCATTATTCGTAGGCAACTTGAGGGATATCCTTAGGAAGTGAGACGGCGATTAAAATCGACTTACGTGTGTGACATGTTTATTTTAATTATCTTTATTTAAAAGTGATCTAAATTTATTTTAATATTACATACATGTTGTTACACTCCCTAATTACTAACCATAATAATAATTAAATAATTAAACAACTTTACATCCAAGAAACAATTACAAAATAATAAGCAAAATAATTAAATAGCAAAGATAAATAAAATATAAATAAGCAATAATAAATAATAAGGGGGGTTAGTAAGCAATATTTAACAAAATAATAAGCATGATTAGAATATAAATGGATTAGTAAATAAGAATAAACAAAATTAATCCAAATATTATAATAATAAGAAATTAACAATTTTTTAATATAATCAACTAAAAGATTTGAATTAAATTAGATAAAAGTTTGTTATAATAATTATTATTATTATTTTGGTTGTTATGAAATAGATTTTAAAACACATTATTATTTTTGTAAAGAAAATGATTTATTAATTTTTTTTAAAAGATGATTAAAGAACAAATTTATTTAATTTTTAATTTTAAAAATAATTAAAGGGTAACTTAGCCTTTTTTTTTTTTAAAAATGTTGATTAGATAATTAAAAAAAACTGGTTAGGAGAGTTAAGCGTGGGATTAAGGTGTGTATGTGGTGTTAGTGATTAATTGGTCAATTATCTGGATTAAAAAAGAAAAAAAACAAAGTTAGGCGTGAGATTGGGTGAGGGATTAGTGTGTGGTGCGTGTGCAGAAACATAATTAACGGAATACAACAACAAGAAGAAAATAGGAGACGGAGGAACCCTAGATCCTTTCCCCCCCGAGTCGCGATCTCGCCTCTCTCATCTCCCATCCCCAATCGCAACTCCTTCTCACTTGACTCCCTGTACCTGAAACAACATCAACACATCAATAGTTCAACGCATTCTGTTCGAAACAAAGAGTTACCGAAGGCTTGAGAGACGGTGGAGGTGTGCACGGAGGAATCGGGACTTGCGGCGGCTTGTGAAGGCTTCAACTATCGGAGAGATGAGTCTCGTTCTTCAATCACTTTTTTTTGATTTTTGGAGTTTGATGCCTTACGGTAGCGCTAGGGTTTTGTATGCCTTATTTTGATGGTAGTTTTTCGGTAGTATATTTTCGGTGTTATTGACTTCGTCTCCTCCTGCGTAGTCTCCTTATATAGGTCTCAGAATTGAAACGTCTTGATTGAATTTTGATTGATGTCTTGAATGTTGATTGGATTTTCCAAATTGGGATAAATTAGGTTTGAAGATTCCCTTTTTCGTCTGATTGCAATAATGTATGTTAATGAAAATTCCAAATTGTGATCTCTTGTATCAATCTGATTGATGTCGTGTTTTAATGATCAGAGGATTTGATTTCTTTCTAAATCGAATCTTTTATTTTCAAATGAATATCTGATGGTTTACTAGCTCACGTTTGATATTCGACAGGTGTGAACAGCAATGGTTTTGGGCCAAAAGAGGGATTAGAAGCCCGGAGAGGAAAACTCGTGTTGAGGTGTCTGGTAGGAACTTCGATGGAAGAGTTGGTGATGAAGAGAAACAGATGTAAACATTCTCTTTGTGCAGGGTATATTTCTTTCCCATCCAAACTCGGTTCATATGGTATTTTCTTCAAACTGATGCATACCTGCAATGTTTGTTCATCCAACATTAAGTTATTTTGCCAATTCTTAAACTAGTGCTGTTTTCGCATTGTATCACGTCTTCGAGGATCAAGGATGGCAGAGCTGTGGGAGAGGCTGTTGTTGTTGCCGCACAGGGTTTAACATTCTTGGGCTTAGCTTTGTTGTGCTGATGAAAGGATTTGTGTTCTTGAATTGGAGAAACAGTGAAGCGTTAATTGTCTAAAGCAACTCATTTTAAACGCACATTCCCTTTCAGCGTCTCGTGGCGAGAGAGTCCGATGAACATCAACTATGAAGTTTTCCGCAATGATATAGTAGTGATTAATTTCCAGCTCATTAGGGCCAGTGACGTCCATGGTGGCGGCTAAAGTGTTCTCCTGAGGTAATTATTCTCTGCAATATCATGATGGTTATATGTCTTCCCTCATTTGTTAACTGACAATTTTGTTCATATAGCTGCTTTGTAGATTGAAAGGAGTCATTGAGTCGATTTACCCAAAGGCTTCTGTGAGGTGCATAACTCTTTCTACGGCGAAGCCGGCGGAACTGACAAGGTATAAAAGACCTTCCTCCTCGTAACTCTTTCAAAGTTCTGTGGGCTGTCCTGAACTTCCGTCGTGTTTGCTTGACAGGCGGTTGTTTCGAATTGTGCTGAGCCATTCGAAGTTAGTCATTGAAGTGCTTGTTGTTGCCTCTGATGTGTTGTCTTAATACCGTTGCGGTGGTGTGGAAGCAATTATGTCTTTGTATAACTTGAGTCATCGGAATTCCGTAAGAAGAACACCCTACTGCAGTGTGGTGATCCCATGCTTTTCTCATCTTATTAGTGTTGTTTTCTTTGCAGTGATTACATGATAATGGTGAGCATAAATTTGTGATTGCGGTCTAGGCAGTTCCTCCCCTGGATGCTGCTGCTATGAAGAGTTCTGATGCCACAGGCACTTGTAACCCGGTGAACTGTTTCCAATTACCTCGGCTATGAGCATCAAAAAGCTACACATTTACTTGATAGTGCTGTCATATTTACTTGATGGTGTCCCTTCAGAATCCACATCTGTGCAAATCATTTCGGCTCGAAAAAGCTTCCTTTATCTCTCTCTCTTGGCTGTCCCGTACGATAAGAACGATAACCACCTGATCCGACGCCAATGGCACAGATCGGTAACGGGGGTTGGACGCAGCTTCGGTTGTGCCACTCCCGGCACTCGATGATGACATTGTTCTGAGAGTGTCAAATTCATCTTTCTAACATCTTCCTACTCTGTTCTGTTTTGTTTCTCTTATTTTTTTCAGGTGATCGGGAACTTCGAGGAACACTCAAGGGAAGGATACCATGAAGAAGCCTTAGGAGTTTTTAGGATTTAGGATTTTTTAGAGTAGATGTAACATTTGTAAATGTAATCTCACAGCAATTCAAATGTGAAATGATTCACTTCCTTTTGTAAAATGATATTCTTATGAAATAAAAATTCCATGATCATTCAACTTCGAATCTATTTATATTTATTTCTAGTTATAAATTATAAACATTGGTGAATAAATCCGCAAATATTTAAATTCATTATTCTAGTCATAAACCATAAATACTCACGAATGATATTCTTGCTCATGTACTTGTCTCGTTGGTAGTCCTAATCTCATCACCTGACTTCATTCATTTGGATTCTAGCCAACAATATTCTCCTCATTTTCTAACCAAACGCGAATGTGCGCCGTAATCACAACAGATTTAGTATCAATGATGATATTGCCCGTAATTGAATTCCACCGACCAAATGATATAAGCAACAATCCAATAATACCCAATTAAACTGCGCCTTATTAACAGCAACGGAAATGCTCTGGAAATAAACCATGAGCGATAAAATGGACCTTAAATCCAGTTATGCCCGACAAATTTCGATACCGAACACATCGAATTGGCACCTTGATATAATCAAAACAGGTGATAAATAAATGCCTCAGAAATAGTGTCTCAAGTGTCTCACAGCTCAGTAACAGCCCGTCTTCAAAGAATTAGCAGGATCCACGTAAAAATGACCAAAATACCCCTGGGACCAAATCTGAAGTCATGGAAGTCCATTTAGCCTGATTAAAGTCAAAACCCTAGTTTTGGATGCACTGCTTAGGAGGTGCATTGTCTGAGGGAATTGTCAACTCTTCCGACCAATTGTGAATTTTGTGAACCTTGTGAACCTTCTTGGAACACAAAGTCTTGTATTGTGAGGGCAAATTTTGGGGTGCAACAGCATGACCAAAAAAAAAGTGTGCTTGCAATCAATAAAGCATACTAATATGCCAAATTAGACATACTGACCCCCAGGCGATAAGACCAAATTCAAAACAAACATAAACAAGGAAAAATCTTCATCTTCTGTGGATCCCCAACCAATACATATCCTTTATTCTCTGAGATGTACCAAACGCGTACTAAACGCGAGTTGTCTACGACTTACGTACTGCGTATCTGAACATTGCCCTTATTTGAACCCTACCTGTGAGAGTTCTCGTGACTTGAGCCTTAAAATATAATGAACTCGTAAGCTTTAGTTAGATTATCAACCCATGCTTCAAAATGAGAATAAATATCATGTGGATCCTCTATGAATTGGGCTCAAATTCGACCCAGACTTAAGAGCCCCAAGTGTATGGAAGACGACTAGTTTGGGAATCCTTGATAAGCAATGGGTGACCTCCGCATTTTGTAAAAGCCTCAAATCTTGTGCGTTTGAATGTGGCGATTTAATTTGGGAGTTGTCATAAACTTGTTATCCTTAGTGATGATCCTTGAGATGCCCGACCGTGAGGATGAATACCATCATTTCCTGAAATTATCACGCTTGCACAAACTTGTTAGTAAAACCGTGCACACATGATAGTAACAAAGGCGTTGAGCAAAAAACAAGGAGGTGGGATCTTAAGGTCAAAAATTAGGGTGTGACAATCCTGACGGAGGTTTGAGACTAGTCACTCTCCAGTAAGTTGTCGTGTAACTACCATTTCAGATTTCGAAGATTGTCCTACCAATCAGAGTATCGATTACTTGTATGGTTGGCAAATTACCAGTTACCATGTAACCAGTGACCCCTTATTGACTTACTGATGGAGTCCGACAAAGATATTGTCGACGTTCCTAGCGACCTGACGAGTCCATAGGTGACGATAAAGAATTCTTCTGCTGTGGTGCAGAATGCCCGACGGCATAATAGACCATCCTTCACCAGTTATCGAGTAACCGATGATCCCTTGATGACTTAAGGACGAAGATCTACAGCAAAATCAGATGATCATCCCAACGAAGATTTGAGATTAAGCATTCACCAGCAAGTTGTCGTGCAGCAATAAATAATCAGTTAATCCTTCACCGGTTACCGTGTAACCGGTGATCCCTTGATGACTTGAGGACGAAGTGCTACAGTGAATATCAGATATGTCAGATCAGTAATTCTCCAGCTAGCTGCCGTGCAACTATCATTTCCATTTCCGAAGAGTTTGTCCCCATCAGAGTATCGTTTACTCGTGCGGTTGGCAAATTTCCGGGTTTATTGGTATTCAACCGTCTTTTACCTTGATTGTTTGAGATCCGTTCGCTTCTCACCCAGTTAGGTCCAAGCTGTTTGAATAGGGGTAGCTGTTGCACCCCAAAATTTGTCTGACCCTTAGCTTTACCTAGCTTGTGTTTCATTGCATTCATATTAGCATTATCATCTGCATTCCATTGACATGTGTGCAGGAGATCAAGAGGTGACTACCAAACAAGGGCTGCACAAGGCTAAAAAGTTATCTAAGAGGGCTATTCAAGTGCTTAAGGGTTGATATCCTCACCAGAGAATCCAAAGATTCTCAGAGAGAGTGGTTGAAGCCAAGTGTGTACATCTTCTAACTTGAGAGTTGTGGGAGTTCCTCAGATGATTTTGAACCCATGAGGGAAGACTTGAGACCTTGATAGAGCTCATGAGAAGTATTGGAGATCACTTTGAAGCCTAGACAGGTCAATATGCAAAAAATAAGGAGCTGTAACCAAGATGCAACTAGGGTTTCATCTGGTCAACCCTAGGATAATTGATGATTTGAAGAAGGTTGAGACCTAATTCCAAGGCCATGTGATCATGGATTGATGTATTAAGATACCCAAGGGATGATTCCAAAGGCAACTCATCATGAATCAAGAGTGTGAGGAGGTCCTAAGCTAGGGTTGTTATGCTTGACAATGTAAAATCCCCTGGTTTGGTGCCTAACTTTAAGACCACATAGCTCAAGATGTGATTTTCATCTCACCTTGACCATAACATGATTGTTGTAGGGCATGATCATAACTTTAATTTGAGTACTATAAGTCCTTGATAGGGTTTATAGAACTCAAGTTATGAGCCAGGCAAGTTATAGGTCATCAGAGGAGTGTGAATTTGGAGCTTGAAAGTCAACCAACTTGCATGACACTTTTGACCTAGAAGGATGATTCCCAGGAACTTTTGGCCAACATGAATGTTGTTCCTTATCTTCTTAATTTTCTAAAAATTACTAGAAGTCCATGATTGGATTTGTAAAACGCAAGTTATGAGCTTTACAAGATAAGGGTATTTTGAGAATTTGGAATTATAGGTCATTCTGGATTATGGGTCCATTTCACTATCTTGTGAACCTCAAATGAAGATTTGTTCAACTTGAAAGTTGTTCAAAATGGTGTTTTTAGTCCAACAAGGTATCAAGAATCCATTGATATGGATTGGAATGAGAGATGGATGAAGAAAATTCACAAAAAGACATTTTAAAGGCATTAAAATGAGAAAATTGTAGAATAATTCACAATGGTTCAAAAAATTACAAATTGGTACATATTTTGATTGCAACTGGAATTTTGAAGACAATGTCATTGGTATAATTTTAATTTGAGGCTTGCTTCATGGACTTTGTTTGGATTACTTCAAGAGGAAGTCACACATCAAAGATCAACCATTGAATGGAATTGAGGAAGCAATCTCAACCCTTCATCTTTACCACTTTACAAGCAATGTATTTGAAGAATTTAGGAGGTTGAACAGAGTGAAATTGGTGCAAATCCATGAGTGAAAATTGAAGGAAAAATTGAAAATTGAAGTTGATGAATTGGGCCATGATTGGGCCAGGTAAGTATCCAAAACAAGTCTATATAAGTTTCTGGATGAATTTCATATGAGGTTGGTTGGCATTTTGGTGAAGAAGCAGTTATTACAGTTGGAGTTTTGGAGCTTTCGAGCAAGAATCGATTTTGGAGTTTGAGGAAGAATCAAGAGCTTCTGAGTATCAAGAATCATTCAGGATCATTCAGTGAATAAATCTGCAGCAATTGAAGCCAAGCTGAGCACTCAAGAACACCTCAATTAGAGCTTCTGAACAGGTTTTTATTTCTCAAAATTCCTCTTAATTTATGCACGTATTAGATGAATTTGGTATGTGGTTGGGCTATAGATGAACCCTAGATGAATTTAGGTATGATTTGGAGAGGTTTTGAGATGATTCTTGATGATGAGTGATTTGTTCAGAGGCACGGTTAGGCATGAATCTTGATGGATTTCAAGAATTGGATACATGTAATTGATCAGGGAGAAGAGTAGAGTAGATTGATGGCATTAATTTGGAGTTTGATGACAATTATGGAATTGGTGATTTTTCTGTTGAGCATCGTGTTTGATTATTCATGGAGAATCAGTGAGTTTGGATGAGAGATTCATGATCACTGAGAAAATCAGAGAAGAACTGTATAGGTTTCATGTGTTTTAGTGAGGATTTCATGTTTTATCACTGTAGAGCCACCGGAAAAGACAACCGGAGGTCTTCTCCGGCCACCGTCCCCCTTCCCTCTCTTTTCCTCAGTTTGAAAGGTAGAAGATGAGCCTATAACCATTAGATCTAGGTCAATTAGCTGACTAAGTCATCAGATCCTGTGTGTGATATTCATTCTTGGAAGTTTAGACTTTGACCTTCCTATGTGGCACGTTCTAATCCTTTAGATCAACATACTTTTACAGCCAACGTACATGATTAGAGCACACCATGAGCCTGAGTCAACTGAGCAACGCAATGCCTATCCCAAAACGCAGAGTTTCATTAACTGAGGTGGCGCGCGCTTAGCCTTAGGATGTGTAGACTGGTAATTGATAACGCGAAATCATATATATATATATATATATATATATATATATATATATATATATATATATATATATATATATATATATATATATATATATATATATATATATATATATATATATATATATATATATATATATATATATATATATATATATATATATATATATATATATATATATATATATATATATATATATATATATATATATATATATATATATATATATATATATATATATATATATATATATATATATATATATATAATGACATACTTTTGTACTAATCGGCGACCGTTTTCACTCCGATTTCGGATATTTCCACACTATTTGTCCAATATTTTGCAGGTATTCAAAGTCCATGCTCAAATGGATCAAGATGAAGAAAAGAAGCATTTACAGGTGAAAACCAGGTGACAATCAGGCCAAAAAGCAGCAAAAACGAGTTCTGCTGATATGACGACCGTCACAAGGGTGTGACGACCGTCATGCGTGTGACGACTGTCACAGGTCCATGACGACCGTCATGGAATTAAAATGCAGTTTTTCTGCACGTGCTGTGAAGTGCTGAAAATGCCAAAGAGGAGTGGACCACTAACTCCTATATTTTCTGATATCATTCCCACTTCCCGAAGAAATAAACCGTTGAAAATCCCATCTATAAAAGGAGGGAGATGATACCAGAAAAAGGGAGCCGCATTGAAGAGACGAAGTGTTGCCAATTTACTTTCAGAGCAATATTCAGTTTCCCATTTTCTTATCGTTATTTTGTTTCTCTTTTTTCTTTCTTTCCTTGCAATTGTTGTTTTACTTTCCCATTTCTATTCTTTACGCGTAATTGGCATAAAGACTAAATCCTGCCGCCATTTTGGAGGATTTCCCAAAAGCCAAATTGAATTATTTACAGGTTTCTATTCTAATCGTTAATTGAATTGCTATAATGCTTATTATTATTTTCTGCCATTATTTACGTGTTGTTAATTTATATTCCATGTCTGGCTAAATCTTAAGTAATCGGTATGTAATAAATAATCTAATGGGATTCGATAATTAACCGGTGTGTATCTACCTTTTCAAAACTTATTTATGGCTTCAGTTTTTAAATTGATTTTTCTAAATAAACCTTCGTCGCGACAGCGAGAAATTATTTACAGTAGTTTTGCCACGACAGTGGGAAATTCATAAAGGTACGAACCAACAAGCGACAACTGAGGCTAAGACCAGATAGAAAAAACTAGGCATTCATTTTAAAAACAGCGACATCGCTTTAAAAGGAATTAGAACTTAATAGTTTTCAAAAAGTAACTTTAACCCCGAACGGGATAGCGACAACATACGTTCCGCCTTAGAGTTGCGACTAGCGTCAACAACCATCGTGAGACAAAGGTCTTTAAACCATCATTTTCTTCTTAAACTATTTTTGAAAACTTAAAGACACCGGTGACCTATAGAATCCCTGAAGAAGTAACATATTACATACCGATTCAAGCATTTATACCTTAATTAAAAGCTTTAGTTCCCTTTAGTTTACGCACTTATTTCGTTACTATTCCCCTAAAGTATTACCAACCTAGCTAAACATAGTAACACCCGAAAATACTAGTTTGATTACGAGTCCCTGTGGGATCGATATCTATTATTACTACGCGATAGACTGTGCACTTGCAGTTAATTGAGTTAGACATAGAAAGTCGCGATCAAGTTTTTGGCGCCGTTGCTGGGGACCCGTTTAGTCAATAGTGTAATCTTTTGTTACACAGTATAGACTAGGTTAACTATTCTCTCTCCCTCTACTCGTTCTTCGATTGTATGCCAAGTACTCGCTCGCAAGGCGACATCTTACAACCTACAATCGCCGAACTAGAGCGCTTCTTACATTTGAGAAGGCGCATCATCGAATATCAACGAAGACACAATATTCCTGATCTTCTAGCTCATCCTCCTGTTGAAGAAGCAAAGATGGTTGACGGACCTCAGAACAAACCGCTGAAGGACTACGCTACACCCTCTCAGATGGAACCTCGAAGTAGCATTGTTGCCCCAGCTATCAATCGAACTGATTTCGAACTAAAACCATCATTGCTGTCAGCTGTACAACAAAATCAATTCTCAAGAAATGCAACTGAGGATCTAAATGAACACTTAACGAAGTTTGTGCAATACGCAGACACAGTGAAGGAAAATAGAGTAACTCCAGACGCAATAAGACTTCGTATTTTTCCTTTCTCTCTTAGAGATAGAGCCTGGACATGGTTACAATCCTTACCATCCAACTCCGTTACAATGTGGGAACAGTTGAAGAACGTTTTCTTAGCGAGATACTTTCCGCCAAGCAAAACTGCTATGCTTAGAGCTCAAATCAACGGATTTCGACAAAAAGATACTGAATCTCTCTACGAAGTGTGGGAAAGGTTCAAAGATATGATGAGAGCATGTCCTCACCACGGTTTAGAAGACTGGGTAATGATACATACTTTCTACAATGGGCTTCTGTATAACACCAGATTAACGGTAGACGCCGCTGCGGGCGGTGCACTTATGGATAAGGCATACGACGAAGCCTATCAACTAATCGAAAACATGTCTCAGAACCACTGCCAATGGGGAGGCGAACAAACTCCAGCAGAGAAACCCGCAGCGAAAGGTGGGATGTACGAGATCAGCAACCTTGAAAAGTTCAACGCTAAAGTAGATGCTCTAGCATAGAAAATCGACAGTCTGACCGTTAACCCAACTGCAATCGTAGCTGCTGTAACTCCAAACTGCGAGTTATGCGGAATCTCCACTCATAATGCGCTCGAGTGCCCATTATTGGCCGGAATCCCACTAGATCAAGTAAATTACGCTCAAGGAAATCCTTATGCGAACACTTACAACCCAGGATGGAGGAACCACCCAAATTTTTCCTACAAGAACGATAATGCCTTGCAAGCACCCGCTGCTCCGCCAGGATATCAGAAACCAGCCGCTGCTGCCCAGACTGCCCCTAGGAAATCAAACCTCGAATTGATGATGGAAAAATTCATAGCTACTCAAGCTCAAACAAACAAAGAATTTCTGAATCAAAACATACACACTAGCGAGCAGATTAAACAGTTTACCGGAAAAGTAGACGCTTTAGCCACCCACAATAAAATGCTCGAAACGCAGATATCACAAGTGGCTCAACAACAAGCCTCTGCAGTTGCCCCAGCTGGAACATTTCCAGGCCAGCCCGAACCTAATCCGAAAGGTCACGCAAACACTGTTATATTGAGAAGTGGAAAAGAATTGGAAGGCCCAACAGATCCTAGGAATGAAGATTTAGTAATGCATCCGAAATCTGATAAACCAATCGAAAAGGAGTCTGAAACAGAAAAGAAGGAATGTGACGAGCAAAAAGCCGCCAAATATGAAAACTCATATGTGCCTCCAGCGCCATATAAACCACCTATCCCTTATCCTCAAAGACTAATGAATTCCAAAACTTCAGGACAATTTAAGAAATTTGTTGAACTTCTGAAACAACTAAACATCACTATTCCCTTCACAGAAGCGATAACTCAAATGCCGTCATACGCTAAGTTTCTTAAAGAAATCTTGTCTAATAAAAGGAAAATAGAGGATAACGAGACAGTGACACTCACTGTCGAATGTAGGACAATCATTTAAAACAACATGCCTCCTAAACTAAAAGACCCAGGTAGTTTCTCCATACCCTGCGTCATAGGAAAGTTCGTTATAGACAAAGCTCTATGCGATCTAGGAGCCAGTATAAGCGTCATGCCTTTATCTATATGCAAAAAGCTGAATATGGGAGAACTAAGACCAACTAAAATGTCCGTACAATTGGCTGACCGATTAGTCAAATACCTCGTCGGTGTACTGGAAAACATTCCAGTATGCATAGGCCAATTCTATATCCCAACCGACTTTATAATCATGGACATCAAAGAGGACTCTGTTACCCCAATTATCCTAGGAAGACCGTTCCTAGATACAGCCGGAGCTATCATAGACGTAAAGAAAGGAAGGCTAACATTCGAAGTAGGAGAAGAAAAGATAGAGTTCATCCTTACCAAGTTCTTGAAGGCACCAGCTATAGATGACACATGCTATATAGTAGATGTCATTGACGAATGCATACGAGAATTAGAGAAGGAGGAAACTACATATTCTGAAATCATGAAAATCCAGATCCCTGCTATTCATGAAGACGACAACTGGTGTGCACCATACAAAGATGATAGTTTGAGCGAGATCTTAGCACTCACTCTAAATCACATGCCAGGTTCGAAAAACCCAGTTTTAGAACTTAAAGAGCTACATAAAACCCTCAGGTACGAATTCCTAGATACAGAATTCAAAAGACCAATAATAGTCAACGCTAATTTAGGACAGTCAGAAACTGAGCAATTATTAGAAGTCATAAGGAAATACCCAATTGCGTTAGGCTATAATATAAGCGACCTAAAAGGCATAAGTCCTTCCATCTGTATGCATCGTATCATGCTAGAGGAAGAATGCAAAACTTCAAGAGAACATCAGAGAAGGATAAGCCCGATCCTAAGCACTGTAGTCAAAGACGAGGTGAAAAAGTTACTAGATGCAGGAATCATATACCCGATCTTCGACAGCCAATGGGCCAGCCCAGTACACGTAGTACCCAAGAAAGGAGGTGTTACTGTAGTGAAGAATGCGAAAGGTGAATCGATAACCCAAAGAGTTGTGACCGGAAACAGGATGTGTATCGATTACAGAAAACTAAACAAGACGACTCAAAAAGATCACTTCCCTTTACCTTTCATAGACCAGATGTTGGAAAGACTAGCGAAACATTCGTACTTCTGCTATCTAGATGGTTATTCGGCATTCTTTCAAATTCCTATTCACCCCGATGACCAGGAAAAGACAACATTCACCTGTCCCTATGGTACTTTTGCTTATCGCCGAATGCCGTTCGGACTATGCAATGCTCCAGCAACCTTCCAAAGATGCATGATGGCAATCTTTGCAGATTTCATAGATGACATCATGGAGGTGTTCATGGATGACTTCTCTGTATGCGGATAAAGCTTTGAAAGATGTCTGTCAAATTTAGAAATGGTACTCAAAAGATGCGCTAAAGTGAACCTTGTCCTTAATTGGGAAAAATGCCATTTCATGGTTCGACAAGGCATCGTTTTAGGACACGTCATATCTGAAAAAGGGATTGAAGTTGACAAAGCTAAAATAGAGATCATAAAGGATCTTCAACCTCCGAAAACCGTACGAGAAATACGAAGCTTTTTAGGACACGCTGGATTCTACCGATGATTCATAAAGGATTTCTCGAAAATCACAAAACCTCTTACAGGTTTATTAATGAAAGACGCCGAGTTCATCTTCGACAAAGAATGCTTAGAAGCATTCAGAACTCTAAAGTTAGCGCTTATCACCGCACCAATCATGCAACCCCCAGATTGGCGACTACCATTCGAAATCATGTGCGATGCGAGTGATTACGCTGTAGGCGCAGTTCTAGGACAAAGGAAAGACAAGAAGCTTCACGCTATCTACTACGCCAATAGAACTTTAGACCCTGCCCAAATGAACTACGCCACAACGGAAAAGGAACTTCTAGCAGTCGTGTTTGCTCTTGACAAATTCCATTCCTACTTGGTAGGAGCCAAAATAATCATATACACACATCACACTGCCATTAGGTACCTAATAAGCAAAAAGGACGCCAAACCCAGATTATTGAGATGGATCCTATTATTACAAGAGTTCGACCTAGAAATTAAAGATAAGAAGGGGACCGAGAATGTAGTTGCAGATCACTTATCCCGTATAGAGGGCATCAAACAAGAACCAGTGCCTATCAATGACGACTTTCCCTACGAACGTCTGATAGCCAAATTGGAAAGCGATATGTCCAACTCAACTTCGGAAGAACCAGAACTGGAAAAATCTGTGGAAGCTGTCTATGCCCAAGCCACTTTGCCGTGGTTTGCCGACATCGTTAATTACTTGGCCGCAGGCGTGCTTCCACCGGACCTTACTTATCAACAAAAGAAGAAATTCTTCCACGACTTAAAGCATTATTACTGGGACGAACCTCTACTCTTCAAACGAGGCGCCGACAAATTATACCGTCACTGTGTCCCAGAGGAAGAAATAGAAGACATCATCTCCCAATGCCACTCAGCACCTTATGGTGGTCATGCTAGCACCTCAAAGACGTGCGCTAAAATTCTACAATCTGGCCTATTTTGGCCCAGTCTCTAGAAGGATGTCCATATCGCTGTACTAAAATGCGAACGGTGCCAATGCACTGGCAACATCTCACGACGCGAAAAAATGCCACAAAGAGGAATTTTAGAAGTAGAAATCTTTGACGTCTGGGGAATCGACTTCATGGGACCTTTCCCGTCTTCTTTTGGAAACAAATATATACTCGTCGCTGTCGACTATGTATCTAAATGGATAGAGGCCGTTGCCGCTCCAACAAATGACACGCGAGTAGTCGTTAAACTCTTTAAAAACACAATCTTTCCTAGATTCGGTGTGCCCAGACTTATATCGCGAATCTTTGACAAACTCCTCTCCAAATACGGAGTCAAACACCGCGTAGCCACACCGTATCATCCACAAACTAGTGGACAAGTGGAGGTTTCGAACAGAGAAATAAAGCAAATTTTGGAAAAGACTGTCGCAACCTCCAGGAAAGATTGGTCATCAAAGCTGAACGAAGCTTTATGGGCTTATAGGACCGCCTTTAAGACACCAATAAGTACCACACCATTTAAACTAGTTTACGGAAAATCATATCACCTGCTGGTAGAATTAGAGCATAAAGCCTTCTGGGCTATTAAGACGCTGAACTTCAACTACACTGCGGCAGGAGAGAAACGAATCTCGAACCTTCATGAATTGGAAGAGCTCAGATTAGACGCATACGAGAATGCACGCATCTACAAAGAAAGAACCAAAATATGGCATGATAAACGTTCGATCCGAAAACAATTTAGTGTGGGAGACATCGTGCTCCTATTCAACTCAAGATTAAAACTCTTCCCTGGAAAATTAAAATCTAGGTGGTCTGGACCTTTTGAAGTCACCAAAGTCCTTAAGACTGGAGCTGTTGAAATCAAAAATCAAATCAATGCACCGTTTATAGTAAACCGACAGCATTTGAAGCATTATAATCAAAATGAACACAGCGACCACGTGAGCAATATGAAATTGCTCGAGCTTCCCAAATAGCTTATAGACAAGCTATCGTCAGGCTTCTGACGTTAAAGACAGCGCTGATTGGGAGGCAACCCAATTTTTCCCATTTTTCCCTTCTAAATTTATTAAAACTATGTTTTCCCTTTAACTTATAATTTCTATAAATCTCTATTTTCTTATTTTCTACTATTTAATTTATTTTGCTTCTTTTATCACCCTTTGCTTCTTAAAAATATGATCTAAGTGAATGTGATTTTTCCAGGATTTTAAAGTCGTTCTACTTTTCTCCCGTTTCTATCCGACTAACGAGTATGGCTGACATCGACATTACGACTGTTGTGTTTAGAGGACTATCTCATAAGGCCATATTTGAGGCACTGACTCAGAGAAGCTTTGCTTAGACTCTGTACTACGATATACCCACCATGGACAAGCTAGGAATCCAGGATAGCATTCAGTATTTATTTAACCAATTAGGCTGGGAGCAAACTGCTCTAAAGACCCGATTTGGTACCTACCGCGAACTGACGATCGAATTCCTTAGCTCCTTAAGTTACTTACCCGAACATGGCTATGGATCCACTAAAGAGCTGATAACCTTTAGAATGTTTGGAATGGACCAAACACACAACCGTACATCGTTAGCTAACATCCTAGGCTTCCCTAGCGGACCTTTTGTGTTTACCACCACTGAAGAGGATATTGATCTCGAGTTAGAACAATTCTGGGGTACCATCACCGGTAACTACCACCCTGAACCGAATGATATGCATAACAACGAGATACACAATCCAGCCTTCCGCTATTTCCATAGGATTTTAGCCCATACCCTCTTTGGAAAGGCAGAAAACATCACAACAGTCTCAAAGGATGAGTTGTTCATCCTTCTCTGTGCTTCACAAGGCCGCCCTGTAAATGCTGTCCCTTTTATGATGAGGGCATTTACACGCCTGAATCAGGAATCACACTCACCCATTTTAATAGGAGGCCTAGTTACCATGATCGCCCACGAAATTGGCCTGAGGTATTACCTGAACAAAGTCGTTCGTTTCGGCAACCTCAGACCAATGGACATCCAGTTCTGCTTCAACAGACGTATCTTAGGTACCTTAGGACCAGGAGCCTACGAATACCTCATAGCTGATCAACCTGTCCAACTTTTCACATTGCCCAACCATGAGCTAACTAGTATCCATAACAGAGACAATTGGCTTTATGAATTGGACGAGCCTATGGGACCCCCATCACCTCACTCCACACCCCAGGCTTACATGTATGACAGTGATCAAATCTCAGAAGCACATGACTATTTGTACTACCAAGATTATGAGTCTGAAGTGGAGATAGATCCTGAGACCCCTCCTAACTACCATAACTTTCCTGACCCCACTCCTGAACAAAACACAGACAAGTTGGACACTGTTCTGAGAACTATGGACGACCTCAAGCTGGAAATAACCACTATAAAAGATGAATTAACGCAGCTTCACGTGGATTTCGTGACTTACATGGACGTAGTTAGCGACCAATTTAATGACGTTATTCAACAGATCAACAACTTGAAGAAACCAAAGGAGTGATATTTTAGTTTCTCTTTAATTTTAGTGTAATACCCCAAATTTTACCCTTTCTTTTTTATTTTTATTTTAAATTCTTATTAACTTTATAAATTAACCTTTTTTTTAAATCTTGTTTTTTTAACTAATAATAATTTAATTAACCTTTTTTATAACTTTACTAATGTTTTTTATTAACTTTTTTTTTTCTATTTAGTTTATTTATTTAAGTCATTTTAAGCTCTTCTTACTAACTTTTAGGATTTAGATTAAAATTTAACTTTTTTTTCTTTTCTTTAAAGAGTAAATTTTTTATAACCTTTTTTAAATTAATTTCTAACACTTTTTTTTAATCAAATTCTAATACTTTTTTTAAATAAAAATCTAATACTTTTTTTTAAAAATCTTTTTTTCTAACTTTTTAAAATTAAATATTTTTTTCTAACTTTTTAAAGCTAAATCTTTTTTTCTAACTTTTTTAAAGTTAAATATTTTTTTCTAACTTCTTTTTAAAATTAAATCTTTTTTTTTAACTTCTTTTTAAAATTAAATCTTTTTTTCTCTAACTTCTTTTTAAAATTAAATCTTTTTTTTCTCTAACTTCTTTTTAAAATTAAATCTTTTTTTCTAACTATTTTAAAAATTAAATCTAACCTTTTTTTTTAAATTAAATCTATCCTTTTTTTTTTTTTTAAATTAAATCTAAATCTTTTTTTGACACCTTTATTTTTCAAATTAAAATTCTAAATTCCTTTTAAAATTAAATTCTAACAGTTTTTAAAATAATCCTAACATTTTTTAAAATCAACATTCAAATATATTTTTTTATTTTAAAATTCTAACTCATTTTTTTTAAACTTAAAACTCTAATTTTTATTTAACTTGAAACTCTAACTTTCTTTGCTAACATTTTTAAATTTAAATCCCAACACTTTTTTTTTATCAAATCCAATCACAATAAATCACAGATGGAGCAAAATCAAATCAATCAGATCATATCATCATCATAAGAAAATCAGATCTAAATATCAACATCACCATCATTGAATCAAATTTGAAATCATCATAAAAATTCATTCAAATCAAATCAGAGATTGAAAAAGATTGAAATATTCAAATCAAATATGAGATTGAAAAAGATTTAAAAATCAAGTATAAAAGGACCCTCAGAAGCAACAAAACGGAGGGATCGACAAACATCAAAAAAACTCTTACCGTCTTCATCAAAAGTAACTAACTCTTCTTTTTTTTAATTTCTAATCTTTTTTATATCTTTTTTTCAAAATTTCTACCATTTTTTCTTAATTAAAATTCTAACATTCTAACTCTTTTTTTATTAAAATTCTAACCTTTTCTCTTTTATTTTCAAACTTTTATTTTTATTTTCTAACCTTTTTTTTAAAAACCAAATTTCGAAGTTCTAATTTTTTTGCTAACTTTTAATCTATTTTCTTTTTCTTAATCACATTAAAAACTCTAACTTTTCCAAATCTCACAAAAAAAAACCTAATTCCATTCTAACTCTTTTCTAATTACCTAAATTCTCACCGTCTCAAAACATTCATCACTTAACTTCTAATTATTGTCAATTCCAATTTTCATCCTTCATTCCTAACAGTATTCTTGATTATCCATGAACCTGTTCACTAATATTTATTTATTTATTTTTGTATTTATTTTTATATTTGTACATAATCTGACATCATCGTTGCTATTTCATATTCCATTATCACTTGTATATTATCGCCATCTTCTTTGCATATTAATTTTCATTGTTTATTAATTTTTCGCTAACATCCTCATTTTTAAGATCCAAATTTCTAACTTTTTTTCTTGTTTCTACTTAAATTCCTAACATTCCCGTCTAATTTTTTGTCTAACCCCGTATAATAACAGTCTCGGTTTGTTTTGGTTTTTTGCAGCTGACTAAGTTCAATTGATTTTATTTTCAGTTTAAATATTCAATTATCATATTTGTAACTGCTTATGGGATGTAATTTTGCGAGACAATTGTCGCATTTATCTTTCCGCACTTTATTTTCTGCCGCATCTTTATAATTAATTTCACACCTCCGAAGGATTAGGTCTAGCCGTTTGGCCGCCATGCCAATAGTCCTCAAACCCTCAAATTTCACACATTCAATTTCAAATCCTCAAAACTACAAACTACAAACCCTAATTTTCACAAATGCCTCGCCGCAGGCTAAATTACAATTTTACCCCTAGCATTAGGTCAAAGAGCCGCCGCGCTCATTTTAGGGTTTCCCGCCGCGGAATCCCTAACCTAATTTAACCCTAATTACAACTTAATAATTCAACGTAGAGATTTGGAGTTTCTACACTCCGCGTAAGCGTGTCCTTAAGACATGTTTATTCCCCTTGAGACCTTGACCACAGTCAAGAAGTCTCTAACCTCCCTTTTGAGGGGAACTACGATTACTCTGATTCCACTCCCGTAAGGATACGTAGGCACAAGATGCGATGTCTTGCCGAGTAAACTTAGAATTAACCCCTTAGGTCTCTTTTCTCACTTTTAATCCTTTGTACATATACCTTAAGCAAATGAATAAAGCAAATAGTAAACATTTGAACAAAAGGTTCCTGTAGAGTACTACAGAAGTTTAGGGTGCTAATACCTTCCCTAAATTTAACCAACCCCCGAACCCTAGATCTTTCCCCGCATTGTGTTTACGATGCAAAAATAGGTTTTCCCTCTTTTGACCTTTTCCTTCGGATAAATCAAAGAGCGGTTGTGAATTGAATTGCGATTCAAACTCATTAATAGTTTGTGATCCTATTTCCACCGCAACAGAAAATGGCGACTTCACTGGGGACTCCTTTAACTTTTGAGGGTTATCCCTAACTTGTTCATATTTATTACTATCTGTGTTATTATTCATTTGCATGTATATATTTGTGCTTTGATTGTGGGACTGTTCCTTGTGCTGTGAGATAGGTCCTACACCCGGATCTAGTGTACCTTAGGTAAATGGCAATAGACCAAGGAAACTGTACGACGTATATCGATACGGTTGATCTGGTGGCCATGGTTAGTGCGACTTCTTGGTTGGTGCTTATATTCCTTAAGTCAAGTTGAGGATAATATTGAGGCTGCCATATGTTGTCAACGCACTAACTGACTTTTAGAACCCTAGTTAACTCATCTTGGCCTTTAGAAAGTAGTGAGGTAACCGGCTTTGGTGCAGACTAAAGTTGGTTGACACTCGATACTACGCTCATTGAGATCTTAAACTTGGAGGGTTTTGGTTGGCAAGTAAGTTGCCTTCTGAACAACCATCCTTGTGAAAGATCAATGATATTGAGATCCCTTAGAACCTGGTTACTTTTGTAGGACAGGATGAACCATCTAACTTCAGGGGAGGGTATTTGCCTTTGAACCTCATGCAAGCTTTTAACCTAGGACTTTGTGTGTTTTCATGCATTGCATCTCATTGCATTGTATTTCATGGAATTCAAACATCATTTATGGATATCGCGGGATACCGTAAATAAAGAAAAATAAAAATAAAAAAATAAGGGAAAGATTCCCTTGGTACCCCACAATATTCGTAAATATTCGAATTCCGTGAAATCTTCATTTGCATTCACATTTTAGCATCATACTTTTGCATTGCATGTGTCTCCCGATTTCTCATACTCGGTTCTCTCGCCTTCCAGTTTTGTCACCCTGAATTCTCTGCATCAATACGACCCCTCATAAGGATGGAAGATCAAAACCAAGAGATCAACCGTGTCAGCCATGAACTCGAAGATCTTCGAGGAAGTGTAGGGCAGATTTTGGAGATGCTACGAGCTCTTAGTGTGAAGGTGGATGCTTAGTCTACTATTGTTTCTGAGACTACCAATACCGTTATGGAATCTCAACCAGCTGTTACCGTCGAGAATGTACCTCCTCACGGTCTTCAATCCGGTTTGGTGCCTCCCGTTGCTCAACCAGTTCGACGAGCTACCCCTCCAAAGTGCAAAACTCCTAACTCCGACCATGGTAAAGGACCTGCACGTTCGAGGAACCGCAAAACAACTACTCCTCAACTTTTACAATATCAACAGAGTTATGTTCAAGGTTATCCGTTTCTATATGTTCAACAACCCTATGTAGCTACTGTTGCACATCCTTTCGATCAGCAGTTTCCTGCATGCCAGCCTGTACAGTCAGCTCCGGTATATCAGGCACCAGTTTATCAACAACCTTCCGGTTATTCGCCTATGCAAGTTCCTGTCGACAATCAACGAGTGCCCAACGCTCCTGTTCACCAGCAATCACAGGATCAGGTTCCTTATCCCCGTAAGAGTCAGTATAAGCCTTGTCCTCCAATTCCGATGACTTTCACTGAGTTATACCCCCATTTAGTACAACAAGGTCTGATTACCACCAGTGCTTTGGGTCCTCCACCTAATCCATTACCTGCAAGTTACAACGCTACCGCTCATTGTTTATTTCATGAGGGTGCGCCCGACCATGATCTAGAGAATTGCTATGCTCTTAAGAAAGTTGTCAGAAATTTGCTAGAAACGAAGAAGTTGTCTTTTGGCGATGCTCAGATGAAGATCGAGACTCCTCTCGGGGTTCCTCACTCGTCAAGTGTGAATTCTGCAAAGCATGCTACGCTAATCAGCCGAATCCAGTAATTATTCAAAGGCCTAGCTCTCTTCATTTCAGTAACCCTCAAGATGATATGACCGGGATCAACAAAGAATCTGGGAAAGTTATTTTGAAGCAACGACTGAAAACTGTTGAAGATGTGACCAGCATAACTGGGGCAAGCCATGACGACTCACAGTGATCATAAACCAGACGTCCTTTCCATTGAGGCTCCGCCAAAGGAAACTATTACTCTTGCATGCAAGATTTCATAAACATTTAGAAGGATTTTTTTCGACAGTTCATTTGTTTATTTATATGCATTTCTCTTTGATTAAGCATATTTAGCATGTACGAACTTGTTTATCTTTGATTAATTAATGCAACGCATATGTTTGTCTTGAATAAATCCATTTGTTTCACTCATTCAAAAAACGTTTTCATAAATCATAATGCCAACTTTACCCGATCTCTTGTTCTGATGGAGAATTGGGGGGAGGATGACGAACCCAAAACGTCAGATTTCTTGTCGTATGCTTTCGATTGAAACCCGCTGATGATGTAAGGCATTGTTTCAAATCCCAAACACTGGAGATATAAGGATGTTAATCCCTAGTCAACCCTTTGAGCCTTGAAGTAGGAGTTTTTCTTTCTTTTAAAGAACCTTCATCCTAACCTGGTGCAGGGTAGGTTTCAGTTAAACCGATCGAGCGCTTAGACTCTTAAAAAGGAAGAGCAAACCTTCGAGAATTTATCCTTAGCATCTTAAGAAGTCCAATACAATGACTATCCTTCGGTTACCTAAGGAGTGGGGCAGTCACGAGCCTTTCAAAAGATTTACACGACTTGTGCATAAAAGAATATTCAAAAAAATAAGAGCCCGCTAAGTCAAAAACCTATGAAGGAGACTTAGGCAAAACTGGGGCATCCCGTTGGACTCCAAAGTCAGATCAAAAGACGTTGTCCAGGCAAAAGTTAGGGAATAAAAGCAAAACAAGAGGGTACAATAAATAGTCCCTAGTAAAGAACAAGATCGTGTAATAGGTGAGCGACTGCCATGTCCAAAGCCTTGATAAGTTCTCGACCATAGCAAATCCGCTTGAGATATGAGCGTTCGTATCCGGTTAACTGAATTAGGATTGGAGAACATCACGAAGAATGGGTGGGTACAAATATAACTTTGAGCCTTTATCCTTTTGTTTCTTAAACCGTGAACTGAGCCACGATACAACCTTTAAAAGACCTAATTGAAGTAGGACTTCGGTTGAAAGCATACTTGACAAGATCACGTTTCCTGACTCCTACGAACTATGCTCAGAAAAAAATTCATGATGGCATTATAATTAAAACTTATATCCTGACTAGTGATTTCGGTCACAAGTTGTTGCGATATCTTTTTTTCAAAACAAAAATTCAAGACAAATATATGTGTACATTGACAAGCTCAGGATAGGCATTTCAGGCATGACAACTTTGCTTGATATCTTAGAGATTTACATATGAACATAACCCGTGGAACTTGAAGATCCTGCTGAACAGGGGCAGGCAGTTTCCCAGTTCACTTACCAACGCGAGGTTGACATTCTGAAGGAGCTATTTCCCAAAGATTTCATCGTAACACGATTAATTTGTGCCAGTTACGTCGAGACCTGACAAATCTCTCAAAGAGTTTGAGAACAATGGGGCAGCCGGACTCGGTGTTCTCTATAAAATCCTCTTGAGATGACCCTACCTCGCAACGCAAGTATCCTAGGGCACCATGTTTTTGAAGAAACAAATGGCGGCTATTATAAGGTCCTGCAAGATCAAAACCATGGGATTTCACAATTTTTTCATGCACCCGATGGATTTTACTCACAGCGGCCTTCATACCCCAGTAAAGCTCAGTGTTGCAACAGGCTCTTAAACTATTGCCTCATCATAGTCCCCAGCGAGACTTTAAGCTGACAATACTTTGGATGGAGCCGGTGGTCCCTAAGACATCAAAGATTCCACCGACATGCTCCCAGTGCCAGTCCCCAGAGAGACTATAAGCTGACAACTTTTTCTTGGGTAACTCAAAAGTGTCCCTCAAGTTTTCTTCTCCCCATGTGAAGACGTGATACTGTACACCCAAGCAGATTACCTTCTCCTCAGAAAATTCAGAACTTTAAAACCAGAGTTGGTTCCACCATTGATCCTTCTTACCCATGATTGACGTATTGGTTGCAGAGAACGCAGGGTATCTCCGTCGAGATGTTTATTTCGTCTCTCGTCCTGACTCTAGTCTGTTTCGTCAGCATACGCAAGGGCATAAGCATCACATGCCTATTTCATTACATATTCATTACATATTCATTACATATTCATTACATATTCATTACATACATATTCATTACATACTCATTACATACTCATTTCATAACATCTTGCATAGTTACATACATAGACATTAACATACATTCACATTAACATATGCATCAACATATGCGTTAGCATTCACAGGTTCATTGTGTCTCTCCATCATTGGTTGTTACCGCCGAGTAACTGGGGTTTGTCCATTCTCTCCAAATAGATTGTCAGCCCTAAGCATAAAATACATATGTGTTTCCAGTTTCCCCACGGAGCTCGATCCTCGTGGATGACGGTTACTTCAGCTATCTTTCCTCGCCAGGATAAGATATCTACCCTTCGAGTTCATTCCCTCGATGGAGTCTTGATTACCAGTTTTCTTTCTAGCTCGATCCTAGATTGAATCTCAGTCTTGTCGGTCGTCAATCCCAACCGGACGTGCATTTATTTTGCACCATCTAAAGATTTTCACCATACCATGACAGATACGCGACTATCTCGCTTGAGAAGTTTATCACTGTACCCGGACGTGCATTTATTTTGCACTATCTTTCAAGAAAATCAACTACAATCCTTTACAGATACACGCCAGTTCGCGCCTGGAAAATATATCAGTACAACACTTTACAATCCTACATGTTACAACCCTTTACACTTTACATTTTACAGCATCAACACATGACATTTCTCACCTAAGAAGTCGATCATATCCTCGTTATGACTCGCAGCAAATGGCCATCTCCATGGAGCAGTTGGGCTTCCATTTACCTGCCGTCTTGAGGTACGAACCAATTCGTATTCAGGAGAGCACGATCTTGAGTTACGAGAAGGTTTGAGCGAAATCATATTCAGAAGAGCACGATTCTGAGTTATGAAGAAGTTCATTTATCCTTTAGTAAAAGAAGGAACGGAATCATATTCAGGAGAGCACGATTCTGAGTTATGAGGAAGTTCAGTTGGCCGTTTTTCAGGAGAGCACGATTCTGAAGAATGAAGAAATTTCAGGAGCCGAATCATATTCAGGAGAGCACGATTCTGAGTTATGAGGAAGTTCGATTATCCAGTTTCATATTCAGGAGAGCACGATTCTGAAGTATGGAAAAATTCATTTACAACCAAATCATATTCAGGAGAGCACGATTCTGAAATATGAGAAAATTCAGTCATCCAGTTTCATATTCAGGAGAGCACGATTCTGAAATATGAGTATATTCAGTCATCCAGTTTCATATTCAGGAGAGCACGATTCTGAAATATGAGTATATTCAGTCATCCAGTTTCATATTCAGGAGAGCACGATTCTGAAGTATGAGGAAGTTCAGTTTACCCTTTTCATGTTCAGGAGAACATAATCTTGAAGCATGAAGAAGTTTATTTATCCTTCAGTAAGAGAAGAATCAGAATCGTATTCCAGGCGCCGACCTTAAATGCGAGAAGATTTATTTATCAGATAAGCAGCAGCCTCTTTATTTGAGTGCTTATCCATTCTTTGCACATAAGTCCCTTCCAACGATAAGTGACAGTTCTCCCTCGAGAAGCTTATCAGGGCAATTCCCATCAAAGTCCATTTATTTTGGCATACAGTCGGTCTTTACCTTGTATATTTGCTACGGAGTTCCGAAAAGTCCGTTTGATCCTGTCACGAGGGGTAGTTTACAGAAGCTTGGATGTTATTCCTTGCTCAATGCTCCAGCATTCTGTAATCGATCTTACAATCGTACGTGATCCAGTTTTATTTTTAGATTCCCCAGTGGAGGCCGTCTCATAGGTACCATCTCCATTCGAGGATCTCGTTCCTTTTCTAAAAGTGACAATTGGTCATTCGCACCAGTTGACTATCATTTTTAGAATTCCCCAGTGATGTACTGTGTCTCAGCGCGTCATTTTCCCCAGTGTGTTTCTTCTCGTGGCGTCTGTCTCGGTGTCGTCATGTTTCGTCAGCATTTTCGCATTCATTATTCCAGCATACGCATCATATCATAGTCATGGCATCATCTGCATTAAGTCGTTCCAGTTTTGTCCATAGCATTGCATATCGTCGCATATAAGGGCAAAATTTTCGGTTATCTATATTTAAATCTCTCCACCACGATTCCACGAGTCTCTGTCACTCAAATCGTCCGGTGTAGCCATTTAAATAGGGGCAACTGTAATACCCCAAATTTTACCCTTTCTTTTTTATTTTTATTTTAAATTCTTATTAACTTTATAAATTAACCTTTTTTTTAAATCTTGTTTTTTTAACTAATAATAATTTAATTAACCTTTTTTATAACTTTACTAATGTTTTTTATTAACTTTTTTTTTTCTATTTAGTTTATTTATTTAAGTCATTTTAAGCTCTTCTTACTAACTTTTAGGATTTAGATTAAAATTTAACTTTTTTTTCTTTTCTTTAAAGAGTAAATTTTTTATAACCTTTTTTAAATTAATTTCTAACACTTTTTTTTAATCAAATTCTAATACTTTTTTTAAATAAAAATCTAATACTTTTTTTTAAAAATCTTTTTTTCTAACTTTTTAAAATTAAATATTTTTTTCTAACTTTTTAAAGCTAAATCTTTTTTTCTAACTTTTTTAAAGTTAAATATTTTTTTCTAACTTCTTTTTAAAATTAAATCTTTTTTTTTAACTTCTTTTTAAAATTAAATCTTTTTTTCTCTAACTTCTTTTTAAAATTAAATCTTTTTTTTCTCTAACTTCTTTTTAAAATTAAATCTTTTTTTCTAACTATTTTAAAAATTAAATCTAACCTTTTTTTTTAAATTAAATCTATCCTTTTTTTTTTTTTTTAAATTAAATCTAAATCTTTTTTTGACACCTTTATTTTTCAAATTAAAATTCTAAATTCCTTTTAAAATTAAATTCTAACAGTTTTTAAAATAATCCTAACATTTTTTAAAATCAACATTCAAATATATTTTTTTATTTTAAAATTCTAACTCATTTTTTTTAAACTTAAAACTCTAATTTTTATTTAACTTGAAACTCTAACTTTCTTTGCTAACATTTTTAAATTTAAATCCCAACACTTTTTTTTTATCAAATCCAATCACAATAAATCACAGATGGAGCAAAATCAAATCAATCAGATCATATCATCATCATAAGAAAATCAGATCTAAATATCAACATCACCATCATTGAATCAAATTTGAAATCATCATAAAAATTCATTCAAATCAAATCAGAGATTGAAAAAGATTGAAATATTCAAATCAAATATGAGATTGAAAAAGATTTAAAAATCAAGTATAAAAGGACCCTCAGAAGCAACAAAACGGAGGGATCGACAAACATCAAAAAAACTCTTACCGTCTTCATCAAAAGTAACTAACTCTTCTTTTTTTTAATTTCTAATCTTTTTTATATCTTTTTTTCAAAATTTCTACCATTTTTTCTTAATTAAAATTCTAACATTCTAACTCTTTTTTTATTAAAATTCTAACCTTTTCTCTTTTATTTTCAAACTTTTATTTTTATTTTCTAACCTTTTTTTTAAAAACCAAATTTCGAAGTTCTAATTTTTTTGCTAACTTTTAATCTATTTTCTTTTTCTTAATCACATTAAAAACTCTAACTTTTCCAAATCTCACAAAAAAAAACCTAATTCCATTCTAACTCTTTTCTAATTACCTAAATTCTCACCGTCTCAAAACATTCATCACTTAACTTCTAATTATTGTCAATTCCAATTTTCATCCTTCATTCCTAACAGTATTCTTGATTATCCATGAACCTGTTCACTAATATTTATTTATTTATTTTTGTATTTATTTTTATATTTGTACATAATCTGACATCATCGTTGCTATTTCATATTCCATTATCACTTGTATATTATCGCCATCTTCTTTGCATATTAATTTTCATTGTTTATTAATTTTTCGCTAACATCCTCATTTTTAAGATCCAAATTTCTAACTTTTTTTCTTGTTTCTACTTAAATTCCTAACATTCCCGTCTAATTTTTTGTCTAACCCCGTATAATAACAGTCTCGGTTTGTTTTGGTTTTTTGCAGCTGACTAAGTTCAATTGATTTTATTTTCAGTTTAAATATTCAATTATCATATTTGTAACTGCTTATGGGATGTAATTTTGCGAGACAATTGTCGCATTTATCTTTCCGCACTTTATTTTCTGCCGCATCTTTATAATTAATTTCACACCTCCGAAGGATTAGGTCTAGCCGTTTGGCCGCCATGCCAATAGTCCTCAAACCCTCAAATTTCACACATTCAATTTCAAATCCTCAAAACTACAAACTACAAACCCTAATTTTCACAAATGCCTCGCCGCAGGCTAAATTACAATTTTACCCCTAGCATTAGGTCAAAGAGCCGCCGCGCTCATTTTAGGGTTTCCCGCCGCGGAATCCCTAACCTAATTTAACCCTAATTACAACTTAATAATTCAACGTAGAGATTTGGAGTTTCTACACTCCGCGTAAGCGTGTCCTTAAGACATGTTTATTCCCCTTGAGACCTTGACCACAGTCAAGAAGTCTCTAACCTCCCTTTTGAGGGGAACTACGATTACTCTGATTCCACTCCCGTAAGGATACGTAGGCACAAGATGCGATGTCTTGCCGAGTAAACTTAGAATTAACCCCTTAGGTCTCTTTTCTCACTTTTAATCCTTTGTACATATACCTTAAGCAAATGAATAAAGCAAATAGTAAACATTTGAACAAAAGGTTCCTGTAGAGTACTACAGAAGTTTAGGGTGCTAATACCTTCCCTAAATTTAACCAACCCCCGAACCCTAGATCTTTCCCCGCATTGTGTTTACGATGCAAAAATAGGTTTTCCCTCTTTTGACCTTTTCCTTCGGATAAATCAAAGAGCGGTTGTGAATTGAATTGCGATTCAAACTCATTAATAGTTTGTGATCCTATTTCCACCGCAACATTTAGTTTACTACATTTCACATTGTTCCACATTATTTCATTTCGCAATTGTTTCTTTTTGGATATTGTATTACTTTAAACTCACTTTTGATTCAATGATTTTAATTTAATTACGATATCTCCCTTACTTATGTTTCATGTTATTTTCTATTTTGTAATCACTCTATCATACAACAAAAGTATCCAAAACTCATATTTTCTACTGTTAAAACGCCCCACGAGCGAATTTCTGCATTTCTGCAGAATTTGCTGCTGTGATGGTCGTCACACTCCCCTGACGGTCATCACGCGTGTTACGACCGTCACGCATCCCTGACGGTCGTCACGCAGATAAAACCCCAATTCTGTCAAAACAGAGGTCACACACCTCTCCACTTCCACTCTCCTAATTCCCAACTTTCCCACATTTAAAACCCACTAAAAACCGTCCGAATCCCCCGTTAAACCTCCACCATTTTCAACTTCCAATCCACCCTTATATATTACCCTCTGCATTCCTATACCTCACCATCCACAGAAACTTCCTATTCTCAAACCTCTGCACTTATCTCACGAAAATGGCCAGACAAAACCGTGCAAACCCCGACTTGAGCACTATCACTTTCCGAGAAGGCAAGGCCGGCAAACGACAGCAGACCAACTTTATAGCATTCCAGCAGTGGTCGCTTCAGCCGACCCGGTATGCTCACCTGGATTCTCTAACGGAACTAGGGATTCTGGATGGAGTAACTTGGATGTTACAGAGAGCCGGCATCTGGCATCTCTGCATCAATCCCCAACCCACCTACGAGCAACTCACACTAGAGTTTCTTAGTTCCTTCGCGTACGCAATATCACCCGACGATACCAACCAACTTACCGGCGCCGCCTGCTTCCGCTTGTTCGGCACCGAATATCAAGTCCCCCAGGACCGCATCACCGTCATTCTACAATTACCTCACAGCGACGATGCTCATCGCCGCATATCCGATCAGTTCTACCAAGAAGCTTTCCCTCTTTAGAACGAACTGACCAGAACCACTCCAGAAAGTTGGGACACTCTGAACGATACTCATATCCACAACCCAACAATCCGATACTTTCACCGCGTGTTAAGCAACACCATATTCGCTCGTGACAGTAACCACAAGGTCAACTCGAAGGAGCTGTTTTTCCTCTGTTGCGTGTTCGCTTCAGAACCTGTTAACGCCGCCCTGTTCCTCTTGGCTCACATTCAAGCCAATTGTAACCGCGGCTCAAAACCTTTCTATTTTGGTGGCATCATCACATCTATTGCCATAGGCCTCGGCCTTGGCAACCACCTCCAGACACTCCGCTAGATGCCCTCTGTCTTCCTAGACACCGACCACTGCCGCGCCTCCCACCTCATCAGATCCCGCGCAGATGGGAGATACCATCCAGTGGTGCGAGGCCGCACTATCCAGAGCATCATCATGCCTTCACGCACCCGAATGCATCCGGAGGATATAGCAAACTGGCTCTTCGATACCACTGCCCCTGTTGCCCCAACTCAGGCTAATGCCCAAGAGCCCAGGGATGAAGTTCAAGAGGAATTAGACAGAGCCGACCAGCCTGAGCCATCCCAAGCATCTGCTGCCGAAGGCCCTTCCGCGCGCCTCCGCCGCTGTCCTGCCACTAATGACACATCTGAGGCCCTCCTCTGCTGCATCGAACAGCAGAAATAGATGATGCTTATGATGGAACAGCAGAACCGAAGGGCTGAAAAATTCGAAGCATGGCAGAGAGAACAAACCGGTCAAATGAGGCAATCTTTGCAGATGATCCAGGATGTCCATTCCGGCATGGCCAATGAGATGGCACACCTCACTGTGCGAGTCGACGGCCTCTGTGATTACATCTTCCACACCGGAGCTTTGAACCTCGTGGCACGCGACGGCACAGCCAGAGGTCGAGTTAGAGATCGAGGAAGAGGAAGGGACTAGTAGTAATTTTTTTGTCATTTTGTTTTCTTTATTTATTTCCTTTGTATTTCTCCGTTCCGCTTTCTTTCAAATCAGTGAGGACACTGATTGAAATAGTGTGGGAGCAGACAGTTATTTCCCTTTTCATTTCCCTTTTCCCTATTATTTCCCATTTCCGATTGTACTTTTTTCTTTCGAATTTTCAATTTAAAGTAATTTTAGTTTTCGGCAAATAAGCTCTTATATATATATATATATATATATATATATATATATATATATATATATATATATATATATATATATATATATATATATATATATATATATATATATATATATATATATATATATATATATATATATATATATATATATATATATATATATATATATATATATATATATATATACATATATATATATATCTCCGTTACGTGAACTCCCCGCGCTTCATCTGACATATACAAAGAAACTTTTATCCTCTCCAAAGCATCACGCGTTACGCCTAAACTTTACCAAGTTGGAATTCCCGAGAAGAAAATTTTAACAAAGCTTCTACGCCCTGACACCTTAGACCTCTGGTTTATGCGAGTCAGTCTCACTACTTACTCGTACCAAAGCCTCAAGTTTCGACTCAAACGAAGCCCCCAGTAGTTTATACGAGCAGTCAGCACCATCCTAAACACTTCTAAGCAAGAAACCGATGCAAATAAGTGTATGATCTCTAGTAAGAATTCAAAAAAATCTTGAAAGAAAAGAAAAGCCATATAGCATGAATATAGAGATACGTCCCTTCTAAGTTAGGTGCTCCTCGCCCGAGCATTTAGCCTAACGGTACGAAACTCTTGCGGATTTATAGCAGAATGAGCATATGTGCAAAGAAAAAAAATCAAACTAGCAGAGAGATCAAAACCACCAACAGGTTTTCTTGCCATGAACATGTACGGATAACGGGCTTAATATGACTGCTCCAGAGCGAAGCCGGGTAAAATTTGTTGCGAGAGACTTGAAGCCGAGATGCAGTAACATGATTGAGACTGGCTTGCATAAAAGAGAGGCCTTCGAAGACATGCAATCAAGTGTCGTTGCCGTATACGCTTTGTTTCCATTGGATCCCCGACTCTTCTTAACTTGGCGTCCGAGAAATCTTATCAAAGGAAGAGTGTACCGCGTGCTTGCCGAACTTTAAATTTTTCCTACCTTTACTTGAGGACAAGCAAAGATTCAAGTTTAGGGGAATTTGATAATGCGAAATCATATATATATATATATATATATATATATATATATATATATATATATATATATATATATATATATATATATATATATATATATATATATATATATATATATATATATATATATATATATATATATATATATATATATATATATATATATATATATATATATATATATATATATATATATATATATATATATATATATATAATGACGTACTTTTCTAATAATCGGCGACCGTTTTCACTCCGATTTTGGATATTTCTACACTATTTGTCCAGTATTTTGCAGGTATTCAAAGTCCATGCTCAAATGGAGCAAGATGAAGAAAAGAAGCATTTACAGGTGAAAACCATGTGAAAATCAGGCCAAAAAGCAGCAAAAACGAGTTCTGCTGATATGACGACCGTCACAAGGGTGTGACGACCGTCATGCGTGTGACGACCGTCACAGGTCCATGACGACCGTCATGGAATTAAAATGCAGTTTTTCTGCACGTGCTATGAAGTGCTGAAAATGCCAAAGAGGAGTGGACCACTAACTCCTATATTTTCTGATATCATTTCCACATCCCGAAGAAATAAACCGTTGAAAATCCCATCTATAAAAGGAGGGAGCTGATACCAGAAAAAGGGAGCCGCATTGAAGAGACGAAGTGCTGCCAATTTACTTTCAGAGCAATATTCAGTTTCCCATTTTCTTATCGTTATTTTGTTTCTCTTTTTTCTTTCTTTCCTTGCAACTGTTGTTTTACTTTCCCATTTCTATTTTGTACGAGTAATTGGCATAAAGACTAAATCCTGCCGCCATTTTGGAGGATTTCCCAAAAGCCAAATCGAATTATTTACAGGTTTCTATTCTAATCGTTAATTGAATTGCTATAATGCTTATTATTATTTTCTGCCATTATTTACGTGTTGTTAATTTATATTCCATGTCTGGCTAAATCTTAAGTAATCGATATGTAATAAATAATCTAATGGGATTCGATAATTAACCGGTGTATATCTACCTTTTCAAAACTTATTTATGGCTTCAGTTTTTAAATCGATTTTTCTAAATAAACCTTCGTCGCGACAGCGAGAAATTATTTACAGTAGTTTCGCCACGACAGTGGGAAATTCATAAAGGTACGAACCAACAAGCGACAGCTGAGGCTAAGACCAGATAGTAAAAACTAGGCATTCATTTTAAAAATAGCGACAGCGCTTTAAAAGGAATTAGAACTTAATAGTTTTCAAAAAGTAACTTTAACCTCGAACGGGATAGCGACAACATACGTTCCGCCTTAGAGTTGCGACTAGCGTCAACAACCATCGTGAGACAAAGGTCTTTAAACCATCATTTTCTTCTTAAACTATTTTTGAAAACCTAAAGACACTGGTGACCTATAGAATCCCTGAAGAAGTAACATATTACATACCGATTCAAGCATTTATACCTTAATTAAAAGCTTTAGTTCCCTTTAGTTTATGCACTTATTTCGTTACTATTCCCCTAAAATATTACCAACCTAGCTAAACACAGTAATACCCGAAAATACTAGTTTGATTACGAGTCCCTGTGGGATCGATATCTATTATTACTATGCAATAGACTGTGCACTTGCAGTTAATTGAGTTAGACATAGAATGTCACGATCAGTAATCTGATCCAACGCCTGTGACTTTTTCCCAGTTTTTTATTCAGTTTTATTTCTTTTAATTGTATTATGATTTTATTTTATTGCTTTAATCATTTAAAATGCATTAAAAATAATTTTATTGATCAAAAAATATGAGAAAACTTGTGGATGATTCTTACCTTGTTTCTAATTTTTGTATGGCATTTGCTTTTATTTTTGGATATTTTTCCATTTATTTGGCATTTTCCTATTTTTAATATTTGATAAAAAAAGTATAAAATGAGTAGTTTACTTGTTGATTTTATTACTAGCTCATATGTTGGAATTTGATTCTAAAATTTGCCATGCTTGTTATAGACTCCTTGATAGGTTTGTGTGATTTTTGTTGTTTTTTTAAATGATTCTAAGTTGGAGTTTGAGATAGATCTTTAGGAGCATTCCATGATGGATCCCCTTTAGCACACCCTTTGAATTTAGATTTTATTAGAAACTTTTGATTTAGGTTTTTCCCCTGAATTTTGTACTATAGACTCTTAACACATGTAGGATCATCTAGGATTTTCCTTAAGATTTTTAGAATTGATTTTCTATTATTCCCCCATTTTACAAGTTGGCTTTGGTTTAGGTGACCCTAACTAGGATAACTTCATAGATTAGTCTTTTAAGTGAACATTAGTTAACTCTAAGTTTCAAATCCTTCTTGATAGAATAGGACTTAAGTAGATACCTCCCTAGAACCTTGTTTAGGCCTTGATAGAGCTTTTGAATCCCCCTAGTTTAGGTAATCCTTGTAGCTAGTCTTTAGGGTTTCTTAGAAGTTGTTCTGATGCCTTCCTTCCCCTATGTGATTTCTTCCCTGGGCTTTGCCCTATCCTCTTTCTCCAAGTCTTGAAGAGGAGCCCTCCTGGGAGAGCCTAATCCTTCCCTTGGTTGGATTCTGTGCATTCCTCAGGAGGTTGAGCCTTGAATTGACATTCATCAGTATAGTACATTCCTTTGGTCTGCATTATCTTTCTCCTTCAAGTCTTGATGAGGAGCCCTCTTGGGAGAGCCTAATCCTTCCCTTGGTTGGATTCTGTGCATTCCTCAAGGGGTTGAGCCTTTGATTAACATTCTTGGCATGGTATATTCCTTGGGTTTATATACTGTCATCCATCCGCAAGTCCTGTTCTTAGGATCCCTCTTGGGAGAGCCTAATCCTTCCCTTAGTTGGATTATGTGCATTCCTCAACAAGTTGAGCCTGAGATGGAAATTCTGTGTTGATACACTTAAACCAGATACCTTAGATTGACATCTAGGACTATTACCCAGTTTCTCTTTCCTATTGACATAGGATCCCTCTTGGGAGAGTCTAATCCTTCCCTTGGTTGGATTCTGTGCATTCCTTAAGAGGTTGAGCCCATGATGGACTCTGGTGCTGATACACCTCCAACCTGATGTAGCCTGGGATGACTTCCCTGTTGCTCATTTTGGTTTCATTTCTCTTCCTTGTTTGACATTGCTTGATGCATTAGAATAGGATCACATATAGAATATTTTAGGCTAGGAGCATGAATGCAATAAGAGGTTGAGTGGGTCTCCCTCTGCTTGTTTGCATTAAGGGTTGAGGTGATCCTCCCCTTGCTTGTATGTTGTTTTTCCCTTTTTATCTGATGTGTCTGCATTGAAAGGTTGAGTTGAGCTCCCTTTGCTTGTCTATTTTGATTGTTTTCTTTGCTTGATTGCTAAGAGGTTGAGTGAGTCTCCCTCTGCTTGTATTGCTGCATTGCATTTGCATCCTTGCTGTTTATCTCTTTGTTTTATCTGCTTTGATGATTCTTGTAGTTGTTTTCTGTTTACCATTGACATGACCCCTTAGGATTCTCACTTCCTTTGATAAGGAAGTGATGATAGAATTTTAGGTTGAAACCTATGCATGATAACATATAGGAGTTCCCTGTTTCAAAACTCAACCATAGGATGAATCCTTGGCATGACAACATTAGGGCTTGATAGTTTCCCTGTAGAGGTCATTCTCTTCTTATCTCCAAAAATAACAGTAAAAAACGTAATAACGTCAAGTTGGTACAAGCGCGTTATGAGCCTTAAGCTACTTGGGAAATGATAATTGATCGGTCTCCTCTCAATCGTCTAGAGTGTTTAGTATACGTCCTTTGGACGATATGCGACGCATTCGTTCCCAAGTCATAGTCTCTAGAGCTGTATGGACTACAAACAACCATAAAAAACACTTCTTCCGTAAAAGACAAAAACAAACTTCAAACCTCTTTTTGCCCCGTGGGCCCATAATCCGAGGAAAACGTTTTCATAAAAATAATGTCGTTAACTCTCAGTTCTACCGCAAACGGTAATGCACGAGTCTCCGACGAGCAAGCTGCATACAACAAACTGCTGGAACTGTTTGTTAACCCTACTCAGAAAAATAGATGAATCTAAACCCCGTAATCCGTATTAACCCGAACTACGTAAGCTCTGATCTCTCATATCTGTTGAGAGTACGTAGGCACTATACGTAGGCACGAAGCGCGACGAGAATACGTAGGCACGAAGCGCGACGCTTTGTCGAGTCATTTTTTCTTTTCTTTTCAGACCAGCCTTGATAGGTAGATAGGTAAAACCAACCCGTAAGATAAACACAACAAGCATGGATCCCATCGAGTACAATGGACGTGAGGGGTGCTAATACCTTCCCCTTGCGTAACCAACTCCCGAACCCAGACATGGTTGCGATGACCTTGTCTTATACCTTTTCGTCAGGTTTTTCCAATCGTTTTCTTTCCCTTTCTGTGGGATAAATAACAAAAGGTGGCGACTCTTCTGTTTTGCCGGCACCTTATTTTCGCGGTAGCGACACCATGTCTCTTTTTGTTTGACGCTCCATCGAACATCATTTCCCACCGGGATCTAGGTTCAAGACCTTCTTCAGGACCAGGTTTTGGTTTCGTGCGCTGAATGTACATCACATCTTCATCAGGGAACTCAAACTTGAGTGGTTGATAATCTTCCATGGGATGCTCTGTAAGGTGTTCTGACAAGATACTTCCTTTGATAGACTTCTAAGCAACATACTGAATATCATACTCTGATAAGAGCATATGCCATCTGGCCAATCTTCCAGTTTGAGCTGGTTTTTCAAATATGTACTTGACGGGGTCCATTTTAGAGATCAGCTTTGTGGTGTGGCAGATCGTATACTGCCTTAGGAGTTTTTGCGGCCCATGCTAAAGCACAACAGGCTTTCTCTAGGGGAGAGTAACGACTCTCGCAATTGGTGAACTTCTTGCTCAGATAGTAAATTGTGTGCTCTTTCTTTCCCGACTTATCGGTCTGGCCCAAGACACAACCCATCGAATCTTCTAATACTGTCATGTACATGAACAATGGTCTTCCGGGCACAGAAGGAATCAACACTGGAGGTTCTTGCAAATACTGCTTGATTTTCTCGAATGCTGCCTGACAGTTTTCATTCCACACCATCGTCTGGTCTTTTCGTAACAACTTGAAAATCGGTGTGCAAGTAGGAGTTAGATTGGAGATGAACCTGGAGATGTAATTCAAACGTCGAAGGAAACCTCTGATCTGTTTCTCTGTTTTAGGAGCAGGCATCTCTTGGATTGCTCTGACCTTGTCAGGATCCACCTCAATTCCGCGTTGACTAACGATGAAGCCGAGTAATTTTCTTGAGCGAATCGCAAAGGTGCATTTGGCTGGTGTTGCACCCCAAATTTTGACCCCTTAGATCCTCATCATAATTGTAGCATCATACTCACTTGATTAACTAACCTTAACCCATTTCAAGTTTATCTTTGTCAAGATGCAGATGAATCAGGGTTCCGTACCGTCAAAAAACGAGGCTTCAATGGTTTGATCAATCAATGTATTGGATTGATTTAACTATAAACAAGATCAAGAATACTACATTGGATCAAGTATGAATCCAATTCGAGGTTGTCACCCAGGAATTAAGAACAGTGCAGTTCAGGATACCCGATTAGGGTTTTTGATCAGGAAAAGTCAACTGTAGTTTGAATTTTAATTAAAAAGGTGTTCCAATGGTGGGATCATGGTCCATGAAGTTCCTATGGCTTAGTAAAGTCTACTCAAGAAGTTTCAAGGCCTCAAAATACCCAGAACATCAACAGTCGACTCGGTAGCCACCGATCGATCGTTCGGTTGACCGAAAAGTCAACTCTTCACTCATGAGGAATTTGACCTAAAGATGGGAATAAAAAATGGTCCTAATGACATATTACACCTACCCATGAAGTTTCATGACTATTGGATCAAGGGTTAGGGAGTAATCGCAAAAGTTGGGAAATTAAGGTTTTGAAAAGGGCAAAGCCATAACTCCTTAACCACACAAGGGTTTTTGACCTAGTTTCAAGGGGAATGAGTTCCTAACACAAGCATAAATATTTTAGTACCTAATTCGGGATTTCTAAAAAGTACAAGTGAGTTCCATAACTCTTCCTGGTTAGAGAGAACCGAGGTCCACAAGTTGGCAAAAACTCACATTGGCAAAACCAGGTCAACATGAGTTTTTTTTATTCCAAAACCTCTCCAAGTTGATGCTAATCAAAGACTAAGCCTCATTTATGATGTTTACATTGTTAATAAACATGTTTAACATCAATTCCCATGAAAATGGACCAAAGATCAAAGGAAATCATTATTTAATGCAAGTTGTAAAAGTGAATAGTGAAGAAAGAGAAAAAAGGTGGCTACCCTTGTCAAATCATCAACTTTAATTCAACAAGTCACCTACTATCCTATCAAGCATGATGAAAAAAAATCTATGGGGAATGGAGAATATCTTATTAGAGTGTCTTAAAGACAAAAATGAAGATTGCATTGAAAAACTCAAAGATTTTCATGATGGAAGGTTAAAATTGGCAATTTGCTTCACTTTTGCCCATACCTTGATCCAAGGCCTTTGGCTATAAATAAAACTCACTTACTATATCACAAACACACCAGCTCCATTCTAGAAACCATCTAGAACTCTCTCCCTTACACAATCACCAAATTCTTGCAAAATCTCACTAAGTCTCCAAAATCCCTCAAAATCTATTTTTGCAAAACACCTTCCAAAACCATTTCCAAACATTTTCCAACTCAAGAAACACTTCAAACACATGTATTGAAGCTATCCAAATCACTTCCACACTTATGTAACAAGGTTTGAGTGAGTTGGTCTTTGAAATCTTTGGATTTTAGAGTTTTTCCTTCATTTACAAGGCCTTTCGTCCACTAGCTTGCTTGGAGGTTGTTTGGAGCATCTATTCATCAACCTAGGAACATTTGAAGACCTTGTAAGATCTCTCAATATCTCTGGTTTTCTTATTGCTTAAGCTTGCTTCAAGAGGTAAACCTAAAACTCATAAATGTGAACTTTCTACTTGCATTTCACATGCTACCATGAATGTTTTTAGGGTTTTCACCTTCCTATCTCTCATTTATTCATTTCAAAACTTTAATTTCATTCTCTTTTGAGTTTTATTTTAAAGTTATGATTTTGGCTTGTTAGCATCCTTGTGTACTTGAGTTTGACTAAAACTCTTGCTTGTAAGCATTTGTGTTTAATCATCATTAAAACTTGAAAGTTTTCTCCCATGAAGTTTTGAACTTCTCTCTCCTTGTTGTGACATTATTTGTTTAGGCATGATGCCTGTAAGTATACACGTCATCTTGTAAGCCTTATTGAAGCCTCATCTTTGTTAAGCTGCGTCTTTGTTAAGATATCTTCCCATCTTTGTTAAGATATGTTTGTGGTTGTGACTCCCTTATGCTTAAGTCTTGTAAGATCTCATATTTGCTTGCCTATTGTAATATGCTTGCATGTTTTTGGTTGTGACCATCTATCTTGATTGAAATCATTAATATTGTGATATCTTTAAAAGCTTGCTTGGGTTGTAACCATTCATCCTGATTCAAATACTTGCTTATTGTAATATGCTTGATTATTCTTGGTTGTAACCATATCCCTTATTTTCATCATGTTTGAATGTTTATGCTTTGTTAAGTTTATTTTCCCCAAGTGATGAAACTTTTTAGTTCTCATCCAAGTTGCCTCTTCTCTTCCCTTCCAAAGGAAAGTCTCTCTATTGACCCTTGGGTCATAGATAGCTCATTACTCTTTTAGGTCTGGATAGAAACTTCCCCTCCTTTTGGTCTGGATAGAACCAATAGGATTTTCACTCATAGGTCTGGATAGAACCTTCTTCCCTCTTTTGGTCTGGATAGAACCAATAGATCCTTATTATGTAGTTCATGCCCGAACTACGACCGCTCTGATTTCTCATTGGACAATGCGAATACGTAGGCACAAGATGCGATATCTTGACGAGCAACCTTCCCCCTTCTCCCACCTTTTGGTCTGGATAGAACCAACTGGTCCACAACGTAGAACTTTAGGATAGAGTTTGGTTAACTCTATGTAAGAATCATGGATATGATTACTTACTCCCCTTTCTTGAGAGTTCAACATAGATCTAGAGAGTTTTCTTAAACTCTACCCAAGCATGGATATGTTTGTTCCCCTTTGAACCTTGATCATAATCAAGTGTTCTTCATCCCTTGTGAGGTGAACTACGATTGCTCTGATTCTATCCTGGTTAGGATACGTAGGCAGAGGACGCGACGTCTTTGCGAGCAAACTTAGAAACTATCTTTAGTTTTCATCCTACACCCTTTACCCAACCCAAACCTTAGCAAACATTTCGCAAACTTAGCATGCAAAAAAATAAAAGGTTCCTGTAGAGTACTACAGATGTTTAGGATGTGAAATACCTATCCTATGCATAACCAACCCCCGATCCCCGAATCTCTTAGCGTTGTTGTTACATCGCGAAAAGGGTTTTTCTTTCTTTAGACCTTTCCTTTGGATAAATTAAAGTCCGGTTGTGAATCTAAGAATTAAAGATTCAAGTTAATCAATAGCTTGGTATCACGATTCTCATCGCAACAGAAATGGCGACTTCACTGGGGAGAATTGCTTAGAACTTGAGGGTTTAGCCTATTTTGTTTAATTGCATGCTATATTTGTAAATATTTGCTTAACATGTATATTTGTCAATATATTTGTTTGTATGTTGGGTATTGGGTGCTTTGAGTGGTGAGACGGTCCTATACCCGGACTTGAGTGAAATTATGATAGGATGGTGGTATATTCAAGAAGGCTTATAGGGAGTTGATTCCCGACCAAGCTAACTTGAGAAACCACCGCTCAGTGTAGGCCCTCTTGAAAGTTTTAGTATTGTTGATCGAGTATTCGTGAAAATAATGCTACTTTCAACGAAGGAGCCCATGACACTGTGAACTTTTAGAATACATTCTACCCCACTTTGGCCTTATTAGGACGTAGTGCGATGGCTATAAGGAAGTATTTCCGAAGTAGTTGATACGCGATACTACACTCAGACGAGATTCTCTTGAGAATATTATCGATTACCAAGTAATTTGGGAAATTGATAATATTTGAAAGATGGGTTGATGACTCTGGGAACTCTGTAGAACCCGTTCGACATGTACAAATTAACCCATAGCACAAATCCTTGGGGATGGGTAAACCTCTGACTCCTTGCTTTGATCTTGATCCTAGGATGTCTTTGTATATGCATTGTATTTGTGAATACTTGCCTTTATGTTATGTATGCATCATCACATTATATCACCATAAGCATATCATGTCGCAACTAGTTTTGTAAAACTCAGTCGATCTCTGGTATTTTAAAAAAAAAGTTGTAACTTTTTTAACGATCAATGAAATGAGGGTTTTAACATAATCAAACTTCTGAGTTTTGTAAAACCAGTTGTGTTTTTGCACTTGCATCAACATTTTACATATCATACTTCGTTGCATTGGTCTTTTTGGTTCATTCTGTGTTCCGTTGACATCAGAGGGGGATACCTAGCACATATCCGAGACAAATAGGCAACAATGGAAGGACTTTTGAAAGCTCGGGAAATGCTGAAAGAGGACATCAAAATTCTCAAGTGTCAGATGAATTGGGTGCTTGAGACATTGCAGAATATGATGAAGAAAGAGGGTCACTCTGACCATGTTACGTCCAGAGAAACTAGGGATGCTTTATCTCCGATGGTTCCTCCAACTCAAGGACATCCTCGGCATCAACGAACAGATAACCGTCAATCGCGTCAGTACGCCCAACACTCAGTGTTTGTTCCTCCTCAAGCTTCTCAAAGCTGGAAATTGGATAAGAAGGATCATGTCAGGAAAAATAAGACTTGCGATAGACAAACTCCAGTACCGTTAAGCAAACTTTACCCTCTACTGATTCAGAACTCACTAGTGACTCCACGATTATCTAATCCTGTGCCAGGACCGTGGCATAATGCGAACCTGAACTGTGAATTTCACAAAGGAGCTGAAGGACATAACTTGGATGCATGTATAGCATTGAGTTATCTTGTGCAAGAGCTAATCATTGACAAACGCTTGATCCTCGAGGAAGACCATCCGAGAGTGGAATGTGGATATCATACTTGGACAACAGGGCACCTAGTTGAAGAGTGTGAAAGTTTTAAACTGAGACTCCAAGAGCTGCTGAAACCTCAGGAGGATAAATCAAATGGCTGTGCTACGGTTCCTGAATCTAAAGGCAAAGGACCCGTGAGACCCCTCATAATTCTATATCACAAGGAGCATGTGGTTGTTGAAGGTGTTTCCCCGCATGGGCCTAAAATTTGAAATATGTTTTGTTAAACAATTTTAATTCCCTAAAGTTGGCAGTTGTAGACTGTTTCAGCATTTTGTTGTGTTTTCTTTGCATTTGTGTTGCTTGTAAACTGTTGTTTATTTGAATTTGGCAATATTTAATGAAATTTTTGTGCATCTTTTGATTAAGTCCATTCTTTTCACTCTTTCTTTTTCTTTCATTGTTATGAAATACCAAAAATGCAAGAAAATTTCTTTTGTTTACTAAACTGTTGTTTAAAGCAAAGATTAGGGAGGATGATGAAAATTATATCCATAACTGCTGTTGATATGCTTTCAATTTAACTTTGCCGATGATGTGAGGCATTGTTTCAATCCCTAAACACTGGAGAAATAAGGAAGATAATCCCTCGTCAACCCCTTTGAGCCTAGAAGTAGGAGTTTTCTTTCTTTACAAAAACGAAACCTTAAATCTCAAACCTGGGGCGGGTAGTCCTCGGTTAACTTAAAGATATGTGCATACAAAATACTTTTCATATAAAGGTGGTGCACTCAGGTTTTCCTTCGTACACAACAAGAAAGTGTCGAAGATGCTTTTTAACATAAAAGACGATGATGGTTCACCGTATCCATTAAACTAGGTAGTCACCTCCTTTCTAAAAAAAAGAGAGAAAAAAGAAAAGTGAAAGAAAAAAAGCCCGCTAAGTCGAAACCTATGAAGGAGACTTAGGCAAAAATGGGGCATCCCATTGATTGTATATTCGAACAAAGAAGTTCAGACAAAAGTCAGGGATAAAAAGAGAGGAATTTTGTAAGATTCTTCACTCTAAAAATCCTAAAATAGCAAAAAGCTATCAAATACTATAAGGGAGTTGTGACTACCTTAGGTTTGTAAGCCATCACCAACTATCATCAGTCCAATTCTTAAGTCTGTAAGAACCTGAATGTATAGTTTGAGTTAACTAAGCGTAGGATTGGAGTTCATCATGGAGAGTGGGTGGGACCAAATCACTTTGAGCCTTTATCCTTTGTTTCATGAACCATGAACCGAGCCACGTTACAACCCTTAAAAGACCTAATTGAGGTAAGGTTGTTTTGAAAGCATATTACAGCAAGGTTGGATAACCTGACTCCTAATGATCTTTGATGTTTGTGTGTGTTAATCACTTTATCCATCATTTGTAAATGATTGGATCGCTTTCACTTTGATCACTTGATCACTCCGCTGTGTGTGTTTCATCAAAAATGTTTTCAAAAGATTGCATGAATTTTACATTGAAAATTGCCAATTTTTAATAAACAGCATTGCGTGCAAAACAATCCAATATCAAAGGAATCCCAACAAACGCTGTCAGCTAGGGAATTTGACTTGATAAAGGAAGCTCAGCCTGGGGCAACCAATTTGAAGGATTTGTTAATCATTTGTCACAATGTTCAGCTAATCAGAGCTAACCAGGTCAAGATCAGATGAAGCTCTCAATGAACAAGTTTAGTCTGGGGCAAATCTTTTGCAGTTACCAGTAAGCAGGGCCAAGTTTGTTACCCAGTCGTTACTTCCACAGTCCGAGACTTTGTTGTGCAAGCACCGTTAAACTGGGGCAATCACATCGAGATTTATAAATCTCTCTCTATAAGAGTTTGAAGACATTGAAGCATCTTTATGCTAGTTCTCTTGATGGTTTCTTCCCACAGACCATGTAATCTGGGGCAGAAAAGTTTAAAGACTGTTTATCGCGAGGGCCATTGCTCACTGAAGAGGATTGTTATACTATTAATGGGGAAGAAAGATTTTGGTCTCATGATACCCTTTATCAGCTCCCCGATTAAGTTGTTACTTCGGTTGATCTTGGAACTTCCCTTAGTGATTTTCCTTCAACAAAGAATTCAAGCTCATGATGGCAATCCAAGTGAAGTCATGATGTTTTGGCCTAAGAAGATTACTCTCTCCCAAAGAAGGTGGGTAACCTTGAAGTGGAATTATTGTTCTTCACGATCATCCCTTTGATGTCCAATTTTGGTGAAGTTGGTTAGGTCTCCGTGTTGAGATGTTTATTTCATCTCCTGTTTTGTTTTGTCTGTTTCGTCAGCATAAACATAAGCATGGCATAAGCATATGCATAACATCTGTGCATTTTTGCTATCTCTGGTTGTTACCTGTTCCTGTTTCACTTTGATACCCTCCTCAGTGATTGGGTGTGTTGTCTCTCTCTAATAGAGTTGTCAACCCTTAAGCATAAAATGTCCATCCTTTCTCAATTCCCCACAGAGTTTAATCCTCGTGGATGATGGTTGCTTCAGTTATCTTTTTCCATGATTGGATAAGGTAAGTCACCATTCGAGTTCATTTCTCAATGGTTGGAGTCTTGTTTGACAGTTTTTTTCTAGCTATATTCTAGATTGAACTTTGGTCCCTGTCGGTCGCCAAACCTACCTGGACGTGCATTTATTTTGCACTATCTATCAAAAAGAACATTTTACATTGTGATACAGATAAGTGGCAATCTTTGGCAAGAAGCTTATTCATCTCAGCGATAAGTGGCAGTCTCTGTAGAGAAGCTTATCAATAAGTGACAGTCTCTGTAGAGAAGCTTATCCATAAGTGGAAGTCTCTTCGGAGAAGTTTAATCGTCCTCAGCGATAAATGGCAGTCTCTTCATAGAAGTTTAATCGTCATCAACAGGTGAGTGGCAGTCTCTTGGGAGAAGCTTAACCTTCATCAACGATAAATGGCAGTCTCTTCGGAGAAGTTTAATCGTCCTCAACGATAAATGGAAGTCTCTTCAGAGAAGTTTAATCGTCATCAACAGGTGAGTGGCAGTCTCTTGGGAGAAGCTTAACCTTCATCAACGATAAATGGCAGTCTCTTCGGAGAAGTTTAATCGTCCTCAGCGATAAATGGCAGTCTCTACAGAGAAGTTTAATCGTCATCAACAGGTGAGTGGCAGTCTCTTGGGAGAAGCTTAACCTTCATCAACGATAAATGGCAGTCTCTTTGGAGAAGTTTAATCGTCCTCAGCGATAAATGGCAGTCTCTTCGGAGAAGTTTAATCGTCATCAACGGGTGAGTGGCAGTCTCTTGGGAGAAGCTTAACCTTCATCAATGATAAATGGCAGTCTCTTCGGAGAAGTTTAATCGTCCTCAGCGATAAATGGCAGTCTCTTCGGAGAAGTTTAATCGTCATCAACAGGTGAGTGGCAGTCTCTTGGGAGAAGCTTAACCTTCATCAACGATAAATGGCAGTCTCTTCGGAGAAGTTTAATCGTCCTCAGCGATAAATGGCAATCTCTTCGGAGAAGTTTAATCGTCATCAACAGGTGAGTGGCAGTCTCTTGGGAGAAGCTTAACCTTCATCAACGATAAATGGCAGTCTCTTCGGAGAAGTTTAATCGTCCTCAGCGATAAATGGCAGTCTCTTCGGAGAAGTTTAATCGTCATCAACAGGTGAGTGGCAGTCTCTTGGGAGAAGCTTAACCTTCATCAACGATAAATGGCAGTCTCTTCGGAGAAGTTTAATTGTCTTCAGCGATAAATGGCAGTCTCTTCGGAGAAGTTTAATCGTCTTCAACGATAAGTGGCAATCTCTTCGAAGAAGCTTAATCGTCATCAACAAATTAGTGGCAGTCTCTGTAGAGAAGCTTATTCGCCTTCAACAAATAAGTGGCAATCTCTGGCGAGAAGCTTATCATCCTCAACAAATAAGTGGCAATCTCTGGCGAGAAGCATATCATCTCAACGATAAATGGCAGTCTCTTCGGAGAAGTTTAATCGTCTTCAGCAATAAATGGCAGTCTCTTCGGAGAAGTTTAATCGTCATCAGCGATAAATGGCAGTCTCTTCGGAGAAGTTTAATCGTCCTCAATGATAAATGGCAGTCTCTTCGGAGAAGTTTAATCGTCTTCAGTGGTAAGTGGCAGTCTCTATAGAGAAGCTTAACCTGCATCAACGATAAATGGCCGTCTCTTCGGAGAAGTTTAATCGTCTTCAACGATAAATGGCAGTCTCTTCGTAGAAGTTTAATCGTTTTCAGCGATAAATGGCAGTCTCTTTGGAGAAGTTTAATCGTCTTCAACGATAAATGGCAGTCTCTTCGGAGAAGTTTAATCATATTCAGCGATAAATGGCAGTCTCTTCGGAGAAGTTTAATCGTCTTCAACGGTAAGTGGCAATCTCTTGGGAGAAGCTTAACCATATTCAGCGATAAATGACAGTCTCTTCATAGAAGTTTAATCGTATTCAGCGATAAATGGAAGTCTCTTTAGAGAATTTTAATTGTCTTCAACGATGAGTGGCAATCTCTTAGGAGAAGCTTAACCATATTCAGCGATAAATGGCAGTCTCTTCGGAGAAGTTTAATTGTCATCAGCAATAAATGGCAGTCTCATTTGAGAAGTTTATCTTAAGGATGTCGACGCACGGTTATTACCAGCATTGTTTGAAAATCTAGTGGATACTGGTATAAGTAATTTGGTGGTGACCAATCATATTTCAAGTAAGGCCCGTTGGTAACTGGCATTTTGAAAATCCATGGACGACGAATACTGACAATTTGGTTATGTATCATTCCAAACTAAGTCACGATGGTTTCCATCCCAAACACAGGTTTCGTACCTTTGGAGATGTATTGTTTGATTCCAAGCACAGGTTTCGTACCTTTGGAAGAAGTTTGTTTCTATCCTAAGCTCAGGTTTCGTACCTTTGGAGATAGATATTGGTTTACATCCAAGCTCAGGTTTTGTACCTTTAGAGATAGATGAATTGTTTGATTCCAAGCTCAGGTTTCATACCTTTGAAGATGTATTGTTTGATCCCAAGCTCAGGTTTCGTACCTTTGGAGATGTACTGTTTGATTCCAAGCATAGGTTCTGTACCTTTGGAAGATGTTTGTTTCCATCCCAAGCACAGGTTGTGTACATTTGGAGATGTATACTTTGAATCCCGAGTTCAGAAATTCCCAGAGACTAAAGTGGTTGCATTTGCATGAAGTGTTCTATATCCTAATGTTTTGAGGATATTAGTTTTGATCCTAAGGTTTTGAGGGTCTTCGTCCAATCCTAATGTTTTGAGGATATTAGTTTCCAATACTAATGTGTTGAGGGTTGTGTCTCTTCTATATCCTAATGTATTGAGGATGTTCAGTTTTCATTCCTAATGTTTTGAGGGTCTTCGTCCAATCCTAATGTGTTGAGGGTGGTGTCTCTTCTATATCCTAATGTATTGAGGATGTTCAGCTTTCGTTCCTAATGTTTTGAGAGCCTGGGTACAATCCTAACGTGTTGAGGGTTGTGTCTCTGATGTATCCTAATGCTTTGAGGATATTAGCTTTTGTTCCTAAAGTATTGAGGGATATATTTATGCTTCCTGTTTGCAAACCTGGTCGTCACCAAACTCTTTGAAAATCCATTGGTCATTGGTCTCCTTGGACTCGTTCGTTACCAATTTCTCCAGTTAAATCTAGTGGTTACTAGCATTATCCAGAACCAATTGTTATTGGTATATCTTGATTTGGTCATCACCAGTCCCCTCTAAGTCCAGTAGTTACTAGCATTGCTTGAAAGCTAATCGTTACTAGCCGGTTGTTACCAACTTCCCCAACCGAAGTCCTGTGTTTTACCAATATTGTTTGGAAATTCCCAATTGAAATTGGAACTTCGATTTGGTTGTCACCATATCCCCAGGAAGTCTAGTAATATTTAGCACGTTTTGGAAACCAAACTTTGGATTGGTCATCACCATCCTGCCCAGTAAGTCTAGTGGAAACTAACACTGTTTGAAGCTATTTGTTATTCTGGTCGTCACCAGTTTCCCCGGTTGAAGCTTTTGCTTTTCCAGTCGAGTCTCGGAGAACTAGTGGGTACTAGTTTCCCCGGCACGTCCGGTCTTGTTTCTAACCTTTTTCTTGAAGATCCCGTTTGAACTCTTCGTTATAGGAAATTTCTCATCTGGTTATCCCCAGTGAGACTCGTGTCTCCATTCTGTCTTTTCCCTGTTGAAGCTGTGCTTTCCCAGTGGATTTATTCCCCAACGAAGTTTTCCCCATTGGGTTTCTTCCCCAGTGTGGTTTGCGTTTCTTTTCTTTGTTTCCCCAGTGAAGAATTGTTATCTTCCCCGGTGGACTTCCTCATCTGGTTATCCCCAGTGAGATTCATTTCTCCTTCCCCCAATGAAGATGTGTCTTCCCTGGTGGAATTTGTGTCCCCTGTGTGAAAGATTTCCTTGATAAGCATCTTTAGTCATGTCTGAACTATCTTGCTTACTTGGTCTTGAATCTTTCCCCAATGTGTTGGGTCCCTCGTGAGTGGTTACTCGTCGTATTGTCGTTCTTTTATATTTGCTCGTGTGTCTGCATCTGTCTTGCATTCAAGCATCATAAAACACCATTTAGAACTCATTGCATTTCAGTATTGGTCCTTTTGCATACCATCGAATCTAAGGGACAACATTTTTGGTTTGCTATATTTAAATACCTTTCACTACGATTCTATGAGGATTGTCATCTCTCATTGCCATCTAGTGAAGATATTTAAATAGGGGCAACTGTTGCACCCCAAATTTTGACCCCTTAGATCCTCATCATAATTGTAGCATCATACTCACTGGATTAACTAACCTTAACCCATTTCAAGTTTATCTTTGTCAAGATGCAGATGAATCAGGGTTCCGTACCGTCAAAAAACGAGGCTTCAATGGTTTGATCAATCAATGTATTGGATTGATTCAACTATAAACAAGATCAAGAATACTACATTGGATCAAGTATGAATCCAATTCGAGGTTGTCACCCAGGAATTAAGAACAGTGCAGTTCAGGATACCCGATTAGGGTTTTCGATCAGGAAAAGTCAACTGTAGTTTGACTTTTAATTTAAAAGGTGTTCCAATGGTGGGATCATGGTCCATGAAGTTCCTATGGCTTAGTAAAGTCTACTCAAGAAGTTTCAAGGCCTCAAAATACCCAGAACATCAACAGTCGACTCGGTAGCCACCGATCGATCGTTCGGTTGACCGAAAAGTCAACTCTTCACTCATGAGGAATTTGACCTAAAGATGGGAATAAAAAATGGTCCTAATGACATATTACACCTACCCATGAAGTTTCATGACTATTGGATCAAGGGTTAGGGAGTAATCGCAAAAGTTGGGAAATTAAGGTTTTGAAAAGGGCAAAGCCATAACTCCTTAACCACACAAGGGTTTTTGACCTAGTTTCAAGGGGAATGAGTTCCTAACACAAGCATAAATATTTTAGTACCTAATTCGGGCTTTCTAAAAAGTACAAGTGGGTTCCATAACTCTTCCTGGTTAGAGAGAACCGAGATCCACAAGTTGGCAAAAACTCACATTGGCAAAACCAGGTCAACATGAGTTTTTTTTATTCCAAAACCTCTCCAAATTGATGCTAATCAAATACTAAGCCTCATTTATGATGTTTACATTGTTAATAAACATGTTTAACATCAATTCCCACGAAAATGGACCAAAGATCAAAGGAAATCATTATTTAATGCAAGTTGTAAAAGTGAATAGTGAAGAAAGAGAAAAAAGGTGGCTACCCTTGTCAAATCATCAACTTTAATTCAACAAGTCACCTACTATCCTATCAAGCATGATGAAAAAAAATCTATGGGGAATGGAGAATATCTTATTAGAGTGTCTTAAAGACAAAGATGAAGATTGCATTGAAAAACTCAAAATTTTCATGATGGAAGGTTAAAATTGGCAATTTGCTTCACTTTTGCCCATACCTTGATCCAAGGCCTTTGGCTATAAATAGAACTCACTTACTATATCACAAACACACCAGCTCCATTCTAGAAACCATCTAGAACTCTCTCCCTTACACAATCACCAAATTCTTGCAAAATCTCACTAAGTCTCCAAAATCCCTCAAAATCTATTTTTGCAAAACACCTTCCAAAACCATTTCCAAACATTTTCCAACTCAAGAAACACTTCAAACACATGTATTGAAGCTATCCAAATCACTTCCACACTTATGTAACAAGGTATGAGTGAGTTGGTCTTTGAAATATTTGGATTTTAGAGTTTTTCCTTCATTTACAAGGCCTTTCGTCCACTAGCTTGCTTGGAGGTTGTTTGGAGCATCTATTCATCAACCTAGGAACATTTGAAGACCTTGTAAGAGCTCTCAATATCTCTGGTTTTCTTATTGCTTAAGCTTGCTTCAAGAGGTAAACCTAAAACTCATAAATGTGAACTTTCTACTTGCATTTCACATGCTACCATGAATGTTTTTAGGGTTTTCACCTTCCTATCTCTCATTTATTCATTTCAAAACTTTAATTTCATTCTCTTTTGAGTTTTATTTTAAAGTTATGATTTTGGCTTGTTAGCATCCTTGTGTACTTGAGTTTGACTAAAACTCTTGCTTGTAAGCATTTGTGTTTAATCATCATTAAAACTTGAAAGTTTTCTCCCATGAAGTTTTGAACTTCTCTCTCCTTGTTGTGACATTATTTGTTTAGGCATGATGCCTGTAAGTATACAGGTCATTTTGTAAGCCTTATTGAAGCCTCATCTTTGTTAAGATGCGTCTTTGTTAAGATATCTTCCCATCTTTGTTAAGATATGTTTGTGGTTGTGACTCCATTATGCTTAAGTCTTGTAAGATCTCATATTTGCTTGCCTATTGTAATATGCTTGCATGTTTTTGGTTGTGACCATCTATCTTGATTGAAATCATTAATATTATGATATCTTTAAAATCTTGCTTGGGTTGTAACCATTCATCCTGATTCAAATACTTGCTTATTGTAATATGCTTGATTATTCTTGGTTGTAACCATATCCCTTATTTTCATCATGTTTGAATGTTTATGCTTTGTTAAGTTTATTTTCCCCAAGTGATGAAACTTTTTAGTTCTCATCCAAGTTGCCTCTTCTCTTCCCTTCCAAAGGAAAGTCTCTCTATTGACCCTTGGGTCATAGATAGCTCATTACTCTTTTAGGTCTGGATAGAACCTTCCCCTCCTTTTGGTCTGGATAGAACCAATAGGATTTTCACTCATAGGTCTGGATAGAACCTTCTTCCCTCTTTTGGTCTGGATAGAACCAATAGATCCTTATTATGTAGTTCATGCCTGAACTACGACCGCTCTGATTTCTCATTGGACAATGCGAATACGTAGGCACAAGATGCGATATCTTGATGAGAAACCTTCCCCCTTCTCCCACCTTTTGGTCTGGATAGAACCAACTGGTCCACAACGTAGAACTTTAGGATAGAGTTTGGTTAACTCTATGTAATAATCATGGATATGATTACTTACTCCCCTTTCTTGAGAGTTCAACATAGATCTAGAGAGTTTTCTTAAACTCTACCCAAGCATGGATATGTTTGTTCCCCTTTGAACCTTGATCATAATCAAGTGTTCTTCATCCCTTGTGAGGTGAACTACGATTGCTCTGATTCTATCCTGGTTAGGATACGTAGGCAGAGGACGCGACGTCTTTGCGAGCAAACTTAGAAACTATCTTTAGTTTTCATCCTACACCCTTTACCCAACCCAAACCTTAGCAAACATTTCGCAAACTTAGCATGCAAAAAAATAAAAGGTTCCTGTAGAGTACTACAGATGTTTAGGATGTGAAATACCTACCCTATGCATAACCAACCCCCGATCCCCGAATCTCTTAGCGTTGTTGTTACATCGCGAAAAGGGTTTTTCTTTCTTTAGACATTTCCTTTGGATAAATTAAAGTCCGGTTGTGAATCTAAGAATTAAAGATTCAAGTTAATCAATAGCTTGGTATCACGATTCTCACCGCAACAGCTGGGTTTAGCCTTAGTTGGTACTTTCGGAGTCTCTCAAATAGCTTTAACAGATGATCCAAATGGTCTTCTTTGCTTCGAGACTTTGCGATCATGTCATCCACATATACTTCAATCTCTTTGTGCATCATATCATAGAAGTGTGTGACCATGGCCCTCTGATATGTTGCCCCTGCATTTTTCAAGCCGAAAGGCATGACCTTATAACAATAAGTGCCCCAGGGTGTGATGAAGGTCGTCTTCTCCATGTCGGTCAGGTCCATCTTTATCTGATTATAACCAGAGAATTCGTCCATGAATGAGAATACTGCAAAACTAACTGTGTTATCCACCAAAGTGTCGATATGTGGTAGAGGGAAATCGTCCTTCGGACTGGCTTTGTTTAGATCCCTGTAGTCGACACACATTCTGACTTTGCCATCCTTCTTTGGGACTGACACGATGTTTGCCACCCACTCCAGATATTTGGATACTGCTAAAAAGCCTGCGTCAATTTGTTTCTTGACTTCATCTCGGATCTTAAGAGCCATGTCTGGTCTTGATCTGCGGAGTTTTTGCTTGACCGGAGGACACTCTGGCCTTAATGGGAGCTTGTGCATAACAATGCCGGTGTCCAACCCTGGCATGTCTTGATAAGACCAAGTGAATATGTCGACATAATCTCTGAGGAGAGCTATCAGCCTGCTTTTGACCTCTAGTCCCAATGATGCCCCAATCTTGACTTCTCTTTTCTCTTCTTTGGACCCTAAGTTGATGACCTCAATCTGCTCTTTATATGGCTGGAGATAAGCATCTTCATATTCAGTCATCCTCTTTAATTCTTCTGGGACTTCTAACTCTTCATCATTCTCTTCTTCGGCTTGGAAGACAAATGAACCACTAGTAGAAAGAACTGAAGGATCACGGGATTCTGTGGGTAATGGAAGTGTTCTGCATGTTTTATTTTTAGGAATGATTAGACACACACACACAGACATGCAGATGAAGGGTTTACTTTTCAAAAAAAGTTGCCATTTTTCCTTTTAACAAAAAGAGTGAAAATGATAAGCATGAAATAAATAAGAGTTTTAACAAAAACACTTTTCATTCATAGATCTTTCAAATTTGCAAAGTGGCCCAATACAAAATAATTCGCAGGCCTTGGGCAAGGCCAGGAACTTTTTAAAGAAAACACAAAGCTAACAAGCAAAATGAATTACTCTAAAGGTAAAAAGACAGGAATTTCCACAGCCTCCCAATTGCATAGAGCTGCTCCTCCTCGAGTTATCAGATGACCTAGATTACAATCCTCATCCTTAGCAATGATAGCATTGATTTGCATTCCGCCACTAGTAAAGATTTCTTTCAATCATTTCTTCCTCATGACACTTTCTTCCGGCTCGTCTTCGAGAGTTGGTTTGTAACCCAACCCTTGCTGATCATTTTTCGCTCGAGCATTGACTTGGATAACTTCTCCCCATCCCAATGGGATTCCAGCTTTCAACGCAGCTTTGACACTCTGAACAGAAGTGAAGGATGGACCACGAGTTATATCAGACTCATCTACCAGAACATCATGGTTTATCTCTAGCGCTTGGAAAGCTATTTCGAGTGAATCTTCGTCCGCTTCGATGTATCGAAAAGAGGACAGGTTGCTCACCATCAGATCCTCTTCTCCGTGAACGATGACCAACTGATCATCAACAACAAATTTCATCTTTTGATGGAGGGTAGAGGTTACAGCGCCCGCTGCATGTATCCATGGCCTCCCTAGTGTCGCGGTGAAATTTGGATACCAAACTATTAATTAGTTTGAATCTTCAATTCAATTTGCAACCGGTCTTTGATTAGTCCAAAGGAAGGGATAAAGATCGAAATTCCCACAATGCAATGCAAATGCAAGCTAGAGAGTTTTAGGTTCGGGGGTTGGTTAAACTTAGGGAAGGTACTAGCATCCTAAGTTTCTGTAGTACTCTACAGGAACCTCTTGTTTTATGTTTGTTTATTGCTAAGTGTTTATCTGCTTAAGGTTTAAAGACCTAGGGGTTTATATCTAAGCATACTCGATAAGATATCGCATCTTATGCCTACATATCCTTACGGGAGTGGAATCGGAGTACTTGTAGTTCCCCTAAAGGGTTAGAGGAGTTCTTTGACTGTGGTTAAAGTTCCTACAGGTTTAGGGTAGTTGGTTGATTGATTTTAGGAGAAGAGATGAGTCTTCATTTTAAGGGAGATGTAACCGCCACAGGTTGTAAGAAAAGGGCTCAAGTACTCTGATTGTTTGACGAGTATGCCTTTATCTCTCTTAAGGAAAAGTTCCTACGGTATTGACTGTAATTGATGTGGGGTGGAGATTCTATCTCGCTTAAGATGATTTGGCATCTTTCTCTAATGTGTTTAAATAAAGTGGTATTGTTGATTGTTTTGTCTATATTGTAAAGATAAAAAGACAAAGGTCCTCCTATGGGGTAGGATCTATCTTAAGAGATCGACTTGAATGGGATCAAGGATCATAGGGGAGAATGATGCAAATGATGTGCACTACACACAATTGTTGGATCATGTGTAGGTTTTTCCTTTGGACGGAATGCAATGCGAGGATATAAAATGCGGTAATGTAAAACATACACAACGCATAAAAGCGCTAAGTGAGTGTGTGAATTGTGAATAAAATGAAAGTAGATAAAGTAAACATACACGGACGCATGAAAGCGCTAGAGTATAAGTGATAATTGTGTATGTGGATGTGGCTGTGCAAACGTGCACGATTGAATTGGATTTATGATGTTGATTGATTTTAAGCGGATTTGATTTTAGGAGAGCGGTTAATATTATTTTTGGTGAGATTAATTTTAAAAGTTATCTTGGCGGGATTAAAGAGAAATTATTTAGAAGGTGGTTTAGCCTAATTTATTTTAGTAAAAAGTTTTAGGTAATACATTAATTTTGAGAAAAGTTACTTGATTATTATTTTCAGTGAATATGGGTTTATGAGAAATTAAATTGAATATGGTTTAATAAAAAGTAGGTGTGAATTAATTTTATTAGTTTTTTATTTTATATTAAATTATAAGTTGATTAGATTTTAGGTAGGATAATTTTAATTAAATGAAGATTTATTCGAATAAAATAAATTTTGGTAAGTGAAAAAAAGGTTTATTATTTATCATAAAAATGTTAATTATGAAATGGTTTTTTATTGGCAAAAAAATTATTTTAGTTATTAATAAGAACAAGTCATTTTTTCTTTAAAAGTTGGTTATATTATTAAGAACATGAATACATTATATTTTGTTATTTTGTAAAAGAGTTATTAAGTTAATAAATTAAAAAGGTTAATAGTGATTTGATTTAAAAAAACTGTTGATTAAAATAAATAATTTAAATATTAATTGATTAATTAAATTAGAAAAAGTTAATTTGAGATAAAAGGTTATTAGATAATTGAATCAAATAACGGGGCTGATTAGAGAAAAAAAAGTTGTTAATTAACTAAGATAAAGTTGGGTTGATGAATAGTTAAGTCAAAACTAATATTAATTAGGTTAGTTAAGTGGATTAAGAAGATAAAATGGTGAATTAAGGATCGATTAATGGTTAATAAGTTAATAACGTATGATTGTGTGCGTATGGGGTTACGAGGGTGTACGGTGGACGTGCGATCTGGATCACCCGATCTGATCCGTTGGAGATCAGAGGGTAGGTGCGTGAGGTGCATGGTAATTAGTGTGTGTGTGTTTACATATGATTACAATACAACACAAAACGAAAGAAAAAAACCTAATCCCCTTGTCTGGTTCCTTCGTTTCCCCCTTCTCCTCTCTGCCATCTTCATCTCTATCCCTCTTGTCTCTATCATTTCCTCTGCGTTCTTTCTCCGCTCGATTCTTCTTGTTCTACACAAATCAACGAACCGAACAAAATCAACGTAAAGTGTTAGCTAAACGAAAAAAAAAAGTCTCACGTTCTATGTTTCTCTGCAGAGGTTTCGACGACGATGAGGGATCGGAAGATGGGGTTTCCGACGAAGGCGATGGTGAAGGTTGTTGAACCCCAAAATTTGCCCTCACAATACAAGACTTTGTGTTCTAAGAAGGTTCACAAGGTTCACAAGTTCTCCAACAACTTGCATAACCTTTCATGAAGTTCATAAAGTCCACAAGCTACTTTATGAAGGTTCACAAGGTTCACAAGTCCCACAGTGCTTTCAAGACCTTTCATGAGGTTCATGAAGTCCATAGGTTGCTTCTTGAAGGTTCACAAGGTTCACAAGATTCACAATGTTTACAAAGCTTTCCTAAGGGTCATGGGGCCTAAAAAGCCACTTCATGATGTTCACAAGGTTCACAAAGTTCACAACTGGTCAGAAGAGTTGACAATTCCCTCAGACAATGCACCTCCTAAGCAGTGCATCCAAAACTAGGGTTTTGACTTTAATCAGGCTAAATGGACTTCCAAGACTTCAAGTGAGCTTCATAACATCTTATATGTGTATAAGAACCCCCATGTCAAGTTTCAAGACTTTTCTCAAAAGTTTGCTCAGTCAGATGATCAGATAAGTCAAAAGCAGTCAATGCAGTTAAAAAGTCAAACTGAGGTCAACTGTGGTCAAACCAAAGTCAAACTTCATGATTTTTTTTGCCAACATCAAAGAGAGGTTGGGTGAGAAATATTATCATAATAATTGTAATACCCCAAATTTTACCCTTATATTTAGTCGGTCATTTCGCATAGCATATGTACATTTGCTAACCACTAACAAGCTATGAAGGGGTTTTGTGTTGCAGATTTGGTCCCAGGGGTATTTTGGTCATTTTACACAAGTTCTACCAATTCCTTGAAGACGGGCTGTTATTAAAATTCTGAGGCATTTGATGCGTTATGGTTTTGAGGCATTTATCAATCACCAGTTCTGATCATATTGAGATTTGGCATTTGGTCAGTGGAGTTTAATTACGATTAGTTTTGCTGTTGATGCTGAAAATGTTGTGACCATGGTGCCCATATGAGTTTGGTTATGAAACAATTGGTTAACATTTTAATCGGATGAGATTAGAATTACAAATATCACTTGGGAGTGTTTATGTTTTATGACTATGTTAATGAATTTAAATGCTTGTGGATTTATTCACAATTGTTTATATTTTTTTTTAACTAGGAATAAAATATAAATAAATTCAAAGTGTTGAGAATTTTATTTCATAAAGATTGCATTATACAAAAGGGAGATTGTTTCACATTTTTGCTGTTACAAGGAATTACATTAAACCTAAAAATCCTAAGTCCTAAAAATGATAAGTGTCTTCATGTTGACCCTTGAGCTTCGCCGCAAATCTCGACTAACCTGCACATCAAAGCAAAACAAACAATATAGAAAAAAAGGTTAGGAGTTTTTTCGACACTCTCAGAACAATGTCATCATCGAGTGCCGGGAGTGGCACAACCGAAGCTGCGTCCTACCCCCGTTACCAATCCGCGCCGTTGGCGTCAGATCAAGTAACATCTGTTCTTATCTAAGGGGCAACCGAGAGAGACAAAGAGTAAAAGAAGTGGGGACCGATTTGATTTGCCGTAATTGGATTCGATTCAAAACCAAACTGAATACCATTTCATCAAGGGTCCACACCAAAAAAATTGGAAATGAAACTGAATTGGAATTCGAACTCAAAGTTCCATCATGTAAAATCAGCACATCAGTTCATATAAAACCACATATCAGTTTTTGAAAATTCAATCCATCTTCAGATCACAAGGAAGCAAGCTCAGATCTTTACGGCAATCCGGTACGTGGACTCAGTTTGAAAAACATCATGGCCTAGTATCATCAAAAAACTGGATAACCGAAAGCTGCATCAGAAAAAAAGCAGTGCATCAGCAATCCAATTCAGTTTCAAAAATAAACCAAACTCTGTTCACCAGTTCATCAGCAATCAAGAGAAATCGAAACTGAGTTCGAACCCTGCAGCTAGACAACCAAACAAAACCAGCCGAATCCATATCAGAAAAAACCAGTTCATAAATCTGAATGTCATAATAGTGCAACACCTTTTGAACCAAATGAGCAAGCTCATTGCAGAAGATCGAAAGGCACAGGCCTGGGCTCAGTTCGAACATCACTGCCCAGGCAAGTAAGTGTATCAGTCAGGTGATGAGTCCCCCGCCGGAAGTTTAACACAGGCATCAAAGATCAAACAGCGTCAAGAGTCGGTATAACAACAGGTTTCCGAATCCATAAAAAGTCTACATCAGATGAATCAGAGGAAACAAGTTAGCAGCAGTTCATAATCCAATTCATGAAATCCAGAAAATCAAAACAAATTGCATTGGTTCCAAAACAAATCAAAGTAAATCCATTCGAAGCAGATCCAGTTATGTCAAACAAATCGAAGCAGAATCAGAAATATCCATTCCAAGTGGACCCAAAAATGGAAAGTTTCAAAACAGATCAAAAAGATCGTATCAGGAAATCAGAACATATCAGAGATAAATCCTAAATCAAATCCAATCTCAGTCGAAATTATGTTGGTTTACGGAGGCTACAAAATCAAATCAATCAAAGCAAAGTAACGTATTACTCAGGCCCAAAAAAGAGAGTTAGAGAAGCATATAAAGAAGAACAACACAACCTGTGAAAACCCTAACGAAGGAGAGTGCGAAAAGCGGCCGCGAGATCGAAAGGAAGAAGAGAGTCGCGAAACCCTAGACGACCACCATCAAAGCGAATCGCACGATCGCCTTCGTCTCTCGACGGGCAATCGTACCTTGGAGCTCAGTTCATCACATCATCGCCCTCATAATCATCCCATAAATCGCGAACGATCGAACACCGTAAACCTCCGCGAAAATCACCGTCAAAAACGACGTAAGCTCATGATTAATGGTTACTATTTGGTGGTTTTGTTCTTTTCAGGTTCGGAATGAGAGAAATCATAGAGAACGAAAGAGATGAGAGGAAATCGAAACATGCGCCGCGGGGAAGGGAGTAGGGTTGTGAAACCCTAAGATCTTTTTTTTTTTTACATTCTCACCAACCGGGTTGGGTCCGGAGGTGATTACCGGCCCAACCCATTTTATTTTTCTTTTTTTTGTTTTTTATAATTAGTATTGTTTTAAATTTTATTAAAACCTTTTTTATATAAAATTAAAATTGTTTTTTAAAATAAATAAAATTAAAAACCTTTTTTATAATAATAAATAAAAACCTTTTTTTTTAAATAAATAACTTAAAATCTTTTTTTAAAAAAATAAAAATTAAAAACATTTTCTTATAATATTAAAATAAAAAAAAAACATATTTTTTTTTATTTAAAATTTTATTTGTATAGTTTATATTAATTAAAATAATGTTATGTGATTATAAAAAATAAATTTTTGTATATATATAAACCCTAATTCTTACAAACCCTAAAAATTATTTTCTAAAAAAAAAATAAAACCTAATTTTAATTTTCTATATAATTCTATGTATATATTTATTATAATTCTTGTAAATTTTTATAAATAAAATTAAACCTTATAAATACTTAAATGTAAAATTTTGTGAATGTGATTATTGATTATTTAAAATTTATTTTCATTATAATGTGTAAATATTTTTCTTAATAATTGTTAATATATAATTAGAGATAATTAAATTTTGTAAATGATTAAGAAATTTATAATTATGTTATATTTAGAACTTTATATTATAGTAATTATTTAATCATTTGTGTTTCTAAATAAAAATCAAATTTTATGTTTAATCACGTTATTAATTAATTATTATTGCTAATCATATTTTGTTGCTTATTATTATTTTGAAATTTCTATCTTATTATTTTTTCTAACTTTGTCTATTTCTCTAATTATTATTGTTTCAACTAATTATTTTCATTAACTTTATATTTCTACTAACCTTATTTAATTTTTCTTATTATTTACTAACCCCAATATTTTATTTACTTATTTATTATTTTTTTTATTATATTTATTTTGATTATATTTTACTATTTATTTTATTTATTATAATTTTGTAATTGCCTCTTGGATGTAAATTGTAATTATTTAATTATTATTATCATTATGGTTAGTAATTAGGGAGTGCTAATATGTATGATATTTAAAAAATAAATTAGATCATTTTAATATAAGATAATTAAATTAAACATTTCACACACGTAAGTCGATTTTAATCGTCGTCTCACTTCCTAAGGATATCCCTCAAGTTGCCTATGAATATTGGTTAAGTGGGGTGTATAAAGCAAGTCCCTCAAAAAGAAAATCATCAAAGTCCCTTATGGTTGCCTTTACGAATCGAGTCCCTTTCGAAAAATGATGATAGTCCCTCCAGTTTGCTTATTACACCCCACAATGGCCTTCAAAAATCCAATTGTCCCTCACATGTCCCTTAACATCCAAAGTAAGGACTACCGACTCCATTATAGTAGGGATAGTCTTACTAAAGGAAAGAATAAAGAATAAGAAAGACCTTAAAACATTAGGGTAGGCTACTCCTAGATACTTGCTCACTTCAAAACTGTTTCACACTTAAACAAATTTTCAACAAGTTTTCAAACAAGTTCTTAACACATCCTTACATGGATTATTTATTAACTATTCTGAAAATTTTCTATTCACACACTACACTTTCAAAACAATTCAAAAGTGAGCTTAAGTACCTAAGAGCCCATGGATAACCATGGATGAAAAGGGTGCTAACACCTTCCCTTTTCATAACCTACCCCCCGGACCCAAAATATTCTCTAAGGTCTTTCCTGTTCTTTTATAACCTTTCCTTATGGATAAAATAAAAGTCGGTGGCGACTCTTGCTATCCGCAACATTGTTTAAAGTCAGTTCTCCCACCGTGTTACAGAACTGGCGACTCTGCTGGGGATTTATTTAAGAGGGGTACCCTTAGGAATTAAGATCACTTTAAATTGTTTGCCTTGTTTGCTTTATTATTATATTGTTGGGGTGCTTTTATGTGTGAAAGGTCCTAACCCGGATCTAGTGTACCTTAGGTAAATGGCAATAGACCAAGGAAACTGTACGACGTATATCGATACGGTTGATCTGGTGGCCATAGTTAGTGCGACTTCTTGGTTGGTGCTTATATTCCTTAAGTCAAGTTGAGGATAATATTGAGGCTGCCATATGTTGTCAATGCACTAACTGACTTTTAGAACCCTAGTTAACTCATCTTGGCCTTTAGAAAGTAGTGAGGTAACCGGCTTTGGTGCAGACTGAAGTCGGTTGACACTCGATACTACGCTCATTGAGATCTTAAACTTGGAGGGTTTTGGTTGGCAAGTAAGTTGCCTTCTGAACAACCACCCTTGTGAAGGATCAATGATATTGAGATCCCTTAGAACCTGGTTACTTTTGTAGGACAGGATGAACCATCTAACTTCAGGGGAGGGTACTTGCCTTTGAACCTCATGCAAGCCTTTAAACCTAGGGCTATGGTGTGACTTGTTTGTGTGTGCCACATGTTTGTGATTGAGCATGACATCATGACATCATCATGCATCATAAGCATATCATTTTCCCTAACCATTTCAAGGACCAAAGGATTTATCTTTGTTCTTTGTTGCAGGTCATGGCTTCTGCTCGTAGAAACACCATCAGGATCAACTTTGTAGGGATACCTGCTAAGCTCAAGGAGTTGGTTTCCCTAGTGCCTGATCATTCCCAGTTCAACAAGAGACATGGTCACTTATTGGATCTAGTTACTTCAGGGTTCAGTGAAGACATGATGAGTGTGCTGTTTCAGTTCTTTGACCCTAAGCACCATTGCTTTACATTTCCCGATTATCAGCTGGTTCCAACCATGGAGGAGTTCTCTAAACTTCTGGGTATACCTGTTCTTGATCAGAAGCCATTCACAGGCTTAGAGAAGGAGCTTAAACCAGAAGTTATTGCTGCAGCTCTACATCTGAAGAAGTCCGACATTGTTCTAGAGACGAGAAGTGGAGTTAAAGGTATTCTTGCCAAGGTATTAGTGGATAAAGCTCAAATGTTCTTGAAGGCTATGAGCTACGATGCTTTTGAGGAGATCTTAGCCTTATTGATTTATGGCTTAGTGTTGTTCCCCAATCCTGATCAGTTCATAGACGTTCATGCCATCAACATATTCCTGAGTCACAATCCAGTGCCTACCTTACTTGGAGACATCCTACATTCTCTTCACACCCGTACTACAAGGGCAAGAGGAACTTTGATGTGCTGCATACCTTTACTTTCTAGGTGGTTTATTTCTCACCTTCCTCGCTCAGTAATGAAGAATGAGCAAGGGTTCAGATGGTCCAAGAGGATCATGTCACTTTCTCACTCAGACATCCATTGGTGCTCCAGATCTATGAAGAATGTCACCATCATTGACCGTTGTGGGGAGTTTCCTAATGTGCCACTTCTAGGCATAAGAGGAGGCATCACCTACAACCCATCTCTAGCTTTACGACAGTTTGGTTACGCCCGGAGCGATGGTCCACATGACATGTTGATTCAGGGCATTGTGTTTGACTACGACAACGATCTTCAGGGTTACCGTCAGAGATTCATACGAGCTTGGGGAAAGGTAAACAGGATTGACAGCAAGACACTGGAGCCTAAGTACACTATTCCTATGGAGGCTTATCTCAGATGGGTACGATCTCGTGCTCAGACACTCATGATGCCATATCCTGCCGTCCTACCAGTTACCATGGAACCTGTTGCTGAAGGAGACACAGCTTATACCATCCTTCACCCAGACATGCCTACTGATATGGAAGACTTGCAGAGATCATGGATCCAACTGAAAGAGCAAAGGGATACTTTCGAGGCTCATTACAAAGCAAGCCAAGCAAGGATCCTAGAGCTAACAAAGCTACTTCATGAGGAACGAAACCTCAACTCATACCTCAACACAAAGAGGAAGCGTCCATGGGAGACTTAAAACCCCATCTTTTGTACTTATTTAGTTTTCATTTTTTGTAAGCCTAAAAGGCAAAACAAGTTATTACTAATAAAAAGTTACTTTCTTGTTTGTTTAAGCAAATTTAAATCCTGCGGTCCTTGAAAACATTGCATATGCATTCCCATATCATTGCATCACAGGTTTATAATTGTGTACAGGTTTCTCATCTTCTCGCTGTTTATTTCAGCAATGGCTCTTGAACAATCAGTTAAGGATCTCCAGGCACAGAATGCACAGTTCCAAGAGCTGATTCTGAACCTATCTAAGGGGCAGGATGAATTGAAGACACTGCTGGCCAAGAAGACTAAGAAGGCTAGAAGGTCTGCTGGGTTGCTCAACATGGGAAGAAGGTTCAAAGGTCCTGTCAAGACCAAGGAACATGTTGAAGACTATGAATCTGAAGAATCTGAGCAGGAGAGAGGCAGTCTCCACAACACTATGGGGGACTCTGATTCTGAGGCTAACTACTACCATGAGCCTAACGAAGACAAATTCAAGATGCTGGTGGATAGAATGGATGCTATGGAATTACAGAAATCATCTGGGCTGGATTTTGAGGATTTGAGCTTGATATCTGGGGTGGTCATACCCATTGGATTCAAAGTTCCTACATTTGTTGTCTATGATGGGGTCTCTTGTCCCAAATTGCATCTGAGGTCTTATGTCAGAAGAATTCAACCCCACACTGCTGATAAAAAGTTGTGGATCCATTTCTTTCAAGAAAGTTTATCTGGAGCTCAGCTAGAGTGGTATTATCAGTTGGAGAGTGTCAACATCAGAGATTGGAATGACCTTGCTGAAGCTTTCTACAAGCAGTATCAATACAATGCTGACTTAGCCCCCACTCGCATGCAGCTTCAAAGCATGTCTATGGGTGCCAAAGAAAGCTTTAAGGAGTATGCTCAGAAGTGGAGAGACTTAGCTGGAAGAGTTCAACCTCCTTTGACTGATAGGGAGTTGGTTGATATGTTCATGTGTACGCTGAATGGTCCGTTTTACAGTCATCTCATTGGAAGCTCATCATCTGGCTTCACTGAGTTGATCATGACAGGAGAGCGAGTAGAGAATGGTATCAAGAGTGGTAAGATCCAAGTGGGCACTTCTTCATCAGGTGCTGCAAAGAAGCCTCCCACTGGGAAGAAAGAATCTAATGCTGTGTATGGTCAGCCTAATCGTAACAGAAGGCATCAGTCTGTTAGTGCAGTTCATATTTCAAATCCAACTCCTGCAACAACAGAGCAGCCTCAAGGCAACCAACAGAGGGCTAGAAGACAGTTCACGAAGATCAACATGTCAATGGCTCAGGCATTGCAACACTTGTTGAAGGCTGAACTTATTACGCTGAGGGAGGCTCCTCAGAATCCCAATGTTACCTCTCCCAAGTACAATCCCAATGCACGGTGTGCATATCATTCAAACTGTCCAGGACATGATACTAATAACTGCTGGGTCTTGAAGAACAAAATTCAGGATATGATTGATGCTGGAGAAATTGAGTTTGATCCACCAGGTACTCCAAATGTGATTACAGCTCCAATGCCAAATCACGAGAAGACTGTCAACGCCATTGATGAAGATATTGATGAAGATCTGCATGTCTATTCAGTTATGGAGTTGAGCACACCATTGTCTGTTATAAAAAAGAGGCTAGTACAAGCTGGAATCTTTCCAGGTTGTCATGAAGATTGTCTATATTGTACCTATAAGCCGGATAGTTGCTTCATTTTGAGAGACGGGATTCAACGTCTCATGGATAAATATACTATAGTGTTTGAAAGAAGACCAGCATCTGTAGAAAGTATGGTGGATCATCTGACTCAGGGTAAGAAGATTGAAGAGGTTGACATGGTTGACAAAGTACCACTAAGAATCACTTCAAAGGGTCCCATTAAAATCACTCATCAGGGCCCAATCAAGATTACTGCTGAAGGGCCTGTGAAAGTTGTTGCTGAAGCCAGAGTAGCTCCTCTGATCATTACCACTCCTGGTCCTATTCCTTATACATCTGACAAAGTTGTGCCTTGGCACTATGGGTCTGATGTTTACATCCATGGTGTCAAGCAGGAACCTTTACCTGATATGCCTGTTGACATTGATAATATTGCTGGATCTAGCAAGATCACTCGTAGTGGAAGAGTCTTCTCTCCTCCAGTTGCTTCTAAGAGTGCAGTTACTCCTGCTGTTACTTCCACCACTGATGCTCGGGGCAAGGGTCCTGTTATTGAGCCTGTATCTACTGATGTGCCAGCTGCTGATGACCTCTCTAAGCAGATGGAAGAAGTATTGAAAATCATTCGCAAGAGTGATTATGATATTGTTGATCAGCTGGGGCATACTCCCTCAAAGATTTCTATGCTCTCCCTGTTATTATGTTCTGAGGCTCATGCCAAGTCATTGATCAAGTTTCTAAAGATGGCTCATGTACCCAGTGCAATTTCTGTGGACCAGTTTGAGAATTGTGTTGCTCACCTGACCTATGACAACGGGTTAGGATTTTCTGATGCTGACTTGACCCCTGCCAAGAGGGATCATAACAGGGCCTTGCATATTTCAATTGAATGCAGGGGCACTACCCTGTCTCATGTGCTGATAGACAATGGTTCCTCTCTGAATGTGTTGCCTAAGGAAGTCCTGAACAAGCTGAGTCCTGAAGATACGGTATTGAAGCCCAGTAATATTGTGGTAAAGGCTTTTGATGGTTCTAGAAGAGTAGTGCATGGGGAAATTGATCTTCCAATCAAGGTTGGCTCTCAGGTGTTTACTGCTACATTCTATGTGATGGATATTCGTCCTTCGTACTCATGTCTGCTTGGTCGTCCCTGGATCCATGGGGCAGGTGCTGTAACCTCCACATTACATCAAAAGTTGAGATATCCGGTGAATGGAAAAGTTGTTACTGTCTTTGGAGAGGAAGAATACTTTGTCAGCCATGTAAACACTTTCAAGTATCTGGAAGTAGAAGGTGAATACATTGAAACTCCATGTCAGTCATTTGAAGTGGTTCCCTGGACTGTTAAGGATTGTGTGACTCCTCCTGCTGTGAAGAAGGTTCCTGTGGTCATCAGAAACCCTCCAACAATGGCAATGGCCTCCCTCAATGATGCAAAAGCTGTGGTGGAAGAAGGTGGTTGTACTATTTGGGGTCAGCTTCCTGATATTCCATACAAGTCTGACAAGTTTGGTTTGGGTTTCACTGCAGAGTCCCAAAAGGCTGTACGTCGTGCTCGTGCTGTTCGTATCACCAATCGAGGGGTTATCAATGCTGTGGGAGATCAAGATGAAGACTACAACTTGGAGGCATGGATTTTTCCTACTGTGGGTGCTGGACTCAATAATTAGAAAGCTGAAGATGTTATCCCTATCTCCTTTAGTCAGGAGTAAATACTATTACTGTGTTATGTTTTTTAAATTTGTAATTTCTGGAACAATTAAAACTTTCAAGCCATGTGCCTTACCCGGGGCACAATGGTGTGCTTGTTGCGGGTTGTCATTTCATTTGCATACTTCATTCAATAAAATCAGTGGACGTTTCGTTTTCGTAAATATTGTGCTCCTTGTCTTTCTTTTTCTTTTATTTTTGCTTTATCAGCTATGTGTTCTTACACACACCCACGTCACTAAAATGCAGATCCTCATCCACTCTGGATCCAGTTGATAACAGTTCTACTATTGCCAATTACAATTTCGAGAATCCGATCTATCAAACTGAAGATGGAAACGAGGACGATTGTGAAATACCTGTAGAGCTTGCTAGGTTGTTACAACAAGAAGAGAAAGCTATACAGCCACATGAAGAGCCAGTCGAAGTTGTGAATCTGGGAACTGAAGAAAACAGAAAAGAGGTCAAGATAGGGGCTGATTTAGAGGACAGTGTCAAGAGCAGGTTGATTCAGATGCTACGTGACTATGTGGAGATCTTTGCTTGGTCTTATGAAGATATGCCAGGGTTGGATACAGACATTGTGGTTCACCGTTTGCCAGTGAAAGAAGATTGTCGTCCAAAGAAGCAGAAGGTTCGTCGTATGCGTCCTGAAATGTCAGAAAAGATCAAAGCAGAGGTAATGAAACAGTTCAATGCAGGGTTCTTGGCCGTAACTTCTTATCCTCAGTGGGTTGCAAATGTGGTACCAGTTCCTAAGAAAGATGGTAAGGTACGTATGTGTGTAGACTACAGAGATCTGAACAAGGCTAGCCCTAAAGATGACTTTCCACTTCCTCATATTGATATCCTGGTAGACAACACTGCTCAGCATAAGGTATTCTCTTTTATGGATGGTTTCTCTGGTTACAATCAAATCAAGATGGCACCTGAAGATATGGAGAAGACTACATTTGTGACACAGTGGGGCACCTTTTGCTATAAGGTAATGCCATTTGGTTTAAAGAATGCAGGGGCAACATATCAGCGTGCCATGGTGGCTTTGTTTCATGATATGATTCATCATGAGATAGAGGTATATGTGGATGATATGATAGCCAGGTCTCAGAATGAAGAACAACATCTTGATCATCTGCACAAGTTGTTTGAGAGGTTGAAGAAATACAGGTTGAGATTAAATCCAAACAAGTGTACTTTTGGAGTTAGATCTGGAAAGCTCCTGGGTTTCATTGTCAGTGGAAAAGGTATTGAAGTGGATCCTGCAAAAGTGAAAGCTATACGAGAGATGCCAGCTCCCCGTACTGAGAAGGAGGTTAGAGGTTTCTTGGGACGATTGAACTACATTGCAAGATTTATTTCCCAATTAACTACCATCTGTGAGCCAATCTTCAAGTTGTTGAAGAAAGATCAGGTGATGGAATGGAATGATGAGTGCCAGACTGCCTTTGATGAAATCAAGAGATATTTGCTAGAACCTCCAATTTTAATGCCACCAGTTGATGGAAGACCCTTGATTATGTATTTAACAGTATTAGACAACTCAATGGGGTGTGTATTGGGGCAACATGACGAGTCTGGTCGAAAAGAGCAGGCAATATACTACCTTAGCAAAAAGTTTACCGACTGTGAAACAAGATACTCACTGCTCGAGAAAACTTGCTGCGCTTTGGCATGGGCTGCTCGCCGACTAAGACAGTATATGTTGACCCATACTACCTTGTTGATTTCGAAGATGGATCCAATCAAGTACATATTTGAGAAACCTGCTCTCTCCGGAAGAATTGCAAGATGGCAAATGATCTTGACGGAATATGATATACAGTATACTACTCAGAAGGCCATTAAGGGGAGTGTTGTTGCTGATCATTTGGCTCATCAAGCAGTAGGTGATTACCAGTCAATGAATTTTGAGTTCCCTGATGAAGACATTATGTCTGTTACCAAAGAACCTGGACAATATGACGGACCTGAACAAGGATCTCGATGGACTATGGTTTTTGATGGTGCCTCCAATGCACATGGTAATGGTGTTGGTGTTGTGATTAGTTCCCCTGAAGGTTGTCATACCCCGATTACTGCCAGAATTTGTTTCTATTGTACCAATAACATGGCTGAGTATGAGGCATGTATCATGGGTATGCAAGTTGCTATTGATATGAAGATTCAGTTCCTTGAGGTGTATGGAGATTCAGCTCTGGTAGTAAGTCAGATTAAAGAAGATTGGGATACAAAGCATGATAATCTCATTCCTTACAGAGAACATGTGTTGTCTTTGATCCCACATTTCAAAGAGATTACTTTTGGACATATTCCACGAAGAGAGAATCAGTTGGCAGACGCATTGGCCACCATGGCATCTATGTTTGAGATAAGCTGGGATGATGAAGCTCCCAAGATTACCATTGATAGATTTGAGAAGCCTGCATACTGCAATGAGATTGACACTGAAGGGGCAGAGGAGAAGCCTTGGTTCTATGAAGTAAAAAACTATCTTGAAGCTCAGGAGTTCCCTGAAGGGGCATCTGTCAAAGATAGGAAGTTCCTGAGAAGGTTTTCTGCTAAGTTCTTTCTGAGTAATGGCATTCTGTATAAGCGTAATCATGATTCAACTATGCTTCGTTGTGTGGATAAGAAGGAAGCTACAGAAATTATGGAAGAGATGCATGATGGGACCTTTGGCACTCATTCTAGTGGTCATACCATGGCAAAGAAGATTTTGAGAGCAGGTTACTATTGGTCTACCATGGAAGCTGATTGCTATCAACACTCCAGAACATGTCACAAATGTCAAATCTATGCTGATAAAGTACATGTACCTCCATCTCCATTGAATGTGTTGACTGCGCCTTGGCCCTTTGCCATGTGGGGCATTGATATGATTGGTGAGATCAAGCCTACTGCTTCTAATGGGCATCGTTTCATCCTGGTTGCTATTGATTACTTCACGAAGTGGGTAGAGGCAGCTTCATTTGCATCTGTGACTAAGAATGTTGTGGCTCGGTTCATTAAGAATAATCTCATATGTAGGTATGGTATCCCTGAAAGGATTATCACTGACAATGGCTCTAATCTGAACAACACTATGATTACTGATCTCTGTACGCAGTTCAAGATTAAGCATCACAACTCTTCTCCGTATCGTCCAAAGATGAATGGGGCAGTTGAAGCTGCTAATAAGAACATTAAGAAGATTGTACAGAAGATGACTGTTACTTACAAGGATTGGCACGAGATGTTACCATTTGCTCTGCATGGTTATCGTACTACAATACGTACTTCAACAGGGGCAACCCCATTCTCCTTAGTCTATGGTATGGAAGCAGTTCTGCCTATTGAAGTTCAGATCCCCTCCTTGAGAATTATGAAGGATGCAGGCTTGGATGAAGATGAGTGGATTCAGACTCGACTTGACCAGATAAATTTGATTGATGAGAAAAGGTTAGCAGCAGTTTGTCATGGCCAGATGTACCAGAAACGGATGATCAAGGCTTTTAACAAGAAGGTTAAGCCAAAGGTATATCAGGCTGGTGACTTGGTAATCAAGCGTATCATATTACCACAGGGTGATCCTAGGGGCAAGTGGACTCCAACATATGAGGGACCATTTGTAGTCAAGACAGTGTTCTCAGGAGGTGCCATGATACTGACTACAATGGATGGTGAAGACTTCCCACAACCTGTAAACGCAGACATAGTTAAAAAATACTACGCATAAAAAGAGACCCGCTAGGTTGACAGGCCTAGGCAAAAATAAGGGCATCCCGGCAAACCAAAAGGGTTTGGGCAAAAATTAGGGATATATATATAAAAAGATGTACACCCGGCAAGTCGAAAACCTGAAAAGGCGGCTTGGGCAAAAAAGGGTATCCCGGTGGATTGAAAACCTGAAAGGGCAATTCAGGCAAAAGTTAGGGATTAAAGCGTATGACTATGTCTCGTTTGGATCACTCATGAAACTGCAACCAGTTGTACTACTTACTCAAGCTCAAACAGATAAAGCTCAATCCAATCGTTTCCGTCTCAACAGCAAGAAGATGAGATACTTGAGTGGCAATAGTAGAATTGAAACTCAATAGGATTATTTCCCACATAGCTGATTCTTTTTGTAAAACTTCATGACAAAATTCTCTTACTAGGGTTTATGTCTCCTTGTACAAACTTACCCGTGTATGGGTCACTTTTGATATAAATAAATTCCATCTTTTGAATCCAGATTTACTTTTACCCTATTTACATAAGCGAAACGTCCATTGGTTGTGTTTGAATGTATGTATGCCTTTGAATATGATTGATGTTTACCAGAAATGCATGTATGCTTTTAATATGATTGATGTTTACCAGAAATGCATGAAAATGCAGTAATAGTATTTACTAAGGACGAACGAGGGAAGGATTTCAACGAAGCTTCGCCGGTTCATCTTTACAAGACAGTTACAAACCATCAGTAGGACTAATCCATTTTCACAAAGTCTAATCTCCCCTGGAATTTATATCCATCTCTTTTATCCTCATACGGATATACGGGAAATTACTTTCCAATAAAGGCACGATGAACGAAGACGGGATGTTATACTTATCCTACTATCAAACGAAAACGAAGGTTATCTATACCCTACTATCCCCAACAACGGGAGGTTATCTATACCTTGTTATCCCCAGCAGACGGAGGGTTATATATTCTTCAACAACGAATCGGGATTTATTTTCCTTGGCCAGCAGTTGTTATACAAGGATATCCAGACACTTCCAGCAGTGTCGTATCATACATACATCATTTACATCATACCATAACATATATGTCTATAGTACATTACCTAAGTGCATCATGTCATACATGCATACATAAAGCATAAACTAATGTTGTTGTACAGAGTGCTACCTTGTTTTCAGGTTAATTAACCAACAAACAAGCTTATGATCTTTGGGACTGCTTTATTGTAACCTCAGGGTTACTTTATCCTCCTGATGAGCTTCTTATTACTTTGGACTGCTTTATTGTAACCTCAGGGTTATTTTATCCTCCTGATAGCCTCTCATGACTTCAAGACTGCTTTAGAGCTACTGATTGCTCTATCCTCCTGAAATCATCCTATTACTTCAAGACTGCTTTAGAGCTATTCATTGCTCTATCCTCATGAGGTCATATTATTACTTCAAGACTGCTTTAGAGCTATTGATTGCTCTATCCTCCTGAAGCCATCTAATTATTTCAAGACTGCTTTAGAGTTATCCATTGCTCTATCCTCCTGAAATTACATTATTATTTCAAGACTGCTTTAGAGCTATCCATTGCTCTATCCTCCTGAAATCATTACTTCAAGACTGCTTTAGAGCTATTGATTGCTCTATCCTCCTGAAGACATATCACATTATTATTTCAAGACTGCTTTAGAGCCATTCATTGTTCTATCCTCCTAAAATCATATCATTGCTTCAAGACTGCTTTAGGGTTATCACTATTGATTGCTCTATCCTCATGAAGACATGCTGCTACATCATTATTATTCCAGACTCCTGACAGCTTTCATCCTACACCCATATTTTGAACTGCTCCCCCCTAGTGGCATCTTTAAGCCCACTCAATCATATTCAACTAGCCATCTGTACCACTCTAGTGCACTAGTGAGTGCAAATTTTTGGGCTTTTGTGTTCAATCCCCTTCAACCTTCCAGGTTACGACTGGCAAATATACCAATCTAACCCCTCAGGTTTCAGAAAATTGAACAGGGGCAGCTGTTGCACCCCAAAATTTGCCCTCACAATACAAGACTTTGTGTTCTAAGAAGGTTCACAAGGTTCACAAGTTCTCCAACAACTTGCATAACCTTTCATGAAGTTCATAAAGTCCACAAGCTACTTTATGAAGGTTCACAAGGTTCACAAGTCCCACAGTGCTTTCAAGACCTTTCATGAGGTTCATGAAGTCCATAGGTTGCTTTTTGAAGGTTCACAAGGTTCACAAGATTCACAATGTTTACAAAGCTTTCCTAAGGGTCATGGGGCCTACAAAGCCACTTCATGATGTTCACAAGGTTCACAAAGTTCACAATTGGTCAGAAGAGTTGACAATTCCCTCAGACAATGCACCTCCTAAGCAGTGCATCCAAAACTAGGGTTTTGACTTTAATCAGGCTAAATGGACTTCCAAGACTTCAAGTGAGCTTCATAACATCTTATATGTGTATAAGAACCCCCATGTCAAGTTTCAAGACTTTTCTCAAAAGTTTGCTCAGTCAGATGATCAGATAAGTCAAAAGCAGTCAATGCAGTTAAAAAGTCAAACTGAGGTCAACTGTGGTCAAACCAAAGTCAAACTTCATGATTTTTTTTGCCAACATCAAAGAGAGGTTGGGTGAGAAATATTATCATAATAATTGTAATACCCCAAATTTTACCCTTATATTTAGTCGGTCATTTCGCATAGCATATGTACATTTGCTAACCACTAACAAGCTATGAAGGGGTTTTGTGTTGCAGATTTGGTCCCAGGGGTATTTTGGTCATTTTACACAAGTTCTACCAATTCCTTGAAGACGGGCTGTTATTAAAATTCTGAGGCATTTGATGCGTTATGGTTTTGAGGCATTTATCAATCACCAGTTCTGATCATATTGAGATTTGGCATTTGGTCAGTGGAGTTTAATTACGATTAGTTTTGCTGTTGATGCTGAAAATGTTGTGACCATGGTGCCCATATGAGTTTGGTTATGAAACAATTGGTTAACATTTTAATCGGATGAGATTAGAATTACAAATATCACTTGGGAGTGTTTATGTTTTATGACTATGTTAATGAATTTAAATGCTTGTGGATTTATTCACAATTGTTTATATTTTTTTTTAACTAGGAATAAAATATAAATAAATTCAAAGTGTTGAGAATTTTATTTCATAAAGATTGCATTATACAAAAGGGAGATTGTTTCACATTTTTGCTGTTACAAGGAATTACATTAAACCTAAAAATCCTAAGTCCTAAAAATGATAAGTGTCTTCATGTTGACCCTTGAGCTTCGCCGCAAATCTCGACTAACCTGCACATCAAAGCAAAACAAACAATATAGAAAAAAAGGTTAGGAGTTTTTTCGACACTCTCAGAACAATGTCATCATCGAGTGCCGGGAGTGGCACAACCGAAGCTGCGTCCTACCCCCGTTACCAATCCGCGCCGTTGGCGTCAGATCAAGTAACATCTGTTCTTATCTAAGGGGCAACCGAGAGAGACAAAGAGTAAAAGAAGTGGGGACCGATTTGATTTGCCGTAATTGGATTCGATTCAAAACCAAACTGAATACCATTTCATCAAGGGTCCACACCAAAAAAATTGGAAATGAAACTGAATTGGAATTCGAACTCAAAGTTCCATCATGTAAAATCAGCACATCAGTTCATATAAAACCACATATCAGTTTTTGAAAATTCAATCCATCTTCAGATCACAAGGAAGCAAGCTCAGATCTTTACGACAATCCGGTACGTGGACTCAGTTTGAAAAACATCATGGCCTAGTATCATCAAAAAACTGGATAACCGAAAGCTGCATCAGAAAAAAAGCAGTGCATCAGCAATCCAATTCAGTTTCAAAAATAAACCAAACTCTGTTCACCAGTTCATCAGCAATCAAGAGAAATCGAAACTGAGTTCGAACCCTGCAGCTAGACAACCAAACAAAACCAGCCGAATCCATATCAGAAAAAACCAGTTCATAAATCTGAATGTCATAATAGTGCAACACCTTTTGAACCAAATGAGCAAGCTCATTGCAGAAGATCGAAAGGCACAGGCCTGGGCTCAGTTCGAACATCACTGCCCAGGCAAGTAAGTGTATCAGTCAGGTTATGAGTCCCCCGCCGGAAGTTTAACACAGGCATCAAAGATCAAACAGCGTCAAGAGTCGGTATAACAACAGGTTTCCGAATCCATAAAAAGTCTACATCAGATGAATCAGAGGAAACAAGTTAGCAGCAGTTCATAATCCAATTCATGAAATCCAGAAAATCAAAACAAATCGCATTGGTTCCAAAACAAATCAAAGTAAATCCATTCGAAGCAGATCCAGTTGTGTCAAACAAATCGAAGCAGAATCAGAAATATCCATTCCAAGTGGACCCAAAAATGGAAAGTTTCAAAACAGATCAAAAAGATCGTATCAGGAAATCAGAACATATCAGAGATAAATCCCAAATCAAATCCAATCTCAGTCGAAATTATGTTGGTTTACGGAGGCTACAAAATCAAATCAATCAAAGCAAAGTAACGTATTACTCAGGCCCAAAAAAGAGAGTTAGAGAAGCATATAAAGAAGAACAACACAACCTGTGAAAACCCTAACGAAGGAGAGTGCGAAAAGCGGCCGCGAGATCGAAAGGAAGAAGAGAGTCGCGAAACCCTAGACGACCACCATCAAAGCGAATCGCACGATCGCCTTCGTCTCTCGACGGGCAATCGTACCTTGGAGCTCAGTTCATCACATCATCGCCCTCATAATCATCCCATAAATCGCGAACGATCGAACACCGTAAACCTCCGCGAAAATCACCGTCAAAAACGACGTAAGCTCATGATTAATGGTTACTATTTGGTGGTTTTGTTCTTTTCAGGTGCGGAATGAGAGAAATCATAGAGAACGAAAGAGATGAGAGGAAATCGAAACATGCGCCGCGGGGAAGGGAGTAGGGTTGTGAAACCCTAAGATCTTTTTTTTTTTTACATTCTCACCAACCGGGTTGGGTCCGGAGGTGATTACCGGCCCAACCCATTTTATTTTTCTTTTTTTTGTTTTTTATAATTAGTATTGTTTTAAATTTTATTAAAACCTTTTTTATATAAAATTAAAATTGTTTTTTAAAATAAATAAAATTAAAAACCTTTTTTATAATAATAAATAAAAACCTTTTTTTTTAAATAAATAACTTAAAATCTTTTTTTAAAAAAATAAAAATTAAAAACATTTTCTTATAATATTAAAATAAAAAAAAACATATTTTTTTTTATTTAAAATTTTATTTGTATAGTTTATATTAATTAAAATAATGTTATGTGATTATAAAAAATAAATTTTTGTATATATATAAACCCTAATTCTTACAAACCCTAAAAATTATTTTCTAAAAAAAAAATAAAACCTAATTTTAATTTTCTATATAATTCTATGTATATATTTATTATAATTCTTGTAAATTTTTATAAATAAAATTAAACCTTATAAATACTTAAATGTAAAATTTTGTGAATGTGATTATTGATTATTTAAAATTTATTTTCATTATAATGTGTAAATATTTTTCTTAATAATTGTTAATATATAATTAGAGATAATTAAATTTTGTAAATGATTAAGAAATTTATAATTATGTTATATTTAGAACTTTATATTATAGTAATTATTTAATCATTTGTGTTTCTAAATAAAAATCAAATTTTATGTTTAATCACGTTATTAATTAATTATTATTGCTAATCATATTTTGTTGCTTATTATTATTTTGAAATTTCTATCTTATTATTTTTTCTAACTTTGTCTATTTCTCTAATTATTATTGTTTCAACTAATTATTTTCATTAACTTTATATTTCTACTAACCTTATTTAATTTTTCTTATTATTTACTAACCCCAATATTTTATTTACTTATTTGTTATTTTTTTTATTATATTTATTTTGATTATATTTTACTATTTATTTTATTTATTATAATTTTGTAATTGCCTCTTGGATGTAAATTGTAATTATTTAATTATTATTATCATTATGGTTAGTAATTAGGGAGTGCTAATATGTATGATATTTAAAAAATAAATTAGATCATTTTAATATAAGATAATTAAATTAAACATTTCACACACGTAAGTCGATTTTAATCGCCGTCTCACTTCCTAAGGATATCCCTCAAGTTGCCTATGAATATTGGTTAAGTGGGGTGTATAAAGCAAGTCCCTCAAAAAGAAAATCATCAAAGTCCCTTATGGTTGCCTTTACGAATCGAGTCCCTTTCGAAAAATGATGATAGTCCCTCCAGTTTGCTTATTACACCCCACAATGGCCTTCAAAAATCCAATTGTCCCTCACATGTCCCTTAACATCCAAAGTAAGGACTACCTACTCCATTATAGTAGGGATAGTCTTACTAAAGGAAAGAATAAAGAATAAGAAAGACCTTAAAACATTAGGGTAGGCTACTCCTAGATACTTGCTCACTTCAAAACTGTTTCACACTTAAACAAATTTTCAACAAGTTTTCAAACAAGTTCTTAACACATCCTTACATGGATTATTTATTAACTATTCTGAAAATTTTCTATTCACACACTACACTTTCAAAACAATTCAAAAGTGAGCTTAAGTACCTAAGAGCCCATGGATAACCATGGATGAAAAGGGTGCTAACACCTTCCCTTTTCATAACCTACCCCCCGGACCCAAAATATTCTCTAAGGTCTTTCCTGTTCTTTTATAACCTTTCCTTATGGATAAAATAAAAGTCGGTGGCGACTCTTGCTATCCGCAACATTGTTTAAAGTCAGTTCTCCCACCGTGTTACAAAGGTGCCTTCTGGTGATCTCGCAGTTCGCAACGAAGGGGTTTTTTGAAGGGTTCGGCGGTGGCACAAATAAGTTCCTTTCTTCAATTTACAAATTGGGATTTTGGGGTTTCGAATTTGTTATTGGATTTCTTTGTTTTGTGAATTTTTGTGTGTTTGAAATTGGGGTTTTGAAATTGTCGTTGAAGGTGTTCGAATTCTTTGACGTTGTGGATTTTTTTGTGACCTTTTGTATTTCGATTTTGCTGCCTCTTCCCCTCTGGGGTTTTTGAATCCATTCTTATAATTGATTTCACAAAACGAAATAAAGAGAGGGTTTTAAGACTTTCCAAACGTGGTTGAGACATATTTGTTGATTTTGGAAAGAAAGTTACTACTCTTTTACTCTTGTATGATACATGCTGTTTTAAATTTTGGAAATATGTGGTGTCTGATTGAACTTGTCGTGATACGATTTTGGGGAGGGCTGAATGTTGGTGATTATTTCCATCTGAATCGATTATGTTTGATGCTGTTATATCTCGCGATTCATTTCCATTTTCAGCTGGGATAAGTTTTGATTGATCATTCATTGTTGATTGTAGGTCTTTGGTTATGGAAGGTTTTCAAGAAAAACAACATATTTCCTTCTTTATCTGAATCTGTTTGGTCTTGTTTTAGAATAAATTTGAACATTTTCATGGCAATAAAAACACTCTCTTTTTGGTCAAAACACGTTTAAACAATATTATAACTCAATGCCTTTTTCGGTTTGATATGTCCTGCAACAATTGGAGGTGTATATCATGAGGATTCCGTTTGTGAGATAGAATGTGTGGTAGCAAGTAATTTCAAGACCAGCCACGGAAGCTCCTATTAGCTGAACAAAGGGAATAACAATGGGATCTCCTCGCAAACAAGATATTCTCACAAATTGACATGGAGGGTAATTGGTAGTAAAGGCTTAGTTTCAACATTAATATGATATGATGTCTTGGCAGAATATTTTGAAGCTTGAATTGAGTGATTGTGTCAGGCCAACCTAGACCACCATTTCGGTTACTACCTTTAACGACACCGTAAGCAGTAGGTCCTGTTGTTGAAGAGCTTTGTCAAATGATTGGATGCAGAGACAGCAGCAAGTGGCTTTGCTTGTGAAAGAAGTTCATACTTTAATTGTTCCTTGGCCAGAAACACGCTTCTGTACAGGTTTTGTTTCCAACTGAAAGTTCTCCTAAAGTACCATTGTCTCAATCAGTAAGAACTGCAGAATTTATGTCTTAATATGCTTCACTCTTGTTGTTATAGGCTCGCCGAAGCTCTAGGTTTATTTCGTAGCTTTCTCGGCATCTAGAAGTGGCAACCATGGTTTAGAAAGATTGCACGGCATTGATGTTTTTGTTCTGAGGCAAGTTCGGACTGAGGATTTGTGTCGAAAAGCTCTCTTCAAGATAACGACTCTTGGATGTCTTGTTGATGGCAAGAGTGAACCGCCTCCTTTAGGTTTTGTTTTATTGAATAGAATAATTCCTTCTAAGATGTGTTCCATGTATTTGTGTTGAATGAAAATTAATAAACCAAATGTAAAATTATGTTACAGGATTTATCGATGTGTTTAACTGTAACCCTTCAGGTAAGATAGCTCTCATATTTGCGGTTGTTTTCTATTCTCAAATTCATTATTTTTTAATGTAATATGACTTCATCTTCGTCTTCAACTAATGATGAGTGGATTGTTTCTGGTTGCAGTTACGGAAGTTCCAGCCTTTCCAAAGTAATGTTGGTGCTGTTATGAAAATCATTGCTTCAAGGACCTGGCCCGTATTGATAGTGCGTGAGAGCTTCTCGTGGTGCAGGATATTCTAAAACACGGGCCAAACCTAGCGTACTGTGACTTTCCCTCATTGATTTGCCTTCACCTTCAGTTGTTGAGATTTTAATTTTCCTTTCTTTTTCATGTATATTTGCGATGATAGTGCTTGTTGCAGTGGACTTGGGTGGACTGCGGGAGTCAACTCTTGATATTGGAATCAAATAAATACAACTGATAATGTTTTACTTTTGGCATAGATTGTGGTGTTGCGAACGCCTTCTCGCAGCTCTCAAATGATTCAGATTACCGGAGATACCCCAAGATGACCGAACACCGTATATGCCAGAAGATGAACTCGAACGTTGGAGTTCTCCAAGAATAGAGAAGGGTGATCTACAGGGTAATCTTCTAAATTATCAGTGGAAAGAAAAAAAAGGTTTTTGTATCGTCATAATTTGATGCGAATGAACTTGGAAACGGTGTTATCTTGTATCTTTTGTAAACATAGGGTAATCACTAACTGTTTGGTTACTTGCAGGTGTGTAGGGACATGAACCTCCTAGCTTTGTAGTCTCTTGGCAATGAAACTAATCCCCTTGGCTGGGTTGCAGAAGACAGTAGACTGGTTTATGCAGCTTTGGAGAGTTTGGCTTTGGGCGGTTCTGATGGATGCCGGCGTGGAGAAGTCTTGGTAAGTTTGCCAATTAGTTCCTCTTTCTATTCTTTATAAATTCAGTTTCTGAAAAGAACATGAACAACAAGTCTATGATGAAAACCCGTTGTTAATGTGGTAGGGATCAAGTCCGAAAGGAATTCACGTAACAGGAGGAACTGGTATTGCAGTTGGTTACACCGTGTCGAGAAGCTTCTTTCTTCTGTAGAATACTGATGGTGAGGTTTGCCTTTGAAAACTTTCCTGAGATTCTCCATCAATGTCGAATTAAAGGCCTGCCAATTGAAACATCCCCGGCTGCACTATTTGCAACCACTGATTGAGAAGTCACTGATTGTGAAGCCGTTGCCGCTGTCGCAACCTGGTTTTGATCGGTAGCTGAAGGATCCTATCTGATATGGTATGTAACCTGCAGAATGCAAAGGTGGATACAACTAAATACACTCCATCCAACAAAGCTTCGCCGTATTCTCGTAATTTCATGTGAATCCATCGTGCCAGAAATATATATCACCCTCTTTCTTTGTATTGAAGTGGTAGCTGGAGATCTTTGATCTTCCCCAGTATTTGCTTATAATCTCAGATCATGGTTGTAGTTATGTCCACTTTCACAGCGCAAGTTTGTAGTAGAAAACTGTGTGACTTTGTGATTTTTCAATGAGTTGAAAGATGTATCCATACTTAGTCTATGTTGTAGATGTATGTTAACTGATACTTGCCATCTCTTTGTAATGGATCATGACCATTGTATTGAATTAATAGGGATGTTAAATTGGTCTTCGTTGTAGTATGGGTAAAAGGTTTGAATGTGAAAGCAAAAGTGGGTTTTAATTGAAAATGGACCGCATAAAAGTATGAGTTTTAACGATAATGAATAGACATGAATTTTTAAAAGGGAATTTTAATGATGGAAAGATGAATATGAATTTAAAACAAGATCTTTAATAAACATGTGATTTTTTAATGATGAAAAAGAAAAAGAAAATAAATAAATATGGATTTAAAACATTAATTTAAATAGATATGGATTTAAAACATGAATTTTAATAGATAAATAATGGATTTGGGATTAAAACAAAATGAATTTCGGAAAGTGGTATAGGAATAGTTTATCCTGCTAGGGAACGCATCCACAACTTTAGTGTTTTTACTTCTTTCAAACCTACAACACAAACAAAAGGCTAGGTAAGACGGTTAGTCGTTCATGGATGATAGTCTTAGAAAAATGCACGAGGAGGTGGGGTCTTAAGGTAAAAAATTAGGGTGCAACACCTAGTAGACAACTATAGACTAGATTGATGTCCATTACTTGAAAGGTGATTTCAAAGACTTGTGGACCTATCATGATAGAAAGGTCAACTTCTCCTATTACAACCCTTCTGGAACCATCAAATGCCTTCACCACAAGAGATGTTGGCCTCATATCAGCACCTTGATAAGCAAGCTTAGCTAGTGTTCTCTTTGGCATCACATTGAGTGCGGATCCTGTATCAACAAGCACCCTAAACAACATATCCTCTTCACATTTAATTGACACATGCAGAGCACGATTGTGCTTGCATTTTTCAGCTGTTAAATCACTGTCATCAAAGCTTAGAGTATTACAGGCCGTGATATTTGCCACAATAGAGTCGAACTGCCCCACTGTGATGTCCTTGGTCACATGAGCTTGCGTTAGGGAGTTTAGCAAAGCTTGGCGATACGCTGGGGAGCTCAACAGTAGTGACATGACTGAGATTTTGGATGGCGTCTGGTTCAGCTGATCTACCACTCGGTAGTCACTTCGACGAATAATCCGCAGAAATTCTTCTTCATCATCTTTAAGGTTCTCTTTTCCTTTGATAATAGGTTCCTTAATGACAGCTTCCTCTGGAACGGATCCTTTAAGGGCAGCAGCTTCTGGAGTGGGAACCGTTGGTGGAGGAACCGCATTATTCACTCGTGGTTCATACACGCGACCGCTTCGGGTCATTTTTCTTCCACCGGCGATATTGGCTACATTTGCTGGCTTTCTTTCCTTGAAAATTTCTTCACACCATGAATGATATCCTCTTGGGGTTATGGCCCTTGGGTGAGGTCTAGATCCTCCCCTTGGTTCAAATCTGGATTGACCCCTCCCAAATTTTGGTGGCACATCGTCACGGAATACTGGTCAGACGCTCTTGTTGTTGTTGTTGTTGTTGTTATTTCTGAGAACGACTCTTTTGCTAGGCTCTTCGGGCATATTGAACATGGGTTCAATTACCGCTACATCTTCTTTTTTCTTCCTGCTAGCGATCTCTAACATTCCTTGCTCAAGCATTGCTCGAATATCCTTTTGCACAAGGTCACAACCTTGTGGATTCAACATACATTGCTCACAATCTTCATGGGAAGTTTTAAGTGTCCAAGCTTGGGTGAGACGTTTGTGCAACTCTACCAACGACACTTTGATTTCGTCAATTATGGTAACCGTCTTGGTTTCGGATCCTTCCCCCTCTTCAGTGATAGCATTTACTCCACCATGGTTTGGTAGAGGATTATCCTTTACATTCGGGTGGTTGTCTTCGAAAGGCAGAATCCTCTTTTCGATCAACTCACGGACAAGGTGTTGGAGCGCGAAGCATCCTTCCAGGTCATGTCCTAGAGCATTTTAATGGAATAAACAGTGGGCGTTGGCGTTGTAGTAGTATGGAAGAGGGTTAGCTGGAGCTCCTAATTTCCTCGTCTTGAAGAGCCCTCTTTCTATTAGCATTGGAAATAATTCAGCGTAACTCATCGGGATGGGCTATATCTATGGCCGATTTCCTTGGTAATTGGCCCTCGGAGCCCTGTTTTGAGGTTGCTGGCCTTGTTGATGATTGGAATGATATTGTTGTTGATGATTGGGTGCCCTTTGTTGAGGACCCTGCTGAGATGACTGTTGAAACACAGGTGTTACAGCTGCTACGTAAGATGATGGATGATATTGTTGGCGATGATTCCTTGAACTCTACGCCTTTTTCCCATATGTTACGACACTTACATCACCCTCCTTCTTCTTGTGGAAGTTGTTAGTCGGCTTCTTGGCAGCACTGGCGCTTGAACTGACATTTGAAGTTGTCACCTTTCCACTTTTCAAACCAGCTTTGACCTTGACTCCTACTGCAACAATGTCAGAGAAGTTGGTGGTAACGCTGCTGATTAATCTCTCGTAGAACTATGGTCTGACTGTGTCTACAAACCAGTCTGCTAGATCCTTTTCAGTAAGAGGCGGCTCAACCTGAGCGGCAGTCCCGCGCCACCTTTGCGCATATTCTTTGAAAGTTTCGGTGCTTTTTTGCGTCATACTGAGGAGTTGGCGGAGGTCTGGAGCCAGATCCATGTTATATTTGTACTGCTGAATGAAAGCATCTGACAGATCTTGAAAACCATGGATTTTTGCTTGGTCCAGGCTTAAGTACCATTTGGCTGACACTCCTTTGAGACTGTCTTGAAAGCAGTGCACCAACAATTTGTCATTTTCAATATGCGGAGCCATCCGCCTGCAATACATGATCAAGTGTACTTTGGGGCACGTAGTTCCCTCGTACTTATCAAACACGGCCATTTTGAACTTTTGTGGGAATACTAATTCGGATACCAAACACATGTCTTTGGCATCTGACCCAAAAGTGTTACTCCCTTCAATGGCTCTCATTCTCTTGGCCATGATATCCATCTCTACTCTTAGTTTTTCATGCTTCTTGTCTTCTGCTTCGGAACCGTCTGGTATATCGAAGATTGGCTGGTGGTTGATAACAGGTCGGACATGAGTGGGTCCCCCCGCCTGAGTGAAGATGGGATTTGTTGCCATTGGACCGACTTGTGGTTGAAAGCTGGCTGCTTAAGGATTGTTGATTGGTGGTAGGAAATCCATGGACATGCCAAATGGGAACTCGGTTGTCATAACTAGAGCGGTTGGAAGGCTTGTTGCTGCTGTAGCAACTTCAGAAACCATTGTAACCTGCGTATCCATCTTTGCTTTAATCATATTAAGAACCTCCATGATCTAATTAACATTGTCCTTAATCCCTTTGATGTCATTGTCTATCTGGTCAATTCTTTGGTCGTTGTCTGCCATCCTGCGCTGAGCTTGGGCTCGAGTGTTGTATTTGTGCGAATTCAGCGTGACTTTCCCTTTTCTGGCAAATAAGAACAACGGATAAGCTGCGGAACTTGAATGCAAGACCAATGCGGGATGAGACACGAATGCAAATGCAGATGCAAATGCACAAACCATTCAAGGAAAAACAAATTTTTGTTCACAAACAAAAAGGAACAACATGTAACGACGTGCTTTAAAAAGCGTTTTTTCATTGATAATTCAAAATCCGTTACAATGGATGGCTCTTGCTAAAAATCAAGACCTTTCTTAGAACAAAAGCAGTAAAAGTAAATGCAACATAGGATTAAAATCCTTTTTAGAGAAAACAGGAAATGGTGAAACATTGATCATTCTAACAAGATGATCCTTCTCTTTCTTGGTCCTCGGCGCGGGTTTGATATTGGCGGATGATCTCCCATAGGTCTTCATTTTCGCGCTTTGTCTTGATCAAGCCGTACTTTAACTCTTCCCTAGTCACGGGGACTTCTGGTTCCATTGTTATCTCATGATCACGAGTGTAGAACATTGTTAAAGCTATTTCTTTTGACCAAAGAAGGTAAGCTCTGGTAGTTAAGCAACTTATATTTTCCATTGCAGTTATCCCCTAGATGTGAGGGTGATTCCAAGCGTAGTTGGTGCGAGCTTCTAACTCTGGGTTGCAACCTATTTCACAAAAGCAAGGTCTTAGTAGTTCTGGCTCGGGCTCCGGCCCGGTTGGATACCCATACTGACGTTGAGCAAGGATGGGGTTGTAGCTAATGACTCCTTTCGTTCCAATGAGAGGTATGTTAGGGAAGTCCTCACAGGTGGGGATCATAGCTAGATTAGCGAGACTGGGATCATACCAAGTGATGTCATAGTGCTTGAGAGTGGTAAGCTTTGCAATCCATGCATGCTTGCTATAAAGACTCCAGAGGACGTGAGTCTTGAGCAAATGGGAGGTGAACCATCTGTCGAGCAATGCAAGACAGCATGAAAACTTTCCGAGGTCATATAATTCATGGCGGTGGATGACCACGTACGTGTCTTCCAGTATCTCATTCACAGGATTCCCGATGATGAAAAGACGAATAGCCTCTTCGCTGATGAAATCATGACAACTTGGAAACAGATACAGGCCATATATCAGAAAGGCTAAAATGGCTTCGAAAATACCCAAATTTCTATTTTCGTAATGAAGTTCAGCCGTTTCCATCAATGATCCTGTTTCCATTCCATAGAATCCCCCCTTTGCTTTCATAGTCGGTAATTCTTCAGGCCTAAGATGTAATGCTCTGGCCAAGTCTTTTCTTTTTGGTTTTCCATAGGGAGCTGTGATGGTTAACGGAATTTTCAGGTAATCTGTGTATTCCTCTATGGTGGGAAGTAGCTGAAAATCCAGGAAGATGAAGTAGTGGTACACTGGATCATAAAATTCAACAAGAGCCTGCAACATGAATTCGTTAACTTAGTGCTCAACAATGGCAGAAGATCTCCATACTTTGCGATGAATGCGGCAGAATTCCTAACAAGGCCTGCCAGCATCCTAAGGTGGCCCAACTTCAAATCAGGGAAAGGGAGCATGCCTCGTCTTACCATGTTGTCATATGCAAAAGAAAAATTTGAATTTCCTTGAATGGTTAGTAAATGCAAAGATGTGATGCAAATGCGACTGGTTTTACAAAACTCAGAAGATCAATTTGTGTCAAACCCTCATTTCATTCATTATTGGTAAAAGTTTCCACCTTTAAGATACAATACAAAAAGTTCAAGTTACAACAAGAAACTAGGTTTTACAACCTAAACTAATAACTTCAAGCACGTGGCCTCTTCAACTTCTTCAAGATTGCGTTCTCCATCACCAATTTGTCCACTATCCCTTTCCAAGCTCTGGAGGTAGGGGGATATTGGAGTACTCATGGTTGCTTTGGGTGGGCTAGATGCTGGAGAAAAATAAATTCTCCTTTGTTGTTTCTCCATCGATTACTCGTCGTTCGAGCCAATCTATTAACTCATCTTTCTCTTTCACCTATTGGGCGAGCCTTGTCGTTTCGGAGAAAAGTGAATGGTATTTCCCTTCCCAAGTATCTCTCTCAAGCTGCGCTCTTGCAAGAAGTTCTTGGTATTCTTCCTTTTTCTCAATGGGAATGGAGGAGGATGACGACGCAATAACAATTTGCGTGTCCTTTTCTGGAAGGTACGGCATCTTCAAATCTTTCGCTCTAGATTGGACCCATTGAGTGAATGGCTCCAAAGCTATGCAATTTCTCTTTCCCAAATCTTCTTTCATCTTTTTGTGGATGTTCTCCTAAGCGTCAATGGTACTATTTCTCATACTTTCGGTTACCTCTGTGTTGAGATAAAAGAAACCTGATAGAAGCAAATTGTTGGGTTTATCTTTCATTGGAAAACCAAATTGCCGTCGAGCCAAGGCTGGGTTGTAATTAATTCCTCCTCGCACTCCAATAAGTGGTATATTTAGGAAACTTCCGCAATGGTCAAAATAGACTCCTCGGTCGCATAAAGGATCATACCAACAAATATCTGCTTGGGTTAAAGAGATTATCCTTTGAGTCCATCTCCATCCATTGGGATTCTCTTTGAAAGCGTCAGTTGTTGGTAAATGATTGACAAAACATTTGTATAACATAGGTGCACAACAGAGGAAAGCTCCTTTTCCTTGAAGTGTACGAGGATGAATTGAATGGTACGCATCCCCTAACAAGGTCGGTACGGGGTTTCTGCTTAAAAAAATGATGATGGAAGGGAAATTGACGAACTCCTCTACCTCGGGAAATAATACTAGTCCATAGATTAACATGGCTAGTACTGCTTCAAAGGCATATATACTCCCTTCTTTGGCAAGATAAATAGCTTTCTTGATTAAGAATTCTGAATGAAAACCTGTCGCTACTGCGAAAATAAGGTGCTGGCACAACAGAAGAGTCGCCACCTTTCGTTATTTGTCCCTCAGAGTGGGAAAGGAAACGATCGGAAAAACCTAACGAGAATGGGTAAGACAAGGCCGTCGCAACCGTTGTCTGGGTTCGGGAGTCGGTTATGCAAGGGGAAGGTATTAGCAGCCCTCACGTCCGTCGTACTCGACGGGATCCATGCTTGTTGTGATTACTAGACGGGTTGGTTGTATCTATCTACCTATCAAGGCTGGCTTAAATAGAAAAGAAAATGACTCGGCAAAGCGTCGCACTTTATGCCTAGGTATTCTCATCAGAGAACGAGAAATCAGAGTCAACGTAGTTCGACCTACGATGGGTTATGGGGGAAGGTAGCTCGCCAATACATCAGTATTGTGCCTACGTACTCTCAACAGGTATGAGAGATCAGAGCTCACGTAGTTCGGGAAACTACGGTTTATTTCCTGTCTTTTACGGAAGAAGTGTTTTTTATTGTGTTTGCAATTTCAATCGCACTAGAGACTATGACCTGAGAGTGAATGCGTCGCATGTCACCCAAAGGGTACCATACTAAACATCCAGACTGTGGAAAAGAAACTCTCCCACAATCCTTTCTCAGATAGCTTAAGGCTCGTAACGTACGAAAGAAATCATTCATGATTACTGTATCTTAAACTGTTTTGAGATGAGAAGAGAACAGGCCCAACTAGGAGGGAGACTATCAAGTCCTACTGTTGTCATGCCAAGGATTCATCCTATGGTTGAGGTTTAAACAAGGAACTCCTAGAAGTTGTCGTGCATAGGTTTCAACCTAAAGTTCTATCATCAATTCCTTATCAAAGGAAATGAGGGTCCTAAGGGATCATGTCAATGATACACAGAAACAGATAAAGCATCAGCTTAACAATAACATGCATGCAATGCAAGTGAGGGAGGAAATGTGTGTGGGGCTTCAGCCTCCACAAGCTCATCTCAACCTCAAGCCAGAATGAATAACAGTAATCATACTGAAATATAAAACAACATGCTATCAAGCAATATCCAGTAAACTGCAATCATACAGAAGAAATAAAACATGCTATCAAGCAAACAAACCACATGGGCAAGGGAGCTGGGCTCTACCGAATACCCGCAAGCAAAGCCACACAGTAACAATACAAGCAGAGGAAGCAACTCAACCTCTAGTGCAATCATGCTCCTAGATTCTACCTACTCTAAATATGGACTTATTCTAATGCATCAAGCAAGTCAAACAAAACACATCAATACAACAAAAAAAACAGATAAAAAAGTAGATCAACTCCTCTCTCAACTTCAAGCTTCAGCTCTTCCAACAGCAACTCAGTCTTCAGACTTCCATCACTCTTGACAAATATCAATTTGCTTCTCCAGGTTTCAACCCTTCAACATAAGTTTCAACTTATCTTCTTCTCCAAGCCTCAGCTCCTTAATCAGCTCCACCTTCAGGCTTCACCAATAACCACAAGTATCAACTTGATTCCTTCAGGATCTTCAAGCTTCAAAGTAAGTATCAACTTCCTTTGATCTTCAAGCTTCAGCTCTTCAGAATCAATCTCAATTGAATCCTATTCCTAAGTATCAACTTAGTCTTCAAGCTCTCAAGCTCTACCAGCTTTACCAGTCTCAACTTGGTCTTCTTTTCCTGCAAGCTTCAGCTGCTCAGAGTAATCTTTGATCACTTAGAAGTATCAACTTCATCCTTCAATCATTTATGCCTCAGCTCTGGATCTTCATCGGGTCTTCAAGTATCAACTTGCTCTTGTTGCTCTTCAAGCTTCAGCTGGAATGGCAATGCTCAAGGATTCATCCTTCTCTACACTCTTCAATGAAGTCTTCATCTTCACACTCAAGCTCAACATCTCTCAAGATACTCAAACCAGAGGAAATCACTTAATTGGATAAGCTAGGATGTTAAACTGCTTATTGACCACCAAAGGTGACCTATAAGGGTTTAACATCAAAGGACTGGTTCCCTCAAAAGTTCTACTTCCTAGGTACCATCACTTATTCCTCCCAAGGAGAGAGGTGTATACCATGGAAGGACTTTGAATCATAGGGAGGAATGGAGGTGAAAGATACCATCCATGTTTAAGAAAGAAGTTAACTAGGTCTAAACTCTTCCTAATTCCTAACCCTAAAACAACAACAAAACAAACAAGATCAAGCACTCAAGCTCCTCAATCAATCCTCAAGTCTTCTACTATGCTCCTCAATGCTTCTCAAGTCTTATACTATGCTCCTCAATGCTCCTCAATGCTCCTCAAAGCAATACCAAGCTCTCCAAGCCCACAAAGGAAAGCAAACAAAAATTCAAGCCCACAATGGCAACACAAACAATCATCAACTACAAAAATCATCTAAAAATAGTATACTACTATATTAAAACCTAATATAATTTCTAGGGTATCCTATATACCTACCCTTAATACCCTATATGTCCCAATATCTATCTTGACCTAGAAACCCAAAATTCTAGTGTTATTGTGGACCTATGTTAAGGATTGACCTAATTCTACACAACCTAATGTCATCTAATCAAAAACTAACCTAAAATTCATCACAAAATTATGGAATAAATCCAGGGGGGGCTAAAGTTCTAATCTAACTATCCTAAAAAGAATGGCCTAAAAATACTAAGGGAACTACCTAAACAAAATTAACCAAAACTATGTGTCAACATAAAAGAAATAAAAAGCTATTAAAAGAGAAAATATACAAAAAAATATTAAAAATGCATGAAATGAAAATATTTTGGTTTCATAATTTTCTAGACATGAACATGAAATGGGAGAAAAAATCCCCATACAAAAATCATTAATTTCCTATTTATTATGATTTTTTCAAAGATTAATGAAAAAAATAAAAGAAAATGAAAACAAATATGAAATAATATGGTGCAGATAGCAAGCATGTTCAGTTCAAAATGCAGATGGGCTCAAAATAGGGGTGCAGTTAGTCATGCGTGCTAGGCCCAATTCAATCAGAAATTAAATCACAAATATAAAGAAAATGAAGAAAACCACGGTATGAAAAGTAACCAAATTTAGTTCAAAACCCAGTGGGCCATGAAGGTAGGGTGTGTTTAGCAATCCAGCCCAATTCCCTTTTAATGAAACGATGCGTTTCATGCTGGTTTCAGATTCCCTCTTCAACTGAAATTGAATCTCAACCGTGAGATCTCCACCCAGTCAACAAGTCTTGCTTCATCCAATGGCTATGTCTTCGTCTTCCACCTTCAGCTAGGGTTCTTATTGAAGCCATGGAAATGCAGAGCTTCAAGCTCCATCTTCCTCCAACTCGAACCTTATCAAATCTCCATGAAAAATTGAAATTCAAAACCCTATCTTGTCCAGAATTTCATCCTGAATCTAACCATGATCTTAAAATCAATTGAATCATCCTAAATCCTCAAACCCGATCCAAGATCAAAGATATGCTCAATCATCAACTTCAACAATTCTTGCAATTAACTACCTCAGATTAATCACCAACTCACACTGACTGATTCTTGATATCTAATTCATTCTATAACTCACCATAACTCGAGTTCTTGGTCCAAACAAAAATGGTGACACCAACTGAAACTCCACCAATTACTCTCAAACTGCTCAGAATCCATCTCCTATTGGTCTCTAACAGTTCTAGCCTAACCATTCTACCTAATTATGCATAAATTATGGTGTAGAATGAATTTTGCAAACCTGGTATTTCTTGATTCACAGATGGAGGAAACCTTCACTTCAAGCCTTGTAATTCTTCAGAAACCTTCCTTGGATGATGATAGAGCTTCTGTTTGCAAAAGATTGGATGAAGAATGCTTGAATCTCAGAATCCGATTCTGACTTGCAACCTTGAAAATCCAAATGCCAATTCTTCAATTCACCATGGTTTTGCTCTCAAATCGGTCTGCACAGCTTCAATATGATCAATAGAGTGTGTTTAGATTGACAAAAGGAATGGAAATGGTTCAGAATATGGAATTCACTTTCAACTTGCAATGGAAGCAAGTGAAATGGCCAACTCTCTCTTCTCTCAAATCTTACACCAACCTTGCATCTGAGCAAGTTCTATAGGTTATATAGAGTGGTTTAGAATCATCTAGAACCATCTAGAACCTTCCCATGAGAAATTGGGATTCTCATGTCATGATATTATGAATTCATTCATATCATGCATCATCTCATGCCATAGCCCTTGCAGCCCTTGCAACTGACCTGAAATTCTCCTCATATGAGATATAGAATGAATTAAAACCCTTAACTAACTTGTACATTGAGTTTTCTTAAGTTTTGCATTTATGCCTTATTATGCAAGCAAGCAATTTCCAAAGCAGCCCCATGATCTAGGCCTCAAATCAAAATTGTGGCTGAACCATTGTTTTTAGAATGTCTTTTAGAGTCAAAATGACCTATTATATGACATGGTTTTGATGTGTAACTTGGGATTTCCAATTTCCAATTTCAACTTATTTAACTTATGCCTCCATTTTAGGTCATTTTCATCACTTTTTGATACAAGCCTTTTCAACATCTCATGACCTCCCTACTAGCCTCAAATCATCATTTTAAGAAAGTTTTATGTTGAATATTTTTCCATTTGAAGCTTGGAAAAAGGAGATATGGCCTTATGCTTGAAATGACCTATAATATCCAAATGACCAAAATGCCCTTGACTTGTCACAGCCATAACTTGAGTTCTACAAATCCTATCAAGGACTTCTAGTACTCTCTAGAAAGCTAAGAAGATGAGGAACAACATTCATGTTGACCAAGAATTCATAGGAATCATCATTTTAGGGCAAAAGTTGGATGCAAGTTGGGTGACTTTCAAGGACCCAGATTCACATACCTCAGATGACCTGTAACTTGTCAAAGTCATAACTTGAGTTCTACAAATCCTATCAAGGACTTCTAGTACTCAAATTAAAGATAAGATCAAGCGCTACAACATTCATGTTGTGGGGAAGATGAGATGACAATCACATCTTGAGCTAAACTGCCTTGAAGATAGGGATCAAACTAGGGGATTTTACACTGCCAAGCCTTAGAAACCCTAGCTTGAAACTTCTCAAACTCCTCAATCATGATGAGTTGGTATAGGAATCATCCTTATAGCATCTCAATGCATCAATCCATGATCACATGGCTCTTGGATTGGGTCTCAACCCTCTCCAAATCATCAGTTGACCTAGGGTTGACCCAGTCAAACCCTAATTCCACCACTCATGGCTGAGTCTTCTGAATCTTGTGCAATGACCTCTCTAGGCCTCATGATGGCTTTCAAGACATCTCATAAGCTTTCTCAAAGCTTCAATTCCATCCTCATGGCCTCAGAATCATCTGAGGAGCTCCCACAACTCTCAAGTTATGAGGCACACAACCTTGGTTTCAACCAATCTTTCTGAGGATCTCTCAACTTCTCTGACAAAGATATCAATCCTTGAACACTTGAACAACTTTCTTGGCTAGCTTCAAAGTCTTATACAGATCTTGATGGGAACTCATACCTCTTGATCTACTGCCTACATATCAATGAGATGTAGATGATCATGTTAGTGAACACAAACTAGGTAAATAAATGTTGGTCAAATTTTGGGGTGCAACAGCTGCCCCTATTCAAACGGCTTGAACCTGACTGGGTGAGGAGCGAACGGTTCTTAGCCAATCAAGGTGAGAGACGGTTGAATACCGATAAACCCGGAAATTTGCCAACTGCACAAGTACACGGTACTCTGATGGGAACGAATCTTTGAGAACTGAACTGATAGCTGCACGGCAACTAGTTGGAGAATTGGTCACACGGTAACTGGTAATACATAGTCGATCATGCCATCAGGCATCACGATTCCTCGGGACTCTTCAGGTCAACCATCAGGTTGATCATGCCATCAGGCATTCAAAGAAAACTGTCGGGCATCAGCCGGACTCCCTCGGGTCAACCATCAAGTTGAACATGCCATCAGGCATTCAAAGAAAACTGTCGGGCATCAGCCGGACTTCATCAGGTCAACAATCAGGTTAAACATGCCATCAGGCATTCAAAGAAAACTGTCGGGCATCAGCCGAACTTCATCAGGTCAACCATCAGGTTGAACATGCCATCAAGCATTCAAAGAAAACTGTCGGGCATCAGCCGGACTCCCTCAGGTCAACCATCAGGTTGAACATGCCATCAGGCATTCAAAGAAAATTGTCGGGCATCAGCCGAACTTCCTCAGGTCAACCATTAGGTTGAACATGCCATCAGGCATTCAAAGAAAATTGTCGGGCATCAGCCGGACTTCCTCAGGTCAACCATCAGGTTGAACATGCCATCAGGCATTCAAAGAAAATTGTCGGGCATCAGCCGAACTTCATCAGCAAGTCGGGAATAGAATTCTTGGTCAATCATGAGCCAACTGGGAATATCTAAACCTCTGCCATCAGGCACTCCGCATCAGCTGAGAGAACTGCTTCATTAACACTGTCATACTTCAATCATGGAGTCTTCAAGGGAGGTTTCAACTTCGCCGTTCAAAAACCTGCTGCGGATAACGCCCCTCCGCTGGGGATTCTGGAGAACTATTAAGTAACTCCGCTCCGGGGATCCAGAAATCATTCTGGATGAATCAACTCTGCTGAGGACTTCAAGAATCATCTTGGAAAAATAACTCCGCCGGGGACTTCAAGAATCATCTTAAACCGTCGACCATTCTGGAGACTTCAGGAATCATCTTGGACAAATAACTCCGTCGGGGACTTCAAGAATCATCTTGAACCGTCGACCATTCTGGAGACTTCAGGAATCATCCTGAGCGAACACCCTGCCGGGAACTCTAAGTATCAACTTGAGCAACCACTCTGGCGACTGCACCGGGGATCTTAAGAATCATCTTAAGCAAACGACCCTGCTGGGGAATTCAAGAATCATCTTGAACCGAAGACTTTGCTGAGGGCTTCAAGAATCATCTTGAACAAGCGGCTTCGTTGGGGAGAATGTCAGGAATCATCCTGAGCAATCGATTCTGCGGCGGAACACCTGCAAAACAAGAACGGTAACAACCTAGATCATGTTTATTATGCATATGCTTCGGCAATGGCGCAATGCTCCACACGGTGGAAATGCTATGCGTTTATGATAAATGCTATGCAGTCATGCAAAATGATGCGATCCCGTCAGCAAAATAAATGTCGAAGGGGAATCCTCCTCTCAAGGAGAAAGGACTACTCAGATAGAGGAATCATCCTGCTGAGGAAAACAAGGTCACGCCAATCTCAATTGGACTCCGCAGGGGACACACCTTCAGTTGACTGCTGCGGGAGAAACAACTTCAGTTGACTGCTGCAGGGGGACGAAGCTCTACGAGAACTTGGGCCTACTGAGGGAAAGCGATGTCAATCGCGGAATTAACCTGTGTGGCCTTCATGGCTACTTCTCTGGAGATAACGACTCTGTGGGGAAACAACATCAGCTATTCAACCTTCCGCTGGGGAGAACCAATCATGGCTTGAGCAGCTTCCAAGGATTCAGCTCTCTTGGGGATCTGCAAACTCGGCCGAGGAAGGAGAAATCATTCTGCTTCGCTGGGAAGTACGACTCTGGGGGGGAATCTCAATTCCGCTGGGGACTTCAGTCCGGACTATCAGTTGCTGCACACTTCAGTATGACTCAGCTGAGGAGATGGCACTCCTTCAGGATGCATCTGATTGGGGAGAGAATCATCTCTACCTGGGGAGACATATCAATGCTCACGATCTCGCGTTCAGACTCTGCGGGGAGAGGCTGCTGAACTTTGCTGGAGAAGGAGGAATCATCCTTCTTCAGGATGCGCACGGCGCACTGTCTGGAATATGCTACACCTGTAACAACACAAACAAACAGGCAAGATACCCTTCTCAAAGGGACCTATCAAGGTTATTATCTCGTGACAATATTCAAGTAATTCATTGTTTCAACAATCAGTGGCTTAGGCCAGTAAGTTTATGTATGCGCATTTTATCAAAAACATCGGCGTTCTTTTTCGCAAACAAAATAGATAAATGCTAAACAGGCAAACAGAATTGCTGAATAGTATGCATTTTATTGATAACGAACCCCTGAATGGGTAAAAAAGTTTTACAACAGAGGCAAGCTCCTGGAATGAGGAAGCCGCGCAAAAATAAAACATAAATATACATCAGTATATACAAATGTCGGCAACAAGGCGTAGACGAACACCATGAGTTGATCCCTCTATGACCCACTCGACTTCGATACTTCTCCGACGCTTTAGCTTCGGAAGAGATTGATTCAGATAAACGGCCCTCAGGTCTTCCGAACCACTAAACAATGAAAGTCCACACGCGGAACGCAGTCATTTGCTTTTTCAGATCCCTAACTTTTGCATGAACCGCCCTTTGCGGGTTTTCAGTTCACCGGGATACCCTTTTTTGCCGAAGCCGCCCAGTGTAGGTTTTCGACTTCGCGGGTGTACATTTTTTCAATTTATATCCCTAATTTTTGCCCGAACCTTTTATTCTGTTTTTGGTTCGCCGGGATGCCCCATTTTTTTCCTGGACTCTCTTTTTTTGTCCAGCGGGTCACTTACAAGCAAAGTATGTTTTAACTGCGTCCGTGTTCACCGGGGATGCAAAATCTTCACCATCCATCGTGGATAACAACAAAGCTCCTCCCGAGAAGACCTTGCCGACGACATACGGACCTTCGTAATTCGGAGTCCACTTGCCCCGGTGATCGGAGTGTGGAGGAAGAATCTTCGTCAGGACGAGATCACCCGTCTGAAAGCTTCTAGGACGCACCTTCTTATCATAAGCTTTCTTCATTCGGCTTTGGTACAGACGACCATGCGCAATCGATGCTAACCTCTTCTCGTCCATCAGGCTGAGTTGGTTCAGTCGGTTCGTAATCCATTCTGCCTCGTCGAGTTTCACATCAACCAAAACTCGCAAAGAAGGGATCTCCACTTCTAACGGTAGGAGAACTTCCATACCGTACACCAAGGAGAAAGGAGTTGCCCCGATCGACGTACGTACTGTCGTACGATAACCGTGCAGTGAAAATGGCAACATCTCATGCCAATCTTTGTAGGTCACAACCATCTTCTGAACAATATTCTTTATGTTCTTGTTGGCCGCTTCAACGGCACCATTCATCTTTGGCCGGTAAGGAGACGAGTTGTGGTATTCAATCTTGAAACTCTGGCATAGCTCCTTCATCATCTTGTTATTCAGATTCGAACCATTATCAGTAATGATCCGCTCGGGAATTCCGTAACGACAGATGATGTCCCTCTTTATGAGTTTAACCACCACCTGCTTGGTCACATTAGCATATGAGGCTGCCTCCACCCACTTGGTGAAGTAGTCGATAGCTACCAGAATGAAGCGATGATCGTTAGACGCAGTGGGCTCGATCCTGCCTACCATGTCGATGCCCCACATGGAGAACGGCCACGGGGAGGACATGACATTTAACGGGCACGGCGGCACATGAACTTTATCAGCATAAATCTGGCATTTCTGACATCTCTTCGCGAATTTGAAGCAATCAGACTCCATCGTCAGCCAGTAGTACCCTGCTCTTAGGATCTTTCTCGTCATAGCATGCCCGCCAGCGTGCGTACCAAATGTGCCCTCATGGACTTCTTCCATGAGCATACTCGCCTCTTTCTCATCTACACATCTGAGTAGCACGAGATCGTGGTTTCTTTTATACAACACTCCATCAGGATTGAGATAAAAATTTCCAGACAGCCTCCTCAGAGTCTTCTTATCCTGGGTTGACGCCCCCGCAGGATACTCCTTAGTCATATGGAAAGTCTGGACGTCGTGGAACCATGGCTTGCCGTTGGCGGCTTCCTCGATCGCAAAGACGAATGCAGGTCTATCAAGACGAGATAGCATAATTCTTGGAGCCTCATTCCAAAAATTGACTTTATACATTGAAGCCAACGTGGCTAGGGCATCAGCCATCTGATTTTCTACTCTGGGCACATGATGGAGTTCCACTCGATCAAAGAACGGAAGTAGCCTTCTGGCATAATTCATGTACGACACCAAATTCGATTGACGAGTCTCCCACTCCCCTTTAATCTGGTTAATCACTAGCGCCGAGTCACCATATACGTCTAGGTTCTTGATTCTCAAATCAATTGCCTCTTCTAGACCCATAATGCATGCTTCGTACTCCGCCTCATTGTTGGTGACTGGAAACGTCAGTCTCGCAGTAAACGGGATGTGGGATCCGTGGGGAGTCGTGATGACCACCCCTATACCACTTTCGTAGGAATTAACCGCCCCGTCAAATATCAATTTCCACTGGGATTTCCTATCTGGCCCCTCGTCGGGCAACGGCTCATCGCAATCTTTCGCTTTGAGAAACATGATATCCTCATCAGGGAATTCAAATTTCATTGGCTGGTAATCCTCGATTGGCTGTTCGGCCAGGTATTCAGACAATACACTTCCCTTGATGGCCTTCTGGGACACGTACAGAATATCATATTCCGTTAACACCATTTTCCATCTGGCAATCCTGCCCGAAAGAGCCTGCTTCTCGAAGACGTACTTGATCGGATCCATCTTTGAAATTAGCATGGTGGTGTGATTGAGCATGTACTGTCGTAAACGCTTGGCAGCCCAGGCTAGTGCACAACACGTCTTCTCCAACATCGAGTAACGAGATTCATAGTCTGTGAACTTTTTACTCAAGTAGTAAATGGCATGCTCCTTTCTGCCCGTCTCGTCGTGCTGACCGAGAACACACCCCATACTATTCTCAAGAACTGTCAAGTACATGATTAATGGCCGTCCGGCCACTGGGGGTATCAAGATTGGAGGTTCCTGCAGATACTGTTTTATCTTGTCGAATGCCTTATGGAAATCCGCATTCCAGATAATCGCCTGATCTTTCTTTAATAGTTTGATTATCGGCTCACACGTGGCCGTGAGCTGAGAAATAAACCTTGCAATGTAGTTTATTCGGCCCAAGAAACCACGAACTTCTTTTTTTGTTTTTGGTGTTGGCATCTCTTGTATTGCTTTTATCTTCGCAGGATCAACCTCGATGCCTCGTTCACTCACGATAAACCCCAGTAGTTTTCCGGACCGTACTCCGAAAGTACACTTGTTATGATTCAGCCTCAACCTGAACTTCCTAAGCCTCTCAAAGAGCTTCAGCAAATTGACCAGATGTCCCTCCTCCGTTTGGGACTTCGCAATCATGTCATCAACATAGACTTCAATCTCATGATGAATCATGTCATGAAACAAAGTTACCATTGCTCTTTGGTAAGTGGCCCCTGCGTTCTTCAGACCGAAAGGCATTACCTTATAGCAAAATGTTCCCCAGGGAGTGATAAACGTCGTTTTCTCCATGTCCTCCGGCGCCATCTTGATCTGGTTGTAACCGGAGAAGCCATCCATGAACGAAAACACGGAGAACTGGGCTGTGTTGTCGACCAACACATCGATATGAGGCAACGGGAAATCATCTTTAGGGCTCGCCCTATTCAAATCCCGATAATTGACGCACATGCGTACCTTACCGTCCTTCTTCGGTACAGGCACTATGTTGGCGACCCACGGAGGGTAAGTAGTGACCGCTAAGAAGCCAGCATCAAGCTGTTTCTGCACTTCTTCCTTGATCTTAACGGCCATATCTGGTCTCGTCCTCCTAAGCTTCTGCTTAACGGGAGGGCAATCTTCTCGCAGCGGCAAGTGGTGGACCACGATATCCGTGTTAATTCCGGGCATATCTTCGTATGACCAAGCAAAGACGTCACTATACTCTCTTAGCATCTCGACCAATCTCTGCTTGACGTCACTCTGCAGGGCAGCCCCTATCCTGACGTTTCTGACGAGCTCTTCAGAACCCAGATTTACAATCTCGATCTCCTCCTCATGAGGCAGAATAACTTTTCCTCTTGTTTCAACAAGCGGGCCAACTCTTCAGGAAGGTCTTCGTCTTCATCAATCTCTTCTTCGGCTTGATAGATCGGGCAGTCGAAGTCGAAGTGAGCCGTAGAAGGTCCAAAGTTGATGTCATCTGTTATGTGGATCCTGCAATAACAAGGGTTAAGTTTAAAACAAGTATGTGCAGGTTAACACAAACCCCATTGCCATTTTACTGTTTTTCAAAACAAATATAAAAAAGGAATAACAGAGATCACAATATTTGAATACGAAAAAAACGCCTTTGATTTATTAACAAAATGCATGTACATAATCCAATAAGGCCCTGACAATAAAACCACTATGCCCCGGGTAGGACATAGGGTTGTACAATGATTGGAAAAAAGTAAATCATTACTCTTCACTTGTCATCTGGATGACATCCTTGATGGTCCAATTGTTGAGGCCCTCGCCCGGCTTGCTTGGCTGGATCCAAGAGTCGAGGTCACAATCGCTATCCTCGCTGTCTTCAGACACCGCGTTGATGCTTTCGAAAATCATTCCGCCGCTGGTAAATTGGATCGGCCCTTTACCTCGAGACGCACTGCTAGACGAAGAAGAAGCTTCAGCTCCGGGAGAATATCCCAACCCAAACTTATCTTGCTTGTTGGGTATCTCCAAAATTCGCCCCCAGCCTGGGGTAGATCCGGCTTGGACAACGGCCCGAGCTTCCTTGAACGAGGAGAGATTCATCTCTGGCTTTTCTGTGACTACAGGAGCTACTTCTTTTACCTTGACAGCCTCGAACGCTTGACAAAGAGTTTCATGGATTTCTCCATCCATTTCCACAAACTTGAAGGACGAAAAATGGCTCACCATTATGTCTTCCTCGCCACACACGGTTACGATGCTTCCTCTGACAGCATATTTGAGCTTTTGGTGCAACGTGGAGGTCACGGCACCAGCAGCATGGATCCACGGCCGGCCCAAGAGACAACTGTAGGCAGGCATGATGTCCATAATATAAAAGACCGCGTCGAACGTTTCCGGGCCAACTTGGATTGGCAGGGTCACCTCCCCGAAAACGTGGCGTTTAGTCCCGTCGAACGCCTTCACAACCAGATCACTGGGTGTGCAGATCACTCCGCGAGTGTCTAACTTCATTAATGCCTTCTTCGGAAGGACATTAAGCGACGAACCCGTGTCCACCAGCACGTGCGACATGATTGTGCCCCTACACTCTATCGAGATGTGCAGGGTGCTGTTATGGTTTCTCCCCTTCGGCGTCAGCTCCAGGTCTGTGAAACCTAGCCCGTTTCCAGCATTAACATGGGCTACAATCCCTTCTAGCTGATTTATCGATATTTCTTGCGGTACGTAGGCGGCGTTCAACACCTTCAGCAGCGCATTGCGGTGTGCTTCAGAACACAGCAATAAGTTCAGAATGGAAATCTTCGAGGGCGTCTGATGGAGATGGTCTACAATCTTGTAGTCACTCTTTTTAATCAACCACATAAACTCCTCGGCATCTTTGACAAGCAAATCTTTTTCTACCCCACACGGGGTCTCTTCGACGACTTTGCTTTTACCCTTATCGGTCGCATCAGCTCTGATTGCTTTATCCGCCACGACCTCTGGCGGTGCAAACACTCTTCCGCTGCGAGTAATACCACTGATTCCTGCGAGGTTCTCCACAGTCGACCCATATGGTTCCAGCTCCAACCTCTGTTCGTTGCAGTAGACTTCAGCCCCATAATGCCACGAAACAGCGTTAGTGCTCTCGAAGGGTATCGGCCCAGCCTTGGTGATGGTAATTGTGGGCGGTCTGGGCGCAGAAATGGTTATCGGCCGCGAGGGATGGTGATGGTGGCGACTTCATCGGCCTGCTTCAGCACTACCTCTCCTGATCCACCCTCAGCCCTCCGGCTAAACTGCAGAATCCCCTGAGTCATCAGACTTTGAATTCCTTCTACCAACTGCTCACATCCATCAGAATGCATGGCACAGTCCATGCATAACTCTCCGCAACTTGGAAAGAACCCTCTTTTCAGCAACTTAGCTTTAACGAAGCTAAGCGGCGTCTTTAGATCTCTGACATCAGTCAACAAATCTGCACTCTCGTCTTCGATAATGGCGTTCACACCACTTCCCCTATGATTCGGCATAGGATTCTTCGTGACATTGGGCACATTATCGGAGAAGTTAATGATCTTGGCATCCACCAAGTCCTGCACCTTGTGCTTGAAGGCTTTGCAGTTCTCGATTGTGTGGCCTGGTGCCCCTGAGTGGAAATCGCAAGTGGCATTTGCATCGTACCCTGGTGGAGGTGCCCCTGTCAAGGGAGCCATCTTCCTCTTCTGGACCAACTGTAGCTGAAGTAAAGTCTGCAAGAGCTGCGCGTACGACATGGGCGGTGTCTCGATGTGACGGTTTGCCAAAGATGCTCGATTCTGGTACTTCCTGTATCCCTGTTGATTCGGTTGCTGCTGCTGCTGTGGAGCTGTTGGGATATTTATACTGGCCACCTGCTACTGAGGGCCTTTACCCTTTCTTCAAGCGTTGGTCACAACGCTCGCTTCTCCTTCTCGCCTTTTGCCAGCATAAGGTTTCTTTCCACCTCCTCCAGCTGAGGATGACTCACCTTGACTTTTCCCGATCTTGATCCCGTTCTCGACGTGCTCGCCCATGATGATGAGATCTGAGAACTTCCCAGACATACCGCTGACTAACTTTTCATAGTAAACCCCTGGGAGGGTGGCTACAAACATCTGCACGAGCTCTCGTTCAACCATCGGCGGCTGAACCCTGGCTGCCAACTCACGCCACCGCTGGGCGTACTCCTTAAACCCTTCATTGTTCCTCTGCGACATATTCTGTAGCTGAACTCGGTTCGGGGCCAAGTCGCTATTGTACTGGTAGTGCTGCACAAATGCTTCAGCAAGATCCTTCCATGTGCACACACTAGTGGGCTCCAGACCCATGTACCACTCGAGGGATGGCCCGGAAAGACTGTCTTGGAAGAAGTGCATCAGCAACTTCTCGTCTTCGGAATAAGCAGACATCTTCCTGTGATACGATCTCAGGTGGACACGAGGGCAAGTGGTTCCCTTATATTTCTCAAAGTCAGGTACCTTGAACTTAGGAGGCACCTTGAAATCAACAATTAATCCCAGCTTGGACATATCAACGCCCAAAGTATTCTGATTCTCGATATCTCTCATTTTATCTTCAAGTGCTTTGAATCTAAGCCGCGCTTCAGCATTCAGCTCCCCTTCAGCACCTCTCTGAGAGAACACATCATCCTGATGATCCTGAAGCCATGGCTGAGGCACAAACAGGTTCCCGACGCCTGCATTGCCGTTGCCCGGCCCGATATTGACATTAGCTCCCAGACTCCCATTACCGATGCCCGCCGTATTGAGTCCGATGTTGGCCATCACATTGCCATTAGCACTGCCGTTGCCCCCGGCCACGGGGACACCATTCTGTGGGGTTTCAACTGGGGGAGGAGTAGGCACAGTCCCACCATGGAGCACGCCGTTGCTATCAACCCTGGAGATCAAAGGCTGAACCAAAGTTCTGAGCTGATCCTGGCCATTGGCGACCACTTGCATGAGCTCCATGAAGCGATCCATCCTTTCGCAGAGCTCCTGAACATCAGTTTGCACTTGCTCCATGATCCTGGTCTGATTAGCTCTAGTTGGATAGCGGTGAATCGGTCTCTGATCAATCCTGGAACCACCGAAGACAACCTGAAGTAACTTGAAAAAACCTGTGAAACACAAAAGGGTTAGGAAAAACAACAAAATGCTCGTCATGCAGATGCTTCATGAAAATGCATGCGTGTGTCTGTGCGTTAGGGAGATCTCCCCCGATCCTAATGCCTGAGTGCCAGTGCTGATAATAATAAGAAGAAGTCCAAGTCCAATTAGGGAAACAACAATCTCATATATAAAGAAAGCCTATCAAGGCAGTACATAGCATCAGCGAGTACAAGATGAATCAACAGCGTGACCTCAGCCAACAAGCCTGGTGATGGTCAGCATACAACAATGATCAAAACAAAAGGAATACAAATAGTCAAGTACGGCCACGGGCGCGATACTCTTCTAACAACTCCTTCGTTTCTGGATGATCAGGCAGAGTGAGCAACCCATTCACCTCGAACGCAGAAGGTTTATGAACCAAACTGAGCAACCTGCCGTAAGATTTTCGGAACTCATCCCTCACAGAATCATCTGCTAGAGCTATCAAACCAGTCAACTTAACCACATCAGGGGCCGGGAACTTGTAAGGCACGGTCTTCCTCAGAGAGGCCATAATAATACAATAGGAGGCAAGAAATCCTGGATCGGGGAAAACGGTACCTGCAACACAGACACACGTTAATGAAATGCAAATGAGTATGTAAACTAATGCAAAATGCAATCATGCAATAGGAGACCAAGGCAACTGCTGTGGAGATTCTGCATCAAGAAAACCATAATCTTGCTCTATCAAGAACAACCGCTGCATCTGATAAGAAGAAAACCTTGGTGGCGGACCACAAATCTGCTCCGTCAAGAACAACCATCTGATAGGGCCATATACATAGGATCATAATTCTGCTCTGTCAAGAACAAATGTCTGATAATAAATACCTCTGATATAGGACCAAGAAATCCGCTCTGTCGAGAACAAAATACATCTGCTGATGAGATCTTCAGACCCCACTCAAAAATCTGCTCTATCAAGAACAAACATACATCCGCTGATGAGATCTTCAGACCCCACTCAAAAATCTGCTCTATCAAGAACAAACATACATCCGCTGATGAGATCTTCAGACCCCAATCAAAAATCTGCTCTATCAAAAATCGAGCCCTAAGGGCCACGCAAGAAGCATCAAAGAGAATCTTGTCTGAGTGAGATTTCACTGCTAGCTGGTGCGAGCTAAGCAAGCAGGCTAACCACTACTCTCTCTCTAAATCTATATGTGTACTCAAGCCCGGGTTCGGCTTATCTCTCAACAGATTACCCCTTCATACCCACAGCAATAATCAGAATAAAATAATGCTGAAAGTAAATGACTGAAAAGTAAATCCATACAACACCCCTGACGGGAAAACAAGCGCTAGGATTGACTTGCGTAGGGAACTATTGGAGTCCCTAACAGAGTCGCCAGCTATCGCTACTGCAAAAATAAGGTGCCGACACAACAGAAGAGTCGCCACCTTTCGTTATTTATCCCTCAGAGCGGGAAAGGAAACGATCGGAAAAACCTAACGAGAATGGGTAAGACAAGGTCGTCGCAACCGTTGTCTGGGTTCGGGAGTCGGTTACGCAAGGGGAAGGTATTATCACCCCTCACGTCCGTCGTACTCGACGGGATCCACGCTTGTTGTGATTACTGGACGGGTTGGTTGTATCTATCTACCTATCAAGGCTGGCTTAAACAGAAAAGAAAATGACTCGGCAAAGCGTCGCACTTAATGCCTACGTATTCTCATCAGAGAACGAGAAATCAGAGTCAACGTAGTTCGACCTACGACGGGTTATGGGGGAAGGTAGTTCGCCAATACATCAGTATTGTGCCTACGTACTCTCAACAGGTATGAGAGATCAGAGCTCACGTAGTTCGGGAAACTACGGTTTATTTCCTGTCTTTTACGGAAGAAGTGTTTTTTATTGTGTTTGCAATTTCAATCGCACTAGAGACTATGACCTAAGAGTGAATGCGTCGCATGTCACCCAAAGGGTACCATACTAAACATCCAGACTGTGGAAAAGAAACTCTCCCACAATCCTTTCTCAGATAGCTTAAGGCTCGTAACGTACGAAATAAATCATTCATGATTACTGTATCTTAAACTGTTTTGAGATGAGAAGAGAACAGGCCCAACTAGGAGGGAGACTATCAAGTCCTACTGTTGTCATGCCAAGGATTCATCCTATGGTTGAGGTTTGAACAGGGAACTCCTAGAAGTTGTCGTGCATAGGTTTCAACCTAAAGTTCTATCATCAATTCCTTATCAAAGGAAATGAGAGTCCTAAGGGATCATGTCAATGATACACAGAAACAGATAAAGCATCAGCTTAACAATAACATGCATGCAATGCAAGTGAGGGAGGAAATGTGTGTGGGGCTTCAGCCTCCACAAGCTCATCTCAACCTCAAGCCAGAATGAATAACAGTAATCATACTGAAATATAAAACAACATGCTATCAAGCAATATCCAGTAAACTGCAATCATACAGAAGAAATAAAACATGCTATCAAGCAAACAAACCACATGGGCAAGGGAGCTGGGCTCTACTGAATACCCGCAAGCAAAGCCACACGGTAACAATACAAGCAGAGGAAGCAACTCAACCTCTAGTGCAATCATGCTCCTAGATTCTACCTACTCTAAATATGGACTTATTCTAATGCATCAAGCAAGTCAAACAAAACACATCAATACAGCAAAGAAAACAGATAAGAAAGCAGATCAACTCCTCTCTCAACTTCAAGCTTCAGCTTTTCCAACAACAACTCAGTCTTCAGACTTCCATCACTCTTGACAAATATCAATTTGCTTCTCCAGGTTTCAACCCTTCAACATAAGTTTCAACTTATCTTCTTCTCCAAGCCTCAGCTCCTTAATCAGCTCCACCTTCAGGCTTCACCAATAACCACAAGTATCAACTTGGTTCCTTCAGGATCTTCAAGCTTCAAAGTAATTATCAACTTCCTTTGATCTTCAAGCTTCAGCTCTTCAGAATCAATCTCAATTGAATCCTCTTCCTAAGTATCAACTTAGTCTTCAAGCTCTCAAGCTCTACCAGCTTTACCAGTCTCAACTTGGTCTTCTTTTCCTGCAAGCTTCAGCTGCTCAGAGTAATCTTTGATCACTTAGAAGTATCAACTTCATCCTTCAATCCTTTATGCCTCAGCTCTGGATCTTCATCGGGTCTTCAAGTATCAACTTGCTCTTGTTGCTCTTCAAGCTTCAGCTGGAATGGCAATGCTCAAGGATTCATCCTCTTCTACACTCTTCAATGAAGTCTTCATCTTCACACTCAAGCTCAACATCTCTCAAGATAGTCAAACCTAGAGGAAATCACTTAACTGGATAAGCTAGGATGTTAAACTGCTTATTGACCACCAAAGGTGACCTATAAGGGTTTAACATCAAAGGACTGGTTCCCTCAAAAGTTCTACTTCCTAGGTACCATCACTTATCCCTCCCAAGGAGAGAGGTGTATACCATGGAAGGACTTTGAATCATAGGGAGGAATGGAGGTGAAAGATACCATCCATGTTTAAGAAAGAAGTTAACTAGGTCTAAACTCTTCCTAATTCCTAACCCTAAAACAACAACAAAACAAACAAGATCAAGCACTCAAGCTCCTCAATCAATCCTCAAGTCTTCTACTATGCTCCTAAATGCTTCTAAAGTCTTCTACTATGCTTCTCAATGCTCCTCAAAGCAATACCAAGCTCTCCAAGCCCACAAAGCAAAGCAAACAAAAATTCAAGCCTACAATGGCAACACAAACAATCATCAACTACAAAAATCATCTAAAAATAGTATACTACTATATTAAAACCTAATATAATTTCTAGGGGATCCTATATACCTACCCTTAATACCCTATATGTCCCAATATCTATCTTGACCAAGAAACCCAAAATTCTAGTGTTATTGTGGACCTATGTTAAGGATTGACCTAATTCTACACAACCTAATGTCATCTAATCAAAAACTAACCTAAAATTCATCACAAAATTATGGAATAAATCCATAGGGGAGATAAAGTCCTAATCTAACTATCCTAAAAAGAATGGCCTAAAAATACTAAGGGAACTACCTAAACAAAATTAACCAAAACTATGTATCAACATAAAAGAAGTAAAAAGCTATTAAAAGTGAAAATATACAAAAAAATATTAAAAATGCATGAAATGCAAATATTTTGGTTTCATAATTTTCTAGACATGAACATGAAATGGGAGAAAAAATCCCCATACAAAAATCATTAATTTCCTATTTATTATGATTTTTTCAAAGATTAATGAAAAAAATAAAAGAAAATGAAAACAAATATGAAATAATGTGGTGCAGATAGCAAGCATGTTCAGTTCAAAATGCAGATGGGCTCAAAACAGGGGTGCAGTTAGTCATGCGTGCTAGGCCCAATTCAATTAGAAATTAAATCAGAAATATAAAGAAAATGAAGAAAACCACGGTATGAAAAGTAACCAAATTTAGTTCAAAACCCAGTGGGCCATGAAGGTAGGGTGTGTTTAGCAATCCAACCCAATTCCCTTTTAATGAAACGATGTGTTTCATGCTGGTTTCAGATTCCCTCTTCAACTGAAATTAAATCTCAACCGTGAGATCTCCACCCAGTCAACAAGTCTTGCTTCATCCAATGGCTATGTCTTCGTCTTCCACCTTCAGCTAGGGTTCTTATTGAAGCCATGGAAATGCAGAGCTTCAAGCTCCATCTTCCTCCAACTCGAACCTTATCAAATCTCCATGGAAAATTGAAATTCAAAACCCTATCTTGTCCAGAATTTCATCCTGAATCTAACCATGATCTTAAAATCAATTGAATCATCCTAAATCCTCAAACCCGATCCAAGATCAAAGATATGCTCAATCATCAACTTCAACAATTCTTGCAATTAACTACCTCAGATTAATCACCAACTCACATTGACTGATTCTTGATATCTAATTCATTCTATAACTCATCATAACTCGAGTTCTTGGTCCAAACAAAAATGGTGACACCAACTGAAACTCCACCAATTACTCTCAAACTGCTCAGAATCCATCTCCTATTGGTCTCTAACAGTTCTAACCTAACCATTCTACCTAATTATGCATAAATTATGGTGTAGAATTAATTTTGCAAACCTGGTATTTCTTGATTCACAGATGGATGAAACCTTCACTTCAAGCCTTGTAATTCTTCAGAAACCTTCCTTGGATGATGATAGAGCTTCTGTTTGCAAAAGATTGGATGGAGAATGCTTGAATCTCAGAATCCGATTCTGACTTGCAACCTTGAAAATCCAAATGCCAATTCCTCAATTTACCATGGTTTTGCTCTCAAATTGGTCTGCACAGCTTCAATATGATCAATGGAGTGTGTTTAGATTGACAAAAGGAATGGAAATGGTTCAGAATATGGAATTCACTTTCAACTTGCAATGGAAGCAAGTGAAATGGCCAACTCTCTCTTCTCTCAAATCTTACACCAACCTTGCATCTGAGCAAGTTCTATAGGTTATATAGAGTGGTTTAGAATCATCTAGAACCATCTAGAACCTTCCCATGAGAAATTGGGATTCTCATGTCATGATATTATGAATTCATTCATATCATGCATCATCTCATGCCATAGCCCTTGCAGCCCTTGCAACTGACCTGAAATTCTCCTCATATGAGATATAGAATGAATTAAAACCCTTAACTAACTGGTACATTGAGTTTTCTTAAGTTTTGCATTTGTGCCTTATTATGCAAGCAAGCAATTTCCAAAGCAGCCCCATGATCTAGGCCTCAAATCAAAATGGTGGCTGAACCATTGTTTTTAGAATGTCTTTTAGAGTCAAAATGACCTATTATATGACATGGTTTGGATGTGTAACTTGGGATTTCCAATTTCCAATTTCAACTTATTTAACTTATGCCTCCATTTTAGGTCATTTTCATCACTTTTTGATACAAACCTTTTCAACATCTCATGACCTCCATACTAGCCTTAAAACATCATTTTAAGAAAGTTTGATGTTGAAGATTTTTCCATTTGAAGCTTGGAAATAGTAGATATGGCCTTATGCTTGAAATGACCTATAATAACCAAATGACCAAAATGCCCTTAACGTGTCACAGCCATAACTTGAGTTCTACAAATCCTATCAAGGACTTCTAGTACTCTCTAGAAAGCTAAGAAGATGAGGAAAAACATTCATGTTGACCAAGAATTCATAGGAATCATCCTTTTAGGTCAAAAGTTGGATGCAAGTTGGGTGACTTTCAAGGACCCAGATTCACATACCTCAGATGACCTGTAACTTGTCAAAGTCATAACTTGAGTTCTACAAATCCTATCAAGGACTTCTAGTACTCAAATTAAATATAAGAGCAAGCTCTACAACATTCATGTTGTGGGGAAGATGAGATGACAATCACATCTTGAGCTAAACTGCCTTGAAGATAGGGATCAAACTAGGGGATTTTACACTGCCAAGCCTTAGAAACCCTAGCTTGAAACTTCTCACACTCCTCAATCATGATGATTTGGTCTAGGAATAATCCTTATAGAATCTCAATGCATCAATCCATGATCACATGGCTCTTGGATTGGGTCTCAACCCTCTCCAAATCATCAGTTGACCTAGGGTTGACCCAGTCAAACCCTAATTCCACCACTCATGGCTGAGTCTTCTGAATCTTGTGCAATGACCTCTCTAGGCCTCATGATGGCTTTCAAGACATCTCATAAGCTTTCTCAAAGCTTCAAGTCCATCCTCATGGCCTCAGAATCATCTGAGGAGCTCCCACAACTCTCAAGTTATGAGGCACACAACCTTGGTTTCAACCAATCTTTCTGAGGATCTCTCAACTTCTCTGACAAAGATATCAATCCTTGAACACTTGAACAACTTTCTTGGCTAGCTTCAAAGTCTCATACAGCTCTTGATGGGCAATCATACCTCTTGATCTACTGCCTACATATCAATGAGATGCAGATGATCATGCTAGTGAACACAAACTAGGTAAATAAATGTTGGTCAAATTTTGGGGTGCAACAAAACCCACTACTCCTTTTTTGGTTGCACGATGGGCCTTGATCTCGGACACTTCAAGGTGAAGAGCATCTTCAATTTCTTCTAGTGAAGGTACCTTCTCCAATCCACTATAAGGTTTTTGATCTTTCACAGGAATTCCCATGTAATAAGCATACTCCTCTAATGTTGGCATTAACTGATAGTCAGGAAAGGTGAAACAATGATACAATGGGTCATAGAATTGAACCAAAGTATTGAGTATCCCTTCTCCCATTCTTATCCTAACAAGGCTCAGGATTTTTCCATATCTCTTTCCAAAGTCTTCTGATACCATAGTTCCTAGCTTTCTCAACTCGGAAGTATCGGGCTTCTTGAAAGTGTATCTCTTGGTTTTTCTTGTTCCAATATCCATGATGTATGGGATTTTACACACAAAGAGATCAACTGAGTTTTACAATACTAGTCACAATATGAAATGCTTATGATGATATGATGAGATGATGCACGCACCACACAAAAGCAAGTATGCACACAAAGGCAAAATATTCACAAATATAATGCATATGGAGACACAAGGCTTCCCTAAGCTCAAGGTCAAAGCATGAAGTCAAAGGTCTACCCATCCCCAAGGATTTGTACTATGAGATAATTTGTACCTGCCAAACGGGTTCTAACAAAGTTCCCAAAGTCATAGTAAATCTTTCGGATATTGCCAACTAACGCGACTACTCATGTGAGTCAACAATATTCTCAAGATAAACTCATCTGAGTGTAGCATCGTGTGACAACTATTGAGGGACTACTCCCTAACAGTTTCCGTGCTACGTCCTAAAAAGGCTAAGTGGGGTAAAAGTGTCACTAAAAGTCCTCAATTTCGCAGACTCATATTGAAACAATTAGTGAATACACGACTACTCATGCATTACTAACCATCTCAAAGAATCTCCACTGAGCGTGATTACATCATTTGTCAGACATATTGGGACTACTCCCAATAGCCCAACTGTTGATCATATCACAATCCTATCTCATGTGTCGCTCAAATCCGGGTTAGGATATATCTCACCTCTCAAGGCACCCAATGTCCATAACACACAAACAGATATATTGACAAATATACATGTAAGCAAATATTCACAAATATAGCATTCAATCAAACAAAATAGGCTAAACCCTCAAGTTTAATTTCCCCAGTGAAGTTGCCATTTTTGTTGCAGTGAGAATCGTGATACCAAGCTATTGATTAACTTAAATCTTTAATTCTTAAATTCACAACCGGACTTTAATTTATCCAAAGGAAAGGTCTAAAGAAAGAAAGAACCTTTTGCGTGATGTAACAACAACGCTAAGAGATTCGGGGATCGGAGGTTGGTTATGCATAGGGTAGGTACTTCACATCCTAAACATCTGTAGTACTCTACAGGAACCTTTTTTTTGTTTGTATGCTAAGTTTGCTAAAGGTTTGCTATGGATTGGTATTGGGTAAAAGATGTAGGTTATAACCTAAAGATAGTTTCTAAGTTTTCTCGCAAAGACATCGCGTCCTCTTCCTACGTATCCTTACTATGATAGAATTAGAGCAATCGTAGTTCACCTCACTAGGATTGAAGAACACTTGATTATGATAAAGGTCTAAAGGGGAACAAACATTATAATACTTGTGTAGAGTTTAAGAAAACTCTCTAGATCTATATTGAACACTCAAAAGAGGGGAGTAAGTAATCACCTTCATGATTCTTACATAGAGTTAACAAAGTCTATCTTAAGTTCTAATTTGAAGGAGCACTCCTAACAAAGGGTGAGCTTTTTAGACTTAAGCAAAGTCCAATGGATAGGTTCTAACTTAACTAAGTGTACATATGACTTTACAAATTCAAGGGAGGGTAATGAGCTATCTATGCCCCAAGGGTCAATAGAGAGAATTTCCTTTGGAAGGGAAAAAAGAGGCAACTTGGATGAGAACTAAAGAGTTCCATCACTTGGGGAAACAAACTTAACAAGGAAATAATCATTCAAACATGATGAATATAAGAGTCATGGTTACAACCTAGAATGAGCAAGCATATTACAATAAGCAATAATTTAAATCAGGATGAATGGTTACAACCAAAGCAAGAATTTACAATATCAAGTAATGATTTTAATCAAGATAAATGGTCACAACTAAGAACATGCAAGCATATTACAATATCAGGCAAGGATTACAATCAAGATGAATGGTTACAACCAAAGCAAGTATGAAGATACTATAATATCATGAAAGAGGGAAGTTCTTACAAGACTTAATGAAAGGTGAAAACAACAACATATCTTAACGAAGAATGGGTACATCTTAATAAAGATGGAAAGGGATCTTAACAAAGATGCATCTTAACAAAGATGAGGTTTCATAGGGCTTACAAGATGACATGTATACTTACAGGTATCATGCCTACGCAAAAAAAGTCACAACAAGGAGAGAGAAGTTCAATACTTCATAGGGAAAACTTCCAAGTTTCTAAGAAATGAATCAATCATAAATGCTTACAAGTACGGAGCTTAAGTCAAACTCAAGTACACAAAGATGCTAACAAGCCAAAGTTCATAGCTTTAAAATAAGACTCAAAAAGAGAATGAAATTAAAGTTGGCAAAGAGAGATGACAAGTAAGAAGGTGAAAACCCTAAACAATGCAAGGCTTTTTCATGGCATAAAGTATTTTTAAAATGCAAGTTCTTGAGTTCTTTGATTACCACCTAAAAATAGGCAAAATTAAGAGACACTTGCAAAAAGAATCACTTGAAAATGATAAGAAATGACAAAGTTATATTAATTTGAAATTTGAAGAAAAATTAAAGAAATTAGTAGTAAAAAAAGAGGGAACACCCACAACAAGGGTTGAACTCGTGCCTTGTGGGTTATAGGTGAAAATCCCTACCACACCAACCAAAGTGTGTGTGTGCAAGTTTATGGACAAGATGAATAAAATATCAAGATATGAGGAAAATCTGAAAATAACCAAAAGAGTTGTCCCACCAGGGATTGAACTCAGGACGACTAGGAAATTGAAGCGCAGGCATAACCACTGGGGTGGCGATACATCTGTGTATTATACCACCCCTAATAATACATAACCCTTAGAGTTATAATATTCTGGGCAAAAATCAAAGAGGAAAACAAGCAAGACAAGTCCAAACGGATTGATCTCAAACTTGATCAAATCTCAACCAATTTTAACAAAATTTGATTCTAACTCACTTGAATTTTAACGAGGATCACAATGGTGCTAACAGTTTTTCAAAATAATGAACTCAAAATAAAATTCGATTGCAAATGCAGGATAAGGGTTTTAAATGATTTTTTTAAAGTCACAGCTCAAATCAAGACATGTTTATGCCAATCAAAAGCTTGTACATACTTCAAATATATGGTTTATGAAACTCAAACTTAAAGAGGACTCAAAACCAAATCAAATTAGGAAATGGCACATGAACTGCAGTTGTTGTACAAGTTGCTATGACAAGGTTCAAAACTGGATAACAGTAGGATCAATCACCAAAGCATGATGATCCAACCAAATAACAGGCCTGCAATTGACCCTCATATATCCAACCTTAAGGATAGAAATAAGACTCTGAGTGTAATGTGCCTTATGCAATTGGGATAAAGTGGCTTCAAACAGTTTGTGATGAGATTTAATTCAAGTGATCAAGCATGATTCGCATCATTACAACATGAACCTTAGATTCAAGCTTAGCACAAAATGAACTTAAACACACAATGACTTTTAAAACCTCACTTCAGTTCACAATGATTGGAAGTTATGATAGAAAAAGGGGTTGATACACCTCAAACATATTTGACAGAAAGCAATGTATCATTCAAACATTTGTCCGAGCAGCATGCACAATGAATTCCTACATCAGCAATGCTTTCACAAAAGCAATACACTCACATACAGAGCATTCATATCTCAAACACTGTGATCTAAACAGCAGCCTAACAAGCTTGTTCATACTTGACATGCTTGGCAATTCTAGTAGCAGTGATCAAACAACATGACAGCTAGTCTTTGGTTATTACAATACCAATCCAACATTAATTCAAAACATGCCTTAAAATGAGGGTCACAACTCTATGGTAATGAACACAAACCAAGTCTAGCATGAAAAGCATAGTTCTAGCAGCAACAGATGCAAAATGACAATTAGCAACAAACAAACATGTTATTGGTTTACAAACAGCAAAAGATCAAGATTTGGCAATGGTTGGAATCAAAGGGTTACATGGCAGTGGTTCATGAATTTAGATAGTTATAGCAGCAATATTGGTGAATCCTAACATGACAATGCTAGCAACAAACAAACCAATAGTCCTAATACACCTAATGCACATAACAATTTGCAAGCATATGAAAAATGCTACCCTATATCAATAGTGCTAGGGCTAAATGGAAGTTTGAACTTGTAACAGAAAAGGTATGATATGTTAATACAACTATTCAAAATATTGACCAATGATGATAACCAGCAGTTTCAAGACAGATTCACACAATGACTTATAAAACATCAAAATAATACATATAGGCTCATCACAGTTGACAATGCAAACAAGATATGGATATGCTATGAATAAAGGCAACCCTACTACAATGCCTCAAGATGACAGCAACTGATGCAAAAATGAGAATGTCACTTATCTAACAAAACATGATTCAAAGAATACCACAACCTCATGTTAACAAACATAAACCAAACACCAAGCAGCAGTAACTCAAAACATCTCATAAATACACTTAGCATGACAATGACAAGCCACAAACTTCAATGCAAATAAGATATGATGGTTACAACCCTAAACAGCCAAACAAGCATCCTGACTTAAAACAGGCCTCAACAACACATGAATCATCCCAATGATTCACCAAGTCCAACAGAACTAATACAACTTACAAGCACATTTAAAACATGTTATAGACAAAGTTCAAACACAAGGATGATTAAAAAATGTACTAGAATTGAAAATGACTTATTGGTTGGAAAAAATGCACATGAGTTGAAAATGGCCAAAACAGAAAGTTGCAGATCCAAAACCAAACAAGTTTCAAATGATACAATGGCAAACATCACATGAATCAAACATATAAGGACTTCTAAATCAAAATGCCAGCAAAAAAATTCAAGATCCAAGGATGCTATTTTCAACAGAACAAAATCAACATCTTTCACAAACTGAACAAAATCAAAACAACATCAAACTTCATAACAGTTGCAAGCAAACTTTCATATGTTCATACATGACATAGAGTAGGATTTAAGAGAATCTCAAAGTTTAGGGAAAACCTTTAGGACTTCTAAAGGAGATCCAACCGATGCCTTGATGAAAATGCAGCTTTTCTTGCACTTGAAGTAAACAAGTGAACTTTATGACAGAACTTAAAACAAGTGATGATGAAGGTATTTTAGGTTATGGACAGTTGGTACATCATAAAACAAAGGTGTTTGGAGGGTTAAAATGATCAAAGTAGGCCTGAGCAAAGATTTATCAGATTTTGTGTGTAAAGTCAAACTTTGCTTGGTTGAAAGTTGACTTTTGAGAAAATGAATTTTTTGAATGGTTTAAGAGCTTGAAAACCTCCCACACATCATTTGCGGATTGTGTGGATGGTTTATGATGATTTTAAGTGGGTAGAAATGGTTTTGGAAGACTAAATGCTCAAGGCAGATTTTTGAGGTAGTTTTGGAATGGTTTTCTTCACTTAAAAGCAAAGCAATGCAAGATGAGAGCTATGGTTTTCTTTTGGGTTTTAGAGTGCTCTGGTGTGTGAAATAACATAGAGGAAACCTCTATTTATAGGCCAAGGAATGGTTTGGGGAAGATTTGTATTTTTGCATTTTGGAAGGAGTTTTGCAAATGCAATCTTGTTCATGATTTGTTGCAGCTGTAAGTCCAAGTTCTTGGCTCAAGATGATGCACAAATCAAGTGGAAAGGAAGAAATGGAAGTGACTTAAGTGTGTCTAGGGAGTAGGGGAGCTGCAGCTGCAAGTTACTTCCATAAAGTTTTCTCTTTCTTCTTGATTTGTTTGATTAAAATAATGTCATTTGCATACAACTTGCCTAATCCACCAAATCTCTTAATTTTCTGCATATCAACTCATCATACTCTCTAATTATCAGATATAAACATGATCAAATGGCTGAGAATAGCTCAAGTGGTTAAAAAGTGAGTTTGTGAAAAAGTTGAAATGGTGAGCTCAAGTGGTTAAACCTCAACTTGCTGAATTCATAACTCTCAACTCATAAGGGATATGGAGGAGTTCTATTACATTTTGGAAATCCCTCATGAAGCTTTACAACTTTCATGTTTTCATGATCTTCAGATTCCAGGTGGAACTAGGTCAAAAATCCACTCAAAGTTGCCTAAAAACATGCCTAAAAAGGCCAACAACTTCGAATTTTTCTTAGTGTTTTTTTCCTCTTGTAATGGTTTTGGACATCTCCAAATCTATGCATTTTCTGCTCATGGACCACTGTGAGACTTTTTAGGGCTTGTCAAGACCTTTCCAATGAGCCTTGAACCATCTCAATTGGATGTGTGGTTAGGGAGTTATGGTCTTACCCCTTTCAAAACCCTAATTTCCCGATTTCTCGATTACTCCTCAATCCTTGATCCAATGGTCATGAAACTTCATGGATAGGTGTAATGTGTTACTAGGAACATTTTTTCTTCATACTTTGAGGTCAAAATCCTTATCATTGAAGAGTTGACTTTTCGGTCAACCGAACGATCGATCGATGACTACCGAGTCGACTGTAGACGTTTCGGGTCTTTTGAGGCTTTGAAACTTCTTGAGTAGACTTAAATAAGCCACATGAACTTCATGGACCATGATTCCATCATTGGAACACCTTTTAAATCAAAAGTCAAACTACAGTTGACTTTTCCTAATCGAAAAACCTAATCGGGTATCCTGAACTGCATTGTTCTTGATCTTTGGGTGACAACCTCAAATTGGATTCATAATTGACCCAATGGAGTATATTTGATGATGCAGATACTTATCTCATGGAGAATCAATCCAATACATTGACTGATTAACCATCGAAACCTCGATTCTCGGCTGTACGGAACCCTGATTTGCGTGTATCTTAACAAAGTCAAACTTGAAATAGGTTAAGGTTAGATAATAAAATAAATATGGTCCTAAAATGATGATGAAGATTTAAAGGGTAAAAATTTGGGGTGCAACACCATGAACCTCGGCGGAGCTTACAACGGTTTGTATCCCAATCCATAATTTTCATTTTTCATTGGTACCTCGAGAACCTGGCCCCATCCTTGGGAACTACCATCCTCAACCACAACAAACGCTTCTTTCAAAGAATTCATTGAAACCTCAGGCTTTTTATCCTCCACGGGAGGCTCCTTATGAATATGAACTTCTTCGAAAGCCTTGCTGAGGGTCTCATATATTTCCCCATCAACCTCGACATACTTAAATGATGACAAGTGGATAAACATAATGTCTTCCTCTCCACAGACCGTGACAACCCTTCCCTTAACCATGTAATTGAGCTTCTGGTGTAAAGTTGAAGTAACTTCCCTAGCAGAATGAATCTAAGGATAACCCAACAAACAATTGTAGGTAGGTTGGACATCTATGATGTAAAAGGTTGTTTTCAAAATTTCCAGCCCAACTTTAATAGGCAAAACCACTTCACAAAACATAGACCGTTTTGATCCATTGAAGGCCCACACTACCAAATCACTAGGCCTGTAAATCACACCATGCATATCCAATTTCATAAGAGACTTCTTTAGAAACATGTTCAACGACAACCTAGTATCCACCAACACATGGGATAATAGAGAGCCCCTACACTCGATGGATATTGTCGTACCTCAAAAAAAGTACGATCCTTTGCGAATGGTCATGGAAAACAAAGTCGCCACCGAATTTTACTCATCCCAAAGAGGGAAAGGAAAATATCGAGAAAACCTTTAGGGAAAGAACATGGTCATCACAACCACATTCTAGGTTCGGGAGCCGGTTACGCGAGGTGAAGGTATTAGCACCCCTCACGTCCGTTGTACTCAACAGGAACCTCTTAATTTGATTTGTGAGAAGTGTTAGGTAAGTTTGTTTGATTGCTTCTAAGGGAATAAAGTGAAAAGGTAAGGTAAAATGTTTTAGATTTCTAAGGGAAAACGAACGTTTTAGGTTAGGGTGCTCGCCAAGGATTAGGGCCCTTGTGCTTACGTATCTTCACTTGCAAGAAGTGAAAAATTAGAGCGCTCGTATTTCATAGGACTATGGGAGAAAAAGGAGAAGGTTGCTCAATAGGATCTCACAATCCTATGCCTACGTATTCTCATTGAAAAAATGAGAAATCATAGCGTCTGTAGTTCAGACTACAGATGTTAGTTCATTTTATCAAATAAATGTTTAGAGAGGACTAAACATTGTTATTTTAGAAAAGAGTTTTAATCGCACGATGGAGAGAAGTTACATTAATGTGTTGGTATTTTGATTAGATGATGATTACTTGAAGCTTAAGAAATGCTACCTGAGTCCAAGTAATTGGGAAAGTGAATCAAAGACTTGAATCTCTCTTTTTTTCAGCCTTAATTATGAAAGGGTTTTGATATAGTTAGAGTAAGTTATGAATGACGATTACTCGAAGCTTAAGAAAGGCTCCTCGGGCTCAAGTAACCGGGAGAATGAGTCAAAGACTTGACTCTATCTCTTTTTCATCTTATATGATAAAATAATTTTGATATAGTTAGAGTAAGTTACGAATGACAATTACTTAAAGCTTAAGAAAGGCTCATCAGGCTTAAGTAATCGAGAGATTGAGTCAAAGACTTGAGTCTCTCTCTTTTTCATCTAAGTGATTGAGAAAATAGATTTGATTTCAATTTATATTAAAATAGTTTGATGTAGAAACGGGTTATAAATCTTTTAGAGTCGATAATTGTTCAAGTGTAAGAGAGGCTCCTCGGGCCAAACAATTGAGGAGAGAAATCGAATATTCCATTCCAACTCCATTTTCATCTTTTATTGAAATAAAGTTTAAGTATAATTGATTTGACTTTGGTAAAATGCTTGATGTTGATCGAGGTTTGGATTTGCATACTAAACGACGAAGTTAGAGGTTTAAACTGAACGAAAAGGTGGTCACAATGGTATAAGGTTGATAGCGAGGCAAAAACGCTCAACTTACAAGTTGGGTATGGTTTGTACCTTAGGGTTTCGATTCGAATCATCATACAAGAAAACATACAAGTAAAAGAAAGAAATTGACTATAAAGAGGGGAGCAGAAGTAAGAAAAAAAAGAGATATTGAGAGCAAGAGAAGAGGAGAAAAACAGAAGAAAAAAAAAGAGATTGAGAAAGAAGAAAGAAAAACTATTGAGAGAACAAGATAGTGATAGAAAAACAGAAAAAGGAAGTGAATCATAGAGCACATCCAACAAAAGCCATTGGTGATTAGAAGGAGAATAATAGCTCTTGGGTATCTTTTCTTTCAAACTCTTCTCTCTTTATATATTTGCATATTTTTATTTTCTTTCTTAAATAATATTTGTGTTGTATATGTTGTAATAAGGTCTCAAGAGTGACCAAGAACTTTTGTAAAGAACACAAAAAAAACGAAAGAACATAATTTAGTTTTTGTAGTAAAATGAGTTGAAAAAAAACTCATATCTACTGCCATGTTCACGCTGCGAAGCTTTCTTCACCTAGCGAACACAATTTTGTGGTACTCAAAGTGCCACTGGACAGCCAGTTTTCTCCTATTTTGAGCCAGCGAGTCGTTCGCTGCAAAGTGCGCACAGCGAACTTTTCCCCCTTTCGCCTCTGTTTGTGAATAATGCGTGTTTTATGGTTTTCCTCAGCAAGTTTGCAAAGCAAACTTAGGGACGTTTTTTCTGGGCAGCTTTGCTGCAAGGTTCTCACATCGAACTTTTCATGCAGTTTTTTTTCATTTCTTGTTTTCATCCGTATTTTTAAGCCGATTAACCCGATGTGGTTGTACGGCCATTGTATGTGGATATTATTACGGTCATTTTTTACTTTTGGTTCCAAAAACTATTTTAAAAATTAAACTCTTGATTTTATCGAGTCTTTTTCAACCTTGTAAGTTGATTTCCTTGTGCATCGCCATCGACCTTGTTCGCGTCACTTCAAATATTTTTATAAGCAATAAAATCCTTGATCCAACATCAAGTGGTATTTTTCTCATAAAAATTCCAAAAAAAAAATAATAAAGATATGATTGGGGTTATATGCCATGGGCTTTAAAGTGGTGGAGAAGGAATGAGAATGGAACCCCTCCTACACTCGTTCTGAATGTTTTGAATACAAGGCGCTCGACTTGGTTATTCAAAACATTCATCTCTATCCAAAGTCTTTAGTGTGATCCTAATCAAGAACAATTTCTTCTTAAAAAAAACCTAAAAATAACATCAACTCATCAAACTTCTTTTCGCCTTAGGGCATCAATCCAAAAACCCTTTTTCAAGGTATAAAATCAACCGACAAACAACCATTTAATAAGCCTCCAAACTACGGAGCTATGGTTCTTCACTTCTTTTAAGTGAGGATACGTAGGCACAAATGCCACAATCCTTGGCGAGCACTCTAATAAAAAACCCAACCCCTCTTTTCCTTTAAGCAAGCAAACTTTTAGATAAAAACATTAATTCAAGCTAAACAACTTACAAGGTTCCCATCAAATACGATAGGTGTGAGGGGTGCTAACACCTTCCTCTCACATAACCGACTCCCGAACCCTAAAACTTGGTTGTGATGACCATGCTCTTTTCCTAAAGGTTTTATCGTTATTTTTCTTCCCCTCCTTGGGATAAAATAAAATTCGGTGGCGACTCTGTGTCATTTTTCGCATAGCGACAGTCTGCATGAAAGAAGGAAAACCCCCAATCCCAAGAAAAAGATCTGCCACATCCATGACTTTTTTCTCTTTCTCTTAATAAAATATTTTCTTTGATTCTTTACTTTCTCTTTTCTTTTCCAAAACTTCAACTTTGTTATATCACAACAAAATTAAAACATTCTTTCAATAACATAAAAAAAAACCATCTTCAACCTACCAAACATTAGCCTACAGAGCACAGCAGTGTTGAAAGTTAGAAGTTTCTATCAAGTAAACTACGGTGATGATTCTTTCATCGTCGGTGAATACATGACTAAATAGTTTCGTTTGGTTAATCCAGATCAATTAACCGGGTTGCAATCAGGTGCAGGCATGATAATGAAGGTTTATTCATTGATGATGTTGGTTTACTCGGACTCGGTGGTGGTGCCCTCTCGTTAACTTCACAGATCAAAGCATCATCATTTTTGTAGATCGTAACTCAGATAAATTGTTAACACTCTAGTTCAACTCGCTTAAAACTGCTGACTTAGTAACAACATTGTTGTTAAGAAATCAAAAAACTCGACATGGTATCTATTCCCTGGAGTTTTTATCAGTGGACCAAATCGGAATAATCGTTGACTCAGGAACTTTCGTCACTCGGTTGCATACTCAAGCTTATAACTCAATACACAACGAGTTCAAAATACTGATTCACAACTGTTGCACCCCAAAATTTTCCTAACCTTTTTTTGTACTTAGCTTGTGTTTCATTGCATTCATTTTAGCATTTTCATTTGCATTGCATTGACATGTGTGCAGGAGATCAAGAGGTATGACTACCAACAAAGGGCTACACAAGGCTATGAAGCTAGCTTAGAGGTTTATTCAAGTGTTCAGGGGTTAATATCCTCATCTATGAAGTTAAAGATCCTCAGAGAAGGGGTTGGAGCCAAGTGTGTATATCTCCTAACTTGAGAGTTATAGGGAAGTCATCTGATGATTCTGAATCCATGGAGTTGGACTTGAAGCCTTGAGAGAGATCATTAGAAGTGTTGAAAGTCATTTTGAAGCCTAGACATGTCATTATGCAAAGGATAAGAAGCTACTACCAAGATTGCTACAACTAAGGTTCATCTGGTCAACCCAAGGTTAACAGATGATTTGAAGAAGGTTGAGACCTAGTTTCAAGGCCATGTCATCATGGATTGATGTATTAAGATGCCTAAGGGATGATTCCAAGGTCAAATCATCATGAATCAAGAGTGTGAGGAGTTTCTAAGCTAGGGTTGATATGCTTGACAGTGTAAAATCCCTTGGTTTAGTGCCTAACTTCAAGACCACATAACTCAAGATGTGATTTTCATCTCACCTTGACCCTAACATGATTGTTGTAGAGCGTGATCATAGCTTTAATTTGAGTATTAGAAGTCCTTGATAGGGTTTATAGAACTCATGTTATGAGTCAGACAAGTTACAGGTCATTAGATGAATGTGAATTTGGAGCTTGAAAGTCAACCAACTTGAATGACACTTTTGCCCTAGAAGAATGATTCTCATGAACTTTTGTGCAACATGAATGTTGTTCCTTATCTTCTTAGCTTTCTATAAATTACTAGAAGTCCATGATTGGATTTGTAGAACTCAAGATATGAGCTTTGCAAGATAAGGGTATTTTGGGAATTTGGAATTATAGGCCATTTTTGATTATGGGTCAATTTCATCAACTTAGACACCTCAAATGGACTTTTTATCAACTTGAAAGTTGTTCAAAATGGTGTTATTTTTCCAACAATGACCCAAGGATTCATTGATATGGATTAAATATGGAAGTGAATGAAGAAATTTTCATGGAGGAATAATTAAAAGGCATAAAAATAAGAAAATTCTAAAACAATTCATTTTTGTGCAAAACTTTGCAATTTTGTGCATTTTTTGAAGGTAAAAGACATTTGGAGTGAATTGGCATTGTTACATTTTTAAGTTGAAGTTTGGTTCATGTTCATTTCAAGTGTTGCTTAAGGTTGAAGTAACATAATCAATATACACCATAGGATTGAATTGAGGATTCAATCTGGTCCCTTCATATTCATGAGGTGTTATGCAAGCAATTTGAGCAAGAATGGAAGCTTCTACAAGCCTGAAACGTGACTGTCATAAAGGAGTTTTGAAGAAAAATCAGAAAATGAAATTGGATGAATTGGGCCATAACTGGGCCAGATAATGATCCAAAACAATTCTATATATTGCCATGATGGATTTCAGAACAAGTTTGGTGATTGGAAGAGCTTGAATGAGGTAAGAAGCACTTGAAAAAGTTAGTTACAAAGTGAAAATCATTTTTTATCTTGGAGGCATTTGAAGAAGGAATTGAAGCTCCAAGAATCTTCAGGAAGCATCACTGGTCATTTCTGAGCAAGTTTGATCAAGGATTGGAGGTTGTAGCACTCTCTTTGGAAGCTTAAACCAGGTTTCTTTCTTTTCATAATTATGCTCTGTTGAGAACGAATTAGGACAAATATTGCATGTGGTTAGGTAGAGTATGAACCATAAATGGATTTAGGTAAAGTTTAGAATCCATTGGTGAAGGTTCTTGATCATGGATGAAATGTTTAGGGATTCGGATTAGGCTTAATCTTGATGAATAACATGTTTTATTAGTGGATTCTTGATTAATGATGAGCGTAGAAGAGATCTGTGCGCTTTTGGTAGAGTTTGGTGATGATTGGCTTAGATGTGATTTTTCTGTTCACGATCGTATATGGTTATTGTTTGAGAAGATGGAAAAATGAAGGTTGTCATGATGATCCTGGTGAGGAGACGAGTGGATCTGGATGTTTTTGTAGAGTTTAGTGTCGTCTGATGGTTTGGCCACCGTGAACTCGCCGGAGAAGACGACCGGAGTCTTCTCCGGCCGCCCTGGATTTCCCCCCTTTCCATGTTTAATTCAAAGGTTGAAGACGAAGTGTGACCGTCGGATGATTCTGATTTAATGGACTTAGTAAGTAGATCTAACGCGTGAGATCTACTCTGAGAAGATTGACTCTTGACCAGCTGAGGTGGCAAGCTTTAAGGCATTGGATTATCATACTTTTGGCATGGACATTCCAGATTAGGGACTATGGTGATCCATAGTCAAACCAACCACACGCAAGCGTTAATGAAACACTGCGTTTCATTTAGTGGCTTCTAAGATACGTGGCACGCGCTGGCCCTTCAGATGAGTGGACTAGTCTCCTGATCCAATGGATACGTTTTATTCCCAGTTTTTTAATTCCTTTTTAATTCTTTTATTCATTTTGTGATTTTCTTTTATTGTTTTAATTGTTTTTAATTCATTAAAAATAGAAATAATGCTTTGAAAAATGTGAAAAAAAATCATGTTTGTTCCTTGGATTATCTTTGATTTTTGTATGCCATTTATTTGGAATTTTGGTTAATTTTCCATTTATTGTCTATTTTTTTTCCATTTTCATCAATTGATAAAAAATGTAAAAATGAGTGATCTCTTTTCTGATTTTAGTACTATCTCTTGGATTTGATTTTAGTGCTAATTTTTTGCATGTGTTATCTAGATACCTTGATAGGTTTGTGTGATTTTTCTTGCATTTTTTAGATGATTCTAAGTTTGAGTTTGAGATAGGTTTTTAGAACTTTCCCCTTATGGATTTCTTTTAGTACACCTTCAGATGTAGAAATTGTTTAGACCCCTTAGATTTAGGTTTTGATCCTAAATTTTCTACTATGATTCCCTAACACATTTAGGAAACCCTAGAAATTTTCCTAGCATTTATAGAAGTGATCTTCTATTATTCCCCCATTTTAAAAGTTGATTATGGTTTAGGTGACCCTAACTAGGCTTACTTCATAGATTAGTCTTTTAAGTGAACTTTAACTTACTCTAAGCTTCAAATCCCTTCTTGATAGAGTAGAGCTTAGGTAGGTACCTCTTTAGAACATTGTATAGGCCTTGATAGAGCTGTTAAATCTTCTTAGTTTAGGAGATCCTTGTAGCTAGGCATTAGGGTTTCTTAGAAGTTTATGTGGTGGCCTCTTTCCCCTGTGTGGTTTATTTCCTGGGCTCTGCCCTATCCTCTTTCTTCTAGTCATGATAAAGATCTCTCTTGGGAGAGCCTAATCCTTCCCTTGGTTGGATTCTATGCATTCTTCAGGAAGTTGAGCTTTGGATTGACATCCATCAATATAGTACATTCCATTGGTTTGCACTATCTTTCTCCTTCAAGTCATGATGAAGATCTCTCTTGGGAGATCCTAATCCTTCCCTTGGTTGGATTCTGTGCATTCCTCAGGAGGTTGAGCTTTGGATTGACATCCATCAGTATAGTACATTCCATTGGTTTGCACTATCTTCCTCTTTCAAGTCTTGATGAGGAGCCCTCTTGGGAGAGCCTAATCCTTCCCTTGGTTGAATTTTGTGCATTCCTCAAGAGGTTGAGCCTTGGATTGATATTCCTGGCATGGTATATTCCCTTGGTTTATACTGTCATCCTTCTCTAAGCCCCTGTCTTAGGATCCCTCTTGGGAGAGCCTAATCCTTCCCTTGGTTGGATTTTGTGCATTCCTCAACAGGTTGAGCCTGAGATGGACATTCTGTGTGGATACACTTTAACCTGATACCTTATATTGATATCTAGGACTAACACCCAGTTTCTCTGTCCTATTGACATATGATCCCTCTTGGGAGAGCCTAATCCTTCCCTTGGTTGGATTCTATGCATTCCTCAAGAGGTTGAGCCCATGATGGACTCTTGTGTTTACACACATCCAACCTGATGTAGCCTGGGATGACTTCCTTGTTGCTCATTTTGGTTTCATTTCCCTTCCTTGTTTGACATTGCTTGATGCATTAGGATAGTCTCATGTTTAGAGTATTTTAGTGTAGGTGCATGACTGCATTAAGAGGTTGAGTGGGTCTCCCTCTACTTTCTTGCATTAAGGGTTGAGGTGATCCTCCCCTTGCTTGTGTGTTGTTTTTCTTTCTATCTGATGTGTTTGCATTGAAAGGTTGAGCTGAGCTCCCTTTGCTTGTCTGTTTTGATTGTTTTCTTTTCTTGATTGCTTAGAGGTTGAGTCTCTCCCTCTGCTTGTATTGCTGCATTACATTTGCATCTTTACTGTTTTCTCTTCTGTTTTATTTGCTTAATGATTTTTGAAGTTCTTTTTGTGCTTCCCACTGACATGATCCCCTAGGAGTCTCACTTCCTTTGATAAGGAAGTGATGATAGAACTTTAGGTTGAAACCTTTGCATGATAACATCTAGGAATTCCCTGTTTCAAACTCAACCATAGGATGAATCCTTGGCATGATAATAGTAGGAATCTTGATAGTTTCCCCTGTAGAGTTCATTCTCTTCTCATCTCCAAAACAACAGTAAAATACGTAATAAAGGCAAATTCCTACAGTACGTTACGAGCCTTAAGCTACTTGGGAAATGATAATTGAGCGGTCTCCTCTCAATCGTCTAGAGTGTTTAGTATACGTCCTTTGGACGATATGCGACGCATTCGTTCCCAAGCCATAGTCTCTAGTGTTGTACTAACCACAAACGTCCATAAAAAAAATACTTCTTCCGTAAAAGACAGAAAACAAATATCAAACTTCTTTTTTGCCCCGTGGGCCCTTAAGTCAGGGAAAACGTTTTCAGAAAAAGAGTGTCGTTAACTCTCAGTTCTACCGAAAATGGTAATGCACGAGACTCCGACGAGCGAGCTACATGCACCAAACTGCTGGAACTGTTTGTTAACCCTACTCGAAAATAGATGAATCTAAACCTGTGTTCCGTAGTATCTCGAACTACGAAAGCTCTGATCTCTCACATCCGTTGAGAGTACGTAGGCACAATACTGACGTATTGGCGAGCCAGCTTCCCCCATGACCTGTAGTTAGCCGAACTACGTTGACTCTGATTTCTCATTCTCTGACGAGAATACGTAGGCATAAAGCACGATGCTTTGCCGAGTCATTTTGCTTTTCTTTTCAGACCAGCCTTGATAGGTAGATAGTTAAACCAACCCGTTAGATAAACACAACAAGCATGGATCCCATCGAGTACGATGGACGTGAGGGGTGCTAATACCTTCCCCTTGCATAACCGACTCCAACCCAGACATGGTTGTGATGACCTTGTCTTATACCTTTTCGTCAGGTTTTTCCGATCGTTTCCTTTCCCCTTCTGTGGGATAAATAACGAAAGGTGGTGACTCTTCTGTTTTGCCGGCACCTTATTTTTGCAGTAGCGACAACTGGCGACTCTACTGGGGACTTTTATCCGCTGGGGAATTTTCCCATCCCCTATGCGAGTCAATCCTAGCGCTTGCGTGTTTATCTGTTGGGTTTGCATTTATTTATCGCACTTTACTTTCTGCACTTTACTTTCAGTATAATATGATTATTTGCTGTGCTGTTGTGGGAGAGACTGATTCTGATGAGTGAGAAGTCAGACCCAGGCTTGAGAGATACATAGTATTAGAGTGGATTAGTGGTGGACGTGCTTGCTTTGCTTGCATCAGTTCCCATGTAATCCACACTCAAACGAGGTTCTCTTTGATGACTTCCTATCGGTCCTTTGGACTTGAGGGGATTTTGGATCTGAGGATTGTCGACTCTGGGGACCTATCATTTGTGACTCAGCTAAGTGAGGCCTCTTCAGGGAGTGATGATGCCAAACCAGAAATGGTGAACGTATCATCATTTTGTGAAAGTCTGTGACGCTGGGAAACGCATAGGATGCCGAACCTTGTCTGTGATTAGGTCCATACCTGTGAGCAGGGTCGGGTTATTGCAGGAAACCTTAACCTTCAGACAACCTGGTTTTCTTGACAAGTGAATCAGTATTGTTGGTATCAGAGAGTTCTTATCATTAGAGATGTGTTTGTTCTTGATAGAGCAGAATTTTGGTCCTTCTCAACCAACAGCACAGTCATATTGATCTCCTGCTGCATGTTTGCATTTTACATTTTTGCATCCTCATCTGCATATCATTAACGTGTGTCTGTGTTGCAGCTGCATACTTCTCCCCTGGTTCTAGTGATCTTGATCCTCATGGCTGACATGGCATCTCTGAAGAAGACAGTATCTTACAAGCTACCAACACCTGATATCTGAGAGTTACGGAGTTTGATATCTCTGGCTAATAAAAAAGTGATGGATGACTTCAGAAAGAGTTATGGGAGACTTCTGGGTATTATGTGTAAGCTTTCTATGTACAAGTTGAACGACCTCTACGCTCTTCTGCAGTTTTATGACCCGTAGCTCAGATGCTTCGTTTTTCCAGACTATGTCCTAGCTCCGACCTTGGAAGAGTATTCTGACTTGCTGGGGGTACCTTTGTTGAATCAGATGCCTTATTACCGTGTTGATGGTGAACCTAACTTGGGTAACTTGGCTACTGCCCTTCATTTAGATGACTCAGTGTTGAAAGGGATGTTGTTCAGGAAGATTGGAGTTTATGGTTTCTCTTTGCCTTTCCTGGTGGAGAAGGCCCAAAGGTTTGCCAAGAAGGGTTGTTGGGTTGTATTCAATACCATCTTAGCCCTTTACATTTATGGAATCATGTTATTCCCAAGCAATCTGGACTTCATTGGCATGAATGCCTGCCACATATTTGCTTCCGGGAATCCAGTGCCCACTCTCCTCGGAGGCGTTTATCATTCAGTTCACAGCAAGAATGAAAACAGAAAGGGGAAGAATGTGGCATGTTGTGCCCCTTTACTGTATAAGTGGTTTGCCAGCCATCTTCCTAAAACGGGTCCGTTCATTGATTCTGCTGAGACTTCACCTTGGTCTTCACATTTGATGGGCTTGTCTGCTGACAATATCATCTGGTTTGATAGAGATCTACTGGGCAAAGAGATTGTGCATAGTTGCGATGGCTTTCCTAACGTCCCCTGGTCGAAAGGAATGGGTGTATCAATTACAACCCCTCTTTGCTGGTACGACAATTTAGGTATGCACTAAGAGGTCCTCCTGACGAGGAAGAGATACAGGAATCTCTGTATCTCACAGCGTTGCATGAAGGTGACACTTTGGTTAAGGTAGAGAATGCTTGGAGCAAAATTCATAGAAAAGGAAAAGTTTTGCTAGGAAAAAGCAACAAAAAGGCCTTTGATCCGTATGTGGCTTGGATCCGAGAAAGAGCCGCCAAGTTTCTAATGCCATTTCCTGCAGTGGAACCGTTATATCCTCCCGTGTTCAAAGAACCCACCACAGTTGATATTCAAAAGTTCAACCAGGTGCTCCGAGAGAAAGAAGAGCTACGAAAAGCCAACGAAGAGTTGGAGAAAGAGATTGCTCAACTCCGGAGCAAGAAGAGCGAAGCTGTATACACCTGTAAAAAGCAGACAGAATTGATAAACCACTTGGGCACTAATTTGACCAAGGAAACTGATTCTAGAGAACGTCTTGGGTTAGACCTGAAGGTTGTGCACAGTGTGTTGACCACCAAGAAGCAAGACCTGGATAGGGTGTATCTGAAGTTGTCTAAATACGAGACGTTGTGGAGCAACACCCTAACCAAGTACAAAGAGAGAGAGGAAAAGCTGAAGCAACAAATAGCCAAGCTAGAGGTCCAGATTGAGATCAAGGACAAGAAGATTGAGGTTGAGGCATCACTTCAACGCGACACTCAGTACCGGTTAGTTGAAACTACGGCAAACCTGAAGGATTGTCAACTCAGAGCTGATGCTAAAAGGTGTAGAGTGGAAGAACGCTCTGGAGAGGGTGTTTGTGGGGATGTTGTCGAGGATCTCCCGGATACCATCAGGCAGAGGGATCTGCTGATCAAGGGTCTGCTCACCCAGCCTGACCATCCCACTACGAAGAAGTTATTAGAGGATTTCTGTGCCCGTAGCCGCACTTAATTTCTTTGTATTTCTTTGTACCTTTTATGCATTGATATGCTGACCACGACCAGGCTTGTTGGTTGGGGTCACACTTGTTGCTTCAGTTGTATTCGATTACAGTTGTACGCTGCCCGCGCGGGTTTTTCAGATATATATGAGGATTTCTTTCCATGATTGGATGTTGGACTTTATTTGTTTTGGAAACTAGGATCGGGGGGGAATCTCCCCAAGACACAAACACACGTTTGCATTTTCATGAATCATTTGCATAACAGGTACCTCGAGCTGTTTTGCTAACCCCTTGTGTTTGTAGGTTATTTCAGGATTGAATGATTGCAGATTCACCGGTATTCTACTAGAGAAAATCAAGCCAGAGTAGTGGAACAGGTTCAGACTGACATTCAAGAGCTCAGGGAGAGGATGGATCGTTTTATAGATCTCATGCAAGTGGTTGCTAATGGCCAGGACCAGCTCAGAACTCTGGTGCAACCTCTAATTGCACGCGTCGACAGCAACGACGTGTTACACGGTGGGAATGTGGTGAACCCTTCGCTTGTTGAGACCCCTCATGCTGGCATCCCTGTTACTGGAGGGAGCGGAAGTGGCAATGGTAATGTTGTTACTAATGTTGGAGCTAATGGAAATACGACTGGAGCCGGAAATGGCAACTTTGAGGCCAATGGTAATGCTGGTATAGGCAATGGCAATACTGGTGGAACGGGTAATGCTGGGAACGTTGGTGCTGGTAATCTGTATGGTCTTGATGCTGTTGGGTTTGCTCAAGGTAATGGCCATCAACCATGGCAAGAGGATCGTCAAGAGGACTTATTCTCAATGAAGGGAGCTGAGGGCAAACTGAATTCTGAAGCCCGTTTAAGGTTCAAAGCGCTCGAAGACAAGATGAAGAGTTTTGAGAACTTGAATACCATGGGCGTTGACATGACCAAGCTGGGACTGATCTCAGACTTCAAAGTGCCTCCCAAGTTTAAGGTACCCGACTTCGAGAAGTATAAGGGTACTACTTGTCCCCGTGTCCATCTGAGGTCATACTACTGAAAGATGTCTACATATTCTGAAGATGAGAAGTTGTTGATTCACTTCTTCCAGGACAACCTGTCTGTAACACCCCATTTCTATACCCCCAAATAAACAAATAAATCACTTAATCACTTATTGAAATTTCGTCAGAGTAAATTAAAAATATGGTATAAAAGGAGCATGTCACACATACATGAAAATAAATCATACAATGCCTGCTCAAAATGACATGTAACAGTGGGGTAGTTTTGAAATAGAGAACTTGGTCCTTACACCCACATTTCAATTTTCGAAATATCAGCGGAAGATTAAAACATTAAACCATTTGAAAACATAATATCATAAATATACATATCAAATCAGTTTGTTCATCACATCATCATGGTTTTACAAAACACATTTGCCAACAGATACATATACAATGTATCTCAAAAGAATGCTATACAGCCTATCTACCCGGTGCTACATATCAGAGCGACCCGACAAAAGAATGAAGATAAAACTTCACAAAAAGAACCTCCAGCAACCTAATCTGCAATGCCTCATAGAGCATTATAAAACAGCAGAAGGGTGAGAAATATTATCATAATAATCAATGCATATAAATATATATACATATACGAAAATAAAGATACAAATATTTCACAATTCTCACCACAAATCATTCATAACTCATTATACGTTTCACGACATGTATAAACACATATGAATAATCACAAAACATCTTTCACCAACACACCAATCCATTATTCACAATTCACCAAATCACCAATTCACATACAAGCATAATTCATATAACAATGACATCAATGCTATGTGACTCAACACAACTCAATGCAACTCAATGCCATGTGGTACCAACACTTGTTATCATTTTTCGATTTTTACATTTAAACCGGGTCCACCCTTCTAGACTGATAACAACAAAGCTCATTCCCTAAGCTTTCAAACCCACCCTTCTAGGTTTGGGACAAGCCACTAGTCTCCACGAAACTAGCAAACATTGCCTCTTGACTAAATGATGCATATGCAATCAACCACAAATGCACTTAAGACCGATCTCACGTCTTAATTCCATGCATTCAAATAATTCCTCCCTTCAAGAATTAAAACAAGATTGCACACACAACATATCATAAAATCACGTATTCATACTTTACATCATCATGTTTATCAAACAATGCACGCATATCTTACAATATGCTCCCATGCATTAATTTACAATAATCGGATACAACAAATATGCATTCATAATTCAACATCATTACCTTTTCAAACAATGCACACATATTCACAATATGTTCTCATGCATTCACAATATCGCATACAATCAATATGCATTTACACTTCAATATCATTACCACATTTATCAAGCAATGCACACATATTCACAATATGTTCTCATGCATTCTTCACATACAAACAATATGCATATATTTGTCAAAAGACTATATTTCATAATCGATGCCACCATCTAGGATTCACGCCATACGGCTACCCACAACATATCATATCACAACATGCACAAGCTATACATTATATAACAAAAGTATTCTGCACAATAACACATCAATCACACACATTCGCGACGGTAAAAATCAACACAACAATATGTTTTCAATTTTCTGCTATAATTGAACTAGGTACAGGCCTCAAAGCCATTTTTTATAGAAAGATAATCTCGTTAACTTACCAACGCTTCGAACGGGGGTCAAAACCGACTTACAGTTCAAGAGTTATGAATTTTCGAAGTTTTCCGAAAAACCAGAATTTTGCCTAAACACGGCTACGGGATTTTGGATTTTCGCCCGAAAATCCGACCGATTCAATTTTTTTTACGAAACAAACACATACTCATACTCACCTAACATATAGCAGTGAATTAGAACCATTAAACACGATATCTACGACGTCCGATTTCCACTCAAATCTCAAACCCTCAATTATCCAAAAATGTCAAAACTCACAAACTCAACCAAATTCAATCAAACGAAATCCAATAATCAGGGCTAAACATTACCCGACTAAACTACGCAATTTATTTTTAATTCTAAACGTTAAAAACTCGATTCTACCGATTAAACCATTTATGCCCTAGAATGGAAAATGGAGAAAAACACCCAAACAAACTCAAACAATCCATACATAATCATATATATTGATAAGATAATGATATTACACACCCTTACCTTGCTCAAATCGATGCTTGAGAGTTGTTCTTGATGAAAATCCAAGCTTTGCTCTTTTCTTCCCTTTTTCTCCTCTTCCACTTTCTTTCTCTTCTTTCTCCTTCTTATGTTTCTAACTTTCTATTTCTTTTCCAAATTTCCTTTATATCACTTTCTATCCAAATTCCTTCCAATTTATTTTCCTCTCAAACATCTACCAATTTAATAAATAATCACTCAATTAATTAAATAAACCTCATAATTCATTTAATTAATTAAAATAATCACTTAATTAAAATTGGACTGTTACAACTCTCCCCCACTTAAGAATTTTCGTCCTCGAAAATGTTACCTGATTCAAACAACTCTGGATAAGACTCCCTCATCTTGCTCTCCAGCTCTCAAGTAACATTTCCACCAGCCGGTCCTCCCCAGGCAACCTTCACCAAAGCAATCTCTTTGCCTCGAAGTTGCTTCAACTCCCGATCCTCTATCCGCATAGGTGATGTCTCCACAGTCAGGTTATCTCTCACCTGCACATCATCTACTTGGATCACATGAGACGGATCCGCAATGTATTTCCTCAACTGAGATACATGGAACACATCATAGAGATTAGCAAGTGACGGCGGTAAAGCAACACGATAAGCCACTTCTCCTATCCTCTGCAAAATCTGCTAAGGACCAATGAAACGCGCCGTCAACTTACGCGACTTCAATGCCCTACCAACACCACTCATCGGAGTGACTCGAAGAAACACGTGATCTCCCTCTTGAAATTCAAGTGCTTTCCTCCTCTTGTCATGATAACTCTTCTGGAGACTCTGAGAAATCCTCATCTTCTCTTGAATCATCTTAATCTTATCGGTAGTCTGTTGAACTATCTCCGGTCCAACTACAAGACTCTCTCTCGATTCATACCAACACAATGGCGTCCTACACCGTCTACCATACAAAGCCTCGAACGGTGTCATACCAATACTCGAATGAAAACTGTTGTTGTAAGTAAACTCAATCAAAGGCAAGTAGTTATCCCAAGCTTCTCCCTTCTCCAACACACAAGCTCTCAAAAGATCCTCAAGTGACTGAATCGTCCTCTCAGTCTGACAATCAGTCTGTGGATGATAAGCTGAACTCAAACGCAACTTCACACCCAAAGCACCTTGCAAACTTTCCAAAAATCTCGAAGTAAACCTCGGATCTTTATCCGACACAATACTAGATAGAATGCCATGCAAACAGACAATCCTCTCAATGTACAACTTCGCCAATCTCTCCAACGGGTAATCCATTCGCATAGGAATAAAGTGAGCAGATTTAGTCAATCTGTCCATAATAACCCAAATAGCTTCAAAATTATTCGGCGTCCTCGGCAAACCAGATACAAAATCAATAGAAATGCTATCCCATTTCCACTCAGGAATAAACAATGACTTCATCAAACCCGACGGTTTCTGATGTCCAATCTTTGATTTCTGACAAGTCAAACAAGAATACACAAACTCAGCAACATCCTTCTTCATACGAGGCCACCAAAATACTTTCCTCAAATCTTGATACATCTTAGTAGCACCCGGATGAATACTCAATCCACTACGATGTCCTTCTTTAAGAATACTCTTCTTCAGCTCAACAACATCAGGAACACAAACTCTATCACGACATCTCATAATACCATTCTCATCAATCCTAAAATCACCACCTTGGCCTTAATTGATCAAAGTCAACCGATCAACTAAACTCAAATCAGATTTCTGACCTTCTCGAATCTCCTCCAAAATACCACTCGTAAGCTTCAACATACCCAACTTAACTCCACTAGAATTCTTCTCACACACCAAACTCAAATCACGAGATTGCTCAACCAATTCCAACTCTTTTACCATCATCATCAACATATGCAATGATTTCCTACTCAGAGCATCAGCTACCACATTCGCTTTACCCGGATGTTAATTCAACCCAAAATCATAATCCTTCAGAAGCTCTAACCATATTCTCTATCTTGCATTCAATTCTCTCTGATCAAAGAGATACTTCAAACTCTTATGATCGCTAAACACTTCAAATCTCGAACCGAACAAATAATGCCTCCAAAGTTTCAACACAAACACCACGGCGGCCAACTCTAAGTCATGCGTCGGATAATTCTTCTCATGCACTTTGAGTTGCCTCAAAGCATAAGCTACAACTTGTTTATCTTGCATTAACACACCTCCCAAACCCATCAAAGAAGCATCACAATACACAACAAACGGTTCTGCCGGATTCGGCAAAATCAACACAGGAGCCGTCGTCAACCTTCTCTTAAGTTCTTGAAAAATTGCTTCACACATAGCATCCCAAACAAAAGCTTGACCTTTCCTAGTCAACTGCGTCAATGGCAAGGATAACTTAGCAAATCCCTCAATAAATTTCCGATAATAACCGACTAATCCAAGAAAACTTCGAATCTCAAAAACTGACTTCGGAGTCTCCCACTGCGCTACCGCTTCAACCTTCAACGGATCAACCGCAATCCCTCTACTCGAAATCACATGACCAAGGAAACTTACTTCCTTCAACCAAAATTCACACTTAGAAAGTTTCTCATACAACTGCTTCTCTTTCAACACAGATAACACAATCCTCAGATGCTCGACATGCTCTTCTTCGCTCTTCGAATAAACCAAAATGTCATCAATGAACACAACCACAAACTTGTCCAAATAAGGATGGAAAATCCTGTTCATGTACTCCATAAATACACCTGGTGCATTAGTCACACCAAATGGCATTACAGAATACTCATAATGTCCATACCTTGCTCTAAAGGCAGTCTTCGGAATATCCTCAGCCTTCACACGAATCTGATGATAGCCAGACCTCAGATCTATCTTACTAAACACTCTTGCACCAACCAACTGATCCATCAAATCATCAATCCTCAGAAGTGGATACTTATTCTTGATAGTCATCTTGTTCAATTGCCTACAATCCACACAAAGTCTCATAGAACCTTCTTTCTTCTTAACCAACAACACTGGTGCACCCCACGGCGACACACTCGGACGAATAAACCTTTTATCAAGTAAATCTTCAAGTTGACTCTTCAACTCTTTCAGTTCTGATGCGGACATACGATACGGAGCCATCGATATTGGACTAGTTCCAGGAATCAAATCGATCGTAAACTCCACCTCTCGTTCCGGTGGTAAGTCTCTTATCTCTTCAGGAAAAACTTCCAGAAAATCACGGACAATTGGTAAAGCATCAATTGCTCCACTTTCACCAATACTCAAAGTTTCCAACAACATAAACACCTTAGCACCATCTTGCACCGATTCCTTCACTTGCTTAGCAGACAAAAACAAATCTCCTTCATCACTAGATTCAGGAAAAATCATTATTTTGTTAAAACAGTTAATATAAACCCGATTGAATCTTAACCAATTCATCCCAAGAATAACATCAAGTTGGTCTAGGTGAAGACACACTAGATCAATCCCAAAATCTCTACCAAAAATACTCAACGGACAATTCAAACACACATACGGAGTAGTTATCGAACCCATAACAGGAGTATCAATAACCATACTACCACCCATAACAGACAACTCAAGATTCAACCTCTTAACACAATCCAACGAAATAAAAGAATGCGTAGCTCCAGTATCAATTATAGCGATCAAAGGTATACCGTTAATAAAACACGTACCTCGTATCAATCGATCATCACTAGCAGTCTCTGATCCTGATTGAGCAAACACTTTCCCTTTCTCTGGAGTCTTCTTCGGTTTGTTACACTTGGTACTAATGTGCCCTTGCTCACCACAATTGTAGAAAGTCACATTCGCACCGCTTCTGCACTCAAGAGCTTTGTGGCCTGGCTTGCCACACTTAAAACACTTCTGCTCAACACTTTTTCACTCGGGAGCATGATGTCCCACTTCACCGCATCTAAAACATCTCACCGGAATAGAAACTCCCCCACTTGGCTTCTTGCAAAAACCAACTTTCTGTTTCCCCTTATCAGCAGGAGTCACATACGGCTTTCCTCTAAACTGACCCTTTCCTTTCTTATCATTCAAACTCTTGTAGTGGCTAGATCGAGCCCTACTATCCTCGTCATAAATCCTACTCTTGTTCACCAACTCAGAAAATCTTCTAATTTCCTGATAACCACCAGCTTGCTTGATTTCAGGTCTCAAAACATTCACAAACTTGAGACACTTAGATCTCTCAGCATTAGCAGTGTTGTAATGAGGACAAAACTTAATCAATTCCTCAAACCTTGCCGCATACTCGGCCACAATTGAGTTACCCTGCTTCAGCTCAAGGAATTCAATTTCCTTCTTACCACACACATCTTCTGGAAAATACTTCTCCAAAAATGCCTCTCTGAAAATATCCCATGTAATCATAACCTCATCTTCTTCAAACCTTTGGCGAGTATTATCCCACCAATCCTCAGCTTCCTCTTCAAGCATATGAGTGCCAAACTGCACTTTCTGCGCATCTGAACAGTTCATGACTCGAAAGATCTTCTCGATCGCTTTCAGCCAAACCTGTGCTTTGTCAGGTTCATGGGTTCCCTTGAACATTGGCGGATTGTTCCTTTGAAACCTTCCCAAAGCACGAAACTCATCATCAACATTGTTTCCAGCATTCACGTTGGCTTGCAGATTCTGCCCAATTGCTCCAGCCAACATCGCCAAAGCCTCAGCAATCGCTTCATCATTCCTACCGGCAACCATAGTTCTATATTCCAACAACAGAACTCCATAAGAACAAACAATATCGATAGTGTCACACACAATCAAATATAAATGGGAAAACAAACACGTTAACAACTTGGCCAACTGGCCGACCTGCTCTGATACCACTAATGTAACACCCCCTTTCTATACCCCCAAATAAACAAATAAATCACTTAATCACTTATTGAAATTTCGTCAGAGTAAATTTAAAATATGGTATAAAAGGAGCATGTCACACATACATGAAAATAAATCATACAATGCCTGCTCAAAATGACATGTAACAGTGGGGTAGTTTTGAAATAGAGAACTTGGTCCTTACACCCACATTTCAATTTTCGAAATATCAGCGGAAGATTAAAACATTAAACCATTTGAAAACATAATATCATAAATATACATATCAAATCAGTTTGTTCATCACATCATCATGGTTTTACAAAACACATTTGCCAACAGATACATATATAATGTATCTCAAAAGAATGTTATACAGCCTATCTACCCGGTGCTACATATCAGCGCGACCCGACAAAAGAATGAAGATAAAACTTCACAAAAAGAACCTCCAGCAACATAATCTGCAATGCCTCATAGAGCATTATAAAACAGCAGAAGGGTGAGAAATATTATCATAATAATCAATGCATATAAATATATATACATATACGAAAATAAAGATACAAATATTTCACAATTCTCACCACAAATCATTCATAACTCATTATACATTTCACGACATGTATAAACACATATGAATAATCACAAAAAATCTTTCACCAACATACCAATCCATTATTCACAATTCACTAAATCACCAATTCACATACAAGCATAATTCATATAACAATGACATCAATGCTATGTGACTCAACACAGCTCAATGCAACTCAATGCCATGTGGTACCAACACTTGTTATCATTTTTCGGTTTTTGCATTTAAACCGGGTCCACCCTTCTAGACCGATAACAACAAATCTCGTTCCCTAAGCTTTCAAACCCACCCTTCTAGGTTTGGGACAAGCCACTAGTCTCCACGAAACTAGCAAAAATTGCCTCTTGACTAAATGATGCATATGCAATCAACCACAAATGCACTTAAGACCGACCACACGTCTTAATCCCATGCATTCAAATAATTCCTCCCTTCAATAATTAAAACAAGATTGCACACACAACATATCATAAAATCACGTATTCATACTTTACATCATCATGTTTATCAAACAATGCACACATATCTTACAATATGCTCCCATGCATTAATTCACAATAATCGGATACAACAAATATGCATTCATAATTCAACCTCATTACCTTTTCAAACAATGCACACATATTCACAATATGTTCTCATGCATTCACAATAACGCATACAATCAATATGTATTTACACTTCAATATCATTACCACATTTATCGAGCAATGCACACATATTCACAATATGTTCTCATACATTCTTCACATACAAACAATATGCATATATTTGTCAAAAAACTATATTTCATAATCGATTCCACCATCTAGGATTCACGCCATACGGCTACCCATAGCATATCATATCACAACATGCACAAGCTATATGTTATATAACAAAAGTATTCTGCACAATAACACATCAATAACACACATTCGCGACGGTAAAAATCAACACAACAATATGTTTTCAATTTTCTGCTATAATTGAACCAGGTGCAGGCCACAAAGCCATTTTTTCTAGAAAGATAATCGCGTTAACTTACCAACGCTTTGAACGGGGGTCAAAACCGACTTACAGTTCAAGAGTTACGAATTTTTGAAGTTTTCCGAAAAACCAGAATTTTGCCTAAACACGACTACGGGATTTTGCATTTTCGCCCGAAAATCCGACCGATTCAATTCTTTTTTTCGAAACAAACATATACTCATACTCACCTAACATATAGCAGTGAATAAGAACCATTAAACACGATTTCTACGACGTCCGATTTCCACTCAAATCTCAAACCCTCAATTATCCAAAAATGTCAAAACTCACAAACTCAACCAAATTCAATCAAACGAAATCCGATAATCACGGCTAAATATTACCCGACTAAACTACGCAATTTATTTTGAATTCTAACCGTTCAAAACTCGATTCTACCGATTAAACCATTTATGCCCTAGAATGGAAAATGGAGAAAAACACCCAAACAAACTCAAACAATCCATACATAATCACATATATTGATAAGATAATGATATTTCACACCCTTACCTTGCTCAAATCGATGCTTGAGAGTTGTTCTTGATGAAAATCCAAGCTTTGCTCTTTTCTTCCCTTTTTGTCCTCTTCCACTTTCTTTCTCTTCTTTCTCCTTCTTATGTTTCTAACTTTCTATTTCTTTTCCAAATTTCCTTTATATCACTTTCTATCCAATTTCCTTCCAATTTATTTTCCTCTCAAACATCTACCAATTTAATAAATAATCACTCAATTAATTAAATAAACCCCATAATTCATTTAATTAATTAAAATAATCACTTAATTAAAATTGGACTGTTACAACTCTCCCCCACTTAGGAATTTTCGTTCTCGAAAATGTTACCTGATTCAAACAGCTCTGGATAAGACTCCCTTATCTTGCTCTCCAGCTCTCAAGTAACATTTCCACCAGCCGGTCCTCCCCAGACAACCTTCACCAAAGCAATCTTTTTGCCTCGAAGTTGCTTCAACTCCCGATCCTCTATCCGCATAGGTGATGTCTCCCTAGTCAGGTTATCTCTCACCTGCACATCATCTACTTTGATCACATGAGACGGATTCACAATGTATTTCCTCAACTGAGATACATGGAACACATCATGGAGATTAGCAAGCGACGGCGGTAAAGCAACACGATAGGCCACTTCTCCTATCCTCTGCAAAATCTGATAAGGACTAACGAAACGCGGCGTCAACTTACGCTACTTCAATGCCCTACCAACACCAGTCATCAGAGTGACTCGAAGAAACACGTGATCTCCCTCTTGAAATTCAAGTGCTTTCCTCCTCTTGTCATGATAACTCTTCTGGTGACTCTGAGAAATCCTCATCTTCTCTTGAATCATCTTAATCTTATCGGTAGTCTGTTGAACTATCTCCGGTCCAACTACAAGACTCTCTCCCGATTCATACCAACACAATGGCGTCCTACACCGTCTACCATACAAAGCCTCGAACGGTGCCATACCAATACTCGAATGAAAACTGTTGTTGTAAGTAAACTCAATCAAAGGCAAGTAGTTATCCCAAGCTCCTCCCTTCTCCAACACACAAGCTCTCAAAAGATCCTCAAGTGACTCAATCGTCCTCTCAGTCTAACCATCAGTCTGTGGATGATAAGCTGAACTCAAACGCAACTTCGTACCCAAAGCACCTTGCAAACTTTCCCAAAATCTCTAAGTAAACCTTGGATCTCTATCCGACACAATACTAGACAGAATGCCATGCAAACAGACAACCCTCTCAATGTACAGCTTCGCCAATCTCTCCAACGGGTAATCCATTCGCATAGGAATAAAGTGAGAAGATTTAGTCAATCTGTCCATAATAACCCAAATAACTTCAAAATTATTCGGCGTCCTCGGCAAACCAGATACAAAATCCATAGAAATGCTATCCCATTTCCACTCAGGAATAAACAACGACTTCATCAAACCCGACGGTTTCTGATGTTCAATCTTTGACTTCTGACAAGTCAAACAAGAATACACAAACTCAGCAACATCCTTCTTCATACGAGGCCACCAAAATACTTTCCTCAAATCTTGATACATCTTAGTAGCACCCGGATGAATACTCAATCCACTACGATGTCCTTCTTCAAGAATACTCTTCTTCAGCTCAACAACATCAGGAACACAAACTCTATCACGACATCTCATAATACCATTCTCATCAATCCTAAAATCACCACCTTGGCCTTGATTGATCAAAGTCAACTGATCAACTAAACTCAAATCAGATTTCTGACCTTCTCGAATCTCCTCCAAAATACCACTCGTAAGCTTCAACATACCCAGCTTAACTCCACTAGAAGTCTTCTCACACACCAAACTCAAATCACGAGATTGCTCAACCAATTCCAACTCTTTTACCATCATCATCGACATATGCAATGATTTCCTACTCAGAGCATCAGCTACCACATTCGCTTTACCCGGATGTTAATTCAACCCAAAATCATAATCCTTCAGAAGCTCTAACCATATTCTCTATCTTGCATTCAATTCTCTCTGATCAAAGAGATACTTCAAACTCTTATGATCGCTAAACACTTCTGTTGCGGTGAAAATTTGATATCAAGCTATTAATTAACTTGAACCGTATTTCTTTTACAACCGGTCTTTAATTTATCCAAAGGATAGGTCTAAAGAAAGAAAGAACCTTTTGCGCGATGTGACAACAACGCTTTAAGAGATTCGGGGATTCGGGGGTTGGTTATATCTAGGGAAGGTATTAGCACCCTAAATATCTGTAGTACTCTACAGGAACCTTTTGTTTAATTATTTGCTAAGTTTGTGAATTGTGCACTATGGTTTACGGATTGGGAATAAATAAAAATAAATAAAAAGGCCTAAGTGGTTTTCTAAGTTTGCTCGCAAAGACATCGCATCTTCTGCCTACGTATCCTGACTAGGATAGAATCAGAGCAATCGTAGTTCACCTCACGAGGGGAAAGAGCTCTTGATGATGATCAAGGTTCAAAGGGGGAACAAACATGACAATGCTTGTGTGGAGTTTGACAAAAGTCCCTAGTCTAAATTAAAAGGGAAAGTAAGAGATCATGACGATGATTCTTACACAGAGTTGACGAACTCTTTCCTAGGGTTCTAGTTGGAGAACACTCCTAGTATGAGTGGGTTTTTTAGACTTCAAGCAAAGTCTAAAGGCTTCTAAATTAGGATTAAAATGACTTAACAAAGTCAAGGGATAGCAGAGATTTGGTCCAAGACATTGACAGTCAAGTGGACAGACCTTCCTTTGGAGGAACAGCATTATCGGCAACTGGACGAAAGCTGACGAGCTTCGTCGCTTGGGGATAAAATAAAATACAAACATTAAACAAACATGATCATGGTGACAACCAATGAAAAAGATTTAAAGATGAAAAAGTAATGATGACAATCAAAGCAGCTCTTTCGGTACGGGAACCGTGACGACAGTTCGCACCTGGAGTACTGTTAAAAGACAAATGAGATAAACATGGTAATAATTCAAGGTAAAAATTCTAACATGTTCACAAACATATATAGACATGATAACAATCAAATTTCCTGAGAAAACACAAGAGGAACCCTTTTAATTTTCATCTGCAACCAATTAGGGTTAATACCGTTGACGCGCGGATTGCGCACAATCAATCATGGTGAAAAAATAATCAAAAATGGGAAATAATTACATGGCATGAAAGTACATATAAAAACAAACACAATGAAAAAAAACGGACGAAAAATGATAAAATATGAGAGAGTTACGATTTTTTGAAGTTTATGTACAAAAAATGAGAAAAAGTGGCAGCAAGGGTTATCACAAGGGATCGAACCCATGCCAAGACTGATACGCGCGCAAGTCTCTACCGCTGGGGCGGCTGTTACATCCATTAATCAAATGGAAACCATAAATATACATGCCTTGTTTGGTTCCATGGCTGGGCAAAACACATAGTCACAACCAAATACGTTTTATACCGTATCTCACTAACCGCTCATCGGATCGAGGCAAATTTTATATGGAAATGGGGTAGAAAAATGAGAGGAAGAGGATGGTGGTGTTGGTTTTCTGAAATTATTTGCCTAGTGAAAAAAACGATAGCTGGTGTGTTTGTGTGCTTTTGAATGCGTTTTGATATGAATAGCTTGATACAAACATTTTTAATGCCAAGTAAGTTCACATACACATCCCATATATGATATATGAACAGAAGAAAACAAACTCATGTCCAGGAGATACAGATATTGGCAAGTCACTCTCCATTTGCAAATGAACACACACATATATGCATGACAGTTGGGCAGTTCATGTTCAAAAGCAATAAAAACTAAAGTAACCTTGTGAATACATCTCAAACATGGTTTTAAGTGTGTGCATGTGAAAAAAGTGGTACTGGAACAAGTGTGTGAACCTTTGGCTTTCAAGTTGCATTCTTTGTGTATGTTAGTGCATGAAATGGTGTACATCTTGTGTTCAATCAAAATTCAGTGTTTTGTTTATTCATACATGTCATATGGGATCATACAAAGCTATTGCAATCAAAAGAAATCAAAGAAAACCATCCATTCTCCAACTGGTATGGAACATGCAAGTATGTGATAGTTCAAGGCACTTTATGTGATGACTTTGTGGTGTAAGGCTTGTGCACATCAGATTAATGTTTCAACAGGTTGCATATGGGTAGTGTGAAGTGTATGTGGAGTTTGTTTTGGTAAAAAGCAAGTAGAGGCAAAAAACCACATTTGAGTCTTGGTGCATTTGAAACTTGGTGTCAATAGGTGATTTAATGATGCTATGCTCAAAACAGCAAGATGAACACACTAACATGTTATGAATGACCATAGAATCATGTTGGAAAGAAGAAAATAAGTTTGTCATGCTCTATGCCAAAAGTGATAAAGTGTGTGGTTAGTGTGTTTTTGTGAAGAAGTGGTCATTTTGAGAAGTGAATTTTTGATGCAAAGTGTTTTAGTGCAAAGTGTTTATGCATACATCCTAGAAATGACTATTATAAAGTGTATGTGAAGTGAGTTTGAGGAAAAACAAGTTTTTGTGCAAAATTGGTCTTTTGGTGGTTTGTGTGTTTTTAGAGCATTTGTGTACAATATGTGAAACTGAGCTTAAGGCGCAAGCAGGGCAAATTGAACATACAAGCATACTCTAAATGTATATTGAAACAAGCCTTGACAGATAAAAATCAGTTTCCAATGCTTTATGCAAAGATGAAATTTCATTGGCTTATGTTTTGTTATGACAGCTTTTGAGTAAAAGACCAAACAAAATAAAATCTAATTCTTCACAGCATGATGATGATGTCTTCTAATTCTAAACAAACAAAAACTAATGACTAACATCCTAACAAAAATACTGTGTTCACCAATACCAACATCTAGCAGCAGCAAGAATTAATAACTTTAATGTCAAAAGTCTTGTGTACTGACAGTAGCAACACAAACAACTCCAAGCCAACACAAGTTTCAATCACAAGTGACAAGCTATGTAATACACCTTAATGCAGTCCATTAAAGCCAACAGCCACACTGCATTACTCACACACACCACATGGCATAAATGAAGTATTCAAATTAAAACCTAATTGAGCATGAAGTTACCCTAGGACCATATCCTTAAAAACATCTAGCAGCAGCCTCCACTCCCTTCCATCTTAAAGTAATACTAATTAAGACTGAAAAAACAACAATGTCATAAGGACCTAACAACAACAATGATGCACATGTACACACATTGGAAAGATGGATAAGGTGCTTTGGTTTCAGTAGAAAGCTGTGGTGGAAAATGGCTGTGAACACCAGATGAAGGGTATTGTATTTTACAAGTTGCTGCAATAGTTTGTTGGCTCATCTGAGGTTTATGTTCAGTTGGTAATACTTGTGTTTGTGAAATGACCATGGCTTGTAACAGAAGAGGGATATTGAGTTATTTGAGGAATATGGCAAGTCTGATCATGAAATTTTATTAGGGTGTTGAGTTTGTGTTGAAGTGAAAAAAAACAGGTATGAATTGATCATGGCTTTTGGGGCTTTTGCTTTAATTTCAGGAGAAATCTGTGGTAAGTTTTGGTCATGTGCTATATTTGATGCTGTTCTAAAGCTAGAACCTAAACTGCAACCAAAGACCCCTCACATTTGAAGGGACCTGACTGATCCAGAGGTTTATCAAAACCTCATGCCCAATCAAAACAGACACCTAAACCTCAGCCTGTCATGACAACCCAAATCAAACTCAAATGACAGTGATATTTAAATTCAAACCACCAACCAAAAACCTGGTATCAGTTTAAGATCACAGACCAAGGTTAGAGTTTCAACCAATTTGTCAATAAGATACACACTTGGGCCAGAAAGTCTTGAAGCTAATGTTACTGATTGAGATCTTAAAACAACCCATCCTACAATAACAACTTGTCCAATGACATCTCACTCAAAGAAATCCCCTCATGTGGTGGCAATAAAAACTACCTTTGGTAATAAAATGTGAATCCTACATGATAACCTTTAAACCAAAAGAAAACCATTTCACAAATTCATTCCTAGAGGTAAGCTTGCAAAACCTTATGACAGTAACTGTGACAGTTCATAGGGCCAGTCAATAAGATATATCAATCCAAATTCATCTTCACCAATAATACATGTCAAACCTGATAATGCTTAAAGTCAAGGCATTTATCCTAAAGCTTCACTTGTTTGTTTTAATGCAAAAAGATATCATACAAGAGTAACAAGTGGGTATGTGTAATGTAAGTATGTGAAAAGTAAGCTTTTGAAGCATGAATTTTTGACAAAGTGTTTTTTAATGAAAGATGATAATGTTAGCATTCTCTAAATGAGGCCAATGATGTGTCCTAATGCAGGTTTGATGTGAGGTGGAATTTGTGGCAGAAAACAGTTTTTTGAATGAATTTGAAACATTTGGCAATATGCGATTTAGAGTTCCATATGCAAACAGAATACAGTAAACATACCAACATACCTCAAATGCATATTGAAATTTGTTTAAATGCTAAGGATAGGCTTGTAGTATTCTATGCAACAGATCATGTTCCAACTGTTATGAATCTTGTGACAGCACAAATTAACAACCCTTTAATCCACTCATAGCATGATAATGATGTTTCCAACTTAAAGCTGGCACTTAAATCAACTATATCAGGCTTGACCATATACCTATTAGTTTTCATGCGTTGAACAAACACAATGAATGACAACAAACTGATAGTACTGAGATAGCAATGCCCTACTAACAAGTACAGTTAACACACAGCCAGGTTCAAATGGATTCTTCTCAATCCCTATTACACATAAACTAACAGCAACAGAACATTAAAGCAAGAAAAGATTCAGGGTGAAGGGGAGCTAGGGAAAAGTCCTGCCACAAACACTAATTTAGATGTTTATTCACTTACAAAATGGCCTGGCTGTAATGAGAATCAATTCCTGCATAATTAGGTCTGAACTAGCAGGTTTGAGGTTTTGTTTTTCACAACATGGCAAGAGTACTTACCAACAGTCAGTGAGGAATATTTGTAAACAAATCACAATGATCACATTCCACAATCATGATAATATAAATGATGCTCAATACTTCAAAAATGTCCTTGGCAGTAGGATACACATTCAATCACCCCAATGTCATGCAAAACACATAATACTCATATTTAAACATGATGCTCAAAAATGCCAACTCATGAGAGCTAGTAAAAAAGTCAATAGAAACCAGTCACCTACCTCTTGATGAACCTTTGAAGGTGTTAAGATAGCTGAGAAAACCAGAGATTCCTTCTTTCACTCTTTGACCTTTTGAACTTCCTTCAACTTTAGGCAATAATGCACTTTCAATGCCAAATGGAGAGATGTGAGTTTCTAATGGTTGATAAGTGTTTGGACAGTTGAGATATGTTATTTATGAGGTGTTCAAGTGGTCACAACCTCAAGAAAATGCTTGGAGATCAGTTTGGTGTTTTTTATGGACTTTGGTCAAAGTAAGCCAAGTGCAATGTTGACTTTTCGATTTCTTGAGCTTTTTGGTGGTTTGATGGTTTGTACACCTTCTATATGTTATTTAGAAGGTGTGTGGATGATAGTTTGAGTGCTGGAATGAGTAGAACTTGATGTGGTAGAGAAATTGCAAAGTGCAGAATTTTGGCTATTTTGGACACTTTGGTGAATTTTGTAAAATGCAAGCAAGAGTGGGGTGTGATGAGGGAGCTTGGTTTAGCAGGTTTTCAGAATGATATTGATGTTTTGAATGAGGGGTATGAGGTCCCTATTTATAGCAAAAAGCAAGGAGGTGCTTGCTTGAGAACTTTACTTACACATGAAGTTTCCTTTGATATTTTCAACCATTTGCCAACTTGCCTTGCTTTTTCTGATCTTTGGCTGTCTCCTTAACCCAATGGGCAAGTTTAAATGATGTTTCTACTGATAAATTGCAGCCTAGATGCTTGGTAGAGTGGCTGGAGCAGAATCACTTTCCACCTCATGCTTGGAAAAGTCAAGAATGACAACTTAGGCAATGAACTTCCAATCTTTAATTCTATGCTATCTCCATGCAATTTCTTTGCTTCAACTTGCTTGAGATGTTCAATATATCAGATAGTATGAGTTTGACAAGTTAGAATTGGCCCACTTGAGTGATAGAGGTGCTTTTGCAAAATTGGTCAATGTGGGACTAGTATGACAAAATACCAACTTTGAACACATGTATCTCTCAGCTCATAAATCACCTTGAGATGTATTTGTACTTTTTAGAAAGCCCTTACATAGTACTAAAACTTTCATGTTGGCCAGAAATCTTGATTCTATTTGAAACTAGTTGAAAAAGCCCCTTGAAGTTGGCTGATTTTAGCTTTTAAAGTGAAAATAACATAGAAATTTTCTAAGTTATTTTCCCTTCTAGGAATGTTTTTGCTTATATCTCAAAAAGTATGCATTTTATGGTTATGGACTAGTATGGGACTTTTGTAGGACTTGTCAAGAGCTTTCAAATGAGACTAGAACCAACTCAATTGGATGTGTGGTTAAGGAGATACGATTTAGCCCTTTTCAAAACCCTAATTTCCCGATTTCTCGATTACTCTCTCATCCTTGATCCAATGATCATGAAAATTGATATGCAAGTCCATTAGGACATAAGGGACAACTTTGATTCACAACTTAGATTCCAATTCTCAAAATTTGAGGAGTTGACTTTTCGGTCAACCGTACGATCGATCGGTGCCGATTGAGTTGCCTGTTGACATTCTGGACATCCTGAGACTTTGATACTTCTTGAATAGTCTTTAATAGTCTATATGAACTTCATGGACCTCAATCCCACCATTAAAACCTCTTCCAATATCAAAGTCAAACCACAGTTGACTTTTCACTAGTTAAAAACCCTAATCGGGGCCTCCTGACTGCACTGTTCTTGATTCTGAAATGATTTCTTCAAATTGACTTCTCTTTTGACTTTGATATTATCTTTGATTTCATTCAATGATTGAGTTGGCCCAAATCATTGGTTAATCATTCCTTGGTTTGTTTTGAATTTGTCGGTGCGAAAACCCTGGTTCGTCTGTAACTTGACAATAACAAACTTGCACTGATTTAGGGTTAGATAATGCATGATCATGCTTCTAAAAATGATAATGAGAATCTAAGGGGTCAAAATTTGGGGTACAACAGTTTCCCTTATTTAAATATCTTCACTAAATGGGGAACGAGAGATGACAATCTTCGTTAAATCGCAGTGAAAGGTATTTAAATATAGATAACCGAAAATTTTGTCCCTTAGATCCGATGTCATGCTAAAGGACAAGTTATGATATTCCATGCACTCTAAATGATGCTTTATGATGCTTGAATGCAAACATCATAGACGCAACGATAATAATAAAAGAAACAGTAAAACAAATAATGACAAATACAAGGACTCGATACCGGGGACTCGTACTGAAAAACTAAATTAACAGTTCAGACATGACTGCTAGCGTAAGAAGGAAAACTTCACATGGGGAATAGGCAGATCCAATAAAGATGACAATCTTTTTGGAACAGAGGTACTCCACCGGGGAGAAGAATAGGCTTCTACTGGGGAAAAGGATATACTTTTACTGGGGAAATGGAAAATTAATTCCATCGGGAAAAGAGAATCAGGATTCACCGGGGAAGCGAAAGACTGGATACAACCTCACTGGGGATGATCAGATGAGGAACTTCCTATAGTGAAGAGTTCAAACGGGATCTTCAGGAATGGACTAGAAATAAGACTAATCACACATGGAGGATACTAGTGACGACTAGATCTCCGAGACTTGACTGGGAACATGGATCACTGGGGATACATCCTCAGCTTCTGCAAATAGTTCACACAGTGCTGGTAATCAATAGACTTCCTGGGGAATTGGTAACGACCAGAATTCCAAGCGATGCTAGTGACGACTGGTCTTTTAATGGTGATTGGTGACGACCAAATCAGGGTACCAATAACGATTGGTTTTAAACAATGCCAGTTACGACCGGATTTTTTAATGAAGATGGTGACGACCATACTGGGGAATACAAATGACAATTGGTTATACAGAAATGCTAGGGATTACTAGATCTTCTAGCTGGAGATTGGTGACAACCAAACTGAAATAGACTCTAAGTAACGATTGGACTTTAGACGATGATACCAGTTACGACTGGGTTTCAAAGGGAAAAATTGGTTAAAACCTCAAGATACCAATGACGATTGGATTTAGGTAGTGCCAGTGACGACTGGACTTCACGGGGAGAGTTAGTAACAACTAACACGATACCAATAATAATTGGAACAATACCAGTGACGACTGGATTTACGGGGACTTGTTGGTAACGACCGATCCACGAGGTGCCAATGACAATTGGACTTTAAAACAGTGCCAGTGACGACTGGACTTATATGCGATTTCGTTAGTGACGACTAACGAGATACCAATGATGATTAGACTTAGACAATGCCAGTGACGACTGGGCTTAAAAGGAGATAGATGGTGACGACCAAATGAATGCCAACGACAATTGGTTTGAACAAAATGTCAGTTACAACTGGACTTATACTTGGAAATAAAGCAAGTAATAACTTAGACTTCGCGGGGATTGATAGATGTCACCGACTTGGGGAACGAATGAATCACACTGATCCCATGATGAGGGGTGTACGTAGACTTGGGAGAATAAACCCGAAGACCTACTCAGGAATAGAGCCTGTAGGTAGATTTTGCTGAGGTGAATTCAGACGTCCAGAAATATTTTGCTGGGGAAAGAACCTTCATATCATCGTAAGAAATTCTGAGGGTTAATCTTCAATCTTGGTAACCATACATGGCCAAAGGACTCTTTGTCGCTCAACTTGCTAGCATTTCATTGGGGAATGTAAATTCTGACTGTGCATCAAGACTCCTGCTACCCTGAAGTTTCGGGGAATGTATGATTTTCCTCGAGTTTTTCCACAAGTTAAAACATTTTGTAAAATATTTCCAAGTTATTACTTTTCAAAAATCTGGATTTTAATGCTTTCAAAAATAATCGTTGATTAACAAATGGTATTTTGCATAACAAAGAAAATAAGGAACTGATAATTTGCACAAGAAAGAGAGGCTCAAAAGGCTGATTTTATTTAAAGGATGAAATCTTGCCAATGACAATATTCCATGGAAATTTTTACAAGTAAAATGGCAAAAGTGGATAAGGTTACATTGAATCCTGTGACCTAACTATCCCTAAAGACTAGAATTCTCCAAGATCCTTGCTTTTGACGAGAGCTGTTGAGATGAATCTTTGTTGAGTCTGCAGTGTTGATGCCTTTGTCTGATGCAGCGAAACGCCTTTGTCCCTAATTTTTGCCTGGATCGCCCTTTCGGGTTTTCAATCCACCGGGACGCTCATTTTTGCCTAAGCCGCCCTTTCGGGTTTTCATCTTAGCGAGATTTTTGATTTCTTTTCTCTTTTTTCCTTTTCTTCTCTTTTTTTCTTTTCTACCCTAACTTTTGCATAAACCGTTCTTTTGGATTTTCTGGTTTATCGGGTACTTTTTAGGCGTAATATTTCCGAACTACGTCAGAGTTTATCGGGTGTGTGAGTTGTTCCCCGTCCATGGTAGTAAGGATCAGTGAACCTCCGGAGAATACTGTCTTCACAATAAAGGGGCCATCATAATTAGGCATCCACTTCCCTCTTGCGTCTTTGTGAACTGGTAAGATCTTCTTGAGCACAAGTTCTCCTTCGCGGAACTCTCTGATACAGACCTTTTTATCGAACGCCCTCTTGATTCTTTTTTGATACAACTGGCCGTGACACATCGCAGACATGCGCTTTTCATTGATGAGATTCAGCTGATCAAATCTTTCTTTAATCCATTCTGCCTCTTCTAACTCGGTTTCCATGATGACTCTGAGGGATGGTATCTCGACCTCGACAGGAAGAACTGCGTCCATTCCATATACCAGAGAAAAGGGGGTTGCCCCTGTGGAAGTGCGGACGGAGGTTCTGTATCCGTGCAGGGCAAATGGTAGCATTTCATGCCAATCTTTGTAGGTTTTAACCATTTTCTGCAAGATCTTCTTGATGTTTTTATTTGCAGCTTCCACGGCTCCATTCATCTTTGGACGGTAAGGGGAAGAGTTGTGATGTTCGATTTTGAAGTCATCACATAAATCTTTCATAACTTTGTTGTTCAGATTGGTGTCGTTGTCTGTTATAATTCTGCTTGGGATCCCGTAACGACAGATGATCTCCTTTTTAATGAAACGAGCCACCACTTGACGTGTAACATTGGTGTAGGATGCAACTTCAACCCATTTTGTGAAATAGTCGATGGCAACCAAAATGAAACGGTGTCCATTTGAAGCTTTTGGCTCAATTGCCCCAATCATGTCAATCCCCCACATAGAGAAAGGCCATGGTGATGACAGTACATTCAACAGTGTTGGAGGCACATGCATTTTGTCCGCGTAGATCTGACATTTGTGACATTTTCTGGCGTACTGAATGCAGTCGGTTTCTAAAGTTAACCAATAATAACCAGCTCTCAAGATCTTTCTGGACATGGCGTATCCGTTGGCGTGAGTACCAAACATTCCTTCATGAACATCTTTCATTAACAAGTCCGCTTCTCTTTTGTCAACACATCTGAGTAGGACCATATCATGATTTCTTTTGTAAAGTACACCATTGCTGAGGAAGAATTTGGATGCTAATCATCTCAGTGTTTTCTTGTCAAGTGTCGTAGCATCTGTGGGATATTCTTGCTTCAACATATAATTCTTTATATCATGATACCAGGGCTTACCATCGGTTTCTTCTTCAATCATTTGACAGTAAGCAGGCTCTGTCTTGCGTTCAATTTTGATAAGTGTGCCATCATTGACATCTTTAGTTTTCCACATTGAGGCCAGCATGGCTAAGGCGTCGGCGATGTGATTCTCTGCTCTTGGAACATGTTTAAAGGTGATTTCATCAAAATACTTGATCGTTTCAACGATATAAGCTCTGTAAGGGATTAGGTTTTCATGTCTTGTCTCCCATTCACCCGTGACTTGGTAGATAACCAATGCTGAGTCTCCACTGACTTCGAGATTTTTGATTTGGAGATCAATGGCTGCTTCGAGACCCAGGATACATGCTTCGTATTCAGCGATGTTGTTTGTACAATCAAAGTCTAATCTGGCTGTAAACGGTGTGTAACCCCCTTTAGGATTCATTAAGACTGCACCTACGCCATGTCCGCTATAATTGGAGGAACCGTCGAACATCATTTTCCACCAATTATCTGTCTGTTGACCTTTGTCAGAACTTGTTTCTTCACAATCTTTTACTAACATGATATCTTCGTTCGGAAAATCAAACTTCAGAGGTTCATAATCTTCGACAGGTTGATCTGCGAGATATTCTGATAACACACTGCCTTTGATAGATTTCTGAGCCACATATTGAATATCATATTCTGATAGTAACATATGCCACCGGGCGAGTCTTCCGGTTTGTGTCGGCTTCTCAAAGATGTACTTTATTGGATCCATTTTTGAGATCAATAAAGTGGTGTGACAAATCATATACTGCCTCAAACGCTTAGCGGCCCATGCTAAAGCACAACAAGTCTTTTCTAGGAGGGAGTATCTGCTTACACAATCAGTAAATTTCTTGCTCAAATAGTAAATGGCATGTTCTTTCCGTCCGGATTTGTCTTGTTGACCCAGAACGCAACCCATTGAGTTTTCAAGCACTGTCAAATACATAAAGAGAGGCTTTCCTGGAACGGGTGGTATCAAAATTGGAGGTTCTTGGAGATAACCTTTGATTTTGTCGAACGCTGTTTGACAATCAGAATTCCATACAACCGTTTGATCCTTTCGTAACAACTTGAAGATCGGTTCACAGGTGGGGGTCATATTGGAAATGAACCTGGATATGTAATTCAACTTTCCAAGGAAGCTTCTAACCTGATTTTCGGTCCGCGGAGCTGGCATGTCTTGAATGGCACGGACTTTGTCTGGATCCACCTCAATCCCCTTGTGGCTGACAATAAAACCGAGTAATTTTCCTGATCTGACTCCGAAAGTGCATTTTGCAGGATTCAATCTCAACTGATATTTCTGGAGTCTTTTGAATAACTTCAACAAATGTTCTAGATGGTCTTCTTCATTTTGAGACTTGGCAATCATGTCATCCACATATACTTCTATTTCTTTGTGCATCATGTCGTGGAACAAAGCCACCATAGCTCTTTGATAAGTTGCGCCTGCATTCCTTAAACCGAATGGCATAACCTTATAACAATAGGTGCCCCATGGAGTGATGAAGGTTGTTTTTTCCATGTCGTCAGGATCCATTTTGATTTGATTGTAACCAGAGAAACCGTCCATAAAGGAAAACACTGCAAACCGAGTTGTATTATCTACCAAAGTATCAATATGCGGTAGAGGGAAGTCGTCCTTTGGACTGGCTTTGTTTAAATCTCGATAATCCACACACATCCTTACCTTTCCATCTTTCTTTGGTACAGGAACAATGTTGGCTACCCATTCTGGATATTTGGCCACTGCAAGGAAGCCTGCATCAATCTGCTTTTTTACCTCATCTCTGATCTTAAGAGCCATGTCGGGTCTGGTTCTTCTGAGTTTCTGTTTAACCGGAGGGCATTCAGGTCGGAGTGGTAACTTGTGAACCACTATGTCTGTATCCAAACCAGGCATATCCTGATAAGACCAAGCAAACACATCTACATATTCTCTTAAGAGTTCCTTTAACTGCTGTTTTACCTCTGCCCCTAGGGCTGCCCCAATTTTGACTTCTTTTTTATCTTCTTCGGTACCAAGGTTGATAACTTCTACCTGTTCCTTATGGGGTTGAAGCTCTGCATCCTCTTTTTGGGCCAATCTTACCAGTTCATCAGGAATTTCACAGTCCTCATCCTTGTCTTCAGCTTGGTAAATTTGTGAATCAAGGTCAGGAGGAGATGCATGGTCACAGGATTCAATGGGGTTATGGTCATCACTGCATGTTTGAAGGGTTTATTTTATTAAAACACACAATCAACAAATGCAACACACACAGAGAAAGAGAAAATTGTTTTGGTTTTGGTTTTTTTTTTGTATTGCCATTTTTCTTTCAAAGTAAAAGTAAGAAAGACGGTAAAGAAACAACACGAGGATTTTTAACAAAATAGTCCATTCTCATTGATATTTCTTTGAAAGCATGGGGCCCTTACAAAACATTCCAATAGCCTTGGGCACGACTATGGAGATTTTAAAATAACAAAGAAAAACAACAAATTACTTTAACTCGGGAAAGACTACAGGAACTTCGATAGCCTCCCAGTTGTTCAGAGTAGCTTCGTCATGATACACTAGTGCTTCTATGTCTTCACTTTCACGATTTCCTTCCACGGCGTTAATTTGAAAACCGCCACTGATAAATATTTCTTGAATAGCCTTTGGCCGGCTGTTGTCATGCCTTGGTTCTTCGCCTTGAGTTGGTTTGTAACCCAACCCCTGGCGGTTCATCTTCGGCTTTACCTCAATGACTTCTCCCCATCCTGCGGGAGTGCCTTCTTCCATTGTAGCTTTGGCGCCTTGAGCAGATGCGAAAGTTGGACCACTTTTTGCCACCGTTTCCTCTATCGTCACTGTGTTTGCTATTTCTAGTGCTTGGAATGATGTCTCTAGCGCGTCTTCTTCTGCTTCAATGTACCGGTATGATGAAAGATTACTGACCATTAATTCCTCTTCACCGTGAACAATCACCAGTTTATCATTTACCACGAACTTCATTCTTTGGTGCAGGGTAGAAGTTACCGCCCCTGCTTCATGGATCCAGGGACGTCCCAGTAGGCAGCTATAAGCTGGATTTATGTCCATCACTTGAAATATAATGTTGAATTCATGGGGTCCCACCAAAATTGGTAATTCTACTTCTCCGATGACCGTCCTCCTCGAACCATCAAAAGCTTTTACAATTAACGAGGTTGGTTTCATCTCTGCCCCGGCATAGGCTAGTCTGGCCAGTGATCTTGCGGGTAGTACGTTTAACGAGGATCCTGTGTCGACCAGTACTCGTGCCAAAGTATCTTCCTGGCATTTGATGGATATGTGTAGCGCACGATTGTGATCACGTTTTTCCTTTAGTAACTCGGCGTCGCTGAAACTTAAAGTATTGCATGCCGTGATGTTAGCCACTACTGAATCAAACTGCCCAACTGAAATATCTTTGGTTACGTGTGCTTGTCTTAATATTTTCTGTAATGCTTCCCTGTGAGCTGGAGAATTTATCAAGAGTGACAAAATTGATATTTTTGATGGCGTCTGATGAAGCTGATCTATCACCTTGTAATCACTTCTTCGGATAATCCTCAAAAATTCATCATTTTCTTCTTCTGTGCTTGGAGCTTCTTTTTCTTTGATTACCACAGCAGGAATGACTTCTTTTAGAATAGTTACTGATTCTTTTGGCTGATAGATCCGACCGCTGCGGGTCATCTTGCTAGTGCCGGCAATGTTGGTCACATCTTTCTGATTATCTGTTTGAACAACCTTTCTCGTTTCTTTGTCTACCACGGTCACCTCGTACTTCCATGGAACAGCTTTTGTATTGTCATAATGGAACGGTCTCGGTTTCTGAACTACGATTGGTCGTGGTTGACCAATAGCAGCTCTGTTGAAAACTGGCCTTGCACCCCTGTTAAACACGAGAACTTTCTCTTTTTTCCTGGACAGGTCGAAAACTGGCTCTATTACGGAAACCTCTTCTTTCCTTTCCTTACCACATACTTGTAACATCCCTTCATTTATCAATCTTTGTATATCTTCCTGTATCCCATTACATCCACTGGAACTAACAGTACATTTTTCACATTTGTTATGAACACTTCCCAACAACCCCGCTTCTGTCAGCTTATCATGCAATGTCTTTAATGGCGTTCTGATTTTTGACACATCATTAATTATCTCTTCATCTGACTTTTCAATGGCATTGACCCCTCCATGGTTTGGCAGTGGGTTACTTTTGACGTTAGGTGGTACATCATCAAAGGACAAGATTTTCTTTTCCATCAACTCTCTTACAAGATGTTTTAAGGCAAAGCAGCCTTCTAAGTCGTGGCCGGCAGCACCTTCATGGAAAGCACAATGGGCATTTGGGTTATAATGTGGAGATGTGGTATCTGGATTAAGTGGTCTTGTCGTGATCAACCCCTGCTGGACCAAAGATGGATATAACTCAGTGTACGTCATTGGTATTTGTGGAAGTGGAGGTTTTGGGGTCAGCCTCCGGTTCTGGTATTGTTGCCTGGGCTGGGGTACCCTCTGCTGCTGATTTTGTTGAAAGGGCGGAGCATTGGGCGCTCGTTGATGCCCTTGCTGGTTTTGCTGATACATGGGCGTTGGTCGCCCTGGTTGATAGTTTGAAGTGGAATGGTTGAATGCTGGGGTTACAGCTGCCACATATTGCTGAGGGGCATACTGTACCGGGTACACGGGTCTTTGTTGATGAAACGGTTGAACATAGTTAGGTTGGATTGGCTGGAAGAAACTTTGTTGAGGCGGTTGATATTGCTGATATGGAGGTCTCATGGTACGGTTTCTTCTTCCCATTATGGCATTTGTTTCACCTTCTTTCTTCTTATGAAACCCACTGCTGACCTTCTTAATACTGCTGTTGTTAGAACTGCTGGAGCTGCTGGCTACTTTTCCACTTTTCATCCCCAATTCTACCCTTACTCCCACGGCCACAATGTCTGAAAAACTTGCAGACACACTGCTGATCATTTTCTCATAGAATTCCGGTCTTACTGTGTCAACAAACCAGTCTGTCAGTTCTTTCTCACTTAGAGGTGGTTCTACCTGGGACGCTGTTTCTCTCCACCGCTGAGCGTATTCTTTGAATGACTCTGTGCTTTTCTGGGACATGTTCAACAACTGCCTTCGGTCAGGTACCATATCCATATTATATTTGTAATGTTTCATGAATGCATAAGCCAAATCTTGGAAACTGTGGATTCTGGACTGATCTAGACTTAGATACCATTTTGCTGGAGCTCCTTTCAGACTGTCTTGGAAGCAATGGATCATTAACTTGTCGTCTTCGACGTGTGCTGCCATTCTTCTATAGTACATGATTAAGTGAGTTCGTGGACAAGTAGCTCCTGAGTACTGATCGAAATTTGGGATTTTGAACTTTGGTGGTATTACTAGTCCAGATACCAAACACATTTCTCTGGCGTCAGTGCCAAAGGTATCATTTCCTTCCATTGCTCAGATCTTTCTCCCTATAGTTTCAACACTCTCCCTCAACTTCTCATGTGATTCATTCTCCTCTTCATACCCTTCGGGTCCCTCGTATACTGGTGGTGGATTATGAAAGATGGGGCGTGCTTGAACCTGAACTGTAGCTGGAGTGTAGGTGGGAATAACTTGTGGAATCTCACCTCCCAAGGGAATTGTCTGTTGAGTGACTCTCGGCGGTGGCACAAATCCTGGGGGTAACCCATAGGTTGGCGCATTTGCAATAGTAACAGCCGTCGGGATTGGATATGCAGTGATTTCAGAGACAACGGTGGCTTGAGTGTCCAACATTGCCCGGATGACTTGCAAGGCTTCTTTGATCTGTCCCATGCCTCCTCGGAGCTCTCCGAGTTCATTGTCAATTCTGTTTACATCCAAGTTCTGCTCTTCCATCCTTAAGCGAGCTTGGGCTCGGGTGTTGTACTGATGGCGAGGTCTCAGTGTGATTCTGTTGACAAGACAGAGGGATGAGACTCGACTCAGGAACATGTATATGCAATGTTTATGAAATGCAGACATGCAAAATGCAGATTTTAAACATTCAAGAGACTAAAAGCGTTATTTGCGAATATTATAACAATAAATAGGAAAAACAGCCAAATCTTCATTGATAATATCTGGAGAGTTTACAACATCAAACGGGAAATGAAAATACAAGCTTCTACAAAACACGAAAAACAACAACAATAGATTCTAGATTCTCCTGCTGGATGGTCCTTCATCTTCAGACTGATTCTTTCTTCCACCTTGACGTACCAATTCTTGAAGTTCTTCTTTCTCTTGCATAGCCCTGAAATACTTATCTCTCCACATTTTCCCTTCTTTCTCAGCTTTTGCCAGGGCGGCTTTCAACTCTTCTACGAGGGTAGGCTTGGGCGAGTCAGGCTCAAAGCGGGTATAGAACATTTTCATTACCGCTTCTCTCATCCATGATAGGTAAGATTCTGAAACAGTAGCGTTGTGGGGGCATAGGGCAGTTACTCCTCTTGTGTGGACATAACGCCAAGCGTACGCGATTCGAGCCCTATAAGCAAGATTCTTCCTTTCCTCCAAGTAAAATTTCCTCAAATAGTCGGGATCTGGTTCATCTTCCATGGGGTGCCCCAACTGTCGACGAGCCAGAATAGGATTATAGCTGATGCACCCATTGACGCTGATGAGCGGTATATTCGGGAAATCTCCACAGCTTTGGATCATGGAAATTCCTCCGTACATAGGATCAAACCATTTAATGTCTGAGTGTTTGAGCAACAACAGCTTTTCTGTCCATGAGAGTCCATTTTGCTTATCCCAAATGGCTGGAATTTCTGACAAGTGTGAAATAAACCACTTGTGCAGGAGAACGGTGCAACATTCAATTCGTCCAACCCCATAGCGGTTCCTTCGGTGGAGAGTAAAATAAGTGTCGGCCAGCAAGGTGGGTACAGGATTTTTGATCAAGAAAAGATTGATCGCATCTGCGTCCACAAAATCACTAGCAGTTGGGAACAGGAATAGTCCGTAAATAAGTAACACCAGGATGGCTTCAAATGCTTCAGTATTTTGTGACAAAGCATAGCTCTGAGCTTTTTCATATAGGAACATGGCTGAAATTCCGTACAATCCTCCCTTAGCACCCATATGAGATCGTACTTCGTCTAATTCCAAATACGCGGCCTCTGCAATTGCTCTTTCATTAGGAGTCCCCTCCCTTCCAGAAAAGGGGCTGGGAGTAACACCTACTCCCATTAGGGCGGAATACTCCTCCAAAGTTGGTAGCAACTGATAATCTGGAAACGTGAAGCAATGATAGGTTGAATCATAGAATTTCACGAGTGCGGATAACATTTCTTCGTACACTTGAACTTCCAGTAATGACAGCATATTCCCATGTCTTCCTCTGAACGCCTCGGGGTCTTCTACTAAACTTACCAGTTTCTTCAGGTTCTCTAGTCTCGGTCTTCGGAACACAACCTCTTTTCTCTTTCCAGAATCCATCCTATAATATCTGCAAAATAATCTTTTAGTTCCTTGAATGTTTAAAATAACAAGAATGCAACCCTAAATGTAAAAGTTTTATGGAACTCAATTTTACCAAAATATCCTTTCATTTCATTGATTTTTCAAAAAGGGTATTACAAAAGATTTTAGTACGTCTTACAAAAGCCCTAACATTACAACTCAATATGCTCTAAAAGAAAATCCTCTCTCTTCTTGATTCTTCTGAGCTCTTCTTCCACCTGTGCTTTCTCAAGGATAAGTTTGTCTACCATAGCTTTCCACGGAGTTGATTGATGGTTGGAATAAAATGCATCTTCCTGTGCCTTCCTCTTTTTGCTTGCAACTGCTTCCTCTTCCTTCCACTGAATTTGTTTGCGGAGTTCCTCGTTCTCTTCCATAGCCACCTGATATTTGTATTTACAGGATATCTCAGTCTGCTGTGACTTCCTCAAAGCAATCTTCAGCTTTTCTTCTTCGGACATGAAAATCAACGGTTGTTCTTCTATTAATACCATAGGCTTTTGTGGAGGATAAGGCATTTTCAACTGAATGGCCCTCTTTCGTACCCATTGGAGATAAGGTTCAAAAGAGATGCAGTTAGGTCTTCCCAAGTCTTCTTTTCCTTTTCTGTGTATATGCCCCCATGCTTTGAGAATTTCATCTTTTAATTCTGAAACTCCTATGAAGAAAATACCTTCTACGTGAGCACTGCTGGGTTTGTCTTTCAGCGGATAACCAAGTTGTCGATGAGCAAGCACGGGGTTATAGCTGATTCCCCCATTTGTACCAAGGAGAGGTATATTCCCGAAGCTTCCACAACTATCAATGATTTTGATCCCATCATAACTACGGCTGTACCAGTCAATATCAGAGTGAGTAAGAGCCATAATCTTTTCAGACCACCATCCTTTGCTCCAAAAAGTATGGGCTTTGGGTAGATGAGAAACAAACCATTTATACAACAACGGAACACAACAGACGATCATTCCTCCTTTGTGAAGATTTCTTTGACGAACAGAGTGGTAAGCATCAGCTAGTAGAGTAGGTACTGGATTCTTCTTCAAAAATATTTTGATGGCATTGAGATCCACAAAGTTGTCAAAGCTCGGAAACAGAAAGATCCCATAAATAAGCAAAGCTAGAATAGCCTCAAAAGCATCCATACTCAAGTGATCGGCATAATACTGAGCCTTCCCAATCAAGAATTTTGCAGTCAGCCCAAAGATCCCTCCTTTAGTAACCATGTTCTTCTGAATGTCTACCAACCCGATGCGGGTGGCTTTAGCAATTTCTTCCTCTTTAGGGTCCTTCTCCATGACGGGAAAAGGAGATGCATCAAGGATGGGTAACCCAATCAGACAGGAATACTCTTCAAGTGTCGGTACTAACTGATAGTCCGGAAATGTGAAGCAGTGATAAAGTGGGTCATAGAACTGGAGTAATGTGGAAAGGAGTCCCAAATCCATTTTCTTCCTTATTTTCAGTAGAGACAACAAATTCCCGTACCTGCTCTTGAATCCTTCTACATCTGTGATCAGAGTGCTCAACCTTTCAATCTCATCTATATTAGGGCTTTTGTAAGTGTACCTTATAGTTTTCTTTTTTCCATTGTCCATGATGTTCCTGATATTTTATAAATAAAAGACTCTGAGTTCCATAAAACTTTTATGACATGATGTTTATGGATGCATGAATGCACAAACACAGGTAATCACATATTCACAGATTTACACAAGTAAACAGACAAGGTTTTTGGTTTGAGCAAGGAGTCAAGGTCTACCCACCCCAAAGGTATGTACTAAGGTTCCCACAACTGCAGAACAAGGTTCTAAAAGAGTTCCTGGAGTCCTCGACCCATCTTTCGGATATTATCAATTTCCCAAATACTTGGTGGTCGATAATATTCTCAAGAGAGCCTCGTCCAAGTGTAGTATCGCGTATCAACTACTTTGGAATTACTTCCTTATAGTTATCGCACTACATCCTAATAAAGCCATAGTGGGGGAAGAGGTATCTAAAGGTCCTCAGTGTCATGGGCACCTATGTAGAAAGTAGCATTGTTTTCACGAATACTCGATCAACAATACTAGCTCTCAAAAGGGCCTCCACTGAGCGGTGATTTTCTCAAGTCAGCTTGGTCGGGAATCTACTCCCTATAAGCCTTCTTGAATATATCACCTTCCTATCGTAAGTACGCTTGAGCACGGGGGTAGTGCTGTCTCACCATTTCAAGTTTCCCAAACCATCAGAGCACAAATATATACAAGTATTCACAGATAGCAATTAGTTAAACAAAATAGGATAAACCCTCAAAATAAAAGCAAAAGCGATATCCCCAGTGAAGTCGCCATTTCTGTTGCGGTGAAAATTTGATATCAAGCTATTAATTAACTTGAACCGTATTTCTTTTACAACCGGTCTTTAATTTATCCAAAGGATAGGTCTAAAGAAAGAAAGAACCTTTTGTGCGATGTGACAACAACGCTTTAAGAGATTCGGGGATTCGGGGGTTGGTTATATCTAGGGAAGGTATTAGCACCCTAAATATCTGTAGTACTCTACAGGAACCTTTTGTTTAATTATTTGCTAAGTTTGTGAATTGCGCACTATGGTTTAAGGATTGTGAATAAATAAAAATAAATAAAAAGGCCTAAGTGGTTTTCTAAGTTTGCTCGCAAAGACATCGCATCTTCTGCCTACGTATCCTGACTAGGATAGAATCAGAGCAATCGTAGTTCACCTCACGAGGGGAAAGAGCTCTTGATGATGATCAAGGTTCAAAGTGGGAACAAACATGACAATGCTTGTGTGGAGTTTGACAAAACTCCCTAGTCTAAATTAAAAGGGAAAGTAAGAGATCATGACGATGATTCTTACACAGAGTTGACGAACTCTTTCCTAGGGTTCTAGTTGGAGAACACTCCTAGTATGAGTGGGTTTTTTAGACTTCAAGAAAAGTCTAAAGGCTTCTAAATTAGGATTAAAATGACTTAACAAAGTCAAGGGATAGCAGAGATTTGGTCCAAGACATTGACAGTCAAGTGGACAGACCTTCCTTTGGAGGAACAGCATTATCGGCAACTGGACGAAAGCTGACGAGCTTCGTCGCTTGGGGATAAAATAAAATACAAACATTAAACAAACATGATCATGGTGACAACCAATGAAAAAAGATTTAAAGATGAAAAAGCAATGATGACAATCAAAGCAGCTGTTTCGGTACGGGAACCGTGACGACAGTTCGCACCTGGAGTACTGTTAAAAGACAAATGAGATAAACATGGTAATAATTCAAGGTAAAAATTCTAACATGTTGACAAACATATATAGACATGATAACAATCAAATTTCCTGAGAAAACACAAGAGGAACCCTTTTAATTTTCATCTGCAACCAATTAGGGTTAATACCGTTGACGCGCGGATTACGCACAATCAATCATGGTGAAAAAATAATCAAACATGGGAAATAATTACATGGCATGAAAGTACATATAAAAACAAACACAATGAAAAAAAACGGACGAAAAACGATAAAGTATGAGAGAGTTACGATTTTTTGAAGTTTATGTACAAAAAATGAGAAAAAGTGGCAGCAAGGGTTATCACAAGGGATCGAACCCATGCCAAGACTGATACGCGCGCAAGTCTCTACCGCTGGGGCGGCTGTTACATCCATTAATCAAATGGAAACCATAAATATACATGCCTTGTTTGGTTCCATGGCTGGGCAAAACACATAATCACAACCAAATACGTTTTATACCGTATCTCACTAACCGCTCATCGGATCGAGGCAAATTTTATATGGAAATGGGGTAGAAAAATGAGAGGAAGAGGATGGTGGTGTTGGTTTTATGAAATTATTTGCCTAGTGAAAAAAAAGATAGCTGGTGTGTTTGTGTGCTTTTGAATGCGTTTTGATATGAATAGCTTGATACAAACATTTTTAATGCCAAGTAAGTTCACATACACATCCCATACATGATATATGAACAGAAGAAAACAAACTCATGGCTAGGAGATACAGATATTGGCAAGTCACTCTCCATTTGCAAATGAACACACACATATATGCATGACAGTTGGGCAGTTCATGTTCAAAAGCAATAAAAACTAAAGTAACCTTGTGAATACATCTCAAACATGGTTTTAAGTGTGTGCATGTGAAAAAAGTGGTACTGGAACAAGTGTGTGAACCTTTGGCTTTCAAGTTGCATTCTTTGTGTATGTTAGTGCATGAAATGGTGTACATCTTGTGTTCAATCAAAATTCAGTGTTTTGTTTATTCATACATGTCATATGGGATCATACAAAGCTGTTGCAATCAAAAGAAATCAAAGAAAACCATCCATTCTCCAACTGGTATGGAACATGCAAGTATGTGATAGTTCAAGGCACTTTATGTGATGACTTTGTGGTGTAAGGCTTGTGCACATCAGATTAATGTTTCAACAGGTTGCATATGGGTAGTGTGAAGTGTATGTGGAGTTTGTTTTGGTAAAAAGCAAGTAGAGGCAAAAAACCACATTTGAGTCTTGGTGCATTTGAAACTTGGTGTCAATAGGTGATTTAATGATGCTATGCTCAAAACAGCAAGATGAACACACTAACATGTTATGAATGACCATAGAATCATGTTGGAAAGAAGAAAATAAGTTTGTCATGCTCTATGCCAAAAGTGATAAAGTGTGTGGTTAGTGTGTTTTTGTGAAGAAGTGGTCATTTTGAGAAGTGAATTTTTGATGCAAAGTGTTTTAGTGCAAAGTGTTTATGCATACATCCTAGAAATGACTATTATAAAGTGTATGTGAAGTGAGTTTGAGGAAAAACAAGTTTTTGTGCAAAATTGGTCTTTTGGTGGTTTGTGTGTTTTTAGAGCATTTGTGTACAATATGTGAAACTGAGCTTAAGGCGCAAGCAGGGCAAATTGAACATACAAGCATACTCTAAATGTATATTGAAACAAGCCTTGACAGATAAAAATCAGTTTCCAATGCTTTATGCAAACATGAAATTTCATTGGCTTATGTTTTGTTATGACAGCTTTTGAGTAAAAGACCAAACAAAATAAAATCTAATTCTTCACAGCATGATGATGATGTCTTCTAATTCTAAACAAACAAAAACTAATGACTAACATCCTAACAAAAATACTGTGTTCACCAATACCAACAGCTAGCAGCAGCAAGAATTAATAACTTTAATGTCAAAAGTCTTGTGTACTGACAGTAGCAACACAAACAACTCCAAGCCAACACAAGTTTCAATCACAAGTGACAAGCTATGTAATACACCTTAATGCAGTCCATTAAAGCCAACAGCCACACTGCATTACTCACACACACCACATGGCATAAATGAAGTATTCAAATTAAAACCTAATTGAGCATGAAGTTACCCTAGGACCATATCCTTAAAAACATCTAGCAGCAGCCTCCACTCCCTTCCATCTTAAAGTAATACTAATTAAGACTGAAAAAACAACAATGTCATAAGGACCTAACAACAACAATGATGCACATGTACACACATTGGAAAGATGGATAAGGTGCTTTGGTTTCAGTAGAAAGCTGTGGTGGAAAATGGCTGTGAACACCAGATGAAGGGTATTGTATTTTACAAGTTGCTGCAACAGTTTGTTGGCTCATCTGAGGTTTATGTTCAGTTGGTAATACTTGTGTTTGTGAAATGACCATGGCTTGTAATAGAAGAGGGATATTGAGTTATTTGAGGAATATGGCAAGTCTGATCATGAAATTTTATTAGGGTGTTGAGTTTGTGTTGAAGTGAAAAAAAACAGGTATGAATTGATCATGGCTTTTGGGGCTTTTGCTTTAATTTCAGGAGAAATCTGTGGTAAGTTTTGGTCATGTGCTATATTTGATGCTGTTCTAAAGCTAGAACCTAAACTGCAACCAAAGACCCCTCACATTTGAAGGGACCTGACTGATCCAGAGGTTTATCAAAACCTCATGCCCAATCAAAACAGACACCTAAACCTCAGCCTGTCATGACAACCCAAATCAAACTCAAATGACAGTGATATTTAAATTCAAACCACCAACCACAAACCTGGTATCAGTTTAAGATCACAGACCAAGGTTAGAGTTTCAACCAATTTGTCAATAAGATACACACTTGGGCCAGAAAGTCTTGAAGCTAATGTTACTAATTGAGATCTTAAAACAACCCATCCTACAATAACAACTTGTCCAATGACATCTCACTCAAAGAAATCCCCTCATGTGGTGGCAATAAAAACTACCTTTGGTAATAAAATGTGAATCCTACATGATAACCTTTAAACCAAAAGAAAACCATTTCACAAATTCATTCCTAGAGGTAAGCTTGCAAAACCTTATGACAGTAACTGTGACAGTTCATAGGTCCAGTCAATAAGATATATCAATCCAAATTCATCTTCACCAATAATACATGTCAAACCTGATAATGCTTAAAGTAAAGGCATTTATCCTAAAGCTTCACTTGTTTGCTTTAATGCAAAAAGATATCATACAAGAGTAACAAGTGGGTATGTGTAATGTAAGTATGTGAAAAGTAAGCTTTTGAAGCATGAATTTTTGACAAAGTGTTTTTTAATGAAAGATGATAATGTTAGCATTCTCTAAATGAGGCCAATGATGTGTCCTAATGCAGGTTTGATGTGAGGTGGAATTTGTGGCAGAAAACAGTTTTTTGAATGAATTTGAAACATTTGGCAATATGCGATTTAGAGTTCCATATGCAAACAGAATACAGTAAACATACCAACATACCTCAAATGCATATTGAAATTTGTTTAAATGCTAAGGATAGGCTTGTAGTATTCTATGCAACAGATCATGTTCCAACTGTTATGAATCTTGTGACAGCACAAATTAACAACCCTTTAATCCACTCATAGCATGATAATGATGTTTCCAACTTAAAGCTGGCACTTAAATCAACTATATCAGGCTTGACCATATACCTATCAGTTTTCATGCGTTGAACAAACACAATGAATGACAACAAACTGATAGTACTGAGATAGCAATGTCCTACTAACAAGTACAGTTAACACACAGCCAGGTTCAAATGGATTCTTCTCAATCCCTATTACACATAAACTAACAGCAACAGAACATTAAAGCAAGAATAGATTCAGGGTGAAGGGGAGCTAGGGAAAAGTCCTGCCACAAACACTAATTTAGATGTTTATTCACTTACAAAATGGTCTGGCTGTAATGAGAATCAATTCCTGCATAATTAGGTCTGAACTAGCAGGTTTGAGGTTTTGTTTTTCACAACATGGCAAGAGTACTTACCAACAGTCAGTGAGGAATATTTGTAAACAAATCACAATGATCACATTCCACAATCATGATAATATAAATGATGCTCAATACTTCAAAAATGTCCTTGGCAGTAGGATACACATTCAATCACCCCAATGTCATGCAAAACACATAATACTCATATTTAAACATGTTGCTCAAAAATGCCAACTCATGAGAGCTAGTACAAAAGTCAATAGAAACCAGTCACCTACCTCTTGATGAACCTTTGAAGGTGTTAAGATAGCTGAGAAAACCAGAGATTCCTTCTTTCACTCTTTGACCTTTTGAACTTCCTTCAACTTTAGGCAATAATGCACTTTCAATGCCAAATGGAGAGATGTGAGTTTCTAATGGTTGATAAGTGTTTGGACAGTTGAGAAATGTTATTTATGAGGTGTTCAAGTGGTCACAACCTCAAGAAAATGCTTGGAGATCAGTTTGGTGTTTTTTATGGACTTTGGTCAAAGTAAGCCAAGTGCAATGTTGACTTTTCGATTTCTTGAGCTTTTTGGTGGTTTAATGGTTTGTACACCTTCTATATGTTATTTAGAAGGTGTGTGGATGATAGTTTGAGTGCTGGAATGAGTAGAACTTGATGTGGTAGAGAAATTGCAAAGTGCAGAATTTTGGCTATTTTGGACACTTTGGTGAATTTTGTAAAATGCAAGCAAGAGTGGGGTGTGATGAGGGAGCTTGGTTTAGAAGGTTTTCAGAATGATATTGATGTTTTGAATGAGGGGTATGAGGTCCCTATTTATAGCAAAAAGCAAGGAGGTGCTTGCTTGAGAACTTTACTTACACATGAAGTTTCCTTTGATATTTTCATCCATTTGCCAAATTGCCTTGCTTTTTCTGATCTTTGGCTGTCTCCTTAACCCAATGGGCAAGTTTAAATGATGTTTCTACTGATAAATTGCAGCCTAGATGTTTGGTAGAGTGGCTGGAGCAGAATCACTTTCCACCTCATGCTTGGAAAAGTCAAAAATGACAACTTAGGCAATGAACTTCCAATCTTTAATTCTATGCTATCTCCATGCAATTTCTTTGCTTCAACTTGCTTGAGATGTTCAATATATCAGATAGTATGAGTTTTACAAGTTATAATTGACCCACTTGAGTGATAGAGGTGCTTTTGCAAAATTGGTCAATGTGGGACTAGTATGACAAAATACCAACTTTGAACACATGTATCTCTCAGCTCATAAATCACCTTGAGATGTATTTGTACTTTTTAGAAAGCCCTTACATAGTAATAAAACTTTCATGTTGGCCAGAAATCTTGATTCTATTTGAAACTAGTTGAAAAATCCCCTTGAAGTTGGCTGATTTTAGCTTTTAAAGTGAAAATAACTTAGAAATTTTCTAAGTTATTTTCCCTTCTAGGAATGTTTTTGCTTATATCTCAAAAAGTATGCATTTTCTGGTTATGGACTAGTATGGGACTTTTGTAGGACTTGTCAAGAGCTTTCAAATGAGACTAGAACCAACTCAATTGGATGTGTGGTTAAGGAGATACGGTTTAGCCCTTTTCAAAACCCTAATTTCCTGATTTCTCGATTACTCTCTCATCCTTGATCCAATGATCATGAAAATTGATATGCAAGTCCATTATGACATAAGGAACAACTTTGATTCACAACTTGGATTCCAATTCTCAAAATTTGAGGAGTTGACTTTTCGGTCAACCGTACGATCGATCGGTGCCGATTGAGTTGCCTGTTGACATTCTGGACATCCTGAGACTTTGATACTTCTTGAATAGTCTTTAATAGTCTATATGAACTTCATGGACCTCAATCCCACCATTAAAACCTCTTCCAATATCAAAGTCAAACCACAGTTGACTTTTCACTAGTTAAAAACCCTAATCGGGGCCTCCTGACTGCACTGTTCTTGATTCTGAAATGATTTCTACAAATTGACTTCTCTTTTGACTTTGATATTATCTTTGATTTCATTCAATGATTGAGTTGTCCCAAATCATTTGTTAATCATTCCTTGGTTTGTTTTGAATTTGTCGGTGCAAAAACCCTGGTTTGTCTGTAACTTGACAATAACAAACTTGCACTGATTTAGGGTTAGATAATGCATGATCATGCTTCTAAAAATGATAATGAGAATCTAAGGGGTCAAAATTTGGGGTACAACAACTTCAAATCTCGAACCGAACAAATAATGCCTCCAAAGTTTCAACACAAACACCACGGCGGCCAACTCTAAGTCATGCATCGGATAATTCTTCTCATGCACTTTGAGTTGCCTCGAAGCATAAGCTACAACTTGTTTATCTTGCATTAACACACCTCCCAAACCCATCAAAGAAGCATCACAATACACAACAAATGGTTCTGCCGGATTCGGCAAAATCAACACAGGAGTCGTCGTCAACCTTCTCTTAAGTTCTTGAAAACTTGCTTCACACTTAGCACCCCAAACAAAAGCTTGACCTTTCCTAGTCAAATGCGTCAATGGCAAGGATAACTTAGCAAATCCCTCAATAAATTTCCGATAATAACCGGCTAATCCAAGAAAACTTCGAATCTCAAAAACTGACTTCGGAGTCTCCCACTGTGATACCGCTTCAACCTTCAACGGATCAACCGCAATCCCTTTACTCGAAATCACATGACCAAGGAAACTTACTTCCTTCAACCAAAATTCACACTTAGAAAGTTTCGCATACAACTGCTTCTCTTTCAACACAGATAACACAATCCTCAGATGCTCAACATGCTCTTCTTCGCTCTTCGAATAAACCAAAATGTCATCAATGAACACAACCACAAACTTGTCCAAATAAGGATGGAAAATCCTGTTCATGTACTCCATAAATACACCTGGTGCATTAGTCACACCAATTGGCATTACAGAATACTCATAATGTCCATACCTTGCTCTAAAGGCAGTCTTCGGAATATCCTCAGCCTTCACACGAATCTGATGATACCCAGACCTCAGATCTATCTGACTAAACACGCTTGCACCAACCAACTGATCCATAAAATCATCAATCCTCGGAAGTGGATACTTATTCTTGATAGTCATCTTGTTCAATTGCCTATAATCCACACAAAGTCTCATAGAACCTTATTTCTTCTTAACCAACAACACTGGTGCTCCCCACGGCGACACACTCGGATGAATAAACCTTTTATCAAGTAAATCTTCAAGTTGACTCTTCAACTCTTTCAGTTCTGATGCAGACATACGATACAAAGCCATCAATATCGGACTAGTTCCAGGAATCAAATCAATCGTAAACTCCACCTCTCATTCCGGTGGTAAGTCTCTTATCTCTTCAGGAAAAACTTCCAGAAAATCACGGACAATTGGTAAAGCATCAATTGCTCCACTTTCACCAATACTCAAAGTTTCCAACAATATAAACACCTTAGTACCATCTTGCACCGATTCCTCCACTTGCTTAGCAGACAAAAACAAATCTCCTTCATCACTAGATTCAGGAAAAATCATTGTTTTGTCAAAACAGTTAATATAAACCCGATTGAATCTTAACCAATTCATCCCAAGAATAACATCAAGTGGGTCTAGGTGAAGACACACTAGATCAATACCAAAATCTCTACCAAAAATACTCAACGGACAATTCAAACACACATTCGGAGTAGTTATCGAACCCATAGCAAGAGTATCAATAACCATACTACCACCCATAACAGACAACTCAAGATTCAACCTCTTAACACAATCCAACGAAATAAAAGAATGCGTAGCTCCAGTATCAATTATAGCGATCAAAGGTATACCGTTAATAAAACACGTACCTCAGATCAATCGATCATCACTAGCAGTCTCTGATCCTGATAGAGCAAACACTTTCCCTTTCTCTGGAGTCTTCTTCGGTTTGTCACACTTGGTACTAATGTGCCCTTGCTCACCACAATTGTAGCAAGTCACATTCGCACCGCTTCTGCACTCAAGAGCTTTGTGGCCTGGCTTGCCACACTTAAAACACTTCTGCTCAACACTTTTGCACTCGGGAGCATGATGTCCCGCTTCACCGCATCTAAAACATCTCACCGGAGTAGAAACTCCCCCACTTGGCTTCTTGCCAAAACCAGCTTTCTGTTTGTCCTTATCAGCAGGAGTCACATACGGCTTTCCTCTAAACTGACCCTTTCCTTTCTTATCATTCAAACTCTTGTAGTGGCTAGATCGAGCCCTACTATCCTCGTCATAAATCCTACTCTTGTTCACCAACTCAGAAAATCTTCTAATTTCCTGATAACCAACAGCTTGCTTGATTTCAGGTCTCAAACCATTCACAAACTTGAGACACTTAGATCTCTCAGCATTAGCAGTGTTGTAATGAGGACAAAACTTAATCAATTCCTCAAACCTTGCCGCATACTCGGCCACAATTGAGTTCCCTACTTCAGCTCAAGGAATTCAATTTCCTTCTTACCACGCACATCTTCTGGAAAATACTTCTCCAAAAATGCCTCTCTGAAAATATCCTATGTAACCACAACCTCATCTTCTTCAAACCTTTGGCGAGTATTATCCCACCAATCCTCAGCTTCCTCTTCAAGCATATGAGTGCCAAACTGCACTTTCTGCGCATCTGAACAGTTCATGACTCGAAAGATCTTCTCGATCGCTTTCAGCCAAACCTGTGCTTTGTCAGGTTCATGGGTTCCCTTGAACATTGGCGATTGTTCCTTTGAAACCTTCCCAAAGCACGAAACTCATCATCAGCATTGTTTCCAGCATTCACGTTGGCTTGCAGATTCTGCCCAATTGCTCCAGCCAACATCGCCAAAGCCTCAGCAATCGCTTCATCATTCCTACCGACAACCATAGTTGTATATTCCAACAACAGAACTCCATAAGAACAAACAATATCGATAGTGTCACACACAATCAGATATAAATGGGAAAACAAACACGTTAACAACTTGGCCAACTGGCCGACCTGCTCTAATACCACTAATGTAACACCCCCTTTCTATACCCCCAAATAAACAAATAAATCACTTAATCACTTATTGAAATTTCGTCAGAGTAAATTTAAAATATGGTATAAAAGGAGCATGTCACACATACATGAAAATAAATCATACAATGCCTGCTCAAAATGACATGTAACAGTGGGGTAGTTTTGAAATAGAGAACTTGGTCCTTACACCCACATTTCAATTTTCGAAATATCAGCGGAAGATTAAAACATTAAACCATTTGAAAACATAATATCATAAATATACATATCAAATCAGTTTGTTCATCACATCATCATGGTTTTACAAAACACATTTGCCAACAGATACATATACAATGTATCTCAAAAGAATGCTATACAGCATATCTACCCGGTGCTACATATCAGAGCGACCCGACAAAAGAATGAAGATAAAACTTCACAAAAAGAACCTCCAGCAACCTAATCTGCAATGCCTCATAGAGCATTATCAAACAACAGAAGGGTGATAAATATTATCATAATAATCAATGCATATAAATATATATACATATACGAAAATAAAGATACAAATATTTCACAATTCTCACCACAAATCATTCATAACTCATTATACGTTTCACGACATGTATAAACACATATGAATAATCACAAAACATCTTTCACCAACACACCAATCCATTATTCACAATTCACCAAATCACCAATTCACATACAAGCATAATTCATATAACAATGACATCAATGCTATGTGACTCAACACAACTCAATGCAACTCAATGCCATGTGGTACCAACACTTGTTATCATTTTTCGGTTTTTACATTTAAACCGGGTCCACCCTTCTAGACCGATAACAACAAAGCTCATTCCCTAAGCTTTCAAACCCACCCTTCTAGGTTTGGGACAAGCCACTAGTCTCCACGAAACTAGCAAACATTGCCTCTTGACTAAATGATGCATATGCAACCAACCACAAATGCACTTAAGACCGATCTCACGTCTTAATCCCATGCATTCAAATAATTCCTCCCTTCAAGAATTAAAACAAGATTGCACACACAACATATCATAAAATCACGTATTCATACTTTACATCATCATGTTTATCAAACAATGCACGCATATCTTACAATATGCTCCCATGCATTAATTCACAATAATCGGATACAACAAATATGCATTCATAATTCAACCTCATTACCTTTTCAAACAATGCACACATATTCACAATATGTTCTCATGCATTCACAATATCGCATACAATCAATATGCATTTACACTTCAATATCATTACCACATTTATCAAGCAATGCACACATATTCACAATATGTTCTCATGCATTCTTCACATACAAACAATATGCATATATTTGTCAAAAGACTATATTTCATAATCGATGCCACCATCTAGGATTCACGCCATACGGCTACCCACAGCATATCATATCACAACATGCACAAGCTATACGTTATATAACAAAAGTATTCTGCACAATAACACATCAATCACACACATTCGCGACGGTAAAAATCAACACAACAATATGTTTTCAATTTTATGCTATAATTGAACCAGGTACAGGCCTCAAAGCCATTTTTTCTAGAAATATAATCTTGTTAACTTACCAACACTTCGAACGGGGGTCCAAACCGACTTACAGTTTAAGAGTTATGAATTTTCGAAGTTTTCCGAAAAACCAGAATTTTGCCTAAACACGGCTACGGGATTTTGCATTTTCGCCCGAAAATCCGACCGATTCAATTCTTTTTTTCGAAACAAACACATACTCATACTCACCTAACATATAGCAGTGAATTAGAACCATTAAACACGATATCTACGACGTCCGATTTCCACTCAAATCTCAAACCCTCAATTATCCAAAAATGTCAAAACTCACAAACTCAACCAAATTCAATCAAACGAAATCCAATAATCACGGCTAAACATTACCCGACTAAACTACATAATTTATTTTGAATTCTAACCGTTTAAAACTCGATTCTACCGATTAAACCATTTATGCCCTAGAATGGAAAATGGAGAAAAACACCCAAACAAACTCAAACAATCCATACATAATCACATATATTGATAAGATAATGATATTTCACACCCTTACCTTGCTCAAATCGATGCTTGAGAGTTGTTCTTGATGAAAATCCAAGCTTTGCTCTTTTCTTCCATTTTTCTCCTCTTCCACTTTCTTTCTCTTCTTTCTCCTTCTTATATTTCTAACTTTCTATTTCTTTTCCAAATTTCCTTTATATCACTTTCTATCCAATTTCCTTCCAATTTATTTTCCTCTCAAACATCTACCAATTTAATAAATAATCACTCAATTAATTAAATAAACCCCATAATTCATTTAATTAATTGAAATAATCACTTAATTAAAATTGGATTGTTACACTGTCAGGCCCCTCGCTGGAGTGGTATATGGGTTTGGAACCCACAAGTGTACATAGCTGGAAAGACCTTGCTGAAGCATTCGTACGCCACTATCAGTACAACAGCGATCTGGCTCCCAACTGGGTTCAGCTGCAGAATTTGTCTCAGAAGAACAACGAAGGATTTAAAGAGTACGCCCAGAGATGGCGTGAACTGGCAGCAAGAGTCCAGCCACCGATGGTTGAGCGGGAACTTGTCGAGATGTTTGTGGCTACTCTTCCAGGAGTTTATTATGAGAAGCTTGTTAGTGGTATGTCGGGAAGCTTCTCCGACCTCATGATCATTGGAGAACATGTAGAGAATGGCATCAAACTCGGAAAGATTCAGGGTGTAGATGTATCCTCAGTTTGAGGGGGAAAGAAACCTTATAGTGGTAAGAAGGTGAGACGAGCTCAATGTCTAGTGCTCGAGGAAAAGGAAAAGGCCAGCGCCAGCAGGTCGCTAGCATTACTATTCCTGTTTTCCAACAACCTTAGCAGCAGCAGCAGAACCAACAAGGGTATCAGAAGTACCAGAGTAAAGCACCGTTGTCAAGTCGTCATCTTGAAACCCCACCTATGTCCTACGCTCAGCTATTGCAGACATTGCTTCAGTTGCAGCTAATTCAAAAGAGAACTTTGGCTCCCTTGACAGGGACACCTCCACCTGGCTACGATGTAAATGCGAGATGTGAGTTTCATTCGGGGGCACCTGGCCACTCGATTGACAATTGTAAGGCATTTAAGCACAAGGTGCAGGATATGGTTGACGCCAAGATAATCAACTTTTCTGATAATGTTCCGAATGTGACAAAGAACCCTATGCCCAACCATGGGGGAGATAGGGTTAATGCCATCATCGAAGAGGAGGATTCAGACTTATTGACTGATGTCAAAGACCTGAAAACACCACATGGGTTCGTTAAAGCCAAGTTGATGAAGAGAGGTATTTTCCCGGGCTGTGGGAAGTTGTGTATGGATTGTGTGAATCATTCAGATGGCTGTGATCAGTTGATAGCAGGGATCCATAGCTTGATGAACGAAGGAATTCAGCAGTTTAGTCGGAGGGCTGAGAACAGATCAAGGGAAGTAATGCTGAAGCAGAAGGATAAGGTTGCCACTATCACCATCCCCCGTAAAACAATTACCATTTCTGCAGCAAGGCCACCTACGATCACCATAACGAAGGTTGGGCCTATACCATTTGAGAGTACTAATGCTGTTCCCTGGCACTATGGGGCGGATGTCTATTGCAATAGACAGAAGTTGGAGTTGGAGCCATCCGGGTAATCTGTTGACAACCTAGTCGGGACTAAGGGAATAACGCGTAGAGGAAGCGTGTTCTCTCCACCAGAGATTGTAGCTGACAAAGCTAACAAAGCTGAGAAGAATGACAGAGGTAAAAGTAAGGTCGTCGAAGAAACCTCCCGTGAGGTAGGAAAAGACCTGCTTGTGAAAGACGCCGAAGAATTTATGAGACTGATCAAGAAAAGTGATTACAAGATAGTTGATCATCTTTATCAGACACCGTCTAATATCTCTATTCTGAATTTGTTGTTGTGTTCTGAGGCACACCGCAAACGCTCTGCTGAAGGTTCTGAATGCAGCGTATGTACCGCAAGAGATCTCCGTCAACCAGCTAGAGGGAGTAGTTGCTCATGTGAATGCTAGGAATGGATTAGGGTTTACCGACTTAGAGCTGACGCCAAAAGGAAGGAACCATAATAGTGCCTTGCATATCTCGATAGAATGTCGAGGAACGGTCATGTCCCATGTGCTGGTGGACACGGGATCATCTCTGAACATTCTCCCTAAGAAAGCTCTGATGAGGTTGGATACGAGAGGGCTGATATGTATACCTAGTGATCTGGTAGTGAAAGCTTTTGATGGGACTAAGTGTCACGTCTTTGGAGAAGTAACTCTACCCATTCAAGTTGGGCCGGAAACCTTTGACGCAATTTTCTATATCATGGATATCATGCCTGCCTATAGCTATCTGTTGGGCCGGCCTTAGATCCATGTTGTGGGCGCAGTAACCTCCACATTGCACCAGAAACTGAAGTATGTTGTGGGTGGCATCGTCGTAACCGTCTGTGGAGAAGAGGACATAATGGTGAGCCATTTGTCATCTTTTAAGTACGTTGAAGTGGATGGCGAGATCCACAAAACTTTGTGCCAGGAGTTTGAGGCCGTTAAAGTCAAGGATGCGACTCCAACGATGATTGAAAAACCTGAGGTGACCCTCTCTTCCTTCAACGAAGCTCAAGCTGTTGTTCAAGCTGGTTCTGCCTAAGGCTGGGGGCAAGTCCTGGATATCCCTAACAAACAGGATAAGTTTGGGTTAGGGTATTCTCCTTCTGCTGCTGCTTCATCCTCTCGCGGTGCGCCGTGTGTCAAGGGGCCAATTCAGTTCACCAAAGGTGGAGTAATCTTTGAGAATGTCAACGTCGTGTCTGAAGACGAAGAGGATAGTGACTGCAACCTGGACTCCTGGATTTAGCCGTGCAAACCAGGCCAGAGCCTTAACAACTGGTCCGTCCAGGATGTCATCCAAGTGACGCGTAAAGAGTAATGCTTTGTCTTTTCCAATTATTGTACAACCTTATGCTCTACCCGGGGCATAACGGTTTTATTGTCAGGGCCTTGATTGCTTATGCATGTACATATTATCAATAAATCAAAGGGCGTTTTCTTTGCATTCAAATTTTGTGATCTCTGTTATTCTTGTTTTATTTTTGTTTTGAAAAACAATAAAATGGAAATACGGTTTGTGTTAACCTGCATATCCTCTTTTTAAGCTTAACCATTTTTATTGCAGGATTCACACTGTAGACGACATTGACTCTAAATCTTCTATGACTCACTTCAACTTTGATTGCCCGATATATCAAGCTGAAGAAGAGATTGATGAAGATGAAGACCTTTTGGAAGAGTTGGCCCGTTTGTTGAAACAAGAAGATAAGATCATTCTGCCTCACGAGGAATAGATTGAGATTATTAATCTGGGTTCTGAGGAACTTGTCAGAAATGTCAGGATAGGGGCTGCATTACAGAGCGATGTCAAGCAAAGATTGGTCGAGATGCTTCGAGAGTATAGTGACATCTTTGCTTGGTAGTATGAAGATATTCATGGACTCGACACTGACATAGTGGTCCATCATCTACCACTGCGAGAAGATTGTCCACCCGTTAAGTAGAAGCTTAGAAGGACACGACCAGATATGGCTAGTAAGATCAAAGAAGAAGTACAAAAGCAGCTGGATGCTGGCTTTGTAGCGATCACTACTTACCCTCTGTGGGTCGCCAACATAGTACCTGTACCGAAGAAGGACGGTAAGATGCAGATGTGCGTTGATTATCGGGATTTGAATAAGGCGAGCCCTAAGGATGATTTCCCGCTCCCTCATATTGATGTGTTGGTCGACAATACAACTCAATTTTCTGTGTTTTCGTTCATGGATGGCTTCTCCGACTATAACCAAATCAAGATGGCGCCGGAGGACATGGAGAAAACCACATTCATTACACCTTGGGGAACGTTCTGCTACAAGGTAATGCCTTTTGGTCTGAAGAACGCAGGGGACACTTACCAGCGGGCAATGGTCACTTTGTTTAATGACATGATTCACCATGAGATTGAAGTCTATGTTGATGACATGATTGCGAAATCCCAAACGGAGGAGGGACATCTGGTCAATTTGTTGAAGCTTTTCGAGAGGCTAACAAGTGTACTTTCAGAGTACGTTCTGGAAAACTACTAGGGTTTATTGTGAGCGAAAAAGGCATTGAGGTTGATCATGCTAAGGTAAAAGAAATAAAAGATATGCTAGTGCCAAAGACTGAAAAAGAAGTTCATGGTTTTCTGGGCAGAATAAACTACATTGCTAGGTTTATATCTCAGCTCACGGCCACGTGTGAACCGATGTTCAAGCTATTGAAAAAAGATCAGGCGATTATCTGGAACGAGAATTGCCAGAAGGCATTTGATAAAATAAAATAGTATCTGTAGGAACCTCCGATTTTGATACCCCCAGTGGCTGGAAGACCCTTAATCATGTACTTGACAGTTCTTGAGAATAGCATGGGTTGCATTCTCGGTCAACATGACGAGACTGGCAGAAAGGAGCATGCCATATATTACTTGAGTAAAAAGTTAACAGATTGTGAGTCTCGTTACTCAATGCTGGAAAAAACGTGTTGCGCACTCGCGTGGGCTGCCAAACGTTTACGACAGTATATGCTCAACCACACGACCATGCTAATTTCGAAGATGGATCCGATCAAGTACGTCTTCGAGAAGCAAGCGTTTTCAGGCAGGATTGCCAGGTGGCAAATGGTACTGACGGAGTATGACATTCAATATGTTTCCTAGAAGGCCATCAAGGGAAGTGTTTTGTCTGAATACCTTGCCGAACAGCCTATCAAAGATTATCAGCCGATGAAATTTGAATTCCCTGATGAAGATATCATGTTTCTCAAAGTGAAAGATTGTGATGAACCGTTGCCCAGCGAGGGGCCAGATAGGAAGTCCCAGTGGAAATTGATATTCGACGGTGCAGTTAATTCATACGGAAGTGGTATTGGGGCAATAATTACGACTCCCCAGGGATCCCACACCTCGTTTACTGCCAGATTGATGTTTCCGGTCACCAACAATGAAGCGGAATACGAGGCATGCATCATGGGTTTAGAAGAAGCCATTGATTTGAGAATCAAGAACCTGGATGTATACGGTGACTCGGCACTCGTTGTTAACCAAATTAAAAGGGAGTGGGAGACTCGTCAGTCGAATTTGGTCCCGTACATGAATTATGCTAGAAGGCTGCTTCCTTTCTTCGATCGAGTGGAACTCCATCATGTGCCTAGAGCTAAAAATCAGATGGATGACGCCTTAGCCACGTTGGCTTCGATGTACAAAGTCAATTTTTGGAATGAAGCTCCAAGAATTGTCATTTCCCATCTTGACAGTCCTGCATTCATTTTTGCAATTGAGGAAGCCTCCGACGTCAAGACATGGTTCCATGATATCCAGACTTTCCTTATGACTAAGGAGTATCCTGCGGGAGCGTCAACCCAGGATAAGAAGACTCTGAGGAAGCTGTCTGGAAATTTCTATCTCAATCCTGATGGAGTTCTGTATAAGAGAAATCACGATCTCGTGCTACTCAGATGTGTGGACGAAAAAGAAGCTAGTTTGCTTATGGAGGAGGTCTATGAAGGCACATTTAGTACGCACGTCGGCGGACATGCTATGACGCAGAAAATCTTACGAGCAGGATATTACTGGCTGACGATGGAGTTGGATTGTTTCAAATTCGCGAAGAGATGTCATAAATGCCAGATTTATGCTGATAAAGTTCATGTGTCATCGTGCCCATTGAATGTCATGTCATCCCCGTGGTCGTTCTTCATGTGGGGCATTGATATGATAGGCAAGATCGAGCCCACTGCATCTAACGGTCACCGCTTCATCTTGGTAGCCATCGACTACTTCACCAAGTGGGTGGAGGCAGCCTCGTACGCTAACGTGACCAAGCAAGTGGTAGCCAGATTCATAAAGAAGGACATCATCTGTCGATATGGAATTCCCGAGCGGATCATTACTGATAATGGTTCGAATCTGAATAATAAGATGATGAAGGAGTTATGCCAGAACTTCAAGATTGAACATCACAACTCATCACCTTACCGACCGAAGATGAATGGCGCGGTTGAGGCGGCCAACAAGAACATTAAAAAGATAGTGCAAAAGATGTTTGTGACCTACAAAGATTGGCATAATATGTTCTCATTTGCATTGCACCGTTATCGTACGACGGTACGCACATCAACCGGGGCAACTCCTGTCTCACTAGTGTACCGTATGGAGGTTGTCCTACCGTTGGAGGTCGAGATTCCTTCTTTACGAGTTTTGGTTGACGTGAAACTCGATGAGGCAGAATGTATTAAGAACCGATTGAATCAACTCAGTTTGATGGACGAGAAGAGATTAGCATCGATTGCATATGGTCGTCTGTACCAGAGCCGAATGAAGAAAGCTTATGATAAGAAGGTGCGTCCTAGAAGCTTTCAGACGGGTGATCTCGTCTTAAAGAAGATTCTTCCACCACATTCCGATCACAGAGGCAAGTGGACTCCTTACTACGAAGGTCCATATGTCGTCAGCAAGGTCTTATCGGGAGGAGCCTTGTTGTTATCCAAGATGGATGGTGAAGATTTTGCATCCCCTGTGAACGCGGACGTAGTTAAAAAATACTTTGCTTAAAAATGACCCGCTGGAAAGAAAAAAGAGTATCCAGGCAAAAATGGGGCATCCCGGTGAGCCATAAAAAAGGAAAAAGGTTCGAGCAAAAATTAGGGATATAAATGAAAAAATGTACACTCGCAAAGTCGAAAATCTGAAAGGGCGGCTTTGGCAAAAAAGGGTATCTCGGTGAATCGAAAACCCAAAAGGGCGATTCAGGCAAAAGTTAGGGATTAAGAAAAGCAAATGACTGTGTTCCACGTGTGAACTTTCATTGTTTGGTGGTTTGGGAAAACCTGAGGGCCGTTTATCCAAATCAATCTTTTTTGAAGCTGAAGCGTCTGAGAAGTATCGAAGTCGAGTGGGTCATAGAGGGATCAACTCATGGTGTTCGTCTACACAACATTGTCGACATTTGTGTATATTGATGTATATTTATGTTTTTATGCTTGCGCAACTTCCTCATTTCAGGAGCTTGCATCTGTTGTAAAACATTTTGCCTATTCAGGGGCTCGTTTATCAATAAACATATACTATTTAGTATTTTTTGCTTGTTTTAGCTTTTATTTGTTTTGTTTGCGTAAGAACGCCCGATATTTTTGATAAAATGCGCATACATAAACTTGCTGGCCTAGGCCGATAATTGTTGAAACATTGAATTACCTGAACATTGTCACAGATGATAACCTTGATAGGTCCCTTTGTGAAGGGTATCTTGTCTGTTTGTTCATTTTGTTGCAGGGACGTCACCCTCCAAACAGTATGCCAGATGTTTTCCAAGCAGGATGATTCCTTCTTCCCTAGCAGGTTCAGTATTGTTTCCCCACGGAGTCTGAACATGGGACTGTGAGCATTAATGTGTCTCCCTAAGATGAGATAGATTCTCCCCAACCAGATGCATCCTAGGTAGGATCATCATTTCCCCAGTCGAGTCATGCGCAGAGGTGTATACTCGTTCCCTGCAGCAAGTCAGCATGCAGTTTTCTCGTAGAAGACTATCCGTAAGTGTGCAGATCTCGATAGTTCAGACTAAAGTCTCCGACAGAATTGAAATTCCCCACTGAGTTGTATTCTCCCCGGCAGGTAGGATTTATTCCAGTGTCTGGTTGCGTGTCCCCAGCCGAGTTTGCAGTTCCCCCCAAGAGAGTCGAATCCTCGGAAGTCGTCCAAGCCATTATTGGTTTTCCCCAGGAGAGTTTGAATAGCTATTACTGTACTTCCCCATTGGAGTCTGTATCTCCAGGGAGGATTCTATCTGTGAAGGCCGTGCAATTTATTTCTGTGATTGACATCGTTTCCTCAGCAGTTTGTGGTTTGTGTACCCAGTTGAGCAGGTATAGGTTCTCGTAGAACTTTGTTCCCCTGCAGAAAGTCTTCTGAAGTTTGGTTCCCCAGGATAAGTCCAATCGAGATTGGTGTGATTTCTTCCTCTCAGTAGGATGATTCCTTCCTCCCATCAGAATGGTTCTTTCTCCTTGACAGGAAGATTTTCTCTTCAGCACTTATTTTGCTGATTTGGGTCGTAGCATTTTTCATGATTGCATATCATCTATCCTAAACGCGTAGCATTTCCACCGTGTGGAGCATTACGCCATTTTCAAACATATGCACATGAAACATGAGCTAGGTCGTTACCGTTCTCGTGTGCAGGTGTTCCCCAGCGGAGTTGTTTGTTCAGGATGATTCTTGAGTTCCTCAGCGGAGTTGTTTGTTCAGGATGATTCTTGAGTTCCTCAGTGAAGTTGTTTATTCAGGATGATTCTTGATTTCCTCAGCAAAGGTTATTTATTTAGAATGATTCCTGAATCCCCAGAGCATAGTTACTTGATAGTTCCCCAAAATCCCCAGCGGAGATGTGTCATCCCCAGCAGGATTCAAACAGAGAAGTTGAAATTTCCCTTGAAGACTTGATGATTGAAGTCCGGCAGTAGTGCCAAACCCTGTGACTTACTGATGAAGTCCAACTGCAATGTCGAAGCAGTTCTCCTAGCTGGCGAGGAATGCCTGACAGCAAAAGTTTAGATATCCCTAGTGGTTCATGATTAATTGAGGATTCTATTTTCGACTTACTGATGAAGCCCGGCTGACGCCCGAGAATTTCTCTGAATGCCCGACGACATAATTAACTTGATTGTCAAAAGTTCCTAATGACCTGATGAGTCCCGAGGAATTCTTCTGCTGTTATGCCGCAGAATGCCTGACGGCAATATTAGCTATGTATCACCAGTTACCGTGTAACTGGTGATCCCTTGATGACTTGAGGAAGAAGCTGCAGCGAAACCTGATGATCATCCTGACGGAGATTTAAGATTAGTCGCTCACCAGCCAATTGCCGCACAACTATCATTTCAGATTTCGAAGATTGTCCTACCAATCAGAGTATCGTTTACTTGTGCGGTTGGCAAGTCACCAGTTGTCGTGCAACCAGTGATCCCTTATTGACTTACTGACGGAGTCCGACAAAGATATTGTCGAACGTTCCTAGCGTCCTGACGAGTCCATAGGCGACGATAAGGAATTCTTCTGTTGTAGCGCAGAATGCCCGACGGCATAATCAACCATACTTCACCAGTTACCGTGTAACCGGCGATCCCTTGATGACTTGAGGACGAAGTTCTACAATGAAATCAGATACGTCATTCTCCAGCAAGTTGCCGTGCAACTATTAATTCAGTTTCCGAAGAATTTGTCCCCATCGGAGTATCGTTTGCTTGTGCAGTTGGCAAATTTCCAGGTTTATTGGTATTCAACCGTATTTTACCTTGATTGCTTGAGAGCCGTTAGCTCCTCACCCAGTCACGTCCAAGCCGTTTGAATAGGAACAGCTGTTGCACCCCAAAATTTTCCTAACCGTTTTTTGTACTTAGCTTGTGTTTCATTGCATTCATTTTAGCATTTTCATTTGCATTGCATTGACATGTGTGTAGGAGATCAAGAGGTATGACTACTAAAAAAGGGCTACACAAGGCTATGAAGCTAGATAAGAGGTTTATTCAAGTTTTCAAGGGTTGATATCCTCATCTATGAAGTTAAAGATCCTCAGAGAAGGGGTTGGAGCCAAGTGTGTGTATCTCCTAACTTGAGAGTTGTAGGGAAGTCATCTGATGATTCTGACTCCATGGAGTTGGTCTTTAAGCCTTGAGAGGGATCATGAGACGTGTTGAAATTCATTTTGAAGCCTAGACAAGTTATTATGCAAAGGATAAGAAGTTACTACCAAGATTGGTACAACTAGGGTTCATCTGGTCAACCCTAGGTTAACAGATGATTTGAAGAAGGTTGAGACCTAGTTTCAAAGCCATGTGATCATGGATTGGCGTATTAAGATGACTAAGGGATGATTCCAAGGTCAACTCATCATGAATCAAGAGTGTGAGGAGTTTTTAAGCTAGGGTTGCTATGCTTGACAATGTAAACTCCCCTGGTTTAGTGCCTAACTTCAAGACCACATAACTCAAGATGTGATTTTCATCTCACCTTGACCCCAACATGATTGTTGTATAGCATGATAATAGCTTTAATTTGTGTACTAGAAGTCCTTGATAGGGTTTATAAAACTCAACTTATGAGTCAGACAAGTTACAGGTCATCAGATGAATGTGAATTTGGAGCTTGAAAGTCAACCAACTTGCATGAAACTTTTCCCTAGAAGGATGATTCTCATGAACTTTTGGCCAACATGAATGTTGTTTCTTATCTTCTTAGCTTTCTATAAAGTACTAGAAGTCCATGATTGGATTTGTAGAACTCAAGATATGAGCTTTGCAAGATAAGGGTATTTTGGGAATTTGGAATTATAGGCCATTTTTTATTATGGGTCAATTTCATCAACTTAGACACCTCAAATGGACTTTTGATCAACTTGAAAGTTGTTCAAATTGGTGTTATTTGTCCAACCATGACCCAAGGATTCATTGATATGGATTAAATATGGAAGTGAATGAAGAAATTTTCATGGAGGAATAATTAAAAGGCATAAAAATAAGAAAATTCTAAAACAATTCATTTTTAGGTTGAAGTTCATGTCCATTTCAAGTGTTGCTTAAGGTTGAAGTAACATAATCAATATACACCATAGGATTGAATTGAGGATTCAATCTGGTCCCTTCATATTCATGAGGTGTTATGCAAGCAATTTGAGTAAGAATGGAAGCTTCTACAAGCCTGAAACGTGACTGTCATGAAGGAGTTTTGAAGAAAAAACAGAAAATGAAATTGGATGAATTGGGCCATAACTGGGCCAGATAATGATCCAAAACAATTCTATATATTGCCATGATGGATTTCAGAACAAGTTTGGTGATTGGAAGAGCTTGAATGAGGTAAGAAGCACTTGAAAAAGTTAGTTACAAAGTGAAAATCGTTTTTCATCTTGGAGGAATTTGAAGAAGGAATTGAAGCTCCAAGAATCTTCAGCAAGCATCACTGGTCGTTTCTGAGCAAGTTTGATCAAGGATTAGAGGCTGTAGCACTCTCTTTGGAAGCTCAAACCAGGTTTCTTTCTTTTCATAATTATGCTCTGTTGAGAACGAATTAGGACAAATATTGCATGTGGTTAGGTAGAGTATGAACCATAGATGGATTTAGGCAAAGTTTAGAAGCCATTGGTGAAGGTTCTTGATCATGGATGAAATGTTTAGGGATTCGGATTAGGCTTAATCTTGATGAATAACATGTTTTATTAGTGGATTCTTGATTAATGATGAGCGTAGAAGAGATCTGTGCGCTTATGGTAGAGTTTGGTGATGATTGGCTTAGATGTGATTTTTCTGTTCACTATCGTATATGGTTATTCTTTGAGAAGATATCATGTTTCTGGTGAGGAGATGAGTGGATCTGGATATTTTTGTAGAGTTTAGTGTCGTCTGATGGTTTGGCCACCGTGAACTCGCCGGAGAAGACGACCGGAGTCTTCTCCGGCCGCCCTGGATTTCCCCCCTTTCCATGTTTAATTCAAAGGTTGAAGACGAAGTGTGACCGTCTGATGATTCTGATTTAGTGGACTTAGTAAGCAGATCTAATGCGTGAGATCTATTCTGAGAAGATTGACTCTTGACCAGCTGAGGTGGCAAGCTTTAAGGCATTGGATTATCATACTTTTGGCATGGATGTTCCAGATTAGGGACTATGGTGATCCATAGTCAAACCAACCACACGCAAGCGTTAATGAAACGCTGAGTTTCATTTAGTGGCTTCTGAGATACGTGGCACGCGCTGGCCCTTTAGATGAGTGGACTAGTCTCCTGATCCAATGGATACGTTTTATTCCCAGTTTTTTAATTCCTTTGTAATTCTTTTATTCATTTTGTGATTTTCTTTTATTGTTTTAATTGTTTTTAATTCATTAAAAATAGAAATAATGCTTTGAAAAATGTGAAAAAAAATCATGTTTGTTCCTTGGATTATCTCTGATTTTTGTATGCCATTTATTTGGAATTTTGGTTAATTTTCCATTAATTGTCTATTTTTTTCCATTTTCATCAATTGATAAAAAATGTAAAAATGAGTGATCTATTTTCTGATTTTAGTACTATCTTTTGGATTTGATTTTAGTGCTGATTTTTTGCATGTGTTATCTAGATACCTTGATAGGTTTGTGTGATTTTTCTTGCATTTTTTAGATGATTCTAAGTTTGAGTTTGAGATAGGTTTTTAGAACTTTCCCCTTATGGATTCCTTTTAGTACACCTTGAGATGTAGAAATTGTTTAGACCCCTTAGATTTAGGTTTTGATCCTGAATTTTCTACTATGATTCCCTAACACATTTAGGAAACCCTAGAAATTTTCCTAGCATTTATAGAAGGGATCTTCTAGTATTCCCCCATTTTACAAGTTGATTATGGTTTAAGTGACCCTAACTAGGCTTACTTCATAGATTAGTCTTTTAAGTGAACTTTAACTTACTCTAAGCTTCAAATCCCTTCTTGATAGAGTGGATCTTAGGTAGGTACCTCTTTAGAACATTGATTAGGCCTTGATAGAGCTTTTAAATCTTCTTAGTTTAGGAGATCCTTGTAGCTAGGCATTAGGGTATCTTAGAAGTTTATGTGGTGGCTTCTTTCCCCTGTGTGGTTTATTTCCTGGGCTCTGCCCTATCCTCTTTCTTCAAGTCATGATAAAGATCTCTCTTGGGAGAGCCTAATCCTGCCCTTGGTTGGATTCTGTGCATTCCTCAGGAGGTTGAGCTTTGGATTGACATCCATCAGTATAGTACATTCCATTGGTTTGCACTATCTTCCTCTTTCAAGTCTTGATTAGGAGCCCTCTTGGGAGAGCCTAATCCTTCCCTTGGTTGGATTATGTGCATTCCTCAAGAGGTTGAACCTTGGATTGATATTCCTGGCATGGTATATTCCCTTGGTTTATACTGTCATCCTTCTCCAAGTCCCTATCTTAGGATCCCTCTTAGGAGAGCCTAATCCTTCCCTTGGTTGGATTCTGTGCATTCCTCAACAGGTTGAGCCTGAGATGGACATTCTGTGTTGATACACTTTAACCCGATACCTTATATTGATATCTTGGACTAACACCCAGTTTCTCTGTCCTATTGACCTAGGATCCCTCTTGGGAGAGCCTAATCCTTCCCTTGGTTGGATTCTGTGCATTCCTCAAGAGGTTGAGCCCATGATGGACTCTTGTGTTGACACACATCCAACCTGATGTAGCCTGGAACGACTTCCCTGTTGCTCATTTTGGTTTCATTTCCCTTCCTTGTTTGACATTGCTTGATGCATTAGGATAGTCTCATGTTTAGAGTATTTTAGTGTAGGTGCATGACTGCATTAAGAGGTTGAGTGGGTCTCCCTCTACTTGCTTGCATTAAGGGTTGAGGTGATCCTCCCCTTGCTTGTGTGTTGTTTTTCTTTCTATCTGATGTGTTTGCATTGAAAGGTTGAGCTGAGCTCCCTTTGCTTGTCTGTTTTGATTGTTTTCTTTGCTTGATTGCTTAGAGGTTGAGTCTATCCCTCTGCTTGTATTGCTACATTACATTTGCATCTTTACTGTTTTCTCTTCTATTTTATTAGCTTAATGATTTTTGCAGTTCTTTCTGTGCTTCCCACTGACATGATCCCCTAGGAGTCTCACTTCCTTTGATAAGGAAGTGATGATAGAACTTTAGGTTGAAACCTTTGCATGATAACATCTAGGAGTTCCCTGTTTCAAACTCAACCATAGGATGAATCCTTGGCATGATAACAGTAGGAATCTTGATAGTTTCCCCTGTAGAGTTCGTTATCTTCTCATCTCCAAAACAACAGTAAAATACGTAATAAAGGCAAATTCCTACAGTATGTTACGAGCTTTAAGCTACTTGGGAAATGATAATTGAGCGGTATCCTCTTAATCGTCTAGAGTGTTTAGTATACATCCTTTGGACGATATGCGACGCATTCGTTCCCAAGTCATAGTCTCTAGTGTTGTACTAACCACAAACGTCCATAAAAAAAAATACTTCTTCCGTAAAAGACAGAAAACAAATATCAAACTTCTTTTTTTCCCCTTGGGCCCTTAAGTCAGGGAAAACGTTTTGAGAAAAAGAGTGTCGTTAACTCTCAATTCTATCGCAAACGGTAATGTACGAGACTCCGACGAGCGAGCTGCATACACCAAACTGCTGGAACTGTTTGTTAACCTACTCGAAAAACAGATGAATCTAAACCCGTGTTCCGTAGTATCCCAAACTACGTAAGCTCTGATCTCTCACATCTGTTGAGAGTATGTAGGCACAATACTGACGTATTGGGGAGCCACCTTCCCCCATGACCCGTAGTTAGTTGAACTACATTGACTCTGATTTCTCGTTCTCTGACAAGAATACGTAGGCATAAAGCACGATGCTTTGCCGAGTCATTTTGCTTTTCTTTTCAGACCAGCCTTGATAGGTAGATAGTTAAACCAACCCGTCAGATAAACACAACAAGCATGGATCCCATCGAGTACGATGGACGTGAGGGGTGCTAATACCTTCCCCTTGCGTAATCGACTCCCGAACCCAGACATGGTTGCGATGACCTTGTCTTATACCTTTTCGTCAGGTTTTTCCGATCGTTTCCTTTCCCTTTCTGTGGGATAAATAACGAAAGGTGGCGACTCGTCTGTTTTGCCGGCACCTTATTTTCGCAGTAGCGACAACAACCTTCGTTCAGCCAAAGAACTTTATGTTTTACTTTCACTCCAACGTCGTTGGCATTGTTAATTATTGAGAATGTTCAACAACAAATGCATCAAACACCACCAATCAGACACGGATCCGCCGTTGCTGAGCAAGATTCATCACAAGAAAGCGAAACTACAGAGGAGCACGATGTGAGGTATAAAGAAGCGGGGGATGAAGAAGAGAGAAGGATTTTGCGGTAAGGAACCAAAGAATTCAGAGAAATTGTTATTTTGTTGTTGACTGTAAAAGATATTGTTGAAGATAATGGGTTCATTCTATTTGCCTTGTCGATGATGCTTTGAGAACAATGCGTGTCATGGGTCGGGGCTTAAAAGCCCGTTCTTTTTTTCTCTTTTTTTTTATTATTTATTGTTACTCATGATGGATGAATGAGCCTTATGGCCCATGATGATTCTAGTTTTTTTTTGTTGTACCTTTTTATTTTGGTGTTAATTAATTATTATTATTTTTTTTTGGATATCTAGAATTTGATTTTAAGTTTTGATTTTGAATAATTTAGTTATAGATGATTAGATTTTGATTTTTTTTATCTTCTTTATTTAAGTTTGATTAAAACTTCATTTTAAATTTTTGTTAATTGTTAATTAGATAATTTTTTGTTAATTCTTGTTAAACTTATTATTAATTTTTCTTGTTAAGCTTTAATTGAGATAATTGTTAGAATTTTGCTAATAGTTGATTAAACCTTTTGTTAGTTGTTGATTGAATTTATAATTGAATTTTGATTAACTACTTTGTTAGACATTAGATTACTTTCTTTTGGATTAATTTCTTGAGTCATTTTATTGATAATCTTAATTTTAATTTATGGAGTAGTTTTTGTTTAGAGATGGATATTTAATTTTTTATAACTTTGTTTAGATCTTTTTAATTGTTAATTAGAGTTTGTTGAAGTCTTTTTTAGGATACTTTGATTAATTTCCTTGAAATCCTAATTGAATTTTGTTTGGATTTGGGTTTAATTTCCGTTTGAATTTCAATAAGTTTTTTTATTAGAATCTTGGTGACTAACTTTTTTTATTTCTCTTGATGACAGTTGAATTGTCTTGATAAGATTGGTGCTTTGATACTCGAGATATTTGTGCTTGCTTGATCTTGTTGATGAACTCTTATTCGTTGATGTTACTAAACTCTCCTTGTGCATAAGTTGATTTGAATGTAGGAGACGATGCTGACGTATACACTTCTGTTCTGAAGATAGGAGCCGTTAAATGTTGTTTTTGTTTGCTTGCTGGAATTTATGACTATGCTATGCTGGAGCCCTGTTATTGCCTCTGTTTTTGGTTTAGTTTATACTTGTATAGCTTTGACATATTCTTTTCCATGTTACTGATGATACGAAGCATATATAGGGTTTGGCATTTTTTATTATAACTTGTTGTTGATTGAGGAGTATTCACTCCTAGTTGTATGTTTGGTTTTCATACTAATTCAACTGATATTTTAGTTTTATTTGTTACCGTTTTGTTATACTTTATGGTGAGCGAGGAGTCACTCGACCTTGCCTTGTGGCTGAGATCACAACATCGTTATTTTGGTCATGGACGAGGAGTCACTCAGTTGTGTTTCTTAGCTGAGATCATGACATCATTTTTTGTGATTGATTAGTATAATATTTATTTGTGTTTGCTCACATGATCCCCTAGGATTCCTAGTCCCACTTAATTTCTGATTAAGGTGGGAGTAGGAGATACATTAGGCTTTCAATCCTTTGTATAATAACAATTAGGATAGTCCCTCTCTGACCTCAACTTTAGATCCATCATTTGTATGATAACATTAGGTACACTTTCCTTTTATCTCAACTTTAGGACCATTGTGCATGATCACATTAGAGTTTCAGTTTCCTTTAGTGTTTTCTTTTCACCTTTTGAGTCTTCTCTTCTTATCTCAAAACAATTCTAAGACACTTAATAAAGACGACGAGCGTTGTGCGCCACGAGCCTTAAGCATATGGGGAATGATGAGTGAGGGGTTTCTCCTTACTTATCTAGAGTGTTTAGCATACGTCCTGTTTGGGGGGCGATATACGACGCATTTGTTCCTAGATCATAGTCTTTAGTGCAACGTGAATCATAAACAAATTCAATTCACTTCTTTAAAACTCATAAAAAAAATTCAAACCTTTTTATCCTTCGGGATTGTCTTTCAAATTTTTTTTCAGAAAATAGTACATTACTTTTCCGTTCTACCGCAAACAGGCATCGACCCTAACTGCTGGAATGGGAACTTAACATCACTCATAAAAAACACTTAACTAATATGTGGTTTAGTTTAGCCGAACTGCGTTTTCTTTGATTTCTCATACCATATGAGAATACGTAGACACAAGATGACGAAGTCTTGGCGAGCACCCTTTTTACTCTTTCCGTAGATAGTCGAACTACGTTTGCTTTGATATCTCATACCAAATGAGAATACGTAGGCACAAGACGACGGAGTCTTGGTGAGAACCCTTTTTCCTCTTTCCATAGTTAGCCGAACTACGTTTTCTCTGATTTCTCATACTAGATGAAAATACGTAGACATAACACGACGAAGTCTTGCCGAGCACCCTTTTTCCTCTTTCTGTATTTAGTTGAACTAGGTTTGCTTTGATTTCTCATACTATATGAGAACACGTAGGCACAAGACGACGAAGTCTTGGCGAGCACCCTTTTCCCTTTTACATCCGTAGTTTCTCGAACTATGTTTGCTATAATTTCTCATACTAGATAAGAATACGTAGGCACAAGACACCGAAGTCTTGAAGAGCAACCTCCCCTCTTCACCCATAGTTTTCCGGACTACATTGGCTCTGACTTTCCCATTGCACGAGGGAATACGTAGGAATATGGGGGATATGTCCTATCGAGTCTCTTTTTTCTTTTCCCTTTCCCATTTCCATTTAGTAGTAGCTTTTAGATAACTCATCCTTTAATTAGACAACAAGCATGGATCCCGTTGAATACAACAGACGTGATGGGGTGCTAATACCTTCCCCTTGCGTAACCGACTCCAGAACCCAAGATTTGGTTGTGATGACCTTGTCTTATCCTTTCTCTTAGGTTTTCTTCAATCGTTTCCTTTCTCTCGTTAGGATAAATAACGTTCGATGACGACTCTTCTGTTTGTTTCTGTCGGTTGTTTTTCACAGTTGTGACAATACCCAATCCTTTCTACCATTGATAATGGTATTATACTAACATTTGAACCTAAATCAATAAATTCATTCCTAAGTTCCATATTACTAATGGAAATAGGTAATAAAATTGCACCAGGGTTAGCTTCTTTATTTAGTTGGCATCAATGATTATCTTTGCATGCTCCATCATGCACTTCTCCTTATTTTGGTCATTTAGCTCTATCTCTTCTGCTTTGACAATAATTCTTTCATCCATAAGAACAACACTACAATGATCCTTTGGATTGTTCTTTGTATTTACACTGAATGTGTTGGGAGATTTGATAACTTATTGATTAATTAAGCCACCCGTGTTTCAAGGTTTTTATTGGAGGCTTTTGTATTTTTGTAGCCGACCACAGACACCTGCATAAATTGATTGAGTGTATCCTCCAAGTTTGTTGTTTTGTCTTGTTTTGGAGGTGCTTGTGAGTAATTCTGAAAAGGTTATATGTTGGATGGACTAGCCTTGAATCTTCATCTTTGATTAAAATTGTTATTCCTTGGGAAGTTTTTGTTCTAATACTGCCCAGGCCTTTGATTTTCTACATAATTTACTCTAGGAAGGTTTTCTATTGTGTTTTTCTTTGATGATCATTGAGTGTCATTTGCTTAATGATTTTTGTTGCAACTTTCTCACTTTTATACATGAGAGAACCCTCGATAGTAGCATCTAGAAGAAAATTTGGTTATTGTTGTTGGAGTCTATTTCTAAAAATGTGTATCTGCATGAGCTCGTCAAAATCATGGTTTGGATATCGTCTGAGCATGGACTTGTACCTTTCCCACTCTTCACAAATAATTTCCACAGCGCCTTGGGAAAAATGTGATGATTGTCTTAGCTCCCATGAATTTGTTGTGAGGAAAGAATCCGTTTAAGAACATTCCCTCCGACAAGTACCAAGTTTTTATCTTCGATGTGGGTTTATCTAGATACCACTCTTTTTCTTTTCCAATTAGAGAGTGTGGAAACAACCTTAGAAATACCATTTCATCCTTATTCTCTAGAGTTTTTAGCGTTCTAGAAATTTCGTTGAACTTTGAGAGGTGTGTGTACTAGTCTTCATGATTTAACGTGCAAAGGGTTAACATACAAAATTTGGAAAAAAAAACCGTTTTCACTTCACTTTGTCGGACATTCCTTTGCGTTCTAACTAGATGAGCTGGATGTCTGGGTCTATTGTGCCATGGCATGCTACCATTGTTGTTTCTATTATTATTATTATTATTATTATTTATTATTATTATTATTATTATTATTATTATTATTATTATTATTATTATTATTATTATTGTCGACTAAGCCATGGCTCTTTATTTTGAGACAAAATGCTCTTCTAAATCTAGCCTATTGGCTTTTTGTTTCTTTTTCATGTTCACACTGATGTTTTTGTGTGCGGTTTTTTTTTATTTCGAGATCAAATAATAGTTGTTCTACAAGAACCTTACCTTACATAAACCAGTAACAAAACAAATACTTCTAAATGTTAATACGCTTGTGAATATAAATAAAATGTAAGACTATGAACAAATATGAGAAAATATAAATAATACTTATAACAATAAAAACTACGCGATGTCTTCAAAACTAGCACCAGACTGTCACTACTGCAAAAATCGGCGCCGGCTAAACAGAAGAGTCACCACCGTGCGTTATTTATCCCAACGGAGGGAAAGGAAACGCTCAGAGTAAACCTAACGCAAAACGGGAAAGGAATGGTCATCGCAACCAAATCCTGGATTCGGGAGTCGATTACGCAAGGGGAAGGTATTAGCACCCCTCACGTCCGTCGTACTCGACGGGATCCATGCTTTTTTTCTAGTACGGATTGTTATTCTATCTACACTAAAGGGTCAAGGGTTAAAAGAAAATAAAATGACTCGACAAAGTATCGCACTTTATGCCTACGTATTCCCGTCTGAAACGAGAAATCAGAGTCAACGTAGTTCGCCTACCTACGGGAAAGGAGGCGAAGGTTGCTCGCTAGGATACGGCACCCTATGCCTACGTACTTTCATACAGCATGAAAGATCAGAGCAAACGTAGTTCGGCCACATACGACACAAGTCTGTCTGTTTATCTTTTATCCTTCTGATAAAGGTTTTCTCTTGATTACGGGTCCAAGCAGACAAAAATGACGTTTTGATTGGTTTCCAGTCTTTTAGTAAGAACTGTTTTTATTAATGTTTGAAAGATTATTGTGTTTTTGATTGTTTTGAGATGAGAAGAGAAACATCGTTCTAAAAAACCTAGGGTTGAAAGGGCAATAAAAACTAACCTAATGTTGTCATGCATGGATAAGAACCTAATGTCTGTCATATTTCTCTCTTGCACAGAGAAAAAACATAGATCCTAGGGGATAAACGGAAAAGAAACAGCATATACAGTAAACAGTAAAATGCATGAGATGCAGCAATACAAGCGAGGCAATGGAGTCCCACTCAACCTCGAACCTTGGAAAACAATAGGAAAAGTGAAACAGCTTCACTTCAAACCTAAGGGGCAAGCTGAACAAGCCAACAAACAATACAAAATAAATAAAACCCAACACCAGCTCTGACAGCAACACCAGCTCCTACAGTAGGCAGCTCAAACAGCACCAGCTCTAACAACTACAGTTGATTAACAACAAACAATTGATAGTAACAACTTCAAGCAAGATCCCATCTTTACTCTTCAATGATCCCCAAGCTTTAGATAAGCTCCTGTCTCCAAAAGTAACCCCAGCTCTGGAAAGCAATGAACCCCAACAAATAAACAGCTTCAAACAGCAGCAAAACCCTAATCTTCAAAAGATAACCAGCTTTGACAGGCACCAGCTTTATCTTTACCAATCTTCCATGCACTTCATTCTTCAATGGGCTTATATCTTCAAGGCAAGCACTCACAGGAGAGAATCACTTAACAGATTAAGTTGAAATGCTACACAACTTATTGACAACCAAAGGAAGTCTATAAATGTTTAACATTATAAGAGAAATGTTCCCTCAAAGTTCTACTTCCAGAATAAGCCACTTATCCCTCCAAAGGAGGGATGTGAATATCTTAGAAGGACTTTTTGTCATAGGGAGGAATAGAAGCACAAGATGCTTTCTATGTTTACAAGAAGAAATCCTTCTAATCTAAGGCTCTCCCTATTTCTCCTATCTCCTAAGTCTTCACAAACCATCTTCCAGGAGAGGAATCTTCATGCATCAAGCTCTATCCCTTGTCTTCAATCATCTCCAATGTCTTCATAAGCCTCAACAATCAAAACTCAAGCCCCAAGCCCAATTGAAATGACCCAAACCCCACAAGCAAATCAAAGGCCCAAAAGGGAAACACACAAACATCACCCAATTGCAAAAATCAAGTAAAAACAGTAACACTCATTAAAAAATCCTAGATTAATTTCTAAAGGAACCTAACTATATACCCTAAACCCCACATAAACCCCAAGGCCTAGATCAAACCCTAAGTCCCAAAACTATGCCTTAAACTACACCTAAGTATTGTAAAACCCTAATCCTAGAACCCTAAAGTTCATCATTCAAAACTAGCCTAAATTGCATCATAAAAATATGAGAAAAAACTCTAAGGGAGCATGTACCTCTAATCTAATCAACCTCACAAGAATCAATCAAAAATCATGCACTAGTTGATCATACTAAATTCAGAAAAATAAGGTACTAAACAAATGTAAAATAAAATCAATAAAATGGTAAAATATGCCAAAAATATAAAATGCAAGGAATTAATATTTTTATTGTTTTATTGTTTTATTAAATTCTAGGGACCCTAAGGAAAACAAGAAAAAAAACCTCACCCTAAAATGATCTTTTTTCAATTTATTATGAATTTTCTAATTAACCTAAAATAAATGTGGAAATAAAAGAAAAAAATAAAAGAAAATGGTAAATGGGCGTGACAAATAGCAATCAGAACCAGTTCACTTCACCAATTGGGCCCAGAAGGGGGTGCGTATAGGAAGAGCGCGCCAAGCCCAATTCAATTCAGAAAATAAAAATGAAAAATCAAAGAAAATGGAAAAAACTTGGTACGAATAGCAAGGATCTCACGCGTGTTTTCCATTGGGCCTCCAAGCTGGGGTGTTGGTAGCAAAATATGACTTAAGCCCAATTAACTCAGAGTTAACGAAACGGGGCGTTTCATGCTCTCAGACTCCTTCACAAAATTTCAATCAATCCTGGCCATTGGATCAGGCTTTGGTCAAAGTCTCACCTAGGATCTAAGGGTCCTCCCATCGTCTTCTTCATTTGAATCTTGGAGGGAGAAAATCCATGGCTGATCAGAGCTTCAAGCTTCATCTTCTCCAAACGCAACTTTCTTAATCCTCATCAAAACCCTAACATAAACACATCATCTTGCTCGTTTTTCCACAAGGAACTCAACCATACTATCCATTTGTATTGAAACCCGCTCCTTCTCAAAACACGAAGACATGCTCAGAAATGGCTCAAACAAGAATCATCACCAAACTCAAAATTGAATAGCTTAACATCAACTACACCTCACACCGAGTAAAATCCACCATCAAACCAGGTTTAAACCTCCAATAATCGTTAGATACGAGCCTCAGCAGAAAATGTGATCAACCTAATTTTGTCTCTAAATCATGCTAATTGTTACCAGAATCCACCTAGCCATGTTCTACAATGCTTACCACTATCTAAAACCTAAAGAAACTTCATGAATCGAGCCATAGCAAGAATTTTACATACCTGCAAATCTTGGATGAACAGAGTGGTAAAACCTCCAAATCAAGCTCCAAGATCTTCCAGATACCTTCACTGAAGTATGATCAAGCTTCTGTATGCATCAAATTGGATTGAAACCTCTTGAATCCTGGAATCCGATTCTGACTTGCAAGAGATGAATCCAAAATGCTCTCTCACGATTTTGCACCAATCTTGCCTTGAATTGTATCTGGAATCATTCATCAACACCAAAGGAAGCTATTGAACACAAAAGAATGGATTGAAATGGATCAAATTGTTGTAACCGATTCTGTTTTGCAAATGGAAAACTCAAGATGAAATCTCTCAATTCTCCCTCAATCTCCACCAACCAATGCCTCAGATCACTTCTAATCCTTATATAGAACATGAATGAAAGCTCTAGAAACTTCTAGATTGATTCAATGAGAAGTTCCATATCTCTTGCATTTGAAAATATCATGAGAAGTTCACATATGGCAGCTGAGTTTCAAGCTTGTATTTTCACCTCATTCTGATCCAAATTCTAACGACATGACATATTGAATGTGTTAGGATTCAATAGAGCCTTGGTTATGCTTTGAAGAATGGTTTTGCAATTGTTACTTATGATGTAAGTAACCATTTTACAAAGGAAGTCATTGAATTATCCCTCAACTCAAAAATGTGGCAATGTCAATGTTTTCAAAATATGTTTTCCAATCAATTTGGTATGTCATATGGCTTGGTTTGGACCCATAGCTCAAAAATCCCAATTTTCATCCTTGGTTCATTTAAAATTCACCCTTATTTTAGGCCATTTTTTCAATTTTGTGATACAAGCCCTTCCAATCACCCATGACCTCTTACCTAGCCCAAAAACATCATTATAAACACATCTCATTTTGAACATTTTTCCATTTGAGGAGTGGAAGATGGAGATTTTGACCTATGTTGAAAAATGACCTATAATCATCAATACACAAAATACCCCTAGATTGCCAAGACCGTAACTTGAGTTCCACAAATCTTCTTGAGGACTTCTAGTACTCAAATTAAAGCTAAGATCAATACCTACAATTATTATGTTGGCCAAGAATCCATTTGAAAACTCCTTGATGGGCAAAAGTTGCTTGGAAGTCAAGTGACTTTCACAGATAAATTTCAGTGTCCTCTGATGACCCATAACTTGCAAGAACCATAACTTGAGTTCTACAAATATTATTGAAGACTTCTAGTACTAAAATTAAAGCTATTGAGAAGCTCTACAAGTTTCATGTTGGCCAAGAATCCATTTGAAACTTGATGTTGACTTATCTGGCTTGGAAGTTAGGCCTAAATTAGGGGATTTTACACTGAAACCCTAATTTGGTAACTCCTCCTCCTCTTGATCCTTTTTGATTTATCCTTGGCACCAGACCACACATGTATCAACATATCAATTCATGAACCCCACATCCTTCAATTAATCCTTGATGCTCTTCAATCACTCAGTTGACCTAGGGTTGACCCAGATGAAACCCTAGTTGACTGCACTTAAACTGTGGCTCTTGTACTTGAATCAATGACTTGTCTCATCTTCAATATGACCCTCTAGGCATTTCATAAGCTTTGTACACATCCCATACCCTCAATTCATAGCTCATACCCCCATTGATGACCATCAACACACCTCAGACTATGAGAGAAATCCACTTGTTGACACTCAAACTTCTCAAAGCTTCAACCCATTCCTTGATGACTTGGATAGTCTTAAACTTGAATAAAAACCCTTGATATGCTTCTTTAGATAAGAATGGAACTTGATCCCTTGTTGGATGCCTTGCTATGCTATGCTATGCAAATGATTAGATTATGTACATGGTTCAATATGCAAATGATAATGCAATTAAAACATAAACCAGGTGAAATAGGTTGAGCAAATTTTAGGGTGCAACAGCTGCCCCTATTCAAACGGCTTGGACCCGACTGGGTGAAGAGCGAACGTCCTTCAAACAATCAAGGTACGAGACGGTTGAATACAAAGAACCCGGAAATTTGCCAACCGCAAAAATAAACTGGACAAACTGCCTAGAAAACAACATCTGCTGATTGGATCCGGTTGTTACAGCAACAAACTGATCACTTAGCGACCGTACTATGGATTATTTTCATCAGCCCGAAAAAAAGATTCTATCACCGCAGGGATAGAACTTTGTCCATATTCTGTCCACACAGCAACATCCTGACGACTTCGCTGGGGAAACAATTATGTCTGAACATTCATCCGCCTGCTTCATACGGGAAAAACCATCTGAATACTGTTTCTTTGCCTACCTCTGCAGTAGCTACCTTCGTTAGTCCCAACCCACAAACGACTTGAGGAGGACTCTACTGGGGACATTAATACGAGGAAATCACGGAGACTTCCTTGGGGAACATACTTTTGTCAAATATCAGCATACCACTCACATACCCTGTCTATCACGGGATCATCATCTATCTGGATACCTGAAAATTCATCCGCCTGCTTCATACGGGAAACTCCATTTTCTTGACTCAAACCGGAAAACACATCTGCTTGATTCATACAAGAAAGTTCATCCGCCTGATTTTTACGGGAAAATACAACACATCTGCTTGGTTCATACAGGAAAGTTCTTCCGCCTGATTCTTACGGGAAAAGATAACACATCTGCCTGATACATACAGGAAAGTTCTTCCGCCTGATTCTTATGGGAAAATACAACACATCTGCCTGATACATACAGGAAAGTTCTTCCGCCTGTTTCTTACGGGAAAATACAACACATCTGCCTGGTTTATACAGGAAAGTTCTTCCGCCTGATTCATACGGGAAAATACAACACATCTGCCTGATACATACAGGAAAGTTCTTCCGCCTGTTTCTTACGGGAAAATACAACACATCTGCCTGGTTCATACAGGAAAGTTCTTCCGCCTGATTCATACGGGAAAAGATAACACATCTGCCTGATACATACAGGAAAGTTCTTCCGCCTGATTCTTACGGGAAAAGATAACACATCTTCCTGATACATATAGGAAAGTTCTTCCACCTGCTTCATACGGGAAAAGATAACACATCTGCCTGATACTTACAGGAAAGTTCTTCCGCCTGATTCTTACGGGAAAAGATAACACGTCTGCCTGATACTTACAGGAAAGTTCTTCCGCCTGTTTCATACGGGAAAATATAACATTGGATATAGCTTTCTAGCCTGTTCGCGGTAGTAGCTCGCTCCACTGGGGATATTCTCAAAATAACTGCCCGACACCCGTTTCGACAACACGTGACCACTTCTGAAATTTTGACTCATGAATCCCTGAGATACTGCCGCCGCGACAGCCTTGAAGAAAACATTCCGCTGGTCGAATAAGAGAAACTCCCATAAGCAACTCTGTGGGGAAGATAATAAACTGAATCATCACATGTCTCACGGCGAGACCTCGGTCGTCTGGTACTAAATTTGAATTATAACTTCATACTCCTGCTGAGAAACACACTTGAAAGCAAAAGGTTAACCAACATGATTTATGTTTCAAAAATGCATATGTTTGGCAATGGCGTAATGCTCCATACGGCATGGAAATGCTACGCGTTTTTTTTTGGTATATGCAAACATGATGATGTATGCAAATGCAAATGCAGGTTCAGGCTGCTGGGAAAACTCTGACAAGCTTGCTTCAACACGGCTGTTGAGGACAAACACCACCCTGTTGGGGATTGTCAGACTTCAACCATCAAGTCTTCAAGAGAAGTTTCAACTTTTCTGTTTCAAAACCTGCTGGGGATTTCACATCTCCGCTGGGGATTCTGGAGAACTATCGAGTAACTCTGCTTCGGGGCTTCAGAAATCATTCTGGATGAGTCAACTCTGCTGAGGACTTCAAGAATCATCTTGGACAAATAAACCCATCGGGAACTTCAAGAATCATCCTGAACCAATAACTCTTCTGGAGATTTCAGGAATCGTCCTGAGCAAACACTCTGTCGGGGACTCTAAGCATCAACTTGAGCAGCCCTCTCTGGTGCACTCACCGGGGATTTTAAGAATCATCTTAAGAAAACCACTTCGCTGGAGAATTCAAGAATCATCTTGGGCAAACGACTTTGCTGGGGAACACCTGCAAAACAAGAACGGTAACAACCTAGCTCATGTTTCGTATGCATATGATCGACAATGGCGTAATGCTCCACACGGTGGAAATGCTACGCGTTCTGGGTAAATGCTATGCAATCATGCAAAATGCTATGACCCCATCAGCAAAATAAATGCTGAAGGGAAACGCCTCCTGTCAAGGAGAAGGAACCACTCTGGTGGAGGGAGGACTCCTCCTGCCAAGGAGAAGAAGTCACACCAATCTCAATTGGACTCCGTCTGGGGAAATGATCTTCAGTCAACTGCTGCAGGGGAATAAAGCTCTACGAGAACCTGAACCCGCTCAACTGGGCCTACGAACCACAACTGCCGAGGAAAACGATGTCAATCACAGAAATGAACTGCACGGCCTTCGCGGCTAAAACTTTCCTGGAGATAACGACTCCGGTGGGGCAATACAGCATCAGCTATTCAACACTCTACTGGGGAAAACCAATCATGGCTTCAACGGCTTTCTAAGACTCGGCTCTCTTGGGGGACTGCCAGCTCGGCTGGGGACGAAGGAATCATCCTGCTTGCTGGGTGTAACACGGTGGGAGAACTGACTTTAAACAATGTTGCGGATAGCAAGAGTCGCCACCGACTTTTATTTTATCCATAAGGAAAGGTTATAAAAGAACAGGAAAGACCTTAGAGAATATTTTGGGTCCGGGGGGTAGGTTATGAAAAGGGAAGGTGTTAGCACCCTTTTCATCCATGGTTATCCATGGGCTCTTAGGTACTTAAGCTCACTTTTGAATTGTTTTGAAATTGTAGTGTGTGAATAGAAAATTTTCAGAATAGTTAATAAATAATCCATGTAAGGATGTGTTAAGAACTTGTTTGAAAACTTGTTGAAAATTTGTTTAAGTGCGAAACAGTTTTGAAGTGAGCAAGCACCTAGGAGTAACCTACCCTAATGTTTAAAGGTCTTTCTTATTCTTCATTCTTTCCTTTAGTAAGACTATCCCTACTATAATGGAGTAGGTAGTCCTTACTTTGGATGTTAAGGGACACGTGAGGGACAATTGGATTTTTGAAGGCCATTGTGAGGTGTAATAAGCAAACTGGAGGGACTATCATCATTTTTCGAAAGGGACTCGATTCGTAAAGGCAACCATAAGGGACTTTGATGATTTTTCTATTTGAGGGACTTGCTTTATACACCCCACTTAACCATTATTCGTAGGCAACTTGAGGGATATCCTTAGGAAGTGAGACGGCGATTAAAATCGACTTACGTGTGTGACGTGTTTATTTTAATTATCTTTATTTAAAAGTGATCTAAATTTATTTTAATATTACATACATGTTGTTACACTCCCTAATTACTAACCATACTAATAATTAAATAATTAAACAACTTTACATCCAAGAAACAATTACAAAATAATAAGCAAAATAATTAAATAGCAAAGATAAATAAAATATAAATAAGCAATAATAAATAATAAAGGGGGTTAATTCTAAGTTTACTCGGCAAGACATCGCATCTTGTGCCTACGTATCCTTACGGGAATGGAATCAGAGTAATCGTAGTTCCCCTCAAAAGGGAGGTTAGAGATCTCTTGACAGTGGTCAAGGTCTCAAGGGGAATAAACGCGCCTTAAGGACACGCTTACGCGGAGTGTAGGAACTCCAAATTTCTACGTTGAAATGTTAAGTTGTAATTAGGGTTAAATTAGGGATTCCACGGCGGGAAACCCTAAAATGAACGCGGCGGCTCTTTGACCTAATACTAGGGTAAAGGGTATTTTTGTCCACGGCGGGACGCCTAGGCTAATTAGGGTTTTGGAAAAGGTTGAAACTAGAGTTATTGACTCGGCGGTCAAACGGTTAATCCTAATTCCATCGGAAGGATGACAGAGTTAATGGTAAGTGTAAAACGTGATGAAAAATGAATAAGTGCGCAGTTATGAAACGTAAAGTGCTGAAAAAGATAATGCGACAATTGTCTCGCAAAATTACAACTAGGAAGCAGATACATATATAATGATGAATTGGAATTTAAATACAATCTGCAGAAAAAACTGAAAAAAAAGTTAGTGAAAGTTAGACAGCAATATGATCAATGATGAAAACAGTTAATATTGAAAGACAAAATGCAATTGAAATATTTATTAGTGATTTTGTTAATATTTTTAAAAAAAGTATCTTAAGTTTTAAAAAAGGGAATTAATATTAATTTTAAGAAATTTTAAAAAAAATTTTAATTTTAATATTTTTTAAAAAGAGTTTTAGTTTTATTATTAAAAAAACAGTTTAGTTTTATTTTTAAAAAAAAAGTTTTAGTTTAATTATTTGAAAAAAAGTTTAAGTTTTTCATTTAAAAAAAAAGTTTTAAAAATCAAGTTTTACTATTAATTAAAAAAGAGTTTTATTATTATTTAAAAAAAGTTTTTTATTTATTGCTTAAAAAAAAGATGATTTTATTTTTAATATTAAAAAAATAATTTTAATTTGTATTCTAAAAAAAAAAGTTTTTATTTTCTAAACAATTAATTTGATTTTAAAAGGGTAATATTAAGATTAAAGAGTTAGTGTGGAAAAAGATAAAATAAAACCAAACATTTAAACTAATAGAAAAACATAAAAAATGGAAAACAGTAAAACGGGTCGGGCTGGGTAACCACTTACCAAACCCGACCCACTTCAGATGGTATAAAAGGGTAAAAAAAAATTAGGGTTTCAGAAACCCCATTTTCAAATGCGGCCGCAAGTCTCTCTTAGGGTTCCTTTTTCGAAACTTTTCTCCTCTCCCATGGCCGATACTTTTCCTCTTCTTCATCACATGATCTCTTCTTCTCCTTCGTATCTTCTTCTCTCCTTATGATGTCCTGAAAAAAACGAGAAATCAGCCAAATGAAATAATGAGGGATTCGATGGCTTACGGTTGATATGTTCGTCAACGGGGTTAACAGTGAGGATGGCCGATGATGTACTACTCTGAGGCTTAGAGAGTTGATTGCCCGCCGAAAGGCGACGGCGGTCTCCTCTGTGGTAATCGCGACTGGTTTTCTGTGACGTTGTTGCTTGTTGAACAACATCGTCGTCTTTGTAATGGTGGTGACGAACGGACCGTGATGAGGATTCTGATTATTCTCTGAGTCCGACTGGATTCGTTTGCGTTTGTTTGCTGGGTTGCTTCGCCGTCCCAGCCTGATGCTTGCTTCACCGTGTATTGAGGCCTTTGTTGATGAGCTCGTGGCCGTTTTCGTACTCTCTCCTCCCTCTAGGGTTTTTTTGTGATTTTTTACTGTGAATGAATCCCCCCTTCATTAGGGTTTTCGTGACCCTTTTATATCTTTTGTTGATCCCAATCGTGGGCTTGGGCTATTGCATCTTTTACGTTATATTTCTTTGATGCTGATTGTAGATTTGATTTGATTTTGTTGGATTTTCGGAACACATCTCTTTTCATTCTGATTGGGATTTCCTTTTTCAGATTTGCCTTTTCGTGGATTTTCTGATATGATTTGAACTTTCCCTTTATGGACTTGCCTGATTGGATTTGATTGAGATACGGATTTTATCTGGATAAGTTGGATTGATTTGGATTGTTTTCCTTTGCAGATGTGGATTGGGATCCCTTGATATTGATTGGATTCGTTTTGGATTCACCTGAGTTTTGGATATAGTTGGATATCTGGTTCAAATGCAGTTTGGATTTGAATATTAGATATTGTTTCTGGATCTGATATTTTCTGATAGGGTTCATTGATTTTGTCGATATTGATATTTTGAATCTGTTTTCATTTTTTGATGTCAGTTGTGATTCATTTTCGGACTGGTTTGCCTCCGGATTTCACTTCGATATCAGTTCCTGTTTTGTTGTGACTTATGTTTGGATTGGTTTGATTACAGATTTCACTTCGATATCGGTTTTTGGTTTGTATTTCACTTGCTGATATGGATTCATTCTGATATCAATCTGTTTTGGAAATTTCAGGTGTTGGACTTTTCGGAACCGGTTCGGATCTATCGGCATCTGGATCTGAAACTCGGATATCCAATATTTACTTGATGAAACATATCCCGATTACAATCAGTTTGGCTTTACAAATCCAATTTCGGCAGATAATCACTTTTTCGGCAAAATCTTTTTCTCGGCCAAAAACTTCTTTTATCTCTCTTTCTCGGCTGTCCCAAAAATAAGAACGGATGCTGCCGGTTGGCAGCCGAGGTCGGAGATTGGAATGGGAGTTTGGTTTCGGCATTAGTCGTTCCCTCCCGACACCCGGTGATGAACTTTACTCTGAGGGTGTCAACCGATCAAAAAACTTCTTTTAAATTTGATATTCTGTTTTTGCTCTGCTTGTGTCGGTTTTGCAGGTACCAGAAGAAAATTCACCATGAAGTCGGTTGAAAAATCTAGCATGAAGGACTTAGAAAGATTAGGACTTTTTAGTGTAATTTGATCTTATTTTTGTACCTTGTAAGAAAATATTCATGAATAAAATTCAATAAATATTTCTTCTTTTCAAATTATTTCCTCCTTGTAACTTTAAATAATAATAAAGATATTATGAATAAATTCAATATTTTTTTATATTACTTTCCGAATATTCTTTTCAAATGTTTCACCCGAAACCAAATGAATTTCTTAAACAAATCCAATTAAATGAATGGGCGCCTCAGATTAAATTCAAATGACTAGAAATTAATCAATTAAACTTTCACAAATGAATTAACTTCACCAATCAGACTTGTACAAATAAATCCCAAATCCAGATAGACTCTAAACCCGCGGAGAAGAAAATCCAATTAGTCATTGATAAAATACCAAACCATAAATCAATCCGGCCCAGAAAATCGTAATTGAACAGCACTCCTAAACCGCAATCAGCCATGAAAATTCAAATCCATTTTAGACAAAAACACGGAACTCAGAAACGGAAACCATAGTGCATAAATGACCATTTCGCCCTTTTTACTGTTAATGTAATTCCTCTCTTTGATGTTGGCAAAAAAAAAATCATGAAGTTTGACTTCGGTTTGACCACAGTTGACCTCAGTTTGACCTTTTAACTGCATTGACTGCTTTTGACTTATCTGATCATCTGACTGAGCAAACTTTTGAGAAAAGTCTTGAAACTTGACATGGGGGTTCTTATACACATATAAGATGTTATGAAGCTCACTTGAAGTCTTGGAAGTCCATTTAGCCTGATTAAAGTCAAAACCCTAGTTTTGGATGCACTGCTTAGGAGGTGCATTGTCTGAGGGAATTGTCAACTCTTCTGACCAATTGTGAACTTTGTGAACCTTGTGAATCTTCGTAAGATATCTTGTGATACTCATGGGAGGTATTGTGAAGCTTGTGAACCTTATGAACCTCATGAAGTGACTTTGTAGACCTCATGACCCTCAGGGAAGCTTTGTAATCATTATGGATCTTGTGAACCTTGTGAACCTTCAAGAAGCAACCTATGGACTTCATGAACCTCATGAAAGGTATTGAGAGCACTGTGGGCCTTGTGAACCTTGTGAACCTTCATAAAGTAGCTTGTGGACTTTATGAACTTCATGAAAGGTTATGCAAGTTGTTGGAGAACTTGTGAACCTTGTGAATCTTCCTAGAACACAAAGTCTTGTATTGTGAGGGCAAATTTTGGGGTGCAACAGCTGCCCCTGTTCAATTTTCTGAAACCTGAGGGGTTAGATTGGTATATTTGCCAGTCGTAACCTGGAAGGTTGAAGGGGATTGAACACAAAAGCCCAAAAATTTGCACTCACCAGTGCATGGAGTGATATTGATGGTTGGTTGAACATGATTGAGTGGGCTTAAAGATGCCACTAGGGGAAAGTTCTTCAGTAGTATAATGAGAACTGTCAGGAGTCTGGAGTAATACTGATGTAACAGCATGTCTTCATGAGGATAGAGCAATCAATAATGATAACCCTAAAGCAGTCTTGAAGTGATAAATCTGACCTCAGGAGGATAGAGCAATCAATAGCTCTAAAGCAGTCTTGAAGTAATAATGGCTTCAGGAGGATAGAGCAATCAATAGCTCTAAAGCAGTCTTGAAATAATAATGTGATATGTCTTCAGGAGGATAGAGCAATCAATAGCTCTAAAGCAGTCTTGAAATAATAATGTGATATGTCTTCAGGAGGATAGAGCAATCAATAGCTCTAAAGCAGTCTTGAAGTAATGATTTCAGGAGGATAGAGCAATGGATAGCTCTAAAGCAGTCTTGAAATAATAATGTGATATGTCTTCAGGAGGATAGAGCAATCAATAGCTCTAAAGCAGTCTTGAAGTAATGATTTCAGGAGGATAGAGCAATGGATAGCTCTAAAGCAGTCTTGAAATAATTAGATGGCTTCAGGAGGATAGAGCAATGAATAGCTCTAAAGCAGTCTTGAAGTAGTAATATGACCTCATGAGGATAGAGCAATGAATAGCTCTAAAGCAGTCTTGAAGTAATAGGATGATTTCAGGAGGATAGAGCAATCAGTAGCTCTAAAGCAGTCTTGAAGTCATGAGAGGCTATCAGGAGGATAAAATAACCCTGAGGTTACAATAAAGCAGTCCCAAAGTAATAAGAAGCTCATCAGGAGGATAAAGTAACCCTGAGGTTACAATAAAGCAGTCCCAAAGATCATAAGCTTGTTTGTTGGATAATTAACCTGAAAACAAGGTAGCATTCTGTATAACAACATTAGTTTATGCTTTATGTATGCATGTATGACATGATGCACTTAGGTAATGTACTATAGACATATATGTTATGGTATGATGTAAATGATGTATGTATGATATGACACTGCTGGAAGTGTCTGGATATCCTTGTATAACAACTGCTGACCAAGGAAAATAAATCCCGATTCGTTGTTGAAGAATATATAACCCTCCGTCTGCTGGGGATAACAAGGTATAGATAACCTCCCGTTGTTGGGGATAACAAGGTATAGATAACCTCCCGTTGTTGGGGATAGTAGGGTATAGATAACCTCCCGTTGTTGGGGATAGTAGGGTATAGATAACCTCCCGTTTTCGTTTGATATTAGGATAAGTATAACATCCCGTCTTCGTTCATCGTGCCCTTATTGGAAAGTAATTTCCCGTATATCTGTATGAGGATAAAAGAGATGGATATAAATTCCAGGGGAGATTAGACTTTGTGAAAATGGATTATTCCTACTGATGGTTTGTAACTGCCTTGTAAAGATGAACCGGCGAAGCTTCGTTGAAATCCTTCCCTCGTTCGTCCTTAGTAAATACTATTACTGCATTTTCATGCATTTCTGGTAAACATCAATCATATTAAAAGCATACATGCATTTCTGGTAAACATCAATCATATTCAAAGGCATACATACATTCAAACACAACCAATGGACGTTTCGCTTATGTAAATAGGGTAAAAGTAAATCTGGATTCAAAAGATGGAATTTATTTATATCAAAAGTGACCCATACACGGGTAAGTTTGTACAAGGAGACATAAACCCTAGTAAGAGAATTTTGTCATGAAGTTTTACAAAAAGAATCAGCTATGTGGGAAATAATCCTATTGAGTTTCAATTCTACTATTGCCACTCAAGTATCTCATCTTCTTGCTGTTGAGACGGAAACGATTGGATTGAGCTTTATCTGTTTGAGCTTGAGTAAGTAGTACAACTGGTTGCAGTTTCATGAGTGATCCAAACGAGACATAGTCATACGCTTTAATCCCTAACTTTTGCCTGGATTGCCCTTTCAGGTTTTCAATCCACCGGGATACCCTTTTTTGCCCAAGCCGCCTTTTCAGGTTTTCGACTTGCCGGGTGTACATCTTTTTATATATATATCCCTAATTTTTGCCCAAACCCTTTTAGTTTGCCGGGATGCCCTTATTTTTGCCTAGGCCTGTCAACCTAGCGGGTCTCTTTTTATGCGTAGTATTTTTTAACTATGTCTGCGTTTACAGGTTGTGGGGAGTCTTCACCATCCATTGTAGTCAGTATCATGGCACCTCCTGAGAACACTGTCTTGACTACAAATGGTCCCTCATATGTTGGAGTCCACTTGCCCCTAGGATCACCCTGTGGTAATATGACACGCTTGATTACCAAGTCACCAGCCTGATATACCTTTAGCTTAACCTTCTTGTTAAAAGCTTTGATCATCCGTTTTTGGTACATCTGGCCATGACAAACTGCTGCTAACCTTTTCTCATCAATCAAATTTATCTGGTCAAGTCGAGTCTGAATCCACTCATCTTCATCCAAGCCTGCATCCTTCATAATTCTCAAGGAGGGGATCTGAACTTCAATAGGCAGAACTGCTTCCATACCATAGCCTTGTTCAGATTTGTCATATTGTCCAGGTTCTTTGGTAACAGACATAATGTCTTCATCAGGGAACTCAAAATTCATTGACTGGTAATCATCTACTGCTTGATGAGCCAAATGATCAGCAACAACACTCCCCTTAATGGCCTTCTGAGTAGTATACTGTATATCATATTCTGTCAAGATCATTTGCCATCTTGCAATTCTTCCGGAAAGAGCAGGTTTCTCAAATATGTACTTGATTGGATCCATCTTCGAAATCAACAAGGTAGTATGGGTCAACATATACTGTCTTAGTCGGCGAGCAGCCCCTGCCAAAGCGCAGCAAGTTTTCTCGAGCAGTGAGTATCTTGTTTCACAGTCGGTAAACTTTTTGCTAAGGTAGTATATTGCCTGCTCTTTTCGACCAGACTCGTCATGTTGCCCCAATACACACCCCATTGAGTTGTCTAATACTGTTAAATACATAATCAAGGGTCTTCCATCAACTGGTGGCATTAAAATTGGAGTTTCTAGCAAATATCTCTTGATTTCATCAAAGGCAGTCTGGCACTCATCATTCCATTCCATCACCTGATCTTTCTTCAACAACTTGAAGATTGGCTCACAGATGGTAGTTAATTGGGAAATAAATCTTGCAATGTAGTTCAATCGTCCCAAGAAACCTCTAACCTCCTTTTCAGTACGGGGAGCTGGCATCTCTCGTATAGCTTTCACTTTTGCAGGATCCACTTCAATACCTTTTCCACTGACAATGAAACCCAAGAGTTTTCCAGATCTAACTCCAAAAGTACACTTGTTTGGGTTCAATCTCAACTTGTATTTCTTCAACCTCTCAAACAACTTGTGCAGATGATCAAGATGTTGCTCTTCATTCTGAGATCTGGCTATCATATCATCCACATATACCTCTATCTCATGATGAATCATATCATGAAATAAAGCCACCATAGCACGCTGATATGTTGCCCCTGCATTCTTCAAACCAAATGGCATTACCTTATAGCAAAAGGTCCCCCACTGTGTCACAAATGTTGTCTTCTCCATATCTTCAGGTGCCATCTTGATTTGATTGTAACCAGAGAAACCATCCATAAAAGAGAATACCTTATACTGAGCAGTGTTGTCTACCAGAATATCAATATGAGGAAGTGGAAAGTTATCTTTAGGGCTAGCCTTGTTCAGATCTCTGTAGTCTACACACATACGTACCTTACCATCTTTCTTAGGAACTGGTACCACATTTGCAACCCACTGAGGATAAGAAGTTACGGCCAAGAACCCTGCATTGAACTGTTTCATTACCTCTGCTTTGATCTTTTCTGACATTTCAGGACGCATACGACGAACCTTCTGCTTCTTTGGACGACAATCTTCTTTCACTGGCAAACGGTGAACCACAATGTCTGTATCCAACCCTGGCATATCTTCATAAGACCAAGCAAAGATCTCCACATAGTCACGTAGCATCTGAATCAACCTGCTCTTGACACTGTCCTCTAAATCAGCCCCTATCTTGACCTCTTTTCTGTTTTCTTCAGTTCCCAGATTCACAACTTCGACTGGCTCTTCATGTGGCTGTATAGCTTTCTCTTCTTGTTGTAACAACCTAGCAAGCTCTACAGGTATTTCACAATCGTCCTCGTTTCCGTCTTCAGTTTGATAGATCGGATTCTCGAAATTGTAATTGGCAATAGTAGAACTGTTATCAACTGGATCCAGAGTGGATGAGGATCTGCATTTTAGTGACGTGGGTGTGTGTAAGAACACATAGCTGATAAAGCAAAAATAAAAGAAAAAGAAAGACAAGGAACACAATATTTACGAAAACGAAACGTCCACTGATTTTATTGAATGAAGTATGCAAATGAAATGACAACCCGTAACAAGCACACCATTGTGCCCCGGGTAAGGCACATGGCTTGAAAGTCTTAATTGTTCCAGAAATTATAAATTTAAAAACATAACACAGTAATAGTATTTACTCCTGACTAAAGGAGATAGGGATAACATCTTCAGCTTTCCAATTATTGAGTCCAGCACCCACAGTAGGAAAAATCCATGCCTCCAAGTTGTGGTCTTCATCTTGATCTCCCACAGCATTGATAACCCCTTGATTGGTGATACGAACAGCACGAGCACGACGAACAGCCTTCTGGGACTCTGCAGTGAAACCCAAACCAAACTTGTCAGACTTGTATGGAATATCAGGAAGCTGACCCCAAATAGTACAACCACCTTCTTCCACCACAGCTTTTGCATCATTGAGGGAGGCCATTGCCATTGTTGGAGGGTTTCTGATGACCACAGGAACCTTCTTCACAGCAGGAGGAGTCACACAATCCTTAACAGCCCAGGGAACCACTTCAAATGACTGACATGGAGTTTCAATGTGTTCACCTTCTACTTCCAGATACTTGAAAGTGTTTACATGGCTGACAAAGTATTCTTCCTCTCCAAAGACAGTAACAACTTTTCCATTCACCGGATATCTCAACTTTTGATGTAATGTGGAGGTCACAGCACCTGCCCCATGGATCCAGGGACGACCAAGCAGACATGAGTACGAAGGACGAATATCCATCACATAGAATGTAGCAGTAAACACCTGAGGGCCAACCTTGATCGGAAGATCAATTTCCCCATGCACTACTCTTCTAGAACCATCAAAAGCCTTTACCACAATATTACTGGGCTTTAATACCGTATCTTCAGGACTCAGCTTGTTCAGGACTTCCTTAGGCAACACATTCAGAGAGGAACCATTGTCTATCAGCACATGAGACAGGGTAGTGCCCCTGCATTCAATTGAAATATGCAAGGCCCTGTTATGATCCCTCTTGGCAGGGGTCAAGTCAGCATCAGAAAATCCTAACCCGTTGTCATAGGTCAGGTGAGCAATACAATTCTCAAACTGGTCCACAGAAATTGCACTGGGTACATGAGCCATCTTTAGAAACTTGATCAATGACTTGGCATGAGCCTCAGAACATAATAACAGGGAGAGCATAGAAATCTTTGAGGGAGTATGCCCCAGCTGATCAACAATATCATAATCACTCTTGCGAATGATTTTCAATACTTCTTCCATCTGCTTAGAGAGGTCATCAGCAGCTGGCACATCAGTAGATACAGGCTCAATAACAGGACCCTTGCCCCGAGCATCAGTGGTGGAAGTAACAGCAGGAGTAACTGCACTCTTAGAAGCAACTGGAGGAGAGAAGACTCTTCCACTACGAGTGATCTTGCTAGATCCAGCAATATTATCAATGTCAACAGGCATATCGGGTAAGGGCTCCTGCTTGACACCATGGATGTAAACATCAGACCCATAGTGCCAAGGCACAGCTTTGTCAGATGTATAAGGAATAGGACCAGGAGTGGTAATGATCAGAGGAGCTACTCTGGCTTCAGCAACAACTTTCACAGGACCTTCAGCAGTAATCTTGATTGGGCCCTGATGAGTGATTTTAATGGGACCCTTTGAAGTGATTCTTAGTGGTACTTTGTCAACCATGTCAACCTCTTCAATCTTCTTACCCTGAGTCAGATGATCCACCATACTTTCTACAGATGCTGGTCTTCTTTCAAACACTATAGTATATTTATCCATGAGACGTTGAATCCCCTCTCTCAAAATGAAGCAACTATCCGGCTTATAGGTACAATATAGACAATCTTCATGACAACCTGGAAAGATCCCAGCTTGTACTAACCTCTTTTTGATAACAGACAATGGTGTGCTCAACTCCATAACTGAATAGACATGCAGATCTTCATCAATATCTTCATCAATGGCGTTGACAGTCTTCTCGTGATTTGGCATTGGAGCTGTAATCACATTTGGAGTACCTGGTGGATCAAACTCAATTTCTCCAGCATCAATCATATCCTGAATTTTGTTCTTCAAGACCCAGCAGTTATTAGTATCATGTCCTGGGCAGTTTGAATGATATGCACATCGTGCATTGGGATTGTACTTGGGAGAGGTAACATTGGGATTCTGAGGGGCCTCCCTCAGGGTAATAAGTTCAGCTTTCAACAAGTGTTGCAATGCCTGAGCCATTGACATGTTGATCTTCGTGAACTGTCTTCTAGCCCTCTGTTGGTTGCCTTGAGGCTGCTCTGTTGTTGCAGGAGTTGGATTTGAAATATGAACTGCACTAACAGACTGATGCCTTCTGTTACGATCAGGCTGACCATACACAGCATTAGATTCTTTCTTCCCAGTGGGAGGCTTCTTTGCAGCACCTGATGAAGAAGTGCCCACTTGGATCTTACCACTCTTGATACCATTCTCTACTCGCTCTCCTGTCATGATCAACTCAGTGAAGCCAGATGATGAGCTTCCAATGAGATGACTGTAAAACGGCCCATTCAGCGTACACATGAACATATCAACCAACTCCCTATCAGTCAAAGGGGGTTGAACTCTTCCAGCTAAGTCTCTCCACTTCTGAGCATACTCCTTAAAGCTTTCTTTGGCACCCATAGACATGCTTTGAAGCTGCATGCGAGTGGGGGCTAAGTCAGCATTGTATTGATACTGCTTGTAGAAAGCTTCAGCAAGGTCATTCCAATCTCTGATGTTGACACTCTCCAACTGATAATACCACTCTAGCTGAGCTCCAGATAAACTCTCTTGAAAGAAATGGATCCACAACTTTTTATCAGCAGTGTGGGGTTGAATTCTTCTGACATAAGACCTCAGATGCAATTTGGGACAAGAGACCCCATCATAGACAACAAATGTCGGAACTTTGAACCCAATGGGTATGACCACCCCAGATATCAAGCTCAAATCCTCAAAATCCAGCCCAGATGATTTCTGTAATTCCATAGCATCCATTCTATCCACCAGCATCTTGAATTTGTCTTCGTTAGGCTCATGGTAGTAGTTAGTCTCAGAACCAGAGTCCCCCATAGTGTTGTGGAGACTGCCTCTCTCCTGCTCAGATTCTTCAGATTCATAGTCTTCAGCCTGTTCCTTGGTCTTGACAGGACCTTTGAACCTTCTTCCCATATTGAGCAACCCAGCAGACCTTCTAGCCTTCTTAGCCTTCTTGGCCAGCAGTGTCTTCAATTCATCCTGCCCCTTGGATAGGTTCAGGATCAGCTCTTGGAACTGTGCATTCTGTGCCTGGAGATCCTTAACTGATTGTTCAAGAGCCATTGCTGAAATAAACAGCGAGAAGATGAGAACCCTGTGCACAATTATAAACCTGTGATGCAATGATATGGGAATGCATATGCAATGTTTTCAAGGACCGCAGGATTTAAATTTGCTTAAACAAACAAGAAAGTAACTTTTTATTAGTAATAACTTGTTTTGCCTTTTAGGCTTACAAAAAATGAAAACGAAATAAGTACAAAAGATGGGGTTTTAAGTCTCCCATGGACGTTTCCTCTTTGTGTTGAGGTATGAGTTGAGGTTTCGTTCCTCATGAAGTAGCTTTGTTAGCTCTAGGATCCTTGCTTGGCTTGCTTTGTAATGAGCCTCGAAAGTATCCCTTTGCTCTTTTAGTTGGATCCATGATCTCTGCAAGTCTTCCATATCAGTAGGCATGTCTGGGTGAAGGATGGTATAAGCTGTGTCTCCTTCAGCAACAGGTTCCATGGTAACTGGTAGGATGGCAGGATATGGCACCATGAGTGTCTGAGCACGAAATCGTACCCATCTGAGATAAGCCTCCATAGGAATGGTGTACTTAGGCTCCAGTGTCTTGCTGTCAATCCTGTTTACCTTTCCCCAAGCTCGTATGAATCTCTGACGGTAACCCTGAAGATCGTTGTCGTAATCAAACACAATGCCCTGAATCAACATGTCATGTGGACCATCGCTCCGGGCGTAACCAAACTGTCGTAAAGCTAGAGATGGGTTGTAGGTGATGCCTCCTCTTATGCCTAGAAGTGGCACATTAGGAAACTCCCCACAACGGTCAATGATGGTGACATTCTCCATAGATCTGGAGCACCAATGGATGTCTGAGTGAGAAAGTGACACGATCCTCTTGGACCATCTGAACCCTTGCTCATTCTTCATTACTGAGCGAGGAAGGTGAGAAATAAACCACCTAGAAAGTAAAGGTATGCAGCACATCAAAGTTCCTCTTGCCCTTGTAGTACGGGTGTGAAGAGAATGTAGGATGTCTCCAAGTAAGGTAGGCACTGGATTGTGACTCAGGAATATGTTGATGGCATGAACGTCTATGAACTGATCAGGATTGGGGAACAACACTAAGCCATAAATCAATAAGGCTAAGATCTCCTCAAAAGCATCGTAGCTCATAGCCTTCAAGAACATTTGAGCTTTATCCACTAATACCTTGGCAAGAATACCTTTAACTCCACTTCTTGTCTCTAGAACAATGTCAGACTTCTTCAGATGTAGAGCTGCAGCAATAACTTCTGGTTTAAGCTCCTTCTCTAAGCCTGTGAATGGCTTCTGATCAAGAACAGGTATACCCAGAAGTTTAGAGAACTCCTCCATGGTTGGAACCAACTGATAATCAGGAAATGTAAAGCAATGGTGCTTAGGGTCAAAGAACTGAAACAGCACACTCATCATGTCTTCACTGAACCCTGAAGTAACTAGATCCAATGAGTGACCATGTCTCTTGTTGAACTGGGAATGATCAGACACTTGGGAAACCAACTCTTTGAGCTTAGGAGGTATCCCTACAAAGTTGATCCTGATGGTGTTTCTACGAGCAGAAGCCATGACCTGCAACAAAGAACAAAGACAAATCCTTTGGTCCTTGAAATGGTTAGGGAAAATGATATGCTTATGATGCATGATGATGTCATGATGTCATGCTCAATCACAAACATGTGGCACACACAAACAAGTCACACCATAGCCCTAGGTTTAAAGGCTTGCATAAGGTTCAAAGGCAAGTACCCTCCCCTGAAGTTAGATGGTTCATCCTTTCCTACAAAAGTAACCAGGTTCTAAGGGATCTCAATATCATTGATCCTTCACAAGGGTGGTTGTTCAGAAGGCAACTTACTGGCCAACCAAAACCCTCCAAGTTTAAGATCTCAATGAGCGTAGTATCGAGTGTCAACCAACTTCAGTCTGCACCAAAGCCGGTTACCTCACTACTTTCTAAAGGCCGAGATGAGTTAACTAGGGTTCTAAAAGTCAGTTAGTGCATTGACAACATATGGCAGCCTCAATATTATCCTCAACTTGACTTAAGGAATATAAGCACCAACCAAGAAGTCGCACTAACTATGGCCACCAGATCAACCGTATCGATATACGTCGTACAGTTTCCTTGGTCTATTGCCATTTACCTAAGGTACACTAGATCCAGGTTAGGACCTTTCACACATAAGAGCACCCCCAACAATATAATAATAAAGCAAACAAGGCAAACAATTTAAAGTGATCTTAATTCCTAAGGGTACCCCTCTTAAATAGATCCCCAGCAGAGTCGCCAGTTCTGTAACACGGTGGGAGAACTGACTTTAAACAATGTTGCGGATAGCAAGAGTCGCCACCGACTTTTATTTTATCCATAAGGAAAGGTTATAAAAGAACAGGAAAGACCTTAGAGAATATTTTGGGTCCGGGGGGTAGGTTATGAAAAGGGAAGGTGTTAGCACCCTTTTCATCCATGGTTATCCATGGGCTCTTAGGTACTTAAGCTCACTTTTGAATTGTTTTGAAATTGTAGTGTGTGAATAGAAAATTTTCAGAATAGTTAATAAATAATCCATGTAAGGATGTGTTAAGAACTTGTTTGAAAACTTGTTGAAAATTTGTTTAAGTGCGAAACAGTTTTGAAGTGAGCAAGCACCTAGGAGTAACCTACCCTAATGTTTAAAGGTCTTTCTTATTCTTCATTCTTTCCTTTAGTAAGACTATCCCTACTATAATGGAGTAGGTAGTCCTTACTTTGGATGTTAAGGGACACGTGAGGGACAATTGGATTTTTGAAGGCCATTGTGAGGTGTAATAAGCAAACTGGAGGGACTATCATCATTTTTCGAAAGGGACTCGATTCGTAAAGGCAAGCATAAGGGACTTTGATGATTTTTCTATTTGAGGGACTTGCTTTATACACCCCACTTAACCATTATTCGTAGGCAACTTGAGGGATATCCTTAGGAAGTGAGACGGCGATTAAAATCGACTTACGTGTGTGACGTGTTTATTTTAATTATCTTTATTTAAAAGTGATCTAAATTTATTTTAATATTACATACATGTTGTTACACTCCCTAATTACTAACCATACTAATAATTAAATAATTAAACAACTTTACATCCAAGAAACAATTACAAAATAATAAGCAAAATAATTAAATAGCAAAGATAAATAAAATATAAATAAGCAATAATAAATAATAAAGGGGGTTAATTCTAAGTTTACTCGGCAAGACATCGCATCTTGTGCCTACGTATCCTTACGGGAATGGAATCAGAGTAATCGTAGTTCCCCTCAAAAGGGAGGTTAGAGATCTCTTGACAGTGGTCAAGGTCTCAAGGGGAATAAACGCGCCTTAAGGACACGCTTACGCGGAGTGTAGGAACTCCAAATTTCTACGTTGAAATGTTAAGTTGTAATTAGGGTTAAATTAGGGATTCCACGGCGGGAAACCCTAAAATGAACGCGGCGGCTCTTTGACCTAATACTAGGGTAAAGGGTATTTTTGTCCACGGCGGGACGCCTAGGCTAATTAGGGTTTTGGAAAAGGTTGAAACTAGAGTTATTGACTCAGCGGTCAAACGGTTAATCCTAATTCCATCGGAAGGATGACAGAGTTAATGGTAAGTGTAAAACGTGATGAAAAATGAATAAGTGCGCAGTTATGAAACGTAAAGTGCTGAAAAAGATAATGCGACAATTGTCTCGCAAAATTACAACTAGGAAGCAGATACATATATAATGATGAATTGGAATTTAAATACAATCTGCAGAAAAAACTGAAAAAAAAGTTAGTGAAAGTTAGACAGCAATATGATCAATGATGAAAACAGTTAATATTGAAAGACAAAATGCAATTGAAATATTTATTAGTGATTTTGTTAATATTTTTAAAAAAAGGATCTTAAGTTTTAAAAAAGGGAATTAATATTAATTTTAAGAAATTTTAAAAAAAATTTTAATTTTAATATTTTTTAAAAAGAGTTTTAGTTTTATTATTAAAAAAACAGTTTAGTTTTATTTTAAAAAAAAAGTTTTAGTTTAATTATTTGAAAAAAAGTTTAAGTTTTTCATTTAAAAAAAAAGTTTTAAAAATCAAGTTTTACTATTAATTAAAAAAGAGTTTTATTATTATTTAAAAAAAGTTTTTTATTTATTGCTTAAAAAAAAGATGATTTTATTTTTAATATTAAAAAAATAATTTTAATTTGTATTCTAAAAAAAAAAGTTTTTATTTTCTAAACAATTAATTTGATTTTAAAAGGGTAATATTAAGATTAAAGAGTTAGTGTGGAAAAAGATAAAATAAAACCAAACATTTAAACTAATAGAAAAACATAAAAAATGGAAAACAGTAAAACGGGTCGGGCTGGGTAACCACTTACCAAACCCGACCCACTTCAGATGGTATAAAAGGGTAAAAAAAATTAGGGTTTCAGAAACCCCATTTTCAAATGCGGCCGCAAGTCTCTCTTAGGGTTCCTTTTTCGAAACTTTTCTCCTCTCCCATGGCCGATACTTTTCCTCTTCTTCATCACATGATCTCTTCTTCTCCTTCGTATCTTCTTCTCTCCTTATGATGTCCTGAAAAAAACGAGAAATCAGCCAAATGAAATAATGAGGGATTCGATGGCTTACGGTTGATATGTTCGTCAACGGGGTTAACAGTGAGGATGGCCGATGATGTACTACTCTGAGGCTTAGAGAGTTGATTGCCCGCCGAAAGGCGACGGCGGTCTCCTCTGTGGTAATCGCGACTGGTTTTCTGTGACGTTGTTGCTTGTTGAACAACATCGTCGTCTTTGTAATGGTGGTGACGAACGGACCGTGATGAGGATTCTGATTATTCTCTGAGTCCGACTGGATTCGTTTGCGTTTGTTTGCTGGGTTGCTTCGCCGTCCCAGCCTGATGCTTGCTTCACCGTGTATTGAGGCCTTTGTTGATGAGCTTGTGGCCGTTTTCGTACTCTCTCCTCCCTCTAGGGTTTTTTTGTGATTTTTTACTGTGAATGAATCCCCCCTTCATTAGGGTTTTCGTGACCCTTTTATATCTTTTGTTGATCCCAATCGTGGGCTTGGGCTATTGCATCTTTTACGTTATATTTCTTTGATGCTGATTGTAGATTTGATTTGATTTTGTTGGATTTTCGGAACACATCTCTTTTCATTCTGATTGGGATTTCCTTTTTCAGATTTGCCTTTTCGTGGATTTTCTGATATGATTTGAACTTTCCCTTTATGGACTTGCCTGATTGGATTTGATTGAGATACGGATTTTATCTGGATAAGTTGGATTGATTTGGATTGTTTTCCTTTGCAGATGTGGATTGGAATCCCTTGATATTGATTGGATTCGTTTTGGATTCACCTGAGTTTTGGATATAGTTGGATATCTGGTTCAAATGCAGTTTGGATTTGAATATTAGATATTGTTTCTGGATCTGATATTTTCTGATAGGGTTCATTGATTTTGTCGATATTGATATTTTGAATCTGTTTTCATTTTTTGATGTCAGTTGTGATTCATTTTCGGACTGGTTTGCCTCCGGATTTCACTTCGATATCAGTTCCTGTTTTGTTGTGACTTATGTTTGGATTGGTTTGATTACAGATTTCACTTCGATATCGGTTTTTGGTTTGTATTTCACTTGCTGATATGGATTCATTATGATATCAATCTGTTTTGGAAATTTCAGGTGTTGGACTTTTCGGAACCGGTTCGGATCTATCGGCATCTGGATCTGAAACTCGGATATCCAATATTTACTTGATGAAACATATCCCGATTACAATCAGTTTGGCTTTACAAATCCAATTTCGGCAGATAATCACTTTTTCGGCAAAATCTTTTTCTCGGCCAAAAACTTCTTTTATCTCTCTTTCTCGGCTGTCCCAAAAATAAGAACGGATGCTGCCGGTTGGCAGCCGAGGTCGGAGATTGGAATGGGAGTTTGGTTTCGGCATTAGTCGTGCCCTCCCGACACCCGGTGATGAACTTTACTCTGAGGGTGTCAACCGATCAAAAAACTTCTTTTAAATTTGATATTCTGTTTTTGCTCTGCTTGTGTCGGTTTTGCAGGTACCAGAAGAAAATTCACCATGAAGTCGGTTGAAAAATCTAGCATGAAGGACTTAGAAAGATTAGGACTTTTTAGTGTAATTTGATCTTATTTTTGTACCTTGTAAGAAAATATTCATGAATAAAATTCAATAAATATTTCTTCTTTTCAAATTATTTCCTCCTTGTAACTTTAAATAATAATAAAGATATTATGAATAAATTCAATATTTTTTTATATTACTTTCCGAATATTCTTTTCAAATGTTTCACCCGAAACCAAATGAATTTCTTAAACAAATCCAATTAAATGAATGGGCGCCTCAGATTAAATTCAAATGACTAGAAATTAATCAATTAAACTTTCACAAATGAATTAACTTCACCAATCAGACTTGTACAAATAAATCCCAAATCCAGATAGACTCTAAACCCGCGGAGAAGAAAATCCAATTAGTCATTGATAAAATACCAAACCATAAATCAATCCGGCCCAGAAAATCGTAATTGAACAGCACTCCTAAACCGCAATCAGCCATGAAAATTCAAATCCATTTTAGACAAAAACACGGAACTCAGAAACGGAAACCATAGTGCATAAATGACCATTTCGCCCTTTTTACTGTTAATGTAATTCCTCTCTTTGATGTTGGCAAAAAAAAAAATCATGAAGTTTGACTTTGGTTTGACCACAGTTGACCTCAGTTTGACCTTTTAACTGCATTGACTGCTTTTGACTTATCTGATCATCTGACTGAGCAAACTTTTGAGAAAAGTCTTGAAACTTGACATGGGGGTTCTTATACACATATAAGATGTTATGAAGCTCACTTGAAGTCTTGGAAGTCCATTTAGCCTGATTAAAGTCAAAACCCTAGTTTTGGATGCACTGCTTAGGAGGTGCATTGTCTGAGGGAATTGTCAACTCTTCTGACCAATTGTGAACTTTGTGAACCTTGTGAATCTTCGTAAGATATCTTGTGATACTCATGGGAGGTATTGTGAAGCTTGTGAACCTTATGAACCTCATGAAGTGACTTTGTAGACCTCATGACCCTCAGGGAAGCTTTGTAATCATTATGGATCTTGTGAACCTTGTGAACCTTCAAGAAGCAACCTATGGACTTCATGAACCTCATGAAAGGTATTGAGAGCACTGTGGGCCTTGTGAACCTTGTGAACCTTCATAAAGTAGCTTGTGGACTTTATGAACTTCATGAAAGGTTATGCAAGTTGTTGGAGAACTTGTGAACCTTGTGAATCTTCTTAGAACACAAAGTCTTGTATTGTGAGGGCAAATTTTGGGGTGCAACACTGGGGAGAGTACGACTCTGTGGGGAATTTCAATTCCGCTGGAGACTTTAGTCTGCGCTATCGAGGGCTGAACACTTCAGTATATGGCTCAGCTGGGGAGACGATGATCCTTTAGGATGCATCTGATTGGGGGGAGAATCTTCTCTGGTTGGGGGAGACATATCAATGTTCTTGGTCCCGTGTTTAGAATCTGCGGGGAGATGCCGCTGAACTTGCTGGAGAAGAAGGAATCATCCTTCTTGGGAAACATACTGCGTACTGCCCGGAATATGCTATACCTGTAACAACACAAACAAACAGACAAGATACCCTTCTCAAAGGGACCTATCAAGGTTATCATCTTGTGACAATGTTCAAGTAATTCATTGTTTCAAAAATCAGTGGCCTAGGCCAGTAAGTTTATGTATGCGCATTTTATCAAAAACATCGGCGTTCTTTTCCGCAAACAAAACAGATAGATGCTAAACAAACAAACAGACTTGCTGAATAGTATACATTTTATTGATAACGAACCCCTGAATGGGCAAAAATGTTTTACAATAGATGCAAGCCGCTGAAATGAGGAAGCTGCGCAAATATAAAAAACATGAATATACATCAGTATATACACAAATGTCGGCAATGAGGCGTAGACGAACACCATGAGTTGATCCCTCTATGACCCACTCGACTTTGATACTTCTCCGACGCTTCATCTTCAGAAGAGATTGATTCAGATAAATGGCCTCAGGTCTTCCAAACCATCAAACAATGAAAGTCCACACGCAGAACGCAGTCATTCGCTTTTTCAAATCCCTAACTTTTGCCTGAATCGCCCTTTCGGGTTTTCGATTCACCGGGATACCCTTTTTTGCCAAAGTCGCCCTTCCAGGTTTTCGACTTTGCGGGTTTACATTCTTTCTTTATATCCCTAATTTTTGCCCGAACCTTTTTCCTTTTTTATGGTTCGCCGGGATGCCCCATTTTTGCCTGGATACTCTTTTTCATTCCAGCGGGTCATTTTTTAAGCAAAGTATTTTTTAACTGCGTCCGCGTTCACCGGGGATGCAAAATCTTCACCATCCATCGTGGATAACAACAAGGCTCCTCCCGAGAAGACCTTGCTGACGACGTACGGACCTTTATAATTGGGAGTCCATTTTCCCCGGTGATCGGAGTGTGGAGGAAGAATCTTTTTCAAGACGAGATCACCCGTCTGAAAGCTTATAGGACGCACCTTCTTATCATAGGCTTTCTTCATTCGGCTTTGGTACAGACGACCATATGCAATCGATGCTAACCTCTTCTCGTCCATCTGGATGAGTTGGTTCAGTCGGTTCTTAATCCATTCTGCCTCATCGAGTTTTACGTCAACCAAAACTCGTAAAGAAGGGATCTCAACTTCCAACGGTAGGACAACTTCCATACCGTACACCGGTGAGAAGGGAGTTGCCCCGGTTGATGTACGCACCATTGTACGATAACCGTGCAGTGCAAATGGCAACATCTCGTGCCAATCCTTGTAGGTCACAACCATCTTCTGTACAATCTTCTTGATATTCTTATTGGCCGCTTCAACGGCGCCATTCATCTTCGGCCGGTAAGGAGATGAGTTGTGGTATTCAATCTTGAAACTCTGGCACAGCTCCTTCATCATCTTGTTATTCAAATTCGAACCATTATCAATAATGATCCGCTCGGGAATTCCGTATCGACAGATGATGTCCCTCTTTATGAATCTAGCCACCACCTGCTTGGTCACATTAGCATATGAGGCTGCCTCCACCCACTTGGTGAAGTAGTCGATAGCTACTAGAATGAAGCGATGACCGTTAGATGCAGTGGGCTCGATCTTGCCTATCATGTCGATGCCCCACATGGAGAACGGCCACGGGGAGGACATGACATTTAAAGGGCACGACGGCACATGAATCTTATCAGCATAAATCTGGCATTTATGACATCTCTTCGTGAATTTAAAACAATTCGACTCCATCGTCAGCCAGTAGTATCCTGCTCTCAGGATCTTTCTTGTTATAGCATGCCCGTCGGCGTGCGTACCAAATGTGCCTTCATGGACTTCTTCCATGAGCATACTCGCTTCTTTCTCATCTACACATCTGAGTAGCACGAGATCATGGTTTCTTTTATACAAAACTCCATCAGGATTGAGATAAAAGTTTCCAGACAGCCTCCTCAGAGTCTTCTTATCCTGGGTTGAAGCTCCCGCAGAATATTCCTTAGTCATAAGGAAGGTCTGAATATCATGGAACCATGGCTTGCCATCGGAGGCTTCCTCGATCGCAAAGACGAATGCAGGTCTATCAAGATGAGACAGGACAATCCTTGGAGCTTCATTCCAAAAATTGACTTTATACATCGAAGCCAACGTGGCTAAGGCATCAGCCATCTGGTTTTCAGCTCTGGGCACATGATGTTAGAACACAGATTGGTTCTTAATAATATCTCTTTGTTTTGATGATAACTATTGGGAAATTTTGTATTTAAGAATTATATACTCTAAAATTTGCTTGAGAGTTTTTACTGCAGATAGCAATGAAATTAACACTCCAGAAGCAAATCTGAATGGTATACAAGAAAGTAACTGACTCTGAAGCGCCAGATGCATTCATTAGAAGATTCTGATTGCTGCCTATAGAAGATCCTGAGCGTAGCCTCCAGAAGGATCTGAAGCAAGAAGCTCCAGAAGATTCTAAAGCAGAAGCTCTAGAAGAATCTGAAGCAAGCAGAAGCATCTGAAGCAAGTCAGAAGCATCTGAAGCTAAGAAGAATATTGTATGAAGAGTTTTTTCAAAGCATAGTTTCTACAGAAGATTCTGAAAGTACTAAAGCTGCCAGTACTGAAGTTCTGTGTCAAATATGCTCTGATGATTTACACGCTGAAAGCACACATGCTGCAGAAGACTCTGATCCAGCAAGCTCTGATCACCATCAGAAGACTCTGACCCAATCAGACTCTGATGAACTTGCTGAAAACTGAAGAAGAAATATTCAAAGAATATATCCGTTGGAGTAAATCAAACGTCTCTTTCCTCATTTATGCTAGACACAAGAACACAGACAAAAAGGATTTTTTTGTGCTTTCTTCTTCTAGGAAAGGTCACTTGATGTGGAGACAAAAAGGCTCAGACCTTTTTGGGACACTCTTTTCAACGCTCAGCTCTCCTTGGATCAGCTGCCTATAAAAGGAAGACTCCACCAAATTCTTTAGTTAGACATTTTGCTGAAAAGAAATTGAAACATTCAAGCTCTCATATTCTCATATTCATTCTTAGAATTATTTGTACTTAAACTTAAGAGAAGTATCACTGTTGTGATAAAAGCTTTTTAGAAGCATTCATACTCTTGTATTAGATTTACATTGATTGTAAAGTATTTCCTTAAGAGGATTCAGTTGGAATCAGTAGCTCTTGAGAAGACTAAGAATAGTTGTTCTTAGGTGTTACTATTGTAATCTGTTTGATTAAATAGTGGATTAAGTCCTTGTTGAGAAAGGTAAATCACTCTAGGAAGGGTGGACTGGAGTAGTTGAGTTCAACGGACCAGGATAAAAATAATTGTGTTTTTACTCTAAATTTTTAATCTTCCATACTTATTCAACCCCCCCTTCTAAGTATTTTCTCACCTTCAGTTGGCATCAGAGCTCCGGTTCTGTGTGTGCTACCACTTAACAGTGTCAGTAAAGATCCAGAGAGAAATACTTTGATATATATTTAGTTGTTACTATGGCTGATAATACAACATCCAACATTAACAATAAATATGAAGAAAGGGATAGAATCAGCACCAAACCCCCTATGTTTGATGGGGAGAAATTTGACTACTAGAAAGACAGAATTGAGAGTTTTTTCCTTGGATATGATGCTGATCTATGGGATCTAGTCACAGATGGATATGTCCATCCCACGGATGGGAATGGAAAGAAGATAGACAGAAAATCTATGACAGATGCTCAGAAGAAAGATTTTAGAAATCATCACAAGGCCAGAACTATATTATTGAATGCAATTTCTCATACTGAGTATGAAAAAATTACAAATAGGGAAACTGCTTTTGATATGTTTGAATCCTTAAAAATGACTCATGAGGGAAACTCTCAAGTCAAGGAGACAAAAGCTTTGGCTCAGATCCAGAAGTATGAGGCCTTCAAGATGGAAGACTCTGAATCTGTTGAAGCCATGTTCTCCAGATTTCAGATCCCCACAGCTGGGCTAAAGGTTCTGGACAAGGGATACTCTACATCAGATCATGTAAAGAAAATCATCAGAAGTCTACCTACCAGATGGAGACCAATGGTGACTGCCTTGAAGATGGCTAAAGATCTGAACAAGATCTCTTTAGAAGAACTCATCAGCTCACTGAGGAGCCATGAAATTGAGCTTCAGGAAGACGAACCTCAGAAGAAAGAAAAAGGTAAATCTGTTGCATTAAAATCTAATAAATTTGCTAAAGCTTTGCAGGTTATTGAAGAAAGCTCTGAAGAATCTTCTTCTGAAGAAGAAGATGAATTATCCATGTTGTCCAGAAGGATAAACAGACTCTAGAAGCACAAGGGAAAGAAGTTCAACAACTTCAGAAGATCTGATCATAGAAAGGAATCTTCTGGGCACAGAAGATCTGGCAAGAAAGAAGTTGTGTGCTATGAGTGCAAAGAACCTGGGCATTACAAGAATGATTGCCCCAAGCTTCAAAAAGAAAAACCCAAGAAGAAGTTTAATAAAAAGAAGAAGGTTCTGATGGCAACATGGGATGACTCAGATGAATCTGAATCATCTTCTGAATCAGAAGAAGAATGTGCTAATGTTGCACTGATGGCCAGCATAGAAGATCAGGAGGAAGGAACCTCAGGATATGAATCAGATTCTGAATCTGATGATGACGCTGAAGAGGTAATGGCTAAACTTACGAAAGAAGAACTTATAAAGGTTTTATCAGAAGTTCTTAAAAGTTATAACAATATCAAACTCAAATACAAGAAGCTGAAAAGCAATCTTGAATCTGAGATTGATCTTTTGAAAATAGAACTTCTTGAGCAAAAAGAAATTAATCTGAAAATCAAAAATGACTTTGAAATAACTCAACAAGAATCTGAATCTGAGACTAAGTCATGTGAAAACATTTTAGAAAAATATGACTCTAGCTTTCAGAGATTCCTTACTAAGAGCATAGACAGAAGCAAGATGGCTTCTATGATCTATGGTGTTAGTGGGAACAACAGAAGAGGTATTGGATATGAATCTTCATCTGGAAGTAATCCAAAATCTGTTGACAAACTTTTCATCAAGAAGACACCTCTGTATTCTCAATTTAAATTTGGTCACTTAAATGACATTAAACACACAAGCTCTGAGAAGAATACTTATGTGTTTAAACCCAAGGCAAGTCAGAATAAACATTATGTTGAAAAACAGAAGTTTAGACAAACCTACAAACCAACTAACCCCAAAGGACCCAAGAAGATCTGGATACCTAAGAAAAAAATAATTTTTGTTGCAGATGTTCTTAGCAGCAAGGTCAGGACACCAATCATGGTACCTGGACTCTGGATGCTCACGACACATGATAGGAGAAAAGTCTATGTTCCAAAGCCTGGAACTTAGATCTGGAGGTGATGTGAAGTTTGAAGGGAACCAGAAGGGCAAGATCATTGGATCTGGCACTATTGGAAATGGTAAACTTCCCTCTATTACTAATGTTTTACTTGTTAAAGGGTTAAAGCATAACTTATTGTCCATAAGTCAATTAAGTGACAATGGTTATGATATCACCTTTAATCAAAAATGTTGTAAAGCTATTAGTCAAAAGGATGGCTCTATCCTATTTAGTGGTAAGAGGAAAAACAACATTTATAAATTAAATCTTTCAGAACTTAAAGTTCAAAATGTTAAATGCCTCTTGTCTGTTAATGAAGAGCAATGGGTCTGGCACAGAAGATTGGGCCATATTAATATGAGACGTATATCTCAGATTAATAAACTTAATCTTGTCAGAGGACTCCCTAATCTGAAGTTCACTTCAGATGCTCTTTGTGAAGCATGCCAAAAGGGGAAGTTTTCAAAATCCTCATTTAAATCAAAAAATGTCGTTTCTACCTCCAAACCACTAGAATTACTTCATATTGATCTGTTTGGACCAGTGAAAACTGCATCCATCAGAGGCAAGAAGTATGGATTAGTTATTGTTGATGACTATAGTAGATGGACATGGGTACAGTTCTTAAAACACAAGGATGAGTCACATTCTGTGTTCTTTAACTTCTGCAAGCAAGTCCAGAATGAAAAGGATTTCAAAATTATAAAAGTCAGAAGTGATCATGGTGGTGAATTTGAAAATAAATATTTTGAAAAATATTTTTCTGAAAATGGCATTGCTCATGATTTTTCCTGTCCTAGAACTCCACAACAAAATGGGGATGTAGAGAGGAAAAACAGAACTCTGCAAGAAATGGCCAGAACCATGATCAATGAGACAAATCTGGAAAAACACTTTTTGGCAGAAGCAATCAACACAGCCTGTTACATTCAGAACAGAGTGTCTGTAAGACCTCTTCTGAAGAAGACTCCTTATGAACTGTGGAAGAATAGAAAGCCCAACATTTCATATTTTCATCCTTTTGGATGTACTTGCTATATGTTAAATACTAAGGATAATCTGAACAAGTTTGATTCTAAAGCACAGAAGTGTTTCATGCTTGGATATTCTGAACGCTCTAAAGGCTACAGAGTATACAACACTGAGACACAGATTGTGGAAGAATCCATTCATGTCAGATTTGATGATAAGCTTGGCTCTGAAAAGCCAAAGCAGTCTGAAAACTCTGCAGATAGGGAAGTAGTCTTCATTGACTCTGAAGTTCCAGAAGCAGACAAAATTCAAGTGAAGGAACCAGAAGCAACACCAGATGCTACTCCTTTGACTTCTCAGATGAACAATCTAAACATTTCTGAAGAATCAACCATTAGAGGATCATCATCCAGAATTAAAGCTTCTCATCCAGAGGATGTCATTATTGGAAAGAAGGATGATCCCATCAGAACAAGATCCTTTCTAAGATCATCTGAAGCATCATTATTTGGACTGGTGTCAGAAATTGAACCATCTTCTGTAGATGAAGCTCTGCAAGACAATGATTGGATTATTGCTATGCAAGAAGATCTAAATCAATTTACCAGAAATGATGTATGGGATCTAGTTCAAAGACCTCAAGGATTCAATATAATTGGTACAAAATGGGTCTTCATAAATAAGCTAAATGAGAAAGGAGAAGTTGAAAGGAATGAGGCAAGGTTGGTTGCTCAAGGATACAGTCAACAAGAAGGTATTGATTACACTGAAACATATGCTCCAGTGGCAAGGTTAGAATCTATACGCCTTCTTATTTCATTTGCTGCACAAAATAACATCACTCTGTATCAGATGGATGTTAAAAGTGCCTTTCTTAATGGTATTATAGAAGAAGAAGTTTATGTCCACCAACCTCCTGGTTTTGAAAATGAAAAATTTCCAGATCATGTTTTCAAATTAAAGAAATCTCTATATGGATTAAAACAAGCTCCCAGAGCTTGGTATGAGAGATTGAGCAATTTTCTTCTGGAGAAAAATTTCATCAGAGGCAAAGTGGATACAACCCTCTTTTGTAAATCAATTAAGAAACATCTTCTAATTTGTCAAATTTATGTAGATGATATTATTTTTGGATCAACAAATATTATGCTTGGAAAGGAGTTTGCTACATGTATGCAGGCAGAATTTGAAATGAGCATGATGGGAGAACTCAGATTCTTTCTAGGAATCCAAGTTAATCAAACTCCAGAGTGCACTTATATACATCAGACAAAATATGTTAAAGAACTTCTGAAGAAATTTAACATGGCTGATAGTAAGCTGGCAAAGACTCCCATGCATCCTACTAGCTCACTTGGGAAGGAAGAGGTAAGTAAGAAAGTAGACCAGAAGCTCTACAGAGGTATGATTGGTTCTCTTCTTTATCTTACTGCTTCTAGACCTGACATATTGTTCAGTGTTTGTCTGTGTGCTAGATTCCAATCAGATCCTAGAGAATCACACTTGACAGCTGTCAAGAGGATTCTAAGGTATCTGAAAGGTACTTCTAATGTGGGTTTGTGTTACAGAAAATCTGATGATTTCAAATTAGTTGGATTTTGTGATGCTGACTACGCTGGAGACAGAGTGGAAAGAAAAAGTACTTCTGGAAGTTGTCAATTTCTAGGAAGAAATCTAATCTCCTGGTACAGCAAGAAGCAACCCACAATTGCACTTTCAACCACAGAGGCTGAATACATTGTTGCTGCTGGATGTAGCACGCAGATGCTCTGGATGAAAAGTCAACTAGAAGATTATCAAATTTTTGAAAGTAACATTTCTATCTTTTGTGATAATACTTCTGCTATATGTTTGTCCAAGAATCCCATTTTACATTCTAAGGCAAAACATATAGAAATTAAGCATCATTTCATCAGAGACTATGTTCAGAAGGGAATTATAAATTTAGCCTTTATCGATACAGATCATCAATGGGCAGATATTTTTACAAAACCCCTTGTTGAAGATAGATTCAAATTTATTCTGAAAAATATTGGTATGGATTTTTGTCCAGAATGATATTTGTCAGAAGCAAATTTTTATTCTGATTGCTTAATGCCTAATGCTCTGAAGTATTTCTTCTGATTGCTTATTTTATTCTGATCAATACTTCTTTTGTGAAACTCTGAACTAACAATCTTTAGAAGATCTGAACATTGGCTAACGTTTCATTTCTTAAGAGAATTCAGAACACATGCAAGCAAACACGTGTCACACCAAATCTGAAAAGGTGGCGTGTACATTACTGAAGAGACGTTTGAGGTGAAGTTTGAATAGTGAAAATCTTGATTTTCCCCCTAAATTGTCAGAAGCAATAAATGTTTGAAATGATTATTATTCCTTTTCATTTAATGCTTGTTAAAACGTGCAAATTCTGACTGATGGTATGCCTAAGTGTTTTAGTATAAATACATGCCTTGTATTCACTTTCACACTTTTCACACTCTCAGAAAATTATATGCGTTTTCATCTCCTCTTTGCTCTGCATAAAAACCCTAAACCTAAGCGTTTGACAAAGCATTCTTCTATGGCAACTTCATCATCAACAGCTGCTCAATTCCAATCTTCAATGGCTGCAGTAACTTCTGCAAACATGGGTGTTTCTCCTTACTCTCCTCCTAAAAGAACTCTTTTAACCCCTGTTGAGAAATTAGAAGTTTTATGTGAATCCATGGTAGAGTTTGATTCTCTTGCAGACAATGGATTTGAATTTCATTCTATCATTGGAGCTCAAGGATGGGTTAAGTACTTTGATAGACTCTTTGGACCAGTTTACCCTCTCCTTGTAAAAGAATTCTGGATCCATGCCTCAGTTTACCCCAAATTCATCCTATCTTCTGTACTGGGAAAAGAAATCATTATCACAGAAGATCTGATCAGAAAATTAATTGGATATGAAGAAACAGATGGTGTTTCCCACTTGCCAGTTGGGCGTGTGGACATGGATGAGGTGTATGAAGAAGTGATGACTGTTGGTCAAGCTTCTAACAAATTCAAGGATCTGAAGCCTGACTACAAGATCTGAGCCAAGATCTTCATGGGATGCATCCATCATAGGAAGTCAACTAATTCTCCAGATTATGTCAATAATGAATAGCTCTATTTCATGTATTGCCTCAGTCAGAGCACCAAGGTATATCTTCCATACATTCTTTTTATGCATCTGTGGAACCATATAAATGCATCTAGAGAGTATGTGAAGGAGAAAGGACAGAAGATCAGAACCTGGATCCCCTTTGGAAGGTTGATCTCAGATCTTCTAACTGTGAATGGTTTAGTCTCTGCTCTGTACGCTGTTGGAGTTACAGAGGAACTGGAATTCATAATGGGAAAGCCTCTGAATGCTAAAAGTCTTCAGAGACTTAAAATAGTTGATGAACTCACAACAGCTCCCAAGAAGCTGAATGTGTCTGAACTCAGTCGGAAGAGGGTGCCTGTATATGACTTTCCACTGTTCTTTACTGAAGAGCCAAGACACATTGTAGTTATGTACATTGATGAATGTAAGAAGGAAGGAAAGCCTGTTCCTGCAAATGTGATCCAGCTAGCTAGACAACCACTACCAGATGCAGAAGAGGAAGAAGAAGAAGCACAACTACAAAGGAAAAGGACTCAGCCAGTAGTAGACTCTGCACCTGCTCAGAAGAAGGTCAAGATTGCTGAGAAGCCAAAGAAGCTCTTGAAGAGAAAAGAATCTGAAGACGCTACTTCCGTACCAGCCAAGAGGATCAAAATAAAAGGTATTAAATCTTCTGTATCTTCTGCAAATATTGTTATAAATGATTCCAATATTAAGTCTGTTCCAAAACCACCCTCAACACAAACTACTTCTATTACTGCTCCTAGTTCAAAATCACCTCAAAAACAAACTTCTATTCCAATAACAACAACAACAAAAATCACTCAAACACCAACAGTTTCTGTACCAAAATCATCTCAACAAAAAATCCATATCAAACAGTTTGTTCCACAAAAACAACCATCAGAACAACAACCACAACAATTTGTACAACAAAAATCATCTGAACAACCAGAAAAACAACAAGAATCTCAACCAGAAAAAGCCTCTGAAAATCCACCATCAAAATAATCTGAACCCATTGCACCTGTTACTTCTGAAACTACAAAAGTAACTTCTGCTCCCATCTCATCAGAACCAATCATCATTCCATCTGATTCACCCATCTCAGAACAACCATCAAAACCATCTGAAATTCCTTCATAACAAACCAACACTTCTGAACCTCACATCCCTGAGACAGAAGTTCTTGATGTCACACCCTTAAAAACGGTGTTTCAAGTATCTTCTACTTCATGCACACCAACCACCTCCTCAAACTCCTCAGAATCAGACCTCCACCCAGATTTTCTAATCTCTCCATCTCAAAAATATTCTGAGGTAAACCAACCTGAACCTCCTATACCTTCAAAAGCTCCCATTCCAGATCCTATTCCCATTCCTGCACCATCATCTGAGATTTTAATTCCCAATTCAAACCCAAGATCTTCTATATCTTGTGCCCAAGTATCTTCTCTATTTCATAATTTGGCCTATGGTTTCAAACTAAAAGACTTTTATGACAGAGTTGAACCTTCTGACCCCATCAACCCTCTGAAACCAAAACTCACCATGACCCTTCCATCTGTTATTCTTGAATATATAAAATCCAAATCAGATGTAGATTCATTAGCTACTATATCCTGTTCTGCAAAATCTGATAAAGTTGTGGCTTCTGTTCTACCAATTACATCTGATACAAATGTTGCATCTGATGAACCACCAAAATCTGCCTTCCAACCCTACTCAAATGAACCTCATTTGCTAAATGCTTTACTCAGATCAAAAGAAAAAGATCCTGAGATACCCTTCATTCCATATTATCCTCCTCATCTGATCTCTATTCAGAAATCTCTTTTTCCACCAACTCCTCAACCTAAACCTGTAACTCTGGAAACTCTGTTACAACCAAAGCCCAGACTTAATGTTGATCATTTATTTCAAACCTTTTTGCATGAAATACAGTTGTATTTAGGTACTATTCAGAAGAAATGCTCAGCAACAATGGATGCCAAAGAATCTGACATCATCTGGAATGGATTCATCAACAGATTCAACTTTGTGGCCTCAAATCTGAAGAACATCTGTTTTGATGATGCGAAGCTCAGATTTGCTGAGGCTGCAAGGACTCTATTCTGGACTGTCAAGAAATCTGATCCTCTGCTCCTTACAGATGCTCCTCCACCTTCAACAGAATCTACTAACATTGCATCTGAGGAAAATCCGTTGGCTATGACTCTGGTAGACCCTTCTTCTAACTCCACTGCTCCAGACTCTTCAGAACCAATGGAAATTGACTCAGTTCAAGCTCCAGAACCTAATCTTAATTCTTCATCTGAGTTAAAGAAAGAACATCTAGATTTTGAAGATAAGATTGCTGCTCTGGAAGCTGGCCAGTCAGAGATCAAGTCCTGGATGGCAAAGCAGGATAAGAAGTCTGAGGATATGACAGAATGGATGTCAAAACAAGATGAAAAGAATGAAACTATGGCTAAGTGGATGTCAAAGCAAGAGCAATCATCCTCTGAGATTACAGATCTATTGAAGATGCTTTTGTCCAAACACTCTTAGATTTTTTTCATTCTAATGTTTTTGCATCTGTTGTTTGCATATGTATTTTATTGCTATCTCTTCTGATGTTTGCCTATGTACTCTTGATCTGATCTTATGAATGAATCAAAGTTTTCTCCATTGAATTATCTTATTTACTGTTTCCTTTTAATTGTCTTTTTAAAGTTTTACTTTTTGCTTATGACAAAAAAGGGGGAGAAAATATAGATCTGAACTGTTTAATATAACTTCACCAGAATGAAACTTCAGACATATTTATTCTATCTAACATTTAATCTGACTATTTCAGAACATTTGATAAGTAACTTCTATAAAAGAAACTCTGAGTCTCTCAGATCATTTAACTGTTATCAAACTCTGAATCTTAAATCTGCAAGACATTCTAACCTTCAAATGTTAAAAGAACAAACAAGATCTAACTCTGAAGATTACTCAAGACAAAAGGGAAGTTTCTATTCCTTATTTGTATTTAACTCAGGGGGAGATTCAACATCTCAGGGGGAGTTATAATTCTAATATTTTCAATTAAACAAAATTTTTGTTGTTTTTGTCATCATCAAAAAGGGGGAGATTGTTAGAACACAGATTGGTTCTTAATAATATCTCTTTGTTTTAATGATAACTATTGGGAAATTTTGTATTTAAGAATTATATACTCTAAAATTTGCTTGAGAGTATTTACTGCAGATAGCAATGAAATTAACACTCCAGAAGCAAATCTGAATGGTATACAAGAAAGTAACTGACTCTAAAGCGCCAGATCCATTCATTAGAAGATTCTGATTGCTGCCTATAGAAGATCCTGAGCATAGCCTCCAGAAGGATCTGAAGCAAGAAGCTCCAGAAGATTCTGAAGCAGAAGCTCCAGAAGAATCTGAAGCAAGCAGAAGCATCTGAAGCAAGTCAGAAGCATCTGAAGCTAAGAAGAATATTGTATGAAGAGTTTTTTCAAAGCATAGTTTCTACAGAAGATTCTGAAAGTACTAAAGCTGCCAGTACTGAAGTTCTGTGTCAAATATGCTCTAATGATTTACACACTGAAAGCACACATGCTGCAGAAGACTCTGATCCAGTAAGCTCTAATCACCATCAGAAGACTCTGACCCAATCAGACTCTGATGAACTTGCTGAAAACTGAAGAAGAAATATTCAAAGAATATATCCGTTGGAGTAAATCAAACGTCTCTTTCCTCATTTATGCTAGACACAAGAACACAGACAAAAAGGATTTTTTTGTGCTTTCTTCTTCTAGGAAAGGTCACTTGATGTGGAGACAAAAAGGCTCAGACCTTTTTGGGACACTCTTTTCAACGCTCAGCTCTCCTTGGATCAGCTGCCTATAAAAGGAAGACTCCACCAAATTCTTCAGTCAGACATTTTGCTGAAAAGAAATTGAAACATTCAAGCTCTCATATTCTCATATTAATTCTTAGAATTATTTGTACTTAAACTTAAGAGAAGTATCACTGTTGTGATAAAAGCTTTTTAGAAGCATTCATACTCTTGTATTAGATTTACATTGATTGTAAAGGATTTCCTTAAGAGGATTCAGTTGGAATCGGTAGCTCTTGAGAAGACTAAGAACAGTTATTCTTAGGTGTTACTATTGTAATTTGTTTGATTAAATAGTGGATTAAGTCCTTGTTGAGAAAGGCAAATCACTCTAGGAAGGGTGGACTGGAGTAGTTGAGTTCAACGAAACAGGATAAAAATAATTGTGTTTTTACTCTAAATTTTTAATCTTCCATACTTATTAAACCCCCCCCCCCCCCTTCTAAGTATTTTCTCACCTTCACATGATGGAGTTCCACTCGATCAAAGAACGGAAGTAGCCTTCTGGCATAGTTCATGTACGGCATCAAATTCGATTGACGAGTTTCCCACTCCCCTTTAATCTGGTTAATCACAAGTGTCGAGTCACCATATACATCTAGGTTCTTGATTCTCAAATCAATTGCTTCTTCTAGACCCATGATGCATGCTTCGTACTCTGCTTCGTTATTGGTGACCGGAAACGTCAGTCTTGCAGTGAACAGGATGTGGGATCCATGGGGAGTCGTGATGATCGCCCCAATGCCACTTCCATAAGAATTAACCGCCCCGTCAAATATCAATTTCCACTGGGATTTTCTGTCTGGACCCTCGTCGGGCAACAGTTCATCGCAATCCTTCGCTTTGAGAAACATAATATCCTCATCAGGGAATTCAAATTTCATCGGCTGATAATCCTCGATCAGCTGTTCGGCAAGGTATTCAGACAATACGCTTCCCTTGATGGCCTTCTGGGAAACGTACTGAATGTCATATTCCGTCAACACCATTTGCCATCTGGCAATCCTGCCCGAAAGCGCTTGCTTCTCGAAGACGTACTTGATCGGATCCATTTTCAAAATTAGCATGGTTGTGTGATTGAGCATGTACTGTCGTAAACGTTTGGCAGCCCAGGCTAGTGCACAACACGTTTTCTCCAGCATCGAGTAACGAGATTCACAGTCTGTGAACTTTTTACTCAAATAGTAAATGGCATGCTCCTTTCTGCCCGTCTCGTCGTGCTGACCGAGAACACACCCCATACTATTCTCAAGAACTGTCAAGTACATAATTAAAGGTCGTCCGGCCACTGGGGGAATCAAGATTGGAGGTTCCTGCAGATACTGTTTTATCTTATCAAATTCCTTCTGGCAATCCTCATTCCAGATAATTGCCTGATCTTTCTTTAACAGTTTGAACATCGGTTCACACGTGGCCGTGAGCTGAGAAATAAACCTTGCAATGTAGTTTATCCTGCCCAGGAAACCACGAACTTCTTTTTCTGTTTTTGGCGCTGGCATTTCTTGTATGGCTTTTATCTTCGCAGGATCAACCTCGATGCCTCTTTCACTCACGATAAACCCCAGTAGTTTTCCAGACCGTACTCCGAAAGTACACTTGTTAGGATTCAGCCTCAACCTGAACTTCCTAAGCCTCTCAAAAAGCTTCAGCAAATTGACCAGATGTCCCTCCTCCGTTTGGGACTTCGCAATCATGTCATCAACATACACTTCAATCTCATGATGAATCATATCATGAAACAAAGTAACCATTGCTCGTTGGTAAGTGGCCCCTGCGTTCTTCAGACTGAAAGGCATTACCTTGTAGCAAAATGTTCCCCAAGGTGTAATAAACATAGTTTTCTCCATGTCCTCCGGCGCCATCTTGATCTGATTGTAGTCGGAGAAGCCATCCATGAACGAAAATACGGAGAACTGAGTTGTATTGTCGACCAACACATCAATATGAGGGAGCGGGAAATCATCTTTAGGGCTTTCCCTATTCAAATCCCGATAATCAACGCACATTCGTACCTTACCGTCCTTCTTCGGTACAGGCACTATATTGGCGACACACGGAGGGTAGGTAGTGACCGCTAAGAAGCCAGCATCAAGCTGCTTTTGCACTTCTTCTTTGATCTTGACGTCCATATCTGGTCGTGTCCTTCTAAGCTTCTGCTTAACGGGAGGACAATCTTCTCGCAACGGCAAGTAGTGGACCACAATGTCAGTGTCAAGTTTGGGCATATCTTCGTATGACCAAGCAAAGACATCACTATACTCTCTTAGCATCTCGACCAATCTCTACTTGACATCACTCTGTAATGCGGCCCCTATCCTGATGTTCCTGACAAGTTCTTCATGAACCCAGATTCACAATCTCAATCTCTTCTTCGTGAGGCAGAATAACCTTCTCTTCTTGTTTCAACAAGCGGGCCAACTCTTCGGGAAGGTCTTCATCTTCATCAATCTCTTCTTCGGCTTGATAGATCGGGAAATCGAAGTCGAAGTGAGTCGTAGAAGGTCCAGAGTCGATGTCATCTGTTATGTGGATCCTGCAATAACAAGGGTTAAGCTTAAGACAAGGATACGCAGGTTAGCACAAACCCCATTGCCATTTTGTTGTTTTTCAAAACAAATATAAAACAGGAATAACAGAGATCACAACATTTGAATACGAAGAAAAACGCCTTTTGATTTATTGGTAAAATGCATGTACATAATCAAACAAGGCCCTGACAATAAAACCACTATGCCCCGGGTAGGACATAGGGTTGTACAATGATTGGAGAAAGTAAATCATTACTCTTTGCCTGTCACTTGGATGGTATCCCTGATGGACCAGTTGTTGAGGCTCTGGCCTAGTTTGCTTGGCTGAATTCAGGAATCCAGGTCGCAATTGCTATCTTCGTCGTCTTCAGACACTGCGTTGACACTTTCAAATATCACCCCGCCACTGGCAAACTGGATCGGCCCTTTACCTCGCGATGCACTATGAGAAGAGGAGGCTTCAGCCGTAGGGGAGTATCCTAACCCAAACCTGTCCTGTTTGTTAGGTATTTCCAGAATTTGTCCCCAGCCTGGGGTAGATCTGGCTTGAACAACGGCCCGGGCTTCCTTGAAGGAAGAGAGAGTCATCTCTAGTTACTCAGTGATTACAAGAGCTACGTTCTTGACTTTAACAGCTTCGAACGCCTGACATAGGGTTTCGTGGATTTCCCCATCCATCTCAACATATTTGAAGGACGACAAGTGGCTTACCATTATATCTTCCTCGCCATTCACGGTCACGATGCTACCTTCGACAGCATACTTGAGCTTCTGGTGCAACGTGGAGGTCACGGCGCCAGCAGAATGGATCCATGGCCGGCCTAGGAGACAGCTGTAGGTAGGCATGATGTCCATGATATAGAAGACTGCGTCGAATGTTTCCGGCCCAACTTGGATTGGCAACGTCACCTCCCCGAAAACATGACGTTTGGTTCCATCGAACGCTTTCACAACCAGATCACTGGGTGTGCAAATCAATCCTCGAGTATCTAACTTCATCAATGCTTTCTTCGGAAGAACATTGAGTGACGACCCCGTGTCCACCAACACATGAGACATAATCATTCCCCTACACTCTATCGAGATGTGCAGGGCGCTGTTGTGGTTTCTTCCCTTCGGCGTCAGCTCCAGGTCAGTGAACCCTAACCCGTTTCCAGCATTCACGTGGGCCACGACCCCTTCCAACTGGTTGACCAATATTTCCTGCGGTACATACGTGGCATTCAAAACCTTCAGCAGCGCGTTGCGATGTGCCTCAGAACACAGCAACAAATTCAGGATGGAAATTTTCGAGGGTGTTTGATGGAGGTGATCCACGATCTTATAGTCACTCTTCTTAATCAACCTCATAAACTCTTCAGCGTCCTTAACAGGTAAGTCCTTCTCTACCCCATGAGGGGTTTCTTCAGCGACCTTACTCTTTCCCTTATCAGTTACTTCAGCTTTGTCCTCTTTGTCCGCCGCAATCTCAGGTGGAGCAAATACTCTTCCGCTGTGAGTGATTTTGCCAATGCCCATTAGGTTATCCACAGACGACGCAGATGGTTCCAGTTCCAACTTCTGCCCGTTGCAGTAGACGTCTGCCCCATAATGCCATGGGACAGCATTGGTGCTTTCAAAAGGTATCGGCCCAGCCTTGGTGATGGTAATCATGGGCGGCCTGGGTGCAGAAATAGTGATCGTCTGGCGAGGGATAGTGATGGTGGCAACCTCATCATCTTGCTTCAGCATTACCTCTCCAGATCCACATTCGGCCCTTTGGCTAAACTGCAAGATTCCTTCAGTCATCAGACTCTGAATCCCCTCTATCAACTGTTCACATCCATCAGGAAGAATCGCACAGCCCATACACAGTTCTCCACAGCCTGGGAAGAAGCCTCTTTTCATCAGCTTGGCCTTAACGAAGCTAAGCGGTGTCTTCAGATCTTTGACGTCAGTCAGTAAATCCAAGCTCTCGTCTTCAATAATGGCATTTACTCCACCTCCCCTATGATTCGGCATAGGGTTCTTCGTGACGTTTGGCACATTATCTGAGAAGTTGATGATCTTAGCGTCCACCATATCTTGCACCTTGTGCTTGAAGGCTTTGCAATTTTCTATCGTGTGGCCTGGTGCCCCTGAGTGAAACTCACAAGTTGCATTTGTATCATAACCTGGCGGAGGCGCCCCTGTCAAGGGAGCTAGAGTTCTCTTCTGAATTAGCTGTAACTGAAGCAGAGTCTGTAACAGTTGAGCATAAGACATGGGTGGCGTCTCAAGGTGGCGACTTGATAGGGGTGCCCTGTTCTAATATTTCATGTACCCTTGCTGATTTGGCTGCTGCTGCTGTGGCTGTTGGACCGCAGGGATGGTTATGCTAGCCACCTGCTGGTGTTGGCCCTTACATTTTCTGCGAGCGTTGGACACGACGCTTGTCTCTCCTTCCCGCCTTTTGCCACCATACGGTTTCTTTCCTCCAGCTGAGGACAGATCACCTTGAATTTTCCCCAATTTGATCCCATTTTGAACGTGCTCGCCGGTGATGATGAGATCTGAGAAGCTTCCAGACATACTGCTGACCAATTTCTTGTAATAAACCCCTGGGAGGGTGGCGACAAACATCTCAAAAAGCTCTCGTTCAACCATCGGCGGCTGAACTCTAGTTGCCAATTCACGCCACCGCTGGGCGTATTCTTTGAACCCTTCGTTGTTCCTCTGCGACAAATTCTGCAGTTGGACCCGGTTCGGAGCCAAGTCGTTGTTATACTGATAATGGCACACAAATGCTTCAGCAAGTTCCTTCCACGTGCGCACACTGGTAGGTTCCAGACTCATGTACCATTCCAGGGATGGCCCGGACAAGCTATCCTGAAAGAAGTGCATCAACAACTTCTCGTCTTCGGAGTGAGCGGACATTTTCTGGTAGTATGATCTTAGGTGGACGCGAGGGCAAGTGGTGCCCTTGTACTTTTCAAAGTCGGGTACCTTGAACTTGGGAGGCACCTTGAAATCAACAATCAGTCCCAACTTGGACATGTCGACGCCCATAGTGTTCAGGTTCTCGAAATTCCTCATCTTGTCCTCGAGGGCCTTAAACCTCAGACGTGCTTCAGCAGTCATCTCTCCTTCAGCACCCTTCTGTGAGAACAAATCATCTTGAAGGTCTTCTAACCATGGCTGAGGCCCATACAGATTTCCAGTACCCGCATTGCCATTGCCCAGCCCAACATTGACATTAGCTTCAAAGTTCCCATTATCGACGTCAGTCGTATTACCATTGAGCCCCATGTTAGCGATCACGTTGTCGTTGCCACTGCCATTCCCCCCGGTCACGGGGATGCCGTTCTGAGGAGTTTCAACAGGTGGAGGGGTTGGAACAGTCCCACCATGGAGTACATCATTGCTGTCAACCCTTGAAATCAGAGGCTGGACCAATGTTCTGAGCTGGTCTTGGTCGTTGGCAACCACTTGCATGAGCTCCATGAAGCGGTCCATCCTCTCTCGGAGTTCCTGAACGTCAGTCTGCACTTGCTTCATTGCTCTGGTCGGGTAGCGGTGGATTGGTCTTTGATCAATCCTGAAACAACCTGCATACACAAAAGGGTTAGGAAAAACGACAAAGTGCTCGCTATGCAGATGCTTCATGCAAATGCAAACGTGTGTCTGTGCGTTAGGGAGTTTTCCCCCGATCCTAGTGCCTGAGTGCCAGTGTTGATAATAAGAAGTCCGAGTCCAGTCATGGAAATAACATCTCATATATATATAAAGAAAGCCCATCAAGGCGGTACACAATGTCACTGAGTACTAGCTGAATCAATAGCATGACCTCAACCAACAAGCCTGGTGATGGTCAGCATACAACAATGATCAACACAAAAGGATTACAAATATAGTCAAGTACGGCCACGGGCTCGAAACTCTTCTAACAGATTCCTCGTTTCTGGATGATCAGGCCGAGTGAGCAACCCTTCGACGAGTAACTCCCTCTGCGAAATAGTGTATTGAAGACCTTCAACTGAGTCTTCCCATGCTCCTTCGCCGAAACAATCTTCTAGCTTCCGATTCTTGGATTCAAACATCAGTTTGCGCTCCTTCAGGTTAGCAAGAGTTTTGTTGAGCCGGCCTTCAGCAGCATATCTGCGAGCGGTTTCTTCATCAAACCTCTTCTCGCTAGCTTTCACCTGGGCTTTCAACTTGGAAGTCTGCTGTTTCAGTTTATCCCCCCGTTCCTTGCCGTTGGCTAGGGTGTCCTTCCAATGCTGATTAAACTTGGATATCCTCCGGTACGCTTCATCCAAGTGCTGCTTCTTAGTGGCCAGTACGTCATTGACAGCTTTGAAGTCCCGACCCAAGCGCTCACGCTCAGCCAACTGCTTAGTCAAATCTATCCCTAACTGGTTCACCAGCTCTGTGTGCCTCTTAAAGGAATGGGCGGCTTCACTTTTCTCGCTTCTGAGTTGAGCCAATTCTTTCTCCAGTTCTTCATTTGCCTTCTTCAGCTCATCTCTCTCAGCTAACACCTGATTATGCTGTTGAATAGGCACGGTGGTAGGCTCTTCAATCACTGGAGGGCTTTCTGGCTGGGCAGGTGGAAACGGCATCCCTATAGTATCTGCTCTGGCTCTGATCCAGGTCACATATGGAGCGTAGGCTTGGCTATTACTTTTTCCCAGCAACGGCTTTCCCCAGTTACAGATACCATTCCAAGCGTGCTGAAGCTTAGATAACACATCCCCCTCTGGAAGACCAGTGAGGTACAAAGATTCCTGCACCTCTTCATCCTTCGACGGAGCTCTCAAAGCATAAGCAAACTGTCGGACCAGCAGAGACGGATTATAGTTGATACAGCCCTTCCTGCCTATCAAAGGTACATTCGGAAATTCGCTGCAGCTGAAGATAATATCGGTACCCATCCTATCTCTATCAAACCAGGAAATATCCTCCGCTGACAGACTCATCAAACGCTCAGACCACTCAGTTGTGGCTGCAGACGAAGCAAAGGGACCCTTCTTGGGTAGGTGACTATCAAGCCATCTATAGAGCAGGGGTACACAACACGAGACATTCTTGCCCCTTCGGTTCTCGTTCTTGTAGTGGACGGAATGATAGACATCTCCTATCAAGGTAGGTACTGGATTCCCTGATGCAAAGATGTGAAAGGCGTCGAAGTCTACAAAGTCGGGCATATTGGGGAACAGAATGATGCCATATATGCACAGAGCAAGGATGGCGTTGAACACGATCCAACATCCATCTTTGGTACACTGCTGGGCCTTTCCCACTAAGAACCGCAAGGAGAAACCGGGAACCTTGTTCCAACTAGACAAGACCAACTCAGAGGCATCTAGGCAAAGTGAGGGAGCTAGACTAGCCAGATTAGGCTCAGCATCCATATGAACGAAGGGCATCTGACTCTTGATAGGCACACCTAACAAATCAACATACTCCTCTAGTGTGGGTGCAAGAACAAAATCTCGGAAAGTAAAGCATCTCAAAGGAGGATCGTAGAACTGCAGCAAGGCGTGCAACCCGTTCAACTAAAACACAGAAGGTTTACGAACCAAGCTGAGCAGTTTCCCATATGACTTTCTGAATTCATCTCTCACAGAATCATCTGCCAAAGCAATCAAACCAGTCAGCTGAACAACATCAGGAGTGGGGAGTTTGTAGGCCACAGTCTTCCTCAGAGAACCCATAATAGCACAATAGAAGGCAAGAAAACCTGAACCGGGGGAAACGATACCTGCAACACAGACACACGTTAATGAAATGCAAATGGGTATGAAAAGCAATGTAAAATGCAATCATGCAGCAGGAGATCAAGACGACTGCGCTGTTGAGGAGATGAAGGTGAAGATTTTGTATCAACAAAACCACAATACTGCTCTGTCAAGAACAACCCTATCTCTGATGAGAAGAAAACCCTGATATCGGACCATAAATTATGCTTTGTCAAGAACAAACACACATCTGATAATGAGGACCTCTGATACAGGACCATAAATCTTCTCTGTCAAGAACAAACACACATCTGATAATGAGGACCTCTGATACAGGACCATAAATCCGCTCTGTCAAGAACACATATACACCTGATGATGAGAACCTCTGGTATCAATAAAACTGATTCACTATCAAGAAAACCAGGTAGTCTGAAGGTTATGATTTCCTGCAACAAACCCAACCCTGCTCATAGGTATGGACCTAGACTGACACAAGTTCGGCATCCTATGCGGTCATCAGCGTCACAGACATTCAAGAGGGGTGATACGATACCCAGAAGGTGTGGCATCACCATCTCCTGAAGCGGCCTCACTTAGCTGAATCCCAAATGATCGGTCCCCAGAGTCGACAATTCCCCAAGCCAACAACCCCTCAGGCCTAAAGGGGCGGAAAAGAAGTCAACCGGGAGAACTTCGTCTGAGTGTGGATTTCATGAGACACTAGTGCCTACAAAGCAAGCACGCGCCCACTAATTTCCACAACTAATGCTAGGTACACTCAAGCCTGGGTCTGGCTTCTCACTCATCATAATGCCCCTCCCGAACAGCACAGATAATCATATCATACTGAAAATAAAATGCGGGAAGTGAAATGCGATAAACAAACACAACCCAACAAGTAATCACACAAGCATTAGGATTGACTCTCGCGGGGGACGTTGGATCCCCAGATTGACTCGCATAAGGGACGTTGGATCCCAGGAAACTATCAAGTCCCCAGCAGGGTCGCCAACTGTCACTACCGCGAAAATAAGGTGCCGGCAAAACAGAAGAGTCGCCACCTTTCGTTATTTATCCCTCAGAACGGGAAAGGAAACGAGCGGAAACACCTGACGAAAAGGGTATAAGACAAGGTCATCGCAACCATTGTCTGGGTTCGGGAGTCGGTTACGCAAGGGGAAGGTATTAGCACCCCTCACGTCCATCGTACTCGATGGGATCCATGCTTGTTGTGTTTATCTGACGGGTTGGTTTTATCTATCTACCTATCAAGGCTGGCTTAAAAAGAAAATAAAAATGACTCGGCAAAGCGTCGCACTTTATGCCTACGTATTCTCATCAGAGAATGAGAAATCAGAGTCAACGTAGTTCGACTAACTACGGGTTATGGGGGAAGGTGGCTCACCAATACGTCAGTATTGTGCCTACGTACTCTCAACAGGTATGAGAGATCAGAGCTTACGTAGTTCGGGATAATACAGACTACGGGAATTCAGATTCATCTGTTTTATCGAGTAAGGTTAACAAACAGTTCCAGCAGTTTGGTGTACGCAGCTCGACCCTTGGAGATTTAAGCGTTACCGTTTGCGGTAGAACTGGGAGTTAACAACACTCTTTTATTCAAAAAAGCTTTCCTTTGAATTATGGGCCCACGAGGCAACAAGGTTTGGAGTTTGTTTTCTGTCTTTTATGGAAGAACTGTTTTTTATGGATGTTTGCAACCAATATCGCACTAGAGACTATGACTTGAGAGTGAATGTGTCGCATGTCACCCAAAGGGTGCCATACTAAACATCCAAATCATTAGAAGGAAACCCTCTAACAATCCTTTCTCAAGTAGCTTAAGGCTCGTAACGTACAACATCAGTTAACCTTTATTACTGTATTTTAATTTGTTCTGAGATGAGAAGAGAACGAACAGGTTCAACTAAGGGGAGACTATCAAGTCCTAACAGTTGTCATGCCAAGGATTCATCCTATGGTTGAGGTTTGAAACAGGGAACTCTTAGAAGTTATCATGCATAGGTTTCAACCTAAAGTTCTAATCATCACTTCCTTATCAAAGGAAGTGAGATTCCTAGGGGATCATGTCAATGATAAACAGAAACAGATAAAGCATCAGCTTAAACAATAAACAATAAACGACTGTAAAATGCATGCAATGCAAGTGAGGGAGGAAATGTGTGTGGGACATCAGCCTCCACAAGCTCATCTCAACCTCAAGCCAAGTATGAATAACTGTAATCATGCAGAAGAAATGAAATAAAATGCCATCAAGCAAATCACAAACCACATAGGCAAGGGAGCTGGGCTCTACCGAAGACCCGCAAGCAAAGCCATACAGTAACAATACAAACAGAGGGAGCAACTCAACCTCTAGTGCAATCATGCTCCTAGCTTAAAAGAATCTAAATATGAACTTATTCTAATGCATCAGGCAAATCAAACAAGTCACATCAATACATTTTCACAGCAAGCAAACAGACAGGAAAAGAAAATCAACAGCTTCCACAGCTTCACAGTAAAGCTCTTCTGACATCAGTTCAGCCCTCAGTCTTCAACTGCTCTTCAAGGCTATCATCTTCAATAGCAAGTGTCAACTTGCTTCTCTGAGCTTCCAACACATCCACATAAGTATCAACTTATCCCTTCCCTTCAACTTCAGGCCTCAGCTCCAAAGTAAATTCCACCTTCAGGCTTCAATCCCAATTGCAAGTATCAACTTGTTCCTTCAGGCACTTAATGCACTAAACACACAAGTATCAACTTGCTCTTCAACCTCAAGCTTTATCTCTTCACTAAACTCCACCTTCAGGCCTCAATGCATTAAACTCACAAGCATCAGCTTGCTTCTTCCTCAAGCTTCAGCTTCTTCATTCAATCTTCAATGAATTCCTCTCACAAGTATCAACTTGTTCTTCATCTTCTTCAAGCTTCAGCTCCAAGGACAGTCTTCCTTACAAGTATCAACTTGCTCTTCCTGATCTACAAGCTTCATCTCTTCACTAAACTCCACCTTTAGGCCTCAATGCATTAAACTCACAAGCATCAGCTTGCTTCTTCGTCAAGCTTCAGCTTCTTCATTCAATCTTAAATGAATTCCTCTCACAAGTATCAACTTGTTCTTCATCTTCTTCAAGCTTCAGCTCCTCCCTCAATCTCAGCTTGATCTTCTTCACACAAGTGTCAACTTGTTCCTCTTGATCTTCAAGCTTCAGCTCCAAGGATAGTCTTCAAGTACAGAGAAGTATCAACTTCTGGCCTCTTCAGTCTTCTAACAAGGAACTCTATCCTTTAGCAGTGGAGAAAGATTCATCTGACAAGAGAAAAGTTTGGATGATTGGTAGCAGAGTGAAGACCAAAGGTCACCACTAAGCATCCTATCATCAGAGAAAGGGACCCTCAAAGGTTCTACCAACTTGTAAAGAGCCACATATCCTACCAAAGGAGGGATGAGGCCTTCACAGGGGACCTTGCATCATAGGGAAGAATGGAAGTGATCAACATCTTCCATGTTTATGAAAGAAGAGAATCTATCTAGAAGCTCTGCCTACAAACCCTAATCTTAACACCTAATCAACACTACACCAAAAGAAGGGAAGATCTTCACATCCAAGCTTCTTCAAGCACTCCATTGCATCTTCAACTTGCTTTCATCATCCACCAAGGGTAAAAACAACACAAGCTTACTCTAAGGGAACCTAAGGGGTTAATCTAGTCAGATTAGTGCATTAGAATCATCTAAAGTTAGCACCTAAACTAAAATCAAACAACAATAGTAAACTACATTGTAAATTCCTACAAAAATTCCTAAGGGACCCTAATTCAATCTTGAATCTACCATACAAAATTCAGAGGTTGAATCATCCACCAAGTTCTAGATATAAAACCTAAATCATAAGGTATTAACCATAAACCCTAAAAATGGAACTCCTAAAGTTTCAACCTAAAACTACCACTTACATCCATCACAAAAATGTGAGAAAAATCTAGGGGGAACATGCATATCTATGCTAGCTACACACAAAAAAAACAAGGCAAGAATCATCACCAAGTGCTCAAACCAAATTCAACAAAACAAAGCATCAACCATGATTATTTTAACATCAATTAAAATTCAACAAATGCTAATAAAATAAAAAATGCATGGAATATTAATATTTTTTATCTACAAAATTCTAGATTCAATCATGAATCAATGTAAAAAAGAATGGAATTAATTGAGTTATTCTTCAATTTTTTATGAATTATTTATTAAACTATGTAAAATGAAGAAAATAAAATGGAAAATATGGTCAGAGGGTGTGATCAGCAAACAATTTCCAGTTTAATTCAATGCTGGACCCAAGAGGGGGGTGTGAAAAGCAAGGGTTTCATAGGCCCAGGCGCTTGGATCCATTAGTCTTTTTCTTCAGCAATTAAAATGAGAGCAAAACACACACGCCATGGTTCGAACTCATGGTCACTCAGTCCATTCAAAGTGCAAGTGAAACGGTGCGTTTTGGAGGATGGACGCGTGGCTCAACGTGAGCCCTGGGATTCACAGGCCAATTCAATTTCTCCACACAAGCGAATGGTGAGGATTACGTCTTCCTCGTTTCAAACCTGCAACTCACGCGCGCAAGCCAAATCGCCGGTGGCTTTTCCGGCCACCCCTGCTCAACCCTAACTCCCTCTACACTCAACCATTGGCCATGATTTCTTGATGAAAGTCGACCAGAATTTCCTCAGGAATTCAATCATGCCACTAGTTCATTCTAAAAATGCAAGAATCCAAGAATAGCAATCTCAACCGAAAATGGCATGAACCCTAACTTGTCTCTAACCATCAAATTAAATAACCAGAATCCATCTACATCCTAAGGGGAACTTAACCACGTGCTTCTAATGGATTAAAAGTGCATAATCAGAGAGATATTTCAAGAAATTAGAACCAACCTTGAAGCTTGAATTGTAGTGGTTATGCGCCTCAATTCTCTTCCAAACTTTGGAGAATCCTTCAAGGAGTAATGGTGGATGATTCTTGATGCTCAATTCTGGTTGAAACTTTTTGATTCTCCAAAACGATTTTTCAACTTTCAAGCTTTTCCTTCACCTCACTCCAATGGCTTCTCAACAGAATTCTCCACCAGAACCTTCCTATCATGATCCAAATCCTATTTATAATGTGTTCAGATGGATGTGAAGCCCAAACTAGGCCCAATTATGGATTTTGGATCTTCACTTTTCCTTCCAAATTTCAACATGGATGTGTGCCTTCAAGCCTTACTCATGCTCTACTAAACTTCCAAACCATTCACCTAATCATTAAGGAGTGTAATGAAATGATTTTCTTCCTTTGGTTTCAACATATGGAGTGTATGTGATATGTTTTTTACTTGTGAAGTAACCATCCAAATGACTATGTTATGGACCTCAAATCAAAAATGTGGCAATGCCAATCTTTCTAAAACATCAATTCCATTCAAAATGACCTCAAATTTGACTTGGAAACATGTTAATCTCATTTACTTTGAATTTTCTCATTTTAATTCATTAAAATGGCTTTTATGTGAAGTTTCTTCAACCAATGCTTGATATAATCCATATCAATGGACACTTGATGTTTAGACAAGCTAAAAACATCATTTTGAACAACTTTCATGTTGAACAAAAGTACATTTGAGACCTCTAAGTTAGTGAAAATGGCCTATGATCACAAATGACCTATAATCACCAAATGTCCAAAATACCCTTGACTTTTCAAAGCCATAAGTTGAGTTATACAAATCCTATCAAGGACTTCTAGTACTCTCTAAAAATCTAAGAGGATAAGGAACAACATTCATGTTGACCAAAAGTTCATAGGAATCATCCCTCTTGGGCAAAAGTTTCATGCAAGCTGGGTAACTTTCAAGCTCCAAATTCACATTCCTCAGATGACTTGTAACTTGTCAAAGTCATAACTTGAGTTATACAAATCCTATCAAGGACTTATAGAACTCAAATTAAAGCTAAGACCATGCTCTACAACAATCATGTTGGGGGCAAGATGAGATGACAATCACATCTTGAGCTAAATTTCCTTGAAGATAGGGGTCAAACTAGGGGATTTTACACTGTCAAGCCTTGGAAACCCTAGCTTGAAACTTCTCAAACTCTTTAATCATGATGCGTTAACCTTGGAATCATCCTTATAACATCTCAATGTATCAATCCATGATCACATGGCTCTTGGATTAGGTCTCAATCTTCTCCAAATCATCCGTTGACTTAGGGTTGACCCAGTCAAACCCTAGCTGCACCAATCATGGCTGAGGCTGCTCAATCTTGCACAATGACCTGTCTAGGCCTCAAAATGATCTTCAAAACTTCTCATGAGCTCTCTCAAGACCTCAAGTCCATCCTCATGGCCTCAGGATCATCTGATGGCTCTCCACAACTCTCAAGTTAGGAGACCTACACACTTGTCTTCAACCACTATCTCTGAGGATCTTTTAACTTCTCTGACAAGGATATCAACCCTTGAGCACCTGAATAACCTTTCCAACTAGCTTCAAAGTCTTTTATAGCCTTTGATTGGTAATTATACCTCTTGATCTCCTGCACACCTGTCAATTAAATGCAAATGATAATGCTAATGTGAATGAAATGAAACACAAGCTAGGTAAAGAAATGTTGGGCAAATTTTAGGGTGCAACAGGGATGAACAGATATCACAACGTATTCTGGAAAAATAAATGCCGAAAATACTACCACCTCTGCCGGGGAGAGATTACACATTTATTTCCACTGGTGGGAAGAATAGCACCTGCTGGGAAGATTAACTCAGCTGGGGGAAACAACCCTTCTGGGGGCAACTGTCTGGGTACAGTTTACAAACTCGGAACTACTACTCCACTGGGGATAATCATCCTGACAAATGCATGACGAACTGCAGAGAGAAAGAAAACCACCCTCGGTAAGGATAATCCTTCTGAACTTACCATCCTGGTTATGCGCCACGGAAATCCTCCCAGCTGGGGATCAACTGCGCAAACCTTCAACTTTCTGGGGAGTATAACCTCTGCATGAGACACTGATCTCGACTTGCTGGGGATGTCCTGTAGACAACTTCCATGAGGATACTCTTCTGGGGAAAATAATCCTTCCTTCGGTAAGGGATAACATCATCTCAACCTCTGGGGATAAGGTACAACCTGCATGGGGATTAGCATCAAACAAAGTCAAGTCTTTCACCACGAGCCTCTGGCTGGGGCCACAACTTTCTGATCGTTCGCTTCAAAGGTGAGAACCCTGCAAAACACAAATGAGACAACACAAATCTACACAACCAAATCTATTCGGGTTAGCATCCGTGACATTACTTCAGTCAATTCGAAGTTTTAGCAATTATTGGCAAGGGCCAGCAAAGTTATGCGCATGCAAGTTTATCAAAACATTGGCGCTTTCCACATACAAAACAGTAAAGCACAAACATCAAATACTGAATAACATGTTTTATTAATAGCAGGCCTCTAAATAGGAAAATTTTTGTACATCGGATGCAACTCCTGAAAAGAGGAAGTTACGCACACACGCGTACATATATGCACCACAAAGTATAAAAATACACATAAAAATCGAATTTGTACACATGTCGGCAACGTGGTGCAGACACACATCATGAGCTGATCCTCCTATGACTCGCCTAACTCTGGCGCCTTCCCGGTATTCAATTTTCGGAAGAGATTGTGTTGGATAAACGAACCCTCAGGTACTCCCAAACCACTAAGCATTGTAGTATCAGATCCGGACCGCAGTCATTTGCTTTTTCAATCCCTAACTTTTGCGTGGATCGCCCTTTGCGGGTTTTCAATTCACCGGGATACCCTTTTTTGCCGAAGTCGCCCAATGCAGGTTTTCGACTTCGCGGGTGTACATCTTTTCAATTTTATCCCTAACTTTTGCCCGAACCTTTTTATTCAATTTTTACGGTTCGCCAGGATTCCCCATTTTTGCCTGGACTATCTTTTTACTGTCCAGCGGGTCACTTTCAAGCAAAGTATTTTTTAACTGCGTCCGAATTCACAGGCGACGTAAAGTCCTCACCATCCATGGTGGATAGTAACAAGGCTCCTCCAGAGAAGACTTTTCTGACAACGTATGGACCTTCGTAATTAGGGGTCCACTTGCCCCTGTGATCTGTTTGTGGCGGGAGAATCCTCTTCAGCACAAGGTCGCCCGTCTGAAAGCTTCGAGGGTGTATCTTCTTATCGTATGCTTTCTTCATCCGGCTCTGATACAACCGACCGTATGCGAGAGAAGCTAGCCTCTTCTCATCCATTAAACTCAGCTGATTCAACCTGTCTTTTACCCATTTTGCCTCGTCAAGTTGGACATCTCGTAAAACCCTCAAGGAAGGAATCTCAACCTCCAATGGTAACACTGCCTCTATTCCGTATACTAATGAAAAAGGGGTTGCCCCGGTTGATGTGTGTACCGTCGTACGATAACCGTGCAAAGCGAAAGGTAGCATCTTGTGCCAGTCCTTGTACGTTACAACCATCTTCTGGACAATCTTCTTTATATTCTTATTGGCCGCTTCAACAGCACCATTCATCTTGGGCCGGTAAGGAGAAGAGTTGTGATGCTCAATCTTGAAATTCTGGCACAGCTCTTTCATCATCTTGTTATTCAAATTCGAACCGTTGTCGGTGATAATCCGCTCAGGGATTCCATATCTGTAGATAATATCTCGTTTGATAAATCTGGCGACCACTTGTTTGGTGACATTGGCATATGATGCTACTTCCACCCACTTGGTGAAGTAATCAATTGCCACCAAGATGAAACGGTGTCCGTTGGATGCCGTAGGCTCAATCTTCCCAATCATATCAATTCCCCACATCGAGAACGGCCACGGTGATGACATCACATTCAGAGGACTCGGGGGTACATGGACCTTGTCCGCATAAATTTGGCATTTATGACACCTCTTTGCAAACTTGAAACAGTCTGTTTCCATAGTTAGCCAGTAATAACCTGCCCGCAGCAGTTTTCTCGTCATAGCATGCCCACCAGCATGTGTATCAAACGTACCCTCATGTATCTCTTCCATGAGCAACTTCGCTTCTTTCTCCTCTACGCAGCGTAGCAACACCAAGTCGTGGTTTCTTTTGTATAGGATACCGTCAGGATTCAAATAGAAATTGCCGGCCAATCTCCTGAGAGTCTTCTGATCTCGACTGGATGCCCCAGCCGGATACTCCTTGTTCTTCAGGAAATTTTGGATGTCAAAGTACCAGGGTTTACCATCGGGAGCCTCGTCAATGTCAAATATGAATGCAGGCCTATCAAGCCGAGAGATAACAATCCGGGGAGCCTCGTTCCAGAAGTTAACTTTATACATGGAAGACAATGTCGCCAGGGCGTCATCCATTTGATTTTATTCTCGTGGCACATGATGTAATTCCACCTTGTCAAGGAAAGGCAACAATCTCCATGCATAATTCATATATGGTATAAAATTGGGCTGACATGTCTCCCATTCTCCTTTAATCTGATTCACCACTAGAGTTGAGTCTCCGTATACATCCAGATGTTTGATTCGCAAATCAATGGCTTCTTCCATACCCATAATGCAAGCCTCATATTCAGCCTCATTATTGGTAACGGGAAAGGTCAATCGGGCAGTAAAGGGGATGTGCGACCCCTGAGGAGTAGTGATAATTGCCCCTATTCCGCTACCATAGGAATTTACAGCTCCATCAAATATCAACTGCCACTTGGAACCCAACTCTGGTCCTTCGTCCGGCAATGGTTCTTCACAATCTTTCATTTTCAGGTACATGATATCCTCATCAGGAAAATCAAACCTCATTGATTGGTAGTCCTCAACAGGCTGCTCCGCAAGGTACTCCGACAGAACGCTACCTTTAATAGCCTTTTGCGAGAATATTGAATATCATATTCGGTTAACATCATCTGCCATCGGGCAATTCTTCCGGAGAGTGCTTGCTTCTCAAACACGTATTTGATTGGATCCATCTTTGAAATCAGCAGGGTTGTATGATTCAGCATGTATTGCCTCAGACGTTTGGTAGCCCAGGCTAGCGCACAACACGTTTTCTCGAGCATTGAGCATCTGGACTCATAGTCTGTGAACTTTTTACTCAAGTAGTAAATCGCATGCTCTTTACGTTCGGTCTCGTCGTGTTGACCGAGAACACATTCCATACTTCCCTCAAGAACCGTCAAATACATAATCAACGGTCTCCCGGCCACTGGGGGTATCAACACAGGAGGTTCCTGCAAGTATTCTTTTATCTTGTCGAACGCCTTTTGACAATTTTCATTCCAAGTCACAACCTGATCCTTTTTCAACAACTTGAATAACGGCTCGCACGTCGCAGTTAAGTGAGATATGAACCGGGCGATATAATTCAACCTCCCTAAGAACCCACGCACTTATTTTTCTGTTTTAGGCGTTGGCATCTCTTGTATTGCTTTTATTTTCGCAGGATCAACCTCTATTCCTTTTTCGCTCACAATAAACCCCAGCAGTTTACCCGATCTCACCCCGAAGGTGCACTTGTTAGGGTTCAGTCTCAACCTGAACTTCCTAAGTCTTTTGAACAGTTTCAGCAGATTAACCAAATGCTCCTCTTCTGTCTGGGATTTGGCAATCATATCATCAACATAAACATCGATCTCTTTATGCATCATGTCATGAAAGAGAGTCGTCATAGCACGTTGATATGTTGCCCCAACGTTCTTCAACCCGAAGGGCATCACTTTGTAACAAAATGTTCCCCAAGGAGTAATGAAGGTAGTCTTCTACATGTCTTCAGGAGCCATTTTGATCTGATTGTAACCCGAGAAGCCATCCATGAAGGAGAATACAGAGAACTGAGGAGTGTTATCAACCAGCACATCGATGTGAGGAAGTGGAAAGTCATCTTTCGGGCTCGCCCTATTCAGATCACGGTAGTCTACACACATTCGCACTTTGCCGTCTTTCTTCGGCACTGGCACAATATTAGCGACCCATGAAGTATATTTTGTAACAGCTAGGAAACCAGCATCCCACTGTTTCTGAACTTCCTCCTTAATCTTCACAGCCATGTCCGGTCTGGTTCTTCTTAGCTTTTGTTTAATAGGCGGACATTCCTCTCGCAGTGGCAGACGGTGAACAACCATATCCGTATCCAACCCAGACATATCCTCGTACGACCAAGCAAATATGTCACTATAGTCTTTGAGCATCTCAACCAACCTTTGCTTGATGTCGCTCTGCAGCGCAGCCCCTATACGGATGTTTCTCACAACCTCTTCCGACCCCAAATTGATAATCTCAATGACTTCCTCATGCGGCAGAATGATTCTTTCTTCTTGTTTCAATAACCAGGTCAACTCTTCTGGTACTTCGCCCTCTTCAACAATCTCTTCCTCAGCTTGAAATACCGGGTGCTCAAAGTCGAAGCGAGTCATAGGCGGTTCATAGATGTCATCTGAAATAGTAATCCTGCAAAGGAAATGGTTAAATGCTTCAAAACGCATACAAAGCAAATAACCATGTTGCCATTTTATTGTAAAAGATAAAAACAGGAAAAACAGGGATCTCAACATTTGTATATGAAAAACGCCTTTATTTCATGATTAAACAATGTAATGTACATAACCAAATGGCCCTAAGCAAAATCACTATGCCTCGGGTAGGACACAAGATTATTCAACAATTACGAAAACAAATCATTACTGTTTAGTTGTCACAGGAACAGTTTCCCGGATAGACAAATTGCAGAGACTTTGTCCTGGCACGCTTGGCTTGATCCACGCATCCATATCACAGTCGCTATCTCCTTCTTCAGAATCGGAAACAGCATTGATAGTCTCGAAGCTCACTCCATGTGGTGTAATGGTTATCGGCCCTCTGAACTTGGGCGCTCCTGAAGAGGATGCTGATGACGAAGGATGATATCCAAGCCCAAACTTGTCATTCTTCACGGGAATCTCCAATACCTGACCCCAGCCCTTGGTTTTGCCTGCCTGCACTAGAGCCTGAGCCTCTTTGTAGGATGACACTGCCACATCTGACGCTTTACCTGGCACTGGAGCTTTGTCCTTAATTTGCAACCCCTCGAAGGCTTGACAGGGTGTTTCATGTATTTCGCCGTCGACCTCCACATATTTGAACGAAGACAAATGGCTAACCAGAATATCTTCTTCTCCATAAACAGTGACGACACTATCCCCCACCATATACTTCAGCTTTTGGTGCAACGTGGATGTGACTGCCCCGGCAGCATGGATCCATGGACGTCCCAGAAGGCAACTATACGCTGGCTGGATGTCCATTATATAGAATTCCGTTTCAAATATTTCAGGCCCTACCTGCAACGGTAGTGTTATTGATCCGAAAACCGACCTCCTCGTTCCATCGAACGCTCTCACCACTAAGTCACTGGGCGTGCAGATAATCCCCCTGACATCTAACTTCATCATGGCTTTCTTCGGTAGCACATTCAGGGAAGATCCAGTGTATACTAAAACATGGGACATGACCGTGCCCCAGCATTCGACTGACACATGCAATGCCATATTGTGCTCTCGCCCTCTCGGAGTCAAATCAAAGTCTGTGAAGCCCAAACTGTGCCCCGCGTTGACATGCGCCATCACCCCTTCTAACTGATTAACAGAAACCTCTTGAGGAACAAATGACGTGTCTAGAATCTTCAGCAAAGCGTTCCGATGGGCCTCAGAACATAACAGCAGCGATAAGATCGAGATCTTTGATGGCGTTTGCTGGAGATGCTCCACAATTTTGTAATCACTTTTACGAATGAGCCTCATAAACTCCTCCACATCCTTAAGTGACGTTTCCTTTTCATTTGACTGAGAAGGACCACTCTCAGTTGCCTTAGCTTTACCCTTGGCTACTCTTTTCTCCTCTACCTCAGGTGACGTGAAGATTCTTCCGCTTCTGGTTATACCCCCTGTTCCGACAACATTATCTACAACCCCAGCTGGTTGTCCATTGACTTCAATTTTCTCACCATCACAATATACCTCTAACCCGTAAGTCCACGACACTGCTTTAGTACTCTCAAAAGGAACCGATCCTGCTTTAGTAATTATGATCGTTGTCGCTTGCGCGAAAATAAGGTGCCGGCATGACAGAAGAGTCGCCACCTTTCGTTATTTATCCCTCAGAGCGGGAAAGGAAACGATCGGAAAAACCTGACGAATAAGGGTAAGACAAGGTCGTCGCAACCATTGTCTGGGTTCGGGAGTCGGTTACGCAAGGGGAAGGTATTAGCACCCCTCACGTCCGTCGTACTCGACGGGATCCTCGCTTGTTTGTTTACTTGGACGGGTTGGTTATAATCTATCCACCTATCAAGGCTGGCTGAAAAGGAAAAGAAAAATGACTCGGCAAAGCGTCGCACTTTGTGCCTACGTATTCTCATCAGAGAATGAGAAATCAGAGTCAACGTAGTTCGGCTAACTACGGGTTACAGGGAGAAAGGTTGCTCGCTAGGATATCGCATCCTATGCCTACGTACTTTCATCTGGTATGAAAGATCAGAGCAAACGTAGTTCGGGAAACTACAGGATAAATGGCTCAACTAGGAGGGAGACTATCAAGTCCTACTGTTATCATGCCATGGATTCATCCTATGGTTGAGGTTTGAACAGGGAACTCCTAGATGTTGTCATGCATAGGTTTCAACCTAAAAGTCTATCATCAAATCCTCATCAGAGGAAATGAGAGTCCTAAGGGATCATGTCAATGATACACAGAAACAGACAAAAACATCAGCTTTAACAGTAAAATGCATGCAATGCAAGTGAGGGAGGAAATGTGTGTGGGGTTTCAGCCCCCACAAGCTCATCTCAACCTCAAGCCAGTCATGAAATAACAGCAATCATACTGAAGATGAACAACATGCTATCAAGCAATGAACAGATAAAAGAAATGAAGTGCCATCAGGTAAACAAAACACACATGAGAAAGAATCATCTACTCTCTAATCCTAACCCTAATCACAGGATCTAAACAAATCTAAGCAAAGCTCTCAAGCAAAACTCTAAACAGGAGAAATCAATCCCAGTCTTCAAGCTTCAGAACAAGCTTACCAAAGAAAGGGAGCTAAGCAAGCAGACTCATAGTGTCTTCCTCAGGAAAGCACTAGGAGGTGTATACTCAGGAGTTATACCCTATGTGGCTCAACCACTGTGATCAGTTTATATTCCTCCTCAGGAGAAATTAAACTCACAAGCAGGCTCCAACATCACTGGATATTTAGGAAATCCTATCTGAACTAGTGGAACTAAATGAACAGACCCATAGGACCTTCCTCAGGAAAGTACTAGGAGGCTTCCACTTAGGAGTTGTATCCCATGTGGCTCAACAACATGTGATCAGTTTACATTCCTCCTCAGGAGAAATTAAACTCACAAGTTGGCTCCTACATCATTGGATACTTGAGAAATCCTAGATAAACTAAGGGAACTAAGTGAATAGACCCATAGGACCTTCCTCAGGAAAGTACTAGGAGGCTTCCACTTAGGAATTGTATCCCATGTGGCTCAACAACATGTGATCAGTTTACATTCCTCCTCAGGAGAAATTAAACTCACAAGTTGGCTCCAACATCATTGGATACTTAAGAAAGAGGTGAGAAGAAAGAATGAAAGTCATTCATAGTGCCTTCCTCAGGAAAGTACCATGAACTTCCTTCAAACTTCGGGATCTCAAACCTCACAGACAGGGGACAAGACAAGCTCTGGGTCTCTGAATCTTGATCTACAAGCTTCACTCCATGATGCTCTCCATCAAGGTCTTCAAGGAAACACAAGCCCCTCAGCAAATTCCTCAGAATGAACCCCACAGATGAACAGATAACCCACTGAACAGATCAAATCACCAGGCAACTTCAGAAAATACCTAAAAATACTAAACCAATGGGGAACAATCTAACAATTATTCACAAGGGTCCTCAACACCTACTCATAACATCTACAAAGGTCTCTACCTAAAAATCAAGATAAAACTCAACCAAAGAAAGTGACTCATCACCTAAACACAATCTAAACCCTAATTAGGATACCCTAAGTCTACCCTAATTAAACTAATCAAAATTTAATTCTAAAAATCTAGAAAAAAATCCTATGGGGAACTATGACTCATCATCTAATTGCACAAAAAAGAATGGATTAAAAACCCTAAGGGAATGTCCTAAAATAATTCCTACAAAATCAAATACCAAAATTAAACAATTAAAAGCTATTTAATTGGAAAATCTATTAAAAATATTAAACCTAAAAATAAAATCTCATTTTTATTTTTATAAATTTCTACCCATTTTCATCTACTCATATGAAAAAGAAGAATTTAAAAATCATTTTTTATTATTTTTTAATGAATTATTCAAGGCAGAAAAAAATAAAGGAAGAAAATAAAAGAAATAAAATGAATTAAGGGAGGGGGGGGTGCAACAAGTAAACGCGCCAGTTAAATTCATTGGGCCAGCAATAAAGGGGGGGGGCGAATAGAAACCAAGCCCAGAATGGCTGGTTTAATGAAACGACGCGTTTCATTATATTTGAAATTCCCTCTCTTTTCTCAGACTCAACCATCACCGTTGGATTAGAGGAAATTGTCAAACCTTGGACTCGATCCAACGGCCTCTCCTTCATCGTCCCAAATGGGACCTAGGGTTTTCAGAAACCCTTCTTCCATGCGCCAAGATTCAAGCTCTCCTATCTCTCTCCACACGCCACGGTTTGCCACGATTTAAAAACAAGAAATGCTCTACTAAATGAGCTCTACACAACCATACGTACAGTTTTCATTAATTCACCCTAGATTGTTCTAACAGAATGCATCAACATCTTGGTACAACCATGGTTCAGAATTTTGAACTGATATCAATCCTCACTAAACTCAAAACCAAAGCTACAATCTTGTTCTACATGCTATCCTGGTGATTCTAACCTAATTTATGCTACCTAAAACTCATTAAACAACCAATTATGGAAGATTAAAGAATTATGGTTCTGTTATGCAACCTCATGGATCGTGCCCTAGCTTTCAGTACTTGGTCATCTACCCTAATACAATCATTCTATACCTATAAAAACAACTAAAACTCAATAATTAAGATGGAAGAAAGTGAAGAAAGAACCTGTCAAGAAGTTAATGGTGAGGCTCGAGGGGATGCTTGGAGTCCTTGTAATTGCTCCAAGATGGTCCTACAATGGTCCTCAACCTTCTGTTTGCACTTGTATGGAAGGAGGATGCTTGTAGTGGGAGAAAACCAAAGTTACTTCAACTTGAAGAAACTTCTCCAATGGCTATGTACCCCTCTCTCTCCTCTGACTTGGCTCAAGTTTCACCAACCTCTGATCACTCTCTGATGCACTCCTTTTATAACAATTGATGGATGCTTCTAGAATCATCTAGAATGGTGTGGAAACTTCATGAAAGTCTCATGTGATGGTAAGTTGGATTTCTCATATACCATATGCTATGCCTTGCAATTCATTGCCAAATTCTCCTTACATGAGTTATTGAGTGTGTATGAGTGAAAAACAAGTGCATTTTTGGCTTGTGTAGGGTTTTGCAAAGTTGCCCTCTTATGCAAGCAACAAATTTCCAAAGGAACCTCATTTTTTAAGCCTCAAATGAAAATTCTACTTAAACCAATCTTCTCAAAATGGTTTTTCCAATCAAAATGATATATTGGATGACCTATTTTGGATTTGTAGATCTCCCAAATCACTTTTCAATTTCAACTTTTCAAAGTTATAAGCCTTTTTTAGTTCATTTTTGACCAATCATGGAATCTTGTGCTATGAGCTTTTTCAACAATTTGTGACCTTCTTTCTAGACTTAAAATCACATTTTGAGCAACTTTCATGTTTTGAGTTTTTCCATCTGAGGCTTGGAAATAGGAGTTTTAGGCATTGGCTAAAATGACCTATAACTGACAAATGACCAAAATACCTCTGCCTTGTTCAAACCATAAGTTGAGTTCCACAAATCCAATCAAGGACTTCTACCACTCAAATTAAAGCTAAGAAGATCCTCTTCAACATTCATGTTGACCAAGAAATCATAGGAATCCACCTACTAGGGCAAAAGTTGTCTGCAAGTTGGGTGACTTTCAAGGACCCAGATTCACACACCTCTACTGACCTGTAATTTGTCAAAACCATAACTTGAGCTCTGTAACTCCTATCAAGGACTTCCACCACTCAAATTAAAGCTAAGAACAAGCTCTACAACATTCATGTTGTGGGGAAGATGAGATATCAATCACATCTTGAGCTAAAACTGCCTGGAAGATAGGGATCAAATTAGGGTTTTTTCACTGACAATCCTTGGAAACCCTAACTCAAAACTTCTCAAACTCCTCAATCATGATGAGTTAGTCTAGGAATCATCTTTATAACATCTCTATACATCATTCCATGATCTCATGGCCCTTGGATTAAGTCTCAACCTTCTCCAAATCTTTAGTTATCCTAGGGTTGACCCAGTCAAAACCCTAATTCTACCATTCATGATTGAATCTTCTGAACTCTTGCAAAATGACTTCTCTGGGCTTCATGATGGCTATCAAGACATCTCATAGGCTTTCTCAAAACATCAAGTTCATTCTCAAAGTCTCAGAATCATCTGAGGAGCACCCACAACTTTCAAACTGTGAAGCACACAACCCTGGTTTCAACCCATTCCTCTGAGGATCTCTTGAACTTTCTGCTGAAGGTATCCACTTTCAAACACTCAATGAGTAAATAAATGTTGGTCAAATTTTGGGGTGCAACAGCTGCCCCTATTCAAACGGCTTGGACCTGACTGGGTGAGAAGCGAACGGCTCTCAGCCAATCAAGGTGCGAGACGGTTGAATACCGGTAAACCCGAAAATTTGCCAACTGCACGAGCACACGGTACTCTGCGGGGAACAAATCTTTGAATACTGCGACACTAGCTGCTCAACAACTAGCTGGAGAAATACTGATCTGTCATTGCCGTCAGTTATCCACATTAAATTCTTTTGACGTTGCCTTCAGACAACCACAACACCCAACCTCGCCGCCGGAGAACTGAATCTTCTGACATACCCCAACATTGCTGCTGGAAAACTGAATCTGACATCGCCGTCGGAAGCAAACATCGCTCTGAGAGACATTCGACATCGCCGTCGCACCAACATCATCTCTGCTGGGGATTTAAGGAGTCTGACATTGCCGTCAAACAAACATCCAACTTTGCTGCCGGAAACAAACATAACCTGACCTCGCCGTCGGATAATCAAAATACCCAACCTCACTGCTGGACAACTATATCACTGAACAATTCTGACCTGGGGTTCACCCTCGGTAAAGGGAACAAAAAGGTAAACTTGCATATTTGAAACTACTCCGCTGGGAATGAGGGACTTAACCGAGCACATTCTGATCTGGGGTTCACCCTCAGAACCATAACGAACATCGGAATACTGCTGCACACTGCCTGCCGTAGAACTTCATTATTAGAACTATATGAAACCCTGGCCCCTGGCCACTTCCAGCTTCAGCTAGAAAAGATCTTCAAGTATTTCTGAAGGTAAATGGAACCCTGGCCCCTGGCCACTCCAGATCCGCTGGAGAATCTTCAAGTATTTATGAAGAAAGATGAAACCCTGCCCGTCGGCTATTCCAGCTTCAGCTAGAAAAACATCCTTGGCCTTCAAGGATATAAACTTTGCCCGTCGGCAACTCTGCAGGAGGTATCTTCGACTTCAGTCTGAAGAACTGGTCCTTGGCCTTCAAGGATACATGGATATGCCTTCAGGCAACTCCGCCTCTGCTATAGAGCATCCGAGACTTCAGTCAGGGATATACTTCGGCCTTCAGTCCGAAAGAATGAATCCTAGGTCCTTCATGACCTTGGGGAATAACCTTGCCTTTAGGCACCTTCGCTTCAGCTTAGGAAATCTGTGACTTCAGTCAGAGAAATGGTATCCTGAGCCACTCATGACTCCACGGGGATTCAAACACTTTGCCTTCAGGCAAAACTCCGCTTCAGCTGGAGAAACATCTTTGACTTCAGTCAGAAGAAACACTATTCACTTGATCGCAATCAATCATCACCTCAGGACAACTGACTTGGTCTTCAGACCAACACGGATCATCTTGAATACAAAATTTGGAACCTTGTCTTCAGCCACACGTTGATTCATCAACAAGGACATCTGAGCTCACAGGAACCTTCTGATATCGCCATCGGGCGCTTACGAAATCCATCTTCAGATTAGACATCGTTGCTGGGGAAACATCTTCGACTTCAATCAAAAGACGTATCATTCACTTGATCGCACTCCATCATCACCTCAGGATAACTGACCTGGTCTTCAGACCCTACGTGAATCACTCTGTTGTATCTACAACCCTGGAACCTTGTCTTCAGCCACCCGTTGATTCTTCAACACGGAAATCTGGACTTACCGGAACCTTCTGATATCGCCTTCCAGGCGCTTATGAAATCCATCTTCAGATTAGACATCATTGCTGGAGCAGTCATATCACGCTGCTATTCTCTTGACATCCTGTCAAGTCGTCGCTAAATAAAAGCAAACATGCCGGGTCACCGGGCATAATCACCAGGTTAACAACTTTGTTGAGGAGAGAGGAATGAGGGTTCACCCAAACAATCCTGACGACTCACTGGGGAAAAGGAAGAAGGGTTCACCCAAACAACCTTGTAGACTTTGCTGTAGAAAGACGAGAGAGTTCACCCAAACGACTTCAACAACTGCTGGGGAATAACGACAGAGTTCACTCAGACGATTCCTACCAACTTTACTGGGGAGTAAGTACTCCTGCACGGGGAAAGCGATAAATGCTCTGAACGGCTTTCTGGGGGAACGACCCTTCTAGGGAACATAGCCCTCGGGCTACAAGACACTCAAGTCATTACGTCCTCAAACTCACGGGGATAAACAAACTTCGGTTTGCTGGGCCATCCTTCAGGATCCGCTTGGGGAAACATTCCATCTGCCAATCATGACTGTGCTCGGCTGGGGGATATCAATCTACCTGCCTGCTGCTGGGGAAAAGCCCTCCACTCTGTTGGGGGGTTCCAGGAATCTCCCTGGGCCACTCTTGTTGGAGGAGCTATTAGGGAGCTCAGGTATCATACTAAGCAAACAACTCGGGAAGCTGTACTGGGGTCTTAAGAATCGTCTTAAGCGAATGGCCCTGCTGAGGAATTCGAGAATCATCTTGAAGACTTCGCTGGGGATCTCAAAAATCATCTTGAGCGAGCAGCTGCGGGGATTACACCGGGGTCTTTTAGAATCATCTAAGAAAACAACCTTGCTGGGGAGAACATCAAGAATCGTCCTGAGCAACCGGTCTTTCGGTGGAACACCTGTAAGGCAAGAATGATAATGACCTAGATCATGCTCATGATGCATATGCTTCTGCGCCATGCCCCACACAGTGGAAATGCTATGCGTTTATGCTAAATGCCATGCAATCATGCACAATGCTATGTGTCGTTTAAATGCTATGCAGTCATGCACAATGCTATGCAATCATGCACAATGATGCGATCCTATCAGCAAAATAAATGCCGAAGGGGGAAATCCTCCTGTCAAGGAGCAAGAACTATTCAGGCGGAGGAGTCATCCTGCTGAGGAGAATGTGAACACGCCAATATCAATTAGGCTCTGTCTGGGGAATTAATCTTCCGTTGACTGCTGCAGGGGATGAAGCTCTACGAGAACTTGGATCTGCTGATATCAATCACGAGAATGAATTGCGCGGCCGTCTCGGCTACTCTTCTGGGGATGACCACTTTGTGGGGAACCAACTTCAGTTGCTCGACACTCCACTGGGGAAAAACCAATCATGATCTGATCAACTTCCAAGGATTCGGATCTCTGGGACATCTACAAACTCGGCTGAGGAAGGAGAAATCATTCTGCTTTGCTGGAGAGAGTACGACTCTGGAGAAATACATCATTAGCTGCCCCACGCTCTGCTGGGGAAAATTGATCATGACCTGATTAACTCCCGAGGATTCTGCTTTTCTGCGGACTCAGCCGGGGAGAGAAATCACTCTACTTCACTGGAGAGTACAACTCTGATGGGGAAACTCAATTTCGCCGGGGAAGAAAGAATCATCTGCCTTCGGGGGAGAGTACAACTCTGCAAGGGAATACAACATCAGCTGTTCCAACACTCTACTGGGGAAGAGGGAATCATCGATCTTCAGGAGAGAGCATGACTTTGGTGCGGAATCTCAATTCCACTGGAGACTTCAGTCTGGCATCATCAGTTACTGCATACTTCGGTATACGACTAGCTTCCTACGAAACCTGCACTTGTGACCCGGTGCGGGGGAAATCCTGCTTCAGCGACTTTACCGGGGAAAACACGAGCTTCGGCACCCGAACACTTCTCTGAAATCTGCACTTGTGACCCGGTGCTGGGGAAGACGACATCATTCTTTGGTGCTTGGCTTAGCTGACGAAGTGACCTACCTTCAGGATGCGTCTGCTTGGGGAAGAGAATCACCTCTACCTGGGGAAGACATATCAATGCTTACTATTCTGCATTCTGATTCTGCGGAGGAGAGACTACTGAACTCTGCTGGAGAAGGAGGACTCATCCTGCTTCGGGGATATCAATCCTGGTCTACTGAGGGCAATCTTGACCCTAATCTGATGAGGGATAAACGCCATCTCAATCTGCTGCAGTCTCCAACTGTACAGGGGGAACAACCTTAAATCGTGCATCTCTGCTGAGAAACGATCCTGATTCAACAACGTCAACACAGGGAATACAGGCTACCAATCATGGAGTCAAGTAATAGGTTATGCTGTAGGATAGCAACCCAATGACCGCAAGGCTTCTTCAGAAGGTCCAGGTTTTGACGGGGTAATGACACGATTCCCCGATACTCAATTCTTGCTAGGGTGAACAAACTCATTTGAACAACCTGCCCCTAGCGTAATTCAACTTGCCCCAATCCGACCTTTGGGAATAATTCATTCTGAGCCGAAAACAACTGGCAACAAGACAATCTTCAGAGGGCTTGCCCCAGCATCTGCACAACGGGAGGATTCATCCTCAACTGATCAACCCTCAGCATGGTTAGCTTCAATATCTCTGAAGTAGTTTGCCCCTGAACGAGCGATGAGCGACTCAACATGCTCTGATCGAATGCTGGAGGGATCTGCGCTCAAATCGCAAGAATTCTGGATAACTGCCCCTGATTGGGTCTCGAGAAGATTCACTTCCGATCAACCGCTGCTTGCATAAACTGCCCCATAATCAAATGATGCTCCGGGACTTGTCCTCAGACAAACCGATTCCAAACTCACTGGAAGTCATTGCCCCAAATTCACCGGGCTTCGCAGCATACCGTTCTGATCCAGACCTCTGACGATTCAGTCCTGATTGACTATTCCCTGTTTAAGTTCCTTCGTATCAGCTACCAACCTGCAATCAAAATTGTTTATTCACGAATGGTAATTCTAATGCAGTGTTCATGCAAATTTCGAAAAACGTTGTACTGTCACTCATTTACGTGTCATGCTAGTGAGTGACGAATGAACTCAAGAGTTCAAACGTAGTGCTGATGCGATCAGTGAAAAATGCAATAAGGATATGATTAGCAAATCATGAAGGAGTCAGGTTACTCAACCTTATCGTAATGCGCTTTTAGAATAAACCCTGCCTCAATTAGGTCTTTTAAGGGTTGTATCGTGGTCGGGTTCACGGTTAGTGAAACAAAGGATATTTGGCTCAAATTATGATTTGTACCCACCCCTTCTACGTGATGTTCTCCGATCCTAAAGTTCAGTTAACTTAGCTCGAGCGCTCTCCTCTTCAGGAGGTATGTTGAACATTGGGAACAACTGGTTAAAGAATTCGCGAGGTGTTTCGGAGTGACAGTTACTCCTTTCTCGTTTTCGGTGTTTGTGTCTACACGACTTTGTCCTTGTTTGAGGATTTTTCTTTTTATAATCCTTTCTTTTTCATTCTTTTGTTTTGATTCCCTAATTTTTGCCTGGACTGACTCCTTTTGAGTTCTTTTCGATTTTTCTTTTGAGGTCCAGCGGGATGCCCTGATTTTTTGCCTAAGTATTTGCTTTCTAGCGTTTCTTTTCTTTCACTTAGCGGGCTTTCTTATTTCTTTTTCTTTTGGAACGAGTCGTGCGACACTGGTTGTCTTGATTGCTCCGAAAGGATTATAACTGCCTCACTCCTGATTGGTGAGGTTTAACCATTGTGGTTGATGAGGTACGACCTCTGGAGAGGAATATGATGTGACTGGTCCTCGAAGGACAACACTCCTCTGTAAGACTTGAACGCTCGGTCAAGCTAACTGACAACTACCCTGCCCCAGGTTAAGATGCAAGGGTTTAACAATCCGAAAGAAACTCCTACTTCTCGGCTCGAAGTGGTTAACAAGGGATTCTCTTCCTTATCTCTCCGGTGTTTAGGGGATTTGAAACAATGCCTTGTACGTCATCGGCAAAGTTTTATCTGAAAGCAATACGATCATCGGTTATGAGTATTCAGTTTCATCATTCTCCCTCCGCTCATTGCTAATCATAGTAATAAAGTGGAGTAAATAAAATGCAAGTGCCAGTGCAATGCAGTAAATGAGTGACAACGACATAACTAATTCAGAAGAAATGCATAATCACTTTATTATCATTACCATTCGAAACATACAATGTTTTAACAGCAAGTAGTAACTAACAGAAAAGAAACTACGAATGCAAATGGTAAAAAGCCCGAGGACTGCCAATGCTGAGGACGTCTGCCTGTCTGGATCACTGGCTTCTGGAAACAACCCTCTGAATCTACGAGCTCAAACAGCTGAGAGGTCGCCACGTACAACCAAGACTCCATCTGGAAAGGAAATACACCCTTGGTCGATCAATTGCTGCACCTTCGCCTGGAAAGCCTTGCAATCTTCAGTTGAATGCCCCAGAGATCCACCATGGTAGCCACACTGAGCATGAGGATCGTACCCTGGAGTGTAAGGCTCTAGCACGGGCTTGAGAGCTTTCGGTTCCACCAAGGAATTCTGAACCAACAGCGGAAGAATCTGGCTATACGGCACAGGCACTGGCTGGAAAGAAGCATTCCTTTGTTCCACGTGGTTGCGAGGTCTTTTGTGATCCTGGGGCTGGTATTCTTTCCGCCCAGGAGCAAGAGGTCGTCGTTTCTGAATGGCGACGGTCTCTCGTTTAGGCGCTTGTGTCCTCGAACTCGATCCAGGTAGAAACTGCGAGCGAGGCGATTCAGTCACCAAAGGTCGCGGGACATATTCCAGATCTTTCTCAGCTTCAGGCAAAGGAGTGGAATCATCCACCTCTTCCGCAGGGTAAGTGATAAACTTTCCCGATGCTCTTATGCCGCCCGACACAAGCCTAATTGCCCTTGAGTCGATCAGGTCCTGAATCTTATTCCGGAGAGCCTTACATGTTTCAACATGGTGCCCCGGTGCTCCAGAGTGGAAATCACAACGCATGCTGAGATCAACGTCTGATGACACGTCATCTGGTGGATTTGCGGTCCGAAGCTTGAGAACACGGTTCTGAACCAACAGCGGCAGCAGCTGGGCATAACTCACAGGTAGTGGGTCTATAGCTCTATCAAGTAGCTTCTTCTTTTGACTATAACCTTCAGGATTATTCTGAGATGCCCGGCGCGGCTGCTGACGAGACAGGTTTCGAGCTTCATGCTGTGTAGAGGGTCCATGAGGTCCACTTGGCTTCGGCACAGGTGGCACTGACGGCAATGGGGGAAGCACTTTGGTCTCTTCCTTGGGTGCTTGACCACTCTCCTTATTTAGCATACTCCTCACCACTCCCATGAGAAAGCTCAACTGATTCTGCAGCTGCTGATTCTCCTCTCTGAGCACTTGCTGGTCCAGACGCACTGCCTGTATGTCATTCATGACCTGCCCCAGCTGGCTTTGGACTTTTCCCAGTTCAGCTTGTATCTGCTCCATTAGTCTGAGCTGCCAGATTCTGAGTCAAACCTGCAAACACAAAGGTTAGAAGACAAGTCCCGACTTCTGCCATGCAAGATGAATTACGGGTGTCTGTACGTTCAGGAGATCACCCCTGATTTTGGTGTCAACGTGCCAACATAGTGTTAATGCAGTGATAAGACTGGATCCATTCATGGAAGAAAATATCTCATATTGCTCGGGACACCAGGATCAGGGTACGAAACGCGCCTGCAGCACAGACACATGCTAATGGAATGCAAACATGAATATGCAAGCTAATGCAAAATGCAGTCATGCAACAATATATCCAGGTGGCTGCTGTGGAGATTCGGTATCAACAGTCACTGATGAGAAGGAAACCCCGGTGTAAAACCACTGATCTGATCTGCTGTGAATAACCATCTGGTAGGATCGAGATCAAAATTCTGCTCTGTCAAGAACGAAAGCCTGATAATAAAGACCCCGGATGCAAGATCAAGGAACATCTGTTGATGAAGTCTTCGGACCCCAAATCACAAATCTGCCCTCTCAGGAACAAATACACAGCTGCTGATGAGATCTTCAAACCCTACTCAAAATCTGCCCTATCAAGAACAAACAACAACTGCCGATGAGATCTTCAGACCCCACTCAAAAAATCTGCTCCATCCAGAACAAACCTCTGATAACAATGCACTGCTCAAAGCCTGCTCTATCAAGAACAGACAAACATCTGATGATAAGATCCTCTGATCAAACCCTTGCTCTATCAAGAACGTATCTGCAACTGAGAACCCAACATAACTGATTCACTGTCAAGAAAACCAGGTAGTCTGGAGGTCAAAGTTTCCTGCAATATCCCAACCCCACTCACAGGTATGATGGACCTAATCCACGGACAAAGGTACGGCATCATATGCGGTCGTCAGCGTCACAGACATTCATGAGTGACAATACGATTCCCAGAAGGAGTGGCATCATCAAGTCATGAAGAGGCCTCTCTTAGCTGACTTCCAAATGATCGGTCCCCAGAGTCGACAATCCTCACGTCTGGACTCCCCTCAGATCCTCAGGACCGGAAAAGGAGCACCTCTGCAAGAATCTCGTCTGAGCGGAGATTTTCGTAGGGAACTGTGCCTGCTCAGCAGACAGGTTCGTCTACTACTTCTCCACAACTATATCTAGGTGTGTACTCAAGCCCAGGTCCGGCTTTTCACTCACAGTAACATCCCTTTCCCACAGCAGCACAGATAATCATATCAAACTGGAAATAAAATGCAGGAAATAGAATGCGGGAAGTAAAGTGCGGGAAGTAAAAATGCGATAAATAAACGCAACCCAACAAGCAAACACACAAACGATAGGATTGACTCGCGTAGGGAACCGGAGAACCAGAGATTCTGGGTATTTCCCCAGCAGAGTCGCCAGCTGTCGCTTGCGCGAAAATAAGGTGCCGGCATGACAGAAGAGTCGCCACCTTTCGTTATTTATCCCTCAGAGCGGGAAAGGAAACGATCGGAAAAACCTGACGAATAAGGGTAAGACAAGGTCGTCGCAACCATTGTCTGGGTTCGGGAGTCGGTTACGCAAGGGGAAGGTATTAGCACCCCTCACGTCCGTCGTACTCGACGGGATCCTCGCTTGTTTGTTTACTTGGACGGGTTGGTTATAATCTATCCACCTATCAAGGCTGGCTGAAAAGGAAAAGAAAAATGACTCGGCAAAGCGTCGCACTTTGTGCCTACGTATTCTCATCAGAGAATGAGAAATCAGAGTCAACGTAGTTCGGCTAACTACGGGTTACAGGGAGAAAGGTTGCTCGCTAGGATATCGCATCCTATGCCTACGTACTTTCATCTGGTATGAAAGATCAGAGCAAACGTAGTTCGGGAAACTACAGGATAAATGGCTCAACTAGGAGGGAGACTATCAAGTCCTACTGTTATCATGCCATGGATTCATCCTATGGTTGAGGTTTGAACAGGGAACTCCTAGATGTTGTCATGCATAGGTTTCAACCTAAAAGTCTATCATCAAATCCTCATCAGAGGAAATGAGAGTCCTAAGGGATCATGTCAATGATACACAGAAACAGACAAAAACATCAGCTTTAACAGTAAAATGCATGCAATGCAAGTGAGGGAGGAAATGTGTGTGGGGTTTCAGCCCCCACAAGCTCATCTCAACCTCAAGCCAGTCATGAAATAACAGCAATCATACTGAAGATGAACAACATGCTATCAAGCAATGAACAGATAAAAGAAATGAAGTGCCATCAGGTAAACAAAACACACATGAGAAAGAATCATCTACTCTCTAATCCTAACCCTAATCACAGGATCTAAACAAATCTAAGCAAAGCTCTCAAGCAAAACTCTAAACAGGAGAAATCAATCCCAGTCTTCAAGCTTCAGAACAAGCTTACCAAAGAAAGGGAGCTAAGCAAGCAGACTCATAGTGTCTTCCTCAGGAAAGCACTAGGAGGTGTATACTCAGGAGTTATACCCTATGTGGCTCAACCACTGTGATCAGTTTATATTCCTCCTCAGGAGAAATTAAACTCACAAGCAGGCTCCAACATCACTGGATATTTAGGAAATCCTATCTGAACTAGTGGAACTAAATGAACAGACCCATAGGACCTTCCTCAGGAAAGTACTAGGAGGCTTCCACTTAGGAGTTGTATCCCATGTGGCTCAACAACATGTGATCAGTTTACATTCCTCCTCAGGAGAAATTAAACTCACAAGTTGGCTCCTACATCATTGGATACTTGAGAAATCCTAGATAAACTAAGGGAACTAAGTGAATAGACCCATAGGACCTTCCTCAGGAAAGTACTAGGAGGCTTCCACTTAGGAATTGTATCCCATGTGGCTCAACAACATGTGATCAGTTTACATTCCTCCTCAGGAGAAATTAAACTCACAAGTTGGCTCCAACATCATTGGATACTTAAGAAAGAGGTGAGAAGAAAGAATGAAAGTCATTCATAGTGCCTTCCTCAGGAAAGTACCATGAACTTCCTTCAAACTTCGGGATCTCAAACCTCACAGACAGGGGACAAGACAAGCTCTGGGTCTCTGAATCTTGATCTACAAGCTTCACTCCATGATGCTCTCCATCAAGGTCTTCAAGGCAACACAAGCCCCTCAGCAAATTCCTCAGAATGAACCCCACAGATGAACAGATAACCCACTGAACAGATCAAATCACCAGGCAACTTCAGAAAATACCTAAAAATACTAAACCAATGGGGAACAATCTAACAATTATTCACAAGGGTCCTCAACACCTACTCATAACATCTACAAAGGTCTCTACCTAAAAATCAAGATAAAACTCAACCAAAGAAAGTGACTCATCACCTAAACACAATCTAAACCCTAATTAGGATACCCTAAGTCTACCCTAATTAAACTAATCAAAATTTAATTCTAAAAATCTAGAAAAAAATCCTATGGGGAACTATGACTCATCATCTAATTGCACAAAAAAGAATGGATTAAAAACCCTAAGGGAATGTCCTAAAATAATTCCTACAAAATCAAATACCAAAATTAAACAATTAAAAGCTATTTAATTGGAAAATCTATTAAAAATATTAAACCTAAAAATAAAATCTCATTTTTATTTTTATAAATTTCTACCCATTTTCATCTACTCATATGAAAAAGAAGAATTTAAAAATCATTTTTTATTATTTTTTAATGAATTATTCAAGGCAGAAAAAAATAAAGGAAGAAAATAAAAGAAATAAAATGAATTAAGGGAGGGGGGGGTGCAACAAGTAAACGCGCCAGTTAAATTCATTGGGCCAGCAATAAAGGGGGGGGGGCGAATAGAAACCAAGCCCAGAATGGCTGGTTTAATGAAACGACGCGTTTCATTATATTTGAAATTCCCTCTCTTTTCTCAGACTCAACCATCACCGTTGGATTAGAGGAAATTGTCAAACCTTGGACTCGATCCAACGGCCTCTCCTTCATCGTCCCAAATGGGACCTAGGGTTTTCAGAAACCCTTCTTCCATGCGCCAAGATTCAAGCTCTCCTATCTCTCTCCACACGCCACGGTTTGCCACGATTTAAAAACAAGAAATGCTCTACTAAATGAGCTCTACACAACCATACGTACAGTTTTCATTAATTCACCCTAGATTGTTCTAACAGAATGCATCAACATCTTGGTACAACCATGGTTCAGAATTTTGAACTGATATCAATCCTCACTAAACTCAAAACCAAAGCTACAATCTTGTTCTACATGCTATCCTGGTGATTCTAACCTAATTTATGCTACCTAAAACTCATTAAACAACCAATTATGGAAGATTAAAGAATTATGGTTCTGTTATGCAACCTCATGGATCGTGCCCTAGCTTTCAGTACTTGGTCATCTACCCTAATACAATCATTCTATACCTATAAAAACAACTAAAACTCAATAATTAAGATGGAAGAAAGTGAAGAAAGAACCTGTCAAGAAGTTAATGGTGAGGCTCGAGGGGATGCTTGGAGTCCTTGTAATTGCTCCAAGATGGTCCTACAATGGTCCTCAACCTTCTGTTTGCACTTGTATGGAAGGAGGATGCTTGTAGTGGGAGAAAACCAAAGTTACTTCAACTTGAAGAAACTTCTCCAATGGCTATGTACCCCTCTCTCTCCTCTGACTTGGCTCAAGTTTCACCAACCTCTGATCACTCTCTGATGCACTCCTTTTATAACAATTGATGGATGCTTCTAGAATCATCTAGAATGGTGTGGAAACTTCATGAAAGTCTCATGTGATGGTAAGTTGGATTTCTCATATACCATATGCTATGCCTTGCAATTCATTGCCAAATTCTCCTTACATGAGTTATTGAGTGTGTATGAGTGAAAAACAAGTGCATTTTTGGCTTGTGTAGGGTTTTGCAAAGTTGCCCTCTTATGCAAGCAACAAATTTCCAAAGGAACCTCATTTTTTAAGCCTCAAATGAAAATTCTACTTAAACCAATCTTCTCAAAATGGTTTTTCCAATCAAAATGATATATTGGATGACCTATTTTGGATTTGTAGATCTCCCAAATCACTTTTCAATTTCAACTTTTCAAAGTTATAAGCCTTTTTTAGTTCATTTTTGACCAATCATGGAATCTTGTGCTATGAGCTTTTTCAACAATTTGTGACCTTCTTTCTAGACTTAAAATCACATTTTGAGCAACTTTCATGTTTTGAGTTTTTCCATCTGAGGCTTGGAAATAGGAGTTTTAGGCATTGGCTAAAATGACCTATAACTGACAAATGACCAAAATACCTCTGCCTTGTTCAAACCATAAGTTGAGTTCCACAAATCCAATCAAGGACTTCTACCACTCAAATTAAAGCTAAGAAGATCCTCTTCAACATTCATGTTGACCAAGAAATCATAGGAATCCACCTACTAGGGCAAAAGTTGTCTGCAAGTTGGGTGACTTTCAAGGACCCAGATTCACACACCTCTACTGACCTGTAATTTGTCAAAACCATAACTTGAGCTCTGTAACTCCTATCAAGGACTTCCACCACTCAAATTAAAGCTAAGAACAAGCTCTACAACATTCATGTTGTGGGGAAGATGAGATATCAATCACATCTTGAGCTAAAACTGCCTGGAAGATAGGGATCAAATTAGGGTTTTTTCACTGACAATCCTTGGAAACCCTAACTCAAAACTTCTCAAACTCCTCAATCATGATGAGTTAGTCTAGGAATCATCTTTATAACATCTCTATACATCATTCCATGATCTCATGGCCCTTGGATTAAGTCTCAACCTTCTCCAAATCTTTAGTTATCCTAGGGTTGACCCAGTCAAAACCCTAATTCTACCATTCATGATTGAATCTTCTGAACTCTTGCAAAATGACTTCTCTGGGCTTCATGATGGCTATCAAGACATCTCATAGGCTTTCTCAAAACATCAAGTTCATTCTCAAAGTCTCAGAATCATCTGAGGAGCACCCACAACTTTCAAACTGTGAAGCACACAACCCTGGTTTCAACCCATTCCTCTGAGGATCTCTTGAACTTTCTGCTGAAGGTATCCACTTTCAAACACTCAATGAGTAAATAAATGTTGGTCAAATTTTGGGGTGCAACAGCTGCCCCTATTCAAACGGCTTGGACCTGACTGGGTGAGAAGCGAACGGCTCTCAGCCAATCAAGGTGCGAGACGGTTGAATACCGGTAAACCCGAAAATTTGCCAACTGCACGAGCACACGGTACTCTGCGGGGAACAAATCTTTGAATACTGCGACACTAGCTGCTCAACAACTAGCTGGAGAAATACTGATCTGTCATTGCCGTCAGTTATCCACATTAAATTCTTTTGACGTTGCCTTCAGACAACCACAACACCCAACCTCGCCGCCGGAGAACTGAATCTTCTGACATACCCCAACATTGCTGCTGGAAAACTGAATCTGACATCGCCGTCGGAAGCAAACATCGCTCTGAGAGACATTCGACATCGCCGTCGCACCAACATCATCTCTGCTGGGGATTTAAGGAGTCTGACATTGCCGTCAAACAAACATCCAACTTTGCTGCCGGAAACAAACATAACCTGACCTCGCCGTCGGATAATCAAAATACCCAACCTCACTGCTGGACAACTATATCACTGAACAATTCTGACCTGGGGTTCACCCTCGGTAAAGGGAACAAAAAGGTAAACTTGCATATTTGAAACTACTCCGCTGGGAATGAGGGACTTAACCGAGCACATTCTGATCTGGGGTTCACCCTCAGAACCATAACGAACATCGGAATACTGCTGCACACTGCCTGCCGTAGAACTTCATTATTAGAACTATATGAAACCCTGGCCCCTGGCCACTTCCAGCTTCAGCTAGAAAAGATCTTCAAGTATTTCTGAAGGTAAATGGAACCCTGGCCCCTGGCCACTCCAGATCCGCTGGAGAATCTTCAAGTATTTATGAAGAAAGATGAAACCCTGCCCGTCGGCTATTCCAGCTTCAGCTAGAAAAACATCCTTGGCCTTCAAGTTCACTTCACCAATTGGGCCCAGAAGGGGTGCGTATAGGAAGAGCGCGCCAGGCCCAATTCAATTCAGAAAATAAAAATGAAAAATCAAAGAAAATGGAAAAAACTTGGTACGAATAGCAAGGATCTCACGCGTGTTTTCCATTGGGCCTCCAAGCTGGGGTGTTGGTAGCAAAATATGACTTAAGCCCAATTAACTCAGAGTTAATGAAATGGGGCGTTTCATGCTCTCAGACTCCTTCACAAAATTTCAATCAATTCTGGCCGTTGGATCAGGCTTTGGTCAAAGTCTCACCTAGGATCTAAGGGTCCTCCCATCGTCTTCTTCATTTGAATCTTGGAGGGAGAAAAGCCATGGTTGATCAGAGCTTCAAGCTTCATCTTCTCCAAATACAACTTTCTTAATCCTCATCAAAACCCTAACATAAACACATCATCTTGCTCGTTTTTCCACAAGGAACTCAACCATACTATCCATTTGTATTGAAACCCTCTCCTTCTCAAAACACGAAGACATGCTCAAAAATGGCTCAAACAAGAATCATCACCAAACTCAAAATTGAATAGCTTAACATCAACTAAACCTCACACCGAGTAAAATCCACCATCAAACCAGGTTTAAACCTCCAATAATCGTCAGATACGAGCCTCAACAGAAAATGTGATCAACCTAATTTTGTCTCTAAATCATGCCAATTGTTACCAGAATCCACCTAGCCATGTTCTACAATTCTTACCACTATCTAAAACCTAAAGAAACTTCATGAATCGAGCCATAGCAAGAATTTTACATACCTGCAAATCTTGGATGAACAGAGTGGTAAAACCTCCAAATCAAGCTCCAAGATCTTCCAGATACCTTCACTGAAGTATGATCTAGCTTCTGTATGCATCAAATTGGATTGAAACCTCTTGAATCCTGGAATCCGATTCTGACTTGCAAGAGATGAATCTAAAATTCTCTCTCACGATTTTGCACCAATCTTGCCTTGAATTGTATCTGGAATCATTCACCAACACCAAAGGAAGCTATTGAACACAAAAGAATGGATTGAAATGGATCAAATTGTTGTAACCGATTCTGTTTTGCAAATGGAAAACTCAAGATGCAATCTCTCAATTCTCCCTAAATCTCCACCAACCAATGCCTCAGATCACTTCTAATCCTTATATAGAACATGAATGAAAGCTCTAGAAACTTCTAGATTGATCCAATGAGAAGTTCCATATCTCTTGCATTTGAAAATATCATGAGAAATTCACATATGGTAGCTGAGTTTCAAGCTTCTATTTGCACCTCATTCTGATCCAAATTCTCACCACATGACATATTGAATGTGTTAGGATTCAATAGAGCCTTGGTTATGCTTTGAAGAATGGTTTTGCAATTGTTACTTATGATGTAAGTAACCATTTTACAAAGGAAGTCATTGAATTATCCCTCAACTCAAAAATGTGGCAATTTCAATGTTTTCAAAATATATTTTCCAATCAATTTGGTATGTCATATGGCTTGGTTTGGACCCATAGCTCAAAAATCCCAATTTTCATCCTTGGTTCATTTAAAATTCACCCTTATTTTAGGCCATTTTTGCAATTTTGTGATACAAGCCCTTCCAATCACCCATGACCTCTTACCTAGCCCAAAAACATCATTCTAAACATATCTCATGTTGAACATTTTTCCATTTGAGGAGTGGAAGATGGAGATTTTGACCTATGTTGAAAAATGACCTATAATCATCAATACCCAAAATACCCCTGGATTGCCAAGACCATAACTTGAGTTCCACAAATCTTCTTGAGGACTTCTAGTACTCAAATTAAAGCTAAGAGATCAAGCCCTACAATTATTATGTTGGCCAAGAATCCATTTGAAAACTCCTTGATGGGAAAAAGTTGCTTGGAAGTCAAGTGACTTTCACAGATAAATTTCAGTGCCCTCTGATGACCCATAACTTGCAAGAACCATAACTTGAGTTCTACAAATCTTCTTGAAGACTTATAGTACTCAAATTAAAGCTATTGAGAAGCTCTACAAGTTTCATGTTGGCCAAGAATCCATTTGAAACTTTCATTTTGACTTATCTGGCTTGGAAGTTAGGCCTAAATTAGGGGATTTTACACTGAAACCCTAATTTGGTAACTCCTCCTCCTCTTGATCCTTTTTTATTTATCCTTGGTACCACACAACACATGTATCAACATATAAATTCATGAACCCCACATCCTTCAATTAAGCCTTGATGCTCTTCAATCACTCAGTTGACCTAGGGTTGACCCAGATGAAACCCTAGTTGACTGCACTTCAACTGTGGCTCTTGTACTTGAATCAATGACTTGTCTCATCTTCAATATGACCCTCTAGGCATTTCATAAGCTTTTTACACATCCCATACCCTCAATTAATAGCTCATACCCCCATTGATTACCTTCAACACACCTCAGACTAGGAAAGAAATCCACCTGTTGACACTCAAACTTCTCAAAGCTTCAACCCATTCCTTGATGACTTGGATAGTCTTAAACTTGAATAAAAACCCTTGATATGCTTCTTTAGATAAGAATGGAACTTGATCCCTTGTTGGATGCCTTGCTATGCTATGCTATGCAAATGATTAGATTATGTACATGGTTCAATATGCAAATGATAATGCAATTAAAACATAAACCAGGTGAAATAGGTTGAGCAAATTTTAGGGTGAAACACAGACCCAAAATTGGCGCCATTTTATTGCAAGCACAAAACTAAGTTGTATAACCATCGTATCCATAGAGATTGGTGGTTTTAAAGACCGTTCGACAACTTTTAAGATTCTAAGTATATAAGGGTTTTGTAGTTGTTGTGATGCGTGAAAGTAAATGACATAAAATAAATGTCAGAAAGTAAAATTGATATTTCAGTGTTAAAAGTTAGAAAACTTGCTATGTGTAAATTTTGTCATCATGTATTTATCATGATAACCATAGGTCAGTAATATACTCCTCTACTCAGATATTAATATTACCATGTACTGATCTCATTTGTATCTATTATTAGTCTCAACAACGTGAGATAATTGCATTACCTAATAGTCTATATCTCGGTCTATTAACCAACATAATGCATTACGTTCTGACAATTACGAAATAACAAAACTCCACAACGATCCCAGTACACTACGTGAGGATATTAAATATAACTGATCGATGGTTTTTACACGTTATTTTACCATTTATGTCAGTTAATCATTTGTTTTGTCTTGTCGAATTTTAGTTGTTTTTATTACATTTTATGCGCCGATTTGGTATTTTCACTGTTTCTAGGTTCAGGTATACAATAAAGGAGAAGCAGAGCGAAAACCGGGAAAAAATGGCAAGATTTCAGAAGAGTTTTGTTGTGAAATCTTTAGTAGTCTGCACGAAAACGATCATAACTGGAGTTCCGGGAATCCTTTTGAGGCGTTCTAAAAACCTCCGGAAAGCTAAGAGAGAGCTATGACTTTCGTGTTGGAGTCGAAGTCAGATTCGAAATAGGGGTGCAACACAGGTGCCCGTGTTGTGTGACACGACCTGTGTTGCAGGATGTGCTTAGAAAAGGTGATTTTTGGAGAAAAAACAGTGGCACAACACGGGTGCCCGTGTCGTGTGACACGGCCCGTGTTGTGACACCTAGGACTTGCAAATTTCATGCGAAAAATGTGTCAGGAAGCCAACACGGGCGCCCATGTTGCCTGATACGGCCCGTGTTGCAGAAAGCGCTTTTTTCCCTATTTTTATTGTATTTTTGACTCTTGTGATCCCCGAGGGTATTGGGGGTATTTCCCTAGTGATGAGTTTGAATTGAGACTATTTTATACGTGTTTGGAGAAAGAATAAGGGGCTTTTGGACAGAAAAGAATTTCACGATCAAGATTGCAGCAACCAAGGATTGGGGGAAACTGAAGGGTCTCATGAGCGGAAGCTATTGAAGATCAAGGCACCCCTATTATCTATAATGTTGAATCTAGTTGTTGATTTTATTTTTATTATTATGAGTAGCTAAACCCCCCAATGCTAGAGCGGGGTGTCCCTGATTTGACTATGTAATGATCTTGACCTTAATAATGGATTTTTCTGCTCTCTAATCATCGTTTTTATCGTATTTTGTTTTATGGCTTTTCTTATCTGACAAATGAGAATATGAATTACGGTTAACCTTAGGTTTGGAAAAACAATTGTTAACACGTTTATACGATATTACTATAGTAGATATTGCCTAGGAATGAGGATACCCTATAGTAACCGTAATGTTTTAGATAATGTAAATTGCTTGAGATTGTTCCTATACTGCCAAGGAATTGGGGTATAGGGAGAATACCAAAGGGTTTTCTGCTAAGGAATTAGAGTCAACTAATCTTTAAAACCGGTCATGATTGAATTGAGCAAATATTTCTAAAAACTTAGGATTGAGGTTGTTACAAGGTTATTTCATACACCCTACACTAGCATGCTTCTCATAACTGTCTAAAAGCTTTATTTTACTGCTTTTGCCTTTTGGCCTTTAAAATTGTAAGAAACAAACCAAAACCCCTATGACTTTTTGTTCAATTGTATTATTTTAGAACTTGTGTTCATACGCAGTCCGCGAGATTGATATTCGGGGAATTTCCCCTTATTACTACATCGGGACAATTAGTACACTTGCTAATTTACCGGTCAAGTTTTTGGCGCCGTTGTCGGGGACTGCCAGAATATAAGTTAGATCATAATTCAATTGAAATTTTGTTGCTCTGCGACCAAAATTTAATCTTCAGTTTTATTTTTTTATTTTTATTATTTTGTTACTACTAATCTGCGTCTAACATTTTCATGCGAGGAGACCCCTCAGCTAATTTTTCTTTGGACGCAGAAATTGAAAGGACTCTGCGCGAAAGACGTAGACAAGCGAGATTGTTAGCTTCAGAAGAAGAAATAGTTTTTATTCATTCAGATTCAGGTTCGGAACCAGAAGGAGACACTGAAGCTATGGCGGATCCCCCACCAGCGGAGAGACTTCTTGGAGACTATGGAGGGGCCCGTGCTCAACCCAACCGGATGACCATCGTAAATCAACCAGTGAATGTGGCACATTTTCAGCTACATCCGTCTACCATTCGCCAGTTGGAGAGCAAGCCTTTCTCTGGAAGAATCAACGAAGATGCAAACAAGCATCTACAGAGATTCCTAACAACTACCACATCTTTGAAGATAGAAGGCCATTCTGAAGAGGCCAAGAGACTTGTTATGTTTCCGTTCACACTGACCGATGATGCGGAAGAATGGTTCTACTCATTTCCAGCTGGGAGTATCACAACATGGCAAGAAATGGAGAACGCATTCCTCAACAAGTATTTCCCTGCTTCAGTGTTTATTCAAAAAAGATACGACATTGTCAATTTCAAACAAAACGAAGGGGAATCTCTGGGAGATGCATACAAGAGGTTTAAGAGGTGTCTGACTGCATGTCCAACTCATAACATGGATGTCATAGAGCAGATGCAGAATTTTGTGAATGGTTTGAGAATCAAGACAAAACAGCTTATTGATACTGTTGCCGGTGGCTCAACTAATTTCTCAACAGCCACTGGTATCAAGAGGATCATAGAAGCAATTGCCGCCAATGAGCATCTTGAGTTGTATGATCGTACTGTGAACCAACCAGAGGGTAAGATTGATTTGAAACTAGCAGAACAAGTGGTGAACATGGAAGATCGAATCAAGGCTGAAGTGGAAAGAAGGCTTAAAGGGATGAATGTGAGTACTGAAACTGTAGCTCAAGTTCAACCTGTCCAAGCTATTAGTTGTGAGGTTTATAATGGTCCCCATTATACTGTGCATTGTCTTGCAACTACTCAACAAGTTGAAGAGATAAAATTTTTGAGGCAAAACAATCCTTATTCCAATACATATAATCCATCATGGAAGAATCATCCTAACTTTTCCTGGAAAGACCCAAATCAACCCCCATATCCGCAACAGCAACAACAACAGGCTCCTCAAAAAGCAGAATGAGAGTTAGCTATTGAAAGAATGGCATCTCAAAGTATGCAATTCCAAGAAGAGACCCGAAACATTCAAAGGAACAACACAGCTTCCATCAAAAACCTTGAGTCGCAAATGGGACAGATAGCCCAACACCTATCAACACACGCTCAAGGAACCCTCTCGAGTGCGACAGTACCGAATCCGAAAAATCAAGAGAGTATTAATGCTGTCACAACAAGAAATCAGAAAGTGATAGAAGAGGAGGAAACAAAGGAGGACGAATGCATAGAGGTGGAACTTGAGGTAAAAGAAAAAATAAAAGAACCAGAAGAAGTTGTACTATCTGAAAAGTCAACTGGGGAGAAAAAGAAAGAGGAGATCAAACCTAAAATCATATTACCGTTCCCTCAAAGAGTTACAAAGAAGGATCAGAACGAGAAAGACTTCGGAAGGTTCAGTGCAATGTTCAACAAATTGGAAATCAACATGCCGTTCTTTGAAGCACTTGAGAAAATTCCTTTATACAAGAAATTCATGAAAGAGGTTATAGGCAAAAAGAGACCAATGGATGAAGAACTGAAGACCACAACTGAGCAATGCAAGGAAATATTACAAGAAAGGAAAATACCCATCAAGATGAAGGATCCTGGACCAGTTGTAATCCCTTGTACTATAAAGGATCAAACTTTTAAGAAAGTCCTAATTGATTCAGGTTCTAGTGTGAGTCTCATGCCGTTATCAATTTTCAAAAAGCTGGATATTGGAAAAGTGAGCGATACGGGAACAAGCTTGAAGTTTGCCGACCACACAACTAAGAGGGCATATGGGCTAGCAGAGGATGTTCTAGTGACAATCGATAACTTCACTTACCCAGTTGATTTTCAAATCATGGATATACCCGAGGATGAAGAAATTTTGATCATACTTGGCCGATCGTTCTTGCTTACTAGTCGGTGCAATATTGATGTGGAAAAAAGTACGCTCACTTTGAAATTTTTTGATGAGGAAATCACCTTAAAAGCTCAAGAGGTTCAAAAGAAAGGTAAGGAGAAAGATGTCAAACCTTCAGTTGGGAAGATCAACACAACTAAGAAGGGAAAATGATCGAAACCATTTCAATTTGCTCTTATTTTTGAACCGGCACAATCCTCTGTTGCGAAGAAGTCGAACAATAGAGTTTGGAGACTGAAGTACCCCCCATAATAATGGGGAGTCGATCGTCGAGCCATGCGACGTTAAACGAAGCGCTGCGTAGGAGGCAACCCACGGTTTTATGAATTGATATTGTTTCTTTTGTTGTTATTGTTTTTGCAAGAATAAACGAGATTTTACAAGGGAAAACATGGAAGCAGCGAAGAGGTACTGCATTACTTGTCGACCCTTCTGTGAGGATCTCTGTGAGTACACCTCTTCTTCTCTTGATTATTGAACATTGAGACAATGTTTAGTTCAAGTTTGGGGGAGGTTTTACCGTTTTGAATTGTCTATTTAAACACCTTTTTATTTTTAGGTTCGGTAAAAATCACATCGAATTCGCCCATATGGAGACCGTAAATTTTTTTCTTGTGATTAGTAGGTGTGTAAGGTAGTCAAGAAAGTATTTAGAGTTCAAGGGAAGTGGAGTTTGAACTAAGGAACTTGGAAAAGTTTGGAAATTGAGGTATAACTTGAACACCCTAGGTTCCCCAGAGTAAGGAAACGAGTCCAACGTGTAGATTTGTGCCATAGTACTTCTATTTGAAAAGTATACCTCGATTAGTTCATTGTGATAGTCCTGCATAAAAAAAATTGTTTTGAGAATGATGTGTGGCACCAAAAAAAAAGAGTTAAATAATGACGGTAAAGACAACCTGTCCTTCTAAGTTGGGTAACCCTCACCCGGTTATTTAGCCTAACGGTGGTTGAATCTCTATAGTCGTCCCAAAGTGGACTAATAAACGCCTATGAGCGAGAAAAAGAATAAAGGTGCCACAGAAAAAAATCTCGAGCAAAAATGTGCATGCCTTAATCTGATTATCCGAATGAAAGGGGTAGAAAATCGAAGAAAAGACTTAAGCCCAAAGCATAGTTGGAGAGGTGGCCGAAAAGGAGATTTAGGTCCGTAAGTTTACAGCGGTATGTGTTTATGTAATGCCTTCGTTAACGGATGAGTACCGAAAGATCTGGTTTGAGCCGATCGGAACTAAGACTCACGTATGAGTATCGACACGCCTTAAACCCTGAACCCTTCACTTGATGTGCTGTTTGACTTGAAAATTATTTATCCAAGCTTTTTGCTTGAGGTCAAGCAAAAGTTTAAACCAGTAACAAAACAAATACTTCTAAATATTTGTTCATAGTCATTAATATTAAAGTTTGAGTAGACTCACATAAAACACCATGACCTATTTAATACATCTATATAATGACTACATCTAACCTCTAACATAGAGATTTTTAGCTACACTTACTCATTATAGATGTGTCGTTAATCCCGCGAAGACGAGCTTGGAAGTTTATCTGCCTTTGCACTTGAGAAACACTTCCACTTTTAGTCTCCCTCTCTTGTTCTCCTATTGTAAACCAAGGTGAATCTACTTTAATTATGTACTACCTCACTTCATAAAAACTCCCTTTGCAATGAACTGGAGACCTCTATTTATAGGTGTGGATTTAGGACCCTCTCTAGATGTACCACCCATGAATAGCTATCTAACAGGTGACCCTAGCAATCTTGCTTCATTTGGCACACCACCTATGCATTTAATGCATAAACCCCTGCTTCACCATGAAATATTTTTTGCCTTGAAATGACATTTGTCCTTCTGTACTCGCTATATGTGCCTATGATCATGGCCTAGCGAGCCTTGCTTTGCAGGGTGATGCTCTGGCTTGGTCTTTGTAGGTTGAGTTATGGTTTTCCAATCTTTTTCACCTTTTTTTAGTTAATATATGCTAGGAAAGTCCAAACAGGTGTTCTATAACTTTTTTTTAGACTAATCGGGGGTTTTAGATATCTATTTCTTATAAAGTAAGTAATAAATGCCTACATAGTTTACGTATATTTGGCACTTATCATTATCCGCCACTGCGACCATGGTTTCTTCCAACATTATCTTTTTCCCACCGTTGATGTTAAACTCATTTGTTGGGGTAATGCTAAACTCAAAAGTAACTCCACCATTAATTTCTAGCATGGTCCATATAAGTGTTTGTTGAAAAGAGTGTGGAGCCACATAAGATTAAAATAGGCTTATGGGGAACTTCAACCATTACACCAAAATTATTCGAAATAGGTTTTCGGGCATAACATATTTTGTCCTTTTTCATATCAATTTCACCATGTCGGATTCCGATTCATCCTTATATTGTAGAAAATAGTCCTCGCATTCTCCAAATCTCACCGCTTCTCCAACTCTCAAAGAGCCAGCATCATAAAAAATAATGGATGAAGTTTGGCTTTGACCCTTTAGCAACAATACACCACTGAAACGAAACACGAAAATACTAGTTTTATTTGTGTAAAATATTATGTTAAACTCTTTTGGAAGATCATTAATTATGTTCAATGCTCTCTCTCTCTCTCTCTCTCTCTCTCTCTCTCTCTCTCTCTCTCTCTCTCTCTCTCTCTCTCTCTCTCTCTCTCTCTCTCTCTCTCTTATTCAACATTTACTATATGAGGATATATCTTTATAATTGTGAATTCATTCTTCAAAAATTTTGTTCATTATATAGTTTAAGAGATGACACTTTACCCTGATGTTTACACCAATAATGGAATACCTTAGCAAACGCCCATGCATACGAATGCAATTGGGAAGGGAAAATGTTCAAATAACTTAGTAACCTCATCTCAAAACCACTGAATGGTAACATGAACTTTATACGAGTAAAAAGCTAATATAGAAAGGGACGAAGCGTTCATAATAACCATTATAGATCCTCTTGTCAACGTCAATGTATGAGACTGGTCAATCATAAGAAAGGGGTCATTCCCACCAATTCAGGATCCACCAAGTAATGCATACGGGCGTATGTTGGCTCCACTAAGCATGCATGTCCCATTTAACCATTTCTTCCCGCATGTCACGCAAAAGGTAATGTTTGCCAAACAAATTGCATTATTACTCCTAAAAACAAGATGATCCCTAATTTTTATATCATTAAGGCCATGACCATGTACCATCCTAAAATTATTGGTAAAAAGCGAGCTCATCGCTCATCCTAAGTCGTTATACCTATATTTGGATCCATATAAGACCCGATGGAGGAGGCAAGATGAGCAACCACCTCCCTAAAACTCATATTGTTAGGGTTCCCCTCTCCATCTTCTTTAAAAGTACTAAGAGGACCTTCGCCACTCTCTATAGAACCCCTTCCAGGTCCAAAACTATCACTCAAATAATAATTTTAAACAGAGAGAAAAAAACAAATAAAGGAATGAGATTACAGCAATATAGCAGCATGAGAGAAAAAGAAGGAGAAGATTTGTATCCCTATTTTTGCTTTGTGTGTGTGTGTGTGTGTGTGTGTGTGTATGTGTGTGTGTGTACGTGTGTACACTATCAACTTAATAGAGTACAAATTTAGAAATGAAATGCAAAGTTATAAGTATATTTCGAAGAGATGACGGGGTCTCTTTCCTCTTAACATGAGATTTTGGGTTTGAACCCAGTCTTGAACACACAACACTCTTAAATCTCTTAAAAAAGAATTTTTTTCTACCTATTATAGTCTATGTAGCTTGAAGAATTAATCTCTCTCGCAAAAAGGATACCAGTTGATACCGAATATACTATCAATATATTTAATGATAGATAAAATATTATATCAATTAAATCTAATCACACACTACAAGAAATATTGCATTTTCCCAAGTGATTTTCACGTCACTAACCCAAAAATCACTTCACTGATCAACTTTTGCGACGTGGGTAAAACACGTCGGAAATACAATGGTGGGAACATTTTTCTCACGTGGAAAACAGGTCACAAAGTTGTGACATAGGTATCACGTCGCAAATAACAAAAATAAGAGAAAAAGTTCTCACGTGAAAACCAAGTCACTAAATAGTGACGTGATATTCATGTGGGAACCTACCTTTACCAATTTTGTCTGCACGTACATCTGACACCAATTGAATTTGTTTCCCATGTGATTCTCACATCACTAATTTGTGACTTGGTTTTCACGTGGGAACCCACTGGATTTGCACGTTAATTCTGGCACTAATTAAATTGTTTCCCATGTGATTCCCACGTCATTAATTAGTGACGTGATATGCATGCCACAATGAAAATATGTTTTATATTAGTGACATGGCTTGCACTTCACTATAAAATTTTATAATAAAAAAATAATAAATATTAACTGAAAACAACTATAAAATTAAAATAAATATTAAATATTAACTATAAAATTTAAATAATTTAAATAATATACATTAAAAAATATAAATATTTAGTCACATGAAATTCACGTCACACATATAAAAAATAATAAAAAAAGTTGTCACGTAATATTCACGTCACAAATATAAACAATAATAAAAAAAAGTTATTCTTCGTCGGTGAATTGTTCATCTTCGTCTTCTTCATCATCTTGAACAGAATAATTTGATTTCGAGGAAAAAAATTTCCGCATTTGTGCCTCCATGTTTGATTGTCGCTTCCTCATTTCCTCTATTTTAGCATTTTGTCTATTTCTCATATCATCCATTTCGGCCTTTAAGGCCGCCTCTCGTCTCGCCTCAGATAGAGCTAACTGTCTCACTGTTGCCAACATTTCTGGTGCCAATTGTGCCGGACGAGATCCTCCTTCCCCATCATCGAGTCTTTGAAATAAAGTTCGGTCCCCTTTTCTATAATCGCCAGCCAAAGACCCCAGACCAAAAAAACATCCATTGACTCCCTTCCCGCCTACTGTTAAATTCCAAATATAAAGATCCATGCGTGGATCAAGCGGTGCATTCCCAATCGGCACATATTGAGGATTTTCAGTTGGAAATTGGACAAGCAAGGTCTGGTACATCTCCTACACACACATTAAAAAAATTGAATTAAATTAAATTAAATATAATTTAAACAATTTAATTATATACAGTAATTATGAAATTAAAAGAATTCAACTATAATAAACAAGTTACCAAGGTTGATTTGGAACGACCGTCAACAAACTCCTCCGATTTTTTGGTTCGGGTCTTCACAAATAGCTCATTAATTCGTGGCTCCCTCCCCAAATCCTTTTTCTAATTAAAATAATGAAGTTTAATTAAATATATAATAATATAAAATAAAACTTATAAAAATAGTTATAATTACCATTCGTCGACGATGTTCGCCGATACTGATACTTCCAATTGTACTAAGACAGCCACCTGCTTCAGATGCCCTCATTTTTTTTAGCATGTTCAGATCTTCTCTGAAAATCTTTTGTCTTCCACCACTCAATAAGTTCCCTAAATATTTCCTCGCCTATCTAGTTAGGACGAGTTTGATCTCTGTCCCAACGCTGTCTAGCATTCCTGAGCATGTCAGATAATATGCTAGATACCTTACTTCTGAAAAAAATTTAATTTTGAACTCGTCAAATTTTTGCCAAGTACACCTTTCCTGCAAGTTATATGACAGTAAAATAAAATGTTAGATATATATAACAAAAAATAGTTATACAATAACAACATAACTATAATAAAAATACAATTTACCTTGAATTTATCAACCCATATATCTTTCTCAGTATCTGGGAGCTCTCCGAAAGACTTAATGAGTTTTGTATACATCACTTGAATGACCCAATTTACAGCTTTTGCAGCAGGCCGACACGGATCAAAACTAAACAACAATAATTTGAACGAGTATTAAACATAAAATGGCAATATATAGCTAAATAAATATTATAAATTAAAAACATACCCAGATCCCACAGGCCTAATCAGATGTTGTCCTTCAACCACCAAAAGCTCTTCTGCAACAGGATTTCTCTGCTCCTCATGAACATCGTCATCCTCCTGAAAAGTGTGGTCATCCTGCTGCTGACGCGCAGGTATATGTGTGGGGTGTGGAATGCGGGAGCCAGATCCCTCTGGTTGGTGCGTGGAGGGAGTCGACTGAGGAAAACTAGATCTTGAAGGTTGCGGCGTGAAGGAATATTGCTGAGGAAAAATAGATCCCCCTGGCTGTGTGAAGGAATAATGTTGAGGAAGAAAACTAGCTCCCCCAGGAAAACTAGATCCCCCAGACTGCTGCGTAAACCTAGATGGTACATGGGGAAAACTAGATCCCCCAGACTGTTGCGTAAACGTAGATGGATGCATGAAGGATCCCCCAAACGGACTAATAAACAATGGATTCCTAGATGGAACCGTTTGGGAGGAGGAGAGTAATGTCGTAAATGGCTGTGAAGTGTCTACGGACATTAGATCTGCCTAAGTCTATGGGCGAGAAACATACATGGGCGAGGGCGGTACCTCACGTACTCTGGCTCTTGAACGAGGCTGGGTTTCCTTAGCCTTACCCTTGTCAGTTCGGGGTGGCATTGTATCTATTTTGAAATAGTTATCAATAAATAAATAATACGTAAATAAATCAAGACTATTATCAACACAATATACATACGTAAAAATCATTTGCATTCATATAAAACAAATAATACATTAATAAAAATTGTCCGAACACATATAAAAACTATCTATTCAAACTCTTCATGTTCTTCGTCCATATTATTTTCATCATCTGATCCAATAATGTCCTCAGATCCAATATCTTCATGATCTTCGTCCACATTATTATCTACCAACAAAACAGATGCATCAATTTGATGACCCTCGGCCAATGTATCACACAAATTTGTAATTTCTTCAACTTCAACCACATCATTAATTTGAGAAATTTCATGGTCTTGGTATGCAGCATCTTCCACTAGATCGTCAGTTTCAATATGACCTAATGGTTTTGTTTTGATTACAACACACCATCCACGTTTACGTGACTGAATTGAAGGGTACAGAACATAATAAACTTGTTTACCGATATGTGACATTATGAAAGGGTCATACTCTTTGTACCTTCTGTTCATTCGAATATCAATAGTGTTATATTTCTTATCTATTTTTGTGCCCCTGGAAGATGGATCATACCAATCACAATAAAACAAGACAATTCTATTTTTCGAGTCCAAGTAATTGTATGTCAACTCGTAAATATGCGTAACAAAGCCATAGAAGTCGTCTTTACCACCATTCATAACTCCTTTAACAAATACATCACTATTTATGGTTTTTTCCCTTCTGTCCACGCCTGTGTGTGAAATTTATAGCCGTTCACAAAGTATGTGTGCCATTCAATTGCTCTTTGAACAGGCCCTCTAGATAAGTTACGCAAATGAAGTATTTCTTGAGTCGGTGCAATAATGCATGACAATTGATCCTTGAACCATGCTGGAAAAGATGCATGTATTTGACCGGTAGTTGCTTGTTCACCGGTGCTTTGAAAATAGGAGGCGTTAAATGCCCTACAAAGAAACACATTATTAGTTAGAATGTAATAATTCAATTTGTATGATGCCATGTCATTTGACTTGCATTATGCATTAAAGCAAACAATATTTTTAACATTGGTATTATCGGCAAATAAAACATGGACTTCACTACTACACGTTTTTGTTTACAGTTAATGGCTTTACTACGAACATGATATCTCAGACTCTTACAGAACTTACATTCCTCCAGCGCCTCATCATTAATACCAAACTCATTGTCATAAAACAACATACATCCATTTATGCAACAATCAACCTTTCGTACTTCTAAACCCAACTTCGACACCAACCTTTTTGCATCATAATAACTTGTAGGCAAGTTGTCTTTCGTAGGAGTCGCATCCAACATCATTTTTGCTAAGTATTCCAAACACTGATCAGGAACATTCCAATTTGACTTTGCGGCCAATAATCTCACACACATTGATAATTTTGAATCTGCTGACCCCTCAAACAACGGTGTATTCATTTCTTTCAACAATTGGTAAAATCTTTGTGCTTCCTCATTCGACAACTCTTCCCCATCAAAATCCTGAGGTTCATCCTATGTCACATTTACTCCAAATGCATTTCCAACCATTTCATCGATCAGATTAAATTGTTCATCAAATTCCATATGTGATTGACTGCTTGATGTGTGTGTATTAGTTGTATCTGCATATACGTTACTCGGCAGTTGCTCCCATTATATGTCCAAACCCAATAATTTTTAATGAAACCCTTCCTCTTCAAATGACGTTCTACTTCCTCTGGGTCACTAATTATAGATCTACATTCACATTTAAGACAAGGACATCTCACTCCTCCTTTACGTCGACAACATTCTTGTGCAAATGCCCACGTGATAAACCCCTTAACTCCTTCCTCAAATTTTGGTGTAAGTCCACGTCTGCCTGGTAATGTTCTATCGTACATCCAACTACGATAGTAACGAAAATATTTCATACTACACATTTGTATTATCATTATATATCATTTTAATAAAATATGTAATTTATATCTATTTTTTCTATTTCTACACCAACCTAATAAAATATGTTCACCAAAATAATATAAATTATGTTTTACTAAAATATACTACATATTCTCAAAATATAATATTCTAAAATATACTATATAATTTGTTTATTAATAATAACATATTTAAGATATAATATATATTCATTATGTTTAAAAATTTGTTTTTCTAAAATAATATATATTATGTTTACTTAAATATAATAACTATTCAATAATATAATATTCTATAATATATATAATTGATTTACTAAAAATAACACATTTAAAATATATATAATACATATTTATTATTTTTTAATAAAAATATTTTTTCAAAAAATAATACATTTAAAAATAACACATTTTAAATATAATACACATTCTTTATGTTTTGTAAAAAATATCTTTTAATTTTTTCTATTTACAATATTGTTTACTAAAATTATTTTTAAAAATTCTAATTTTCCTAACATAATAAATATTATATTTTTAAAAATTAAAAATACATTACATATTTAATTTGTTTCTAATAAATATTATGTTTATATATATTATGTTTTTAATTCGAAATATATATATTCTAAAAATATATATTCTACTACAAATTTTTTTTATTTTTTTATTTCAACAACAACAACACAATAAACAAAAAATCTAAAAATATATCAACAACCCAATATTTTAAAATCTAAAAATTTCTAATATATCAACATAATAATATATCAACAACAACACAACACAATAATATATCAACAAAAAATCTAAAATTTTCGAATCATATTCTAAAATAATATTTTATATATCACCAAAATCTCAAAAATAAACAAATTGAAATGCATAAATACCTCATTGTGCTAACTCTCAAAGCTTCCAATTGAACTTCTTAAATCTTAGATCTGGAAAAAAAATCAACAATTAATAATAAGATAAACATAAAATAAACGGTAAAACATTCACAATCTCAACATACATATCAATCACCTTAAATTTTTTGTGAAATTTTCGTTAAAAATGGAGGTGTGAGGGAGGCAGTAATGGAAGAATGAGGGAAGAAGGAAGAAAGGATAAAGCAAAGAAGATGAAACGAGATATGTGGCTGAAGGAAATTATGATGAATTAATATATAGACCCACTTGCGACGTGGTGAACACGTGGGAAGGTACCCACGTGATTCCCACGTCGGAACCAACAACCATATTCACCATTTGCGACGTGAAATACATGTGGGAACGTTGCCACGTGCAGGCCACGTCAGAACTTTCCCCATAAATTAAAATATATCAGTTGCTCTCACACAATGACAACGCAACGGTAAGAACAATTATGACAGTGTGTTGCGACGTGGGAACCACTTCACAAATTTGTCACATTCAATTCCAACAACCAATGTGTCTGAAAAGGTAATGAAAAGACTGAGAGATTTACTATTTGCAGTTTTGCGAAGTGAATGGCATGTGAGTGACATGTTACTCACTAGGAAAATAAAATGACTTTTTTGAATTTTCAATTCTCATGTGTTTTACACGCCACAACTGAATTTTTTAAAAATTCAAACTTCCCTCTCTCTCTTAAAATTCCAATTTTTCGTTGCAGATTTTAGATCTACATAATTTATTATTAAAATAATTTAGTGACGTAGAAATGACTCGGCAACGAATTTTTTTTTCCACGTGTTTACCACGTCACTAAATCACAAGACAAAATGAACATTTTCTTGTAATGACCTAGATCAAAAGTGCTATCGAAAAATTTTTAGAAGTAAGAACACAACATTCTATCACTTTTCATAGATGTTAAATTTCAAATTTTATGGTGATTAAAAACAAATTTAATTCTTATAATAAAGAAATGATGTATGTTTTCAAGGGTAGGATGGAATTGTTACTCTTATTCTGGTCATTTATTGAGTTCTAGTCATTATAACCTTTTACACTTGATAGCATGAAATAAATCTCAATAGCTAAACGTTAACAAGTTGTTCCATCAAACATCGCAAATTCATATCAGAACTTCCACCTTCTCTAATAGCATCCAACGCCGCTTGCTGCAATTTCAATGCCTCCCTAATTTCCTCCCCACTCCCACCAACCGACTCAGCCAAAACTCGACCCAACTCATCCGAGTCAGGAACACTTTCACCACCCTCACACACTCTCTTACCCACTTTCAATTCATCCACAACCAACGTAGCATCCACATATTGATCCGCAGTCATTGGCCACGCAAGCATCGGAACCCCAGCCACCACCGATTCCAGCACCGAGTTCCATCCACAATGAGTCAAAAACGCCCCCACAGCCCTATGCCTCAGTATCAACACCTGCGGGACCCACCCTCTAATCACAAGACCTCTTCCATTTCCAACAACAGCATCTTCATTCTCGTTTTTTGTCTTCGCATCTTTTATCGACCATATAAAATGGACCCCACTTTTCGACAACGCAGAAGCAATAGCATCTGTTTGATCCTTAGTAAGAATAGTTTGACTACCGAAACACACGTACACCACTTTCCTGTTTTGTCGTTGATCAAGCCATGAAACGATGTCGTTTGCTGAAACAGAGCTAGACCCACCTCTTTGTAAGGCCATGGCAGATGAATCATCCATAGGGAGTAATGGTCCAACCGCCCACACACGATCATGACCCATTTCGGTTTTCAGATAATCAATATACGGCTTTTCAAATTCATCAAACGTGTTAACAATAAGTCCCCAGCTTTGAATGTTACAAAGAAAGAAATCCCTCAGTTTCTCCGAATCAGTGTCGCCAGGGATATAGCTACGAAACAAAGGAGAAACTTGCCACCAAGGGTATTTTGGGGAATTCGGAATGTTATGATAAGAAAGAAGCTCGTTTTCGTGGATTGGGTTTACTAGAGTTGGGAGATTCTTCCATAGAAAACAGATGGTGGAGAAAGCGAAAGCACCGGAAGGAGAGAAAACGAGTCGAGGGATGTTGAGTTGAGAAGCGAGATGTTGCGTCCATCCGGAGAACATATCGGAGATGATGTAGTGAGGAGGGGAAGGGTGGGAGTGGAACCATTGGAGAAGAGGGTGGTGGAGATTTGAAAGAGAGAGGATGAAGGTGATAAATGAGTTAGGTAAGTCTTTGGCGTTTTCGACAGAATGGGGGATGGAAGGGGTGGATGGGAAAGGGAGGATTAAAGGGTGGATGGTTGACGGGTGGGAGTTGAGAAGAGGGGTTAGGAATGTTTGGTTTTTTGGGGTAGTGAGAATGGTTATGGTGATGTTTTTGTTGGTGGTGGCGAGTTTGTGGGTTAGATCGAGGAGGGGTATCATGTGGCCTTGAGCTGGGAATGGGATCACCAGGATATGTGGCGGCGTGTTGCCCGTCATGGTGGTGCTGGTTTTGGTTTGGGAAGGGGAAATGTATATGCAAGTTGAATTAGAACTAGAACATGGAATATTATATAAACAATTGAATTGAGTTGAATGAGAAATGAAGTAGGTTGTTCAGTTATTCGCTATCTACCCGTGATTATCGTAATGTCTTTTGTTTTTTTGGGTTAAGTTAATCTTGATCTTTTGTCTGGTATTACAAAATGTTGAAGACAGATTACGATTTGTTTCTTCCATAGTCAATAATGGGCACTAAATGAAGATATTTTAAAGTTTTATGTATTAAACTATTGTCAATTCATGTTATTGTTCGCTTGCATTAAATTACTGATTGTGTTTACTTTCAATTTATTTTAATTAAATTTCAATTGATTTTAATGATTTTTCAAAGAAGGGTTAATAAAGAAAAAAACAATTGAGTTTTCAATTATTTCGATCCGTATTGGCTAAAATATAAGACCCTTTGGTCCACACGCCGATCAAAAACTCATATTCATTACTCTTCGTCGATCAAAGGTCAGATAACTTGAGACCTATTGTCTAATCCGCTCCGTCAGGTCTAAGGTATAAATACCTTTGTTAGAGATTCACAAATACGCAATCTTTAAATTTTACTTTCACTACCTTCAATCTTGAACTCTAAATTGACTTGAGCGTTGGAGTGTTAACCATAAAGGCACTTCACTAGGTCCATTGTATTGGAGGCGACAACATACTTAGCAGCATCAAATAAACACCGATACCACTAGTCCAAGAAGCGTCGTAATCGCAACTCACGGTGTCACTGTTGGAAATTCAACCACAACCTATGGATAATTTCACTCGACCAATCTTGACCTCAAAATATGATGGGATGAGATGTTTACAAAATAAGGGTTTCTCCCTATTTACAGATTTAGGTTAGCTTGCACCCCAAGGCAGAGCCCAAACTATAAAAACCCAAAAATATCTAATATAATCTTTCTAAATCAAATTTGATCTTTTTAAATCAAATCTAGTCTTTCTAAAATAATGAATTACATATTTAGCACACTGTAACGCCCATTTTAATTATTTAAGTTTTCCAGTGTTATTTTATTTTCGGCGTGCTTGTGTGGGAATTGTTGGAGAAACTATGGTCCATAATATTAAAATAATATAATTGATAATAAAAATAATATGATAATTAGTAGTGTTGTTACTATTACTATTATTATTGTTATTATTATATTTAATAATATTATTGGAAATAATAATTTTGGAATAAAGAAGTGAGGATTATTATTATGGGAATTATTTAGAATTAAAGGAGATTTTGGGGTATTACGGGCATAAGTGACATTTGGGAAAAGAGAGAAGAAGATGACACGGTAGAAGCACGATCAAGAGAAGTAAGAGTGAAGGAAGCAAGCTTGAGGAGGAAGAAGATCAAGCTGTTGGAATTTGCGGATTATCATCGATCAAGCTGCTTATTGAGGTAAGGGGGGAGAAAATAGATGGGAATTTGGTAATGCATGAATAAGGGTAGTTGGGGAGTCCTTAACCCCATAGGTTTTGATGATGATGAATTGCATGATGATGATTGCATGTGGTTGAGTAAGTTTCTGATTTTTGTTGTCATGGTGGAATCATTGCATGTAATGTTTGATGATTGTTTGGGTGAACTGGGTATTTCGGAGTAGATTAAGGTTTTAAGCCGAAAGTGGATTAATCAGCAGAAGTTGATGTTTTATCGGATGATTTTAGAATTAGTTGGGTAGAATTTATGTAGAATGCTAAGTTGAGGTTGTTGGTACTGATCTAGAGAGAATTTGTTGAGTTTTGAGATGATATTGAGATTCTGCACAGTGGGATTTTTCTGAAATCGCAGACACTCGCTAGCAGGTTCGCTAGGCGAGTGAGTAGCAAGCATTCACTAGGTGCTCGCTAGGCGAGTGAGTAGCAAGCATTCGCTAGGTGCTCTCTAGACGAGCTAGGTCGCGAGCCATTCTAGTGGCCATTTTTCTGTACTCGCTAGCAGGTTCGCTAGGCGAGTGGTGGAGCAAAGGATTCGCGAGGCGAAGTCCCAGCGAGGTGGTAGCGAACACTTCTAGTAGCTCAGAAGTGTGACTCGCGAGCAGGTTCGCTAGGCGAACGTGTAGCGAGTGTTCGCTAGGAGCTCGCGTAGCGAGTAAGGTAGCGAACATGGCAGGATTTTGTTTTAATTGAGCTGTGTTCATCTGATGTTGATGATTGTGATCTGTTCGGTGTACAGAGATAGTGCAAGGATACTGGGTGTATGTTGAGTGTAATAGGGCTGTTTTTCCGATGCCTAATGTGATTAATTCGATTGATTGATTGTGTGATATATATATATATATATATATATATATATATATATATATATATATATATATATATATATATATATATATATATATATATATATATATATATATATATATATATATATATATATATATATATATATATATATATATATATATATATATATATATATATATATATATATATATATATATATATATATATATATATATATATGCGATGTATGATGATGGATCAGTAGGATCGTGTGCACTTTATGTGTTTGATGATTGTGTGTTGTATGATGATGGATCAGTAGGATCGTGTGCACCTATTGTGCTTGATGTTGGTGTATGCATAGCATGATGCATGATGGGATCATTAGGATCGTGTTGCTCCTGGAGGAGGGTTGATGGCCAAGTGTCCATTGGCGACTGTGGAGTTGAATCGTTGCTCGGATGGAGTGTATGTGATTCACCCGTAATCGTGGTAGGGATAGATCGTTACTCGAATGGAGTGTATGCGATTTATCATGAGATTTGATTATATGTGCTCAGGAGGAGCATGGTAGGGATAGATCGTTGCTCGGATGGAGTGTATGCGATCTATCCTGAGTTTAAGTCGGTACCACATGCATGTGTTGAGTTGCATTTGTGTATTATTGTATGTTGTGATTGATGATTGGACAGTAGGTTGTGTATGATGATTTGTGAGGTGATGATGTATTTATTTACTGCCTTTATTTCATGTAAATATTTACCGTTATATTTCGATCATGTTTTCTCACCCCTTTGCTATTGTTGTGGTCTGTACTTCTTCGGAAGTACAGATAATCCAGGTGTTTAGCTAGTTGGATAGCGGTGTGCTGATCGAGTCTAGGATGCTCTGATACGTAACACGGGGCTTTGGGGAGTTTATTACCTATCTGGTGATTTTGTTTATACTCCGTGTCGTATCATGTTTTGATGATGTTTTGTATATTTTGGGCAGATGGCCGAACATGATGTATGAGATGATGTACATATATGAATATATGTTGTGACAAATTTCTTTTCCGCTGCTTATTTTGAAAATCTTTTAATGAAACGTTTTGTGAAATTTTTTGTGAAAAGTAATATCCCACTTTTGGAAGAGAAACTCTGATAATTTAATTGATTTATTTGCATTTTATTTAATTTGGGAAGTGGGGTGTTACAAGTTGGTATCAGAGCAGGTCGGTCCGTCCGGCCAGTGTAGTGTTTTGAGTCTGTCCTTAGGATAGAGGTTGTGTGTCTTTTGACCCAGTGTTATTTTGGTTGAGCAGTATGGCAGGAAGGAATGATGTTGCTCTGGCTGCAGCTATGCAAGCTATGACGCAGGTGGTGGCCAATCAGAATCTGGCTGCGGGTGCGCAATTCAGAGATTTGACGCAGTTCCAGAGTAATAAGCCACCAAAGTTTGAAAGAGGAATTTTGGATCCAGAAGCTGCACATAAATGGCTGAAAGCGATTGAGAAGATTTTCAGGACTATGGGTTGCAGTGATGAGCATAAAGTGAAGTTTGGTACCGACATGTTGGAGGGTGAAGCTGAGGCTTGGTGGGACAACAGTCGCCAGAGATTGGAGGCTGCGGGAACTGCCATTACTTGGGAGGTGGTTCAGACGATTTTTCTGGAGAGGTATTTTCCGGAGGATATCAGAAGTGCTAAGGAGATTGAGTTTCTGGAACTGAAGCAGGGTAACCTGTCTGTAGCAGACTATGCTGCTAGATTTGAAGAGCTGGCTCAGTATTGTCCCCATTACAATACTGATGAGGCAATGACTTCTAAGTGTTTGAAGTTTGAGAACGGATTGCGTCCAGAGATCAAGATGGGGATAGCTTGTCAAAAGATCAGGAGCTATCCTGAGTTGGTGAGTAGAAGCCGAATTTATGATAATGACAACCAGGCAAGGATTGCACACTATAAGGCTGCGAATGATCGTAAGGGTAAGCAGAGGTTTGGAGGTACTCCTTACAGCGTGCCGGCTGATAAGGGAAAACAGAAGGCTGTTGCTGATAAGAAGTTCAGAGGGCGGAGAGCATCGATGAATTTGAAATGTTTTCAGTGCGGTGCCGCGGGGCATCGTGTTAGTGATTGTCCTCATGAGATGAAGAAGTGCTTCAAGTGTGGGAAGTCGGTTCACGTGATGGCGGAGTGCAAAACTAATATGCCTACTTGCTATAACTGCGGTGAGAAATGTCATATTAGTACTCATTGTGAGAAGCCGAGGAGGACTCAGGCGCCTCAGGTCAGTGGTAAAGTGTTTGCTGTGGTAGCAACTCAATCAGCAGATGAGGAGTGTGCTATCAAAGGTACTTGTTTTATGAATAATGTTCCTTTGACTGCTATGATTGATACAGGTGCAACTCACTCGTTCATTTTTGTTGAGTGTGTGAAGAGGTTAGGTTTGGTGTCGTCCACTCTTGAGCGGCGGATGACTATCGAAACTCCCTCTATTGGTTCAGTGACTACTTCTTTGGTGTGCTTGAAGTGTCCATTGACTATTTTCGATAGAGATTTTGGGGAAGATCTGATTTGTCTACCACTTGGTGGTTTGGATGTTATTCTGGGTATGAACTGGTTGGAGTTCAACCGAGTCTACATCGATTGTTTTCGGAAGGTGTTGTTGTTTCTTACTCCAGAAGAGGAAGCATTGGCGGATTCCTTTTCTAATAAGGAATTGAGGGTCTTGTTGGAAGATGAAGCTAAGGTGTTTGCTTTGTTTGCGTCAGTATCTGTTGACAGCAAGATGTTATTGGGAGAGTTGGCGGTGGTGAATGAGTTTCCAGAGGTATTCCCTGATGATGTTTCGGAATTACCTCCGAAGAGAGAAGTTGAGTTTAGCATTAATCTTGTTCCTAGTACGAGGCCTATTTCTATGACGCCGTACATGATGTCGGCAGTGGAGTTGGCTGAGTTGAAGTCTCAAATTGGAGAGTTGTTGGATAGAAAGTTTATCAGACCGAGTGTGTTGCCGTGGTGAGCTCCAGTGTTGCTGGTGAAAAAGAAGGATGGTAGTATGCGTTTGTGCATCGATTACCGTCAGTTGAATAAAGTGACCATCAAGAACAAATATCCTCTTCCAAGGATTGATGATTTGATGGATCAGTTAGTGGGAGCTCATGTGTTCAGTAAGATTGATTTGAGGTCGGGTTATCATCAGATCAGAGTGAGAGAATGTGATATTCAGAAGACGGCATTTAGAAGTCGATATGGACATTATGAGTATACGGTGATGCCTTTTGGAGTGTCTAATGCGCCAGGAGTATTTATGGAATATATGAATCGGATTTTCCATTCTTATTTGGATCAGTTTGTTGTTGTATTCATTGATGATATACTGATTTATTCTAAGTCGAAAGAAGAGCATGCAGAGCATTTGAGGATCGCTTTGCAGGTGTTGAAAGATAACAAGTTGTTTGCCAAGTTGTCTAAGTGTGAGTTCTGGATGAAGACCGTGAGTTTCTTGGGGCATGTGATTTCTGGTGACGGTGTGGCAGTAGACCCATCAAAGGTGAGTGCGGTGTTACAGTGGGAACTGCCGAAGACGGTAACGGAAGTTAGAAGCTTTTTGGGTTTGGCAGGGTATTACCGGAGGTTTATAGAAGGATTTTCCAGATTGGCGTTGCCATTGACTTAGTTGACACGAAAGGATCATGTTTTTGTGTGAGATGCGGCTTGTGAGGAAAGTTTTGAGGAACTGAAAAAGAGATTGACTTCAGCACCAGTGTTGGTTTTGCCAAATCCGAGTGAGCCTTTTGTGGTGTATTGTGATGCGTCTAAGATGGGATTAGGCGGAGTTCTTATGCAGAATGGGAAAGTGGTAGCTTATGCTTCGCGGTAATTGAGGGTGCATGAAAGGAATTATCCTACTCATGACCTTGAATTGGTTGTGGTGGTTTTTGTGTTGAAGATCTGGAGACACTATTTGTATGTTTCGAGATTTGAGGTATTCAGTGATCATAAGAGCTTGAAGTATTTGTTTGATCAAAAAGAGCTGAATATATGGTAGAGAAGATGGTTGGAATTCTTGAAGGATTACGATTTCAGTCTAAGCTATCATCCAGGAAAAGCGAATGTGGTTGCGGATGCTTTGAGCAGGAAGACAATTCATATGTCAGCTTTAATGGTGAAAGATATGGAGCTAATTGAGTAGTTCAGAGATTTGAGCATGGTGTGTGAGGTTACGACAGATGGTGTGATGTTGGGCAAGTTGCAAGTGAGGAATGATTTCTTGGATATGATAAGAGAACACCAAAAGCTGGATGTGAAATTGGTGGATTTGACGCGAGAAGCAAGAAGTGACTCCGGTAGTAAATTCAAGTTGGATAGTGCAGGTGTGTTGAGATTTCGGGGAAGAATTTGTGTGTCGGATAACAACGAGCTGAAGAAGTCAATTTTGGACGAAGGACATCGTAGTAGCCTGAGTATCCATCCGGGAGCTACGAAGATGTATCAGGATTTGAAAAAGTTGTTTTGGTGGTCAGGTATGAAAAGAGACATCGCTCGTTTTGTGTATGCTTGTTTGACGTGTCAGAAATCGAAAGTGGAACATCAGAGACCGTCTGGTTTGATGCAACCGTTGGAAATTCCAGTTTGGAAATGGGATTGTGTAACCATGGATTTTATTACGGGTTTGCCGAACACGACGAGAGGATTTGATGCCATTTGGGTGATTGTGGACCGGCTTACGAAGTCTGCACATTTTGTGCCGATTATTATCAATTTTCCATTAGAAGCTGGCAGAGATTTATGTTCGGGTGATTGTGAAGTTTCATGGCGTGCCGTCGAGTATTGTGTCGGATAGAGATCTGAGGTTCACTTCAGAATTTTGGAAGAGTTTGCAGGAAGCTTTGGGTACTAAGTTGAAGTTGAGTTCAGCTTATCATCCACAAACTGATGGTCAGTCAGAGAGGACTATTCAGTCGCTGAAGGATCTATTACGGGCTTGTGTGTTGGAAAAAGGTGGTGTGTGGGATACTCATTTACCGTTGGTAGAGTTCACGTACAACAACAGTTACCATTCTAGTATAGGAATGACACCGTTTGAGGCTCTTTATGGTAGGAGGTGCAGAACTCCTCTGTGTTGGTATGAGACGGGTGAGAGTGTAGTTTTGGGACTAGAGATTGTGCAGCAGACTACTGAGACCGTTCAGATGATTCGTGAGAAGATGAAAGCGTCTCAAAGCAGGGAAAAGAGTTATTATGATAACCGAAGGAAAGAGTTGGAATTCAGTGAAGGTGATCATAAGTTCTTGAGGGTTAACCCAGTGACTGGTGTGGGTCGTGCATTAAAGTCCAAGAAGCTAGATCTGAAGTTTATTGGACCGTATCAGATTTTGCAGAGGATTGGTGTTGTGGCTTACAGGGTGGCGTTGCCGCCAGAACTTTCGAACTTGCATGACGTGTTTCATGTGTCGCAACTTCGGAAGTATGTATCAGATCTATCTCATGTGATTCAGAGAGATGATGTTCAAGTAAGAGAGAATCTTACTGTTGAGACGATGCCATTGAGGATTGAGGATCGTAAGATGAAGCGACTCTGAGGGAAGGAGATACCTTTGGTGAGAGTAGCTTGGGGAGGCGCTGCAGGAGGCAGTGTGACCTAGGAATTGGAAAGCAGGATGCGGGAAGCGTATCCAGAATTGTTTCCATCAGGTATTTTCGAGGACGAAAATAATTAAAGTGGGGGAGAGTTGTAATGCCCATTTTAATTATTTAAGTTTTCCAATGTTATTTTATTTTCGGCGTGCTTGTGTGGGAATTGTTGGAGAAACTATGGTCCATAATATTAAAATAATATAATTGATAATAAAAATAATATGATAATTAGTAGTGTTATTATTATTATTATTATTATTATTATTATTATTATTATTATTATTATATTTAATAATATTATTGGAAATATTAATTTTGGAATAAAGAAGTGTGGATTATTATTATGGGAATTATTTGGAATTAAAGGAGATTTTGGGGTATTAGGGGCATAAGTGACATTTGGGGAAAGAGAGAAGAGGAGGACATGGTAGAAGCACGATCAAGAGGAGTAAGAGTGAAGGAAGCAAGCTTGAGGAGGAAGAAGATCAAGCTGTTGGAATTTGCGGATTATCATCGATCAAGCTGCTTATTGAGGTAAGGGGGGAGAAAATAGATGGGAAATTGGTAATGCATGAATAAGGGTAGTTGGGGAGTCCTTAACCCCATAGGTTTTGATGATGATGAATTGCATGATGACGATTGCATGTGGTTGAGTAAGTTTCTGATTTTTGTTGTCATGGTGGAATCATTGCATGTAGTGTTTGATGATTGTTTGGGCGAATTGGGTATTTCGGAGTAGATTAAGGTTTTAAGCCGAAAGTGGATTAATCGGCAGAAATTGATGTTTTATCGGATGATTTTAGAATTAATTGGGTAGAATTTATGTAGAATGCTAAGTTGAGGTTGTTGGTACTGATCTAGAGAGAATTTGTTGAGTTTTGAGCTGATATTGAGATTCTGCACAGTGGGATTTTTCTGAAATCGCAGACACTCGCTAGCAGGTTCGCTAGGCGAGTGAGTAGCGAGCATTCGCTAGGTGCTTGCTAGGCGAGCTAGGTCGTGAGCCATTCCAGTGGCCATTTTTCTGTACTCGCTAGCAGGTTCGCTAGGCGAGTGTCGGAGCGAAGGATTCGCGAGGCAAAGTCCCAGCGAGGTGGTAGCGAACACTTCCAGTAGCTCAGAAGTGTAACTTGCGAGCAGGTTCGCTAGGACAACGTGTAGCGAGCGTTCGCTAGGAACTCGCGTAGCGAGTAAGGTAGCGAACGTAGCAGGATTTTGTTTTAATTGAGCTGTGTTCATCTGATGTTGATGATTGTGATTTGTTTGGTGTACAGAGATAGTGCAAGGATACTGGGTGTATGTTGAGTGTAATAGGGTTGTTTTGCCGATGCCTAATGTGACTAATTCGATTGATTGATTGTGTGATATATATATATATATATATATATATATATATATATATATATATATATATATATATATATATATATATATATATATATATATATATATATATATATATATATATATATATATATATATATGCGATGTATGATGATGGTTCAGTAAGATCGTGTGCATTTTATGTGCTTGATGATTGTGTGTTGTATGATGATGGATCAGTAGGATCATGTGCACCTATTGTGCTTGATGTTGGTATATGCATAGCATGATGCATGATGGGATCAGTAGGATCGTGTTGCTCCTGGAGGAGGGTTGATGGCCAAGTGTCCATCGGCGACTGCGGAGTTGAATCGTTGCTCGGATGGAGTGTATGCGATTCATTCGTAATCATGGTAGGGATAGATCGTTGCTCGGATGGAGTGTATGTGATCTATCCTGAGATTTGATTATATGTGCTTAGGAGGAGCGTGGTAGGGATAGATCGTTGCTCAGATGGAGTGTATGTGATCTATCCTGAGTTTAAGTCGGTACCGCATGCATGTGTTGAGTTGCATTTGTGCATTATTGTATGTTGTGATTGATGATTGGACAATAGGTTGTGTATGATGATTTGTGGGGTGATGATGTATTTATTTACTGCCTTTATTTCATGTAAATATTTACCGTTATATTTCGATCATGTTTCCTCACCCCTTTGCTGTTGTTGTGGTATGTGCTTCTTCGGAAGTACAGATAATCCAGGTGTTTAGCTAGGTTGATAACGGTGTGCTGATCGAGTCTAGGATGCTCTGATACGTAACACGGGGCTTTGGGGAGTTTATTACCTATCTGATGATTTTGTTTATACTCTGTGTCGTATCATGTTTTGATGATGTTTTGTATATTTTGGGCAGATGGTCGAACATGATGTACATATATGAATATATGTTGTGACAAATTTCTTTTCTGCTGCTTATTTTGAAAATCTTTTAATGAAACGTTTTGTGGAAATTTTTATGAAAAGTAATATCCCACTTTTGGAAGAGAAACTCTGATAATTTAATTGATTTATTCGCATTTTATTTAATTTGGGAAGTGAGGTGTTACATACACCACTTAATTCATTGTGTCTAAACTATCTACATTTTCTGAAATCAAGATTCTCAAGGATCAACTTATGTTTTGATGAAGACAAATCACTCCACAAGAAGGCAAAGATGTTCAACCATTTTTAAGACATCAGCATCAGGACGAAGACTTGACATGAAGAATGTTTCATCAGAAGGTATAATGAAAGTTTTCATCAAGTATCTAAGTCCTAAGTTGCTCAAACAATAAAAAACTTTTGCATTACTTTTTCGCACTAACACAAGCTTTTTAAAACAAAATTTTTCTAAGTTTTTGCAAGTGCAATCGATTGCACTCTTAGAGTAATCGATTGCATGATCAAAATTTCACTTCTGTTTTGCTTCTGTTTCTTAGTGCAATAGATTGGTGCTTTGGTGCAATCTATTGCATACTTAAAAATCTTTGAATTTCTGCTTCTGTTTCTTAGTGCAATCGATTGCTCTATTGAAAAATTCAAATTTCAAGTGTTTTTTGTGAAGGTGCAGTCGATTGGTCTATATATGTAATCAATTTCTCACTGAACGTTTTTGAAAAATCATTCTGAAAAATTGCATCTCTTCAACCAATCTTCCATGAAATGTTTCCATTGAAACTTGGCAATTGTTCATCATTTTTTCTGAGGATTTGCATTTTATTTCAAAAGGTGTTTGTGTAATATAAATACCTACTCTTTCAAATTTTAAAAAACACACATCTCTTTCAATTCTCTTTCAAAAATATTTAACATATTTTTCATCTTTCCACATCTAAGTTCAAACCACTTTTCATAAAGAATTTTCTGCATATTTTCATATCCTTTGAAAGAAAATTCTTGAGAAACAAGTCTTATATAATTGTGGAAATTCTCATTGAAAGAGAAGACCAATCACAACATTGATACAACATTGAATACACTATTACAAACTCATTATAAAAATTCAGATTGAACTTATTTCCCCTTGCTGTTCAGGATTGTTGAAAGCAAATGTGTGCCTTGAAGAGGATTGTTCTTCTTGCACTTAGTGTTTAGATCTTAAAGGTGTTTAAGAGCCTTTGATCTACCTATAGGTTAGAAAGTATTGTACACTGATCCTAACTATAGTGAAATATCTTTCATGTTGAAAGGGGACTAGAGTATCTTCGGAGTGTGAAGGGAACCAGGATACTTCTCTGTGTTATTTACTTTCTGCCCTTTACCGCTTTCATAACCTTATCACATCTCAAGAAAGTAATAACTCAGTCGATAAAACCAGAAAATTTCAAAGAACCTAATTCACCCCCCTCCTCTTAGGTGCAACTCAGACTATCAATTGGCATTAGAGCAGGTTTAGGTAACTTGTTCCTATTCGATCCAGTATGGCTTCCGCAAACAACAAAGGTGTGTTTAAAGACGGTGGTAGTACCAAGAGAATCAAGAGAAGAAATCTAAAAGCATCTCATTAAAGGTTGATTCCAAAGAAGTAGAAAAGGCAGACGATCTGGTTGAAGATGAAAACTTCATGCTTCTCGTAAAAAGGTTTGGGAAATATTTTGGTTCTAAAAATAATATTGGAAATTCTGGCTATATGAAAAGGAAGAAGTTTTCAAAGAACAAAGAGAAGGAGGCGTCAACATCCACACAAGATGTCAAATGCTATGAATGTGTAAAACAAGGACACATCAAACCAAACTGTCCTAAACTCTCCAAGAATGATGCCTATAAAAGCAAAAAGGGGGTTCAAGAAGAATAAGGCGTACGTAGCATGGGAGGATAACGAGATAAGTTCCTCATCAGATTCAGATAGTGGTCAAAGTGCAAATCTAGCACTAATGACATCACATCATTCTGATGATGAAGATGACAAGGTTACTAATAATCTTTCAATTTATGATAATGATGCTCAAGGGGCAATTGATGAACTTCTGGGTGAATGCAAACTTCTGTACAAAACTATTTCATCACAAAAGAACCAAATCTCAATTTTAGAGAAAAATGTTGAGACAATGGAAAATAATTTCAAAGATGAAAAACAGAAATTAATTAGTGACCAAAAGTAGAATTTTGTATGCACAAAGTCTGAGTCACTTTCATTTCAAATTGTCCAATTAAAAAGAGTCCTTGAAAGGTATGAAAAAAGACAGATTGGACTAGAGGCTGTTCTTAGTCAACAAAGATTCTCAAATGATAAAAGTGAACTTGGTTACTCAAAATTTTCTAAACCAAGTTCCAACAAAACCATCTTTGTTAAGGCTAGTGAACAAACTCTTAAAGAGAAAGTGGTCAAGTCTAAAGTGGTTCATCAATACCCCAAGAAGAATGTATCTAGTAAGAAAAAGTCTTATCCTCCTAGATACAAAAGTAATTTTGAACCCACCTGTTTTTATTGTGGTATCAAAGGTCATACACCTAATGCCTGTTATGTAAGAAACTTCAGTGTTACAAAGGGACATTATGTGTGGGTCAAGAAAGACACTAATTATGAAGGACGCAAGGCAATTTGGGTACCTAATGAAACTTAATCTTGTTTTGTAGGTGTTGTACCCCAAAATTTGACCAACCTTTTTCTTAATATGTAGCTTATGTTTCATTGCATTCTTAGCATCTTGCATTTTCATAGCATAGTTCTTACAGGGGATCAAGTGTTTGTTTGTGTACAATCTAAGAGGAGAACCTTTATTGGCTTCAAGCTCAAGCAAAGGCATTGGTACAAACCATCAAAATGTTGTCAAAGGGTCCATAAGGTTTTATCATTAGTGTGAACATGAGGTAGAAGTTTTTTGAATATCTCAGAGGTCAGGGTGAAGTTGGAGTAGTCACTCAGTTCATCTGGACAATGCCTAGGCAAAGAGGGTGAAATTAGGGTTTCATTTTTAATCAGGCTAAATTTGTTTTTGAGAGCAAGACTTGTTTTCATGGTATTCCATATGTCCTAAGGTGTTTGAGGATGGGTGATTGACCATCAATTTTAATCATAAGAGCTCCAATTGATCAGTTGATTGAAAATCGGGAGATTTAGAGAAAAGTCAATTGTGTAGTAAAAAAGTCAACTCCTGACTTTTTGAAGTCAAGATCATGATATTTAATTTCAATATGACCAATGGGTGGAATTTGATCAAGAAAAGTCAAGGAAATCATGAAAAATCAAGAGTTGTTGAAAGTTGCTATTTTGGGATTTAGGATTTTAGAAACTTTCCATTTTTGGAAAGTTTTATGTTTGGAACAACCATCATCAAAGCCATTTTTCTTCATGATCAAGGTTTCAAATGAACCTTTGGCCAACATCAAAGTTGTTCCTTGTATTTCAAGCTTTCTTTTGAGTACCAATTCATAATCATATGATATTTGGAGCTCAAGTTGTGATCAATCAAAGTTGGGGATTTCAATGATTTCAAAACTATCATGTTTGGACAGATTTTTTTCACCACTTTGCAAGCCAAATTCCATCAAGCTCTTGATGTCAAATGAATATTTGTCCCAAATGAAAGTTGTAGAGCATATTACAAGCTTTCCAAAGAGTACAAGAAGTCCTCCATTGGATTTGAGAAGCTCAAGTTATGGATGGGCAAAGTTGAGAAAAAATAAGACCAAATCCATAACTTAGAATTTTTCTAAGTTATTTGTGGACAGATTTCGTGGCATGATTTTCAACCTCAAATTTTATGGTCTTCCAATGACCCAATGGAACTTTCATCAACATGAAAGTTGTTCTACTCCATGCCCTCTTTACTAAGAACTCAAGTCTATGGCAAATGGATCTTTGAGCACCAAGATATCATTGATCAAAGTTGGAGGTTTGAGCATATTTTCAAAGCATTTATTTTGGTTCATCTTGGCATGTATTGCAAGTATTCATGCAGAATCCTTGCATTGCCCAAGTCATGCGCATGAGCTGCCTATTTTTCTCACCAAACTTTGCCAAAATGAGACCAACCAAGCTTGTACCATTTTTTGACATTTTGATTTTTTCTTGCTCAAAGAGGAAGAGACCAGCCACCCTCCTTCTGCCCACTCTGCATTTTCAACTGCTTGTTCCCTCCACTCCAGAAAACAACAAAAGTGCAAGCATGCCTATGTCCTTGACCCATCATCCACCATTTAATTCAAAAAACCATGGAGTTGTGGCATCTGATCCATCCATCTTTTACCACTGTTAAAATTCCATTTTCACATTCTCCATATGCTATTTAAGCTAACTAGCAGTTGGGCAAAACCCTAGCCACCATTTGAGAGAGAAATCAGATTTTGCATTTTGTGCTCCTCTAAAAATTCCCTCGTATCTCACTCATTTCCTCACCATTTTTTCAAACCCTTCATCACAACCTCATCACCTCAACACCACTTTGAGACTGTTTGCAAAAAGAAGAAGCTGTTGCCTTTTCTCTCAAACTGCTCTGAAAACCAGCTGTTGCATCAAGAAGGGGATAGCTTGCTGCTAGCTTGCTGTGAGGAGTTTGCAAGAGGTAAGTGTTTCCAAACCCTTTTTTTATTGCATCAACATCATTAAAAACATGTTTGAGCCTGAATGTGTTCTTGGAACTGGTTAATTTTCATTTGAAGTGTTGATGTTGTTTTATGATGACAAGACTGTTTTATTTGTATGCAACTTTGTTCTGTTGAATGTTTGTGAGGTTGTTGTTAACTTGACATTATTATGGCAAATTTTCCTCTGTCCATGTGAATTATGCTTGGTGCTTTTTGTGTTGCTGTCAAGTGTGTTTATGCTTGAGATATAGTTTATCAGTTCAGTTTTAGTGGTTAGTAAATTGATACTGTCATGTAAAAATGTTGGACTTAATCTTGTTTTGAAATTGGTTTTGTAGTGATCACTTTGGGGTAGCAACTGTTTTTGGGGTATTTATTGAGTTTGGTTTTTGGAGGTGTTAACTTGTTTGGAACAAGAGATTGCTGCTATTTCTGTTTTGAGGTCTTTAGGCTTTGAGTTTTATGTTGTGACCTTAAGCTTTTGATCATATGCTGTCCATTTTGTTTTGAGATTGGAGTTTGCCAAATTTTGTTTTGCCTGTGTTTATTTGAAACCATAAGTTGTGGTGCTGCCTTTGTTCATGCTAGAGCCTTTTGTTTGCTAGTTGTCAGCTGCTGTTAGAGTTTGTATTGAGTTTGAACCTGTCAACCGGGATTGACGTGCTTTGAGTCTGTTGACTTGGTACTCTTTAGGTCTAGGTTGCTTTTCCTCCTTGAGTGTTGGCTTCCTATTATGTTTGGTTTAGATTGGACCCTGGCAATGTTTAGGTTGTGACCATGTTATCAGTGACTGTTTTGAGGGCTGAGTGTTGTCAAGTGCATTTCTTTTGTTGAGATTTGGTCCATGTTTTGGTTTCTATCCAAAAGTTTTGGTTTGGAGCAGAGGTGGATGATCAGATTACTATCATAAGGCATTGTTGGATCTGTCCAAGATTATGGCCTGCATTGGAGGTTGTCTTTAGATTTAGGGATGTTACTATCTTGAGATGGAAGAAGGAATTAGCTGCTGTCATCAAGTTTTCTGTGTTCAGTGGATTTTTGGTATAGCAGACTGGTTCACATTGTGGCAGGTAAGGAGGTTTTGTTGGAACAAGATGTGTAAACCAAGTTTGTTGTCATGAGGATTATGGACTGTTCAGTGCAGCCAGCCTGTTGCAAGTAAGAGTTTACTTTTGAGTGTCTTAGGCCTGTTTGAGTTTGGTCTAGTTGTTGTAGGCAGTTTGGTTTGGGCTTTGAGGATGTGTTCAGTAGTTGAGCTCTGATGAGAAAAGGACTTTCATCATGAGTCTGGTTGATATTCTTAGCAGAATGGATATTTGGTGGACCCATTACACTGATGCTTAGCTTGCTTCCAAGTTTGTAGGAAGTTTAGCCAGCCTAGATTCCATCAGACTTCTGCCAGTTGTTTGATGCTTGATTTTGAGAACACCATGACAGGATATGTTTCAGTCTTGTGATGATATCTTTGGCTGTGAACTTGACTTTCATTTGATACCAGTATCAACTGTTTTTAAGCATAACTTATTGCCCTTGTCATATATGTTTTGAGAATCATCTACCATGTGTTGCTAGCTAGTGTCATTGGCCACTTTTTGAGGTTTAGTGCTAGCATTCTGCTAGGAATCAACTACCATGTTTGACAGTCATCATTGGTGAAATTATATTGGATTTGTCTAACTTGTGAGGTTTGTATTATGACTATCTTTAGGGTCATGTATTGAGGTTGCTGCTTGTTGATAGCATGATTATGTTAAGCTGATATTCATTGCTCCTAAAATCTGTTCCTCATACTAGAGCCTGTTTGCAATTTAGCACTTTCATGTGAAGTAGGTTAGATTAGTTGTTGGATGATTTTGAGCATTGTCATGCTTGAACTTTGTCATGTTGTTGTTTATTAGCAAGCTTTAGGCTTTGTTCATTTAGATCTGTTTAGCTCAGGTAGTGTGAATTGGGGTCTGTCTTTGGAGATGGCATTATGGACTGTCTAGGGGCTGCTGACAGAATTTATGAATTTGGATTCATCAGTCCATGGTGAGATATTCACGGTTGTTAACTATTTGTATTGATATCATAGGCATTTTAATGTCAGTGTTTAATCCTGTTCAATCTTGAGTAGATTCCTTTGAGGCTTTGAGGTTAGGTTGTGAACTTTAGGTTGTTTAATCTAGAGTTGAGGTGTGGTATGTTGAGTTATATTCATGACTGTTAACTAGAGCAAAGCTGGTTATTTCATAGTTGTTGTAGTTTTGGATTTCTTGTGATAAGCAGTGGGTTTCACTTGGTTTGATTCATATAAGATAGGGTATGGCCAGGTCTGTAGTCATGGGAGTTCAAGAAGCCTGTTTAGGATTCACTAACTGGTTGAAAATTCCAGTGTATTACCATAGTGGCCTTAGTGTTTAACTTGATATCTAGGTTTGTTGAGAGGTTTGTCAACCCATATTTCTAATCTGAATTTCATTTGGTCTGTTATAGATCATATGGACTCATGGCATGTTTGTGTAACAAGTTGATATGTTGGTAACTATCATGGAATTTAGGGACTGCTGTTGGCCACTATGTTGAGGAGACTCACAATGAATTGTTGATGATCAGCATAGGCATTTATGTTAAAAAACTACTTTGAGGGTTGCTTGTTGCTTTTGATGAGATAGTTCACCTAGTGTTGTTGAAACATGTGGTGCATTGATTCTTAGCATCGTTATGTTAAGTTTGTGATCACTGCTGTCAGAATTTGGTTTCCATATTAAAAACTTGTTTGTGTTTATTCTGATAAGATATCATTAAAACAATTTGAGGAACTAGTGTTTGATTGTGGGCATTAATGACCAAACTGCCACTATCATGAGATTTGTGGATTAAATTGTTATCTTTAGTTCTCTACACATGCTGGATCCGTTATGTATCTCAGAGTTGCCAACCCATGAGGACCAGCTGTCTAGACAGCCTAGATGAGAACAGGTTGTGGGAGTTGATTTGACTTCTGTATGAGTTTTGCTGTTAGAAAGATTCATCATGTGTGTTGTTTTAAACTATAATTTGTTGGTTATAACATTACTGTCTAGGCTTGTTAGCTCATTAATCCATCAGTTTCATGTTTGAAACTTTGCTAGCAAACCTTGACTATTTAAATATCTGCTTGGCTGAGTTTCAAAATGAAAAAACCTTGATGTTGTTGAATCAAACAGTTTGTTACACCTCAGCTTTTCTTCTTTTGAGCACCTTTCCAACTCATGTTCTTATTTACAACTCACATACCATTTCCTTGTTCTAAGATCCTTTGACTGAATTTCTTGTTAGAACTCATCCAACATCATTTTTGAGACTTGCTCAAACCATCCTTGGTCTTTAATTATGCATGTCTCAGTATCATTGTTCTTCCAAATGCTTTTCAAAACTCATACTTGCATGTTCATTCGAGTTTCTGTGTGTATGCATTATTTGAGAAAATGGACAGCACCATTGTGTTCCTCTTGAAATTTCAAGTGAGTTAGACTTTTGTTTTGTCAAAATTGGTTGAGTTTTGAGTGAATTGGAGTCGAACCGTATTTCATGAGTTTTGCCTTGCCTTGCTTTGAGGCTTGCCCAGAAATCACGCGCCCTTTAGTATTTGCATTAATGGGGTGGCATTAATACACGGATGTATCGCCACCCCAGTGGTTAATGCCTTGCCATATCACACCCATGTCCCCTGTTCGAGCCCAGCTAAGGTTTTTTTTTTTTGCTTCTTTTCTTTTATTTTTTCACGTTTTATATTTCTGCTTTTCTTTTCCTTTTTCTATCACATGCGTGCGCTGGTTGGGATGGTTTTGTTCTGGGCCTGCAGCCATGAGGTCAAGGGTTCAACCCCATGTGAAAGTATTTCTTCTTTTTTTAGCACTTATTTGTTTTGTCTTAATTCTTTTCCTTTTTATTTTATTTATTTTTAAAATAGTTCTTTTTTTAATATTATAAAAAACCAAAAAATCATATCTTTATATTTTTGATGTGCTAATTCATTTTCCATCCTTTTATTTTATTTCATTTTTCATTTTATTATTTTTATTTTTGAATCTACAATTTCATTTCTCTTCTTTTCTATTTCATTTGTGAGTGAATTTATTTAGTGTTTACTTGGCCTTGTGTCATGATCCCCCCTAGGATTCCTAGTCCCTCCGTTTAGGATGGGAGTAGGAGAGACATTAAGTGTTCAATCCTTTTCATGATAACATTAGGATAGTTTCATTCCCTTTCATCCCGGCCTTAGGAGCATTGTGCATGATAACTTTAGGGTCCAGTTTCCCCTTAGTTTGAGTCTTTCTCTTCTCATATCCTAAACATTTCAAAACACATAATAAAGAAAGATTTGTGTCATACACTACGAGCCTTAAGTACTCGAGGAATGATGGTTAGGGGGCCTCCTATCAATTGTCTAGAGTGTTTAGCGTATGCCCTTTGGGTGATATGCGATGCATTCGCTCTCGAGTCATAGTCTTTAGTGTGACATGAGTTTCAAACCATAACTCAATCCACTTCTTGTCTTAAAAAACACAAAAACAAAAACATCAAATCTTTTTATCCTTCGGGATTTTAATTGGAAAACCATTTTCAGAAAGAGTTTTGTTAAGCTTTGATTCTACCGCAAACAGGCATCGTCCCTAACTGCTGGAATCACTCTTTAACCCTACTTGGCTTAAAACACTTGAACCAACCTGTGGTCGTGTTAGCTCGAACTACGTTTGCTCTGATTTCTCGTACCAGACGAGGATACGTAGGCACAAGACGACGATGTCTTGGCGAGCAACTTCCCCCCACCTTCACCCGTAGTTTTCCGAACTACGTTGACTCTGACTTTCCCATTGCACGAGGGAATACATAGGCATAGAGCGACGATGCTCTATCGAGTCACTTTTTTTTTTCTTTTGCCCCTGTGAGCCTTTAGCATAGATAGATTTACACCCTTATAGACTAGATAACAAGTGTGGATCCCGTCGAGTACGATGGACGTGAGGGGTGCTAATACCTTCCCCTTGCGTAACCGACTCCCGAACCCGAGATTTGGTTGCGATGACCTGTCTTATTCCCTTTTCATAGGTTTTCTCTGATCATTTCCTTTCCCTCTCTTTGGGATAAATAACGAACGGTGGCAACTCTTTTGTCATTGCCGGCCCCTCTTTGCAGCGATGCGACAATAGGTATGCTTGAAGACCTCTTCATATTAGTGGTATCTGGATAGTGGGTGTTCAAGGCATATGACAGGCGACCTTACCAAATTTTCACATCTAACGCTTAAGGCCAAAGGATTCGTAACCTATGGTGATAACAACAAAGGGAAGATCCTTGGCGTAGGCAGCATTGGTGCACCACCTTTTACAACCATAGAAGATGTCCTCTATGTAGAAGGCCTAAAGCATAACCTACTTAGCATTAGCCAACTTTGTGATAGAGGTTTCAGAATCAACTTCACTAAAGATAAATGTTTGATAGAAAATGAAGTCACTCATGAGGTAATGTTAAAAGGTAATAGAATTAACAATATTTTTATGATTTCCCTTGATAACGTGTCTTTGAAGGTTAAGTGTCTTATGGCGAAAATGACTCTTGGTTATGGCACAAAAGATTTGCTCACATTCATATGGAACATCTGAACAAATTGATCAAACATGACTTAGTTATTGGTCTTCCAAAGATCAAATTCATCAAAGATAGATTGTGTGGCGCATGCCAAAAAAGGAAACAGGCCAAATCAACTTTCATATCCAACAATGTGGTGTCCACAACAAGGCCACTACAATTGTTACACATGGATCTCTTCGGACCATCAAGAACAAAAATTTTTGGAGGTAATGTTTATGCATTAGTAATTGTTAATGACTTCTCCAGATATACAATGGACTTTCTTCTTAGTGCAGAAAAGTGAAGCTTTCAAGGCATTCAAGAAGTATGCAAAACAAATTCAGAATGAGAAGTCACTCTCAATTGTCTCCATTAGAAGTGACCATGGTGGAGAATCCCAGAACTCTCTATTTGAAGAATTTTGCGAAGAAAATGGAATTTCACACAACTTCTCCGCACCAAGAACTCCACAACAAAATGGTGTCGTAGAAAGAAAGAATCGTTCGTTGGTAGAACTTGCAAGAACTATGCTGAGCAATTCAAATCTTCCGAAATATTTTTGGGTATATGCGGTAAGTACGGCGTGTTTTGTAAGTGATCGTGTCAACATCAGACCCATTCTCAAGAAAACCCCCTATGAACTCTTCAAATGGAGAAAACCAAACATATCACTCTTTCACATCTTGGGGTGTAAATACTTTGTCTTAAACAATGACAAAGATAACTTCGGTAAGTTTGACGAGGAATCCGATGAAGGTATTTTTCTCGACTACTCTCTCTCTCTAGTAAGGCATTTAGAATTTTTAACAAAAGAACTTTAACAATTGAAGAATCTATGCATGTCTCTTTTGATGAATCTAACTCCTCCAAGGAGGATGATATTATTATTGATGATGATGATGTAGTAGAAACCTCTCAAGATGATGCTCTCAATGATATTCCAAGTGATCAACCAAAACAACAACAAGATGATTCACAAAACATTGAAGAACATAATGATCTACCTAAAGAATGAAGGACTCATAGAGATCACCCGATCGACAAAGTCATTGGTGATATTAGTCAAGGTGTTGCAACAAGATTAAATCTCAAGGATGCTTGTCTGAACATGGCATTTGTTTTGCAAATTGAATTTAGGTGTAACACATGATACATTGTTTGATAACTCTAGCGGTGTTATAGGCTTATGTTGGATTTTCATTTATGATTGACTTAAGACTCATAATGATCAATGTTTATCTGTATGACTGAAAGTAGTAAAGGGAATCAAATTTCATGCTTCCATTCTCCGAGGATGGCCCTTAAAGGCTACTTAATGGCTTAAATATCCTACCGGTAGGTAGATATAAAGGGCATTAATTAGATATAAGGTGTATATATCCCTAGGTCGACCCATTTGTTCTAACCCATTAAGAATGATTTGGTCTAGTGCTTTTCCATAAATTAGTTATATCGGGACAAGTTACTTAAACCTGGCCCATAGAGGAACTAGAATGTACAATACCTATATACACTTTCACATATACTCGTCGATGTTTCATTTCATTCATATACTAACTTAAGTGTTAGAGTGTTAATATTTTTATAGATACTCATAATTTTTTAAGAAAAATTATTTTTACTCTAATTTTTTTAAAGAAATTCCAAAAAAAAAAATTGTAAATAAAAGAAAATTTTATTTCTAAAAATAAAAATGAAAAAAGTTCGAAAATAAATTCTGTCTAATTTTTTATTTGAAAAAAATAAAAAGTACAACTTTTTCGCAAACAAATAAAATATTATGTAAATAATTTTTTAAAATAATTCAAATAATTAATTTTAAAAGAGTTCAAAAAAAATTGTTTATAATGACGAGTTGATTTTAAATTAGTTATAAATACAAACTAATTTTAAATTGAATTAAAATTATTTTAACAACTAACTGAATCGAACCATATAATATTGTTTAGTTCCGTTGACGACCATAAACACCTTAGTTATCATCAACCTTTCACCGATTTAATATAATAGAGCGTTATAGAAACAATAATCAAATTAAAATGTTCATATTATTATAATCAAAATGAAAGTGCGGTATAAAATTAGAAATTATCTTTGTTACAGTACTTAACAAAGACATAATCGCCATTATCGATGTTAACTAACATACAATAACATCAACACAAATTTGACAAATAATTAACAAAATCAATGATTAAATTGAACTTAAAGACTAAATTGAAAGCGCTCTAAAAACTAAAAGAGAAATACAAGTTGTTCCATTAGGTTCAGCAAATCATGGTTGGAAGTTCCACTATCTTTCTGCAATTTTACCACCCGACTCAACTCCTCTCCACTACCAGCAACCGACTCAGTCAAAACTCGACCCAACTCATCCGAGTCAATAACACTTTTTCCACCCTCACACACTTTCTTAGGTATTTTTAAATCATCCACAAGCAATTTAGGGTTCCGAAATTGATCCCTAGTCATTGGACACGCAATAACGGAACCCAGTCACAACCGATTCCAACACCCAGTTCTAAAGAGAGTTGAAATCTATGAGAAATAATGTGTTTTTATTTTTATTTTTATAGTTTTATTTATGATGTTTTATTTATAATTTTCTTAACGTCATAAGATAAAGTGAAGAAATAATTCGTTGCTCTCAGGAGGTAAGAAGATATTGTAGACAATTATTATTATTATTCGAGAGAAATATAAAATAGTATTTTTGAATAAATGTTATTATGTAAAAGTAAAGAGAATGAATATAATACTCCTATGAGTTTTATTTTCTTAAATTCTAATCGACAACCTTAGGGAGAAATATTAATTAGAACAATTTTTATAATACTTTCCTTCGCTTTTAACTAAAAATCGAACCAAAACGTTTGGCTTTCAACTTTACGTCTTTTAAGTTAAAAAGGCTTTGATAGAGTGAAAAAAATATTTAAATACTTAATTGGTATATTTAAGTTGACGTGCTTTAGATTTTTTTTAAAAATTTTTTTTTTAATAAATTTTTTAATCGTTGAATTTCATTTGATTTTAGTTATTAAAGTTAAAATCATTAAGAAAATAGGTTTTTGCGGATTTTTCTATAAATTTTAACTTTAAAGATTAAAATCAAAATAATTTTAATATTTAGAGATTATTTTCAACAAAAAAAAAACCGAAATAAAAATCAATAACATGTCAACTTACGACTATTTAAACCTATGTTAAATAATTAAAATCATATTTGGAGTAGTGAAAAAATGCAATTCAAGTTGGGGTTACAAGTTACAATAAGGTGTAACCGGTTACTATCCTTTCCAGCAACAAAAATATCAAATTGAAACAACTTGTAACCGGTTACAGGTTTGGTGTAACATGTTATCACCCTCTAGTTTTTTATATCTTTAAAGGTAGTAGCTTCTTATAATCGGTTACATGGTTGAAATTTTTTTTTAGTCGGTTAGTGTTTACTGGGAAAAATAGTAAACAACCGCCAGTCTTTCCAATTAAAAGAAATTGGGTTACGTACATGATCAACCACACAAATCGTAAGACATGTGCTAGCAATTCTTAATTTAAAGTTTGGGAAATAATGAAGATTTCAATATTATCTATGATTTAACAACTAAAAACTTTGAAATTTAGAAGAAGTAATGTGCAGAAAACTTGACCAAAAGATAATTAAATAACTTGAATAATGAAGAGATAGACTTTGTGGTAAAAAGGTGAAGTTGACATTAAAACATAAAGATATGGTGTAGTCAAACATACATTTTCTTTGACATACTCCTTTTCTCTACACGCGGATACTTTGAGTAATTTCAAAAACTTTGTACAAATTTTGGAACACCCCGATCCTAACACTAAAATCTTTTATTTTTAATGATAAAAAATAATCGACCCTAACGGTTATACTACAAACAAATGACAAGTAGCGCTCAGTATGTCTTTTTCCCTTAGAAAAACTCCATGTGTCCTTCTTCACAAATCTGGATAAGAACGAAAATTCACTCCTTTAAAATATTTTTCTTCACATCTTATTCAACATTTCCTCTTCACACAAAGGGTTGTTTCGATAACACAAGCATAGCCCTGTCGAAACACTATTATAACTTCACATAATTCTCTTTATTATTTCTTTAATTAAAAACCAGGAGTCAAATTTGGGAGCTAACAAATTGCCCCTCAAAAATGTCATTTTCGATAGCTGAAGAAAAAGACATTTTTTAATAACTTTATTCGACACCTTGATTGACCCATGTATGATTCGTCACATTTGATGAGTCATTGCCATAAACGGTTTAGTTTTTGTAGCACGCATATGACGTCATGGTCATGATTACCTTTTCTGAAACGTCTCCTCAAAAGCCATGTGAAAATCTTTACCATCATCACGTATCCTAGACCCTAAGAGATCATGAGCCTAGGTACTAACTGCCACTGCTTCATCAAGGATGGAGGAAAGAATATGTGTCCCACTCTCATTTTATCCATAAATGCTGCTTCAGAACTACTTCCGCTTCCACTCTTATAAATACCCCTTTTCCATTTCTTTTTTTCTCTTTACACTTTCTAAATCCTTAAACTCACAATCTTCTTCTCCTCCAACCAACCCAGTTTACTTCATTCCAACAATGGCTTCGTCACACCGTTCCAACAAAGATGCAACAAAATCTCCTAAGGAAACTGCCAAACCTATGAAGGCTAAAAAAAAAAGCTCTCAACTTCCACAGTTTGACACCATCAACGGTCCAACTATGGTAGGAAATCAGTAGTACCTCTCTGAACCACTTGCTGAAGAAAAAGGAAGGATTTATGAATCCCAGATACTTATTCATCTTTCTTTTGCTGGTAAGCCATTCGCTTTATATGGTCATTTGTCTAATATAAAGGTTGATCCTAGTAAGCTTAAGGACTTTTTCCCAACTTACCATAGGTATAAACCCATAGGTCAAGCTAAAAAAACCTAGGGCTAGCGATGAGGATCCTAGTCCTGCCAACCAGGACACTCCTTCGACTGAAGAGACCATTGAGCTTAGGTATATGAACAATTTTAGTGTATTTCGAGAAAGTCCCTCCTTTAAGGACCCTTCTGATTATTTAGGTTGGCTAGAAAAATTTGAGAAAATAAAATCCCAAACCTGGAAAGACATGGGTATTTATGATTTAATCATGTTGTCGAAAGTAGGTTCAGACTATTGCTTGAACATGCTTCTTTTTTCTCTGTATTTTTGGGATGGCACCCACTACACCTTTCATATTCCTTATGGAATGATGACGCCTACACTGTTCGACGTAGCCGTTATCACAGGGCTAAAACCAATAGGCAGTACATACGAACCGGACTATATGTTTGAGGATAATATCAGTTTTGCCACTTTTAGGGCAACATATTCGACTCATTTTGCGCATTATCATGACAAAGATATCGAAGATGTATCTGATGTAGAACATAAAACTTTTCTGACATTATGGTTATCCTGCTGTGTCTTTTGCTCGAAATCACTTCAAGTAGCCAGGAAGTTTTTAACCATGGTCAATCAACTTCACTCTGGACACAATCTATGTTTAAGTGAAATGATCTTGGCTAGCCTGTAAGAATCCATGAGCGAAGGTGTCACTCAACTAAATAACCTAGGGGGCAAAGGAAACCTTCTCCTTTCAAGACCTTTCTGGCTTCTTCAATTGTGGTTGAATGCTTCATTCAAATCTTGCCTTCCCTACAAAAACCAGATTGATAAAAATTTTGAAGAGGTAAAGAACAGGAGGTTCGAAGGACCATGATTGGAAAAATTAACTCCAAGCGAAGATGGTCGGCCCATTCGACAGGATTTTTACCAGTTACATCATGATGTTCGCCAAGCACTATGACTTTTCTCCAAACATGACACCTTTTACTGCAAGAAGATGTGGTCCTGAGTGGTTTACCAGGCCATTCCCAACTCCGACCAAAGCCCAAGAAGCAGAATCTAATGCCATTTGGGAAGCTTTCCTTACCCCTAGGGTTTTGACCCTCAGGTTTAATCTTTCAAAAAGTCTGACAACCCTAATCGCTTATCAGCTCAATCTTGTGGCTCGACAATTTGGATTAGTTTAAGTTCTGCCTAAACCATTGTATGAAAAGAAACATCTCCTTCTACTTTACAATGCATCCCATAATGAAACTACAACCATCTAACACATTGCTCGCTATGTCGGTCAAACACAACTTTTTCATATTGCTTTCAAAGCAAGCTTCCTCTACACCCAACAATTCAATGAATGGTGGAAAGCCTATTACACTGAAGAGTTTTTTGACGTGGCTGCTTTTACTCATCATATTAACAAGATTTTCCTCTCTATGCAGGAAAAGGTCAAGCAAGGTACTTCGACACACATAAATGAAATCCAAGCATTCCAGAAATACTTTGAAATTGCATATAGACCCGATGATCTTGGTTAAACCGTCTGCGGCAACTGTTACTTTAAAAGATTTTTTTTTTAAAAGAAAATGGAGAATTTAAAGATCCCTTCGTATGTTCCTCCCAAGAAACGTTACGAAACGACTTTTAACATGTATCCTCATAAATTCCCTCGACTACCCAGTGCTGATTTTGGAGTGGCTTTTAGCCCTACATTCCCAATCTGGTTTGTCTGTGGGGACTTTCTAAAGATCCTTCAACAAGAATCACAACAGTGTGATCAGCGGGTGGTTGCGACTAAGAATACTTTATACAGTTTCAAAGGTCATCTTTATATTGGGATCGAAGATGTTCGCATTGAGTACAAAATATATGAAGGTGTGGAATGGGGAGGATTTCGACTAAACATTTTATATTACCCATTCTCTTTGACTTGTAATAATTGTTCTTGTTTTACTTTAGCTGTGAAAATTCCCCCAAAAAAACCGGCGGCCAAGAAGTTAATCGAAGTGAAAGAAAAAGAAAAAAAAAGTCAACAACAACAACAAAGGTATTTTATCTCCCTTATTTATTTATTTATTCGCTTTCCATCTACTCCATCATATCTCTAACATTTCTTTTGCAGGGCGCACGAAAACCCCCTCCAACTCCCCAAAAAAGAAAGTCCAAAGAAATTGAAGTCCTGACCATTAAATCGGACGACGAAGATCTATCCCCAACTGTTGAACAACCTCTCCTCCAAAGAATAAGATAATTAAAAATGATTGAAGCTCTGGCCCAACCACAGAAAAAAAGTTTGAAAATTTTGACCGCAAGACCTATTTCACAATTATGGAGCCAACTCCTGAGACTTTGTCGAAGAAAGCAGCAGAGCAGCCTAAAAGTGACAATTCCATATGTGGGGCTGATGTTACCAAAGTAATACCTCTTACCCCGTAAATCTTGCTTTGCTTTCTTTTATTTATGTGTATATTCATTCGACTATTCCTTTCAAGATGATGCAAGTGTGACACCCAGCCAGCCACCAAATATACCAATACTACAATCTTCAATAGTGAAGGCAAACCAATATATCATCCTACCTCTGATAGAGATTCTGAAAAGAGCTCTATGAGTGAGATCAATCAAGTGGTTGAGGAACAATGTCAAACTTCTCCGCTTAAAACCATAACTCAAAGTTCCCATACTAGTGGATCTGAGCGCAAAGATAACCTAGAGAAAGATGCACAGGCCGAAACAACCAAGGATGATATGGAGATGGAACATACTGGCATCCAAGTCAAAGAAGAAATTAAGGATGACTCTCCTAGATTCGAAAGCCAAGAGGCTATCTTGAAAAATCAAGATGACAACATGGAAGAGGTAGAGAGCCACTCCTTGATCCCCGGCCATAATATGCCTCCTATTTAAGAGTTTGAAGATGAAGAAGGCACTGTTGAGGAAGAAGAAAGTGGAGATGAAGAAGAAGAGAATGAAGAAACTCAAGATGGAAGAAACCAAGAACCAATCCTTGAACCTAATATGGAAAATATAAAAGATTCGACCAAGACTACTACAGCCTTTTCTACAGAAGAACTTACTGGTTTAAAAAAGAGAAATCCTCACGAATATCTGAAAACCCTGTTGAGTTCTAGAGGTAGTTCATCTGAGAGAAACCTTAGTTTTTCCTCAGTGTCAGGCAATCAGTCCTCGATTAATCCTACAAATGAGATACTCTCGAAAATCAAGGACAAGGTTTTTAAGGTGACCTGTTTCTGCTCTTAGAGTCTGAGTCTACTTTTCTAACTACTATAAAAGGTCTTCAAAAACAGGTTGATATTCTGACTACTTCTCTTGATGTTGTAAACACTATCTTGGAATTGGGTTTGCTGATTGAACAAGTGTCGCTACTGCGAAAATCGAGGCTGGCAATGACAGAAGAGTCGCCACCGTATGTTATTTATCCCAAGAGAGGGAAAGGAAACGCTCAGAGAAAACCTAACGAAAAGAGGGATAATATCGGTCATCGCAACCAAATCTCGGGTTCGGGAGTCGGTTACGCAAGGGGAAGGTGTTAGCACCCCTCACGTCCGTCGTACTCGACGGGATCCACGCTTGTTGTCTATCTAAAAGGGTGATTAAAACTATCTAGTTACAGGCTTGAGGCCAAAATAAAAAGAAGTGACTCAGCAAAGCAACAACGCTTTGTGCCTACGTATCTCATCTGGAGTGAGAAGTCAGAGTCAATGTAGTTCGGCTAACTACGGGTGAAAAGGGGGGAAGGTTGCTCGCCAAGACATCGCATCATGTGCCTACGTACTTTCATCTGGTATGAAAGATCAGAGAAAACATAGTTCGGGCTAAAAGGGAACACAGGTTTGTTCAAATGTTTTACCCGAGTAGGGTTAACAATCAGTTCTAGCAGTTTGGCGTATGCAGCTCGACCATTGGAGACTTAGGCGTTACCGTTTGCGATAGAACCAAGAGTTAGCAAAACTCTCCTTATAAAAATGACTTTCCAAGATTAAAGGCCCCAAAGGGCAAAAAGAAGTTTGAATGATTTGTTTTTGTGTTTTTTAGAGAAGAAGTGTTTTTGAACTGTTTGCAATTCATATCGCACTAGAGACTATGACTTAGGAGTGAATGCGTCATATATCACCCAAAGGGTGCTATACTAAACATTCAATCCATTGAAGGGAAACCCCTCAACAACCCTTTCCCAAGTGCTTAACGCTCGTAACGTACAATAATCATTAACCTTTATTAGGTATTTTATGATTGTTTTGAGATGAGAAGAGAAAGGACACTAAAGGGGGACTAACCTCAAACCTAAAGTTTTCATGCAATGATGATCCTAAGATTGAGATAAGGGGATGCTACCTAATGTTATCATACATGGTTAAGATCCTAATGTCTATCATAACCTCCCTTGAACAAGAGAGATTAGAGATCCTAAGGGAAAGAAGACAAAAGAGGAAAAAGAAACAACATAAACATGCAAGAATGCAAACATGGAATGTAAGTGAGGGAGGAAATTGGTGTGGGGAAATAGCCTCCACAAGCTCATCTCAACCTCAAGCAACAATATGACAAATGCAAGAGATGAAAGGAAAAAGAAATGCATCAAAAGAAACACACAAGTGCACAAAAATGGGATGAAATGGCCTAAGCCATTCAAACATCAACAACAATGCCAAAACCCAAACACAAATGAAAGGCAAAGAAGATCTAAAACAAATTGAGGATGGGAGGCTATATGAGGACAGCAAGGAACTCATAATTTGCACTCAACCATGAGCATCACAAGAAAGGTGCAAAAGAAAGCACAAAGAAATCCTCATGGATTCATCATTTTAGGCATGCTTCAAGTACCTCCAAAGGAGGGACCAAGCCAACTTAATTGAGATTCCAAAGTAATTGGACAGCAAAGGGAAATGAAATAAAAGTGCTCAAAAGCAAAATCAAATAAAACACAAAGAAATTCAAGCAAATTCCCAAAGGAAAGCAAACATGTTTCACATAGAAACCCTAATTGGGAACTCAAAAGTAAATAATCAAATGAACAAGCAATGCATAATGTAATGACCTAAAAATGAGCAAGCATCATCCTTAACATGTTAGCAACATGAATCAAAAGGCATTTAAGGCTAAAAGGATCCATAAATGTCATATCCAAAGCAAACTAGGTCAATGTGTTTGTATGAACCTCCCTTTGGGGTAAATTGACTTGCAAGTTACCCTAAAATTAGGAAAATGATTCAAAAATAGCCATGTAAAATGCAAGAAGCTCATAAACATGTTGGAAACCTGAGGCCAAAAGATTACAATCAAAGTCACTTCACAACATCACCATAGAAATTGATTAACAAGTGTGCTCCATTATGAAGGAGGATTGTTGAGGGTCAAATGAAGTGCATCAAAAGTCAACTCAAAAGTCAACCAACAGGGGCAAAATGGTCCTAAAAAATTTATCAACCCATCATGGACATGAGGATGAATTTTGGGTCATTGGACCAAAAGGAAATGAGAGAAACAAAATAAAAACTAAAATATGTCAAGAATTAGGTCAAATAAAACACTTCCAATGTTAAATTCCATTTTTAATTGAAAAATAATTCATAAAATAAAATAAAAAAAGTCCTAAAATCAGAGGACACCTCAAGGAGTCTAAAACATATTTTTTTTTAGAATTTTATCACTCTTGAAAGTATTTTAAAATGATTTAAATCTAAACAGATATAAAATAAAAACAAAAAGAAAATGAAAATGAAAAAAGAAAAAAAGTTGGGTGCAAATAGCAGCCCAATAACGTTCAAAACCAATTGGGCTCACAGAGAGGGGGTGTGAATAGCACGTTAAAGCCCAGATCCACTCAGCATTTTAATGAAACGCAACATTTCATGAGGATCCCATGGGACGAGTCAAACGCGTGCACACGGTAGGTCTTGTTTGTGGCCACAAGATCAAAAAGTAATCACATCTAACGGACAGAAACGCACACACGTGGATTTGGCTGGTTTTAAACTTGGAGGGAGAATTAGACGCCGGAGCACAACGGCTCCGGTCGTCTTCTCCGGTGAGACTTCAAGCAAGCTCACGGCCAAAAAACGCAGGTGCACCCAAACTCAACCAAACCAAGCAAATAAATAGTCAAAACTTATCTACAAGTCACGCAGATCATGAATATGAGCTTAGTTTTCAATAATAACTCTTAAATAAAACAAAACGAAAAGAAACAAGAAATGAGCTCAAATGAAAAAAGTTAACAAACAACCACAAAAATGATCCAAAAACTGCCTACATGAATATGGATGCATAAACAGTGAGATTCACACCCCAAAAACTGCCTACATGAATATGGATGCATAATGAAAAGCTTCCTCAGAGCTCAGTTCTTTAGTAAAGCTCAAAAGAAACCACCCATAAACGTTCTATGAACCTCAAGGAACCTTTTCAAATGTTTGGTTTGGATTGAAACTCATTGAAATATGAAAAACGATTTTGACTTTTATCTCACTTTTCTCAATGTGTTCTTGTCCAATTTCTCACCAAAATCAATTCTGAGGACTTGTGAACAAAGCTGAGAATATGTATGATGGATTCTGATACCAAGAAGGCCCAATTCTATGCTCCTTAAGCCCAATTAAAATTCACTTTTTCTCTTCATGACCACTTCAAAAAGTGCACTAAAATCACCTTGCCAAGCTGTAAAAATGGCTCAGTTAGCTTGCACTTGAGGTAAATTGATCCAAGGGCTGAAAATGGCTCCTCAATTTTATCTCATGGCATGGTTTGTATATGTTACTTAAACTTGAAGTAAGCATGAAAATGGCCACCAAAATGAGCTCAAATCTCAAATCCAAAATTGGCATTGTGCTTGAAATGTATTTGGCACTCAAAAAATGCATAAGGTTGGTACAAAATGATCCCAAATGAATTTAATTTGATTTTCCCCTTTTAAGGCCTTTTTTATGGAAATTTCTTTAGGGATTCTTCAATCCAAGCCAAAACTTTGATGCCATGATGTTTGGTTAAGCAAATGACCCTATTTGGAGCAAGTTGGAAGTTGGAAATATTTCCATTTGAAGTGTGCAAAGTGGTGAAATGGACCTATAATGAAAATGACCTATAATCCTGCTTTCCCAAAATACCCCTGCCTTGCAAGCCTCATAACTTGAGTTATACAAATCAGATGAAGGACTTCTAGTACTATTTGGAAAGCTAAGATCATGAGGAACAACTTTCATGTTCATCAAAAGTTGAGGAGAAACATCCTTCTATGTCAAAAGTTGCTTGGAAGTTGGTTGACCTTTGTTGACCAAAATCACATTCATCTAAGGACCTGTAACTTGCCAGCATCATAACTTGAGTTCTAGAAATCAGATGAATGACTTCTAGTACTCAAAAGAAATCTAGAAACATGCTCTACAATTTTCATGTTGGGGTCAAGATGAGATGAGACTTGTATCTTGAGATAGGTGGTCTTGAAGTTGGGCACTAAATAGGGGATTTTACACTAAAAACCCTAATTTAGTAACTCCTCACACTCTTGATTCTTGATGACTTGATCTTGAAATGATATCTCATGTATCTCAACACAAAATTCCATGACCATAAAGACTTGGAATTGAGTCTTAATCTCCTTCAATTTCACAGTTGACTTAGGGTTGACTAGATGAAAACCCTAATTGCACCATTTTCAACTATAGCTCTTCACACTTGGTGTAAACACTTGGATGAGCTCCACAATGACCTACAAGGCCTCCAATGAGCTTAAATGATCATCTCCCTCCATAACCATGGGCTTGTGATCCTTAGATGACCTTCAAATGGCCTTCTAGATAGGAGGTGAACCACACACACTTATCTGCCCATCCAAAGGACTTTGATTTGTCTCTGATGATGATAACCCCCCTGTTGACTTGAATACAAACTCTTGATTAGGCATAGAACCTTGGCAAATTCCTATTTTTATACACACATCTCTTGATCCCCTGTAAAATGCAAAATGTTATGCAATGCAACATGCTAGAACAATGAAATGAAACATAAACCAAGTAAAAAAAGGTTGGGCAAATTTTGGGGTACAACAGTTGCCCCTATTCAAACGACTTAGACCTGAATGAGTGAAAAGCGAACGACTTTCACACCATCAAGGTAAAAGACGGTTGAATACCAAAGAACCTAGAAATTTCCCAACCGCAGAAAATAAAACTGCGAACAAGAATCTCCGGAGATAATTACTCTGATTACAAACATGCCCCGCTGGGGGAAAGAGAAATTTAACGAGTAGCTCTTCTTGGGGAAAACTATAAAAGGGGAACATTTCAAATTGCCGGAATCTGGATATTCAACAAACCAAATGAATCAATGAAATCTGCCGGAGCCTGGATACTCAACGAGATGAGGAGCATATCAACAAATGAAAACTGGCCGGAGTATGAACATTCAACGAAGCACACCAACCGGAGCCTAACACTCAACGAAGCAAACCAAACGGAGCCTAAACATTCAACGAAGCAAACCAACTGGAGCCTAAACACTCAACGAAGCAAACCAACTGGAGCCTAAACACTCAACGAAGCAATCCAACCGGAGCCTAAACACTCAACAAAACAAACCAACCGGAGCCTAAACACTCAACGAAGCAAACCAACCAGATCCTAAACACTCAACGAAACAAACCAACCGGATCCTAAACACCCAACGAAGCAAACCAACCGGAGCCTAAACACTCAACGAAGCAAACCAACCGGAGCCTAAACACTCAACGAAGCAAACCAACCGGAGCCTAAACACTCAACGAAGCAAACCATCCGGAGCCTAAACAATCAACGAAGCAAACCAACCAGAGCTTAAACACTCAACAAAACAATCCAACCGGAGCCTAAACACTCAACGAAGCAATCCAACCGGAGCCTAAACACTCAACGAAGCAAACCAACCAGAGCCTAAACACTTAACGAAACCAACCGGAAGCCAGAGTATCTGATAAACGAAGGGAATATGTCATAAAATGGGCCTTCACCAAAACTGGGATATTCAATGGAGCAAGAGATACCATCACAAAACATATCAGGATTAATATAACAAAACGGAGTCTGGGCACTTCACGGGTAAAACAAAACGTCACAAATAGAAAATGTTGGAACCTAAATGTTCAACGAAGGAGCCGGAGTCTGAATGCTCGACATAAAAACCGAAGCCTGAAGATCACCTGTAAGGGATAACCACCACCTGAAAACAGAAAGGTAATGACCTGGTTTATGTTTCAAAATGAAAATGTTTGAAAATGGCGTAATGCTCCATACGAAATGGAAATGATACGCGTTTGGGTAGATGCTATGCACGCATGCAGATGCAATGGAACCGAACCAACAAAATAAATGTTGGAAACAAAAGATCCTTCCTACTGGGAAAGGAAAACTACTCTGCCAGAGGTGAACTTCGCATGCCAATAACAATTGGACTTAAACTGGAGAGATAGGCCCTGGGAGACTTCCGGGGAACCTACAATTTTGCGGGGAAATCAACTTGACTGGAGACCTCAGTCTGTCATGCTGTCATCTTGATTTACTGGGGAGTAAGCACGCATTTGTACTCCGTGGGATTAGAAATGTGTATCGACCAACTGCTAGGGATAACCGTACACCTACGTGCACACCACCATGCTGGGATGAAGAAAACACTTTTAATTGCTGGGGAACAAACTCTGGCTGGGGAAAACAGCTCCATCTATCCCTTCTTAGAGAGATGCCCCAAGGGTAAAAAACCTGCAAAAACAACAGACAAGATACTACACAACAAAAGCTATCTTGGACATCATCTGTGACATTGTTCAATTAAGTCAAAGTTTTAACAATTATTGGCCAAGGCCTGCAAGTTTATGTATGTGCAAATTCATCAAAAACATCGGGCGTTTTTCACAAATCAAAAGTAAAAACTAAAACCAAGCACACAAAGATTTTCTGAATAGCATGTTTTATTGATAAACGGCCTGAAAATAGGTAAATTTACAACGGATGCAACTCCTGAAATGAGAAAGTTGTGCCAAAGATAAATAAGAAATGCACAAAGATATACAAAATATCGGCAATATGGTACAGACGACCACCATGGGACGACCCATCTATGACTCACATGACTTTGATGCTTTTCTGATGCTTCGTCTTCGGAAGAGATTGACTTGAACGGTTTCCCGCGGTTCTCCCATAATCCACTATGTTCTGAAGACCCATACGCAGATCGCAGTTGTTTGCTTTTCAAATCCCTAACTTTTGCCTGAATCACCCTCGCGGGTTTTCGATTCACCGGGATACACATTTTTTCCAAAGTCGCCTTTTTAGGTTTTCAACTTTTCGGGTTTACACTTTTTCTTTTTATCCCTAATTTTTGCCCGAACCTATCCTTTTATGGTTCGCCGTGATGCCCCATTTTTGCCTGGATTTTCTTTTTCTTTCCAGCGGGTCTCTTTAAGAAAAGTATTTTTTGACTGCGTCTGCATTCACAGGGGATGTGAAATCCTCACCGTCCATAGTCGAAAGTAGTAAGGCTCCTCCGGAGAAAACTTTCCTTACAACATACGGACCTTCGTAATTAGGAGTCCATTTGCCCCTGTGATCGTTCTGTGGTGTGAGAATCCGCTTCAACACTAAATCACCTGTCTGAAAGCTTCGAGGACGTATCTTCTTATCGAAGGCTTTCTTCATTCTGCTTTGGTATAGACGACCGTATGCGATGGACGCCAACCTTTTCTCATCCATCAAACTGAGCTGATTCAACCTGTTCTTTACCCATTATGCTTCATCTAGCTTGACGTCAGCCAAAACTCTCAAGGAAGGTATCTCAACTTCTAGAGGCAGGACAACTTCTATACCATATACCAACGAGAAGGGAGTTACCCCAGTTGAAGTACACACCGAGGTGCGATATCCATGTAAAGCAAAGGGAAACATCTTGTGCCAATCTTTGTAGGTCACAACCATCTTCTGCATAATCTTCTTGATATTTTTGTTGGCCGCCTCGACCGTGCCATTCATCTTCGGACGATAGGGAGACGAATTGTGATGCTCAATCTTGAAGTTCTGGCACAACTCTTTCATCATCTTGTTATTCAGGTTAGATCCATTATCAGTAATGATCCTTTCAGGTATTCCGTATCAACAGATGATGTCCCTTTTGATGAACTGGGCCATAACTTGCTTGGTGACATTGGCATAAGAAGCTGCTTCGACCTATTTGGTAAAATAGTCTATGGCTACTAAAATGAAACGATGTCCATTGGATGTATTTGGTTCGATCTTTCCAATCATATCAATGCCCCACATGGAAAAGGGCCATGGAAATGACATGACATTCAAAGGACACGGCGGCACATGAATCTTGTCAGCATAGATCTGACATTTATGACATTTCTTCGTGAATTTGAAATAATCTGACTCCATCGTAAGCCAATAATACCCAGCTCGCAACAACTTTCGAGACATGGCATGTCCGCCGGCATGCGTACCAAAAGTACCCTCGTGGACTTCCTCCATAAGCAGATTTGATTTTTTTTCATCCACGCATCTCAACAGCACCAAATCATGGTTTCTTCTATAAAGCACACCATCCTAATTCAGATGAAAATTGCCAGACAATCTCCTTAGAGTCTTCTTATCTCGACTAGATGCCCCAGTCGAATACTCCTGGTTCTTAAGGAAATTCTGGATGTCAAAATACCACGGCTTACCATCGGAGGCCTCCTCAATGGAGAATATGAAAGCGGGTCTATTAAGGCGGGAGATAACTCTTCTGGGAGCTTCATTTCAAAAATTAACCTTGTACATCAAAGACAGCATTGCCAGAGCTTCTGCCATCTGATTCTCCGCTCGTGGCACATGGTGAAACTTCACCTTGTCGAAGAAAGGTAGCAACCTCCTTGCATAATTCATGTAAGGAATCAAATTAGGCTGACGAGTTTCCCATTCTCCCTTGATTTGATTCACAACTAGCACAGAATCGCCATATACATCGAGATTCTTGATTCTCAAATCAATAACTTCTTCGAGACCCATGATACACGCTTCATACTCAGCCTCATTGTTGGTGACCGGAAATGTCAATCTGGCAGTGAATGGGATGTGAGACCCATGGGGTGTTGTAATGATTGCCCCAATTCCACTTCCGTATGAGTTAACGACACCGTCAAATATCAACTGCCATTGGGAACCAAGTTCAGGACCAAGGTTGTCAAACTCGCGAGTCTACTCAGACTCGTAAAGGGTCCGTAGACCCGACTCGCAGACTCGACTCGCAAACTCGTACGAGTCTATGGAAAATTTAAAATGACTTTTAAAAACCTATATGTGACACATGCATGACACACACATGTACTTTAAACTTGTAAATACCTTATATATGATACAAATATATATATATATATATATATATATATATATATATATATATATATATATATATATATATATATATATATATATATATATATATATATATATATATATATATATATATATATATATATATATATATATATATATATATATATATATATATATATATATATATATATATATATATATATATATATATATATATATATATATATATATATATATATATATATATATATATATATATATATATATATATATATATATATATATATATATATATATATATATATATATAAGAATACCGATTAACATCAAAATATAAATTTCATACTCCATAACAAAGTTCTTAATAAAAAATTTCAACAATAAAACAAACAAAATAGTAAAGTATGTATTTAAAGACTTAAAGTATCAATTTCTTCTTAATTGACTACTACATAAAGCAAAAAATCATAAAACAAATATGCTAATGGCTTTAAACATCCAAAACTCCAGTAAAATCATCACCATCATCTTCATCGGTATCTTGAGTATCATCATAAAATTCTATTCCGGATGAAACACCTTCTTCATCGTTAACCAAAGTTGGATTGCTTGAATTTCCATTTCCACCTAATTCAACATTTCCACCACCACCACTACTTTGCACAATATTAGTAACAACAATATCAACTTCCACAATATTGTTAACAATAATATCATCTTACTCAACATTAACTTTAGTTTACATATTTTCTGCATTAGGATATTCAATTATCCATTCATCGCCTTTACACAAGAGAATATACAAGAGAAGCATCCAAGTAAAACATATAAGAAAAATACTTACACAATAAATGATTGATTTACGGGAACGAACGCAAACAAAGCAAGATACGTAATAAACGCACGTCATTTATTAAGGGATAAAGGGAGGAAGAAACTTTGCTAAAACAAGAGACTAGGAGAGAGACTTTCTAATCCTCGTACAAGCAAAAAGTAAAAGTTTTTTTAAATAAAATAAAATCTTTTGGGAAATTTGGGCCTTTTTTTGGGTTAAAAAAAACAAAATTCAAAAAATTTATAGACTCATAAACTCACCATAGACTCGCGAGTTTATACGAGTTTATGTGAGTCTACCTGAGTCTATTCGAGTTTATCAAAAAAAGATTCTACGTGTGAGTCTACTCGTTTTCGCTTTATAGAATCGTAAACTCGTACGAGTTTACGAGTCTACCCGCGAGTTTGACAACCTTGTTCAGGACCTTCATCTGGTAGCGGTTCGTCACAATCCTTCATCTGGAGGAACATAATGTCTTCGTTAGGAAATTCAAACTTCATTGGCTGATAGTCTTCGATAGGTTGTTCGGCGAGGTACTCTGACAGAACACTTCCTTTGATGGCCTTCTAAGAAACATATTGAATGTCGTACTCTGTCAGTACCATTTCCCATCTGGCAATTCTTCCTGAAAGCGCTTGCTTTTCAAAGACATATTTGATTGGATCCATCTTCGAAATCAGCATGGTTGTATGGTTAAGCATATATTGTCTTAAACGTTTGGCAGCCCAAGCAAGTGCGTAACACGTTTTCTCGAGCATTGAGTAACGGGACTCACAATCTGTGAACTTTTTACTCATATAGTAAATTGCATGTTCTTTTCTTCCAGTCTCGTCGTGTTGACCAAGGACACAACCCATACTGTTCTCAAGAACCGTTAAGTACATAATCAATGGTCTTCTAGCTACTGGAGGTATCAATATCGGAGGTTCCTGCAAATACTCTTTTATTTTCTCAAATGCTTTCTGACAATTCTCATTCCAAACGACCGCCTGATCTTTCTTTAATAAATTAAATAATGGCTCACAAGTAGCTGTGAGGTGAGATATGAACCGAGCAATGTAGTTCAATCTACCTAAAAAACCACGAACTTGTTTCTCGGTCTTTGGTGATGGCATTTCTTGAATTGCCTTGATCTTCGCGGGATCGACCTCAATACCTTTCTCACTGACAATGAACCCCAACAACTTTCTTGACCGTACGCCAAAAGTACACTTGTTTAGATTCAGCCTAAGTTTGAACTTCCTTAATCTCTCAAACAGCTTTAGAAGATTCACCAGATGTCCCTCCTCCGTTTGGGACTTTGCGATCATATCATCGACATAAACCTCAATCTCATGATGAATTATGTCGTGAAAGAGTGTCACCATTGCTCGTTGATAAGTTGCCCCTGCGTTCTTCAAACCAAAAGGCATTACTTTATAGCAGAACGTCCCCCATGGCGTGATAAAAGTTGTTTTCTCCATATCCTCCGGTTCCATCTTAATTTGATTGTAGCCCGAAAAATCGTCCATGAAGGAAAACACTGAGTATTGTACGGTGTTATCAACAAGCACGTCAATATGAGGGAGCGGGAAATCATCCTTTGGGCTCGCTCTATTCAGGTCCCTATAGTCAACACACATTCTGACTTTGCCGTCCTTCTTAGGCACAGGCACGATATTGGCGCCCCACAGAGGGTAGTTTGTCATGACAAGAAATCTGGCGTCCAATTGCTTTTGGACTTCTTCCTTGATCTTTAATGCCATATCAGGCCTGGTTCTTTTCAATTTATGTTTAACAGTAGGACACTCTTCTCGAAGAGGCAGGCGATGAACTACAATATTCGTATCGAGTCCAGACATATCTTCATATGACCAAGCAAAGACATCCTTATACTCTTGGAGTAACTTAACCAGTCTTTGCTTGACGTCACTTTGCAGCGCGGCCCCTATTCTGACTTCCTTCTTATCTTCCTCTGTTCTCAGGTTGACGACTTCAACTTCCTCCTGATGAGGCAGGATGACCTTCTCCTCTTATCTTAACAATCTAGCAAGCTCTTCGGGTAGGTCTTCGTCTCCATCGATCTCTTCTTCTGCTTGAAAGATCAGACTGTCAAAGTCATACTGATTCATAGACGAGTCTGATTCGGTGGTATCTGAAATGTGTAACCTGCAATGATGATGATTTTATGCTTAAATGATATGCAAACAAAACAAACACAAACCACATTGCCATTTTAATGTTAGAAAACAAAAGGAGAAAAACAAGGATAACAAAATTCAAATGAGAAAAACGCCTTTTGATTAATGATAAAAAGATTGTTCAAACATAAGCAAGCATGCCCTAAACAAAATACCGCTATGCTCCGGGCAGAACATAGGGCTACACAATAACTGAAAAAACAAAGTATTACTGTTCACGTGTCACTTGGACAAATTCCTCAATGGACCAGTTGCATAGCTTCTATTCGGGAGCACTTGGCTGGATCCAAGCGTCCATGTCACAATCACTGTCCCCGGCTTCATCATCAGAAACAACATTGATTTGCTCAAAAATGATACCCCCACTAGTGAACTTGACGAGCCCCTTATAGCGCGGCGCGCTCTGCGAAGATGATGGGTGGTACCCCAACCCGAACTTGTCCTGCTTCAAAGGTATGTCTAGCACCTTTCCCCATCCTTGCGGTGCCCCAGCCTGTACTGCCGCTTGAGCCTCCTTGAAAGATGACATAGCCACTTCTGGTTCTTTATTCACAACTGGAGATTTGTCCTTCACTTGCACAGTTTCGAAGGCCTGACACAAAGTCTCATGAATTTCTCCGTCTACCTCGATGTATTTGAAAGATGACAAATGGCTAATCATGATATCTTCCTCCCCATATACCGTCACAACACTGCCTCCGACCATATATTTCAGCTTTTGGTGCAGAGTGGACGTAACAGCCCCAGCAGAATGTATCCATGGACGACCCAGCAGACAGTTGTAAGCAGGCTGAATGTCCATGATGTAAAATACCGCATCAAACACCTCCCGGCCCACTTGGATAGGTAGAGTTATTTCCCCAAAAACAGATCTTCGGGTTCCATCAAAGGCTCGTACAACTAAATCACTTGGTGTGCAATAAAGACCCTGATGATCTATCTTCATTAATGCTTTCTTTGGAAGTACATTCAAGGACGACCCTGTATCAACAAGGACGTGTGACATCACTGTTCCCCGACATTCAATTGAAATATGCAATGCCAAATTGTGGTTTTTGCCCTTCGGCGTCAAGTCCAAATCCGTAAACCCCAGACCGTTTCCGGCATTTACATGCCACAACTCCCTCGAGTTGGTTAACCGATATTTCTTGTGGTACATAAGAAGTGCTTAAAACCTTCAACAACGCATTTCGGTGTGCTTCTAAACACAACAGCTGTGATAGTATAGAAATCTTGGAAGGAGATTGTTGTAGATGGTCGACTATCTTGTAGACGATTTCTCTAATCAACTTCATGAACTCTTCCATATCCTTTGCTAGAGTTTCCTTCTCGCCCACCCGAGGAATTTCTTCTACCACTATCTTGCCTTTCCCTTTATCAGATTTCTCAACCACCACTTCGGGCGATGAAAAGATTCTACCGCTTCTGGTAATTCCTCCAGCTCCAACAAGATTATCAACTGAATCAACATGCAAGCTTTTCAATTCTACCTTCTGCCCGTTACAAAACACCTCAGCTACATAATTCCACGGGATAGCCTTAGTACTTTCGTGTGGCACAGGGCCTGCTTTAGTGATGATGATTGTAGGTGGCCTTGGAGGCGCTGAAATAGTGATAGTTTTATATGGGATTGAAATCGTCGCAATTTCATCCTGCTCCTCCTCTACTACTTCCACGGGTTTCCTTTCAGCGGTCCGATCAAATTGTAACATTACGTCATCTATCATGCTCTGAATACACTTTTTCAGATCATCACATCCCTCAGGATGGCTCAAACAGTTGACACAACCTTCACTACAGCCTGGGAATACTCCCCCTTTCAGTAGTTTCTCCTTCAAGAAACTCAATGGTGTTTTCAACTCATTCACGTCGGTTATCAAATCTAACCCTTCCTCTAACAGAATAGCACCAACCCTAGCCGACCCATGATTTGGCATAGGGTTTTGCACAACATTTGGTGCATCATGTGAAAAATCTATTGCTTTGCTATCAATCAGATCTTACAACTTATGTTTGAAAGCCTTGCAGTTGTCAATAGTATGTCCGGGTGCCCCAGAGTAGAACTCGCATCATGCATTTACATCAAAGTCGGGCGGTGGTGGGCCTGTCAGAGGAGCCATAGTCCTCTTTTGGATTAACTGCAATTGCAACAAAGTTTGGAGCACTTGGGAATATGGCATCGGTGGCGGATCAAATACTCTATTTGTTGGCCGAACCAGATATCTTCGATAACCCTGCTGATTTTGTTGGGGTGGCTGCTGCTGCCATTGTTGTTGTTGTGGTTGCTATGGCTGTTGTGGTACAGGGATCGTAATGCTAGCGACCTGTTGTCGATGATATTGATTATGAGGCTGACTTCTCCATCTTCCTTGAAAACTAGATACTGAGTTAGTTTCTCCCTCGCGCCTTTTGTTGCTAAAGACTTTCTTTCCTTCTCCTCCAGCCGAGGATCCTTCGCCTGCTTGAATCTTGCTAATTTTGATACCATTCTCTATACGTTCCCCTGTGATTATCATGTCGGAAAAGCTGCCAGACATACAGTTGATAAGCTTCTCATAATACATGCCAGATAAAGTAGCTACGAACATGTCGATCAGCTCACGCTCCACCATCGGAGGTTGAACTCTTGCGGCCAATTCGCGCCACCTTTGGGCGTACTCTTTGAAGCATTCATTATTCCTCTGGGTGAGATTTTACAACTGAACCCTGTTTGGAGCAAGGTCACTATTGTATTGATAATGTTTCATAAACGCCTCAGCCAGATCCTTCCAGCTACGGACATTGGTAGGTTCCAACCCCATGTACTACTCGAGCGAAGGATCGGACAAACTGTCTTGAAAAAAGTGCATTAACAGCTTTTCGTCGTCTGAGTAGGCAGACATTTTCCTGTAATACAAGCGCAAGTGAACTCTAGGACATGTAGTACCCTTGTACTTATCAAAGTCAGGGACTTTGAATTTCTACGGTCCCCTTAGGTCAGGAATAAGTCCAAGGTTGGCCATATCAAGGCCCATAGAGTTCTGACTCTCAAAGCTCTTTATCCTGTCTTCCAACCATTTGAATCTTCTATTAGTTTCAGAAGGAATTTCACCACCAAAATCTCTCACCGAGAAGATCTCATCCTGTCTGTCCTCAATCATCTGCTGATTCAAGTTGCCATGAATGGCACCGTTAGCTTCAAGCCCATACATATTTCCCTGACCAGTAATTCCAACATTACCAATTCCAATGTTACCAAATCCAGTGTTACCATTGCCTCCACCAACATTACCATTGGTTTCAACATTTCCATTACCGTTCCCAGCTGTGTTCCCATTTCTAGCACCATTTCCATTTCCATTCCCGCCAGTATTGGGGATAGCGTTATTAGTGTGCCGAGTCTCAACATGAGGTTGATTGGTAGCAGTCCCTCCATGTAATATGTCGTCGTTATCAACCCGTGCAATCAAAGGTTGCACCAAGGTCCTGAGTTGGTCTTGTCCACTAGCTACATTCTGCATTACTTCCATAAATGGAGCCATTCTATCTCTCATTTCCTGCATCTGCTCTTGCATATGTTCCATGATCCTCTTCTGATTTCCTCTAGTCGCGTACCAGTGACCTGTTTTATCAGCAATCCTAAAACACACTAATGAAAATAGGAGATAAGAAAACAGTTCCGATGCACCTGCAATGCAAAAAAAAGGCTAAATGCAGACATGTATATATGCAATAGGGAGATTTCCCCCTCGATTCTAGTTTCCAGAAGAAGAAACGGCCATGGAAAACCCCACAAACAAGTGAACAGAATAATAACTCCTTATATAATAACAGGCCAACAGACAGTGTGCATACATCAACTGAGTACAAATAGAAATGACCTCAATCAACAAGCTTGGTGATGGTCAATACATAAGTAAAACAACAAGATACAAAGAAAGACAATCAGGCTGAGTGCCGAGACCGGAAATTCTCTAGCAACTTCCGCGTCTCGGGATGATCTGGTCTAGCGAGTAGACCCTGTATGAGTAGCTCTCGCTGGCTAATGGTGCGTTGTAGACTATCAACATGGTCTTCCCAGGCTCCTTCCCCAAAGCACGCCTCAAGTCTGCACCTCTTGGTGTCCACTCTCAACCTACAATCCTCGAGGTTTGCAATATATTTGGTCAATCTGTGCTCACTGTTATATCTGAGTGATTCTTCCACCGAAATCTTCTCGTCCTTTGCTTTGAGTTGCATCTTCAACTTGGTGATCTGCTGTTTCAGCTTGTCCTCACGCTCTTTGTTGTTAGTGAGCGTGGCATTCCACACTGAGTCAAACTTAGAGATCTCTAAGTAAGCCTTGTCCAAATCCTTCTTCTTGGTAGCAAGCACACTACTGACAGCGTTCAAATCCCGGCCTGAGTGTTCTCTGGCGGTAGTCTCCTTCGTCAAGTCCGTACCTAGCTTGTTGACAAGTTCAGTCTGCTTTTTGAAGGTATGAACAACATCAATCTTCTCACTTCGGATTAGGATAATTTCTTTCTCTAATTCTTCATTGACTCTTCTTTCTCACGCAATAGTTGGTTGTACTTCTAAATATCCATGGTAGTTGGTTCTTCAGTCATGATGGGGTACAAAGGCGCAACTGAGGGAAATGGCATCAGAGACTTAGCAGCTCTATCTTTGATCCAAACCATGTAAGGGTCATAAGCTCGATTGTTGCTCTTTCTTAACAATGTCTTACCTCGTCTGTGAATATTACTCCATGCATACTCCATTTTAACCAAAGTATCAACTTCCAGCAAGCCTGTGAAATATAGAGATTCCTGTATCTCTTCTTCCTTAGGAGGACTCTTCAAAGCATATCCAATTTGTCTAATCAACAAAGAGGGATTATAGTTAATACAACCCTTCCTTCCGACCAACGGGACATTCGAAAAACCACTCCAACTATATATGATTTTAGCGCCAAGTATATCCCGATCAAACCATACAATGTTTTCCGCTGATAAACCCATTAGCCTAGCAGACCCTTCTGAGGTGCCAGCAGTAGCAACAAACGGACCTGTTTTCGGAAGGTGACTGAAGAACCACCTATACAACATGGGTACACAACAAGACACATTTTTACCCCTCCGCTTCTCATTCTTGTAATGGATAGAATGGTAAACATCCCCTAACAAGGTAGGCACTGGATTCTCTGAAGCAAGGATATAGAAGGCATCTGTATCCACAAAGTCTGGCAAGTTAGGAAACAAAATGATACCATATATGCATAGAGCGAGAATGGCATTGAGTACAATCCAACAACCGTCCTTTGTGAACTGTAAGGCCTTGTCAACCATAAAAGGTAGAGGAAACCCATACACTCCATTCAGCTTGGTCAATTTTCCTGAGAACTCTGAGGCATCAAGATGAAGAATTGCAGCAAGTCTAGCTAGATCAGGCTCAACATCATCATGGTAAAAAGGCATCTGATCCAATACTGGAACTCCTAGTAATGCAACATACTCTTCCAAGGTCGCCGCCAAGACATAGTCAAGAAAAACAAAACATCTCAACTGAGGGTCATAAAACTATAGCAGAGCATATAAGCCATTCAACTCGACTGAAGGCTTGCACACCACACTGAGCAGCTTCCCATAAGATTCCTTGAACTCTCCTTTCACCTTCTGATCTTCTAAAGCAACCAAACTCAACAAGGGACCAATGTCGGGAGAAGGGAGCTTGTAGGAAACTGTCTTCTTTAGAGGCTCCATGTCAGAAAAGATCACTAGAATCGGGGAGGAAATATGCACCTGCAACATAGATACATGTTAATGAAATGCAAATGCACATGCAAACAGGAGATAAAAATTGTTGTGATGTAGTTTGAGAAGACCGGCGCTTCACTTTAGTCATAACCAAACACTAATATTAGGACCCCCTTAATATCAAGAATCCAAACTGTAAAGAATCAGGTAATCTGAAGGCTAGAGTTTCCTGCACAACCCCATCCCTCTCACAGGTAAGGACCTATCCACTGACAAGGTTTGGCATCCTATGTGTTCATCAGCATCACAGACTTTCAAGAAATGATGATACGTTCACCATTTCTGGGTTGGCATCATCACCTCCCGAAGAGGCCTCACTTAGCTGAATCCGAAATGATCGGTTCCCAGAGTCGACAATCCTCAGATCCAAAATTCCTTCAAGCCCAAAGGGCCAGAAAGAAATTCGTCATACAGAATCTCGTCTGAGCGCGGATTTCATGGTTAGCTGGTGCATGCAAAGCATACAGGCTTGTTGCAGTGAAATTTGGATTTCAAGCTATTGATTAACTTAAATCATATTTCATTTACAACCGGACTTTAATTTATCCAAAAAGGAAAGGTTTAAAGAAAGAAAAACCTATAAGAATGCAAAGCAAAAGGCAAGGCCTAAAGCTGAGCAAAGAGAGATCTAAAGGTTCGGGGGTTGGTTATACCTAGGGAAGGTGTTAGCATCCTAAGCATCTGTAGTACTCTACAGGAACCTCTTGTTAATATTTGTGTTTGCTAAAGTTGCTTTCTAAAAGGGAAAAGCGCTAAGGTAAAAATCTAAAGTATAAAGAGTATGTACAAAGTTTACTCGCGAAGACATCGCATCTCGTGCCTACGTATCCGGACGGGAATGGAATCAGAGCAATCGTAGTTCCCCTATCTAGGGATGAGGATCTCTTGACTGTGGTCAAGGTTCCCAAAGGGAAGTAAGTATTCATAGTGAAGTACTTACATGGAGTTCGGCGACTCCTCTTCTAAGTTACGATTGTTATGATAAAGGATGTCCACGGCGGGACAGTAAACATGAGTGCGGCGACTCAAATCCTAAGGCTAGGATAAAAGGGGAGTAAAGGTTGTCCGCGGCGGGACGGTAAACATGAGTACGACGACTCAAATCCTAAGGCTAGGATAAAAGGGGAGAATGTCCACGGCGGGACGGTTAAAAGTGAGTACGGCGACTCGTGTAAGAAAGGAAGCTTGTTGTTATGTACATATGAATATGTACAGGTGAATCAGTTTAACCTCATAACTCAGGAGGTAGGGTCATCATGGTGACAACCATTAAATGAGCACATGAAATTGATAAGGATGAAAATGCAATGATCACAATCAAAGCAGATGAAAAAATAACGAGAACTGTGACGACAGATCGCATTCCAATACAGTCAACAGGGGGATGAGATGAACATGGTTACAACTCAAAAAAATCCTAGCATGTTAACTAACATGTATGAAAACAAAAAAATTCCACAAACAAATCCAATTGGAACCACATAAAAATTGATCTGCAACAGTTAGGGTTTACACTATAAAAGCACAATTTGCACAGGGTTAAACATGACGAAAAATTGGTCAAACATGAAAAATAAAAACATGACATTAAAGTACACATTAAAATGAACACAATGAAAAAAGAATGGGTTAAAAATGATTAAAATTGAGAGAGATATGATTTTTTGAAGTTTGTGTGAAAAATGGAAAAAATAGCAAATGGGTTTTGATCTCCACACGGATCGAACCCAGGTCAGGCATGTGAAAGGTAAGTGTGTGCGCAAGTCTCTACCACTGGGGTGGCCATACATCCATTGTTTAAAACACAACCATAAATATATAATATGAGCCTTCTTGAATTTTCTGGGCAAAAATAAAACAACTTGATGATTTTGCAAAACCTATCCTATCTCTCTCAATACTTAACCATTTTTTACAAACTTTATATGGATTTGGGGTAGAATTGAATGAGGAAGAGGATGGTGGTTTTAGTTTTTGAAAATTCTCATTGTGCTGAAAAATTCGATAGCACTTGTATTTTAAGTGTAAAGATGCAATTTCATGTAAATGTCAAGATAACACTCTTTTCAAACTAGAACAGCTATGCACACAAACCACATATGTCATATAGAGTGACTCTGAATCCTCAAATATGTCCTATGTCCACAGAGTACAAAAATGTCATGTTGAATGCAAGATTTAATGAAAAACAAGCATTTTGAGATGAACAGTTTGTGACAGTTGGTTTAACTATCAAAGGATCATGCAAACACATCCTAAATGATGAATATAAGATGTTTCAAAATGAATTTGGATGCCAAAATGGTTTGTGTAAAAACTGGTATAGCTGTTGCACTTTTTGCCTTGATGAGATGCAAGATTGTATTCAAAATAGTTTTGGAGGCACGATTAAATTAAGCAGTGCACCTACACACATTACATATATGCTGGCAGAGAAGACTAAACACAAGTGGTGGCTCAAAACAAGCAGAAATGTAAACTGACATGCCAAGTACCAAACATAGCTTGAAGATGCATTTTCATGTAGGCAGCCTCATACACTTATTTTCAAACCATGATAAACATATACACATCACAGGTAAGTGGAAATGAATGAGCCTAAATCATCTTTGTGATTAGAACTGAACTGTCATGATAAGTCATATGTAATTTGCAAAAAGTGACATAGGTGATATGCATGAGTTGAGGTATCTCAGTTTCAAAGCAATATTGATCAAAAAAAACTTTCATACACCTGTATTACATGATACTGAGTGTGTTTGGTTGAAAATTAAAGGACTGTGATGACTGTGTGGTGTTTTGGTTTTCAAAATGCTCATTGTGTGCTCATGTGCATTATGAGTGTGTGTTTTGCAAGTTGATGGGAATTGGTCATATGCTACTTCCAAGAAAGTCAAAGAGTGTGAACCTAAGACCAATACAGGTCTGCACATGTTTGCTATGTTTTACTGAATAAGTTCTAACAAGGAATTTGGTTCAAAGCACATTAGAGTGAAATGATGGTAATTGAGTTATTATCCTGAACATGGTTAAACCAACACAAAGTGATCACCAACAGAATATGATTTCAAAGACCAAGTACATACCTGCTTCTTATGATGTTGAGCCACAGTTTTTCTTTTTCAAGATCAAAAGTATTTTCAGGCAGATTTTAAAGGTAACTTCCACTGGTGGAAGTTTAATGCAAAAGTTGCCAAAAGTATTTTCAGGCAGATTTTAAAGGTAACTTCCACTGGTGGAAGTTCAGTGCAAAAGTTGCCAAAAGTATTTTCAGGCAGATTTTAAAGGTAAATTCCACTAGTGGAAGTTCAGTGCAAAAGTTGCCAAAAGTCATTTTCATACAGTTTTTAAAGTAACTTCCACTGGTGGAAGTTTAGTGTAAAAAGTGACAAAAATCATTTTCATGCAGTTTTTAAACATGACATCAACATACAAGACAGAGATTGGATATTAAAGTGTTTTTTCAAAATGATAAGATTCATGCCACAACAATGACACACACACACACACACACCACATATATGCTAAAAGATGTCTCTATGCTAAAAATGCAGACTCAATGCTTCCAAATCAGAAAATGACATAGGGATGGCATCTTGATGCAAATGATACACATTGAACATGAAAAACCAAACCAGGTATAAACAACTTAAATAAAACATCCACACACCTCAGAAACATGAAACTAAGTATGATCATACTAAAAAATCAGGTACAAAACCATCAAGGCAAAGTTTGGTATGTGGATACAAAAACAGTAGTACAATAAGCTTATGTCAAAACCTCAATGTTATTTTTATGGCACGATGGTGAATGAGGTAAGGTGAGAAGTTACATACCTCTTGTAGACAACTTCAAACAATCAAGAGAAACAAGAAAACCAAAGAATCTTCAATCACCTCCTTGCTTTGAACCTTTATTCCTTTTGAAGCAAAATACCAACCTTGTGACAGTTTGAGAAATAGGCCTCACCAATGATCCTCAATTCTTTGGATAGTTGAGGTATGATATATGTGAGGTGTTAGAGTGATTAAAACACCAAGCAACTGCCTAAAACAAGTTTTGACAGATTTTGTGGCTTTTGGTCAAAGTAACTTGGTATGGAAGTTGACTTTTTGAATGGTGAGGTTTTTGAGTGGTTCAATGGTTGGAACACCTTCTATATCATATTTGTGGGTTGTGGGGATGATGTTCGGTGAGTTTGAGTGTAGAGAAATGATTTTGGCAGCAATTGTACCAAGACAGATTTTGGTGGTTTTTGGTGAAAATGTGATTTTGTGATTTTGAAGCAAAGTGTGCAAGAGAAAAGGCTTGAGCTTTCTCTGGTTTTTTTAGAGTGAATATTCTGTCCCAAATGAAATGGTTAGGGCCTCTATTTATAGGAAAAGCCATGGAGTGGGCAGATGTGGAGATTTCTTCACATTAAAGAAAGGTTTTACACCTTTGGATCAAACCTCCACAAATGGGTTTCCTTGGCTAATAGGTAAGCCCAATAGTCAAGAAAAATGATGATTTTGAAAGGGATAAATGCAGTCTAGAGGCATAGCTTGATGGCTGTTTGCAGAACTTACTTTCCACCTCATGCTTACCATGTTTACTTTAAGTGCAAGTTGCAAGGCAACTTGCAAGCCACTTGCAAGCTTGGCTAACTTCCTATTTTCTGCATTTCTCTTGTTCTCTCATGCTACAAACTCTCTATACATCAGATAAAACATGTTTCACAAACTGAGATTGGTCATATTTGAGGAAAGAAGGATTTTTGAACATTTGACAATGTGGGACTAAAGTGAAAAACCACCAACTTGCCATAACCATAACTTTCAGCTCACAACTCCTTTTGAGATGTTCTAGTACTTTTTAGAAAGCCCTCAAATAGCTCTAAAACATTCATGTTTGTCAAGGAATCAAACTCCAATTGGAACTAGGTGAAAAATCCCCTCAAAGTTGGCTACACACAAGCTTTTAAAGTGAAAATAACTTAGAAATTTTCTAAGTTATTTTCCCTTCTAGGAATGTTTTTGCTTCTATCTCAAAAAGTATGCATTTTCTGGTTGTGGACTAGTATGGGACTTTTGTAGGACTTGTCAAGAGCTTTCCAATGAGTTTGGAACCAACTCAATTGAGTGTGTGGTTAAGGAGTTAGGGTTTAGCCCCTTTTGAAAACCTAATTTCCCGATCTTTCGATTACTCTCTCATCCTTGATCCAATGATCATGAAAATTGATATGCAAGTCCATTATGACATAAGGAACAACTTTTATTCACAACTTGGATTCCAATTCTCAAAATTTGAGGAGTTGACTATTCGGTCAATCGTACGATCGATCGGTGCCGATTGAGTCGCCTGTTGATATTCTGGACATCCTGAGACTTTGATACTTCTTGAATAGTCTTTAATAATATATATGAACTTCATGGACCTCAATCCCACCATTACAACACCTTCCAACATCAAAGTCAAACCACAATTGACTTTTCACTAGATAAAAACCCTAATCGGGGCCTCCTGACTGCACTGTCTTTGATTCTGAACTGATTTCTTCAAATTGACTTCTCATTTGACTTTGATATTATCTTTGATTTCATTCCATGATTGAATTGGCCCAAATCATTGGTTGATCATTCCTTGGTTGTTTTGAATTTGTCGGTGCGAAAACCCTAATTCACCTGTAACTTGACAATAATGAACTTGCACTGATTTAGGGTTAGACAATTCATGATCATGCTTCTAAAATGATAATGAGAATCTAAGGGGTCAAAATTTGGGGTACGACAAGGCTCACCACCAATCTCCACTTCTAATGCTAAGTCTATACTCAACCTTGGGTCTGGCTTATCTCTCAATGGAACAATCCCTCCCCACAGCACAGCAATAATGAATCATGCGGAAAGTAGAATGCGAAAAGAAAATAAAGATAAATCACATATGTACACACCCAAAAAATAAACAAACAAACGCTAGGATTGACTCACATAGGGGGTATTTCTCTCCCCAGCAGAGTCGCCAACTGTCGCTATTGCGAAAATCGAGGCCGGCAATGACAGAAGAGTCGCCAGCATGTGTTATTTATCCCAAGAGAGGGAAAGGAAACACTCAGAGAAAACCTAACGAAAAGAGGGATAAGATCGGTCATCACAACCAAATCTTGGGTTCGGGAGTCGGTTACGCAAGGGGAAGGTGTTAGCACCCCTCACATTCGTCGTACTCGACGGGATCCACGCTTGTTGTCTATCTAAAAGGGTGATTAAAACTATCTAGTTACAGGCTTGAGGACAAAAGAAAAAGAAGTGACTCGACAAAGAAACGACGCTTTGTGCCTACGTATCTCATCTAGAGTGAGAAGTCAGAGTCAATGTAGTTTGGCTAACTACGGGTGAAAAGGGGGGGAAGGTTGATCGCCAAGACATCGCGTCTTGTGCCTACGTACTTTCATCTGGTATGAAAGATCAGAGCAAACGTAGTTCGGCCTAAAAAGGAACACATGTTTGTTCAACTGTTTTACTCGAGTAGGGTTAACAATCAGTTCTAGCAGTTTGGCGTATGCAGCTCGACCATCAAAGACTTAGGCGTTACCGTTTGCGATAGAACCAAGACTTAATAAAACTCTCCTTATAAAAATGATTTTCCAAGATTAAAGGCCCAAAAGGGCAAAAATAAGTTTGAATGATTTGTTTTTGTGTTTTTTTAGAGAAGAAGTGTTTTTGAACTGTTTGCAATTCATATCGCATTAGAGACTATGACTCAGGAGTGAATGCGTCGCATATCACCCAAAGAGTGCTATACTAAACATTCAAGCCATTGAAGGTAAACCCCTCAACAACCCTTTCCCAAGTGCTTAAGGCTCGTAACACACAATAATCATTAACCTTTATTAGGTGTTTTATGATTGTTTTGAGATGAGAAGAGAAAGGACACTAAAGGGGGACTAACCTCAAACCTAAAGTTGTCATGCAATGGTGATCCTAAGATTGAGATAAGGGAATTCTACCTAATGTTATAATACATGGTTAAGATCCTAATGTCTATCATAACCTCCCTTGAACAAGAGAGATTAGAGATCCTAAGGGAAAGGAGACAAAAGAGGAAAAAGAAACAACATAAACATGCAAGAATGCAAACATGGAATGCAAGTGAGGGAGGAAATTGGTGTGGGGCAATAGCCTCCACAATCTCATCTCAACCTCAAGCAACAATATGACAAATGCAAGAGATGAAAGGAAAAAGAAATGCATCAAAAGAAACACACAAGTGCACTAAAATGGGATGAAATGGCCTAAGCCATTCAAACATCAACCACAATGCCAAAACCCAAACACAAATGAAAGGCAAAGAAGACCTAAAACAAAGTGAGGATGGGAGGCTATATGAGGACAACAAGGAACTCATAATGTGCACTCAACCATGAGCATCACAAGAAAGGTGCAAAAGAAAGCACAAAGAAATCCTCATGGATTCATCATTTTAGGCATGCTTCAAGTACCTCCAAAGGAGGGACCAAGCAACCTTAATTGAGATTCCAAAGTCATTGGACAGCAAAGGGAAATGAAATAAAAGTGCTCAAAAGCAAAAGCAAATAAAACACAAAGAAATGCAAGCAAATTCCCAAAGGAAAGCAAACATGTTTCACATAGAAACCCTAATTGGAAACTGAAAAGTAAATAATCAAATGAACAAGCAATGCATAAGGTAATGACCTAAAAATGACCAAGCATCATCCTTAACATGTTAGCAACATGAATCAAAAGGCATTGAAGGCTCAAAGGATCCATAAATGTCATATCCAAAGCAAGCTAGGTCAATGTGTTTGTATGAACCTCCCTTTGGGGTAAATTGACTTGTAAGTTACCCTAAAATTAGGAAAATAATTCAAAAATAGCCAAATAAAATGCAAGAAGCTCATAAACATGTTGGTAACCGGAGGACAAAATAGAAGAGTCACCAGCTCTCGTTATTTATCCCACAGGAAGGGAAAGGAAACGATCGGAAAAAAACATGACGAAAAGGTATAAGACAAGGTCATCGCAACCATGTCTGGGTTCGGGAGTCGGTTACGCAAGGGGAAGGTATTAGCACCCCTCACGTCCGTTGTACTCAACGGGATCCACGCTTGTTGTGTTTATCTGACAGGTTTATTTAACTATCTACACTAAAAGTCTGGTTTGAAAAGAACAGAAAAAGGAAGAAAATAGGACTCGACAGAGCGCCGCTGCTCTGGGCCTACGTATTCCCTTTGTGCAATGGGAAAGTCAGAGTCAACGTAGTTCGGCTAACTACGGGTGAAAGGAAGGTTGCTCACCAAGACATCGCATCTTGTGCCTACGTACTCTCAACAGGCTTGAGAGATCAGAGCTAACGTAGTTCGGGATAAAAAAAGGGACACATGTTTGTCTTTTTTATCCGAGTATGTTTAACAAACAGTTCCAGCAGTTGGTGTATGCAGCTCGACCATTGGAGACTTAGGAGTTACCGTTTGCAGTAGAACTGGGAGTTAACGTCACTCTTTTTTCTGAAAACGCTTTCCTCGGATTATGGGCCCACGGGGCAAAAAGAAGGTTTGATATTTGTTTTCTGTCTTTTACGGAAGAAGTGTTTTTTATGGATGTTTGCAATTCATATCGCACTAGAGACTATGACTTAGGAGTGAATGTGTCGCATGTCACCCAAAGGGTACCATACTAAACATCCTGATTTTTGGAAGGAAACCCTCCAATAACCATTTCCTAAGTAGCTTAAGGCTCGTAACGTACAATATCAATTAACCTTTATTACTGTATTTTGATTTGTTTGAAGATGAGAAGAGAAGATGAGGCCTCTACAGGGGAAATTGAAATCCTACTGTTATCATGCAAATTTATCCTAATGGGTGAGGTTGAAACAGGGAACTCCTAGATGTTATCATGCATGGTTTCAGATCTAATGTCCATCATCACTTCCTTAAACAAGGAAGTGAGAGTCCTAAGGGAACATGCGAGTGGGAAACAGATAAACAACTTTTAAAATCAGTGAAGCAGATAAAACAGAAAAGTAAGCAGTAAAGATGTAAATGCAATGCAACAACACAAGCAGCGGGAGAAACTCAACCTCTAAGCAAACAAATAAAGAGAACAGACAAAACAGACAAGCAAATGGAGGGTCACCTCAACCTTTCAATGCAAATACATCAGTTAGAAAGAGAAAAACAACACACAGGCAAGGGGAGAATCACCTCAACCCTTAATGCAAGCAAGCAGAGGGAGACCCACTCAACATCTTAATGCAGTCATGCATCTACACTTAGACTACCCTAAACATGAGCTACCCTAATGCAACTCCAATCAATCATGAATGAAGGAAAGGAATTATGACAAATAAGGAATTCATTCCATAAGTAATCAAACAAGGCATCTATCCTAAAGAATAGAAATGATGATGGGAAGCATGGTGTATACCAAAGGCATCCACCATGACACTCTACCATTCATTGGAGATTGACATGAAGGGAAGCATGGTGTATGCCAAAGGCATCCACCATGACACTCTACCATTCATGGGAGATTGAAATGAAGGGAAGCATGGTGTATTCCAAAGGCATCCACCATGACACTCTACCATTCATTGGATAATGGAATGAAGGGAAGCATGGTGTATGCCAAAGGCATCCACCATGACACTCTACCATTCATGGGAGATTGATCTTCCTAAGAGGCTTCAGGAGGAACCCTAAGGATTAGTTCTAAAGATCACTTAACCTAAAGGAGCTATGCACAATCTAAGAACTTAGGGATCACCCTAAATATGTGTAAACCTATGTACTAAAGGTTAATGGCAAGATTGGATGCTTAAAGTTGGCTAAAAGCTCATTTATTAGGCCAAACTATGAGAAGGTGCGAGTTGAAACATGTAAACATTAGTCAGAATGTAAAATGTGGGAAAAATAGGAAATTAACTCTAAAAATCCTAATAAAAATCCTAGCGGATTCTAAATCTATTAGGGACCTATGGTTAAAGTTTCAAGTCCAAACTATAAGCCTAAGGCCACTAACCAGATGCTAAACCAAGATGTATGCTATGGGAGATTCAAATGGGGAAGGCTCTAAATATGTGTTCTAAAACCTATTCAAATGGAATCTAAAAAATGCAAGAAAAATGTTAAAATATTCTACAACGTATCAACACTCACCATACAAAAAATCAGATATTAATATGGATTATTGAAAGAGAAAGAAAATCACAAACCATGGCATGTCATTTTGCAACCATCAAAAACATATTAAAATGGAAAATAGCAATTAATTGAAAAATGCATGAAAACTGAAATTAAAAAATATGACAAAATTCTAGACATGTTAAACTACCTACATGATTTTTCTCAAGATTTTATGGCATCATTTAATATTTTTTCTGAATCAAAATCAAACAGCCATCCAATAGAAAATAAAAGAAAATGAAATTAAAATGGAAACAGCAAGTGGGTGCAGGAAGTAAAGTTCTACGTGTTATTCATTATGGGCCGTGCGCTGATGGGGTGCGGGTAGAAAAATGCTAGGCCCAGCTGAGTATTAAAACTCTGCATTTTATATGTGGAAGAGGGGCCAAACGTGAGAGCCTCACGCTCGTGCGATGAAGTGACCGAGTCAAGGCCTTACGCATGATCCTACGGCCAAGATGCATTCTGGCGTCTTGAATTGGAAATGGAGGGAGAGCTGCCGGCGCGGTGGTGTTGTTCACAGACAGTGGCCGGAATCTTTTCGGGTCATCTTCTACTTCTAGCCAAAATTCCAACTTTCTTATTTCTTAACCAAAACAAGATCTTCTTGAACCAAAACCATGTGATTTTTCGTGTAGAATCCAAATATGTAATCTATTTCCACTTTCCTCCATTAAAACTCAGAATTCATGGACATCCAAGAATCACTCAAGAATTTCAATTTTCTCAAAACTCAAAATTTAAGATACTAATCTCTTCCTCTCACTTCCTACATCATGAATATCAAATTCTTTTCCATTTTCATCCACTAACAAGAGAGAAAACATTCATATTGGAAAGATTTCCATTTAAAGTGTGCAAAGTGGTGAACTTGACCTATAATGAAAATGGCATATAATCTCACTTTCCCAAAATACCTCTGCCTTGCAAAGCTCATAACTTGAGTTCTACAACTCAAATTGAGGACTTCTAAGACTTTCTGGAAAGGTGAGATCATGAGGAACAAATTTTATGTTGACCTAAAGTTGAGAAGAGACATCGTTCTTGGTCAAAAATGGCATGGAAGTTGGTTGACTTTTGTTGACTAAAATCACATTCCTCTGATGACCTGTAACTTGTTTGATCCATAACTTGAGTTCTATAAATCCAATGAGGGACTTCTAGTACTTAAATTAAAAGTATGAACATGCTCTACAAGTTTCAGGTGGACATCAAAATGAGATGAGACTTGTATATGGAATTATGTGGTCTTGAAGTTGGGCACCAAACCAAGGGATTTTACACTATCAAGCATAGCAACCTTAGCCTAGCAACTTCTCACACTCTTGAATCTTGATGAAATGATCTTGGAATAATCTATGACATGTCTCAACACAACATCCCATGATCACAAAGACTTGGAATTGAGTCTTAATCTCCTTCAGTTCAACTGTTGACTTAGGGTTGACCAGGTGAAAACCTTAATTGCACCAATCTTGACCGTGCCTTCACACACTTGATATAATGAATGACATAAGCTTCAAGATGACCCTCAAGGTCTCCCATAATTTCTCACAATGTTCTCCACCCATAACCATGGATTCAAACTCATCTGACAATCTTCAAATGACCCCCAAGTTAGGAGGTACCCCACTCTTAACCATGCACTCATCATTGAGCCTTGACACTCTTCTGAGGATAATAAGACCTTGATTACTTGAATATAACCCCTTGCACAGCTCTAGAACCTTTGGCAGCCCCTTCTTGATAAGCACACACCTCTCAATCCCCTGTTCATGGACTATGGTATGCAGATGCTAATGTTATGAATGCAATGATAAATGCAATGAAATAAAAGCCAGCTAAAGCAAAGAGTTGGGCAAATTTTGGGGTGTAACACAAAGCAAACTAGGTCAATGTGTTTGTATGAACCTCCCTTTGGGGTAAATTGACTTGCAAGTTGTAACACCCCCTTTCTATACCCCCAAATAAATTAAATAAATCAATTAGGCACTTAGAAAATTCATTTCATCAGAGTTTAATTAAAACATGGTATAAAAGAGGCGCATCACATTATCATGAAATTAAACACATACGATACCTGCTCAAAATAGATATGCAACAATGGGTAACCCACATCTCAATATTTAGAATAAAAGCGGAAACATCCAAATATTGAATTGATCTCATTCATAAAAGTATATACAACCATCAGTTAATTCATGCTTTACAACATATCCACAGCAGATACATACACATATGTATCACAAAAGAATCAAAACAAATGTAACTCCAAAAGAGTCAAAGGCTTCCTAACTACCCAGATGTTACATATCAGAGCCATTGACCAAAAGGAATGAAGACATCGCTTCACAAAAAGAACATCCAGCTTCCTACTCTACAATGCCTCATAGAGCATTATAAAACAGCAGAAGGGTGAGAAACAACATCATAACAGTTAATGCATAAAATTGTATATATACATATATTCATAATTATACAAGTCATACTCAATCATGTTCTCACCACATTAAGCATATACAATTAATCATGCCTCTACACATGCTCATAAATATTCACTATATGTTCCTCCAAACAATCATATATAACATACACAATTATATTCATTCAACCAATGCATCATACACAGATGACTCATGCAACTCATAGAGACCGACACACGACTCTATGCAGATGCAAATGCGGTACCGACTCATTCAACAGATTCTCTAAGGAATCGAGTATTCAGCAGATCCTCCACGGGATCAAGTACTCAGCAGATTCTCCATGGAATCAAATATTCATCAGATTCTCCACGGAATCGAATATTCAGCAGATCCTCCACGGGATCAAGTACTCAGCAGATTCTCCACGGAATCAAATACTCTAGCCAATCCTCCACGGGATTACATGTTATGACCGATTCTCCAAGGAATCACACAATGCAACCGATTCTCCAAGGAATCTAATATAACCATCGTATCATACGAGGTTCTGCAAATCCTCCGAGGGATCAATCAACACACAAATGCATATTAAGATGCTTCACAATGCAAATCCTCCGAGGGATCATTCAACACAGAATGTATACTATGTTCACAAACATACTCATTGCATTTATCACATACATCGCACATATCTATCATGCATTCACATTATGCACCATTTCACACAGGGTTTACACACATATCAGCCTATCAATGCGTTTCTATTCAATTCAAGCAAATACACAAGATTATCAAACGTTCAAGATTCACCATTGGCTCTACAATCTAGGATTCACGCCTTTCGGCCACCCACAACACGATACGTCGAAACAGTTCACACATCAATAATTTACATAGGCATTAATCATAATTGAATCAACCAAACATCATGCTATGAACAAAACAGCAAAACAAATAACACTGTCATGTTCGCCAACCACGCCTGGCGAAGCCACGCAGCGAATGCTCGCTGGCCTTCGCCTGGCGAACTTCCCAGCGAAGTCCACTGGGAGTAATTCTGGAATTACTCGCTGAGGCTCGCTACACACTCGCCTGGCGAACCTTCGCCAACTCACCTCGCCTGGCGAACTTGCCAGCGAATACAGGGTGTTAGCTTCTGACTTGCTTCGCTACAGCTCGCTGGGCTTCGCCTGGCGAAGCTTCGCTGCCATTCGCCTGGCGAGCCTGCGAAGACAGAACTTCCATGGTTGTCTCAAGAGCCCAAACTCCACAAAATCAACCGATTAAATCCAACCAGTCTCAGTGGCACAACCCAACCATCACCCGACTAAACTACATCGTCTAATCCGAGTTCTAACCGATTAAAACCTCATTCTACTCACAAAACCAACTTCTAACCTAGGTGGAAAAAGAGTAGAAACTCTACAAAATCCACACACATACACATACAATCATATACATTAAAGATATGATGGAGTTTCACACCCTTACCGATCGATTGCAAGCTTTGGTGATGATCCCTTGATGATTCTAGGTTTTCCTCTCCCCTTTCTCTTCTTTTTCTCTTCTCCTCTTTTCTTTCTCTTGTTTTCTTCTTATCTTACTATCTTTCTTTCCTCCCTCTCTTATTCTATTTCTATCTCTATTTCTTTCCTCTCAAATTCTTTCCAACACTTACCAAGCAATTCTCACACTAAATTGCTAAATGTCTAAAATGCCCTTTTTACTCTAATTCCCCGAAAACTCTCCGAATCGGTAAAATAGATAAAATAAGAAAAACACCACATAGCAATATATAATTTCTCAGTTTAAAACAAACATCAAATAAATAAATTAAAAGACTCAAAAATTATTGGGAATTCAGAATCGGGGCGTTACAACTCTCCCCCACTTTAGAAATTTTCGTCCTCGAAAATATCACCTGATTCAAACAACTCCGGATGCGACTCTAGCATCTTGCTCTCCAATTCCCAGGTCATGTTGCCTTCTGCGGCACCTCCCCAGGACACTTTCACAAGCGCAATATCCTTGCCTCTTAGTTTCTTAACTTCACGGTCCAAAATACTAACCGGTAAAACTTCAACTGTAAGGTTATCTCTTACTTCCACTTCATCCATTGGAATAACATGTGACGGATCCGGAACATACTTCCGAAGTTGTGAGACATGGAATACATCATGCAAATTCGAAAGGTTCGGAGGCAACGCCACACGATAAGCCACCGCACCAACTCGTGCGACAATCTGATACGGACCAATAAAACGAGAAGTCAACTTTCTCGACTTCAAAGCACGACCCACACCCGTAACCAGTGTAACTCTCAAAAACACATGGTCGCCCTCTTGAAACTCGAGATCCTTTCTCCTTTTATCATGATAACTTTTCTGTCTACTCTGAGAAGCTCTCATCTTTTCCCGAATAAATTTCACCTTTTCCGTCATTTGCTGTACCATTTCCGGACCAACTACCGACTTTTCACCTGTCTCATGCCAACACAGAGGTGTTCGACATCTCCGACCATATAAAGCCTCAAATGGCGCCATACCAATACTCGAATAGAAACTGTTATTATAGGTGAACTCAATCAACGCTAAATAATCGTCCCACGCACCACCTTGTTCAAGCACACAAGCACGCAACAAATCTTCTAACGATTGAATCGTCCTCTCGGTTTGACCATCTGTTTGCGGATGATATGCCGAACTCAATCTCAACTTAGAACCCAAGGCACGTTGCAAACTCTCCCAAAATCTTGAAGTAAATCTAGGATCTCTATCCGACACAATACTCTTAGGAGCTCCATGAAGCTTCACAATAGTGCCAACATAAATCTCGGCCAACCTTTCCAAAGAATAAGTAATATCAATCGGAATAAAGTGAGCCGATTTAGTAAGCCTATCAACAATCACCCAAATAGCATTATGTCCTCTTTGCGTATTCGGCAATCCCGTAACAAAATCCATCGATATACTATCCCATTTCCATTCCGGAATATCCAACGGTTGCATCAATCCACTAGGCTTCTGATGCTCCACCTTAGACTTCTGGCAAGTCAAACACGAGTACACAAAACGAGCAACATCGCTTTTCAATCCATACCACCAAAAGATCTTCTTCAAATCTTGATACATCTTATTCGCTCCCGGATGAATACTTAAGTTACTCTGATGTCCCTCTTCCAATATCATCTTTTTCAAATCCGCATCATCGGGAATACAAATACGGCCTCGAAACCTCAAAACTCCTAATTCATCAACTTTGAAATCTTCATTTCCATTCGTCATTAAATCCACAAATTTCAAATCCAACTTTTGCTTTTCACACACCGTAGTAAGGAAATCATTCGTGACATGCAACATACCAAGCTTCACACTACTCGGCGTTAACTCGCAAACCAAACTCAAATCTCTAAAGTTCTTCAAAAGTTCCCACTCTCTAACCATCAAAGTAGACACGTGCAACGACTTCCGACTTAAGGCATCGGCTACCACATTCGCCTTACCCGGATGATAATTTAAACCAAAATCATAGTCCTTCAAAAGTTCTAGCCATCTCCTTTGCCTCATATTCAATTCTTGGAAGCGGATACTTGTTCTTAATTGTCACCTTATTCAACTGCCGATAATCAATACACAATCGCATACTACCATCCTTCTTCTTTACCAACAATACCGGCGCACCCCAAGGAGAAACACTTGGTCGTACAAATCTCTTATCCAACAAATCATTCAACTGCTTCTTCAATTCCACCAACTCCGATGCCGACATCCGATACGGGGCCATTGAAATCGGTCTAGTACCCGGAACTAGATCAATAGAAAATTCAACCTCTCTCTTTGGCGGCACATCCGCAACATCTTCCGGAAACACTTCAGGAAATTCACAAATCACAGGAAACACGTCGAGCTCAACTTTGCTCTCCACCGACAACGATGCAAACAAACCAAACAACTGAGCTTCGTCCGCTAAAAGTTTCTTCAACTCTTTAGTGGAAAGAAAACTCTCGTTTTCGCCATCTTCCAAAGAAGGAAACCTTACTAACTTGTGATAGCAATCCAGATGAACTCTATTAAATTGCAACCAGTTCATACCCAAGATTACGTCCAAACCTTCCAACGGCAAACACACTAAATCCATAACGAAGTCCTTACCATACATGGTCAAAGGACAACTTGCACACACCAAACAAGTAGTTACCGACCCCGAAGCGGGAGTCCCAATAGCCATACCACTACTCAAAGAAACCATACCCAAATCCAACCGCTTAGCACACGCAAGAGAAATGAACGAGTGAGTCGCTCCAGTATCAATAATAGCAACTAAAGGCATATCATTAATAAAGCATGTACCTTTAATCAAACGATCCGCCGCATTAGTAGCGTCTGAACCTGCTAATGCGAAAACCTTTCCGCCCGCCTGAGCTTGCTTCGGTTTGGTACAATTAGAGCTAATGTGACCCACCTCGCCACAATTAAAACACTTCACAACATTCTTTCTACACTCTGCTGCATCATGTCCAAGGAGTCCACAGCTGGAACACTTCGCCTTGAACTTTCCGCAATCATAAGACTTGTGGCCCATCACGCCACACTTAAAACATTTGATCGCACCGGAACCTCCTCCGGGTCTCCTATCAAAGTTTCCCCTATGTTTGCCCTTATCAGCAGGCGTCACATAAGGTCCGCTTCGTACTTGCTGCTTCCCTCTCCTCTCGCTCAAACCCTTATAATGAGTAGAACGAGCTCTACTGTCTTCTTCATAAATCCTACAACACTCGGTCAAATCCGAAAATCTTCGTATCCTTTGATAACCCACCGCTTGCTTTATCTCAGGACGCAAGCCATTCTCATACTTGATACATTTGGAAAATTCCGCCGTAACCGCATCATAGTGAGGGTGAAACTTCACTAACTCAGTAAACTTAGCGGTGTAGTCCACCACCAACATATTATCTTGTTTCAACTCCAGAAATTCCATTTCTCTCTTCCCTTTAACACTTTCAGGATAATACTTCCTTAAAAACTCAGTGCGAAATAAATTCCACGTAATCTCCTCATCGTCGACCTCAAGAACTTGCCTCACGCTGACCCACCAGTCATCAGCCTCTTCTCTCAGCATGTGAGTCCCTAGTCTCACCTTGTTCCCTTCAGCATAATCCATCACCCTAAAGATCCTCTCAATTTCCTTTAACCATATCTGAGCACCATCCGGATCAAATCTCCCTTTGAACACCGGTGGTTGGTTCTTCCTGAACTCATCATTCGCATTCACGTTAGGTGCACCCTGCACAGCTCTGGCCATAGCCTCTAACGCCGCTGCCATAGCATTGTCATTACGACCTGCCATATTCTGAGGATTCCCAAAAATAACAACAAGGTTAAACAACCGTTCAACCAACACAACAACAAGACAGACACGACTGACTCAACACTGGCTCTGATACCACTTAATGTAACACCCCCTTTCTATACCCCCAAATAAATTAAATAAATCAATTAGGCACTTAGAAAATTCATTTCATCAGAGTTTAATTAAAACATGGTATAAAAGAGGCGCATCACATTATCATGAAATTAAACACATACGATACCTGCTCAAAATAGATATGCAACAATGGGTAACCCACATCTCAATATTTAGAATAAAAGCGAAAACATCCAAATATTGAATTGATCTCATTTATAAAAGTATATACAACCATCAGTTAATTCATGCTTTACAACATATCCACAGCAGATACATACACATATGTATCACAAAAGAATCAAAACAAATGTAACTCCAAAAGAGTCAAAGGCTTCCTAACTACCCAGATGTTACATATCAGAGCCATTGACCAAAAGGAATGAAGACATCGCTTCACAAAAAGAACATCCAGCTTCCTACTCTGCAATGCCTCATAGAGCATTATAAAACAGCAGAAGGGTGAGAAACAACATCATAACAGTTAATGCATAAAATTGTATATATACATATATTCATAATTATACAAGTCATACTCAATCATGTTCTCACCACATTAAGCATATACAATTAATCATGCCTCTACACATGCTCATAAATATTCACTATATGTTCCTCCAAACAATCATATATAACATACACAGTTATATTCATTCAACCAATGCATCATACACAGATGACTCATGCAACTCATAGAGACCGACACACGACTCTATGCAGATGCAAATGCGGTACCGACTCATTCAAAAGATTCTCTAAGGAATCGAGTATTCAGCAGATCCTCCACGGGATCAAGTACTCAGCAGATTCTCCACTGAATCAAATATTCATCAGATTCTCCACGGAATCGAATATTCAGCAGATCCTCCACGGGATCAAGTACTCAGCAGATTCTCCACGGAATCAAATACTCTAGCCAATCCTCCACGGGATTACATGTTATGACCGATTCTCCGAGGAATCACACAATGCAACCGATTCTCCAAGGAATCTAATATAACCATCGTATCATACGAGGTTCTGCAAATCCTCCGAGGGATCAATCAACACACAAATGCATATTAAGATGCTTCACAATGCAAATCCTCCGAGGGATCATTCAACACAGAATGTATATTATGTTCACAAACATACTCATTGCATTTATCACATACATCGTACATATCTATCATGCATTCACATTATGCACCATTTCACACATGGTTTACACACATATCAGCCTATCAATGCGTTTCTATTCAATTCAAGCAAATACACAAGATTATCAAACGTTCAAGATTCACCATTGGCTCTACAATCTAGGATTCACGCCTTTCGGCCACCCACAGCACGATACGTCGAAACAGTTCACACATCAATCATTTACATAGGCATTAATCATAATTGAATCAACCAAACATCATGCTATGAACAAAACAGCAAAACAAATAACACTGTCATGTTCGCCAACCTTCGCCTGGCGAAGCCACGCAGCGAATGCTCGCTGGCCTTCGCCTGGCGAACTTCCCAGCGAAGTCCACTGGGAGTAATTCTGGAATTACTCGCTGAGGCTCGCTACACACTCGCCTGGCGAACCTTCGCCAACTCACCTCGCCTGGCGAACTTGCCAGCGAATACAGGGTGTTAGCTTCTGACTTGCTTCGCTACAGCTCTCTGGGCTTCGCCTGGCGAAGCTTCGCTGCCATTCGCCTGGCGAGCCTGCGAAGACAGAACATCCATGGTTGTCTAAAGAGCCCAAACTCCACAAAATCAATCGATTAAGTCCAACCAGTCTCAGTGGCACAACCCAACCATCACCCGACTAAACTACACCGTCTAATCCGAGTTCTAACCGATTAAAACCTCATTCTACTCACAAAACCAACTTCTAACCTAGGTGGAAAAAGAGTAGAAACTCTACAAAATCCACACACATACACATACAATCATATACATTAAAGAGATGATGGAGTTTCACACCCTTACCGATCGATTGCAAGCTTTGGTGATGATCCCTTGATGATTCTAGGTTTTCCTCTCCCCTTTCTCTTCTTTTTCTCTTCTCCTCTTTTCTTTCTCTTGTTTTCTTCTTATCTTACTATCTTTCTTTCCTCCCTCTCTTATTCTATTTCTATCTCTATTTCTTTCCTCTCAAATTCTTTCCAACACTTACCAAGCAATTCTCACACTAAATTGCTAAATGTCTAAAATGCCCTTTTTACTCTAATTCCCCGAAAACTCTCCGAATCGGTAAAATAGATAAAATAAGCAAAACACCACATAGCAATATATAATTTCTCAGTTTAAAACAAACATCAAATAAATAAATTAAAAGACTCAAAAATTATTGGGAATTCAGAATCGGGGCGTTACACAAGTTACCCTAAAATTAGGAAAATGATTCAAAAATAGCCAAATAAAATGCAAGAAGCTCATAAACATGTTGGCAACATCACCATAGAAATTGTTTCACAAGGGTCCTCCATTATGAAGGAGGATTGTTGAGGGTCAAATGAAGTGCATCAAAAGTCAACTCAAAAGTCAACCAACAGGGGCAAAATGGTCCTAAAAAATTCATCAACCCATCATGGACATGAGGATGAATTTTGGGTCATTAGACCAAAAGCAAATGAGAGAAACAAAATAAAAATAAAAATATGTCAAGAATTAGGTCAAATAAAACACTTCCAATGTTAAATTCCATTTTTAATTGAAAAATAATTCATAAAATAAAATAAAAATTTCCTAAAATCAGAGGACATCTCAAGGAGTCTAAAACATATTTTTGTGGAATTTTATCACTCTTGAAAGTATTTTAAAATGATTTAAATCTAAATAGATATAAAATAAAAACAAAAAGAAAATGAAAATGAAAAAAGAAAAAAAGCTGGGTGCAAATAGCAGCCCAGTAACGTTCAAAACCAATTGGGCTCACAAAGAGGGGGTGTGAATAGCACGTTAAAGCCCAGATCCACTCAGCATTTTAATGAAACGCAACGTTTCATGAGGATCCCACGGGACGAGTCAAACGCGTGCACACGGTAGGTCTTGTTTGTGGCCACGAGATCAAAAAGTAATCACATCTAACGGAAAGAAACACACACACGTGGATTTGGCTGGTTTTAAACTTGGAGGGAGAATCAGATGCCGGAGCACGGCTGAAGGTGAGAAAATTACTTAGAAGGGGGGGTTGAATAAGTAAGACAAATATTCAAGGATTTAAACACAGTTATTTTTATCCTGGTTCGTTGACTAAACTACACCAGTCCACCCTCTCAAGAGTGATTTGCCTTTCTCTGTCAAGGACTTAATCCACTATTTAATCAAACAGATTACAATAGTAACACCTAAGAACTACAGTTCTTAGTCTTCTCAAGAGCTACTGATCCCAACTGGATCCTCTTAAGGAAAACCTTTTACAAACAATGTAAAACAATTACAAGAGTAAAAATGCTTCTAATAAGCTGTTATCACAACCGTGATATTTCTCTTAAGTTAAAAACAATGTTATAGCAAAATAGGATTATAAGAGCTTTGAGAAATTTGCTTTGATGAGTGATTTTTATAAGAAGTTCGATACTGAAGAAGATGGAGTGGACTTCTTTATAAAGGCACTTAGATCCATGAAGTCTTGTTAACGTTGAAGGCTGTGCAGAAAAGCCTGGAGCCTTTTGTCTTTACATTGGAGGCTGTGCTGAAAAGCCTGATGTCTTTTGTCTTCACATTGCAGAAAATTTCCTTAGAATGGAATGCACAGATAAAACCTTTTTGTCTGTGTTCTTGTGTCTAGCACAAAAGAGGAAAGAGCTGTTGAGATAAGCCAACGTACATATTTAAAACTTCTTCACTAAGTAAGTTCATCTTTCAACATTAGAGTCTGAATCTTCAGAATCTCCAGAGTAGAGATCTTCTGTATCTTCAGAGTCTTGGATGTTATTCAGATTGAGCTGAATCAGAGTATGTGCAGCAAGTGTGCTTGAGCGTGTAAATCCATCAGAGCAGAGTCTTCTATTCTTTAGAGGCTCCTGCTTCAGAATCTTCAAAAGACAACAATCAGATTCTTCTGGGAGCAGCGTTCAGATCTTCATTTAAGATGCTCTTGAACCTTTCATAATAACATTGTTCAGATCCAAATTTGCTCTTATAAGAATATTTTCTTTAGTACCTGTAGCAAACAGTCTAGAACAAATTTAGAGTATATAATTCTTGAATACAAAATTCATAAGTGTTATCATCAAAACATAGAGATATAACTAAGAAACAATCTGTGTTTTTACAATCTCCCCCTTTTTGATGATGATAAAACATGAGAAATTTTGTACAATAAAGAGTATGAATTATAACTCCCCCTGAGATTAACAATCTCCCCCTGAAATAAATACTTCAATAGAATAGAATACTTCTCTTTCTGATTAAGTATATTTCAGATTCAGAGCCTGATGAAAGAGTTCAGAATCAAATCTTGATGCCAGATAAATATGACTTCCTTTAGTCAGAGCGCCTGGTTATCATCTTGCTTGAATTCTCTTTCAGAGTAAATGTATCAGAGTAAGATATCAGAGTTATCAGAGGATTGAATACTCAGATTTTCTTTGGAGGATCAGGTTCTGGTTGGAAAAGTCTCAGGGTAACTTCAATGAATTATGTCAGATATATCAATGTAATCTGAAAGACTTAAATTCAAAATAAGTTAATAAAATGTCTGAATTTCAGTTTTAGTAATTGCTTATAGGTTGAACACTCAGTTTCTCTTTTTCTCCCCCTTTTTGTCATAATCAAAAAGATTTTTAAAGACAGAAAGATACAGAAGAAAAGAGGCATATAGGAGCAAACACATCATCATGCAATTAAACAAACCAAAATTCACAGTCAAACATGCAGAAGCCAAAACACATAACACAACAAAAAGTAAACAGCAAAGGCAGTTCATGAGCAAAAACAACAAATAAACTATGTCTGGCGAGAGGCAATAAGGGTCAGAAGCTCTGTCATCTTGGCAGCTGACTCTTCTTGCTTAGACATCCAGGTCTTGATTTCATCAGTTGTCTTCTCTTGCTTGATCATCCAATCCTTTATATCGTTCACATCATTCACAAGTTCTGCAACCACAGATGAAGACGGAGCAGATGCAGTAGCAGCAGGGTTCCCTTCAGATTGGTTTTCGACAGAAGCTTGTTCAACCATTTCAGATTCAGGAACTACTGGAGGAGCAGCTTCCAAAAGTAACACAGGAGGAGGAGGAGGCATGTTCATCAGAGTTACCTTGATTAATTCTGCAAATTTAGTCTTAGCAAGCTTAGAGCATTTAGCTCTAACTTTTAAGGCAGCTTTGTTGAACATCCAGATGAAGCGCTTCCAAGCAGCATTTGAAACAGTTGGATCCAAACTAGACATGCATACATCCTTAACACGAGTATATTCAGAATCTAACTCCTTTTTGAAAATTTCAAACATAGTATTAACACATGATCCTAGATCTGACTGTTCAGATTGTTCAGAGGTGTCGCGGTGAAATTTGGATACCTAACTATTAATTAGCTTGAATCTTTAATTCATTTGCAACCGTCTTTGATTTATCCGAAGGAAAGGTTAAAGGAAGGAAAACCTATTTTTGCATTGTAAACACAACGCGGGGAGAGATCTAAGGTTCGGGGGTTGGTTAAACTTAGGGAAGGTACTAGCATCCTAAGTTTCTGTAGTATCCTACAGGAACCTCTTGTTTTACGTTATTTATTGCTAAGTTATTTGCTTAAGGTTAATGCTAAGGGTTAAAGGTAAAGAGAAAGACCTAAGGGGGTTAGTCCTAAGTATACTCGCCAAGATGTCGCATCTTGTGCCTACATATCCTGACGGGAATGGAATCAGAGTATCTGTAGTTCCCCTCACGAGGGAGGTTAGAAACGTCTTGACTGTGGTCAAGGTTTCAAGGAGAATAAACGCATCTTAAGGACACACTTATGCGGAGTGTGGGAACTCCAAACTTCTACGTTGAATTGTTAAGTTGAAATTAGGGTTAGGTTAGGGATTCCGCGACGGGAAACCCTAAAAATGAGTGTGGTGGCTCTTTGACCTAATGCTGGGGGTAATTTTGTAATTTTGTCTGTAGCGAGACATTGGTGAAAATTAGGGTTTGAACTTTGTAGTTTTGAGGGTTTGAGGATTATCGGCGCGGTGGCCAAACAGTTAGACCTAAACCTTCGGAGTTGTGCAATGTGACAGATTAATAGTGAAAGGATGCGAGGAATTTAAATCATACAAACAACGGAAAGTAAAAGCGGAAAGGTAAACGCGATTGTTGGTTCGCGAGGTTACAAATGAGAAGCAGTTATAATGAAAATTTGAATAAAACACACGAAAATAAATCGACGGTAACATGACTAAGCTGCAAAACAAATGACGTAGTTAGTAAGCCGAAACAAGACAGCAGTCAGAGAAGTTGTGAGATTTTTTTTTTTAGACTTTTATTGTTTATTTGTGATATTTATATACAAGCTCTTAATAGAAATTTTTAAAAAGAAACTAAGTTAAATTTGCAAAAGGAATAATGGTTTTAATTTAAAAAAAGAGTTTTAATTTATTTAGTAAAAAAGGTTTTACCTATTTATCAAAAAAAGTTTAATTTAATTAAAAGTTTAATTTTATTTTTTTTAAAAAAGTTTTAATAAGATTTAAAAATTATAAAAATTAAAAGATAATGAATAAAATTGTAAAATAAATAAAGAAGATAAAAGGGAATTGGGCCGGTCATCACCCCGGACCCAACCCATTGCAACTAAAATAATCAATTGATTAGGGTTTGGAAACCCTCATCGTGTAATCGGCGGCGCCATTTGTTTCTCGTTTCCTCTTGTTTGCTTCGCTTTCGCCTTTCTCTTCCACTATTCATGATGAAAACCTGAAAACCAGTTGTAAAACATCAGATGTAAAGATGAATGATTATTCCTTGCTTACGTTTGACGGTGGTATCGGCGATTAACGGATGATGGGGCGATGAGGATGATGCTCCGAGCCTTAAGATTGTTTGCTCGCTGTTCGGATGAGCGGAGCTGGTGAACTTTCTTCAAGGGGTTTCGTTCGTGTTTTGGTGATGAGCTTCGATGATCTTCTTCTCTCCTCGCCGCCGTTTTCACGCTCTCGCTCACTTCGTCTCTGTCTCCTCTTTCGTACGTGGTCGCTAGGGTTTTAACAAGGTGATCCCATTCCTTTTTATACCCTTTTGACCTTCATGATATTCGTGGGCTTGGACACTTTGGATCTACGTTATTTTTCTAATTGAGGTTTCAATTTGATTTTTTCGGATTTGATTGAGATCCTTTCCTTTTTCAGAACTCAAGATTTTGTTGGTTTGTTTCAGATGTGGATCTTTATCCATTTTGGACTCGGTTGGATTGGATTTTCGTTTGCCCCTTTTTCTAGATATGGATCTTCATCCATTTGGACTCGGTTATCCAAATTTGATGCAAACCGACCCTGTCATAGATTTTCACTCCATTTGGATTCTGATGACCTGGTTTTATTTTGATTGATATCTGATGATGCTTCATTGATTTTTGCAGATGTTCGAACCATTTTCATTTTGACATCCAGCCCCCTGACTCGAATTTCATTCTGATTTGGACTCGGTTCTATCTGATGCAATTTGTTTTGATATCTGGTTTTCTGTTTCGAACATACATTCACTTTTCTTCTTCTCTTGTCAGAGGGAACTCTAAGAGTCGGATATTGCTGGATTGACGCCGCCGAGGGAGGTTCAACACGGTGATGATGACGATTTGTCTGAACCGTCGAGAAGATGATACTGCTACCATTTGCCTTTGATTATGTTGCGACGGTTGCTTCTGGTTTCGACTGATAGGACTGTTTGTTTGGTTTCAGAACTAATGTTAAAACTGATATTTGGGTTTGCATACTGATGAACTAAATTTGCTGATGCAGTTTTGAATTCGGGATATCGAGCTTCAATTCAGTTTGAACTATTGCTGATATCGGTTTGGTTTGGCACCAGTCCCTGACTTTTTGCTACTGCTTGGTTACCCATTCGGTTTCGACCTGGGTTGTTCCATGAATATCAGTTTGGGTGGACATTTGCTTATGCCTTCTGAATTCACTATCTGTATTATCTTTTCCTCTTCTTCTTTCAGAATGGATGCTTTAAATTGATCCACGCCGCCAGGAAGGTTACGCCCGATGATGAACAGCCTGAGGGCTGTATTTTATATGTGACACTTTTCTGAACTGTTCTTCGATTGTGAGATTTACGCCTTTTCCTTTGCTGCTGTTGCCATATGGTTTCAAACATGGTATGGGCTGAATTTTGTCCTTGGAATTACTCTCGGCCTTTCCATTGAGCATTTGAATGAGTACACATATCGTTAAGGCTGTGATGTTCATAACTGAGCCTACCTGATGGCTGCCTCTGATTGTTTCTGTTGTACACTTTCAGTTTGTATTTCCAATTACCTTTGGCTGCAAAACCATTTCGAGAAAAAGCCACATATTTACTTGATAGGCTGCTATATTTACTTGATGGTCCCTTTTTGAATCCACATCTGCTCAAATCATTTTGACCCGAAAACGCTTCTTTTACCTCTCCTTCTCGGCTGTCCCACAATGGAACAGATACTGCCGGTCGATAGCCGAGGTTGAGGTTTGGAAATGGGAGTAGGATGCGGCTTTGGTCGTGCCCTCCCGGCACCCAGTGATGAAAGTTTTCTGAGGGTGTCCGTCCCTCTCTCCTAACCTCTTTCTTGCTTTTGTTTTGTTTTCTACTTTTCAGGTAATTGGAGCTTTCTGAAGAACTCAAAGGGAATAACATGAAGATCATTTTGAAGCTTAGGGATCTTAGGACTTTTTTTTTTAGAATAGATACTCACTTGTAAATGAAATTTCTTGTAAACATATGAGCAATCATGAATTTTATCGTAAGTTATAAATACTCATGGAATGAAATCCCAAAATATTTATATTTACTCATCAATTGTAAATTTAAAATATCCACTGAATAATAACTCGACAACACTTAATTTCACCTTTGAGTTGCAAATTATGTATACCCATGAATAAAGATTCAAGAATATTCAAAACTTACCTCTTAATTGTAGGATTATAAGTGTTTATGAATGATATTCACAAAATATTTTAAATTCATTTCCCTTTTGTTTTGGACAATGATATGGATGAAATCTCTTATTTGTGTACCCTTTGACCATTTATCGATTAAACCCGGACAAACTCCAACTAAATTCCCGCTTTCTCAAAATAGTATCCGCTTTACTTTGAATCCAAAATAACTGCTTAAAATACTTCAAAAACCAGACAATGAATGGCCCCGAGTCCAATGATATTTCTAACAACCTCTTCGACACCAATCAACGCGAACCAATTCCTCAATAACCACATGATAGACAATTGCCTCAGACACGATGGTGCTAATTTTCAACTTCTTCAGAATCTGGCAAAACCAACGTGAAAAGACTAAAATGCCCCTGGTATACTTCCTGCAAACAAAACGCACTACATAACCTGTTAATAGTTAGCGGATGCGAAAAATGAGATGTTATGCAACATGAATCGACTAAATCTGAGGGTAAAATTTAGGGTATGACAGTTGAACTATAGTGGTTTCAACAGCAAGAAGGTGGGATCTTAAGGTCAAAAATTAGGGTGCAACAGATGCCCCTATTTAAGTTACTTCTATTCGGAGATATGGAGATTGAAATCTTCGTCTCGACGAGATAGGAGGGACTTAAATACAAACATTGTACGAATTTTTGGCCATAAGAATCCACCGAATGCAAATGATATGAAATGCAAGACAAAGAGGGTCCTGTGGATTAAAGGCGTCACATGGGAGAAAACTAGACACGACATGCGAGAACAAATGAGTAACAGACCCAACGAAGCGAGACTCCACGGGGACAGGATACGACCACCAATGGGAAATCTCCGAAGTATTACAGTGGCTCATACGCCAAGAATACGGTGTTTTAGCAGCAGATGAGAAACTTGTAATCGAAGGATAACTTATTATCACCACGGAGCCATCCAGATGACTGTAATACTCAGAGTGAATTCTCTGATCGAATCAATAATTCAGTTTTGTTTTGTTTGTTGTTTTTTTGTTTTTTTTTTGTTTGTTTTTTTTTTCTGTTTTTTTTCTATTTTTTTTTTTGTACATCTTTTTCTTTTGGAACTCAACTTGAAATAGTAAAATGCCTAACTTCTCCGAGTGTCATGATAAGGGTACCATGAGCTAGTCTCGGTCTCTGCCCGAAATGTCAAAATTTTGTAGGTGGTAGAATCGCTGTAGTCTGTAGGTGTAGATGTCATTGTCGTTGTGAATGTGGTTGTAAAACTTCCCCTTGCGTCATAGTCTGCATGCTATGAGCTGGTCTCAGTTTCTTGATGTAGAACTTCCCCTTGCGTCATAGTCTGGATGCTATGAGCTGGTCTTGGTCCCTTCCCGAGATGATGAAAACTCGTGAGAGCACCTTCATAGGGGGTTGTAGATTTTGTAGATTGTGGACATCGTTGTAGACTGTAAATGTAGTTCGTTGTAGAACCCTGTAGATGTAGTTCGTTGTAGAACCATGTAGATGTAGTTCGTTGTAGAACCCTGTAGATGTAGCTTTACCGGGGATCTTCGGAAGATATGTGAGCCGATTAAATTGTAATCTCTGGGGAGATGCCATTTGACGGAAATAAATTTGTGTGATGAACTCACTAGGGAATACCTTTGTTGTTGTAAAATATGTGAATTCTCAAATAAAGCGAGATGTCTGTAATTATCTTCTCCGCTGGATCAATAATGTTGAGGGACCCCCACGGAGGGTGAATGATCTGTCTTGTAGAAACTGTTGTTCGTCGTCTCAAATAAAGAGATAGATGTAGATGTTGTTGAAGGGATGTTTGTCTTCATGAATACTCGTCTTGGGGAATAGGGTGCAAAATAAATGCACACTTAATCCATGTTCAAAGGTTGGAGACATCCATGATGTAATTGCCAAAAGACCGAAGTTCAATTCAGGGAATATCTGAAGAGAAACTGTCAAATAAGACCCGACCATTGAGGTGTGAACTCAAATGGAATCGTAATAAAATAACCATCTTCCATGAGGATTAAACTCCATGGGGAAGAATGAAACATTGTTTTTTGCCTAGGTCGACAAATCTAATTGAAAGGATAAGACGTACCCAACACCTAAGGATAACTACAGCCAAAGCGACAGAACACAAAGGATGCAAACAAATGTATATGACATGTTGTCTACTTATATGCTATGTGTATGCCTATGCTGACAAAACAGACGGAAAGAGGTGCTGGAGATGAAATAATCATCTCGAGATAAACATCTCGACCAATCCTTGAAGATAGAAGCACCACTGGGAATAAATGGAGAACTAGATACAGGATCACACTCCTGCTTCAGGACTTCAGAATTCCTCTTGAATATATCAGAGTCGAAACTTCGTGGGGATGAAATAAACATCCACCTTGCTGGGGAAAACTGTGGTTGTAAAAGATTTACTGAGAAGGGAGATAACGTTCACTTCATTCGGGAAGGCGAAGTTTGAGTAAATCACTGGAGAAACAGACAGGTCCTCCACTGGGGGTTTCTTGCATTTATCATCACTGCTTGAGATAGAGATCCATCGGAGGGATCATGGCCATCTGAAGTGAAATTCACCAGGGACATGAAGAATGTTGTGGAAACCGAGTAGTTCTGTAATAGTCGCCATTTTGGACAACAGGTGTTGTGAGTGGATGACGTGCTCTTCACTTCTCAAATGCCCCAGAGTACATGCTTTATGAGAAAAAAAGTCGTCCCAAAAGGATTTTACGGAGAAGAGGGAGTTCAATTGCCCCACTATTCTCAAACTCTTGGAGAGATTGTCGAATCTCGACGTAACTGGCCCAGATTGACGGTATTATGTATAACTGTGTCTTCAAAACTTATTTCTGGGAAAGTCAGGCTTGCATTAGTAGACCACTTAGAAACTACTTGCCCCTGTCCAACATGGTCTTCAAGTTTCACCATTGAGGTCTATATGTAAACTTTCTAATATATCAGGCAAAATAAACACGCATGAAATGTTAATCCTGAAACTGTTAACGCAACATATATGTTTGTCTTGAGGTTTTTTTTTCTTTTTTTTTGAAAAGGATATCACAATAACTTGCGACTGAATCACTAGTTAGGATACAAATTTAATTTATAAAGCCAACATCATATTGAGCATAGCTCATAGGAGTCAGGAAACTTCATCTCATCGAGTATGCTTTCAAAATAAACCCTACTTCAATTAGGTCTTTTAAAGGTTGTATCACGGCTTGGTTCACGGTTTAAGAAACAAAGGATAAAGGCTCAAAGTTTATTTGTACCCACCCATTCTTCGTGAGGTTCTCCAATCCTACATTCAGCTAAACTTGATACGAGCGCTCACCTCTCAAGAGGATTTTGATATGGTTGAGAATCTGTCGAGGCTTTGGTCATGGCAGTCACCCACCTATTTTCTTTTGGTGTTTGATCACACTACTTTGTTCTTTACTGGATATTTCTTTGTAATATTTTGTTTTTGCCTAACTTTTGCTTGGACGAAGTCTTTTGAATTTGACTTTGAAATCCAGCGGGCTGTCTCAATTTCTCCTAGTCTCCTTCATAGGTTTTGACTTGGCGGACTTTCCTTTTTCATTATTTTTTTTTGAACAAGTCGTGCGATTATAAGTCATTTTGGCATTTTTGAAAGGATTGTGACTGCCCCACTCTTTGGATAGTTGAGGGATATTCGTTTGTGTCTTGTTGACCTCTAGCCTCCTAATATGTTAGGGATAGATAGAATGGATTCTCGAAGGTTTACTCCTCTTTTTTGAGAGTTTTGGGCGCTCAATCAGCTTAACTGAAAACTACCCTGCCCCAGGTTGCAATTGAGGGTTTTTTATTTGGAAAAGAAAACTCCTACTTCAAGGCTCAAAGGGGTTAAAGAGGGATTATCTTCCTTATATCTCCAGTGTTTAGGATTTGAAACAATGCCTTACATCATCAGCAGAGTTTCATTTAAAAGCATACAACGAGAGATCTTTGCGTTTTTATTCGTCATCCTCCTCCCAATTCTCTGTCAAAGCAAGAGATTGGATAAAGTTGGCATTATAAATTATGAAAAATAATTTTATGAGTGAATACGAATGGGTTTCTTCAAGACAAACATTTATTGCATTACTTATTCAAAATAGAAAGTTCTTACACACCAAATATGCTTTCAACCCAAGAAAAAAAATGAACAAAATAAAAACTTCTTCGGAGAGTCCTTTCTAGGATCTTTATTGTACTTTCATGCAGACTGGAGAGACATGCGGAAATGTCTGGTGCGCAGCTTTCAGACGCGGTGTTGACGACCTTGAATCATGCCCGTGGAGGACGAACCTTGTTGAGATATGGGGCTATCTCGCACATAAGGGACGGAACCCTTAAAGGATAAGATCCCACATTTGACCAAACTTTGAACGTCTGATTTCATACCGTAACAACTCTCAATGTCGTGCCCCGGAGCACCTCGATGATACAGGCAAAATCTGTTGGCTTTGTACCAGTATGGAAACTTCTTAGGTACCTTAGGTGGAACTCTTGTCTGGATATGACCTCTTTGAATCAGAGTTGGAAACAAGTCAGCATACTTCACAAGGATGGGATCAAACCGAGGAATTACTTCTCTTGGAGTATCTAGAGTCATCCTTTGATACCTTTTTCGGAATCGTCGATTCTGTGGTTGATCTGGAGAGGCCAACCTCTGCCTAGGAGATGGTTGTTGTTCACGCTGAGCGGGCATTGCATACTGATGTTGAGGATGGGGTACCGGAGCTATGAATTCTCTGTAAGGTCCACTGTCATCTTTATTGTCTGGGGCTATACCCAAGTTGTGATGGTATTGCTTCACAAAAGCAACAGCTAAGTCTTCCCAAGACTGAATGTGGTTCCTTTGTAGCTTCATATACCATGTTAACGGTGCTCCACACAAACTTTCTTGAAAGCAGTGAATCATTAGTTTGTCGTTCCCAAGGTAAGCAGTCATCTTCTGACAAAACATCATCAAATGATACCTTGGACAAATCGTACCTTTGTACACTTCGAAGGTGGGCATTTGGAATTCCAGAGGGACAACTCGGTTTGGAACTAGGCGCATGTCATGAGCATAAAAATCAGGTGCGCGGTTCCTCTTCATCATTTTCCATCGTTCTTTGAAGTCACGAAATTCATTTTCGAATGCTATAAGCCCAGGATCGTCCAGTTCCTTCTCAGCATGAACATTCTGAAAGTCAGCAAACAGGTTGTCTTGCATGGGCTGAAGTTGCGCTGGCACAAAGTCGTCGGAGGGACGGTGAAATGTTGGTTTGGACCTTACTCTGAAGCTAGTCATGCGATCCATATCTTCGTCCTCTTTACTGTCCTTTAGTAATACTTCAAGCTTGGTCAGATGGGCGAGGTGTCAACTGACAGACAAAAGACAGAGGACCGGATGAGCCACAGAAAAGGAGAGATTCATGCATATGTGAAATGCTGAATGATGGATGCAAAAATGCAGAATGCAGAAACGAAAGGTTTCATGGAACTCAAGTTTTCATAAACGTTACAGAGTTTTCTTTACTCCTACTTCCTTAGGCCACCCAAGTTAGGGACCCTTAAAAGAATATTTCCAAAATATTTTCTTTTACAATACATATTGGTTTCTGTAATGTTTATAACTAAACTAGGAATCCCATGAAACCAATGCAGAATGATGCTTTATGAATGCAACAAACATAGATAGAAAAGGATACACAAAAAAAGGGTGCCCTAAGTTTGCGACGGTCATGGAGAAAAGGGTATACCCATTCCCAAAGGATAAGGACTAAAGGTTGATTGTACCTGTAGAACCGGGTTCTAAAGAGGTTCCCAAAGTCATTAGCCCATCTTTCGGATATTATCAACTTCCCAACTAACTCGGGGGTTAATAATATTCTCAAGAGAACTTCTTTTGAGTGTAGCATCGCGTAGCACTATTTTGGGACTTGCTCCCTCATAGCCTCGCACTACATCCTAATAAAGGCCAAAGTGGGGGTTAAAGGTAACTACGGTCCTTAGTATCATGGACTCCAATTGAGAATAGTAAAAGTTTTCACGACTAAACTCGTTCAACCGAACCATTTTCAAAAGGGTCTCAACTAAGCGGGATTCTCGAGTCAACTTAGTCGGGACTCACTCCCTATAAGCCTCGTCGAATATATCACCATCCTATCATAATTTCTCTCAGGTCTGGGTGTAGGACTTTGTCTCACCACTCAAAGGTAATAGCCCAACAAGCAATAAAACAAATACAAAAATAAGCAATTAAGCAACTATAATAAACAAGCATAAAAAACAAGTTAGGGAAACCCACAGAAGAGGTCCCCAGTGAAGTCGCCATTTCTGTCGCGGTGAAATTTGGATACCTAACTATTAATTAGCTTGAATCTTTAATTCATTTGCAACCGTCTTTGATTTATCCGAAGGAAAGGTTAAAGGAAGGAAAACCTATTTTTGCATTGTAAACACAACGCGGAGAGAGATCTAAGGTTCGGGGGTTGGTTAAACTTAGGGAAGGTACTAGCATCCTAAGTTTCTGTAGTATCCTACAGGAACCTCTTGTTTTACGTTGTTTATTGCTAAGTTATTTGCTTAAGGTTAATGCTAAGGGTTAAAGGTAAAGAGAAAGACCTAAGGGGGTTAGTCCTAAGTATACTCGCCAAGACGTCGCATCTTGTGCCTACATATCCTGACGGGAATGGAATCAGAGTATTTGTAGTTCCCCTCACGAGGGAGGTTAGAAACGTCTTGACTGTGGTCAAGGTTTCAAGGGGAATAAACGCATCTTAAGGACACACTTATGCGGAGTGTGGGAACTCCAAACTTCTACGTTGAATTGTTAAGTTGAAATTAGGGTTAGGTTAGGGATTCCGCGACGGGAAACCCTAAAAATGAGTGCGGTGGCTCTTTGACCTAATGCTGGGGGTAATTTTGTAATTTTTTCTGTAGCGAGACATTGGTGAAAATTAGGGTTTGAACTTTGTAGTTTTGAGGGTTTAAGGATTATCGGCGCGGTGGCCAAACAGTTAGACCTAAACCTTCGGAGTTGTGCAATGATACAGATTAATAGTGAAAGGATGCGAGGAATTTAAATCATACAAACAACGGAAAGTAAAAGCGGAAAGGTAAACGCGATTGTTGGTTCACGAGGTTACAAATGAGAAGCAGTTATAATGAAAATTTGAATAAAACACACGAAAATAAATCGACGGTAACATGACTAAGCTGCACAACAAATGACGTAGTTAGTAAGCCGAAACAAGACAGCAGTCAGAGAAGTTGTGAGATTTTTTTTTTTAGACTTTTATTGTTTATTTGTGATATTTATATACAAGCTCTTAATAGAAATTTTTAAAAAGAAACTAAGTTAAATTTGCAAAAGGAATAATGGTTTTAATTTAAAAAAAGAGTTTTAATTTATTTAGTAAAAAAGGTTTTACCTATTTATCAAAAAAAGTTTAATTTAATTAAAAGTTTTATTTTATTTTTTTTTAAAAAGTTTTAATAAGATTTAAAAATTATAAAAATTAAAAGATAATGAATAAAATTGTAAAATAAATAAAGAAGATAAAAGGGAATTGGGCCGGTCATCACCCCGGACCCAACCCATTGCAACTAAAATAATCAATTGATTAGGGTTTGGAAACCCTCATCGTGTAATCGGCGGCGCCATTTGTTTCTCGTTTCCTCTTGTTTGCTTCGCTTTCGCCTTTCTCTTCCACTATTCATGATGAAAACCTGAAAACCAGTTGTAAAACATCAGATGTAAAGATGAACGATTATTCCTTGCTTACGTTTGACGGTGGTATCGACGATTAACGGATGATGGGGCGATGAGGATGATGCTCCGAGCCTTAAGATTGTTTGCTCGCTGTTCGGATGAGCGGAGCTGGTGAACTTTCTTCAAGGGGTTTCGTTCGTGTTTTGGTGATGAGCTTCGATGATCTTCTTCTCTCCTCGCCGCCGTTTTCACGCTCTCGCTCACTTCGTCTCTGTCTCCTCTTTCGTACGTGGTCGCTAGGGTTTTAACGAGGTGATCCCATTCCTTTTTATATCCTTTTGACCTTCATGATATTCGTGGGCTTGGACACTTTGGATCTACGTTATTTTTCTAATTGAGGTTTCGATTTGATTTTTTCGGATTTGATTGAGATCCTTTCCTTTTTCAGAACTCAAGATTTCGTTGGTTTGTTTCAGATGTGGATCTTTATCCATTTTGGACTCGGTTGGATTGGATTTTCGTTTGCCCCTTTTTCCAGATATGGATCTTCATCCATTTGGACTCGGTTATCCAAATTTGATGCAAACCGACCCTGTCATGGATTTTCACTCCATTTGGATTCTGATGACCTGGTTTTATTTTGATTGATATCTGATGATGCTTCATTGATTTTTGCAGATGTTCGAACCATTTTCATTTTGACATCCAGCCCCCTGATTCGGATTTCATTCTGATTTGGACTCGGTTCTATCTGATGCAATTTGTTTTGATATCTGGTTTTCTGTTTCGAACATACATTCACTTTTCTTCTTCTCTTTTCAGAGGGAACTCTAAGAGTCGGATATTGCTGGATTGACGCCGCCGAGAGAGGTTCGACACGGTGATGATGACGATTTGTCTGAACCGTCGAGAAGATGATACTGCTACCATTTGCCTTTGATTATGTTGCGACGGTTGCTTCTGGTTTCGACTGATAGGACTGTTTGTTTGGTTTCAGAACTAATGTTAAAACCGATATTTAGGTTTGCATACTGATGAACTAAATTTGCTGATGCAGTTTTGAATTCGGGATATCGAGCTTCAATTCAGTTTGGATTCAGTTTGAACTATTGCTGATATCGGTTTGGTTTGGCACCAGTCCCTGACTTTTTGCTACTGCTTGGTTACCCATTAGGTTTCGACCTGGGTTGTTCCATGAATATCAGTTTGGGTGGACATTTGCTTATGCCTTCTGAATTCACTGTCTGTATTATCTTTTCCTCTTCTTTTTTCAGAATGGATGCTTTGAATTTATCCACGCCGCCAGGAAGGTTACGCCCGATGATGAACAACCTGAGGGCTGTATTTTATATGTGACACTTTTCTGAACTGTTCTTCGATTGTGAGATTTACGCCTTTTCCTTTGCTGCTGTTGCCATATGGTTTCAAACATGGTATGGGCTGAATTTTGTCCTTGGAATTACTCTCGGCCTTTCCATTGAGCATTTGACTGAGTACACATATCGTTAAGGATGTGATGTTCATAACTGAGCCTACCTGATGGCTGCCTCTGATTGTTTCTGTTGTACACTTTCAGTTTGTATTTCCAATTACCTTTGGCTGCGAAACCATTTCGAGAAAAAGCCACATATTTACTTGATAGGCTGCTATATTTACTTGATGGTCCCTTTTTGAATCCACATCTGCTCAAATCATTTTGACCCAAAAACGCTTCTTTTACCTCTCCTTCTCGGCTGTCCCACAATGGAACAGATACTGCCGGTCGATAGCCGAGGTTGAGGTTTGGAAATGGGAGTAGGATGCGGCTTTGGTCGTGCCCTCCCGGCACCCAGTGATGAAAGTTTTCTGAGGGTGTCCGTCCCTCTCTCCTAACCTCTTTCTTGCTTTTGTTTTGTTTTCTACTTTTCAGGTAATTGGAGCTTTCTGAAGAACTCAAAGGGAATAACATGAAGATCATTTTGAAGCTTAGGGATCTTAGGACTTTTTTTTTTTAGAATAGATACTCACTTGTAAATGAAATTTCTTGTAAACATATGAGCAATCATGAATTTTATCGTAAGTTATAAATACTCATGGAATGAAATCCCAAAATATTTATATTTACTCATCAATTGTAAATTTAAAATATCCACTGAATAATAACTCGACAACACTTAATTTCACCTTTGAGTTGCAAATTATGTATACCCATGAATAAAGATTCAAGAATATTCAAAACTTACCTCTTAATTGTAGGATTATAAGTGTTTATGAATGATATTCACAAAATATTTTAAATTCATTTCCGTTTTGTTTTGGACAATGATATGGATGAAATCTCTTATTTGTGTACCCTTTGACCATTTATCGATTAAACCCGGACAAACTCCAACTAAATTCCCGCTTTCTCAAAATAGTATCCGCTTTACTTTGAATCCAAAATAACTGCTTAAAATACTTCGAAAACCAGACAATGAATGGCCCCGAGTCCAATGATAGTTCTAACAACCTCTTCGACACCAATCAACGCGAACTAATTCCTCAATAACCACATGATAGACAATTGCCTCAGACACGATGGTGCTAATTTTCAACTTCTTCAGAATCTGGCAGAACCAACGTGAAAAGACTAAAATGCCCCTGGTATACTTCCTGCAAACAAAATGCACTACATAACCTGTTAATAGTTAGCGGATGCGAAAAATGAGATGTTATGCAACATGAATCGACTAAATCTGAGGGTAAAATTTAGGGTATGACAGTTGAACTATAGTGGTTTCAACAGCAAGGAGGTGGGATCTTAAGGTCAAAAATTAGGGTGCAACAAGAGGAAAAAGGATTAGGGGTGTTAACAGGAGTAGGTTCGGATGGTTGTGGTGATGGTGGTTGAGATGTGTGGATGTCAGATTGAGGGAGTTCAGATGGTTGAGGAAAAGTCTGAGTTTCAGATGGATTGGTTTCAGGTGGTTGAGGAATGGTTTGGGTTCCAGATGTTTGAGTTTCAGATGGTTGAGTTTCAGATGGTTGTTGATGAGGTGGAGAGTTTGGTGGAGTAAGAAATATGGAAATGTTAAGATGCTCCTTCATAACACTTTCAGAGCGAGCCTGTTTGAGTGACTCTGATTCAAAATCAGATGAATCAGAAGATTCATCTGAGTGAACAGATGTTGAAGAAATTATAATTGATTGATTGAGGGGTTGTATGTCAAGAATATTGTCAAAAAGATTTGGATCTTCTGAAGGAATTGTTTGTTCAGAGTGTTCAGTTTGAACAGTCTCTGGTTGGTTTGGTTCTGAAATAATTGTTTCTAGTTGGAGATTCTCTAATTGGGGATTATCTGGTTGTGACATTGTTGGTTGTGAAATTTCTGTTTGAGTGTTTTCTAGTTGAGTTGGTTCTGTTGGTGGAATTTCTGATTGAATTGTTTGAGGTTGTGGTTCAGATGAAATTGGTACATGAGATGGTTGTAAATTTACTGGTTCAGAGGAGAGTGGTTCAGATGGAAGATTGGCAGATTGTTTGGGTTTTGAAGTTCTTTGTCTAAGGTTTGGAGAGAGTTGTGGTGATGAAAGGGGTGAATGAACAGCAGGTGTAGGATCAGATGCTAATACCTGATGAATGGTGTCTCTGATCTCTTCCAGAGTGGCTTCTCTAGAACTGATTCTGGCTTTCTTTCCTTCTTTCTTCTTCTTTCTTGGAACTTCAGATACTTTCCTCTTCTTCTGAACTGATCCTTCTTCAGCTTTCCTCTTACTACGCCTTTCCTTCATCAGATTGGACAATTCTTCTCCTGGTTTCTGAACAAGATTAGCAGGTAGAGGAATTCCTTCCTTTAGACATTCTGCAATGTACATCCAGACAAATTCCTTTGGTTCATCTGCACTGAACAGTGGAAAGTCTTCCACAGGAATTCTTCTGCCTTGGACCTCTTCAGAGTTTATCTTCCTTAGTTGTCCTTTCAATTCTGAAATGATTTTCATCCTTTTCAGATTGAGTCCATTTATTTCAGATCCAATGATGTAAGACAGATCTTCTGTAGTCTTTGCATCTGTCAGATGCTGTACCAGCTTGTTTTCAACAAGGATGTCTAAAATCAATCTTCCCAGGGGTATCCAAGTTCTAACTTTCCCAGCTTTAGCTCTCACTTCTTCTCTAGTTTCTTTGACATGAGTTAGAAGATGACTGAAGATCAGATACGGTAGATCCACTTTAACATTCTGGCTGATGCAGTACATGAAATACAGATGTTCTGAACTCACATAGTCTGGTGAGTTGGATGGTTTCCTATGAAAAAACGTACTCATAAATATCTTTGCCCAGATCCTATAGATGGGTTTCAGATCTTTAACCTTACTGGATGGCGTTCCATCTATAGTGATTTCTTCATAAACCCTAGCCATATCAATACGTGAAAAAGCAAGGTTTGAAACTCCATCAGATTCGGTATAACTGAACAGTTACCTGATCAGTTTCTCAGTAATAACTATCTCCATCCCAAGAACAGGTGAGTGAATAAACTTCGGACCAGCGCTTGCATGAATCCAGAATTCCTTTACAAGTGTTGGATATACAGGACCCATCAATCTTTCAAAGTATTTCTCCCAGCCTTGAGCTTTAATGGCAGAAGTTAGGTCAAACCCATTTTCCTTTAATGACTCAAGATCAATGAAGCTTTCACACAGAACCTCAAGATCTGCTACTGGAGTAAATAGGGTTCGTTCTGGTTCTTTGTACATTATAGTCTTGTTGGATTTTTCAGCAGAGTTTGATGTAGAAGCCATTGATGAAGAAGATCTTGGTTTGGGTTTAGGGTTTTGGTAGAGGTTGAACAAAGAACAAAAACGCATGAATGTAGTGAATGTGGAAAGTGTGAAAATAGTGTGATAGGTGGTATATATAGAGAACCAAAAATCAAGCATTGGGCACAACAAAAGACACATACGCACGTTTGGACAGCATTTAATGGAAATAATCATTTCACTTTAAATTTATGACAGCTGGGGGGAAAATCAAGAAAAATGAGATTTTCAAAGCAATACCTCAAACGTCAGTCCAGTTGAGCACTCCATCGTTTCAGATACTGAGTGACACGTGTTTGCTTTGTATGTGCATCTGATGTCTCTCAAGAAATGAAACGTTTCCAACTTTCAGATCTTTTGAGCTTGTTAGTTCAGAGTTTCACACAAATAAAATTGAATAAAGATAAATGAACAAATAGTCAGATGAAATACTTCAGATCTTTAAACATTTTGCATCTGAGAAGTTGCTTCTGATAAATATTACTCTGGACAAAAATCCATACAAATATTTTTCATAATGAACTTAAATCTATCTTCAGCAAGGGGTTTTATGAAAATATCAGCCCATTGATGATCTGTATCAACAAAGGCTAGATTGATTACACCCTTCTGAACATAGTCTCTGATGAAGTGATGCTTAATTTCTATATGTTTAGCCTTAGAATGCAAGATTGGATTTTTTGACAAACATATAGCAGAAGTATTATCACAGAAGATAGAAAGATTACTTTCATAGATTTGATAATCTTCTAATTGACTCTTCATCCAGAGCATCTGCGTACAACATCCAGCAGCAGCAATGTATTCTGCCTCTGTAGTTGATATTGCAATAGTGGGTTGCTTCTTGTTGTACCATGGGATCAGATGAATTCCAAGAAACTGACAGCTTCCAGAAGTGCTTTTACGTTCAACTCTGTCTCCAGCATAGTCAGCATCACAGAATCCAACTAATGAAAATTCATCAGATCTTCTGTAACACAAACCCATGTTAGTAGTACCTTTCAGATACCTTAGAATCCTCTTAACAGCTGTTAAGTGTGATTCTCTAGGATCTGATTGGAATCTTGCACATAAGCAGACACTAAACAGAATATATGGTCTAGAAGCAGTCAAGTATAGAAGAGATCCTATCATACCTCTGTAGAGTTTCTGATCTACCTTCTTACTTACCTCTTCCTTACCTAGAGTGCTTGTAGGATGCATTGGAGTCTTTGCCATTTTACTATCAACCATGTTGAACTTGTTCAGAAGCTCTTTAACATATTTGGTTTGACGTATATAGGTGCACTCTGGAGTCTAGTTGACTTGGATTCCCAAGAAGAATCTCAATTCTCCCATCATGCTCATTTCAAACTCTTCCTGCATACATTTAGCAAACTCCTTTCCAAGCGTAATATTTGTTGATCCAAAAATAATATCATCTACATAAATTTGACAAATCAACAAATCTTTCTTAACAGTTTTACAGAATAAAGTTGTATCCACTTTTCCTCTGATAAAATTTTTCTTTAGAAGGAAGTTGCTCAACCTCTCATACCAAGCTCTGGGAGCTTGTTTTAATCCATAAAGAGATTTCTTTAGTTTAAAAACATGATCTAGAAAGTTTTCACTTTCAAAACCAGGAGGTTGGCGGACATATACTTCTTCTTCTATAATACCATTAAGAAAGGCACTTTTAACATCCATCTGATACAAAGTGATGTTATTCTGTGCAGCAAATGAAATAAGAAGAAGAATAGATTCTAACCTTGCCACTGGAGCATATGTCTCAGTGTAATCAATACCTTCTTGTTGACTGTATCCTTGAGCAACCAGCCTTGCTTTATTCCTTTCTACTTCTCCCTTTTCATTCAACTTATTCCTGAAGACCCATTTTGTTCCAATAACATTGAATCCTTTAGGTCTAGGAACCAGATCCCAAACTTCATTTCTGGTGAATTGATTTAGCTCTTCTTGCATGGAAATAATCCATTCATTATCTTTCAGAGCCTCATCCACAGATGTTGGTTCAATTATTGACACTAAGCCAAACAATGAAGATTCAGATGTTCTGAGATAGGATCTTGTCCTGATTAGATCATCTTTCTTTCCAATAATCACATCTTCTGGGTGAGATGCCTTGATTCTGGAAGAAGATCCTCTGACATTTGATCTTTCAAAAATGTGTAAGTTGTCCAATTGAGAAGATAGGTGAATAGCATTTGGAGTTGCTTCAGATTCCTTTTCTTTAGCCTTTTCTGCCTTTGATCCTTCAGAGTCTGTGAGAATCACTTCTCTATCTGCAGAATTGTCAAATTGCTTTGGCTTTTCAGAGCCAAGCTTATCATCAAATTTTACATGAATAGATTCTTCCACAATCTGTGTTTCAATATTGAATACTCTGTAGCCTTTAGAGCGTTCAGAATAACCAAGCATGAAACACTTCTGTGCTTTGGAATCAAACTTGTTAAGATTTTCTTTAGTGTTAAGTATATAACAAGTACATCCAAAAGGATGAAAGTAGGAAATGTTAGGCTTTCTGTTCTTCCACAGTTCATATGGAGTCTTCTTCAAAAGAGGTCTTACAGACACTCTGTTCTGAATATAACACACTGTGTTGATTGCTTCTGCCCAAAAGTGTTTTGCCAGATTTGTCTCATTGATCATGGTTCTGGCCATTTCTTGCAGAGTCCTGTTTTTCCTCTCTACAACCCCATTTTATTGTGGAGTTCTAGGATAGGAAAAATCATGAGCAATGCCATTTTCAGAAAAATATTTTTCAAAATATTTATTTTCAAATTCACCCCCATGATCACTTCTGACTTTTACAATTTTGAAATCTTTTTCAATCTGGACTTGCTTGCAGAAGTCAAAGAACACAGAATGTGACTCGTCCTTGTGTTTTAAGAACTTTACCCATGTCCATCTACTATAGTCATCAACAATGACTAATCCATACTTCTTGCCTCTGATGGATGCAATTTTCACTGGTCCAAAGAGATCAATATGAAGTAGTTCTAGTGGTTTGGAAGTAGAAACAACATTTTTTGATTTAAAAGATGTTTTTGAAAACTTCCCTTTTTGACATGCTTCACAAAGAGCATCTGAAGTGAACTTCAGATTAGGGAGTCCTCTGACAAGAGTAAGTTTATTAATCTGAGATATACATCTCATATTAATATGGCCCAATCTTCTGTGCCAGACCCATTGCTCTTCATTAACAGACAAGAGGCATTTAACATTTTGAACTTTAAGTTCTGAAAGGTTTATTTTATAAATGTTGTTTTTCCTCTTACCACTAAATAGGATAGAGCCATCCTTTTGACATATAGCTTTACAACATTTTTGATTAAAGGTAATATCATAACCATTGTCACTTAATTGACTTATGGACAATAAGTTATGTTTTAGACCTTCAACAAGTAAAACATTAGTTATAGAGGGAAGTTTACCATTTCCAACAGTGCCAGATCCAATGATCTTGCTTTTCTGGTTCCCTCCAAACTTCACGTCACCTCCAGATCTAAGTTCTAGGCTTTGGAACATAGACCTTTCTCCTATCATGTGTCGTGAGCATCCAGAGTCCAGGTACCATGGCTGGCGTCCGGATCTTGCTGCTAAGAACATTTGCAACAGGAATTATTTTGTTTTTAGGTACCTAGATCTTCTTGGGTCCTTTGGGGTTAGTTGGTTTGTAGGTTTGTCTAAACTTCTGTCTTTCAACATAATGTTTATTTTGACTTACCTTGGGTTTAAACACATAAGTATTCTTCTCAGAGGTTGTGTGTTTAATATCATTTAAATGACCAAATTTAAATTGAGAGTACATAGGAATCTTCTTGATGAGAAGTTTGTCAACAGATTTTGGATTACTTCCAGATGAAGATTCATATCCAATACCTCTTCTGTTGTTCCCACTAACACCATAGATCATAGAAGCCATCTTGCTTCTGTCTATGCTCTTAGTAAGGAATCTCTGAAAGCTAGATTCATATTTTTCTAAAATGTTTTCACATGACTTAGCCTCAGATTCAGATTCTTGTTGAGTTATTTCAAAGTCATTTTTGATTTTCAAATTAATTTCTTTTTGCTCAACTATTTCTGTCTTCAGAAGATCAATCTCAGATTCAAGATTGCTTTTCAGCTTCTTGTATTTGAGTTTGATATTGTTGTAACTTTTAAGAACTTCTGTTAAAACTTTTGTAAGTTCTTCTTTGGTAAGTTTAGCCATTACCTCTTCTGCATCATCATCAGATTCAGAATCTGATTCATATCCTGAGGTTCCTTCCTCTTGATCTTTTGTGCTGGCCATCAGTGCAACATTTGCACATTCTTCTTCTGATTCAGAAGATGATTCAGAATTATCTGAGTCATCCCATGTTGCCATCAGAACCTTCTTCTTTTTGTCAACCTTCTTCTTGGGTTTTTCTTTTTGAAGTTTGGGGCAATCATTCTTATAATGCCCAGGCTCTTTGCACTCATAGCATACAACTTCTTTCTTGCCAGATCTTCTGTGCCCAGAAGATTCCTTTCTATGATCAGATTTTCTGAAGTTGTTTAATTTCTTTCCCTTGTGCTTCCAAAGCCTGTTGATCCTTCTGGACAGCATGGATAGCTCATCTTCTTCTTCAGAAGAAGATTATTCAGAGCTTTCTTGAATGACCTGCAAGGCTTTAATAGTTTTGTTAGATTTTAATGCAACAGATTTACCTTTTTCTTTCTTCTGAGGTTCATCTTCCTCAAGCTCAATCTCATGGCTCCTTAGTGAGCTGATGAGTTCTTCTAGAGAGATCTTGTTCAGATCTTTAGCCATCTTCAAGGCAGTCACCATTGGTCTCCATCTGGTAGGCAGACTTCTGATGATTTTCTTTACGTGATCTGATGTAGAGTATCCTTTGTCTAGAACCTTTAGACCAGCAGTAAGGATCTGGAATCTAGAAAACATAGTTTCTATATTTTCAGATTCTTCCATTTTGAACGCTTCATACTTCTGTATAAGCGCCAGAGCCTTGGTCTCCTTCACTTGAGAATTTCCTTCATGAGTCATTTTAAGTGACTCAAACATTCCATGAGCTGTTTCTCTGTTAGTAATCTTTTCATACTCAGTATGAGAGATTGCATTAAGCAATATTGTCCTAGCTTTATGGTGATTCTTGAAATCCTTCTTCTGGACTTCTGTCATTGATTTTCTGCAAACTTTCTTTCCATCCTCATTTGTAGGATGTTCATAGCCATCAATAACCAAGTCCCACAAATCAGCATCATACCCCAGGAAGAAACTTTCTATCCTGTCCTTCCAGTAATCAAATTTTTCTCCATCAAACATGGGAGGCTTTGTGCTGATTCTATCCCCTTCATATTTGTTACAGTTAGATGTAGATGTGTCACCCATAATGACAAACAGATATTTAACAAAGTAACTTTTCTCACAGGATCTTTACTGACACGGTTAAGTGGTAGCACACGCAGAACCGGAGCTCTGATGCCAACTGAAGGTGAGAAAATTACTTAGAAGGGGGGGTTGAATAAGTAAGACAAATATTCAAGGATTTAAACACAGTTATTTTTATCCTGGTTCGTTGACTCAACTACTCCAGTCCACCCTCTCAAGAGTGATTTGCCTTTCTCTGTCAAGGACTTAATCCACTATTTAATCAAACAGATTACAATAGTAACACCTAAGAACTACAGTTCTTAGTCTTCTCAAGAGCTATTGATCCCAACTGGATCCTCTTAAGGAAAACCTTTTACAAACAATGTAAAACAATTACAAGAGTAAAAATGCTTCTAATAAGTTGTTATCACAACCGTGATATTTCTCTTAAGTTAAAAACAATGTTATAGCAAAATAGGATTATAAGAGCTTTGAGAAATTTGCTTTGATGAGTGATTTTTGTAAGAAGTTCGATACTGAAGAAGATGGAGTGGACTTCTTTATAAAGGCACTTAGATCCATGAAGTCTTGTTAACGTTGAAGGCTGTGCAGAAAAGCCTGGAGCCTTTTGTCTTTACATTGGAGGCTGTGCTGAAAAGCCTGATGTCTTTTGTCTTCACATTGCAGAAACTTTCCTTAGAATGGAATGCACAGATAAAACCTTTTTGTCTGTGTTCTTGTGTCTAGCACAAAAGAGGAAAGAGCTGTTGAGATAAGCCAACGTACATATTTAAAACTTCTTCACTAAGTAAGTTCATCTTTCAACATTAGAGTCTGAATCTTCAGAATCTCCAGAGTAGAGATCTTCTGTATCTTCAGAGTCTTGGATGTTATTCAGATTGAGCTGAATCAGAGTATGTGCAGTAAGTGTGCTTGAGCGTGTAAATCCATCAGAGCAGAGTCTTCTATTCTTTAGAGGCTCCTGCTTCAGAATCTTCAAAAGACAGTAATCAGATTCTTCTGGGAGCAGCGTTCAGATCTTCATTTAAGATGCTCTTGAACCTTTCATAATAACATTGTTCAGATCCAAATTTGCTCTTATAAGAATATTTTCTTTAGTACCTGTAGCAAACAGTCTAGAACAAATTTAGAGTATATAATTCTTGAATACAAAATTCATAAGTGTTATCATCAAAACATAGAGATATAACTAAGAAACAATCTGTGTTCTTACAACAGCGACTCCGGTCGTCTTCTCTGGTGAGACTTCAAACAAGCTCACGGCCAAAAAACGCAGGTGCACCCAAACTCAACCAAACCAAGCAAATAAATAGTCAAAACTTATCTGCACGTCACGCAGGTGTGCCAATTTGTTTATTGGGAAAAATAGCAAACAATTGTTAGTCTTTCCAATTAAAAGAAATTGGGTTACGTACAGGATGGACCGCACAAATCCTAAGACATGTGCTAGCAATTCTTAATTTAAAGTTTGGGAGATAATGAAGATTTCAAAATTATCCATGATCTAACAACTAAAAACTTCAAAATTTAGAAGAAGTAAAGTGTAGAAACTTGATCAAAAGACAATTAAATTACTTGAATAATAAAGAGATAGACTTTGTGGTGAAAAGATGAAATTGGAATTAAAACATAAAGATATGGTGTAATCAAACGTACATTTTCTTCGACATACTCTTTTTCTCTACATGCGGATACTTTGAGTAATTTCAGAAACTTTGTACAAATTTTGGAACACCCCGATCCTAACACTAAAACCTTCTATTTATGATGATAAAAAATAACCTACCCTAATGGTCATACTACAAACAAATGACAAGTGGTGTTCGACATGTCTCTTTCCCTTATAAAAACTCCACGCGTCCTTCTTCACAAATTTGGATAAGAACAAAAATTTCCTCCTTTATTTGAATTCAAATCACACATCAAAATATAATCTTTGTCGAACCATCTTCAAAATATTTTTCTTCACATCTTATTCAACATTTCCTCTTCACACAAAGGGCTATTTCGACCAACACAAGTATAGCCCTGTCAAAACACTATCATCACTTCACGTAATTCTCTTTACTATTTCTTTAATTAAAAACCAGGAGTTGAATCTGGTAGCTAGCCGTTAGTTATACACTTTTGTATTGTTGTATGTACTCCATGTTGAGTTTTTAATGATAGATGACCATTTTTACCCTAATTCTCACTCTCTCCATTATTCTCTTATTCATCATTTTATTTTGTGATTGGGGTTTTGACCCAACATTTAGCATCAACAGTCTAGTTCTTTAATCAAACACTTAGGGTTTGAAAATTATTTTCATATCCAATGAACGTGTCCTTGCAAATATCCTAATTTTCGATGCAAATAATTATGATAAGTGATGTAAACAGATGAATGTGTTGCTTGGTTATCGAGATGTTTTGAAGTGATCGATAATGGTGTTAACCCAGTTGTACAAGGTGCAATGGTTGTGCATAGAGTTGTGCTTAAGGAAGAGAAAATGAAATATTTCAAAGCTTTTCATCTCATTCATCAATTTGTTTATGTTGATAACTTTGAGAAGATTGGTGATAGCACATCCTCAAAAGAAGCTTGGGAAATCTTGAGAAAATTTATGCATGAGCTGATCAGGCTAAAATGGTGAGGTTAGAAACTCACAAGAGAGAGCTAGAACTAATTCAAATGGAAGAGAAAGAAAGCATTTGTGAACTTACTGCAACATTTGCAACATTGGTGAATCAAGTGAAAGCATGCAGAGAGACAATGATTGAGCAGTATGTGGTTGGTAAAATCTTGAGATCTTTAACATCAAGATTCGATAACGTAGTGCTTGAGATTGAAGAGTCCAATGATATTTCAATCAAGAGAAAAGAAGAGTTGTAAATTTCTCTTAAGGCTCATTAGTAGAGAATGAAGGAGAAGAATGTTGGCAAAGCAATGGCTAAAATTTATTTACATACTCATTTTGTTAGAAAAGACAAGAAGGTGAAGGGAAAGCAACTCATGCGTAAAGGTTGAGGAAACTACAACAATAATGGTTGAATATACTCCCAAAATTATAACAACTTAATATTCCAGAAGGGTGAAAGCAGTTGCAATAGAGATGGTGAATCAAGTAATTACAAAGGTGGATACAATAGAGGAAGATGAGGAATAAGGAAAGATGAGAAGAGCAATGTCCAATGCTTTAATTGTCAAAAACTTGTACATTTTTCTCGTTAATGTAATGCCAACAAGAATTATCCATAAGAAGCACAAGTAAAATTTGCAAGGCAAGAAAATGACGGGAGCACATTTTTAATGGTTATTGTTGAAGCAGAAAAGAGCATAGGAAAAGGTCATTGTAACTTGTTACAAGTAGAGCGTAATTGGTTACCATTAGTTGAAAATATGATGGTGACTACGTGAGAAGATGCAAAATGAAACGATCAACGGTACCTTGACTTTGGGTGTTCAAAACATGTGACGGAAAGGAAGGATTGGTTGGTAAAAATGAATCAAGAATTGAAAAACAAGGTGAAATTCACGGATGATAACATACTAGCGGCAGAAGGGAATGATGACATATCAATCAAGATGAAGAATGGTGAGCATTCTTTGATTAAATATGTCTTGTATATTTTTGGAATCAAGTGTAATATTTTAAGTATTGGTCAATTGCTTGAAAGGAATTACTAGATTCACACGGAAAATAAAGTGTTGAAAGTTATGGATGCAAATGGGAGTTTTATCCTAAAGGCCCATATGGCTCAAAGCAGAACCTTCAAAGTTAAATTGAATGTAATAGAGCATATGTGTCTTGCAACTGATGCTAGCAACGAATAATGGATATGACACTATAGGATTGGGCAATTGAATTTCAAAGATCTCCATGTTATGCAGAAAAACAACATGGTTACGGGGCTGCAATTGATAAATATACCAACTGATGTATGTAAAGGTGTGTATAGGCCAGTCAATACCGAGGGAGTTTAGCAAGGATGAACAATATGTATCAAAATATTTTGGGAAATTTTGTGATAAAAAAGAAATTATAGATGAGGTATTTCCACCCTATACGCCTAAACTAAATAGAGTCGTCGAGAGGAAGAATTGATCAATTATGAACACGGTGAGAATTATGTTGAAAGGAAAGAACTTTCCAAAATAATTATGGGAGAAGCTTTGTCCACAACTACACATTTGTTGAATAGATGTCCAACAAAGAAGCTACAAAATATTACACCCGAAGAATCATGGTTCGGATTTAAACCAAATATGAATCACTTGAAGGTATTTGATTTGATTACATATAGACATGTTTTGGATCAACTTAGAAAGAATCTATATGACAAGGCATAATAAGTTATAATTGTTGGGTATCACTCAATTGGGGGCTACAAACTCTATGACGCATTTAACAAAAGAATCATAATCAGTAAGGACATGACTTTTGATAAATTAAGAGAATGGAAATGTCTTATAACCAATGAATCTAAGGTTTACAACAATGATGGAATTGTTCCTGCAATGTTTGAAAGGGAAAAATTTGCAGTCGGTGAAATCCAAGTTGAAGAAAATATGAAAAGATCAACAAGGAAAAGAGACATGCCTGCGAGATTGCAAGATTGTAAGTTGTTTCTGAATAATGAAGTAAATGATAATTGTGATCTTATCCATTTTACACACATGGTTGAATTTAAACCGATGAAAATTGAGGATGTATTGAGTGGTCCAAAGTGGATATGTGCAATGAAGGGGGATAGAATCGGTTGAAAAAATAAGAGATGGGAACTAGTTGATCTACCTAAAAAAAGAAGCCAATTGGTGTAAGATGGGTATGCAAAGTGAAGGAAAATATCAAATGTGAAATAATCAAGCATAGGGCTCGATTAGTGGAAAATGGATTTTGGCAAAGAGAATACATGGACTTTGAAGAAGTATTTAAACTAGTGGCTAAGATTGAAACCATTAGGCTAGTTGCTGGTATTGCAAATAAAAACAATTGGTCCATCTAACAAATGGATGTCAAATATGCATTTTTGAATGATCCTTTAGAAGAGGAAGTGTATGTGGCACAACCATATGGTTTTATTATGAAATATCAGGAATCAAAGTTCTATAGATTTAGCACTACAAGAAACCTTGTTATTTGCCACGTGATTTAGTGATGTGATATTCATGTGGAAAATAATGGTGGTTGCAACGTGAATATCACGTCACTAAATTGTTATATTAATAAACAAATACCATACATGTTTGAACATGGTGAAGTCAGGGTTTTTTCTTCCAAAAATAGTTGTGAAAGAATTTCCACGTCGGAACTGAAAAAGTAAAAATAAAAAATCCAAAACATAGGTTTTCAGGGGGGGGGGATTGAAAATTTCAGAATTTCAGTTGTGGCGTGAAACCCACGTCATAAACTAAAATTCAAAAAAAAAGTGGGAATCTACTCAGTATTCGAAATGATAAGTCGGACATTAATTTTGGCTGTTGCAGCTTTTGTGGCATGGGAACCACGTCGCTAATTTCCTATGTGGGATTCCCTTCATTGCATGCAAAATTAAAGTCCTGTCCCCCCACACTTTATTACCGTTGCATTGTTCCGACGTGTTTTCCACGTGGGTATGTTCCGAAGCTATTTCCATGCCGGAATATATATATATATATATATATATATATATATATATATATATATATATATATATATATATATATATATATATATATATATATATATATATATATATATATATATATATATATATATATATATATATATATATATATATATATATATATATATATATATATATATATATATATTGAGTTTTCACTCCATAATTCTCACTTCTTCAATTTGTTTCTTCTCTTCCTCTTCTTTCCTCCACAATGCCTCCCACACCATTTCCACATCTTCTTTGTTGTTCTCTCTTCATTCATAGGTATACTTCTATTTAGTTTTGTTTTTATTTTTGTTTTTAATTTTATTTTGATATTTTTTAGTTTTAAATTTTAAATTTTTATTGTTTAAAGAAAAATATTTGGAAGATGGCAAGAGCTCATCAAACAAGATCCAAGATTTAAACTTTGTTATTGCTTCATTCAGGTATTTTTGTAATTTTAATTATTTATTTTTCAAATTTATATAAATGAAATTATGTATGAGGTTGTTTGGTTGTTGTTGTTGTTGTGTACAAACAAAATATATATGTTATATATGAAATATATAAAATTATTTAAGTTATTTATGTTATTTATTTGGTTGTGGTGGTTGTTTATGTTTTGTAAAAAAGGAATAAAATAAGTTATTTATTTTTCAAATATGTTATTTTTATTCAAAAATAATATATGTTATATTTTATATTTAATATATATTTTTAGGTTATTTTATATATTTTAAAAACATAATTTATAAAAAAAATTATTAAAAGTTAGAAAAAATAGAATTTATAGTTTATATTTAAAATATTTTAAAGGTTATGTTTAATAAGTTATATTTATTAAGTCATAATTTATATATTTTAAAAACAGAAAATCAAATTTTATATGTTATATTTTTGTTGTTTATAAACAGAAATTAAAAAAAAATTTAAAAAAAAAAGATTTTAAAAAAGTACTTTTATTAAACAAAATTATAAAATTAATTTTTTAAAAAACTATTTTTATTAAACTCAATTATTAAATAGAAGTATCTTTATTAAAAAGTACTTTTTAGAAAAAGTTACTTGTAAAAAAAGTATATAACTAATATGAAAAAGTTATATTAATATGTTATTTAGATTTATTAAAAAACACAATTTATAAAACAAATTTATTTTAAAAAATAGAATTTAAAACAAACATAATTTGTAAAATAAGTTTTTAAAAACCGAAATTATAAAACAAATAGAAAAAATAGAATTTAAAACAACCATAATTTGTAAAATAACTTTTTAAAAATTAAAATTTGAAAACAAATAGAAAATATATTAATTCAAAAATAATTAATATTAAGTTTATTTTTATTAGGTTAAAATGTATAACTAGATTTTATATTCAAAATATGTTATGTAGATTTATTAAAAATAGAATTGTACTATTTATATTTATATCCTTATAGTAAGGAAATATTTTTAAAATAATGTTATATAGTGTAGAGTATTTTTATTTAAGTAATATTTTTATTTATATTAGGTTAAAATATGAAGTAATATTTTTATTTAAGTAAGTATATATGTTAAGTATAGTTATAAAATGTATAATATTTATTTATGAAATGTACAATTTGATATAGTGAGAAATATAGTTATGTTTAAAACAATGTGAAAAGAATTATATTATTTTGTATATATTAAAATTATATTTTTAATTAAAATGATATATAATGATAGTACAAATGTGCAGTATGAAATATTTTTCGTTACTATCGTAGTTGGATGTACGATAGAATGTTACCAGGCAGACATTAACTTACACCAAATTTTGAGGAAGGAGTTAAAATGTTTATCACGTGGGCATTTGGTCAAGAATGTTGTCGAAGTGAAGGAGGAGTATGATGTTCTTGTCTTAAATGTGAATGTAGACCTATAATTAGTGACCCAGAGAAAGTAGAACGTCATTTGAAGAGGAGGGGTTTCATTAAAAATTATTGGATTTGGACATATAATGGAGAACAACTGCCGAGTAACATACATGCAGAGACGACTATATTTGGATTGGGAATGCACCGCATGATCCACGTGTGGATCTTTATATTTGGAGTTTAACAGTAGGCGGGAAGGGAGACAATGAGTATTTTTTTGGTCTGGGGTCTTTGGCTGTCGACTATAGAAAAGGGGACCGAACTTTATTTCGAAGACTCGAAGATGGGGAAGGAGGATCTCGTCCGCCAAAATTGACACCTAAAATATTGGCAACAGTGAGACAACTAGCTCTATCTGAAGCGAGACGAAAAGCGGAGGCACGTGAGGCGGCGCTAAAGGCCGAAAATAGAGGAAATGAGGAATAAGCAAAATGCTGAAACGGAGGAAATGAAGAAGAGACAATCCGAGATGAAGGCACAAATGTGACAATTTTTTGCCTCACAATCGAATTGTTTTGTCCAAGATGATGATGATGATGATGATGTTATATTTAGTAGTGACGATGAATATTTTTTTTTTAATTATTATTTATGTTTGTGACGTGAATATCATGTGACACTTTTTTTAATTATTATTTATGTTTGTATCCTGAATATCGCGTGACACTTATTATTATTATTATTATTATTATTATTATTATTATTATTATTATTATTATTATTATTATTATTATTATTATTATTATTTATGTTTATGATGTGAACATCACGTGACTAAATATTTTATATCTTTTAATAATTATATTTATTAAAAAATTTGAATTTTTTATCAAAAATTATTTTAATTTTTATATTTTATTATTTATTAATTTATTTTATTCATTAATATTTATTAATATTTATATTTTATAAAATAAATCAGTGAAGTGGAATTCACGTCACTAAAATTAAAACAGGCTTGAGTTTTGTGATGTGAAAACCATGTCATTATTTAGTGACGTGGAAATCATATGGGAACATTAGCAAATAATATTGTGATTTGCGACGTGAAATTCATGTCACTGATTAGTGATGTGAATTTCACGCGGATAAAAGTTTCCACAGTTGATCCTCCGACGTGCTCTATCCACGTCGCAAATTTTGGTTATTGACGTGATTTTTGACTTAGTGACGTGAATATCATGTGGGAAATGACAATATTTCTTATAGTGTAGGAAGGCGTTGTATGAAATTAATTAAGCACTAAGAGCTTGAAGCAAGATAATTGATGGGGTTTCTAAAAGAGATATGATTTTATAAATGCGTATCCGAACATGGTGTGTATGTGAATAAGGATACAAGCAAATGAGTGATCATTCTATGTCTCTACGTTGATGATTTACAGATTACAGGCTGCAATAGAGGTTACATTAATAAATTCAAGGATGATTTAATGAAGGAGTTTGAGATTACCAACCTTGGTCTCATGACATATTTCCTTCACATTGAGTTTCACGAGTTCGAAAAGGGATTGCTCGTGTATCAAATGAGGTATTCGCTTGAAATTTTGAAGAAGTTTGAAATAAATCATTGTAATGTGGAAATTACCGTTGCATAGCCAAGGTTGCATCCATCAAAGAATGAAGATGAGCAAGATATTAATTCAACACATGAGGCTGATTGGATCATTGCGGTACTTGTGCAATAAGATATTGGACTTGGCTTATAATGTGGGCATAGTAAGCAGATTTTGGGGGAAGCCAAAGACATCACACTTGGCATCAATCTAGAGAACTCTGAGATACTTTACAATTTTGATTGGCTGCAGAATTCTATTTCTCGTAACAGATAAAGGTAGAAGTTGTAAATTGCTCGGTTATACTGATTCAAACTGGTGTGGAGATAAAGATGACCGAAAATCTTTATGTATGGAGAAACAAAAATCTCTTGATGCTCTAAAAATGAAGCAGTTGTGACGCTCTCTTCTTGCGAGACTAAGTACATTGCAGTGTATATGTGTGTGTGTGTTAAGTTGTATGGTTGATGAATTTGGTGAAGGAGTTGCACAACAAAGAGATGAAGTTATGACATTGATGATAGACAATGTTTCCACTATAAACCTTGCCAATAATATTATTTCACATGGGATAAGTAAGCATATAGATTTGAGATTTCACTGCTTGAGAGAGTTTGTTAGTGAAGGAAAATTGAAGTTGGGGTATCCTCCAAGTGGCCAATTTCCTAACCAATGGAGTGACGATTAAAGTATTCAAGAGGTCGAAGAAGCACATGAGTATGGAAGACTTGGAGGATTTGAATTAAGGTGGTGTTTTGTGAAAAAATGTAATTCAAGTTGGTGTAAGCAGTTACAACAAAGGTATAGCTGGCTATCACCCATTCGAGCAGCAAAAATATCAAACATACACATCATGTAATTAGTTACAAGTTTGGTGTAACCGATTACCACCCTCCAATTTTTGACGTCTTTGAAGGTAGTAGCTTCCTTTAACCATTTACATGTTTGATGTAATCGATTAGATGGTTGGAAAATTTGTTTCTTTAGCTGGTTAGTTGTACACTTTTGTGTGTGTGTGTGTGTGTGTTAATATAGATGACCATTTTCACCCTAATTCTCTCTAATTCTCTCACTCTCTATATTATTCTCTTGTTCATCATTTTCCCTTATGATTAAGATTTTGCCTCTACACTATATATATTTATAAAATTATTCGAAAGAATGCGATAAACTGTGTACATCAATTCGAACGTGTTTCTTTTTTTTAGATTTAGAAAAAATGAATTTAACAGTATAATAAATAATAATTGAAATTAAAATAAAGAGAACATTTAGTAAATTGATGCAAAGAAAAAGAGAAATTTTATCCTTATATTATAGTCATTTATTTGTTGCATGTATTGGCCGTAAAAACATATTTTATTTCATTTATAATATTATTAGAGTGGAGGTTGTTCTTGCTAAAAAACAACAACTAGTTAACCTCCCTGAAGCTAGTCAGGGAAGCTCCTAAACGATTGGTTAATGTGTCTGTAATTGGTATAGGATTTTCGACCACCATTGTTGATGGTCAAAGGTTTCTCTTTATGTTATTCATAGTGTAAATGTCCCCCCCCCCACCCCCCCATTTGGTCTCAATACCTCTTTTTATATTTCTTACCTTTTCCTTCCCTGGATCTGAATATTCATGATTTAATAAGCTTTATGGTCATAGTAACCGCCTATTTAATTATTTGTAACAACTTTGATAATTACCTGTAACGGTTTCATGACTATTTGGATGACCCTTTGTAAAGGACACACCTTCAACCGCCTTTCCATAATCCGAGGAATAACCCAAAGTGTACATGGGCTAGGACCATTCAAAGGTGGTCGATGTGGCAGGCCGGCCTTTTCCGGGTTCTAATATAATTCGGGATGTACAAGTACATCAGGACTACCTCGATTCTTTCCCCAATCAGATACCTTGATGACAATTCCATACCTCGGCCAGCCAGATAATTTTTGGAGTGTACATAAGCCCCTCGGACATGAATCCTGAAAGGATGAAATGTCCAGACATTAGAAGCGCGGAACATTATTCTCCATTGAAGATAAGGTACAACTCGACCTACTCTTACTTATCTGCACCTTCTAAACCGACACAATGGCATGTACAAACGTGTAAAATCTTTTAGAACATGGGTTATATCTTTTTGCCTGATTTTCTCTCTTTCTCTCCCGTAATATGTTTGGATCCTATTGAGGTCTTTGGATTTATAACAATGTTGTATTTTGATTTACTTCTACTGATCTTTAATAATTTTCTTGCCATTAAGCTCAAAGCGTTTTTTGTCATGCCAAGAAGAAGGGTAAGCCTTAAGCTTATTTTCGTTTGGGAAGGTATGAATCATGTTGGTTTTAGTATTATGGTAATCCAGATTTTATTGTCGACATCTCTAATATTCTGACTATATAAAATCCGGTCATCCCCAAGTTATTGAAGTTGGGCTCGTACATCCTGGCTAGAATAAACATAGAATAATATTTTTCAATTGATCGGCGATTGTCTTGCATTTCCCTTTCGTTAGTCATCAGTTTAGGATATATTAGGTAATATTTTCATGTATGATATCCATTTCCCCTTCCTGTTTTGTGCTAGGATCCTGTTGTGGTCCATAATATTATGACAACCTTATTTCCTTATTCCGCTTTATTGGTTGTTCCTTTTTAACAATTATCTTATTTTTGTAACTGACTTTTCGAGGTTATCCTTCATGGAAGCCCCAGAGAGCCAGGATTTAATGATTTGAGGGGTCTCGTTAATTTCGAATACATATCGGCTAACTCTGAGTAGATCATGTTGGATATTTGGCCACTGGTAAGTTAACCAAACCGCTTAAAGTTATAGGTATGTTAACTTTGCATGACCGACATTCAGAGCCCAACGGGCATTGACGTTAAATGGAGGTGAGAGGCTTTTATTTTGCATGACCCGACCACAGCCGATTATGCCAGAGGCTTCAAGTTGCTTGGACTTCAGTTAGGCCAGAGGTTTCATTAAACGTTATCCAGCCGCAGCCGATTATGCTAGAGGTTTCAAGTTTTTTGGACTTCAGTTAGGCCAGAGGTTTTATTAAACGTTACCCCCACAGCCGATTATGCCAGAGACTTCAAGTTGCTTGAACTTTAGTTAGGCCATAGATTTTATTAAACTTTACCTGGTTGCGGCCGATTATGTCAGAGACTTCAAGTTATTTGAACTTCAATTAGGATAGAGATTTCAATTAACTTAGCCCGCACATAGCCGAATAGTTTACTTAGCCTTTTTTTCTTGTGAATATCTTCGTCGTTCTCGGCTGCCACTTTTATTAGAGGGTGAGGCTCTGTCCGATCTTTGTTCCGAAAACTACTCAACATATCTAAAAGTTTAGGAGGGATGAGATACCTCCCGTAGAAAAGAGCGACACCCATTTAACTAATGTAAGTTCTAAATGGTTTATTAGTTAAAAAACACACATAAATTATTGTCTTATCCAAAAACTTTATTAAAACAATTATCCCACACACGCTGGACCCAAATAGATTAATACTAACATGTATAACCAATCATGTGAATACTGATAATCAATGCTCATTCTTTTTGTCTCTTTAACCATTCTTGAAGTCAACTTGATTTGTGTTCATCCAAAAGCCACCACCAACTTTGAGCTAACAATTTCTTTTGAAATTTTGCATTCACTTATAATGCTACTAAAGCAACTTTGTACGCTCCTTTATGTACAGAACTTGGCATGACTTAACAAACCTACACACGAAAGCATACTTAATATACTTCTGATTTTAGCCTGCAATCATAGCTAGCTCCTTCCGACTATTCCCACAAAATCGCATATCATTCGCAGCCGAACAGAACATTGTGATACAACAAACATTTCAGATAGCACCATCCTAAAGTGACCGAAAAAACATAGATTTATGAGGCGATAGTTTTGATCTCCATAAGGTTGATATCTGTTCGCTGTGTTTTCTGGCGAACAACCTCTGGTTAACCAATTTCTTCAGAAAATTGGGTTACTTGCAGGACCAACCATACAAGTCCTAGGATACATGTGCATTTGGTTCTGTCGAAATACTCTTAGACTTTTGGTGACTAATTTGTGGTTTGTTTTATCAATGTTGTCAAAGTACTAAGGACTTTGATTTTGTAAGTAACGAAAGTTTTGACTTAAAGGTGAAATAAGGTTAAAAGTTTAAACAAGAACAAAGAAATGTCGAAAGGCTAAAACTTGCAGAAAAGTAAATGAAATGTAAAATGACTTTGAAAATAAACAAGTAATGAACTTGAAGAATAAACAAGTAATGAACTTGAAGAATAAACAAGTAATTTAAAATGACTTTGAAATATAACTGGTGTTTAAACGTACATTGTTCCAAATACTAGACTCATTTTCTCTCACACTGGGTACTTAGAGTTTTTACAGGAATTTTGTACAAATTTTCACACACACATTCTAACCACAAACTATCCTATTTATACACAAACAGAATAACTGCTTAGAACGGAAAAACTATAACTAAACGACAAGTGTCAGCCTGCATGTAAATTTCTTCTCTGAAACCTCCATGTGTCCAACTGCCAAAGGTTACAACCTTTTGAAATTTGAATCTCTTCCTTGGTGACGAAACCCTGTAACTCTTCAAAACTGTCGAAACCCTTTTAAAAAAAAACTCTTCAGCACTTGCCAACCTTATCTTTTATTAACAAACTTCTTCTGTCGAAGCCCTTAGTCACAAACTCTCCAAACTATTCTGCCAGAACATTATATCTATTTCTGGTCGAAACAATGAAACTTTAAAACCTTGTCAGCAATTCTTGGATTCTTCTCCTGATGCTATCCTTCGACAAAGATGACCTTAAAGCCTGAATCTTAATCTTGTCGAAATTATGGTCTTGTCGAAATTATGGGTTTACAAATTGCCCCCCAGCAAAGATATTTTCGACTATCAAAGGAGAAATGTCTTTTGCTGTCGAAGTGATCTTTGACTTCCAGTTGCATTCATTGTGAAATGACTCTCTTTTTTTTTTTTTTTATTGAGTCCCAAGAAAACACAATGATTTCCACTTTATGAAACGTCACATCTAGCCCACGTTTCACACAATCTCCCATGACCCTATATTGTAGGTAAATCATGGCTCACTACCAACCGCCATTTTCAATCTCCACCAATGGATTAACATGCATGTTTCCCTTTTCCCAACTGAAAAAGTCTTTTCATTTTCTTTTTTTTATTATTCATTTATTTCAAAACTCTATAAATACCACTTTCAATAACATTTCACACTTTCCATTCTCTCTAATCTTCTCTTACCCAAGCGTGAAAACTCCATTTCCAAGTCTTTCAGAGCTCTTGTTTCTTCACCATCTTCAACAAATCAATGGCTCCTCCCAAGACTACCACTGGACAGAGTGCAAAGAAGGCAAAGAAAACCAAGGATCTTCCTCCTGCTCACGTATTATCTGGGCCTACCCAAACTCAGCATCAACAGTACTTCCCAGAACCCCCAAATGAAAGGGAAAAGGCAAGCATTTACAGGTCACAGGTAATAATTCCTATCTCTGTTTCTGGAATCCATCATGCTATGTTAGGCCCCATTTTTGATCCTACTATGGACCCTAAGCGTTTAAAAGAATTTTACCCTTGCTATTCTGCTTCCAAACCCATAGCTGCTAATAAAAACCCTAAACCTGTCGAAACCTCATCAAAAGAACCTGAAGTCCCTATGGCTTCGACAGAGATAGATCTGTCTTATCTAAATCAAAATAGGATTTTTAGGAGTCCCCCTCTGACAAAGGATCCCTCTGAGTACCAAACATGGTTAACTAGGGTTGAAAAAGCCAAAGAAAAATTTTGGAAGAAAACTGGAATTTATAACTTAATCCAGTTGTCGAAAGAAGGTCCCCGTTATTGCCAAAACATGCTGTTGGCCTCCTTGTACTTTTGGGATAGTACTTACAACACTTTCCACTTACCCTGTGGAATGATGACTCCCACCCTATTCGACATAGCAGCCATAACTGGCCTTAGTCCTTTAGGGGAAATATTTAACCCTGAACATCTGAACAAGGATCCCATAGGCTTCGACACCAAGCATGCTGGGTATTCTGTTTTTATAGCCCATCACCAAGGCGAAAGTCATGAAGAAGTCTCTGATGAAGAGCACATTGCCTTTCTCAGCCTATGGTTGTCCAAATTTGTCTTTTGTACAAGGTCCCTTCAGGTGGCTAGAAGTTTCATCATTATGGCTAATCAGCTTCATAATGGAGTTGCATTCTGCCTGAGTGAGTTGCTTCTAGCAAACCTTTATGAATCTCTAAGTGAAAGTGTCAGCAATCTCAAATCCCTCAAAGAAAAGGGTAACATCAGTCTCACAGGCCCCTTTTGGCTTCTACAACTATGGCTGAATGCCACTTTTGAAAACTTCATCCCTAACAAAATGCCTGTTGTCGAAGAAACAGTCAAAGAAAGGCGTGTCGAATGGCCTAGGCTGGTTCAACTGACCCCCACTGATGAGAATGTAAGCCTTCGACAAGCATTTACTGGCTACATCATGATGTTCGCAAAACGCTATAAATTTTCTCCTTCAATGGCACCCTTCGCCAATAGACAAGTAGGTCCAAGATGGTTCACCAGAAGACTCCCAGTGGAGGACCAGAAAGATGAAGACTCCTACATCTCCATTTGGGAAGCTTTTCTTATGCCCAGACACTTCTTTTCTCATCATAGCCTCAACAATACAAAGGTATCTCTCATTGTATATCAACCCAATCTGGTAGCCAGGCAGTTTGGATTAATCCAGACGAAGACAAAGCCCATCTACCACAAGAAAGGTGCTATCATTTTCTACAACTCATTTCACCATTTCGACAAGAGCTTAGAACTGTACAACAAATATTTCGACCCAACTCTGGAGGTCTATCCCACCATCTTTGTACCAAACTTCCTCTGCACTGCAGAGTTCGACGTTTGGTGGAAGGAATACTACATCAACAACTTTTTCGACGTAGCAACTTTCACTGCTCTTCTGACAAATGCTTTTTCCTTTGTGCAGGACAAAAAGAAAAAAGGTACAGACCAACATATAAAAGAAATTCAAAAGTTTCAAAAGTATTTTGAAACTATTTACAGGCCTGATGATCTTCGTCGAACCATAGCTGAAGCAGCAAGATCTTTAAAATTCAAACTCACAGAGAAATTAGACCAATTGTGGTTTCCTTCATCCCTTCCACCACATGCACATTACGACTTTGCATTCACAACCTTTCCTCCAAAATTCCCTCCACTTCCTTCTGCAGAATTTGGAGTGGCCTTGTGTCCTCCATTTCCAGATTGGTTTGTATGTGGATCAGCCTTAAAACTGCTTCGTGAAAGCAACAAAAAACTTGCCAAACGCGTGGTTGCGACGAAGTATCATCTGCACAACTTCACTGGGCACCTTCATATTGGGATTGAACACGTTACTATAGACGAACCCATTCTTGAAGGTGTCGAAGAGACCATATTTCTCTTTTTGTTTTTTTTTTCTAACTCCTTTTATTATTATATCAATGTTCATGCAACTTTTCTTTTTCAGCTGTTAGAATTGTCAGGAAGATTACTGGCGAAGGAACTTCTTCAAAAGCAGTCGAAAAAACCCCTTCAACAACAAAAAAGGTTTCGACACAAACAGAACATCCCCCCTTATTTGTATACTTCATATTTTCTTATACTAACACTTCTTCTCTTTCTCTTATAGGTAACTCGTACCCCAGCAAAGAAAAGGAAAACAGAAGAAAAAGAAACAAGCGTCGAAGAATCCGAGGACGAATCCCCTGAACCCCAGCCTTTGAAAAGAAACAAAGGTTTAAAAATTAAAACAGTGGCGTCCCAAAGATCTCTGGTCCAAAGACGAACCCCACCTGCCAGTCCAGTCAACAAAGTTCCTTCAAGGAGCGAAAGAAGTGGGGACTCAAGTGCCCATACTGAAATTCCTCAGGTAATCATTTCGACAATCACCAATCCAGCCTTGACTGAATGTATCTTTATCTTCAAGTTCTTCTTTTGTGTTTTTTTTTCTTGTAGGTCGTTATTGATGTCGAAGAGATCTCTGCAATCCAAGAAGAGCATGCTCCCTCTAATTCTGAGAGGACTCTGGCTGAAAGACTCCGGGATGATGCCACTCCAGATGCAGGGATCCATGGGCCTCAAACCTTGGATGAATTCGACCTTAGTGACTCTGAGTCTTCCGACAACAACTCTCCCTTTCGACCAGACCCCACTGCCGAAAAAATTATTTCAGATCAAGATGTACCACTTCCAACAACCGCTGCTATACCAAACACTGATGATAATGCCACTTCTCAGGATGTACAAACTCCAGATCCAACTAACACCATCACGGCTAACAAAGACAATGTTGAAGAAGTTGTTACTCTGTCGAACCAGCCAGAAGTTAACTTGAGCATTGGAGGAACCTCTCAACACATTCCCCCTTCATCAAAGGCTCCTGTCGAAACCTCTTTGGGCACTGCTTCGACGAGTTTATCCCATGAAGAAATTGAGAGTTTGAAGGCTAGAAAACCCTTTGAATACTTAAAAGCTTTACTCGACACCAGGCATAACTTCCACGATTCCTCTGCCAGTGGTTCGACAGCTTCAGGGGCCACTTCCGACCTTCAACCAATTAATGTCATCATGGATGAGATCAAGGCAAGGATCCTTGGAGTTGACCTGTTTGAGGTCTTGGCTGAGAATACTTCTGCTCAATATGATCTGAAGAAGCTCCTAAAAAGTGCCAACTTGCTGGAGGCTTCGACTGAGGAAAGCCATCTGGTGATGGATTTGATATCTTTGATTGATTCTGCCAGCGCTGATCTGATTCGACAAAAAGAATTCTCCCGAAAGATCACAGCCAAGTCTGAGGAGCAAGTTTCAGCATGGAACACAGTGGCTTCTTCGACAGAAAGGATTTCAGAGCTGAATAAGCTTTCTGACGAATATACCAAAGCTGCTGCTGATTGTGACAGCAATATTCAAGCCTACCAAGCCCAAATTGCTGATCTCCAAAGAAAAATCCTCCAAGAAAAAGAACGCCAGGCCTCTCTTCAAAAACCAAATCAGGAAGCAATAGACAGTGAGCTCCAGAAGGGGCTACAACATGCAGAAACAGCCCAGCGACTTCACAGGGAGCTTGACGAAATGACTGTCAGCAAAAGCCTTTGTGAGCGTCGAATTCAACTCCAAAAGAAAAAATTCGACGAGCTCAAAACCACATTCCTTCGACAGTGATTTTGTAATAGGACTTAGGAATTTTACTTGTTTTGGGATATTTTCTTTTAGCACTTTTTATATGTAATGCTATTTTACGCCATTTGTTTGGCGAAGCCAAGTTTCCTTTGTAATTTAGTTTGTTCTTATTTTTATTTCGTGCAGTGTTGGTTTATACTTTTTTAAGTATTTCCCATTTATTTTCATCACTCTTCTATCTTTTTCTATTTCTTCGACTTCGTATGCACCATTGGAAAAAGCTCTTAAAATTTTGAAAGGTCCTTCCCACTTAGGGGACCATTTTCCCATCACTCTGTCTTTCTTCTCCATGGGCAAGATCACTTTCCAGACTAAATCATTTACTAAAAAGGCTTTGAGTTTTACTTTTTTGTTATAAAACTTTTCAACTCTCGCTTTCTGCCTTCTTATTAATTCTAAAGCACGCAACCTTTCTTCGTCTAAATCAACCAATTCATCCATCATCATACTCCAATAGATTTCAGATGGAATCTCATGATGTCTTTGGATTCGTATTGACTGTAAACAGATTTCGACAGGCAATACTGCATCATGTCCATAGGTTAATTTAAATGGGGTGGAGTTAGTTGCTTCCTTAGGAGAGGTTCGACAAGCCCAAAGGATTTGATCCAGGGTCTTATGCCAATTTCTGGGTTTTTTACCCACATGTTTCTTTATCAAGTTTATCACCACTTTGTTGGCTGCTTCGACCTGGCCATTTGCTTGGGCATAATAAGGTGTCGAAGTCAACAACTTAAAACCTGTCTCTCTTGCAAATGCTTGCATATTTCTGCCAGTAAACACAGATCCTTGATCAGTGGTTATAGTCTCTGGTATTCCAAATCTATACACTATGTGTTTCTGGATGAAATCTATGACTGCTTCCTGATCTACATTTGTCAAAGGTATGGCTTCAATCCATTTAGTGACATAGTCTACTCCTACTAAAATGTACTTCTGCCCTTTTGAAGAAGCTGGTCGAATCTCACCAATCAAATCTAAAGCCCAACCTCTGAATGGCCACGGCTTTATAATAGAATGTAACTCACTTGCTGGCACATGGGGTATGCCTGCATGGATTTGACATTCCTGACAACCCTTTGCGAATTCGACACAATCTTTCAACATGGTTGGCCAATACATTCCTTGTCGAAATAATAGCCATTTCATTTTATGTCCTGCTTGGTGGGCACCACATGCACCACTGTGTACATTCGACAAAGCTATGTATGCTTCAGTCTCTCCAAGGCATTTTAGTAGAACTCCTTCTGCAGTCTTTTTAAACAGTTCATTTCCAAAGAGCACATAACTTAAGGCTCTGTACTTTATCTTCCTTTCGACTGTTTGACTTGGATTTTGCAAATAATCTTTAATGGGTTTTCTCCAATCTCCATCCTCTAGATTACCCACATTGAAAATCTCAAAGTTTTCTTGATCACCATATCCCAATCTTATTGTCTCCAAATCAGATGGGGACAGCTTAGTAGATAAAACTTTTCCTCTCACTTCGACAAACTTCAACAGATTTTCTTTCGACACTTTATACCCTGAAGCCAGCTGGGCTAAGTCATTTGCTTCCTGATTTTCTAATCTGGGGATGTGTCTAAAAACTACACTGTCGAATCTCTTGAGGAGTCTGTTGGCTATCACAAAGTACATGATCAAATTTTCTTTGACACATTTGTACTCTTTCGTCAATTGTTTTATCACCAATTCAGAGTCACCCATTATTTCGACCTCTGTTGCCCCCAGTTCCAACAAGATTTCAAGTCCAACAATTAAGGCTTCATATTCTGCCTCATTGTTTGAACAGAATCCTTCTATTTTGTACTTGAACTTTGTTGGAACTTTATTGGGAGAAATAATTAACACCCCAACACCTGTTCCATTTTTATGACTGGAACCATCAAAATATAACCTCCAAGGCTCTTTTTCGACATAATTTGTCTCCTCTCCAAGTATGGAGTGGTCAGCTATAAAGTCAGCAACTACTTGCCCTTTAACAGCTTTTAGAGGCATATATTTTAAAGAATATTCAGTTAAGGCTAAAGCCCATTTTCCAATTCGACTATGTAAAATAGACTTAGACAACATATGCTTTATTACGTCGAAATGAGAAGATATATGTACATCAACGGGTTTTATATAATGCTTTAATTTCATACAAGAGAAATATACACATAAACATAATTTTTCTATCATGCTATACCTAGTTTCAGCATCATTCAAGACCCTGCTGAGATAGTAAATGGCTCTTTCGACGCCATGTTCATCTTCTTGACAAAGCATACTTCCTAATGTTCTGTCAGATGCTGATATGTAGAGCCTCATGCTTCTTTTTCGGCAAGGAGATATTAAGACTAGGGGATTTGCCAAATACTCCTTGATCTTGTCGAAAGCAGCTTGTTGCTCTTGCCCCCAAGTGAAACCCTCTTTCTTCAGTCGAAGCAAGGGTGAGAAGGCCTGAGTCTTTCCACTAAGGTTGGAGATAAATCTTCTGAGGAAGTTGATTTTCCCTAGTAGAGACTGCAATTCCTTCTTTGTCGATGGCGCTTTTGCTTCCATTATTGCTTTAGCTTTGTTTTCATTGATTTCAATCCCCTTTTTGTGGACCACAAAGCCTAAGAAATCCCCAGCCTGCACACCAAAAGCACATTTAAGAGGATTCATTTTCAAACCAAACTTCCTCATCCTTTCAAAGGACTGTCGAAGATGGTTAATATGGTCGAAGCCTGAAGCAGATTTAATCACAATGTCATCTATATAAATTTGCATAAACGCTTCAATGAAATCGTGAAAAATAGAATTCATAGCCCTTTGGTAAGTAGCTCCAGCATTTTTCAAACCAAAGGGCATTACTACCCATTCATATGTTCCTATTGCTCCTGGACAACGAAAAGCTGTTTTTGGAACGTCTTCTTCAGCAATAAAAATCTGGTTATAACCAGAATAGCCATCAAGCATACTTAAATACTCATGACCTGCTGCAGAATCTACTAGCATTTCTGCTACTGGCATAGGATACTCATCCTTAGGGGTGGCTGAGTTTAGATCTCTAAAATCAATACACACCCTTAGCGTGCCATTTTTCTTAATCACAGGAACAATATTAGCAATCCATTCGACATACCTTGTTGTACGGATGAATTTGCATTTTAGAAGTCTTTCGACCTCTTCTTTGATCTTCGACAGAACTTCAGGTGCAAAGCGTCTGGGGGTCTGTTTTATTGGCTTCTTCCCTTCCAGAATTGGCAACTTCAATTCCACTAAACTTCTGTCTAAACCAGGCATTTCGTCATAATCCCATGCGAAGCAGTCTTTAAACTCATTCAGCAGCTGGATTATTTCGATTCTGAGTTGAGGATTCAACTTGGCACTGATGTAAGTGGGCCTTTTCTCTGCCCCCAGTCCTAGATTAATCTCCTCTAAGGGATCCTGTGCCACCATTTTCATATTGGTGGAGTTTGGATCCTTTTCGAACCCCAAAGGTTCGTCATCATAAATGGCATCAAGTCTTTGGTTCTGCCATTCACCATTTGAGTCTTCTTCAAAACTCTGATTTGCATGTTGCTCCTCAATATTTTCTTGAGGGTGTTGTCCTTCGACAACCTGAGTGCTGGCTTCGACAGCCATATTTCTTACTTCAGCCTCAAGGGCCGCTTTGTGTTGTTTTTCGGCTATATAAGCCGAAATCCTTTCCATTGCTGAAATTTCAGTCATTTTCACTGAATTCACTTCCCCATCCAGTTGGGTTGACGTGGGCAGTTCCCCAAGTGTAATTTGTTTCCCCAATTATTTCTTTATCCCACTGGAAACCATGTGTAGGATGGAGGTACATGGAACAGTAAGCGTTGTCGGAAGCTGTCAGGTCGAAAGCCGCAGGATTGCATGGTGCTATATGGGCTAGGTTCTTGTCGAAGTTACGACTAGTGATATTGTTCACATCAGCTGTGAAGTAACTCTGATCTGCTTCAATGTTTTCGACAATCCCATCTGGCCTCCAGATTGCTATTCTTTGATGCATGGAGGATGGCACAGCCCCAATCCCATGGATCCATTCTCTTCCCAACAGCAAGTTGTAATTTGCTTTTGATGCTATCACCACAAACATTGTAGGCCTGGTGATGGATCCCACAGTCAAGTTCAATTGTATTACTCCCAGTGTTGTTCCCACTTTACCTTCATAGTTGGACAACACCATATTGTGAGGTTTAGTGTCGGAGTCATCTTTTCCAACTCTCCTTATCATGTAATGAGGAATTAAATTTACAGCTGCTCCGCCATCTATCAGAATTTTGTTGACACCTACACCTTCTACCTTTCCTTTTATGAAGAGAGGCTTTAAGTGAGCCTTCATTGCATCATCTGGCCTTTCGAAGAAGGCATTTTGCTCTTCGACACAGCCATTGTTCATTATGTAGTAGCATACAGGCTTCAAGCTTATGCTATCATCTATCATGTCATCCTCTTCGTCTTCGACTTCCATTATCCTGTCGAAGTCTCTGGGCAGTACAGAAACCACATTGCAAGTTACGTCGAAAGAAGCATCTGATTCTGAACCAAATTCATCTGTGACTTCTTCGTCCACTGGCATTCTATTGTTTGTTTTCTGCATCTCTGTGGTGTCACCAGATCTATTCTTCTGAATGATTTCCTTTTCTGCCAGGGGCATTCCCTTGTTCGTAATCTGCACACATTTGCTTGATTCAGCTTCCTTCTGCCCAACCTTTTGGTATTCTACAGTTTTCTTTTCAATTTTCTTCTGCCTTTGGAATCTTCTCCATTGGGATCTGGACATAGGATTCTTCCCTTTGTAGTTTTCAGAGACGTATTTTGGCTTTGCCTCCTTTTTAACTTCCATGGAAGGACCCCTGTTCACTTCAAAACTCTTCCATCTCTTCTGACCTTGGACATCCCTTATAGGCTGAACCCATTTGTCATCATTTGGCCTGTTGGATGGTTTGTAAGTGTTGAAACGTCTTTCTCCGACCCCTTGACTGTGATGCTCCCCTCTCCTTGGGTCGAATCTTTCGTTTCTGGTTGGTGGGACTGTTCCCCAATTTCTTTTCCTCTGGGTCTTTACTGCTGCTTCTAAGTCATCAGCTGCTTTCTTGTCGAACACAGCACTGCATCTTGGGCAAAGCATGACTTCTGCATTCTTCCTTTGACACCTCTGGATGAATTCAAACAGACTCTCGTTCTCTTCTGGGTAAACCAGCTTCTGATGCTCCTCTTGACGCTTCTTTCCCTTGTCGATGTCTGGTCCTCCCTTTTGAGTGATTTCCACCATATGAATCCCAGCACTCTGTTCAGTTGTAATTTTCAATTTGTTCATTTTTTCGACTAGCATGATTTCCTCTGGGATGTCCTCCTTTGACTGACTAACATTGCCTTTTGGGTGTAAGCCCTTATAGATGTATTTGCAGCAATGTGCAACCCTTTCGACAGGATGTTCTTCATTTTTGGTGGTATCACTGTTCATTTGTTTGACAGTGAGGGAATTGTCATCAGTCCCTGGTGTTTTAATCTCCTCTTGGTCAGGGCCTTCAGTGACCTCTGTTTGGGCAGCGAGGGTTTTGCTATCCTCCTCTTCGTCATCCCTTTTGAAAGAATCTCCCCATCCTGTGGGTTTGATTTCGTTGGCATCTGTTTCGGAGCTTGGTGGTGCTGAATATTTCACCATGAAGTCGAATTTCCCATTTGACTCTCCCAAAGTGTCCCAGATCACCCCGTGCTCAGCATCTCTTTCACGGTTTTTCTTGTCGAAGCTTCTTCCCACTTTGACTGCATTTCTTCCGTTGAAACCTTCAGTAGTTTCAGTGGCATTCTCACTGTCGAAGTCTTCAGAAACTTTGACTTCTTTTGCCTCAGCCTGGCCAGCAGAATTATCACCTTCTTCCACCACATTGACATGGGTGTCGAAACCTTCAGCAGCTTCTATCATGGTGAAGTTGGTGTCGAAGCTTTCAGTAACTCCTACCATTTCAGAATTTTCTTCTGCCATGATCTCCATTTCGACTACGTTTACCATTTCTGGCTCAGCATAATTTGCCTCCACAATCTGCATGGGATTGGAGTCAATCTTCATCTGCTGCTTGCCTTTGTCTCCAAACTTCAACCTTCCACTTTGGATTGCATTTTGGACAAGATCCCTGAAAAGGTAACATTGAGAAGTTTTATGACCCAAGAAATTATGGTATTTGCAAAAACCTCTCTTTTTCTGTTGGTCTATAGGAGGCTCTTTAGTGCCTGCTGGTTTTATTAACTGACCATCTTTGACTAGTAAATCAAATATCTCATCACACTTGGTGATGTCGAATGTATAGGTTCTTTTAGGGAACCTGTCATTCTTTTCCATTTCGACTGGACTTTTTCCATTCGACGGGGCTAAAACTTTACAAGAATATGGAGGGCCTTGCTTTAATTCTGCAAGATCAATTTCTTGCTGGTCGAAAATGACTGGTTCGTTTTCGTCGTAATCATCTTGAACCATTCCTACATAGGCCACTCTTTCCTTCTTGTTTTTATTTGATCTAAATTTCTCATTTTTTAGTCTTTCTATCTGCCTTACTCTGTCTGCCAACTGTGCCATGTCTCTCAGATATTGGGTATCCAGTTTTTTCCTTATGGAATAATCAAGACCCCCTGCAGCCATTTCGACTAGTTCTTGTTCCGGCACTTGCGTAAAGCATCTGGCTTTTAATAATCTAAACCTATTCAAATAGTCATCTATGGGTTCAGAAAATTTTCTTTTGACACTTGCCAACTCTTTCAAACTTATCTTGGTTTGTCCCATATAAAATTGTTCATGGAACAATCTCTCTAATTGGGCCCAAGTAAAAATTGAAGTTGGAGGAAGTGACGTAAACCAAGTGAAAGCGTTTTTTGTCAAAGAACTTGGGAAATACTTCACCCTTAAGTTCTCGTTATTAGCAATCTCTCCCGCTTCTATCAAATAACGTGCCACGTGTTCTATGGTGGATTCACTAGTATCCCCTGAAAATTTTGTGAATTTGGGGACTTTCCACCTTGGTGGTAACTCTTGTTGTAAGATAAATTCAGACAAGGGGGAAGTATAACTAGGCCTTTGTAATCCTACGTTTACTCCGTTTTGTGCCATTATTCTCTCCACCATGGTGGCAATATTATTTTCGACAGGCATGTTATTGTAACGCATTCTCTGCTGTAACACTTCGTCAGCATTTTGGTTTCTCTGGACTATTATCCTTCTTGGTTCCTGTCGAATAGGCTCTTCTACATTAGGCTGTTCGACCATCACCTCTTGCCCCCTGGGATTTTCCTGAGGGTTCCCTAAGGGCCTTTGGTTTATAGTGAGTTCCTCTTCGACAGCCCTATTGGCAGGATTCTGGTTTAATTGCATTCTTTGTTGTGCTTGTGGGACTCCAAAAAAATCAGCAATGCGTGCCATCTGTTCTGCCAATATTTGGTTTGTTTGGGTAGTGTTTTGTATTAAGGGATTGAACACTTCTCCCATTTGTTGTGTCAAAGCCTGCACCATATCATGATTGCTTTCATCCATCTGTTGACGGATTACTTGTGCAGAATGGTTTGTCATAGCGGGCATATGAAAACCTGGTGGAATTTGATTCATTCTATTTCCATTTCCACCATATCCTGATCCCTGCAATGGTGATGACACTTGAACCATGGCATCAGAGAATAATGGTGACGAATTATGTAGGCTTGCCATCATTGAAGTTGGCATTCCGTACGGTTGTTCTCTCCCAACCAAAGGCTGAGAATAATTCAGATATGGCCTGAATGTATTTCCTCCAGGGGGAGGGGTTCCCAAGGGTCTGGCGTGTCCCATGGTGGAAGAACTAGGCGCATTCTGGGATCCTGAACCCGTTGGTATGGAATCCCCCAAAGGAGGCCTAATCTGTTCTAAAACAGGGCCAGACACTGGTATTGTTCCTGACGAAGGGATAGGATTGGAAACTGGAATGGTTTCGTCAGAAATATTTGAAGCATTTGGCAAGTTAGCCATGTTTCTTCTTCTTGTTCTCTTTGGTCTCTCTACGTCGGTTACGGCTAATTTACCGCTTCTAAGAATCATACAACGTAGCAAGGAACAATTTGTCTAGAAATTTCTATTAGATTTTATCAAATACACTAGTCCCACCAGGTGTGCCAATTTGTTCGCTGTGTTTTCTGGCGAACAACCTCTGGTTAACCAATTTCTTCAGAAAATTGGGTTACTTGCAGGACCAACCATACAAGTCCTAGGATACATGTGCATTTGGTTCTGTCGAAATACTCTTAGACTTTTGGTGACTAATTTGTGGTTTGTTTTATCAATGTTGTCAAAGTACTAAGGACTTTGATTTTGTAAGTAACGAAAGTTTTGACTTAAAGGTGAAATAAGGTTAAAAGTTTAAACAAGAACAAAGAAATGTCGAAAGGCTAAAACTTGCAGAAAAGTAAATGAAATGTAAAATGACTTTGAAAATAAACAAGTAATGAACTTGAAGAATAAACAAGTAATGAACTTGAAGAATAAACAAGTAATTTAAAATGACTTTGAAATATAACTGGTGTTTAAACGTACATTGTTCCAAATACTAGACTCATTTTCTCTCACACTGGGTACTTAGAGTTTTTACAGGAATTTTGTACAAATTTTCACACACACATTCTAACCACAAACTATCCTATTTATACACAAACAGAATAACTGCTTAGAACGGAAAAACTATAACTAAACGACAAGTGTCAGCCTGCATGTAAATTTCTTCTCTGAAACCTCCATGTGTCCAACTGCCAAAGGTTACAACCTTTTGAAATTTGAATCTCTTCCTTGGTGACGAAACCCTGTAACTCTTCAAAACTGTCGAAACCCTTTTAAAAAAAAACTCTTCAGCACTTGCCAACCTTATCTTTTATTAACAAACTTCTTCTGTCGAAGCCCTTAGTCACAAACTCTCCAAACTATTCTGCCAGAACATTATATCTATTTCTGGTCGAAACAATGAAACTTTAAAACCTTGTCAGCAATTCTTGGATTCTTCTCCTGATGCTATCCTTCGACAAAGATGACCTTAAAGTCTGAATCTTAATCTTGTCGAAATTATGGTCTTGTCGAAATTATGGGTTTACAATATCTTAACTTCTTATCGATGAAGATACCATGTGAGGATCCTCATCATGAGCTTATCCATCTCATTCAGTCCATATCATTAAGATCCCACAAGTTTTCTAGACAAAACATGGGATTTACAAACCATTCGAAGAAATTCTATGTCAAAAGTTTTCTTTTCAATCCCAATGCGGTTCCGAGAAAAGAGGTTTATATCTTCCACCACATTTTTGAGGTCAACAATTTCTCCTTTGAACATAATGATGTTCCTACCTAGCCAAATCTTCCACGTTGAAACTAGCCAAATTAATCCTCTTGCTTTCTTAACATTTGACTATTTCAGCGCCTCGTAAAAAGTTAGGATGTCATGAGAGAGGTCGATGTTGTCTTTACTATCAATCCCCATCCAGTTTAAAATGTCGTCCCTGACTGGTGTAGTTTTAGGACAGACTAAAAAGATGTGGGATGAGGATTCCAAGCACTCAAAACAGAATCTATTAGAGCCGAGTTTAGGACACTACAGAATCTACTGCTTAAGATTTCCAAAATAGAATCTATTCGATCTTGTGGCAGGCATCATCCAAACAATTATAATTTTAATGGTGCTTTAGATTTCCAAATAATTTGCAGGGCTGCAACAAGCTGACCCGATAAGTTGGATTTCTGACTACTTATCATTATTGTTTTGTACAGATAAATAGAACAGCTCTAACATCTCAGCATGGCTATGGTCAAGACAAAGGAGGCCCATGAACAATGTAGAACACAGACAGGGCTTTGGACGCATCTGCTTACTTGTGTGGATAAGGATGATACTACAGCATCCTGCACGTATCTCGTGTTAGAAAATTTGAGTATGATAATCCTGGATAACTTTGAGGAATCGTGTTCGTACACTTTTCGAACAAAGTATTTCGATCCTATTATTGTCTGGGTTCACGAAATCTTTGTGGAGATAATTCTTGAAAAACAATCTGCTTCTGGCAATAGAGAACAGATCTGGAATGTAGAGAGAAAGTATGATTTTTGTTAAGTGTTTTAAACTGAGGCCAAATGACTCCTTATATAGGAGATTAATAACAGAAACCGAAAAGACACAACTGTTCAGAAAACGGTTAAGTCGGTTGGAAAAGGGTTCAACTGTTAAGAAAACTTTCAAACGGGTTCAACTGTTCAAAAACTGTTCAAAAATTTCGAACGGGGCGCTGCCCCGCACCCCGCCCACTGACCGGTCAGCGGGACCCCAGTCAGGGGCTCTGCCCCTTGGAACCCCAACGGGGCGCTGCCCCACACCCTGCCAGGGGCTTCGCCCCTCGGAACCCCTTTTCAATTATTCGCATTCAATTACACATTGACACGACGAGCGTGCACTCTGCACTATCCTAACTCGTTTCCAAACTTAACGCATAATTGCATCGGTCTACAGTAAATCATATTACTACTAAAATATATTGATGATACTAAAATCACCAACATCTCGCTCTATCTGCTCATAGATAATCGAAAGCATGTGCTCATCTACAGACATAAATAAAACAATTTGTTAAAATGTTCAGATCAAACATCTTCAACAAATAAATGTAGACAGAAGACATAGGTTAAATCCAGACAAGAGTCTCATTAGAATCACTTATCTTTTGATGCTGGTGTTGTCGACGCATCTGTTCAACTTCTTCCTGGCCGACTTAGATTTCCAAGGTGAGATGATAAACCATCACGGTGGAACATGTTATAGAACCAAAAATGTGAGCATAAGTACAGGTCCCTGCTGCCCGAGCTGAACCAAACTTGAATTGCTCCTCCACCATCATAGTGATAATGATAAATGTAATACCATCAATTATGTCGGTAAGCAAGAATACCATCGATTAACTTTTTAACATAGTAGAGCCATATGCTCCATGTTATGTGATATCCCATGTTGTAAATGGAGTAAATTACCATGAAAATCTGAACATAATAAGCATGTTCATGTTCATCGCATATGCATAGTAAATTTCACAATGCATATCCTATTTCCAATTTTCATCATAGTCTATTCTTATATCAAATTTGAAAGCTAAATCAAACATATTGCAAACAATCTCAAAATCGGTTTCGAGTATCCAGTTATCACAAAAATTAGAACCAACTCATCAACTAAGCATAAATGACAATAATCATATCAGCACCAAAACATCCTAGATACTTTGATTAATAGATAAAAGTCAATTGCGAATAGCCAACGAGAAAACATAAGAATTACTTAGCTTTTGATATCGGTGTTAATTATATGATCCTCTCATTCCTCACTTCTTTATACTTGGTGCACCGTTTTCACTTTAATAACAGGAGCAACACCGACTACTTCGAAATTACGACCTCATTAATGTCGTAGCGGTGATCTTTAAAAAGCTTGGCTTGGGTTCCACTTTCAAGTCATAAGACAAACTGGGCGATTAAGATGGAGACGATACCCTCATTTCCATATCCTTAACTATTTCTTAATGATTCCTACCAAACTTGGGATTAACTATTTAGTATACACATCGGTATTCAACATCAGAACCTCTAATGGATTCATGCATGCGCTTCTTCCAACGGCGATCAAGGAAATAACAATCATCTGTGCGAACATTCTTGTCCTGCAAAGCATTGGAGCAAAAAAGCATGGGGGAAAACAACACATGATTCTCTGGTTCCAATCAAAATTCATGAGGGAAGGCCAAGCATTAAAAAGTCGCCATAAGGCGGTATGGCAGATGGACCAGCCAGCAATCCTCGTTGAGAAAGTAGCTTCGGTTCAACCAGCGATTCTCACTAAGAATGCAGCTTGGTATCGCTTTGTGAAGAATCGATGGATTCGCAGAATAAAAGGCAAGTATTGGTGAAGCACACAAAGTGTTCGATGAAATGACTACTGTTAGGCCAACATCATAAGGACAAAGTAACGAAATGATGATCTGAAACCACCAGAATAATACTGAAACAACACAGGATATTGACTTCACACATTTTTTCCTTGTGATATGTTGTAGTAAAATAGAGGAAGTACAATGGTTCAGTAGGCGTTAGCAAAGTGTTGGATGTGGATGCTTACTCGGCGCATCGAGCAATCGTATACAATTACTTCTTTCACTCAACATGATCATCAAGCATTGTGCTTGGAGTCGTAGCTGGACTTGTCATAGCATTTATCCAGAAAGCATTTAACCTTTGGAAAACATCCAAGTATTCGTGAAATTTCAATGATGATGTTAATAGTATATTTCTCCTATATATCGGCAGAAGTGCGCCGATGACCGCAACTACGACGATATCAAGCCGATGATGTCACCAATAACGAAAGATAAGTGATCCTCATATAATCTTTTAGTTATCAAGACCATTTTGAAACTAGGTTATGCATAATTTAAACATGTTGATTCATGTAGTGTTGTATAATGATCACCTAACAGTCACATTTTATTCACATATGAGACAAAAATGTTGTTATTTAAATATTGTTATATGTTATACTATCATCTTGATCGCTCGTCGTATGTGACTATGCTGCCGCATGATAATGACGTAAATATTAAACCATGTCGTACAGGTGTTATACCGAACGAAGCAGGGGCTGAAACGAGTCATACAACAATAAGTTATTTGGAAAACCTACTACAACCAGTTTTATCCTGCATCGGTTCAGCTATGGTCGAGTTGTTCTATTGCCTATGGGATTAGTATGATTTGTTAGAGTTTTAACCGGTTCTACTAGTTTCACCCAATTTTTGTTTGTTAAAACTAATAAAGAAGATAAAGATATTAATTGTACTGCTTATACGGAAATAAGTCTTGAAGAGGATCACATTGTCGACACCGAAAGATAAGTGATTTTAACACATTGCAACAGGGTCTAATGATGTAGCTATAATATCAGTTGGAAATCCATCTGGTTTGTGGGGAATGAGAAGTTATGATACTTGAAGCACCAACCTCAGATGTAACCCCTCTTCATTTAGCTAAAGGGAAGGGCTGTGACACTGCTTTTCATAAAGACCTTGCACACTCTAGAAAAATTACAAGTGCTCATATATTTGGTTTTTGGTGATCTGGAATACAAACTGTATATGTTGATAACCTTCTAGCTGCCAAAACTAAATGAACGGGAGCCTAATTATAAAGTTTCGAGGCTGCAAATGTAGTTGTTACTTATAAGCAGGCACAATGTCAAATACATTGTCAGTAATTAAGTTAATTATGTTCACATGAACTAGCTTGATGGTTGTTTATTTTTATTTTGACTTTGATGCTCTCATGGGTTTTTGTAAAATACAAATATCAAATCGTTACTGCGGGGAGAGGCCAGAGTACAAGGATACAATTCAACGCGATGGGAAAAGTCGCCGCTGTAAATGATGTTAAGATGTTAATCTGAAGTAGATTATGTTGGAAATAAGACCTTTTGTGTTTAGGAAAAATGTGTGGGAATATTAGAGGCTTAAAGAGAAACTTGGTAGGTGGAAGAATTATTTATGGAAGAGAGAACTTTGTATTTTGCTTGATGCAAAAGTGTAGAATTACATCTCTATTTATAGTACTCTAAGGAGAACTCTAGACACACTAATTCTAGAGAGTTCTCAACTCTAGGAATTCCAAGAGTATTCTAGAGAATACTACAACCTTAAGAAATATCTAGACACTCCAAACATTACAAGAGTATTCTAGAAACATTAATTAAAATTACTTAAGTCCAAAACAACTAAGCCCAAAAGTCCAAATAATATTTTTAGGCCCAAATCAAGTTTAATTTTATTTTCAACATCCCCCTTAAACTTGATTTGTGACTCCAAGCATACTCCTTAGCTTTATGAAAGTTTCCAACTTTAGTGGTTTGGTGAAAATGTCGGCAGCTTGATCTCGAGACATCACATACTTCAACTTCACATCCTTCTTCTCGATGCATTCTCTTATAAAGTGGTAACGTGTGTCGATGTGTTTACTTCTTTCATGAAATACAGGATTCTTTGCCAAAGCAAGTGCTGATTTATTGTCAACACATATTTTCATAGGATGTTCTTGTGGCATTTTTAACTCTTTCAACAAGTTCCTTAGCCAAATTGCATGGCAAACACATGATGTAGCGGCAACATATTCGGCTTCACAAGTTGACAGTGTGACAATAGGTTGTTTCTTTGACATCCAAGTGAAAGCAGTATCTCCCATAAAGAACACAAAACCAGTAGTGCTCTTTCTATCATCCACGTCTCCACTCCAATCGCTATCACTATAGCCAACAATTTCATAATTGTTAGAAGAGTAATAGTGTAAGCCAAAGTTTGTTGTACCTTTGATATATCGAAGCATTCTCTTTGCCGCCTTGAAGTGAGTTGTTGTTGGAGCTTCCATGTAACGACTTACAACTCCTACAGCATAGAGAATATCTGGCCTTGTACTTGTCAAGTAACGTAGACTTCCAATCAAACTTTTATAAAGAGTTGGATCCACAATCTCTCCATTTTCATGCTTACTCAACTTGCTCCCACATTCCATCGGGGTGCCAACCGGATTCGCATCATCCATCTTGAACTTCTTAAGGACTTCTTTTGCATAGCCTTCTTGGGTGATAAAAATTCCTTTGCCTTCTTGCTTTACTTCAATGCCAAGATAATATGCCATGAGCCCCATATCTGTCATCTCAAATTCATTTGACATGTCTTTCTTGAACTCTTCGAACATGCTTAGATTGTTGCCAGTGAAGATCAAGTCATCAACATATAAGCACACAATCAAAATATCTCCACTTTGCGCTTTAATATAGAGTGCATGCTCATATGGACACTTGATGAAGTTCTTATCTCGAAAGTACTTGTCGATTCGAACATTCCAAGCTCTCGGTGCTTGCTTGAGTCCGTACAACGCCTTTTTCAACTTGAGGACTTTTTCTGCTTGCCCTTTTACTTCATATCCTTGTGGTTTCTCAATATAAACTTCTTCTTCGAGAAAACCATTCAAAAAGGCAGACTTCACATCCATTTGATAGATCTTCCATTCATTTTGGGCTGCCAAAGAAATGATTAGTCTAATAGTTTCAAGACGAGCAACGGGGGCAAATACCTCATCATAGTCAATTCCTTGTCTTTGACTATAGCCTTTTCCCACCAGTCTTGCTTTGTATCTCTCCACATCTCCTTTTGCATTCTTCTTCGCCTTGTACACCCATTTTACTCCGATTGCTTTGTGTCCTCGTGGAAGTGTAGTAAGTTCCCACGTATCATTCTTCGTTATTGACTTTATTTATTCATCCATGGCGTTTTTCCACTTTATGTTTTCAACAGCTTCTTGGTAGCTTAGAGGCTCACAATCACCAAAAAGACAAAAGAGGTTAATGTCATTTTGGTTTTCGGTTACCTCATAAAGCTCTTCAATGCTCCTTAATCGTGGTGTCCTCTCACTTGAGCTTGTTTCATCCAACCTTGGTGTCGGTGAGGCAGGTGGTGTAATATGTTCATCTATCATTGGTTGTTCCATTTCATCATCTTCTTCTTCAAAATAAGGAAGAAAATCATACCTGTCTTCTTGAACATTCCAACCCCAACAATCTTCTTCTTCGAACTCCACATCACGACTTATGACAATCTTTCCGCTATTTGGATTATAGAGCTTGTACCCTTTGGAGCTTGAGTCATAACCCACGAATACATACTTCTCACTTTTATCATCGAGCTTTGTTCTCCTTTCATCTGGAACGTGGGTATATGCAATGCTTCCAAACACTTTGAGGTGAGAGATCCCTGGCTTCCTTCCACTCCATGCTTCTTGTGGTGTCTTCTCATGCACACTTCTTGTTGGGGAACGGTTTGTCAGGTAAACCGCACATGCCACTGCTTCGGCCCAAAACTCTTTCGGCATCTTCTTACTCTTAAGCATGCTTCGCACCATATTAAGTATGGTCCGGTTCTTTCTCTCCACTACTCCATTTTTTTGTGGCGATCTTGGCACTGTTAGTAAGCGGCGTATTCCATGCTCTTCACAATATTTGTTGAACTCATTTGAAGTAAACTCTCCTCCTCGGTCAGATCTCATAGCCTTAATAGAAAGACCACTTTCTTTCTCCACAAGGTCTTTGAACTTCTTAAAGTTTTCAAACACTTCTGATTTCTCCTTCAAGAAATAAACCCATGTTTTTCTAGAATAATCATCAATAAATAGGAGAAAGTATTTATTCTTACCAAAAGAGTTTGGATTGATTGGTCCACAGACATCAGTGTGTATAAGCTCTAGTGGTTTTGTCGCTCTTGATGTTGATTCCTTTGGAAAGCTTTTTCGGAATTGCTTCCCAACTAGACATCCTTCACATAATTGGTCTGGATGGTTTATACTAGGCAAGCCTCTCACCATCTCCTTCTTTGACAAACATTCTAGACTACCGAAGTTGAGGTGTCCAAATCGTAGATGCCATAGCCACGAAGAGTCGGTATAGCAGGCCTTGAGACACTTTGCCACATCATTTTGAATGTTCAAGAGGAACATTCTATTCTTTGACATAGGCACCTTAGCGATCAATTTATGCTCACAATCTCTTAAGAAAAGACTATGTTCTTTCAAGTGGATGTCATATCCTTTCTCCAATAATTGTCCCAAGCTCAAAATATTATTTTTCATGTTAGGAACATAGTAGACGTTGGATATGAATTGATGACTCCCATTCTTTAAGCGTATGAGAATTTTACCTTTGCCTTTGACCGGTATCTTTGAGTCATCTCCAAATGAGACATTTCCAGTTGTCGCTTCATTGATCTCTATGAACATGCTTCGATCGCCGCACATGTGGTTGCTTGCGCCGGTGTCGAGGTACCACTTGTTTCTTTTCTCTTCAAATTGGTTTTGGCACGCGAGCAGCAAAGTTTCTTCTTCTCCACCTTTTTCTTCTACAAAGTTAGCTTTCTCCACAACTTTCTTTGAGAATCTACACTCAGATGCATAGTGACCGATTTTGTTGCAATTGAAGCACTTGATTTGTAACTTGTTGCACCTTGACCATGAATTTCCATTTCCACGACCTCTTGTTGCTTGTGGATTCCAACTTCTTTCTCCATTGTTGAAGTTGTTGGAGTAGTTGTTGTAACTTCCTCTTCTTTCTCCTTCATGTCCTCGTCCACGTCCACGGTCTTGGCCATGACCTCGTCCTCTTTGACTCTTGTAACTCACATAATTTGCTTCCTTTGCATTGAGTTGTAGTAGTTGTTCCATAGTCTCCTTTTGTTTAGTTTTTCTCTTTTGCTTTTCTTCGTATGCTTGTAAGGAACCCATAAGTTGCTCAATAGTCATGGTGTTTAAATCCTTGTTTTCTTCAATGTTGGTAACAATGAAGTCAAAACTTGGATTTAAAGTGCGAAGTATTTTCTCCATGACTTTCACATCATTAACATCTTCACCATTTCTTTTAAGTTGATTGACTACGGACAATACTCGAGAAAAATAATCAGAAATTGACTCAGACTCTTCCATAAATAAACGTTCAAACTCACCTCTAAGAGTTTGAAGACGAATCTTTTTCACCTGCTCTACTCCTTTGTTGCAAGTTTGAAGCTTATCCCATGCTTCTTTGGCCGTCGTTGCATTGGAGATCTTCTCAAATGTATCTTCATCCACCGATTGATAAATAAGGAAGAGAGCTTTCTTGTCTCTCTTTCTTGACTCCTTTAATGTCTCCTTCACACCTTGGCTTAAGGAGGCTTCTTCTTGCTCCTTAAAGCCTTTCTCAACAATATCCCACACATCTTGAGCTCCTAGTAGTGCCTTCATCTTGATACTCCAATTGTCATAGTTGTTCTTTGTGAGTATCGGTATTTGAAAAGGGAAACCTCCATTCGCCATCTTTTGAGGACCTTCAAGCTCTGATGCCACTTTGTTGGAAATAAGACCTTTTGTGTTTAGGAAAAATGTGTGGGAATATTAGAGGCTTAAAGAGAAACTTGGTAGGTGGAAGAATTATTTATGGAAGAGAGAACTTTGTATTTTGCTTGATGCAAAAGTGTAGAATTACATCTCTATTTATAGTACTCTAAGGAGAACTCTAGACACACTAATTCTATAGAGTTCTCAACTCTAGGAATTCCAAGAGTATTCTAGAGAATACTACAACCTTAAGAAATATCTAGACACTCCAAACATTACAAGAGTATTCTAGAAACATTAATTAAAATTACTTAAGTCCAAAACAACTAAGCCCAAAAGTCCAAATAATATTTTTAGGCCCAAATCAAGTTTAATTTTATTTTCAACAGATTATTAGCAATTCAATCACGATGGAATTGAAAGTTGATGCCTCTGGACTCTGAGAAAAGAAACTCAGGTGTTGACATACCTTTATTTTCATAGCACATTATATCATGCATCTGTGTTATTTTTTAACCTTTCTTCTGACGGATGCAATGACTATTTAGCAGTTTTCACTAGGTTTCTAATTTGTTTGCAAGTGATCAGTCTGTTTAAGGAAGCTTATTGAAATTCTAGTATTAAATATGACATAGCGAAGGCAATGTCACGACACTAATATTTGAACAGATATTAAATAAAGAACAAGGTAACCACACAATAAAAAAATAGTAAATAACACAAGCAATTATTAATCTAGTTCGGTGCAACGACAACTACGTTTGAGGGCTACCAAGCCAGCAAGGAAATCCACTAAACAGAATTAGTTTCAAGATTCTCAGCAAACAAACTCAGGTTTACAATCTTCTCAACTAATCTCTACCTGTGCAATTTTTACATAGGACTCTCCTAGATATGAGACCCCTTTCACTTCCTTCATAACAATATCAGTGATAAGATTTAACAATAAATTAAAAGAAGACACATTTGATCTTACTTAAAAGTTTCAATCAAGGACAATACATTCTTGCTTAAAAGCTTAGAGTAAACACTTACAACTCAATACACTCAGTCCAATTCAAGCATCTAGGTGATGAATGAACGGCTCACAAAACACACATAATATTAAAACACTTAAAGCTTAAGCAATAGCACGCACAAACCATAACTTCTTTTTATCTTCAATAGGATTGACAAGTCTTTATATAAAGAACAATCTTCATGGGCTTGGGAAATAGTAAAGAAAACAAATCAGATTTAATTCAATCAAATTAACTCACTCTTCAATACTTCTCACAATTATAGCCACGAACATAGCAACAAACAATTCCACATTTAGCTCCACTTAAAATGATGCAGAATACTTTTGATTCAAATAAAAACTTCACCATGATTTTCGCCAACAATCTCTCATTAGAAACACACAAAGAATAGCACACAAAGCGTAACAACCAAATCACAACATTTTAAACTGAATGTTTTTAGTTCTGTAGTAACATGTCAAGACATCATCATGAACTTGAACTCTGCAACACCTGAAAAACCATCTGCTATGATGTTTGACCCACATGTCAAGACATCTTACACAACACATAGCTCCAACACCCTATTTTAGCAAAAATACAGCCAACACAGAACTTACAATCTTTTCCTTTGGCAAATTTTGGCTAAAACCTCCTATGATTAGATTTCCAGGTAAACCGCACTACATCAGAAACATACGCAACAGAAAACATATTAACCAAATGTTAAGACATCAGGTAAGACATCTGCATATCATGCTCAATCAGGATATTAGATGATAGTAGCAATACACAGTCAGATCAGGATGTTAGCTTCAAACAGATTATGCTCCCACTAAACATATACTAGACAAAAACAAACAATCAGCATCTACTCCCCCTCAGCACACACAACATCAGCACTAGATACTTTACTATTCTACTAGCCCTTTTTAGCTAGAATGTGACAAATATTAAACTAGCATAATCAGGAACTAAAAATATTTAGTACAAACGAAACACAGATTGTGTCAAAATATCTAGGGAAGTGCCCAAAAACATCAAAATTTCTTCAAAAGAAACACATAGTTAATTGTCTTCAGGATCATCATCAGAACCATGGCTTCCAACTCCGTCATTACCATTTTCCTCCTCAATGTTATTACCACCAACATCACCATTACCTCCCTCCAGAGGCCTGATCAGCTTTTCCAATTTCCTCTTCCGTTCAATGCTGGCACGAATTACTACATCCAGATATTTGCATGCATCATTCAACTCAGAAATTATACCATCCTTGGAAGCAGGCTTACTGTTGCCAGAAGTTGAAGAAGATGTCAGAACAATGTCTGGAACACGTGTTCCTTCAAACAACTTATAATGAAGTGACAAGGCAGACTCCCTTTTGCATACACCATCTGAATTTGAGAGAATACCAGGATGCTGAAAGATGATAATTCCACATAGTAGAGAAGGAAAAGCAATAGCAAAAGCAATGGGCATTTTAATAGAACAAGTACCTGCATGCTTCAGAGTTTGTTCAAAAATATAAGTACCATAGTCAAAGGTCTTTTTGGTACCAACAACAAAAATGACTTTTCCTAAGCCAGTAGAAATCGTTGAGGTATGATTGGTGGGCACCCAATTGGCTGCTCCAATTCTATGCAGGATAGCATATTTCACACTCAATCTTCCAGCAGACAACTTTCCTTTCCTAGGCCACTCCAGAACTTGATTTGCAGTGATTGTTTCACAGACCTAATTGTCAGTTACTTCTAGTTCAGGTTGCTCATCCTCACTTATTTCCAAATACCTATTGATGACAGTTGGGGAGAAATCAACACACTTGCCCCTCACAAAAACTTTCCTGAAATCTTGACTTTTCTTATCATCACACTACATGGACATGTTGACAATAAACTCCTTGACAAGAACATCATAGCTCTTGGAGAATCTATACACAGTCTTGAAAAGACCAGCAAAATTAATCAGTTCCATAATCTCTTTACATTCTAAAGCATCTTTTCATAACTCCCTCTCCAGAGCTATTCTCCTTTGGTAAACATACTTTCATCTCTTTGCATTTTTCAGGAGAATGAAAGGATATATTATCAAGGGGAGCTTCAGGCACATTTACAGAAGTCTTCTTAATCACAACTCTATTAACATAAGTAATGTTCTGGACATCCTCTTCAGCATCATAATCTGACTCAGTGTCAGATACAAGCTTCCTTTTCTTGGAAACAACAACCACTTTGCTCCAAGCTTTCTTGGGTCCTACAACATCAGTCTTCTTGGCATTCTCGGATGGACTCTTCTCAACAACAACAACATTTCATTTCCTTGTCTTCAACCTCTTGGCAACTCCAGGACTAAGAATTTTGATCACCTCATTATCAAAGGGAAAATCATCAACATTAATAGTTTCTTTAGCAACATCATCCTTGTCTTTATTGGCAGCTTCATGACCATGATCAATAGCAACAGGATCCTTCACAGCAGATGATGTTTCAATATTTCACACACCATCATTCCCAGCATCTTTCACCCATATATTTTTCTTCAAAAGTATCATTCTCAGAGAATTTAATTTTCTCAGACTCAGAAGAACTAGAAACATGAACAGTACTCCCAGAAGATGGACCAACCATAGACCTAACACTAGGTTAAACTTGTGAAAGAGGTTCATTAATCTCGGGCAAGGTTATGGTTCCCATGTAACACTTTAGTAACAATCCTTCTTATATTCCTATCTGCATCAAACGTTTCTTCCTCTTCTTCCTTTGAGGCAGAATCAATAGAGGGTTTAGAAGTGTGACTTACAAATGTTTTATTTACTCCCTTTACATGTGACATTCTAGGTCTCTTCATATTAGCTGGAACAGTAGACAAAGGAGTAGCAAATCCACATCTTCAAGAGAAAACGTTAGCCCTAGCTTTTGCAGAAGACCCCTTTGCTTTACCATAAGCATCTTTGGACGAAGCAAAATCAGGTTGTTGAGACATCTTGAAATTTGTGTGAGTCTGGTCAGAACAAGTACAGTGTGTTCTTCTCTAAGATGAAATGTGAGGTGTCGTATGAGTAAAGAGAATATGGAACAAGTACAGTGTGGGAAGGATGATTAAGTTATAATGCAATGATTTCTTTTGATAAGCGAGCCGTATTTGTGCTGAAAATAAGGCAACATGATTACATTTCCCACATTACATTAACTACTATAATTCTTCAGACACACAAATTCCAAGTTTACCCCTTAACCATTCAAATTGATTAACATCCAATGCCTTAGTGAAAATGTCAGCTAATTGTAACTCAGTAGTCACATGTTCTAAGACAACAACTTTGTCTTTAACAAGTTCTCTAATGAAGTAATGACAGATATTAATATTCTTAGTTCTGCTATGTTGGATGAGATTTTTGGAAATGTTTAGGGCACTTAGGTTGTCACAATACAATGCCATGACATCTTTCTTAATATTCTATTTAGTAAACATTTGCTTCATCCAAACTAGATGTGAACAACTACTTCCAGCTGCTATATATTTAGCCTCAGTAGTAGACAATGATACACAATTTTGCTTCTTACTAAACCATGATATAAGATTGTTCCTAAAAAATAAACATCCACCTGATGTACTTTTCCTATCATCGACACTTCCTGCCCAGTCAGCATCACAATAGCCAATCAATATAGATCCAGATCCATGAGAGTATAACATACCATAGTCACAAGTCCCACTAACATACTTCAGTACTATCTTCACTTGATTGATGTGACTCACTTTGGTTCAGCCTGATATCTAGTACACACACCTACAACAAATGCAATATCAGGTCTGCTTGCTATAAGATATAACAAGTTGTCTATCACACTTCTGTAGAGACTTTGATCCATATTCACACCCTTTTCATCCTTAGATAACTTCAAGTGAGTAGGAGCAGGAGTTCTCTTGTGACTGGCATTCTCCATCCCAAACTTCATTACTATATTCTTTACATATTTACTTTGAGATATGAATATAGAATCTTCCACTCGCTTGACCTGTAGACCAAGGAAAAATGTTAATTCACCTACAAGACTCATCTCAAATTCTAACTGCATTTGCTTGACAAAATGTTGAACCATTTCATCATACATCCCACCAAACACAATATCATCAACATAAATTTGAGCAATCATGAGCTTTCCTTCTTCTTCTTTGACAAATAGAGTCTTGTCTATTCCACCCTTCCTGTAGCCATTCTCAACCAGGAATTCAGTCAACCTTTCATACCATGCTCTTGGAGCTTACTTTAACCTATAAAGAGCTTTCTTCAGCTTGTACACATGATTGGGAAAAGTTAGATCAATAAATCCCTCATGTTGTTCAACATAAACCTCTTCATTCAGATAACCATTTAAGAAGGCACTTTTGACATCCATCTGGAACAATTTAAACTTCAGAATACAAGCCAGTCCTATAAGTAATCTAATGGCCTCAATACGAGCCACGAGAGCAAATGTTTCATCAAAGTCTACCCCTTCAATTTGAGTATACCCTTGAGCAACAAGTCTTTCTTCATTTTTGGTGACAACACTTTTTTCATCAGACTTATTCTTGTATACCCACCTAGTTCCAATCACATTAATTCCCTCAGTCCTAGGAACCAAATCCCACACTTCATTTCTCTTAAATTATTCTAGCTTATATTTCATAACATTAATCCATAATTCATCAGTTAAGGTCTCCTTAACATTTTTGGGCTCAATTTTTTTACGCAAAACAAGAGTTTGAGAAGACTTCTCTTGATCTAGTGGTTACTGCCTTATTAGGATCTCCTATTATAAGTTCTCTAGGATGATCCTTCTGAATTCTGATAGATGGCCCCTGTCGCAACTGCGAAAAAGGGCCGGCGGAAACAAACTGAAGAGTCTCCACCGAATGTTATTTATCCCAAAGAGAGGGAAAGGAAACGATCAAAGAAAACCTAAAAGAACGGGAAAGACAAGGTCATCACAACCAAATCTTGGGTTCGGGAGTCGGTTATGCAAGGGGAAGGTATGAGCACCCCTCACGTCTGTTGTACTCAACGGGATCCATGCTTGTTGTCTAATCTATGGGTGAAAGCTATCTAAAAGCTACTGCTAAACGGGGGTGAACGGAAAGAACAGACTCGGTAGGACATCGCTGCCCTATGCCTACGTATTCCCTCGTGCAATGGGAAAGTCAGAGTCAACATAGTTCGGGAAACTACGAGTGATGGGGAGAAGGTTGCTTGCCAAGACATCGCCATCTTGTGCCTACGTACCCTCATCTGGTATGAGAAATCAGAGCAAACGTAGTTCAGGAAACTACGGGACAATGTTGGTTAAGAGTTTTTATGAGCAACGCTAAATTTCAATTCCAGCAGTTAGGGACGATGCATGTTTGCGGTAGAACGGAAAAGTAATGTGCTCTTTCTAAAAATGAAGTTTGAAACAATCCCGAAGGATGAAAAAGGTTTGAGCTTTGTTTGTGAGTTTTAGAAGAAGTGGATTGAATTGATTTGAGGCTCATGTTGCATTAAAGACTATGGCACAAGAGTGAATGCGTCGCATATCGCCCAAAGGGCATACGCTAAACATTCTAGACAAGTGAAGAGAGACCTCCCCACTTATCATTCCTCATGTACTTAAAGTTTGTAGCGTACAACACTTGTCATTCTTTATTAAGTGCCTTAAAAGAGTTTGAGATGAGAAGAGAAGACACAAGGACTCTAAAGGGAACTGAGAACCCTACTATTGTCATGCAAAGTGGTCCTAAAGTTGGGATCAAAGGGTACTACCTAATGTTATCATACAAAGGATTAAAAGCCTAATGTCTCTCCTACTTCCATCTTAAACAGAGGGACTAGGAATCCTAAGGGATCATGTGAGCAAGCACAAGTAAACACATCACTAATCAATCACAAATGAAAACAGAAAGAGAGACTTAAACAAGTCATGAAAGGTGAAAAGAGATGAAAGAAACACAAACAACAATGAATATGCAAACACACATACAAGTCACAAAGATGGGAGTTAGAATACAAAAGAAAGTAAGACAAACACACAAAACTAAATGCCACAAACAACTTAAGAAGAAAGATGCTAAACTATGAACCTCAATTAAAGAAATGGGGAGAGAAATAGAGTGGGGCATCAGCCACATCATGAACATCTAAATCAAACATTCACTCATGATCAATCAAAAGAAAACATCCAAACACTTCTCAAAAGAAGTTCAAATATCCAAGTCATTCCCAAAATGCAAGACACATCACAAAAGCAACAAGCATAAGCATACAATCATCAAGGTCAAAAACAAACCCAAGTGATATCCATCAAATTCAAACCCAAGTTATCAAACAAAGATCAATAATGGTCAAACTCAAATTGAAAGACCAAAGTCCATGCAAACATCTCACACTTCAAACACAAGTGGAAACACATGATTATACAAGACTTGTGAGATAAGACACACATCCAAAATACATCCAACCATGCAAGGCAGTACCTCAAACATGTTAACAAGAGCTAACAAGACTCAAGGGGCCCTCAAGGGATCACATAAGATCATATCCCAAAACTAGGTTAAGGTGCACACACACACACACATAGTTAAAACAATGAAGTTTTGAGACATCTACCAAAAATAGAAATGAGCCCAAATAAAATCCCAATAAAATAGAAAACTCAAGTCAAGTCTATCAAAAATTAGTGTACAAAAGATCATGGCAAGAATTACATCAAAGCATCACCAATTGTGTCAATCAAGACAAAGTACTCAACTTATCGAGCATGAATCGAGGGTCCAACAAAATCCAATGAAAAACAACTAAGGAATGATCAACAAGACCTCAAACCAGCCCTCAAATATACCTCAATCAAGCACCTAAGTGTGAGAGGAAAATTGGTCAAAGGGGGTATTCAATTGAGGTCAAATATCAAGTTCAAAACAAATGAACAAGCTAAGAAACCACTTCACAAATAAAAATGATTAAAAATAATAAAAATAATTGACAAAAAAAAAATAAAAATGTTGAAAAATATCTCAACATGCCAATTGATCAGAAAAGTATTTTTGGTGATTTTTGTGATGATTAAAACTATTTTAAATGGAATTAAAATTAAAATGTAAGAAAAATAAAATAAAAAGAAAATAAAATAAAATGCAAAGGAGGTGTGAAAATAATTTTGGATTGAACTGATTTCAAGTTCACACGCGTATTGGGCTCAAATCTGGGGGTGTGGATATCAAACTGGCCTAAGCCCAATCCAACAAAACCTCAGATTTAATGAAACAACTCGTTTCATTAATCCAAGTGGCATGACACCTCAGAGTCAAAGCCTCCACGCACGCAAGTCAGCAGGCCAACTCAAGACCACCTCAGCATTGACCTCAGACACTGGAACCCTAGCTCCGGTCGTCTTCTCCGGTGAGCTTCACCGGTGGTGACTGGAAAACGTGATAAAAATGAAAACACTTAACATGGTTTCGAAGGATTTCTCATGTAGGTTCCAAATATGCCATTGGTTTTTCAAAAAGGTTCCTCTAACACAGTTAAATCAGGCCACGAAAATTCAACACATAAAATAAAATGAGTTCAAACAACCATAAAAAGTATCCAAACATTGCCTACGCAAGGTAGGACTTCAGATGCAAGCAAAATGAACTTAAATACATGCCTAGAAGGAAGGTTTCAGATTAAAGAATCTTACCTAACGGAGCAACTCCGTTGGTCCTTCAAATGTTGCTTGAGCTTCAATCCAAAGCCATCAATGAGCTCCTTACGCTTCAGTGAGTGAGAACCAGGTAAGAAATGAGAGAAAACTTCCTAGAAATGGGGAGCTCGAAGTGAGAGAAGAACTTAAGAAAAATTGAGGTTTTGAGCTCTCTCTGCACCAGAATCATTCTCTCTCCATGTTAGGGTTTGGGTCCTTCTTATGTATGAGGGTTTAGGGACATTTTTGAAGGCCCATAATGTGTTGTTTTCTTGATTTCAAGACTTTGCCAAATATGCCAAAAATGGAAGCACACGGGTTTGGGTGACTAGCCACTCACTCCACTCATTCTTTTTGGTCATGTGGGGGTGAGGAAAGGAATGTGTATGATTTGGAAAGTTGGAAATAAGTTTACACAAAGTTTTGAACAATTGATTTATATGGCATGAAAGTTCAAAAATGACTTGAAAATATGAGCTCATGTTTGCTCATTTTGGGTAAAAATTGGTGTGATCATAACATGATGATATGGCATCAAAAGATCAAAAACCAACTCAATTGGTGACTTGAAATGGAAGTTCAAAAGATCCAAAAGTCCAAGTTTTCATACTCATCAAAACATAATGACCTCATAAATCATCCAATGCCATGGATTTTGGATTTGAGGTCTTGAAGTCCATGAATTTGGTCCTTGAAGTGAATGACCTAAAACTAGGTTTCCAAAAACAACCTTGACTTGGGATGACCATAACTAGAGCTTCATACATGAGAATGATGAGTTCTAACACTTTTTGGAAAGCTAAGACAATGAGGAACAACTCTCATGTTTGTTGGAAGATGAGGAATGTAACACCCTTTTCTACCCCACAGATATTACGGCAAAATAACACAGATTTCAGAGTAAAATATTAAATTTCATAAAAATCCAACAAAAAGGGTGTACATTTCTCATGTTACTCGAATTAAGTCAATGCTCCGTGTACAACAGGTTTTCTCAAAATACCTCAAACTACACAAAATAGCGGAACTCAAAGGCCTAATCAAGGTTTTCCTCATACGGGAAGATAATCAAAATAAACTCAATAAACATAACTCAACTCAAGACCCCAAACCCGATGTTACACTATCAGAGCAAGACCCTCTAAGTTGACCAAAGGCCAACAACTCAAAACCTCAAAAGTCCTTAACGACATCCACGGCTAAATCTGGTATCTGCACGTTACCCACGTAGAGGTAACATTCAAACAGGCAGGGTGAGTAAAACAATTCATAATAATCAATGTATAAAAATCAACGTATAAAATGGCGTCATATTCACATTCAACACATTCATACCCTTCAATAGGCCTCGAAGGCCACAACATCATAATTTATACAAAAAGGCTCAAAAATGCAAATGCAACATAGACTCAATGTATGTGGTACCAATCATCACAGCATGATGGACATTGGGCCATCAACCCTCCATAGATCCCCATCAATAGGATAGATTCTACTAGAGAACCGAAGCACATCATAACACTTCACATCCACACAATGGGATTGAATCCAAAGTAATCGAGGTCCTGAACTGAAGTCCGAATGCACATGAATGCATGATGGACACGTCATAAATTATCCGCATAATAACATCATAGGTGCATCATCATTCATCATATTCATCATCGTCAAACGTCATGGCTCATCATCATAATCATCATCATACATCACGTCATCATAGCACATCATAATAATCATCATCACACATCATGTCATCATATAATTCATCATAATAATCATTATCACACATCATGTCATCATATAATTCATCATAATAATCATCATCATACGTCATAGAAATCATCATATAATCATGTACAAATCATATAGAGCTCATAGCCATACTCATATTAACCCATCATGTTATCACATATTATCACATATTAATTCATAATATTATCCCACATTTTCTCATATTAATTCATCAAATTATACTCGCGGTAATCCTCATACTATCACCTATTAATCATATAAACTTCTCAGTCCTACTCATATTAACTCATCACAGGAATCACGAAATCAAACATCACGACATCGCTGCACACGATCAACATTCGCGAAACTCTACTACGTTCGCTGGCATGTTCTTTAGGCGAGTCTGGGGCGAGTTTCTTCGCTAGGTGAGTCTGGGAACAAAATTGTTCGCTAGGCGAACCATTCTTCGCTAGGCGAATAATGCGATGACATCAAATTCTGCTACGCACCATAATTGATTTCTACCTAAAAGGCTCTGCGATTCACTTACCCAATGCCCCCAAAACAGCCCTAAATCATCCCTAAGGTCCTACAACGATAAAGGCACAAAACCTACGGTTCACTAGGCCAATCCCGTAACATATTCGCGCCCAAAATCACAATTTCCCTACAATTACCCTACAGGCATTTGAGTTACTCACTATCAAATATTCCTACTGGGTTAAGCAAAGTTCAATCAACTTTTTGGCCACGAAGGCCTAGGTTTCCGTTTCCCCCAATCAATTCACGGTTAGATTTGCAATTTCAGGTTTAGGCCACGAAGGCCAAAGATCACTATTTCTCATCTCTACCTTTAGCATCCCTACGGTTACAATCTTCATAATAAGTTTAGGCCACGAAGACCATAGATCACTTGTTCTCATATCCTTCTAATCTTCCTTAACCCAAATAAATCCCCACGGTCCAAATCTCAATAATAGATTTAGGCCACGAAGGCCAGAATCCCTTTTCCCCATAATTCTCCATAAAACCCTTAGATCAGCCATAATCACATCGAAATCTACACATAGAAAATTATGAAAAGTTATACTCCCCATACCTTAGTCGATTCAAAGCCCTCTCAAATTTATCTGGGAATCCTTCGAAGCTTTTGCCTCCAATCTCCCTTTTCAGAGCTCTGGCCTCCATTCTTTTCACGGTCTAACAAATGAATCCTAATTCCATCATATTTTCCTTTTTGTTAAACCTAGACTTGGGCTTCACAAATTTAGGGTTTTCCCTTAATACCCTTACTAACTCCTCTTAATGCCTAAATTACCCTTATTTCACTTATATTTATTTTAAATAATAATAATACTAATATTTCCATATTGTATACTATTAATTAAATAAATAATCCAAAATGCATAATTCCCAATAATCTATAAAAACAACGAAAACCACCAAAATACGAATATTCTCAATTGAATAAATAAATTAAAATATTCCAATTAAATTTGGGGTGTTACAACTCTCCCCCACTTAAAGAATTTTTGCCCTCGAAAATTACCTGAAGGAAATAGAGTCAGGTACGACTCCCTCATCTGATCCGCACGCCTCCAAGTCCAACTTTCTCTAGTTGGTCCTCTCAAAACTACCTTTACCAAGGCAATCTCTTTACCTCGAAGTTGCTTCTTGTTCATCAATTTGAACTAGCAACGCTTCAACAATCAGATTATCTCTCACTTGTACACCATCCATATGAATTAATGTACTTCATCAACTTAGACACATGAAACACATCATACAATTTCACAAACGACAGCGGTAAAACAGTCTAACATGCTACTTCTCCCACGCTTCCGCTGCGCCACTCAGATACGGACCAACAAACCAAGGTGTGATCTTTCGAGACTTCAAAGCTCGGCCAACACCAGTTACCGGCGTAACTCTCAAAACACATGATTTCCTCCTTGAAATTCAAGTGCTTTCCTCTTCTTATCATGGTAACTCTTCTGACGACCCTGCGAAACATTAATCTTTTCCTTGGATCCTCTTGATCTTTTCAGTCGTCACGTACGCAATATCAGGTTCGAGTACAACATTCTCGCCTGACTCATATCAACACAAAGGAGTCCTACACCTCCTACCATACAAAGTCTCATACGGTGCCATTCCGATACTAGAATGGTAACTGTCATCGCAGGTAAACTCAACCAACGACAAATAACTATCCCCCGATCCACCTTGATCCAACATACAAGCTCTCAACAAATCCCCTAAAGATTGGAAAGTTCTCTCTGTCTGTCCATATGTCTGCGGATGATAGGCAGAGTTTAACTTCGACATGGTACCCAAAGCGTCTGCAACTCTCCCAAAATCTCGATGTAAATCCCAGATTTCCATCTGATACAATATTCGACGATATCTCATACAGCTTCACAACTTCCTCAATATACATTTCAGCTAGCTTCAACATAGAATGATTAATCCTCATTGGTATAAAACGAGCTGATCTAGTCAATCTATCTAAAATCACCCAAATTAAACCATATCTCTCTCATAGTCTTCGGCAAACCCGACACAAAATCCATGGAAATACTATCCCATTTCCACTCTGGAATATTCAACGGTTTCGTTAGACCCAACGGTCTCTGATGTTCAATCTTCGATCTCTGGCAAGTCTAACCAGCATATACAAACTCAACCACTTCTTTCTTCATCCCTGGCCACCAAAAAAATTTCCTCAAATTCGGGTACCTCTTCATAGCACCGCGATGGATACCTAGTCTACTTCAATGTCCTTCTTCAAGAATACTCTTATTCCACTCAACAACATCTGGAACACAAACTATATCACGACATCTCATGATGTCATTCCCATTAATCCGAAAATCAGCTCTTCGACTTTGATCCATCAAATTCAACCGATTTACCAACTCAAATCAGATTTCTGACCTTCTCAAATCTCATCAAGAATACCACTAGTAAGGTCCCACATACCAAGCTTAACTCCATAAGAAGTCTCTTCACAAGCCAAACTCATATCACAAAATTGCTCAATCAGTTCTAACTCTTTTACCATCATCATCGGTATATGCAAAGATTTCCAAATCAATGCATCAGCTACCACGACTACTCTACCCGAATGGTAATTCAACCAAAAACCATGATCCTTCATAATTCCCAATCATTATCCCTTTCCTCATATTCAACTCTTCCTGATCAAAGAAATACTCTAAATTCTTATGATCACTAAGCATCTCAAATCTCGAACCAAACGAATAATACCTCCAAAGCTTCGACACAAACACAACAACAACCAACTCTAAATCATGCGTCAGATAATTCCTCTTATGTACCTTAAGTTGTCTTAAAGCATAAGCTAAACTTGTTGACGTTGCATTAACACACCTCCCAATCCCATCAACGAAGCATCACAATGTACCACAATGGTTCTGCCGGATTCGGCAAAGTCAAACCTGAGCTGTTATCAGTCTTCTTAAAAGCTCTTGCAACTTTTCTTCATACTTTGCATCCCAAAACAAAAGCTTGAACCTTCCTAGTCCACTGCTTCAATGGCAAAGATGACTTGGAAAAATCCTTCAATGAATTCCAATAACAATCTTCCAACCCAAGAAAACTTCTAATCTCAAATACAGGCTTTTGGAGCTTCCCAATGCTATACAACTTCAACCTTTGTCATGTCAACCACAAACTTGCCCAAATAAATATGGAAAATCCTATTCATACTATACAAACTCACATGGTGCATTAGTCACACCCAAATGGCACTACTAAATACTCATCATGTCCATAACTCGTTCCAAAAGCAGTCTCCTGAATATCTTCAGCCCCCACACGAATCTGATGATACCCAGTTCTCAAATCTATCTTACTGGAGACACTTGCAGCAACCAACTGATCCATCAAACCATCAATCCTTGGAAGTGAACACTTATTCTCAATAGTCCCCTTGTTCACTTATCTATAATCCACCCAAAGCCTTACAGAACCTTCTTAAGCAAATCTTCAAGTTTCCTCTTCAACTCTTTCAATCCCAATGCAGGCATACGATATGGAGCCATCAATGTCGGACTAGTACCAGGAACTAAGTCGATCGCAAACCCCACTTCGCATTCCGGTGGTAAATCACTTGTCTCATCAGGAAAAACCCCCGGACAATAACAATTAATTGGCAACCACCAACTTCCCCACTTTCATTAACACTTGAAGTTTCCATCAAAATAAACATCTCGACACCATCCTGCACTGACTTATCAAAACCATCTGTAAGCAGTTAGCTTAACCCAAAGCAATTCACTGCTCACGCCATCTAAGCTTGCAAGACACGTCTATCCCATCCAACATGACTTCGTCTACTATCAACAAGAGATTAAGGGTGATCAGTCCCTCAAGTTGTCAATAGACAGTCGAAAATCATGATGGGGTATAAACCATCTTTACCAAACTATAAGGGCGTTCATCGACACACTGAGCCACCATTCAACACTTACAGCATCCTGGAGAAGCACAAGCTTCCCCCCCCACTTGATTCGTTCCCACTTCTGCAGACAAAGGTTAGAACAAACATGTACCAACAGTGTTTTCACACACATGTCGCATACAAGGGAACAAACATCATTAGACATCATGGCCGGACGGACCGACCTGCTCTGATACCACTAATGTAACACCCTTTTCTAACCCACAGATATTACGGCAAAATAACACGGATTTCAGAGTAAAATATTAAATTTCATAAAAAGCAACCAAAAAGGGCGTACATTTCTCATGTTACTCAAATTAATTCAATGTTCCGTGTACAACGGGTTTTCTCAAAATACCTCAAACTACACAAAACAGCGGAACTCAAAGGCCTAATCAAGGTTTTCCTCATACGGGAAGATAATCAAAATAAACTCAATAAACATAACTTAACTCAAGAGCCCCAACCCGATGTTACACTATCAGAGCAAGACCCTCTAAGTTGACCAAAGGCCAACAACTCAAAACTTCAAAAGTATTCAACGACATCCACGGCTAAATCTGGTATCTGCACGTTACCCGCGTGGAGGTAACATTCAAACAGGCAGGGTGAGTAAAACAATTCATAATAATCAATGTATAAAAATCAACGTATAAAACGGTGCCATATTCATATTCAACACATTCATACCCTTTAATAGGCCTCGAAGGCCACAATATCATAATTTATACAAAAGGCTCATAAATGCAAATGCAACATAGACTCAATGCATGTGGTACCAATCATCACAGTGCGATGGACACTGGGCCATCAATCCTCCATAGATCCCCATCAATAGGATCGATTCTACTAGAGAATCGGAGCACATTATAACACTTCACATCCACACAATGGGATTGAAGCCAAAGTAATCGAGGTCCTGAACCGAAGTCTGGATGCACATGAATGCATGATGCACATGTCACAAATTATCCGCATAATAACATCATAGGTGCATCATCATTCATCATCATGAAACGTCATGGCTCATCATCATAATCATCATCATACATCACATCATCATAGCACATCATAATAATCATCATCACACATCATGTCATCATATAATTCATCATAATAATCAATATCACACATCATGTCATCATATAATTCATCATAATAATCATCATCATACATCATAGAAATCATCATATAATCATGTATAAATCACATAGAGCTCATAGCCATACTCATATTAACCCATCATGTTATCACATATTATCACATATTAATTCATAATATTATTCCATGTTATCTCATATTAATTCATCAAATTATACTCGTGGTAATCCTCATACTATCACCTATTAATCATATAAACTTCCCAGTCCTACTCGTATTAACTCATCACAGGAATCACAGAATCAAACATCACAGAATCGTTGCACACGATCAGCATTCGTGAAACTCTGCTACGTTCACTGGCATGTTCGCTAGGCGAGTCTGGGGCGAGTTTCTTCACTAGGCGAGTTTGGGAATAACATTGTTCGCTAGGCGAACCATTCTTTGCTAGGCGAACAGTGTGATGACAGCAAATTCTGCTACGCACCAGAACTGATTTCTACCTAAAAGGCTCTGCGATTCACTTACCCAATGCCATCAAAACATCCCTAAGGTCCTACAGCGATAAAGGCACAAAACTTACGGTTCACTAGGCCAATCGCGTAACATATTCGCGCCCAAAATCACAATTTCCCTACAATTACCCTGCAGGCATCTGAGTTACTCACTATCAAATATTCCTACTGGGTTAAGCAAAGTTCAATCAACTTTTTAGCCATGAAGGCCTAGGTTTCTGTTTCCCCCAATCAATTCACGGTTAGATTTGCAATTACAGGTTTAGGCCACGAAGGTCAAAGATCACTATTTATCATCTCTACTTTTAACATCCCTACGGTTACAATCTCCATAATAAGTTTAGGCCACGAAGGCCATAGATCACTTGTTCTCATATCCTTCTAATCTTCCTTAACCGAAATAAATCCCCACGGTCCAAATCTCAATAATAGATTTAGGCCACGAAGGCCAAAATCCCTTTTTCCCATAATTCTCCATAAAACCCTTAGATCAAACCATAATCACATCGAAATCTACACATAGAAAATTATGAAAAGCTATACTCCCCATACCTTAGTCGATTCAAAGCCCTCTCAAATGTCTCCGGGAATCCTTCGAAGCTTTTGCCTCCAATCTCCCTTTTCAGAGCTCTGGCCTCCATTCTTTTCATGGTCTAACAAATGAATCATAATTCCATGCTAGACTTGGGCTTCACAAATTTGGGCTTTTCCCTTAATACCCTTACTAACTCCTCTTAATGCCCAAATTACCCTTATTTCACTTATATTTATTTTAACTAATAATAATACTAATATTTCCATAGTGTATACTATTAATTAAATAAATAATTCAAAAATGCATAATTCCCAATAATCTACAAAACCACCGAAAACCACCAAAATACGAATATTCTCAATTAAATAAATAAATTAAAATATTTCAATTAAATTTGGGGTGTTACAAGGAAGATCTTGGTTCCATGTGAAAAATGCTTTGGAAGTGAGCTATCTTTGAGTGCCTCTAAATTCTCTTCATTTTGTGACACTAACTTGTACCAATCATAAATTGAGATGTATGAATCCAATGTAGGATTTCTTTTAATCAAAAGAAAGCTTGAAAGATGAGGAACAAGTCTCATGTTTGATGGAATATGAGATGGGACTTGCATCATAGTGAGAATTATCATTGAAGTTATATTACAAAAGAGGGGATTTTACACTGAGTATCATATGAAACCCTAATTTAGCAACTTCCTGAACTCTTGAATCTCTTTAACCTAGCCTCCACATGACAATTGAGATAACTTAGGATGACTTCTCATGGCTTCAATGATCAAGAATTAAGCCTTGAGCTCTCTCAAATCCACAGTTGACTTTTGTTGACCAGATGAAACCCTAACATCTTATCCATTGATTGAGATTCTTGCAGATGATTTGTGTGATCATGGGACCTCTATAGGTAACCCTCAAGGTGTGAATTGAACCCTTGAATCATGTCTCATCCAAGGAGATAAACTCATGTGCCTCTACTCATCCTCAAGATAGGAGGTGATACCCACACACATACTTTCACTTCTCAAGAAGCCTTGAGACCAACTCTGATGACAATAATGACTTGGTGCCTTGAAATTGTACCCTTGCTTGAACTTTTAACATGAAGCTCCTCTCTTGAGTAGTAAATACAAAATTTTGATCCCTTGTCTAGAACCAATGCTATGCACAAATGCTAATGCAAGATTCTATGAAACACAAGCCAAGATAGAAGAAAAGATTGGGCAAATTTTGGGGTGCAACAACCCCTTTGTTGATTTGATCAAGTTCAGATTCATCATTTGTAGGTTTCACACTTGTACTGATGTCAGTAGCATCTTCTTAAGTGTCACTTACAGATGTTCCAACATCTTCTAGAGCATCATCTTTTTTATTCGCACCTGTGTCAACAACCACCACATTTATAAACTTCATCACTACTTTAGTTCTGGAGTTAAACACCCTATAAGCTCTACTGGTGGCAGAGTACCCCAAAAATATTCCCTCGTCACTTTTTGGATTCATTTTTCTTCTCTGTTCATGATCTTCCAAGATGTTACACTTACTTCTAAATACATGAAAGTATTTGACAGTAAGTTTTCTTCCTTTCCACACTTCATATAAGGCAGTAAACATTCCTTTCCTTAAGGTCACTCTATTATGAATATAACAGGCAGTGTTCATATCTTTCGCCCAAAAGTGGTAGGGTAGTTTTTTGGCATGAATCATAACCCTACCAGACTGTTGGAGAGTTCCATTCCTTCTTTCCATAACTTCATTCTGCTGAGGAGTGATGGGAGAGGAGAATACATGATCAATTACTTCAGATGAACAGAATTATACAAATTTGCTGTTTTTAAATTCCTTCCCATGGTCACTTCTAATTCTAATGATGTTACCCTCCTTTTGTCTTTGAAGTTTCTGACACAAATCTTTGAATACTTCAAACACCTCAGACTTCTCTCTGATAAAATTCACCTAGGTGTATCTTGAATAATCATCCACAACCATATAGACATACTTCTTTCCTCCAAGACTCTCCACCTTCATAGGTCCTATCAAGTCCATATGAAGAAGCTCTAACACTTTTGAAGTAGTCAGAGTTGGAGCATCTGATGTGACATTTTAATTTGTTTCCCAATTTGGCACTCCCCACAGATTTTTCCTTCTTCTATCTTCAGCTTTGGAATCCCTCTAACAACTTCCATAGAGATAATCCTATTTATTCCCTTTAAATGAAGATGTCCAAACTTTTGATGCCACAATTTAGCCTCATTTTTTTTTGGTTAGCAAACATGTGGAAGAGTAACTTGAGTCTTGAGGAACCCATAAATAACAGTTATCCTTAGATTTGGATCCCTTCATAATCACTTCACCCTTCTCATTGGTTACCATACATTTAGATTTAGTAAAATTGACCTTGAATCCTTGATCACACATTTAACTGATGCTGATAAGATTGGCAGTCAGTCCTTTAACAAGCAGAACATCATCAAGATTTGGAACCCTTGAACAATGCAGCTTTCAAACCTCCTTGATTTCACCTTTGGCCCCATCACCAAATGTTACATAGCTGGTTAAGTGAGATTTAACATCTACCAATAAGTTCTTGACCCTTGTCATGTGTCTTGAACAACCACTGTCAAAATACCATTCTTCCTTGGCTGAGACTCTGAGAGAGGTGTGAGCTATAAGATTGGTAGTAGTAGCCTTGGGAACCCATTGTTGCTTGACAGAAGTAGCCACCTGATTAGGTATAGGCTGAGGAGAAGGCTTGGGTTATCCACAAAGCTTAAAGCTGAAAGGATTTATGTGACCAAAGCGACCACATTAGTGACACCTCCAACGATTGAACCTTCCTCTAGGCTAATTGAATTGTCTTCTGCCATGATGTTGAGACACTTGATTTAACATCTTTGGTTTAGGTCTAGGAGGAATAACATCAGTAATAGGTTTCTTCCCTTTATTAAGTACCGTTGAATCATTAAATCCAATTCCACTCTTATCTCCAACCAACTTTCCAACCTGAAGGATCTCACCAAGTGTATCAGACCCACTGTTCAGCATCCTAATTGACTTGGTCATTCTGTCAAGTTTGGAGTTTAGCAGAACCACATCACTTTCCAACTTCGATATAGTTACCAAATTCTCTTTCTTTTCAGCCTCTATTTGAATTATAATCGTCTCCTGTTTTTCTCCCAGTTGACACTTCTGACACACAACTCTCTACAAAAGGCAACTAGTTCATCATAGGTAACTTCTTCATCACAAGAATCTTCATTAGAGTCACATCTTCTAATTAGGGATGTTACATGCTTGGCAAATTCTTCTTCAGGCTCACTTCCAGAGTCCTCATTAGACTAAGACACGAATAGGCCTTTCTTTTGTTTCTTGAGATATGTAGGACACTCAGCTCTAATGTGGCCAAATCCTTCACATCCATAACACTGAACCCTATTACCTTGAGTGGATTTTTCCTCAACTCTTGTTTTTCTTTCAGAGTCATTAGACTTACTGATGTTAGATGAGTTGTGCTTGACATTAGGTCTAGACTTCCTATTCATCCTTTTCATTAACCTGCTAAATTGCCTTCCAAGTAACACTATGTCATTTGATATTGCTTCATCATATCCAAATTACATTCATCCTCTCCATCTCCAGCATTGGATACAAAAGCTATGCTCTTGCTTTTCTTTTCATATCTGTCATTAATGCCTAATTCAAATGTTTGGAGAGATCCAATAAGTTCATCCACTCTCATCTGGCTGATGTCCTGAGCCTCTTCTATGGCAGTAACCTTCATATCAACCCTTTTGGGAAGAGATCTGAGGACTGGATGCATTGGTTATCTCAAGAATATTCATATGAAAGTCATTAATGCTTTCATCATCTTTCATCCTCAAGTTCTCAAACTTTGTAGTGAGTAGCTGAAGTCTTGACATCTTCACCTTAGATGTACCTTCATGATTAATTTTCAATATCTCCTAATCATCTTTGGCCACCACACAAGTGTTAATCAATATGAAAATGTTCTTGTTCACTCCATTGAATAGTGCATTCAGGGCTTTGGAATTTCCCAGAGCTAATTCGCCCTCTTCTTTAGTCCATTCTTCTTCAGGTTTTAACTCATAGGCCTTCTTTCCATCCTTGTCCAGAACAACAGGATGTTTCCATCCCTTTATCACAGCTTTCTAGGACTTGTTGTCTATAGACTTCAGAAAGACCACCATACGCTCTTTCCAATAGTCATAATTGGTTCCATCTAGTATAGATGGTCTATTAAAAAATACTCACTCCTTGCCCATTGAACTAGAAAGTATCTTCCCTAGATCTCACCCAGACACAGAGGAGGGTGCCAGCTCTGATACCAATTGAAATTCTAGTATCAGATATGAGATGTCGAAAGTAATGTCACAATATTAATATCTGAACTGATATTATATAAAGAACAAGGTAAACACACAATAAGAAAGCAATAAATAACATAAGCAATTCTTAACCCGGTTCAGTGCAACGACACCTACATTTGGGGGCTACCAAGCCAGGAAGGTGTAACACCCAAAAATTTTCCCATTTGTTTCAACCGTGACTGGCTTATGTTCCATTCTTTTGCATTTAGCATTTTTTCATATCATGGCATTGGCTCTTGAGACATGGGATTAAGGTGTTTCTATGGCTCGAGGTTCTTTTATTGCAGGTTTTTAAGTAGCAAGCATCTGAGGTTTCAACGGTTATTTTATTCAGCACTCAAACACTCGATTTTATTTTCCAGTAGGTTATTTTGAGCACAGGAGACAATTCGCAGGATATTTCAGGCATTTTACAGGTACAATATCAAAAGACAAATTTCAGAGGCTTAACGTGGCTCAGAACGGGTGGCAATTGGTGATTTTCCAAGTTTCCCTCCACATGGCGCCAAAAATTTGAAATTTTGAATGTGATAATCGGTTACCACAATCGAGGTATTCGATTACCTCATACAAAATTTTCAAAAATGCTTCAACTCTAAGCACTGCAGAATTTCCAATCATTTTCACCCCTTGATTTCACATGTGCATCATTGGAACGATCTAGAATTGATTCATTTTCTTAAATTCCCTCCAAAAATTCAAACACTCCATTCCTAATTTCCATTCCTCACACTAACCCACACTCCAAACCAAACTTAATTCCTAACCTAGGGATTATTTAACTAAACTTACTCCAAACCTCACTCATTCACTCTAATTTTCTCACCTCAATTTCAGAATTTGCTATAAATTCTCTCACTTTTTCATTCTCTACCTTCAGCTTCAATCTTTCACCAAAGCTCCATATTTATAGATTCATAAATTGTGCATTACAATTTGTGAATTCTTGAGCTAAGCCTCCACTACTTCATCATTCTTGATTCAATTTTACATTTGAAGCTTGTTTGGATTTAAATTCAAGCTTTTGGAAGCCATTCTTGAAGGAGCTTTGAAGCAAGTTCATCACATTGCTTGGATCTTGAGGTTTCTTGCTACGATCTTGGATTTCCTATGGAGATCTGTCCATTTTCATTTGCAACACTCACTAAAGCAAATCTCAGCTTTGTAGGTTGGTAAGTTTCAGATCTATACTTGATTTAACTTAATTTCAGCTTATGCAATGTAGATCCTTGGCTTGTTGTTGATATTTGATCCATTGCTTGCTTTGATCTTTGATCTTTGATCTTGTGGTTTGATTGCTAGAATTGGTGTTTGATTGTTGTAATATGATGTAATTTTCATGCATAATTAATTGGTTGATCATTTGGATGTTTGAATAAGTCATTTGCAGCTAAAAATGCTTTTTGGAAGTTGATTTTCTACCACTGTCTCAATGGTAATCAATTACCATTATCAGGGTAACTGATTACCCTGTTCAATTTTGCATAATTTTTTAGTTTTTCAAAAGGGTAATCGGTTACCCATATACTGGTAAACGATTACCACTAAGACAGAATGTGATTTTCTTGCTTTTTCTTGCACGTTTGGGTTCTTTTTCACTCTTAATCTTCATGGATTGATGCTATGCATTTTTGTGGATTGTTTTGGACCTGTTTCACCTCACGTGACAATATGTTTGAGTTTTCTTTCGACGCGCGACTTTTGGTTTCCGTAACGCATGTGCACGATTCGTTCATTTTGCATTCTTGATACATGATCATGTTGCATAATCCTTTGTGCCACTGTGGTTGCTTGTTCTAGATGTTTACATTGCTGGAAATATGATGCATGTTCATGTTTTGTTTCCTATTTCATGATTGCGTGTTTTTTTTCAAGTGATTAATTGTTTAATTATCCACGTTTCTTTTGATGAATGCTTAAGTATGCGACTCTATTGGAACTTTTTTATGCTTAATTGCTTGGTGCTTAATTGTCCACACATATGAATCAATTGCTCTTGCTTGATGCTTGTTTATATTTGCAATTCATGTGTGGATGCATGATTATGCTTGGTGTGTGGACATGTTCATCATTTGATTGATCGATCTTGGATGGATCTTTGTTATTATGCAGTTACATGATTGTACATGTTTGATGCCTATTCATGAGCATTTGTCTTGATGCAGCATGCTGCCTTGGTGAATACATGTCTGTTGTGCAGAATAGTAGCTGCTATATGTTGTTTTGTTTGATGTGCTTCCTTTTACACCTGTTTCTGCCTGAATGCATGAGCTGTTAAAAGCTGTTTTGCTTGTGTGCTGGATTTTATTGTTGTTTGGTGCAGGAAGCGCTATTGTAGCCACTGTTTTTGCTTTGTTTTCTTTGTTTTGGCTTGTTCTTGCATGCTCCCTTAGGGCCTTCTAGTCCAAATAAACTTTTGATTAAGCTTGAAGTAGGATATACATTAGGAGTTCAATCCATGCATAATAACATTAGGTTAGTCCCTTTTAACCTCAACCTTAGGTCCACTTTTGCATGCTAACATAAGGATAGAATTTCCTTCCGCATCCTAACCTCAGGGCCATTTTGCATGACAACGTTATGACCGAGTTTCCCCTTAGACCTTCTGTGCGTATTCCTTTTCTTCTCTCTCAAAACAAAAACAAAACACCTAATAAATATGATGTGCATTGTGCGCCACGAGCCTTAAGCACATGGGAAAAGATGAGCGGATGCATTTCTAACCTCATCTTAGGGTACTTTGCACGCGAGATGTTTGGATCGTTAGCGCGAAGTACTCGATCCTATGTTATAGACTTTAGTGCGATGCGCATTTCAAACAAAGCCAATTCACTTATTTTTAAAACTCACAAACAAATTGAAAACCATTTTATCCTTTGGGATTGTTTGTCAAAATCATTTTCAGAAAATAACGGGTTATTTTTCCGTTCTATCGCAAACAAGCATCGACCCTAACTACTGGAACACGAACTTAACGTCGCTCATAAAAAACACTAAGAAACATGTGGTTAGCTCAACTACGACTGCTACGATTTCTCATTCCAAATGAGGATACGTAGGCACAAGACGAAGATGTCTTGGCAAGCAACCTTCCCCCCATCTACCCGTAGTTTTCCGAACTACGTTGACTATGACTTTCCCATTCCACGAGGGAATACGTAGGTATAGGACGGAGATATCCTATCAAGTCTCTTTTTCTTTTCTTTTTTTGTTCTCGTTTCCATTTAGAAGTAGGATTTAGATGACACACCCTTTTGATTAGACAACAAGCATGGATCCCATTGAGTACAACGGACACGAGGGGGTGGTAATACCTTCCTCTTGCGTAATCGACTCCCAAACCTAAGATTTGGTTGCGAGACCATGTCTTGTCCCTTCTTCAAGATTTTCTTTGATCGTTTCCTTTCCCTTCGTCAGGATAAATAACATTCGGTGGCGACTCTTCTGTTTTTTTTTCTAGGGTTTTTTGGTAGTTGCGATATCGGGTGACTCTGCTGGGGACTCTGGTTCCCTATGTGAGTCAATTCTAGTGCTTGTCTGTTTCTGTTCATTTGGTGTTTACTTTTGTGCATATGTATGATGTATCTCTTGGACCTTATCTATTGTATATTATTGCATTCGCATTTTGCATTTGATTACTATTATCATATTTCCCTGTTGCTGCTGTGTTGTTGGGTTGGGATTATTCCACGAGAGATAAGCCCAATACCCAAGATTGAGTACACAAATAGGATTAGAGTGGACTCTTTTTGACATGCGTGGCGTTTGACACGTACCGTTAGCTTGAGTTCGCATTCAGACGAGGTTTTTTAGAGGATGTTATGAACTGCATTTTATGTAGTAACTAGGATGGTCTGATAGGAGCTTATGACTCAGGAGACCGTTCATGGGAAATTATTTAAGGCCTCCTTGATTGATGGTGATGCTAAACCAGAAATGCTGAACATATCATCATTTCTTGACCTGAGAGTTCGTGATACTGAGGACCTGCTAGGATGCCTTTGCATAAGACTAGAACCCACATGTGAGAAGGGATGGGTTTTACAAGAAACCTTGACTTTCAACCAACCCGATTTTCTATTTTTCTTATCAGTATGGATTTATCAAACTTATATTCTGGTATTCTGATTATTCAGTGTTCTGGTATTCTAGATTTCTTGTCAGAGCGGAATTTTGGTTTTATTCTGTCAGCAACACAAATGTTATTCTAAACATATTGGGTACCTTGATCCCATGGTTGCATTTGCATAATCATACCTTTATTTTAAAATTCATGTTTGTTTGTTCCCAGGGTTTGTATCTTATCTTTGATTCTCGTTGGCAAGATCTTCACAAATGGGTAGTGGAAGGAAGGACACTATCAGTTACAAGTTTCAGTCACCAAATTTGAGTCTGATCTGTAACCTGATTGCCAAAACTACTTAGAGAAATTTGGAGACTTTCAAAGAAGATTACGGGAGGATTCTCAACTTGTTGCGTACTGTTACAGATTATGAGAAAGGGGTTGTACATACCTTGCTACAATTCTACGATCCTGCTCTGAGGGACTATCACATGGCTCCTACTCTGGAGGAGTTTTCTCTCAATTTGGATATCTCGGTTAAAGATCAAGTGCCTTTCCATGAATCTATGGAAGTTCCCAATCTAGAAGCTATTTCCAGCACTCTTTATTTGAGCTCGTCTATGGTAAATGGTCATTTTCAATCCAAAGGAGGTTTATCTAGTTTTATACTAAGTTTGTTGGTGAGTGAAGACATGGAATATACAAAGGCTTATAGTTGGACTACTTTAATGCCATACTGACTTTATGCATTTATGGAACTGTTCTCTTCCCTAACTTTCCAGGTTTCATAGATATGAACTCCATTCAAGTTTTCATGATGAAGAATCCCGTGCCAACATTCATTGGTGATGTATACCACTCAGTGCACTCAAGGAGCTTTAAGAAGAAAGATGGAATTCTTTATTGTTATGTTCCTATCATCTACAAGTGGTTCATGAGTCATCTCCCTCGTGATGGCACTTTTGTTGATACTAAGGACTCTCTGAATTGGGCAGAAGGGGTAATGGGCCTTGTCGTTAAAGATATCCAATGGTTTGATAGAAGGTTGCTGAGAGTAGAAATGATTTATAGTTGTGGAGAGTTTCCCAATGTCCCTCTCTTGGGAATAATGGGTGGAATCAATTATAATCCATATATTGCTAAAAGATAGTTGAGGTATGCATTAAGGGTTCCTCCAACAGATGAAGAGGTGAAAGAATATTTGTTTACAATGGGACTGTAAATCCTGAAGTTATGAAGAGAGTTGTGAAAGCCTGGGGAACTATTTAGAGGAGAGGAAAACCCTTTCTAGGTAGAAGTGACTGCAAAACGTATCCTCCTTATGAAGAGTGGTTGCAAAAGAGAGTGGAAGTCGTTCTCTTGCCTTTTCCAGTAAAGACTCTTCAGTATCTGTTGGCCATTGAACAAACAACTACAATGGAGATTTGAAAGTATAACAAAATTTGGGCAGAAAAGGAAGAATTGCTCAAGGAGAATGAGGAACTGAAGAGGGAAATTAGCCAGCTGGGGCATGATCGAAATGAAGTTGTCTATATAGCTAAAGTGAAGACAGATATATCGGCCAAAAAGGAGAAAGATCTGTCAGAGGAAGTCAAGAACAGAGAGAGGATATGCCAAGATCTGAAGAGCGCCAACAACATCTTGCAGCAGAGAAAGAAAGATCTGGATAAAGCTCGCCTTGAGATGTCCAAATTCAACAATGAATGGAACGCCACATTGACGTCCCACAAGAGGAAAGAAGATGAACTTTGTGATTAGATTGAAAATTTAAAGCTACAACTCAGGAACAAGGAAAGAGGGGTTATAACAGAATCATCTCACAGGTGCAGAAGTGAGAAGCAGCTCAAAGAGACCTTGTCAACCCTTGAGGAGCTCAAGATTTGAGCAGGATTAAAGAAGCCTAAGCTCGAGGATCCTAAACTTGACGATGTCTTCAGTGAAGATGCTTGGAAGGAACATTGCTGATATCTAGGAGAGATCATACACAGGAGAGATGTTCTCGTTCAGGTGCTATTCAAAGAGATTTAGACTTGGTGCAAGGAGCATAGTGGATAGGGAGGTCTGTCTATGGTAGATTTTGATGATTTGTCTTAGTGGCTTTCTTTATTTTGTATTTGATCACCACTAGGCTTGTTGGTTGGGATCACTGGTTCTTGTATTTGGCTATCTTTTTAAGTATGGATTGTATGTAATGACTGGTGGTTAATCTTATTCTCTAATCTATGAATAGCTCTTATTGGTGTTCTGTCTATCTCTGGTGTTTGTTATTACTTTTAGAAACTGGAATCAAGGGGTAGATCGCCTTGGAAATATTCAAACATGCTTGCATTTGCATTGCATATTCATTTGCATAATAGGTGTTCCTGATGGATTTATTCTCATCTCTGTCTAGTTTCTCTTCAGCAAGATTGCAGACCTTAGTTTTCACAGGTATTCTACTAGAGGAAATCAACGAAGAGTAATGGAACAAGTAAAAACTGAACTTCAAGTGGTCTGAAACCGCATGACCCAATTCATGGAGTTAATACAGAACATGGCCTAGGGGCAAGAACAGTTAAGAACCTTGGTCCAACCTTTGATTTCTCGTGTTGATGAAGATGGTATTGTTCATGGTGGTGCTGGTGTGGTTCCTCCGCCTAGAGGTGCTGTTGGTGGTGCTGGCCCTTAGGGTGAAGGTATTCCTGGTGTTGTCATTCCTCCAGAAAAAGGTGTAGTTGGTGGAATTCCTAGGTTAGTTGGTGGAGGGGGAAGTGTGTGTGCTCTAAATGGCGTTGATGTCCAACAATGGGAAGATGATCATCAGGAGGATGCTTCTTCCATGTCTGACTTGGATGTCGGTCTCCCATCTGAGGCTGATAAGAAATATAACATGATCGGAGAAAGGATGCGCGCATATGAGAACCATAACACTTTTTATCTCGACATTACTGTTACACCCCAAAATTTGACCAACATTTATTTACCCATCAAGAGTTATATGAGACTTTGAAGCTAGCCAAGAAGGTAATTCAAAGGTTCAAAGGTTGATATCTTTGTCAGAGAACTCAAGAGATCCTCAGAGAGATTGGTTGAAACCAAGGTTGTGTGTCTCATAACTTGAGAGTTGTGGGAGCTCCTCAGATGATTCCGAGACTATGAGGATGGACTTGAAGATTTGAGAAAGCTTGTGAGATGTCTTGAAAGCCATCATGGAGCCTATAGAGGTCATTGTACAAGAATTCAGAAGATTCAGCCATGAGTGGTGGAATTAGGGTTTGACTGGGTCAACCCTAGGTCAACTGATGATTTGGAGAGGGTTGAGACCTAATCCAAGAGCCATGTGATCATGGAATGATGCATTGAGATGCTATAAGGATGATTCCTAGACCAACTCATCATGATTGAGGAGTTTGAGAAGTTTCAAGCTAGGGTTTCTAAGGCTCGACAGTGTAAAATCCCCTAGTTTGATCCCTATCTTCAAGGCAGTTTAGCTCAAGATGTGATTGTCATATCATCTTCCCCACAACATGAATGTTGTAGAGCTTGCTCTTAGCTTTAATTTGAGTACTAGAAGTCCTTGATAGGATTTGTAGAGCTCAAGTTATGACTTTGACAAATTACAGGTCATCTGAGGTATGTGAATCTGGGTCCTTGAAAGTCACCCAACTTGCATCCAACTTTTGCCCTAGTAGGATGATTCCTATGGATTCTTGGTCAACATGAATGTTGAAGAGCATCTCCTTATATTTCTAGATAGTACTATAAGTCCTTCATAGGATTTCTAGAACTCAAGTTATGGCTTTGACAAGTCAAGGGCATTTTGGTCATTTGGAGGTTATAGGTCATTTCAAGCATAAGGCCATATCTCCTAGTTCCAAGCTTCAAATGGAAAAATCTTCAACATCAAACTTGCTTAGAATGATGTTTTAAGGCTAGTAGGGAGGTCATGAGATGTTGAAAATGCTTGTATTAAAAAGTGATAAAAATGGCCTAAAATGGAGGCATAAGTTAATTAAGGTGAAATTGAAAATTGGAAATCACAAGCTATAAGTCCAAACCATGTCATATAATAGGTCATTTTGACTCCAAATGACATTCTAAGAACAATGGTTCAGCCACAATTTTGATTTGGGGCTTGGATCATAGGGCTGCTTTGGAATTGGCTTACTTGCATCTTAAGGTACCAAAGCAAAACTCAAAAGAACTCAATGTACAAGTTGGTTATGCATTGTAACTCATCATAAATCTCATTTGGGGAGAAATTCAAGTCAGTTGCAAGGGTTACAAGGAGCTTGGCATGAGATAGCATGTAAGGAGAATTGGATTCAAAATGTCATGACATGAAAAGTTCAATTTCTCATTGGATGATCCTAGATGGTTCTAGATGATTCTAAACCACTCTATATAACAAGTGTAACTTGCTCAGATGCAAGGTTGGTGAGAATTGGTGCAGAGAAGAGAGAGTGAAATCAAGAATCTTCCATTGCAAGTCAAGTTCAATTTCTTCATTCTTCTTCATTTCCATTCATTATTTCCACACAAACACATTCTATACATCATAGTGAAGCTGTGCAGATTGAATTGAGATCAAATCCATGGAGAATTGAAGAGTTGGTGATTGAAATTTCAAGGTGGCAATTCAAAATCGGTTTCCAAGAATCAAGCATTTTCAACCATTCTTTTTGCATACAGAAGCTAGAAGACTACTCAGTGAAGGAATTGGGAAAGATTGAAGGCCTGAATTGAAGGATTTCTCCATCTGTTCACTTGATTTCACCAGGTTTGCAAATTCTTCCCTACATCATTATTTAAGCATGGATAGGTTGATTTGTTAGTGTAGAATTGTTAGAGACCAATAGGTGATGGATTTTGGAAAGTTAGAAAGCAATTGGTGAAGATTGGATAGTGGACACCATTTCTGTTTGGCCTTGTATCTTGTTGAATATTGAGAGATAAGCTTAGTTCAATAGCAAGAAATGTTCAGGGAAGCATGAGGATGAGATTAGGACCATTAATTTCAAGAATTGTTAAGATTGGTGACTGAGTATATTTTGGATCTTGGATCGGGTTCATTGATTTATGAGGTTTCAGTTGATTTTAAGGGTATGGTCGTGTTCAGCATGAAAAATGGAGTATGTTAGTGCTTTGTATTGTTGATTTTGATGGAGAAATGAGAGAGCACGAGTTGAGGAAGATGAAGCTCCATGTCTGCATTTCCATGGAGGTTTCTTAGAACCCTAGCTCAAGGTTGATGATGATGTTGCAGCCATCAGATGCTAGCTTGACCTTTGACTCTTTCTGAATCCAACGGCCCATGTTCAATTTCATTTTGGGAGGGAAGCCAGAAACGCCTGAAACGCACCGTTTCATTAAACGGTGGTTCTTGGGCTTAAGTGATTATTGATACCCACACCCCCTTCATGAGGCCCAATCCATTTTGCACTATAAATCATTGCTATTCTCACCGCTGATTTCTCATTTTCTTTATGTTTTCTAATTGTTTTCTGATTTAAATTTTGGGCCCAGCGCGTGTGCTATTTGAACCCCCCAGTATGGGCCCAAGCACATTATGAACTATGTTTTGTTACTGATTGCACCCCATTTTCATGTTTTCATTTCATTTTATTCCATTTTTCATTAATATTAGAAAATTCATATCAAATGGAAAATTAATGATTTTTTAGTGGGAATTTTTGCTCCCATTTCATATTCATGTCTAGAAAAATATAAAATAAAAATATTTTCCTTTCATGCATTTTTGGTATTTTTTGTATATTTTCTACTTTTATTGCATTTTATTTCTTTTATGTTGATCCATGAATTTGTAGAATTTTGTTTAGGTAGTTCCCTTAACATTTTTAGGCCATTCCTTTAGGATAGTTAGATATAAGTTTTAGCTTCCCCCTGGATTTATTCCATAATTTTGTGATGAATTTTAGGATAGTTTTGATTAGATGACATTAGATTGTGTAGAATAAGGTCAAACTTCAACATAGGTCCATAATAACTTTAGATTTTGGGTTTTTAGGACAAATTAGACTATGGGGCATATAAGGGTATTAAGGGTAGGTATGTAGGATCCCTTAGAAATTATATTAGGATTTAATATAGTAGTATACTATTTTTGGATGATTTTTGTAGTTGATGATTGTTTGTGTTGCCCTTGTGGGCTTGAATTTTTGTTTGCTTTGTGGGCTTGGAGAGCTTGGTATTGTTCTAAGGAGCATTGAGGAGCATAGTAGAAGACTTGAAGATGCATTGAGGAGCTTGAGAGCTTGATCTTGTTTGTTTTGTTATTATTTTAGGATTAGGGATTAGGAAGAGTTTAGACTTAGATAACTTCTTTCTTAAACATGGATGGTATCTTTCACCTCCATTCCTCCCTATGATTAAAAGTCCTTCCATGGTATACACCTCTCTCCTTTGGAGGGATAAGTGATGTACCTAGGAAGTAGAACTTTTGAGGGAACCATTCCTTTGATGTTGAGCCCTTATAGGTCACCTTTGGTGGTCAATAAGTAGTTCAATATCCCCAGCTTATCCAGTAAGTGATTTCCTCTTGTTTGATTGTCTTGAGAGATGCAGAGCTTGAGTGTGGAGATGAAGACTTCATTGAAGAATGTTGAAGAGGATGAATCCTTGAGTATTGCCATTCCAGCTGAAGCTTGAAGAGCAACAAAAGCAAGTTGATACTTGAAGACCCCTGAAGATTAGATGAAGCCTAAAGGTGGAGCTGATCAAGAAGCTAAAGCTTAAAGGGAGAAGATAAGTTGAAACTTATGTTGAGGGGTAGAAACCTGGAAAGGCAAATTGATATTTGTCAAGAATGATTGAAGTCTGAAGACTGAGTTGCTGTTGGAAGAGCTGAAGCTTGGAGTTGAGAGAGGAGTTGATCTGCTTTCTTCTTTTCTTTTCTGTATTGATGTGTTTTGTTTGACTTGTTTGATGCATTAGAATAAGTCCATGTCTAGAATAGGTAGAATCTAGGAGCATGATTGCACTAGAGGTTGAGTTGCTCCCTTTGCTTGTATTGTTACTGTGTGGCTTTGCTTGCGGGTATTCGGTAGAGCCCAGCTCCCTTGCCCATGTGGTTTTTGTTTGCCTGATGGCATTTTATTTCATTTTATCTGTATGATTGCAGTTTACTATTATTGCTTGATAGCATGTTTTATATTTCAGTATGATTACTGTTATCCATTCTGGCTTGAGGTTGAGATGAGCTTGTGGAGGCTGAAGCCCCACACACATTTCCTCCCTCACTTGCATTGCATGCATTTTACTGTTAAGCTGATGCTTTGTCTGTTTTGGTGTATCATTGACATGATCCCTTAGGACTCTCATTTCCTTTGATAAGGAATTGATGATAGAACTTTAGGTTGAAACCTATGCATGACAACTTTTAGGAGTTCCCTGTTCAAACCTTGACCATAGGATGAATCCATGGCATGACAACAGTAGGACTTGATAGTCTCCCTCCTAGTTGGGCTTGTTCTCTTCTCATCTCAAAACAGTTTAAGATACAGTAATCATGAATGATTTATTTCGTACGTTACGAGCCTTAAGCTATCTGAGAAAGGATTGTGGGAGAGTTTCTTTTCCACAGTTTGGATGTTTAGTATGGTACCCTTTAGGTGACATGCGACACATTCACTCTCAGGTCATAGTCTCTAGTGCGATTGAAATCGCAAACACAATAAAAAACACTTCTTTCATAAAAGACAGGAAATAAACCGTAGTTTCCTGAACTACGTGAGCTCTGATCTCTCATACCTGTGTAGAGTACGTAGGCACAAGATGGCGATGTCTTGGTGAGCTACCTTCCCTCATAACCCGTCGTAGGCCGAACTATGTTGACTCTGATTTCTCATTCTCTGATGAGAATACGTAGGCATAAAGTGCGACGCTTTGCCGAGTCATTTTCTTTTCTTTTTCAGCCAGCCTTGATAGGTAGATAGAATAAAACCAACCCGTCCAAGTAAACACAACAAGCGTGGATCCCGTCGAGTACGACGGACGTGAGGGGTGCTAATACCTTCCCCTTGCGTAACCGACTCCCGAATCCGGACAAAGGTTGCGACGACCTTGTCTTACCCTTTTTCGTCAGGTTTTTCCGATCGTTTCCTTTCCCGCTCTGAGGGATAAATAACGAAAGGTGGCGAATCTTCTGTCATGCCGGCACCTTATTTTCGCGCAAGCGACAGCTGGCGACTCTGCTGGGGACTCCAACGGTTCCCTACGAGAGTCAATCCTAACGCTTGTATGTTTACTTGTTGGGTTGCGTTTATTTATCGCATTTTACTTCTCGCACTTTATTTCCCACATTTTATTTTCAGTATGATATGATTATTTGTGCTGTTGTGGGATGGGAGTTCTGATGAGTGAGAAGCCAGACCCAGGCTTGAGTGCACTATAGACTTAAAGTGGAAATTAGTGGGCGCGTGCTTTCCTTGCAGGCACTAGTGTCTCATGAAATCCACGCTCAGACGAGGTTCATCCGGTTGGCTTCTCTTTCAACCCTTTGGGTTGAGACGGTTGCTGGTTTGGTGGATTGTCGACTCTGGGGACCGATCATTTGTGATTCAGCCGAGTGAGGCCGCTTCATGAGCTGGTGATGCCACACCTTCTGGGTATCGTATCACCCCTCTTGAAAGTCTGTGACGCTGATGAACGCATAGGATGCCGTACCTTGAGTCAGTTTAGGTCCATACCTGTGAGCAGGGTTGGGTTTATTGCAGGAAACTTTGACCTTCAGACTACCTGGTTTTCTTGACAGTGAATCAGTTTTGTTGGTACCAGGGTTTCTCAGTTGCAGATATGTCTGTTCTTGACAGAGCAGGTTTTGATCAGAGGATCTTATCATCAGGTGTATGTCTGTTCTTGATAGAGCAGGTTTTGATCAGAGGATCTTATCATCAGGTGTATGTCTGTTCTTGATAGAGCAGGTTTTGATCAGAGGATCTTAGCATCAGATGTGTGGCTGTTCTTGATAGAGCAGAGTATTGTCATCAATTGTTTGTTCTTGATAGAGCAGATTTTTGGCGTCTGAAGATCTCATCAGCAGATGTTGTTTGTTCTTGATAGAGCAAATTTTTGGGGTCTGAAGATCTCATCAGCAGATGTTGTTTGTTCTTGATAGAGCAGATTTTTGAATGGGGTCTGAAGATCTCATCAGCAGCTGTACGTTTGTTCTTGATAGAGCAGATTTTTGATTTGGGGTCTGAAGACCTCATCAGCAGATATTTCTTGATCATACATCTGAGGTCCTTATTATCAGACATTTGTTCTTGACAGAGCAGAATTATGATCCTGTGTATATGGTCCTATCAGATGGTTGTTCTTGGCAGATCAGATTTGTGGTCCTACATCGGGGTTTTCTTCTTATCAGTGGTTTTTGATACAGAATCTCCGCGGCAGCAGTTGCTTTGGCCCCCTATTGCATGATTGCATTTTGCATTAGTTTGCATGTTCATTTGCATTTCATTAACGTGTGTCTGTGTTGCAGGTACCGTTTTCCCCGATCCAGGATTTCTTGCCTCCTATTGTATTGTTATGGGCTCTCTGAGGAAGACCGTGGCTTACAAGCTCCCTGTCCCCGATATGGTTAAGCTGACTGGTTTGATAGCTCTAGCAAATGATTCTATGAAGGACGAGTTCAGAAAATCTTATGGAAGGTTGCTCAGTTTGGTTCATAAGCCTTCTGTGTTCGAGTTGAACGGGTTGCACGCTCTGCTGCAGTTCTACGACCCTCCGCTGAGATGTTTCACTTTTCAGGACTTTGTTCTCGCACCTACGCTGGAAGAGTATGCTGATTTGCTAGGTGTGCCTATCAAGAGGCAGATGCCTTTTGTTCATATGGATGCTGAGCCTGATCTGGCTGGTTTAGCTCCTTCACTTCACTTGGACGCCTCCGAGTTAGTGTTGACTAGTTGGAACAAGGTTCCTGGGTTCTCCTTGCAGTTTCTGGTGGGTAAGGCTCAGCAGTGTGCCAAGGACGGATGTTGGGTCGCGTTCAATTCCATCATCGCTCTATGCATATACGGCATTATTCTGTTCCCCAACATGCCCGATTTTGTAGACTTTGATGCGTTTCACATCTTTGCTTCAGGGAATCCAGTCCCTACCTTGATAGGAGATGTTTATCATTCAGTTCACTACAAAAACGAGAACAGGAGGGGGAAGAACGTCTCGTGTTGCGTACCCTTGCTGTACAAATGGCTTGATAGCCATCTGCCCAAGAGGGGTCCTTTTGTCTTGTCTGCAGCCACAGCTGAGTGGCCTGAGCGTCTGATGAGTTTATCTGCAGAGGATATTGATTGGTTCGACAGAGACAGGTTGGGTACTGAGGTGATCTTCAGCTGCAGCGGGTTTCCAAATGTACCTTTGATAGGTAAGAAGGGCTGTATAAACTACAATCCGTCGTTGTTGGTCCGCCAGTTCGCGTATGCTTTGAGGAATCCGCCGAAGGATGAAGAGGTACAGGAATCTCTGTACCTCACTGGTATTCTAGAGGGGGATCTGTTGTCCAAGCTTCAGCGCGCGTGGAATGGTATTAGTAAGCGAGGAAAGCCATTGCTGGGAAAAAGCAACAATCAAGCCTACCCTCCGTATTCGACTTGGATCAGAGCCAGGGCCAATGCTATAGGGATGCCGTTTCCTCATGCCAAGCCAGAAAGCCCTCCAACAATCGAAGAGCCTACTACTGTGCCCATTCAGCAGCATAATCAGGTGTTAGCTGAGCGGGATGAATTGAAGCGGGCGAACGAAGAACTGGAGAAGGAATTAGCTCAGCTCCGAAGCGAGAGGAACGAAGCCGTTCATTCTTTCAGAAGGCAGACAGAGTTGGTGAACCAGCTAGGTACAGACCTGACTAAGCAGATAGCCGAGCGTGAACGCATGGGTCGAGACTTCAAAGCTGTCAACGATGTACTGGCTACGAAGAAGCAGCACTTGGACGAGGCATATCGGAGGATATCCAAGTTCAACCAGCATTGGAAGGCTTTCCTGGCCACCAGGAAAGAGCGAGAAGATAAGTTGATGCTGCAGATCTCCAAGCTGGAAGCCCAGGTGAAGGACAGTGAAAAGAGGTTTGATGAAGAAACCGCCCGCAGATACGCCGCCGAAGGCCAGCTCAACAAAGCTCTCGCTAACCTGAAGGAGCGCAAGCTGACGTTTGAGTCCAAGAAGCGGAAATTAGAAGATTGCTTCGGCGAAGGAGCATGGGAAAGTTCAGTTGAGGGACTTCAGTATACCATTGTGCAGAGGGAATTGCTCGTCGAGGGGTTGCTCACTCTGCCAGATCATCCAGAGACGAAGGAGTTGTTAGAAGAGTATCGCGCCCGTGGCCGTACTTGACTATTTGTATTCCTTTTGTTTTGATCATTGTTGTATGCTGACAATCACCAGGCTTGTTGGCTGAGGTCACGCTGTTGATTCGTCTTGTACTCGCTGATGCTATGTACTGCCTTGATAGGCTTTCTTTATATATGAGATTGATGTTTCCATGATTGGGCTCGGACTTCTTCTTCTTATTATTACCAACACTGGCACTCATGCACTAGGATCGGGGGAAATCTCCCAAACACACAGACACACGCATGCATTTGCATGAAGCATTTGCATGACGAGCATTTTGTTGTTTTTCCTAACCCTTTAGTGTTTGCAGGTTTTTCAGGTTTACAGGTCCCAGGCCGTTTCCGGTGGTTCCAGGATTGATCAGAGACTAATTCACCGTTATCCGACTAGAGCTAATTAGACCAGGATCATGGATCAAGTGCAAACAGACGTTCAGGAGCTCCACGAGAGGATGGATCGCTTCATGGAACTCATGCAAGTGGTCGCCAATGGTCAAGACCAGCTCAGGACTTTGGTTCAGCCTTTGATCTCCAGGGTTGATAGCAACGACATACTCCATGGCGGGGCTGTGCCTACTCCTCCACCAGTTGATACTCCGCAGAATGGTGTCCCCGTGGCCGGGGGCAACGGCAGTGCTAATGGCAATGTGATGGCCAATATCGGACTCAATACGACGGGCGTCGGTAATGTGGGTCTGGGAGCTAATGTCAACATCGGGCCGGGCAACGGCAATGCAGGCGTCGGGAATCTGTTGGTGCCTCAACCATGGCTTGAGGATCATCAGGATGATGTGTTCTCTCAAAGAGGTGCAGAAGGGGAGCTGAATGCTGAAGTGCGGCTTAGATTCAAAGCACTTGAGGATAAAATGAGAGATATTGAGAATCAGAATACTTTGGGCGTTGATATGTCCAAGCTGGGTTTAATTGCTGATTTCAAGGTACCTCCTAAGTTCAGGGTGCCTGACTTCGAGAAATATAAGGGCACCACTTGCCCTCGTGTCCACCTGAGATCGTACTACAGGAAGATGTCTGCTTATTCCGAAGACGAGAAGTTGCTGATGCACTTCTTCCAAGACAGTCTTTCCGGACCATCCCTCGAGTGGTACATGGGTCTAGAGCCCACTAGCGTGCGCACATGGAAGGATCTCGCTGAAGCGTTTGTCCACCATTACCAGTACAATAGTGACTTGGCCCCGAACCGAGTCCAACTCCAGAACCTGTCGCAGAGGAATAATGAAGGATTTAAGGAGTACGCCCAGCGGTGGCGTGAGTTGGCCGCTCGGGTTCAACCGCCGATGGTTGAGCGAGAGCTCGTGCAGATGTTTGTTGCTACCCTCCCCGGGGTTTACTATGAAAAGTTAGTCAGCGGTATGTCTGGGACGTTCTCAGCTCTCATTATCATGGGCGAGCACGTCGAGAATGGTATCAAGATCGGGAAAATCCAAGGTGAATCATCCTCAGCTGGAGGAGGTGGAAAGAAACCTTATGCTGGTAAACGACGAGAAGGAGAGACGAGCGCTGTGACCAACGCTCGAAGGAAGGGCAAGGGCCATCAGCAGCAGATATCTAGTATAAATATCCCAGCAGCTCCGCAGCAGCAGTAGCAGCAGCAACAGCAGCAACCGAATCAACAGGGATATAGAAAGTACCAGAATCGGGCATCTTTGGCAAACCGTCACTTCGAGGCACCGCCCATGTCGTACGCGCAACTCTTGCAGACTTTGCTTCAGCTTCAGTTGGTTCAGAAGAGGACGATGGCTGCCTTGACAGAGGCACCTCCACCAGGGTACGACGCAAATGCCACTTGCGACTTCCACTCAGGGGCACCAGGCCACACAATCGAGAACTGCAAAGCCTTTAAGCACAAGGTGCAGGACCTGGTAGATGCCAAGATCATTAACTTCTTCGATAATGTGCCTAATGTCACGAAGAATCCTATGCCGAATCATAGGGGAGGCGGAATGAACGCCATTATCGAAGAAGAGAATGCAGATCTGTTGACTGATGTCAGAGACCTAAAGACGCCGCTTAGCTTCGTCAAAGCTAAGTTGTTGAAAAGAGGGTTCTTTCCAGGATGCGGAGAATTATGTATGGATTGTGCCACACATTCTGATGGATGTGAGCAGTTGGTTGAAGGAATTCAAAGTTTGATGACTGAGGGGATTCTGCAGTTTAGCCGGAAGGCTGAAAGTGTATCAGGAGAGGTAGTGTTGAAGCAGGCCGATGAGGTCGCCACCATCACCATCCCTCGCCGGCCAATAACCATTTCTGCGCCCAGACCGCCTACAATCACTATTACCAAAGCTGGGCCGATACCATTCGAGAGCACTAACGCCGTTCCGTGACATTATGGGGTTGAAGTCTATTGCAACGGACAGAGGTTGGAGCTGGAACCGTATGGGTCGACTGTGGAGAATCTTGCAGGAATCAGTGGTATTACTCGCAGCGGAAGAGTATTTGCGCCGCCAGAGGTCGTGGCAGAGAAAGCGGTCGGAGCTGATGCAGCCGATGAGGGTAAAAGCAAAGTCGTCGAAGAAGTCCCGTGTGGGGTAGAGAAAGATTTGCTTGTCAAAGATGCCGATGAGTTTATGCGGTTGATCAAAAAGAGCGACTACAAGATTGTAGACCATCTCCATCAGACGCCTTCGAAGATTTCTATTCTCAACTTGTTGCTGTGTTCTGAAGCGCACCGCAACGCGCTACTAAAGGTATTGAACGCTGCCTACGTACCGCAAGAGATATCGGTGAATCAGCTAGAAGAGGTGGTAGCCCATGTAAACGCTGGCAATGGGCTAGGTTTCACAGACTTAGAGCTGACGCCAACAGGGAGGAATCATAATAGCGCCCTGCACATCTCGATAGAGTGTAGGGGCACGATCATCTCGCACGTGCTGGTGGACACGGGTTCGTTACTTAACGTTCTTCCGAAGAAGGCGCTAATGAAGTTGGACACTCGTGGATTGGTTTGCACACCCAGTGATCTGGTTGTGAAGGCATTCGACGGAACTAAACGCCACGTTTTCGGGGAGGTGACCCTGCCGGTCCAAGTCGGTCCGGAAACGTTCGACACGGTCTTTTATATTATGGATATCATGCCTGCCTACAGTTGTCTCTTGGGCCGGCCATGGATCCATGATGCTGGTGCCGTGACCTCCACGTTGCACCAAAAGCTCAAATATGCTGTCGGAGGAAGCATAGTAACCGTGTGTGGCGAGGAGGACATAATGGTGAGCCATTTGTCATCCTTCAAGTATGTTGAAATGGATGGCGACATCCATGAAACTCTCTGCTAGGCATTTGAAGCCGTCAAGGTGAAAGAGGTAGCTCCTGTAGTCACAGAGAAGCCAGAGATGAATCTCTCCTCATTCAAAGAAGCTCGGGCCGTCGTCCAAGCTGGATCCACCCCAGGCTGGGGGCGTATTTTGGAGATACCTAACAAGCAGGATAAGTTTGGGTTGGGGTATTCTCCTGGAGCTGAAGCTTCTTCTTCTTCGTCTAGCAGTGCGTCTCGAGGTAATGGGTCGATCTAATTTACCAGTGGCCGAATGTTATTCGAAAGCATCAACGCGGCGTCTGAAGACAACGGGATATCGATTGTGATCTCGACTCTTGGATTCAACCAAGCAAGCCGGGCGAGAGCCTCAACAATTGGACCATCAAGGATATCATCCCGATGACAAGTGAAGAGTAATGATTTACTTTTTCCAATCATTGTACAACCCTATGTCCTACCCGGGGCATAGCGGTTCTATTGTCAGGGCCTTGTTGGATTATGTACATGCATTTTGTTAATAAATCAAAGGCGTTTTCTTCGTATTCAAATATTGTGATCTCTGTTATTCCTATTTTATATTTGTTTTGAAAAACAGTAAAATGGCAGTGGGGTTTGTGCTAACCTGCATATTCTTGTTTTAAACTTAACCCTTGTTATTGCAGGATCCACATAACAGATGACATCGACTCTGGACCTTCTACAGCTCACTTCGACTTCGATTGCCCGATCTATCAAGCCGAAGAAGAGATTGATGAAGACGAAGACCTTCCTGAAGAGTTGGCCCGCTTGTTGAAACAAGAGGAAAAGGTTATTCTGCCTCACGAGGAGGAGATCGAAATTGTGAACCTGGGTTCGGAAGAGCTCGTCAGAAATGTCAGGATAGGGGCTGCGTTGTAGAGTGATGTCAAGCAGAGATTGGTCGAGATGCTAAGAGAATATAGTGACGTCTTTGCTTGGTCATACGAAGATATGCCCGGACTTGACACGGACATCGTGGTCCACCACTTGCCGCTGCGAGAAGATTGCCCTCCTGTTAAGCAGAAGCTTAGGAGGACGAGACCAGACATGGCCGTTAAGATCAAAGAAGAAGTGAAGAAACATCTTGATGCTGGCTTCTTAGCGGTCACCACTTACCCTCCGTGGGTCGCCAACATAGTACCTGTACCGAAGAAGGATGGTAAGGTACGCATGTGCGTCGATTATCGGGATTTGAATAGGGCGAGCCCTAAAGATGATTTCCCGTTGCCTCATATCGATGTGTTGGTCGACAACACAGCCCAGTTCTCCGTGTTTTCGTTCATGGATGGCTTCTCCGGTTACAACCAGATCAAGATGGCGCCGGAGGACATGGAGAAAACGACGTTTATCACCCCCTGGGGAACATTTTGCTATAAGGTAATGCCCTTCGGTCTGAAGAACGCAGGGGCCACTTACCAACGAGCAATGGTAACTTTGTTTCATGACATGATTCATCATGAGATCGAGGTCTATGTTGATGACATGATTGCGAAGTCCCAAACGGAGGAAGAGCATCTGGTCAACTTATTGAAGCTTTTTGAGAGGCTTAGGAAGTTCAGGTTGAGGCTGAATCCTAACAAATTCACTTTCGGAGTGCGGTCCAGAAAGTTACTGGGGTTTATCGTGAGTGAACGAGGCATCGAGGTTGATCCTGCGAAAATAAAAGCCATTCAAGAAATGCCAGCGCCGAAAACAGAAAAAGAAGTTCGTGGTTTCTTGGGCAGAATAAACTACATTGCAAGGTTTATCTCTCAGCTCACGGCCACATGTGAACCGATGTTCAAGCTTTTAAAGAAAGATCAGGCAATTACTTGGAATGAGGATTTCCAGAAGGCATTTGACAAGATAAAGCAGTATGCTCAAGAACCTGCAATCTTGATACCCCCAGTGGCTGGACGACCATTAATCATGTACTTGACAGTTCTTGAGAATAGTATGGGGTGTGTTCTCGGTCAGCACGACGAGACAGGCAGAAAGGAGCATGCCATTTATTACATGAGTAAAAAGTTCACGGACTGTGAATCTCGATACTCGATGCTGGAGAAGACGTGTTGTGCACTAGCCTGGGCTGCCAAACATTTACGACAGTACATGCTCAATCATACCACCATGCTAATTTCGAAGATGGATCCGATCAAGTACGTCTTTGAGAAGCAGGCTCTTTCGGGCAGGATTGCCAGATGGCAAATGGTGCTAACAGAATATGATATTCAGTACGTGTCCCAGAAGGCCATCAAAGGAAGCATATTGTCTGATTACCTTGCCGAACAGCCGATCGAGGATTACCAGCCGATGAAATTTGAATTCCCTGACGAGGATATTATGTTTCTCAAAGCGAAGGACTGCGATGAGCCGTTGCCCGACGAGGGGCCAGATAGGAAATCCCAGTGGAAGTTGATATTCGATGGGGCGGTTAATTCCTATGGAAGTGGCATCGGGGCTATCATCACGACTCCCTACGGATCCCACATCCCGTTAACTGAGAGACTGACGTTTCCAGTCACCAATAATGAGGCGGAGTACGAAGCATGCATCATGGGTCTAGAAGAGGCAATTGATTTGAGAATCAAGAATCTAGACGTATATGGTGACTCAGCGCTTGTGATCAACCAAATTAAAGGGGAGTGGGAGACTCGTCAATCGAATTTGGTGTCGTACATGAACTATGCCAGAAGGATGCTTCCGTTCTTTGATCGAGTGGAACTCCATCATGTGCCCAGAGCGGAGAATCAAATGGCTGATGCCTTAACCACGTTGGCTTCAATGTATAAAGTCAATTTTTGGAATGACGCTCCAAGAATTGTACTATCCCGTCTTGATAGACCGGCATTTGTCTTTGCTATCGAGGAAGCCGCCGACGGCAAGCCATGGTTCCACGACATCCAGACCTTCCTTATGACTAAGGAGTATCCTGCGGGTGCATTAACCCAGGATAAGAAGACTCTGAGGAGGCTGTCTGGGAACTTTTATCTCAATCCTGATGGAGTGTTGTATAAGAGAAACCATGATCTCGTGCTACTCAGATGTGTAGATGAGAAAGAGGCGAGCATGCTCATGGAAGAAGTCCATGAAGGCACATTTGGTACGCACGCCGGCGGGCATGCTATGACGAGGAAGATCCTGAGAGAAGGATATTACTGGCTGACAATGGAGTTGGATTGCTTCAGATTCGCGAAGAGATGTCATAAATTCCAGATTTATGCTGATAAAGTTCATGTACCGCCGTGCCCATTGAATGTCATGTCCTCCCCGTGGCCGTTCTCCATGTGGGTCATCGACATGATAGGCAAGATCGAGCCCACGGCATCTAACGGTCATCGCTTCATTCTGGTAGCTATCGACTACTTCACCAAGTGGGTGGAGGCAGCCTCGTATGCTAATGTGACCAAGCAGGTGGTGGCTAAATTCATAAAGAGGGACATCATCTGTCGTTATGGAATTCCCGAGCGGATCATTACTGATAATGGTTCGAATTTGAATAACAAGATGATGAAGGAGTTGTGCCAGAGTTTCAAGATCGAACACCACAACTCATCTCCTTACCGGCCGAAGATGAATGGCGCCGTTGAAGCAGCCAACAAGAACATAAAGAAGATTGTTCAGAAGATGGTTGTGACCTACAAAGACTGGCACGAGATGCTGCCATTTGCATTGCACGGTTACCGTACAACGGTACGTACGTCAACCGGGGCAACTCCTTTCTCCTTGGTGTATGGTATGGAAGCTGTCCTACCGTTAGAAGTGGAGATCCCTTCTTTGCGAGTTTTGGTTGATGTGAAACTCGACGAGGCAGAATGGATTACGAATCGTCTGAACCAACTCAGCCTGATGGACGAGAAGAGGTTAGCATCGATTGCGTTTGGTCGTCTGTACCAAAGCCGAATGAAGAAAGCTTATGATACGAAGGTGCGTCCTAGAAGCTTTCAAACGGGTGATCTCGTCCTGAAGAAGATTCTTCCTCCACACTCTGATCACCGGGGCAAGTGGACTCCGAAATACGAAGGTCCGTACGTCGTCAGCAAGGTTTTCTCGGGAGGAGCTTTGTTGTTATCCACGATGGATGGTGAAGATTTTGCATCCCCGGTGAACGCGGACGCAGTTAAAAAATACTTTGCTTGAAAGTGACCCGCTGGACAAAAAAAGAGAGTCCAGGCAAAAAAGGGGCATCCCGGCGAACCAAAAACAGAATAAAAGGTTCGGGCAAAAATTAGGGATATAAATTGAAAAATGTACACCCGCAAAGTCGAAAACCTACACTGGGAGGCTTCGGCAAAAAAGGGTATCCCGGTGAACTGAAAACCCGTAAAGGGCGGTTCACGCAAAAGTTAGGGATTTGAAAAAGCAAATGACTGCGTTCCGCGTGTGGACTTTCATTGTTTAGTGGTTTGGAGGACCTGAGGGCCGTTTATCTGAATCAATCTCTTCTGAAGCTGAAGCGTTGGAGAAGTATCGAAGTCGAGTGGGTCATAGAGGGATCAACTCATGGTGTTCGTCTACGCCTCGTTGCCGACATTTGTATATACTGATGTATATTTATATTTTATTTTGTGCGGATTCCTCATTCCAGGAGCTTGCATCTGTTGTAAAACATTTTTACCCATTCAGGGGTTCGTTATCAATAAAATGCATACTATTCAGCAATTCTGTTTGTCTGTTTAGCATTTATCTGTTTTGTTTGCGAAAAAGAACGCCGATGTTTTTGATAAAATGCGCATACATAAACTTACTGGCCTAGGCCACTGATTGTTGAAACAATTAGTTACTTGAATATTGTCACGAGATAATAACCTCGATAGGTCCCTTTGAGAAGGGTATCTTGTCTGTTTGTTTGTGTTGTTACAGGTGTAGCATGTTCCAGACAGTGCGCCGTGCGCATCTCAAAGCAGGATGATTCCTCCTTCCCCAGCAGAGTTCAGTAGCCTCTCCCTGCAGAGTATGAACGCGAGATAATGAGCATTGATATGTCTCCCCAGGCAGAGATGATTCTCTCCCCAATCAGATGCATCCTGAAGGAGCGGCATCCTCCCAGCTGAGTCAGGCGCCGAAGCATGATTTCTTTCCCCCAGCACCGGGTCACAAGTGCAAGTTTTGTAGGAAACTATTCGTACGCTGAAGTATGCAGCATCTGATGGTGCCAGACTGAAGTCTCCAGCGGAATTGAAATTCCCCACCAGAGTTGTACTCTCCCCCCGAAGTCGGATGATTCCTTCTTCCCCAGCGGAATTGAAATTCCCGTAGAATCGTATTCTCCAGCGAAGCAGAATGATTTCTCCTTCCTCAGCTGAGTTCGCAGATCCCCAAGAGAGACGAATCCTTGGAAGCTGCTCAAGCCATGATTGATTCTCCCCAGTAGAGTATTGAACAGCTGAAGTGGTTTCCCCACAGAGTCGTCGTCTCCAGAGAAGCAGCCATGAAAGCCATGCAGTTTATTCTCGCAATTGACATCGTTTTTCCCTCAGCAGGTCCAGGCTCTCGTAGAGCTTCGTTCCCCTGCAGTAGTAAACTGAAGTTGTTTCCCCCGCAGCAGTCAACTGAAGTTGTGTCCCCTGCGGAGCCCAATTGAGATTGGCGTGACCTTGTTCTCCTCAGCAGGATGATTCCTCTATCTGAGTAGTTCTTTCTCCTTGACAGGAGGATTCTCCCTTCAGCATTTATTTTGCTGACGGGATCCCATCATTGTGCATGATTGCATAGCATTTATCATAAACGCATAACATTTCCACCGTGTGGAGCATTGTGCCATTGCTGAAGCATATGCATAATAAACATGATCTAGGTTGTTACCGTTCTTGTTTTACAGGTGTTCCGCCGCAGAATCGATTGCTCAGGATGATTACTGACATTCTCCCCAACGAAGCCGCTTGCTCAAGATGATTCTTGAGGTCCCCAGCGGCGAAGCATCCTCCCCAGGAGGTTTCTAAGCGGCGAAGTTGAAATCTCCCTTGAAGACTCCATGATTGAAACCTAACCGTGTTAATGAAGCAGTTCTCTCAGCTGATGCGGAGTGCCTGATGACAGTGGTTTAGATGTTCCCAGTTGGCTCATGATTGACCAAGAATTCTATTCCCGACTTGCTGATGAAGTTCGGCTGATGCCCGACAATTTCTTTGAATGCCTGAGGGCATGATCAACCTGATGGTTGAAGTCCGGCGGATGCCCGACAATTTCGTTGAATGCCTGATGGCATGATCAACCTGAAGGTTGAAGTCCGGCTGATGCCCGACAGTGTTCTTTGAATGCCTGATGGCACGATCAACTATGTACTATCGGCTACCGTGTGACCAATTCCCCAATGAAGTTTCTTCACCCTGACGGCGAGGTCAGACGATGGTGAGAGTTGACGGCAAAGTCAGATTATGTTGAGTACTTGACGGCGATGTCGGGTGTTTCTCAGAGTTATGTTTGGTTGACGGCGATGTCAGATTCTCTATTTCTCCAGCGGCGATGTTGGACGTTTGTTTCTGACGGCGATGTCAGATTCTTTAGTTCTCCAGCGGCGATGTTGGATGTTTGTTTCTGGCGGCGATGTCAGTTGATTTAGTTTTCTGGCGGCGATGTCAGGTTCTTTAGTTTTCCGACGATGATGTTGGTTGTTTGTTTCTGGCGGCGATGTCAGGTGTTTTAGTTTTCCGACGGCGATGTTGGATGTTTTTTTATGACGGCGATGTCAGATTCTTTGTTGCTCCAGCGGCGATGTTGGATATTTGTTTCTGGCGGCGATGTCAGGTGATCTAGTTTTCCAGCGGCGATGTTGGGTGTTTTGGATGTTTGTTTCTGGCGGCGATGTCGGGTGATTTAGTTTTCCAGCGGCGATGTTGGGTGTTTTGGTTGTCCGACGGCGAGGTCAGACGCTTTATTTTCATGAATGCCTGACGGCGAGGTCAGGTGTCTGATGACAATGATAGAGGAATTTAATGTGGATAACTGACGACGAGGTTCAGATCAGTATGTCTCCAGCTAGTTGTCGTGCAACTATTATTTCAGTGTTCAAGATTCGTTCCCGCCAAAGTACCGTGTACTTGTGCAGTTGGAAAATTTCCGGGTTTATCGGTATTCAACCGTCTCGCACCTTGATTGGCTGAGAGCCGTTCGCTCCTCACCCAGTCAGGTTCAAGCCGTTTGAATAGGGGCAGCTGTTGCACCCCAAAATTTGACCAACATTTATTTACCCATCAAGAGTTATATGAGACTTTGAAGCTATCCAAGAAGGTAATTCAAAGGTTCAAAGGTTGATATCTTTGTCAGAGAACTCAAGAGATCCTCAGAGAGATTGGTTGAAACCAAGGTTGTGTGTCTCATAACTTGAGAGTTGTGGGAGCTCCTCAGATGATTCTGAGACTATGAGGATGGACTTGAAGCTTTGAGAAAGTTTATGAGATGTCTTGAAAGCCATCATGAAGCCTATAGAGGTCCTTGTACAAGAATTCAGAAGATTCAGCCATGAGTGGTGGAATTAGGGTTTGACTGGGTCAACCCTAGGTCAACTGATGATTTGGAGAGGGTTGAGACCTAATCCAAGAGCCATGTGATCATGGAATGATGCATTGAGATGCTATAAGTATGATTCCTAGACCAACTCATCATGATTGAGGAGTTTGAGAAGTTTCAAGCTAGGGTTTCTAAGGCTCGACAGTGTAAAATCCCCTAGTGTGATCCCTATCTTCAAGGCAGTTTAGCTCAAGATGTGATTGTCATATCATCTTCCCCACAACATTAATGTTGTAGAGCTTTCTCTTAGCTTTAATTTGAGTACTAGAAGTCCTTGATAGTATTTGTAGAGCTCAAGTTATGACTTTGACAAATTACAGGTCATCTGAGGTATGTGAATCTGGGTCCTTGAAAGTCACCCAACTTGCATCCAACTTTTGCCCTAGTAGGATGATTCCTATGGATTCTTGGTCAACATGAATGTTGAAGAGCATATCCTTAGATTTCTAGAGAGTACTAGAAGTCCTTGATAGGATTTCTAGAACACAAGTTATGGCTTTGACAAGTCAAGGGCATTTTGGTCATTTGGAGGTTATAGGTCATTTCAAGCATAAGGCCATATCTCCTAGTTCCAAGCTTCAAATGGAAAAATATTCAACATCAAACTTGCTTAGAATGATGTTTTAAGGCTATTAGGGAGGTCATGAGATGTTGAAAAGGCTTGTATCAAAAAGTGATAAAAATGGCCTAAAATGGAGGCATAAGTTAATTAAGGTGAAATTGAAAATTGAAAATCACAAGCTATAAGTCCAAACCATGTCATATAATAGGTCATTTTGACTCCAAATGACATTCTAAGAACAATGGTTCAGCCACAATTTTGATTTGAAGCTTGGATCATAGGGCTGCTTTGGAATTGGCTTACTTGCATCTTAAGGTACCAAAGCAAAACTCAAAAGAACTCAATGTACAAGTTGGTTATGCATTGTAACTCATCATAAATCTCATGTGGGGAGAAATTCAATTCAGTTGCAAGGGTTACAAGGAGCTTGGCATGAGATAGCATGTAAGGAGAATTGGATTCAAAATGTCATGACATGAAAAGTTCAATTTCTCATTGGATGATCCTAGATGGTTCTAGATGATTCTAAACCACTCTATATAACAAGTGTAACTTGCTCAGATGCAAGGTTGGTGAGAATTGGTGCAGAGAAGAGAGAGTGAAATCAAGAATCTTCCATTGCAAGTCAAGTTCAATTTCTTCATTCTTCTTCATTTCCATTCATTCTTTCCATACAAACACATTCTATACATCACAGTGAAGCTGTGCAGATTGAATTGAGATCAAATCCATGGAGAATTGAAGAGTTGGTGATTGAAATTTCAAGGTGGCAATTCAAAATCGGTTTCCATGAATCAAGCATTTTCAACCATTCTTTTTGCATACAGAAGCTAGAAGACTACTCAGTGAAGGAATTGGGAAAGATTGAAGGCCTGAATTGAAGGATTTCTCCATCTGTTCACTTGATTTCACCAGGTTTGCAAATTCTTCCCTACATTATTATTTAAGCATGGATAGGTTGATTTGTTAGTGAAGAATTGTTAGAGACCAATAGGTGATGGATTTTGGAAAGTTAGAAAGCAATTGGTGAAGATTGGATAGTGGACACCATTTCTGTTTGGCCTTGTATCTTGTTGAATATTGAGATATAAGCTTAGTTCAATAGCAAGAAATGTTCAGGGAAGCATGAGGATGAGATTAGGACCATTAATTTCAAGAATTGTTAAGATTGGTGACTGAGTATATTTTGGATCTTGGATCGGGTTTATTGATTTAGGAGGTTTCAGTTGATTTTAAGGGTATGGTCGTGCTCAGCATGAAAAATGGAGTATGTTAGTGCTTTGTATTGTTGATTTTGATGGAGAAATGAGAGAGCACGAGTTGAGGAAGATGAAGCTCCATGTCTGCATTTCCATGGAGGTTTCTTAGAACCCTAGCTCAAGGTTGATGATGATGTTGCAGCCATCAGATGCTAGCTTGACCTTTGACTTTCTGAATCCAACGACCCATGTTCAATTTCATTTTGGGAGGGAAGCTAGAAATGCCTGAAACGCACCGTTTCATTAAACGGTGGTTCTTGGGCTTAAGTGATTATTGATACCCACACCCCCTTCATGAGGCCAATCCATTTTGCACTATAAATCATTGTTATTCTCACCGCTGATTTCTCATTTCCTTTATGTTTTCTAATTGTTTTCTGATTTAAATTTTGGGCCCAACGCATGCTATTTGAACCCCCCAGTATGGGCCCAAGCGCATTATGAACTATGTTTTGTTACTGATTGCACCCCATTTTCATGTTTTCATTTCATTTTATTCCATTTTTCATTAATATTAGAAAATTCATATCAAATGGAAAATTAATGATTTTTTAGTGGGAATTTTTGCTCCCATTTCATATTCATGTCTAGAAAAATATAAAATAAAAATATTTTCCTTTCATGAATTTTTGGTATTTTTTGTATATTTTCTACTTTTATTGCATTTTATTTCTTTTATGTTGATCCATGAATTTGTAGAATTTTTTTTAGGTAGTTCCCTTAACATTTTTAGGCCATTCCTTTTAGGATAGTTAGATATAAGTTTTAGCTTCCCCCTGGATTTATTCCATAATTTTGTGATGAATTTTAGGATAGTTTTGATTAGATGACATTAGATTGTGTAGAATTAGGTCAAACTTCAACATAGGTCCATAATAACTTTAGATTTTGGGTTTTTAGGACAAATTAGACTATGGGGCATATAAGGGTATTAAGGGTAGGTATGTAGGATCCCTTAGAAATTATATTAGGATTTAATATAGTAGTATACTATTTTTGGATGATTTTTGTAGTTGATGATTGTTTGTGTTGCCCTTGTGGGCTTGAATTTTTGTTTGCTTTGCTTTGTGGGCTTGGAGAGCTTGGTATTGTTCTAAGGAGCATTGAGGAGCATAGTAGAAGACTTGAAGATGCATTGAGGAGCTTGAGAGCTTGATCTTGTTTGTTTTGTTATTATTTTAGGATTAGGGATTAGGAAGAGTTTAGACTTAGATAACTTCTTTCTTAAACATGGATGATATCTTTCACCTCCATTCCTCCCTATGATTCAAAGTCCTTCCATGGTATACACCTCTCTCCTTTGGAGGGATAAGTGATGTACCTAGGAAGTAGAACTTTTGAGGGAACCATTCCTTTGATGTTGAGCCCTTATAGGTCACCTTTGGTGGTCAATAAGTAGTTCAATATCCCCAGCTTATCCAGTAAGGGATTTCCTCTGGTTTGATTGTCTTGAGAGATGCAAAGCTTGAGTGTGGAGATGAAGACTTCATTGAAGAATGTTGATGAGGATGAATCCTTGAGTATTGCCATTCCAGCTGAAGCTTGAAGAGCAACAAAAGCAAGTTGATACTTGAAGACCCCTGAAGATTAGGTGAAGCCTAAAGGTGGAGCTGATCAAGAAGCTAAAGCTTAAAGGGACAAGATAAGTTGAAACTTATGTTGAGGGGTTGAAACCTGGAAAAGCAAATTGATATTTGTCAAGAATGATTGAAGTCTGAAGACTGAGTTGCTGTTGGAAGAGCTGAAGCTTGGAGTTGATAGAGGAGTTGATCTGCTTTCTTCTTTTCTTTTCTGTATTGATGTGTTTTGTTTGACTTGTTTGATGCATTAGAATAATTCCATGTCTAGAATAGGTAGAATCTAGGAGCATGATTGCACTAGAGGTTGAGTTGCTCCCTTTGCTTGTATTGTTACTGTGTGGCTTTGCTTGCGGGTATTCGGTAGAGCCCAACTCCCTTGCCCATGTGGTTTTTGTTTGCCTGATGGCATTTTATTTCATTTTATCTGTATGATTGCAGTTTACTATTATTGCTTGATATCATGTTTTATATTACAGTATGATTACCGTTATCCATTCTGGCTTGAGGTTGAGATGAGCTTGTGGAGGCCGAAGCCCCACACACATTTCCTTCCTCACTTGCATTGCATGCATTTTACTGTTAAGCTGATGCTTTGTCTGTTTTGGTGTATCATTGACATGATCCCTTAGGACTCTCATTTCCTTTGATAAGGAATTGATGATAGAACTTTAGGTTAAAACCTATGCATGAAAACTTCTAGGAGTTCCCTGTTCAAACCTTGACCATAGGATGAATCCATGGCATGACAACAGTAGGACTTGATAGTCTCCCTCCTAGTTGGGCCTGTTCTCTTCTCATCTCAAAACAGTTTAAGATACAGTAATCATGAATGATTTCTTTCGTACGTTACGAGCCTTAAGCTATCTGAGAAAGGATTGTGGGAGAGTTTCTTTTCCACAGTCTGGATGTTTAGTATGGTACCCTTTGGGTGACATGCGACGCATTCACTCTCAGGTCATAGTCTCTAGTGCGATTGAAATCGCAAACACAATAAAAAACACTTCTTTCGTAAAAGACAGGAAATAAACCGTAGTTTCCCGAACTACGTGAGCTATGATCTCTCATACCTGTTGAGAGTACGTAGGCACAAGATGGCGATGTCTTGGCGAGCTACCTTCCCCCATAACCCGTCGTAGGCCGAACTACGTTGACTCTGATTTCTCATTCTCTGATGAGAATACGTAGGCATAAAGTGCGACGCTTTGCCGAGTCATTTTCTTTTCTTTTTCAGCCAGCCTTGATAGGTAGATAGAATAAAACCAACCCGTCCAAGTAAACACAACAAGCGTGGATCCCGTCGAGTACGACGGACATGAGGGGTGCTAATACCTTCCCCTTGCGTAACCGACTCCCGAATCCGGACAAAGGTTGCGACGACCTTGTCTTACCCTTTTTCGTCAGGTTTTTCCGATCGTTTCCTTTCCCGCTCTGAGGGATAAATAACGAAAGGTGGCGACTCTTCTGTCATGCCGACACCTTATTTTCGCGCAAGCGACAATTACTAATCTGGGCTTAGTTCCTAGAGTGAGAATCCCGCCCAAGTTCAAAGTCCTAGACTTTGATAAGTACAAGAGGACTACTTGTTCTAAGACTCATATCCGGGCTTACTACAGAAAGATGTCAGCTTACTTAGATGACGAAAAGCCCTTAATGCATTTCTTCTAAGATAGCCTGGCTGGGGCTTCATTGGAGTGGTATATGGGGTTAGAAAGGACCCATATCAGAAGCTAGAGAGACTTGGCGGAAGCTTCCGTCTGGAACTATCAGTACAACAGCGACATGGCACCTAATAGGATGCAACTGCATCATCTCTCTTAGAGAGGTAATGAGAGTTTCAAGGAATACGCCCAAAGGTGGCGTGAACTGGCAACAAGAGTTTAACCTCCAATGATGGAGCGAGAGCTTATAGGTATGACCATGGCTACGCTTCAGGGACCTGTTCGCCATGAAAATTGGTGACCAACCACTGGTCTAACAAATCAAAAAGGGATCTGTGTTACTTGCAGGATCGACCACACAAATCCTAGGACATGTGCTAATTGATCTTTTAACTGAAGTGCATGAAAACTATGAACACTTCGACAAATTCCATGGTAAGGCAACTTATTTCAAGTGTAAATGAATTTAAGTGACAGTAAGAGGAATTAAAATGCTGATAAATAACAAAGATAAGAACTTACATAAAGAAAAGATGAAATCTTAAATAAAAATATTTGTCAAATTGCATTGAAATAAAAACTGGTGTTTAGTCAACGTACATTCTTACAACTAGTTTATCTCAATCACACGGATACTTAGAGTAAATGAAGATTTTCTACACAATTGAAACACACACATCTTAACATTAAGACCTGCTATTTATAACCATCGAACATAACTGCCATTAACGGCTAATAAACAAAAGCAAGACAAGTGTCGCTGCGCATGCCTTCGAACCATATGGCCACTCCACATGTCTTTCCTAAAAATGGACTTTACCTCTTTTATTTGAATTAAAACGAACTCGTCGAAATGCCCCCTAGGAATGCTTCTGTCGAATTGGATCTTCTAACTACTGAGGAATATCTCTAAGTCCATAACATAGACCCTCCTGGCGAAAGGACGCCTTCGACTCTCATTTCAAAAACATAGTTTTGGTCAAAGTAATTAGATTTCTTTAGGAAACTCTATTTGTTTCTTTTAACTTTATTTAGGCGTCGAAATTAGGAGCCAACAAGTTGCCTCCCAAAAGTGTCATTTTCGACATCAATGAAGAACAAGACATTTTTTGATAGTATCGTTCGACACCTCAAACGACTTTTGCATGTCTTTTACTATTCCAAAGGTTTATGAAGTCAGAATCATCATGGCACTTTCTGCAACACGTCTCCTTAAAGCACACCATTATCCCTAGCCATCATCACAGTCCCTAGATACTAGGAAATCGTGCACTAGGCACTACTAATCACGTTTTGTCAAACGATCATTGTGGGACACGTGCCCCACTAACTATCAGCTCTTTAATGCTGATTTAAGGTCTTTTGATCTTCCACAAGCCTATAAATTTCTCCAAGCTTACTTGTTTTAACTTTTACATTCTCATAAATTTTCAAATAACTTTCTTGCTTCCTTATTTCCAAACTTCTAAACAAAAACCCAGATTTTTCAAAAAAATCTCAACAATGGCATCTTCAACTACCAACATCAAGGATTCTAAGAAAAGTCATAAGTCTAAAGATCTGAAGAAGACTTCTCAACTCCCCCCGTTTGACACGCTATCCGCACCGATGATGATGGGTAACCAACAGTTTCTCCCTGAGCCATTTGCGGAAGAGAAGAGGAAAATATACGAATCCCAGGTACTTATCCCTCTTGTTGTTTCTGGTAAAATGCACGCCCTATGTGGGCCTCTTCCTTCCTATAGTTTTGACCATAGTAAAGCTAGGGACCTTTTTCCTTCCTACCATAAATCCAAACCCATAGGACAAGCCAACAAAACTAGGGTTGAGAAAGCCTCTGTTGATGCAGTAGTGTTGACCAATATAGATTTAAGATATATGAATAATAACTTTAGAATTTTTAGAGCAACACCCTCCTTCAAGGAATCAGATGATAACATGAACGGGTTAGCAAAGATAGAAAAAGTAAAATCCCAAACCTGGAAGAAAATAGGAATTTATGATTTAATTATGCTGTCAAAAACAAGTCTTGACTATTGTCAAACCATGTTAGTCTCTTCCTTGTTCCTCTGGGACAATACCCATTACACTTTCCATCTCCCTTGTGGGATGATGACCCTCATGCTTTTCAACGTAGCCGCTATTATAGGGCTTAAACCCACCAGAAACCCATATGATCCTGACTTGGAATCTGATGATTCCATAGGTTTTAACTCTGCAAAAGCCACTTATTCTCATTTTATAAGGCACTTTTTTGACAAGACCACTGTTGATGTTTCTGATTGAGAACATATATCCTTTTTAACCATGTGGCTATTTCACTGTGTCGTCTGCTCGAAGTCCCTTCAAGTGGCTAGGAGGTACTTGACTCTGGCCACTCAACTCCACAAAGGACATGGCGTCCTCCTAAGAAAAATGATTTTGGGAAACCTTTATGAGTCTCTAAGTGAAGGGGTAGCCCAACTCAAAGACTTAGGAGCAAAGGGAAACCTGCTATTGTCTGGTCCTTTTGTAACTCTGGCTAAATACCTCATTCGAAGCTAGCCTCTGTAACAAAAATTTAATTGACGAAGTCGTTAACGAGATTAGAAATATGAGTATCGAAGGGACACACTCGATCCATCTTACTCCCCATGAAGAAGGACATATCCTCAGGCCAATATTCCTAAGATATGTCATGATGTTTGCAAAACATCATGAGTTTACCTCGAACATGGCCCCATTCTTTGCAAGAAAACATGGTCCTAAGTGGTTCACCAGACTTTTCCCAACTCCAAACAAAGCTCTAGAGGCAGAATCTTCACAGATCTTGGAAGCCTTCTTGATCCCAAAGTTGATAACACTTCGACTGAATCTGTCGAACTCTCAAGTTACTTTGGTTACTTATCAACCAAACTTGGTGGCTCGGTAGTTCAATTTGGTCCAAGCACTCCCCAAATGCCTCTTCGAAAAGAAAGGTGCTCTTCTACTTCATAGTGTGAAGTATACTGAGGAAATGGCTTTGACACATCTTCTCCGCTATTCCAACAAAGCTAAACTCGTCCTCATTGGCTTCAATCCCTGTTTCTAATGTACCCCTAAGTTCAACCACTGATGGTCAACGTACTATGCTAAAGAATTCTTATATGCACCTTCTTTTACTCAACTTATTAATCAAGCTTTCCTCTCTGTGCAGGAGAAGATTAAGAAAGGTATTATGACACACATCAAAGAAATATAAGCATTCCAGAAGTACTTTGAAAATGTTTATCGACCAGATGATCTTAGTTGAACCGTCCGCGAGGTAGCTGTTACTTTAAAGGAAACATTTTTAAAGAAAATGGAGAATTTGGAACTCCCTTTGTTCGTTCTTCCCAAGGAATGGTACACACTTGCTTTCAAAAAATTTCCTATTAAATTTCCTCGACTACGAAATGCTGATTTTGGAGTGGCCCTTGCCCCTCCATTTCCAGACTGGTTTATCTGTGGGGATTCCATAAAGATCCTTCGTCAGCAGTCAAAACCGAAGGCTCAACGGGTTGTTGCGACTAAGCATACTCTGGACAGTTTCAAAGGTCCTCTTCATATCAGTATCGAAGATGTTCGCATTGAATCTGAAACATATGAAGGTGTGGAATGGGAGGTTTTTGAACAAAATTTCCTTATTTGATTTCTGATCATCTTACTTATAATATTTTGTCTGACTTTCAGCTGTTAAAGTTGCCCCAAAAAAGAAGAAGCAAATCAAAGAAAAAACTGAAGAAAGTACTCAAGCTGCTAAGGTAAATTTCTTACTTAATTTCTTACTTAATTGTCCCTGGTTGCAAAATCTCACGTTGTCTGATGCCTCAAGTTTCTAAGAGTTCTCGAAGGCCACCCCTTACTCCCAAGAAACAAAAACTATGGGGGGCTTCCCACCAAATCACCATCGAGTCAGACGAGGAGGACCAATCTCCTCCTGAAGAGCAAACTTTGAAGAGGAGGAGGAAGCAAACCAACATAACTAAAGCCTTTAACCAACCAAAACCAAAGGCTGGTAAACTGTCGACAACAGCAACTCCTGCTAGTCACGCAGCATAGACTAAAAGCGAAAATTCTAGTCATGGGGCTGATGAGCCCAAGGTAAAAACTTCTCTTGCAACTTTGTAAAGTTTCTTTATCATTTACTCCTATGATTCTATGCCTTTTCCTTTACAAATTACTACCAACACCAGGGGTGAACCCATGGTGAAGCAGCTTATTCCAATAACAAGCAGTGACCCAAGTTACCATTCAACAACTCCTTATGGAGCCTCTGCGAAAAGCTCGACAAAAGGTTCTGAGGAGGGAATCTAATCTACCGATGCTCTCAATAAGACGTCAGTCATTCCTGTGGTGGAATTTCCTCACATCGAAGCACTTACTCCAAAAGAGGACCCGATCAAGAAAGCGATTGTTGACCTTTCTAGGGACACTGTGATACCTAATATAGAGCAACCTACTGAGGCTGATCTCGAGGAACAACTAAGTGAGGATGACAAACCCATCGAAGAGGAAGAAGAAAACAAAGAGGAAAAAGATGAAGAAGAAGAAGAAGATAAAGAAGAGGAAGATGAAGAAGGAAAAGAAGAAGAAGAAGAAGAAGTGGAAGGAGAGCAAACTGCATTTGAGGCAGAGATTGAGGTGGAGGTTCTGGAAGGCCAAGTGAACCAAGACAATCAATCCAAGGATCCTCTATCTAACACTTCAATTGGCACACGATCGACCAGTCTCTCCCATGACGAATTGGAATCTCTGAAAGTTTAGAGACCACTGTAGCATTTAAAGGCTATGCTCAGTTCTCAATATAGCTTTGGCGACAAGAGTACTACTACTTCGACTACCTCAGGGAACACCCTAACTGGGAAAACTGATAGTGACTTGCTGGCGCAGATAAAAGAAATAATCTTTGCAGTATACTTATTTTGAATCCTGGAACAAGATGTTTCTTCCAGCTTTAGTCTTAAGAAGCTTCTGAAACAAATTAATGTCTTGGAAGTTTCCCCAGAAGTGGCTGATACCAATGTGGAGCTAAGCACGATGATTGACCTGGTTTTCGCTGACCTCAACTGCCTTTGAGACTTCTCGAGCAACCTTTCCAAGAAAACTGGCAGTCAAAAAGCTACATGGGAGGCTGCCTCTCCATCCACTTAAAACGTTTCGACACTTGAGAAGCTCTCTGAGCAGAATAAGAAGGAGGTCGAGAGGTGTGACAAGAGCATTGTAGAATGGGAAAGTCAAATTGTCATTCTACAAAACAAAATCTTTTAGGCTAAGCAACACAAAACTAATCTGCTCAGCTCTATCGAAGATGAGGTGGCAAAAGAGATCCAGGCTGGCCTTCATCACCTTGAGAAAGCTCAACAACTTGGAAAAGATATTGATGCTCTCTCCACCAGCAAGACTCTATATGAACGCCGCTTGCTCTTTCAAAAGTTGAAGTATGAAAAAATGAAAAGCTCCATTCCTTTCTAAACTTGCTTTGTAGTATTTTCCTTCTTTGTAAATTATGACTTTGGGCCTTTGTGGCATTTTTGTAACGGATAAAGACATTTTGACATATTTATTTACCATTTAAGCTTTGCTTTTCTCACATAGTTATTCTCTGCTGATCTTTATCTCTTGAAGTCCAGGTGTCGCTACCGCGAAAATAAGGTGCCGGCAAAACAGAAGAGTCGCCACCTTTCGTTATTTATCCCTCGGAACGGGAAAGGAAACGATCGGAAAAACCTGACAAAAAAGGTATAAGACAAGGTCATCGCAACCATTGTCTGGGTTCGGGAGTCGGTTACGCAAGGGGAAGGTATTAGCACCCCTCACGTCCATCATACTCGATGGGATCCATGCTTGTTGTGTTTATCTGACGGGTTGGTTTTATCTATCTACCTATCAAGGCTGGCTTAAAAAGAAAAGAAAATGACTCGGCAAAGCGTCGCACTTTATGCCTACGTATTCTCATCAGAGAATGAGAAATCAGAGTCAACGTAGTTCGACTAACTACGGGTTATGGGGAAGGTGGCTCGCCAATAGGTCAGTATTGTGCCTACGTACTCTCAACAGATATGAGAGATCAGAGCTTATGTAGTTCGGGATAATACGGATTACGGGGGTTCAGATTCATCTGTTTTATCGAGTAGGGTTAACAAACAATTCCAGCAGTTTGGTGTATGCAGCTCGACCCTTGGAGACTTAGGCGTTACCGTTTGCGGTAGAAATGGGAGTTAACGACACTCTTTTCTTCAGAAAAGCTTCCTTTGAATTATGGGCCCACAGGGCAAAAAGTTTGAAGTTTGTTTTCTGTCTTTTACGGAAGAACTGTTTTTTATGGTTGTTTGTAGTTTGTACAGCACTAGAGACTATGAACTGGGAACGAATGCGTCGCATATCATCCAAAGGACGCATACTAAACATTCTAGACAATTGAGAGGAGGCCGCTCAATTATCATTACCCAAGTAGCTTAGGGCTCGTAACGCGCTTATACTAACTTGCCTTTATTACGTTTTTTTTACTGTTTTTTGAGATGAGAAGAGAGGGGGACAACTACGGGGAGACTATCAAGTCCTAATGTTGTCATGCCAAGGATTCATCCTATGGTTGAAGTTTGAAACAGGGAACTCCTAGAAGTTATCATGCATAGGTTTCAACCTAAAGTTCTAATCATCACTTCCTTATCAAAGGAAGTGAGATTCCTAGGGGATCATGTCAATGATATACAGAAACATATAAAGCATCAGCTTAAACAGTAAACAGTTAACGACTGTAAAATGCATGCAATGCAAGTGAGGGAGGAAATGTGTGTGGGGCATCAGCCTCCACAAGCTCGTCTCAATCTCAAGCCAGATATGAATAACTGCAATCATACAGAAAAATAAAATGCCATCAAGCAAAACACAAACCACATAGGCAAGGGAGCAGGGCTCTACCGAATACCCGCAAGCAAAGCCATACAGTAAAAATACAAGCAGAGGGAGCAACTCAACCTCTAGTGCAATCATGCTCCTAGCTTAACACAATCTAAACATGATCTTATTCTAATGCATCAAGCAAATCAAACAAGTCACATCAATACAGTTGCATAGAAAGCAAACAGACAGGAAAGAAAGCAGATCAACAGCCTCCACAGCTTCACAGCAAAGCAATCCTCTGACAGCAGTTCAGGCCTCAGTCTGTAACTGCTCTTCAAGTCTATCCTCTTCAATAGCAAATATCAACTTGCTCCCTCAAGCTTTCAATGCATCAATCACAAGTATCAACTTTTCCTCCAACTTCAAGCTTCAACTCTTTCTTCAATCTCAATTTGATTTTCTTCACAAGTATCAACTTGTTCTTCTGGATCCTCAAGCTTCAGCTCCAAGGGCAGTCTTCAAACAAAGGGGAAGTGCAACCTCTAGCATCTTCCATCTTCTAGCAAGGAACTCCATCCTCTAGCAAGGGAGAAAGATTCATCTAACAAGAGCAAGGTGTGGATAGTGGTGAGCAAAGTGAAGACCAAAGGTCACCTCTAAGCACTCCACCATCAAGGAGAGGAACCCTCAAAGGTTCTACCACTTTGTGAGGAGCCAATCATCCTACCAAAGGAGGGATGAGGCCTTCACAATGGGACCTTACATCATAGGGAGGAATGGAAGTGATCAACACCTTCCATGTTTCATGAAGGAAGAAAATCTATTCTAAGAGATCTCCCTAAAACCCTAATCCTTAACCCTAAACAAACTACACCAAAGGGAGAGAAATCTTCAAGTCTAAGCTCCACCATGAATTCCACAACAGCCCACACATGCCTTCATCATCATTCAAGAGCAAGATAAGCAACACCCTAGTCTAAGGGAACCAAAGAAATCATTCTAGTTGAATTAGCAAGTTAGGATCACCTAAAACCTAGTACTAAAGTTAATCCTAACTAAAATACTAAAACCAATTGTAAAATCCTACAAAAATAACTATGGGAACTTAAGTCAATCATGACCCAATTCTTGATCATCACAATTCTAAAAAAGAATAGCACTAATGCAATATACACTTCTCACTGATCACAATCCACTATCCAAACATGATTATTCCTTCAAGAATCACAAGAAATCCGTCTCAACAGAAAATGATCCATGACCTAAAGTGTCTCTATTCCCCAATTTCTTGTACCAAAATCCATCTATGTCATACCAAGAACCTAACCACATGCAAGTTTCTAAGGATCTCCCTATAAATTAAGCAAAATTTCGATTGATACCAACCTGGTTTCAGATGAAGAACAGGTACAATTTCTGCTCGATTCTTCCTCCAAGCTTATCCATAATCACTCCAAATTCACTCCTAAAGCTTTTGCACACCTCAATTTGCTCTGATTTCAACTCAATCCAAGAACACGATCTTGAGTTGTAGCTCTGAGTTTTCAATTGCTCTTTCTGTTATTAGCCTCAATCTTCTCCAAAAAACTGGCTGAATACACTCCAAATCTTATATAGAACTCAATGGAATCATCCAGAAAGTTCTGTAAGCTTCCAAATGAGATTTTGCAATTTCAATTTCTCTTTCAAAATCTCATATGCACAGTTGTGAATTCATCTCTGTTTGGGCATGAAAACACTTGGAATCTTCATCTCATGAGATGCTGAATTGATTGGTTATGATCATTTCCTTGTTTGCAATCCAATGGTTCATGTTGATTATGTTACTTCATCATGAAGCAACAAAGTAAAAGTTCATAAAAATGGACTCAAACCAAAAATTTAATATTGGCATTATTTCTAAAATGATTTTTCCAATCAATTTGATCTATAATTTTGCCTTGTTTGGACACAAATCAATTTATTTCAATTTTTTGGTCATTAAATGCCTTTAATCCTTCTTTTTTCACAACTCCTTGAACCAAGTCCTTCCTTGAGCATATTTCAATGTCTCCTTGATACATGGTAAAGGTTCAAACCCCATTTTGAGCAACTTTCAAGTTGAACAAAATTTCATTTGAGGTGTCTAAGTTGGTGAAAATGACCTATAATCAAAAATGACCTAAAACCATAACTTCCCAAAATACCCCTGACTTGTCAAAGCCATAACTTGAGTTCTACAAATCCTATCAAGAACTTCTAATACTATATGGAAATCTAACAGAATAAGGAACAAAATTCATGTTGACCAAAAGTTCATAGGAATCATCCCTCTTGGGAAAAAGTTTCATTCAAGTTGGGTAACTTTCAAGCTCTAAATTCACATACCTCAGATGACTTGTAACTTGTCAAAGCCATAACTTGAGTTCTACAAATCCTATCAAGGACTTCTAGTACTCAAATTAAAGCTAAGCTCATGATCTACAACAATAATGTTGGGGTCAAGATGAGATGGCAATCCTATCTTGAGTTAAATTGCCTTGAAGACAGGGTTCAAACTAGGAGATTTTACACTGTCAAGTCTTAGAAACCCTAGCTTGAAACTTCTCAAACTCTTCAATCATGATGAGTTAACCTTGGAATCATCCTTATAACATCTCAATGTATCAATCCATGATCACATGGCTCTTGAATTAGGTCTCAACCTCCTTCAAATCCTCAGTTGACTTAGGGTTGACCCAGTCAAACCCTAATTGCACCAGTCATAGCTGAGCCTTCTTATTCTTGCACAATGACCTGTCTAGGCCTCAAAGTGATCCTCAACACTTCTCATGAGCTCTCTCAAGACCTCAAGTCCATCTTCATGGCCTCAGAATCATCTGATGGCTTTCCACAACTCTCAAGTTAGGAGACCTACATTATTGGTTTCAATCACTCTCCCTGAGGATCTTCTACCTTCTCTGACAAAGATATCAACCCTTGAACACTTGAATAACCTTCTTAGCTAGCTTCATAGTCTTGTATAGCTCTTGATTAGTAATCATACCTCTTGATCTCCTGCACACATGTCAATGGAATGCAAATGATAATGCTAATGTGCATGAAATGAAACATAAGCTAGGTGAAGAAATGTTGGGCAAATTTTGGGGTGCAACAGTTGCCCCTATTCAAACGGCTTGGACCTGACTGGGTGAGAAGCGAACGGCTCTCACACAATCAAGGTAAAAGACGGTTGAATACCAACAAACCCGAAAATTTGCCAACTGCGCAAGTACACGGTACTCTGATGGGACAAATCTTCGGAAACTGAAATAATAGTTGCACGACAACTAGCTGGAGAAATACTGATCTGAACCTCCGTCAGGATGATTCTCAGATTTATCTGATATCATTGCATCCTCAAATCATCAAGGGATCACCGGTTACACGGTAACTGATGATTTGCCAACCGTACTGGTAAACGGTACTTTGATTGGTAGGAACATCTTCAAAAACTAAGCATGACAGTGGCACGGCAACTCTGCTGGGGAATTGTTCACACGGGAATTGGTGAAGGGTCTAATCTCAAATCTCCGTCAGGATGATCATCTAATTTTACTGTAGATCTTCGTCCTCAATTCATCAAGGGATCACCGGTTACACGGTAACTGGCAATGGATGGTTGATCATGCCGTCGGGCAATCCGCACCACTGCAGAAGAATTCCTTATCATCGCCTATGGACTCATCATGTTGCTAGGCACGTCAACAACATCTTTGTCGAACTTCATCAGTAAGTCAATAAGGGATCACTGGTTACTCGGTAACTGGTGAATAATGGCTGATCCTGCCGTCGGGCATTCCGCGTCAGCTGGGAGAACTGCTTCGACATCACAGTTAGACTTCATTAGTAAGTCTGGGGTTTCGGCACCGCTGCCGGACATCAATCATCAAGTCTTCAAGGGAAGTTTCAACTTCTATGTTTAAGACCTGCTGGGGATGACACATCTCCGTTGGGGATTCTGGAGAACTATCAAGTAACTCTGCTTCGGGGGTCCAAAAATCATTCTGGGTGAATCAACTCTGCTGAGGACTTCAAGAATCATCTTGGACAAGTAACTCCACCGGGGACTTCAAGAATCATCCTGAACCAATAACTCTGATGGAGATTTCAGGAATCATCCTGAGTAAACACTCTGTCGGGGACTCTAAGCATCAACTTGAGCAACCAACTCTGGCGACTTCACCGGGGATTTTTAAGAATCATCTTAAGCGCATAACTTCGCTGGGGAATTCAAGAATCATCTTGAGCAAACCATTTCGCTAGGGAGTTCAAGAATCATCTTGAGAAGACCATTCTGCGGAGGGACACCTGTAAAACAAGAATGGTAACGACCTAGCTCATGTATGCGTATGTTTGACAATGGCGTAATGCTCCACACGGTGGAAATGCTACGCCTTTAGGGTAGATGCTATGCAATCATGCAAAATGCTATGACCCCATCAGCAAAATAAATGCTGAAGGGAAAATCCTCCTGTCGAGGAGAAAGAACCGCTCTGGTGGAGGAAGGAATCATCCTTCCAAGGAGAAGAAGTCACGCAAATCTCGATTGGACTCTTCCTGGGGAAACGAACTTTAGTCAACTGTCGCAGGGGAACAGAGTTCTACAAGAACCTGTACCCGCTCAACCAGGTATTCAAACCACAAACTATCGAGGAAACGATATCAATCGCAGAAATAAACTGCACGGCCTGCGCGGCTAAAACTTTCCTGGAGATAACGACTCCGTTGGGGAAAAACAGCCTCAGCTATTCAACACTCTACTGGAGAGAACCAATCATGGCCTGAACGGCTTCCAAGGACTCGGCCCTCTTGGGGATTTTCTAGCTCGGCTGGGGTAGAAGGAATCATCCTGCTTACTGGGGAGAGTACAACTCTGTGGGGAATTTCAATTCTCCAGGATACCTCAGTTTGGATTGCCGGAAGCTGCATACTTGTGAGTAGTCTTCTACGAAAACTGCACTTTGACCCAGTGCTGAGGAATGAACGCACTCTTTAGTGTATGACTCAACTGGGGGGATGACGTTCCTTCAGGATACATCTGATTGGGGGGAGAATCTTCTCTGCTTGGGGGATACATATCAATGCTCTTGGTCCCATGTTCGGACTCCATGGGGAGATGCTGCTGAACTTACCGGGGTAGAAGGAATCATCCTGCTTGGGGACGCATACAGCATACTGCCTGGAATGGGCTATACCTGCAACAATACAAACAAACAGACAAGATACCCTTCTCAAAGGGACCTATCAAGGTTATCATCTTGTGACAATGTTCAAGTAATTTATTGTTTCAACAATCAGTGGCCTAGGCCAGTAAGTTTATGTATGCGCATTTTATAAAAAACATCGGCGTTCTTTTTCGCAAACAAAACAGATAGATGCTAAACAAACAAACAGAATTACTGAATCATATATATTTTATTGATGACGAACCCCTGAATGGGTAAAAATGTTTTACAACAGATGCAAGCTCCTGGAATGAGGAAGCTGCATAAAACATAAATATACATCAGTATATACACAAATGTCGGCAATGCGGCGTAGACGAACACCATGAGTTGATCCCTCAGTGACCCACTCGACTTCGATACTTCTCCGACGCTTCAGCTTCAGAAGAGATTGATTCAGATAAACGGCCCTCAGGTCTTCCAAACCACCAAACAATGAAAGTCCACACGCGGAACGCAATCATTTGCTTTTTCAAATCCCTAACTTTTGCCTGAATCTCCCTTTCGGGTTTTCGATTCACCGGGATACCCTTTTTTGCCAAAGTCGCCGTTCCAGGTTTTCGACTTTGCGGGTGTACAATTTTCAATTTATATCCCTAATTTTTGCCCGAACCTATTCCTTTTTTATGGTTCGCCGGGATGCCCCATTTTTTCCTGGATATTCTTTTTCTTTCCAGCGGGTCATTTTTTAAGCAAAGTATTTTTTAACTGCGTCCGCGTTCACCGGGGATGCAAAATCTTCGCCATCCATTGTGGATAACAACAAGGCTCCTCCCGAGAAAACCTTGTTAACGACATACGGACCTTCGTAATTGGGAGTCCACTTGCCCCGGTGCTCGGAGTGTGGAGGAAGAATCTTCTTCAGGACGAGATCACCCGTCTGAAAGCTTCTAGGACGCACCTTCTTGTCATAAGCTTTCTTCATTCGGCTTTGGTACAAACGACCATACGCGATCGATGTTAATCTCTTCTCGTCCATTAGGCTGAGTTGGTTTAGTCGGTTCTTAATCCATTCTGCCTCATCGAGTTTCACGTCAACCAAAACTCATAAAGAAGGGATCTCAACTTCTAACGGTAGGACAACTTCCATACCATACACCAGTGAGAAAGGAGTTGCCCCGGTTGATGTACGTACCATTGTACGATAACCGTGTAGTGCAAATGGAAACATCTCGTGCCAATCCTTATAGGTCACAACTATCTTCTGTACAATCTTCTTAATGTTTTTATTGGCCGCTTCAACAGCGCCATTCATCTTCGACCGGTAAGGAGATGAGTTGTGGTGTTCAATCTTGAAACTCTGGCACAACTCCTTCATCATCTTGTTATTCAGATTCGAACCATTATCAGTAATGATCCACTCGGGAATTCCGTAACGACAGATGATGTCCCTCTTTATGAATTTAGCCACCACCTGCTTGGTCACGTTAGCATACGAGGCTGCCTCCACCCACTTGGTGAAGTAGTCGATGGCTACTAAAATGAAGCGATGACCGTTAGAAGCAGTGGGCTCGATCTTGCCTATCATGTCAATGCCCCACATGGAGAACGGCCATGGGAAGGACATGACATTCAGCGGGCACGGCGGCACATGCATCTTATCAGCATAAATCTGGCATTTATGACATCTCTTCGTGAATTTAAAGTAATCCGACTCCATCGTCAGCCAGTAATATCCTACTCTCAGGATCTTTCTCGTCATGGCATGCCCGCCGGCGTGCGTACCAAATGTGCCTTCATGGACTTCTTCCATGAGCATACTCACTTCTTTCTCATCTACACATCTGAGTAGCACGAGATCGTGGTTTCTTTTATACAAAACTCCATCAGGATTGAGATAAAAATTTCCAGACAGCCTCCTCAGAGTCTTCTTATCCTGAGTCAACGCTCCCGCCGGATACTCCTTAGTCATAAGGAAATTCTGGATGTCATGGAACCATGGCTTGCCATCGGAGGCTTCCTCGATCGTAAAGATGAATGCAGGTCTATCAAGACGAGAAAGGACAATCCTTGGAGCTTCATTCCAAAAATTGACTTTATACATCGAAGCCAACGTGGCTAAGGCATCAGCCATCTGATTCTCATCCCTGGGCACATGATGGAGTTCCACTCGATCAAAGAACGGAAGCAGCCTTCTGGCATAATTCATGTACGACACCAAACTTGATTGATGAGTCTCCCACTCCCCTTTAATCTGGTTAACCACAAGTGCCGAGTCACCATATACATCTAGGTTTTTGATTCTCAAATCAATTGCTTCTTCCAGACCCATGATGCATGCTTCGTATTCTGCTTCATTATTGGTGACCGAAAATGTCAGTCTAGCAGTGAACGGGATGTGGGATCCATGGGGAGTTGTGATGATTGCCCCAATGCCACTTCCGTAAGAATTAACTGCCCCGTCAAATATCAATTTCCACTGGGATTCCCTATCTGGCCCCTCGTCGGGCAACGGTTCATCACAATCTTTCGCTTTGAGAAACATGATATCCTCATCAGGAAATTCAAATTTCATCGGCTGATAATCTTCGATCGGCTGTTCGGCAAGGTATTCAGACAATACACATCCCTTGATGGCCTTTTGGGAAACGTACTGAATGTCATATTCCATCAACACCATTTTCCATCTGGCAATCCTGCCCGAAAGCGCTTGCTTCTCGAAGACGTACTTAATCAAATCCATCTTCGAAATTAGCATGGTTGTGTGATTGAGCATGTAATGTCGTAAACGTTTGGCAGCCCAGGCTAGTGCACAACACATTTTCTCCAGCATTGAGTAACGGGATTCACAGTCCGTGAACTTTTTACTCAAATAATAAATGGCGTGCTCCTTTCTACCAGTCTCATCGTGCTGACCGAGAACACACCCCAAACTATTCTCAAGAACTGTCAAGTACATGATTAAGGGTCTTTCGGCCACTGGGGGTATCAAGATCGGAGGTTCCTGTAGATACTGTTTTATCTTATCAAATGCCTTCTAGCAATCCTCGTTCCAGATAATCTCGTGATCTTTTTTCAGTAGTTTGAACATCGGTTCACACGTGGCCGTGAGCTGAGAAATAAACCTTGCAATGTAGTTTATTCTGCCCAGGAAACCACAAACTTCTTTTTCGGTTTTTGGCGCAGGCATTTCTTGTATTGCTTTTATCTTCGCAGGATCAACCTCAATGCCTCTTTCACTTACGATACACCCCAGTAGTTTTCCAGACCGTACTCCGAAAGTACACTTGTTAGGATTCATCCTCAACCTGAACTTCCTAAGCCTCTCAAAAATCTTCAGCAAATTGACCAAATGTCCCTCCTCCGTTTGGGACTTCGCAATCATGTCATGAACATAGACTTCAATCTCATGATGAATCATGTCATGAAACAAAGTGACCATTGCTCGTTGGTAAGTGTCCCCCGCGTTCTTCAGACCGAAAGGCATTACCTTGTAGCAAAATGTTCCCTAAGGTGTAATAAACGTAGTTTTCTCCACGTCTTCCAGCACCATCTTGATCTGATTGTAGCCGGAGAAGCCATCCATGAACGAAAATACGGAGAACTGAGCTGTATTGTCGACCAACACATCAATATGAGGGAGCAGGAAATCATCTTTAGGGCTCGCCCTATTCAAATCCCGGTAATCGACACACATTTGCACCTTACCGTCCTTCTTCGGTACAGGTACTATGTTGGCGACCCACGGAGGGTAAGTAGTGACCGCTAAGAAGCCAACATCAAGCTGTTTCTGCACTTCTTCTTTGATCTTAACGACCATATCTGGTCGCGTCCTCCTAAGCTTCTGCTTAACGGGAGGACAATCTTCTCGCAGCGGCAAGTGATGGACCACGACGTCAGTGTCAAGTCCGGGCATATCTTTGTAAGACCAAGCAAAGATGTCACTATACTCTCTCAGCATCTCGACTAATCTCTGCTTTACATCATTCTGCAATGCGGCCCCTATCCTGACGTTCCTGATCAGTTCTTTAGAACCTAGATTCACAATCTCAATCTCTTCCTCGTGAGGCAGAATAACTTTGTCTTCTTGTTTCAACAAGCGAGCCAACTCTTCGGGAAGGTCTTCGTCTTCATCAATCTCTTCTTCGGCTTGATAGATCGGGCAATCGAATTCGAAGTGAGTCGTAGAAGGTCCAGAGTCGATGTCATCTACTATGTGGATCCTGCAATAACAAGGGTTAAGCTTAAAACAAGGATATGCAGGTTAGCACAAACCCTATTGCCATTTTATTATTTTTCAAAACAAATATGAAACAGGAATAACAGAGATCATAATATTTGAATACGAAGAAAAACGCTTTTTGATTTATTGGTAAAATGCATGTACATAATCAAACAAGGCCCTGACAATAAAACCACTATGCCCCGGGTAGGAAATAGGGTTGTACAATAATTGGAGAAAGTAAATCATTACTCTTTGCCTGTTACTTGGATGGTATCCCTGATGGACCAGTTGTTGAGGCTCTGGCCTGGTTTGCTTGGCTGGATCCAAGAGTCTAGGTCGCAGTCCCTGTCCTCGCCGTCTTCAGACATTGTGCTGACACTTTCAAATATCACCCCGCCACTGGTAAACTGGATCGGCCCTTTACCTCGCGACGCACTATGAGAAGAGGAGGCTTCAGCCGTAGGAGAGTATCCTAATCCAAACTTGTCCTGTTTGTTAGGTATTTCCAGAATCTACCCCCAGCCTGGGGTGGATCCGGCTTGAACAACGGCCCGGGCTTCCTTGAAGGAAGAGAGAGTCATCTCTGGTTTCTCAGTCATTACTGGAGCCACGTCCTTGACCTTAACAGCTTCGAACGCCTGACATAGGGTTTCGTGGATTTCCCCATCCATCTCAACATATTTGAAGGATGACAAATGGCTCACCATTATATCTTCCTCGCCACAGACAGTTACAATGCTACCTCCGACCGCATACTTGAGCTTCTGGTGCAACGTGGAGGTCATGGCACTAGCAGAATGGATCCATGGCCGGCCTAAGAGACAGCTGTAGGCTGGCATGATGTCCATGATGTAGAAGACTGCGTCGAAAGTTTCCGGCCCAACTTGTATTGGCAGAGTTACCTCTCCAAAGACATGACGCTTGGTTCTATCGAAAGCCTTCACAACCAGATCACTGGGTGTGCAGATTAATCCTCGAGTATCTAACTTCATCAATGCCTTCTTCGGAAGAACATTGAGCGATGACCCGGTGTCTACCAACACATGAGCCATAACTGTTCCCCTACACTCTATCGAGATGTGCAGGGCGCTGTTGTGGTTTCTTCTCTTCAGCATCAGCTCCAGGTCAATGAACCCTAACCGATTTCCAGCATTCACGTGGGCTACTACCCCTTCCAACTGGTTGACCGAGATCTCCTACGGTACATACGTGGCATTCAAAACCTTTAACAGCGCGTTGCAATGTGACTCCGAACACAGCAACAAATTCAGGATGGAAATTTTCGAGGGCGTTTGATGGAGGTGATCCACGATCTTGTAATCACTCTTCTTGATCAACCTCATGAACTCTTCAACGTCCTTTACGAGTAAGTCCTTCTCTACCCCACGAGGGTTTCCTCAACGAATTTACTTTTTCCCTTATCAGTCTCATCAGCTTTGCCCGCTTTGTCCGCCATAATCTCAGGTGGAGCAAATACTCTTCCGCTGCGCGTGATTCCGCCAATCCCTACTAGGTTATCCAAAGACTGCCCAGATGGTTCTAGTTCCAATTTCTGTCCGTTACATTAGACGTCTTCCCCATAATGCCACGAGACAGCATTGGTGCTTTCAAAAGGTATTGGCCCAGCTTTGGTGATGGTAATTGTGGGCGACCTGAGTGCAGAAATGGTTATCGTCTGGCGAGGGATGGTGATGGTGGCAACCTCATCATCTTGCTTCGGTATTACCTCTCCAGATCCACATTCGGCCCTTCGGCTAAACTGCAAGATTCCTTCGGTCATCAGACTCTGAATCCCCTCTATCAACTGTTCACATCCATCAGGACGAGTCGCACAGCCTATACACAATTCTCCACAGCCCGGGAAGAAGCCTCTCTTCATCAGCTTGGCTTTGACGAAGCTAAGCGGTGTCCTCAGATCTTTGACATCAGTCAGCACATCTAAATCCTCTTCTTCAATAATGGCATTCACTCCACCTCCCCTATGGTTTGACATAGGGTTCTTTGTGACATTCGGCACATTATCTGAGAAATTGATGATCTTAGCATCCACCATATCTTGCACCTTGTGCTTGAAGGCTTTGCAGTTTTCTATCGTGTGGCCGGGTGCCCCTGAGTGAAAATCACATGTTGCATTCGCGTCATAACCTGGCGGAGGTGCCCGTGTCAAGGGAGCCAGGGTTCTCTTCTGGACTAGCTGTAACTGAAGCAGAGTTTGTAACAGCTGAGCATAATGTCGCTACTGCAAAAATCAGCGTCGGCTGAACAGAAGAGTCGCCACCGTGCGTTATTTATCCCAACAGAGGGAAAGGAAACGCTCTAAGTAAACCTACCGCAAAGACGGGAAAGGAATGGTCATCGCAACCAAATCCTGGATTCAGGAGTCGGTTACGCAAGGGGAAGGTATTAGCACCCCTCGCGTCCGTCATACTCGACGGGATCCACGCTTGTTTTCTAGTACAGATTGTTATTCTATCTATTCTACAGGTCTGGGGTTAAAAGAAAATAAAATGACTCGGCAAAGTATCGCACTTTATGCCTACGTATTCCCGTCTGGAACGAGAAATCAGAGTCAACGTAGTTCGCCTACCTACGGGAAAGGAGGGGAAGGTTGCTCGCTAGGATATCGCATCCTATGCCTACGTACTTTCATACAGCATGAAAGATCAGAGCAAACGTAGTTCGGGCCATGGAAGACACAGCTTTGTTTGATTGTTTTTTATCCTTCTGAAAAAGGTTTTCTCCTGATTACGGGTCCAAGCGGACAAAAAAATGACACTTTGATTGATTTTCAGTCTTTTACGCAAGAACTGTCTTTTTATTGATGTTTGACCTCTTATTGTATTTTTGATTGTTTTTGAGATAGAAGAGAAAGAACTCTAATCCTAGGGTTAAAATGGGAATCAAAATCTACCCTAATGTTGTCATGCATGGATGAGAGCCTAATGTTTGTCATATTTCTCTCTTGCACAGAGAGAAACAGAGATCCTAGGGGATAAACGGAAAAGAAACAGCATATAGTAAAGCAGTAAAATGCATGAATGCAGCAGTACAAGCGAGGCAAGGGAGTCCCACTCAACCTCGAACCTAGAAAACAATAGGCAAAGTGAAATGGCTTCACTTAAAACCTAAGGGGAAAATTAACAAACAATACAACAAAGAAAATAAAACCCCAAAACCAGCTCTGACAGCACACCAGCTCAGCTCCTACAGCAGCTCTGAAAAACATCAAACTCCGACAGTTAATGAACAGCAAAACAACAATCTTCCAATGAACCCCAAGATCAAGCTCCAATGATACCCAAGCTACAACAAGCTTCCATATCCAAGAAATCACCAAGCTCAAGCAAGCACAGAATCTTAACCAGTTGACAGCATCAGACAGTAGATATCTCCAAACAGCAGTAAACCCTAATTCACCAGTTGCACAGCTTTGACATGAATAACCTTCATCTTTGTAAATCTTTGATCTTCATCCCTATCTTCAATGGCTTCTTTCTTCAAGGCAAGCTCTCCTAGATGAATTGATTCATCAGAATAAATTGAATGTCAAACAGTTCATTGACAACCAAAGGAAGTCTATGAATAGTTAACATTGTAACAGACTGTTTCCCTCAAAGTTCTACCTCTAAGGTAAGGCCACTTATCCCTCCAAAGGAGGGAGGTGAATACCATGGAGGGACTTTATGTCATCGAGAGGAATGGAAGCACATGAAGTTATCCATGTTTATGAAAGAATTTGTTCTATTCTAAGGCTTTACCTATCTCCTATCTCCTATGTCTTCAATCAACTCCAAGCACAAGCAATCTCCAAGCTTCAACATTTGATTATCAATCTTCAATCTTCTCTTTTGATGTCTTCATGCTCCACCAGCTCAAACCAAGCCCCATACCCCAAATAAAAGCCCAAAAGCCCAAGCAAACAACTATAAATCCCAAGTGGGAACACCAAACAAACACTCCATTTGTAAAATATACTAAAAATAGTAAAATAGTATTTAAAATTCTAAGATTTATTCTAAGGGGACTTCTACATCTACCCTACATACCCTATATGTCCCATAACCTAATTCATGCTAAAAAACCCCAAAATAAAATTTTAGAATGCACCTATGTTGGGTTTGAACCCTAATGGTACTAACCTAATGTTCTTTAGTCAAAACTAAACACAATTAATCCACAAAAATGTGGCATAAATCCAGGGGGAACTTAATGTTCTAATCTAACTACTACAAAAAGAATGGAATCAAAATATGAATTTAAATGACTAAACAAAATTCACCAAATAATATGTACAAACAAAATGAAAATAAAAGCAATTAAATGTGAAAATTTACCATAAATGGAAAAGATGATTAAAATACTATTTTTATTTTCTTGAGACAATTATTAAAATGAGGGAAAAAGTCCCATGTCAAAATGATCATTTTTGGATTTTATATGAATTATTTTGTAATCTATATGCAAATAAAATGAAAAGGAAAATTCAATTAAAAATAATAAAGCAGGGGGGCGCCAACAACAATTATTTACTTCAGGAAAACATTGGGCCCAGGAGGGGGGGTGCTGATAGCACGCACTGGGCCCAGTCCACTAATTTAGAAAAAAACAACTAAAACCACAAAACTAAATAAACTGAGGGGGGGGGGGCAAATAGCGGGTATTTGCTTTGCAAATCCATGGTGGGCCTCAAAGGGGGGGGGGGGGGGGGGGCGAGTAGCAGATATGCTTGGGGCCCAACGAAATGCAAAAGGGAGAGGGGGTGTTAATGGAAACATGGGAGTAGATTTAGTAATCTTGCGCAATGGGCCTAAGGCCCAGATTCATTCACACTCAGCCTAACAAAACCTTAACCAAAACTTCTCCTCCCTTTCACTCCAATGTTACTGTTCATCTCCTTCCCCAACGAAACCCTAGCGGCGCAGATGCGTCCTCTCAAACCTCTCACTTCTTTCCATCCCCAAACCATCCTCCTAATTGCTAATCTCTGCTTAGATCTCTCAACCAGACACAAAGTCCCTCTGATCTTAACCTATATTGTTCTTTTAGCCAACAAAATAACCTATTTCTAACGCTAACAACACTAAGCTAACAAGTTCAAGATGAAAAACCTGGTGGCGACGATGATGAAGTTGGAAGGAGCTGATTCTGTAGGAATCTTTGTTGAAGATTGAGGATCCACGGCGGCGAGGGTGCTCTCGTAATGATCGGACGAAGATCAACGGATCTGACTGTGAGCGAAGATGATCCTGAAGATCTTGGTGGCTCGGAGGTTGATGAAGCAAATGGCGGAGACCTTGAAATTCTTGATGAACACCTTTGAAGATCCTACATGAAGATCTCGAAGGATCTGTCAAATCGTATGAAGCTGCTTGGTAATCTAAGATCCTGATGAATCTTCGTTACAGATCTGGAAGGGTTAATGAAGGTTACAAATCGCGTTGAAGTTGTATGAACTTCCGGTGAGCTTCTGGAAAGTTGGACGAATGCTTGATGATCGGTGTTGTTTCTTGAGGTTTCCGGTGGCATTTGCAGTTACCGGCGAGCGGGTGTAAACTCCGGCGAGCAGTTGGCGAAGATGGATGAAGGTTGCTCGGTGAGGAAGATGAAGTTGGAAGGTGTTTGGGGGAATTCTAGGTTTTTTTGCAGTTTCCGGTGGGTGTACCGATCTCCGGCGACGGTTACGGTGGAGAGGCCGGTGGCTGCATGGCCGGCGGTGGGGGTTTCCGGCGAGGGGACGGGTGGCGCAGAGAGTGAGGGAGAGTGTTACACGTGTGTGGGGAGTGAGAGGAGGGGGAGCCACGTGGGGAGGCTAGGTGGCAGATGCTGAGAGAGAGAGAGTGAGTGAGGTGGCGGACCCTGAGGGGATTGGACGAATGAGGTGGCTGACCAGGAAAACGCACGCGTGGCAGTGCTCTTATACTACCAAGTGGCATTGAAAATGGACTTTGACTGGGCCTGATTAACTCTGGATAATTGGATAAACAGCCCAATAAGACTAAACTCTGGTTTAATGATTAAAACATGATTAACTGAAAATACTAATGACCTAATTAACTAAACTAAATGAAAATTAAACCTAATTAAGCCTAAACGAAAATTAAAAAAATTAACCCTAATTAAAATCTATCATTAACCCTAATTAATCCTAAAATAAAATTAAAAATAAAACCTAATTAATCCTATTAAAAAAACAGCAAACTATTTAACATCAAAAACTATTTAAAAAAGATCTAATTAAATCTGAAAAAAAATCAAATAAACTCTAAAAAATCTAAAACAATTAATCCCTATTTAAAAATCTGAAAAAACAATTAAATCTAATAAACTCTAGAAACAATAATATCTATTTAAAATCTATTCTATTAATTTTGAAAAAACCATTAAAACTTAATAAAATCTAAAAAACATTAATATCTATTTTTTTAAAACTATTCTATAAAAGAAAAATAATATCTATTTCTACCTAAAAAAAATCTATTAAAAGGAAATTGATCTCTAAAATTTAAAAATCTATTAAATCTCTAAAATAGAAAAGAAAATTTATTTAAAACTCTAAAAAATATAAAAAAAATCTATTAAATCCAGAAAAATCCATTTAAATGCATTAAAAATCCAGAAAAATAAGAAAAATCCTAAAAATGCCAGGAAGCCGATTAAATCGAATAAAACCCAATTGCGCAGCCGTAGCGAAACCCGGGCACCGAGATGGCCTGAAAAAACAGGGAACGAGCACCAATTCTCAACAGACATTTATTCAAACCGGCCTGTACTGCCTGAAACGCCAGGGGCTATAGTCCCGATAAAATCCATCTGACTGAGAAAAATGCAATGCATGCAGTATGCGAATGCGAATGCAAAATGCGTTGAAGCATAAACCAGATATGGGGACCGGTTGGTCAAATTTTAGGGTGCAACAGCTGCCCCTATTCAAGCGGCTTGGACCTGAAGGGTTGAAGAGCGAACAACCTTCAAACATTCAAAGGTAGAAGACGGTTGAATACAAAATAAACCCGAAAATTTGCCAACCGCAGAAATAAACTGCACCCTCGCTTGGGGAACACCATCCAGAGAACTGAATCTAATTATTATGGCAACAAACTGATCGATCACCTGATAAAGATATTTGACTTTAGCCCCAGTTACTTGTGTGACACCACAGATAACAAACCCGAAGGTTGGATCAACATGCACTTGATTACCTCCCATCGTCTAATGATAGACGGAGACATCATCCCGCAGGAAAACAATACCCATACTCACATTGTCTAAGGATAGACAGAAAGACACCATCCCGAAGGAAAACCATATCCATACTCACATTGTCTAAGGATAGACAGAAAGACACCATTCCGAAGGAAAACCATAACCATACTCACATCGTCTAAAGATAGACAGTAAGACACCGTCCCGAAGGAAAACCATAACCATACTCACATCGTCTAAAGATAGACGGAGAGACATCATCCCGAAGGAAAACCATAACCCATACTCACATTGTCTAAGGATAGACAGGAAGACACCATCCCGAAGGAAAAACATACCCATACTCACATTGTCTAAAGATAGACAGAAAGGCACCATCCCGAAGGAAAACCATATCCATACTCACATTGTCTAAGGATAGACAGAAAGACACTGTCCTGAAGGAAAACAATAACCCTACTCACATTGTCTAAAGATAGACAGAAAGACACCATCCCGAAGGAAAACCCGTCAACGGAAAGAGAACCATATTCATCACCACCCATCAAATTTCAGAATCCTTTTGTCTACAGGAATTGATGGAAAGAACAATATCTTCAAAGGGGCCACATCATCAATAAGGATTGACAGGAAGAAAAACCACCTCCAAAGAGCCATGCCGTTGATAAGGATCAACAACTAGGAAAACCAAACATTCTTCGAAGAGCCTCGACGTCAATAAGGATCAACGGTCAGAAAAACCCTCTTGAAATGTCATCTCGTCCAATAGACAGAAAGAACGCCAATATCTGAAAGATCGCCTTGAAACCTCTCAACGTCTAAGGATAGACGGAGAAAACCATATCCAAACTCATGACGTCTAATGATAGACGGAGAAGGCTCGCTGGGGGAAACCCATCGTCAATGTGAACTGACGGGAAGAGAAGTCTGTCAATATCAGACGACTGATGAGTAAAGCATAACCGTTGTATGATCTGAGAATCGAACCCCAAAGAGCTGTCTGAATAAAGCTGCTGGACAAATGCCCCTGAACTGATTACAAAGTACTTCATGTTGCCACTGAAGGCTGATAGAAAAACTGGCTTATGCTTCGTATGTATATGTGTATGTTTGAATTTTTCTATGGCGTAATGCTCCATATGGGATGGAAATGCTACGCATTTGAGGATGAAATGCAAGTATGATGCAAATATGATGATATATGCAAATGCAAATGCAGGCTCGGGTCGCCAGAGAAATTGGATACAGAAAACCGCTTCAGCAAAATAAATGCTGAAGACAAAGCCAACTCCGTTGGGGAATACCCAGGCATCACATAATTATTCCAGCAAAATAAATGCTGGAAAAGTGAAGCCAACTTCGCGGGGGAATAACCGAATGTGCCAAGCGTGATTGGACTTCTGTCAGGGACAACTTACCCGTGCCAATGAAAATTGGACTTGCGCTGGGAAAACAGACGGAGTCTTCCTGCGTACCCATAAATATTGGATTTTGCAAATTATGTGCCACCACAAGTTGGGCCTCACAATGATTGCCAATAGGGATTGAGCTTCTTGAAAATTGCCAATAAGGATTGGGCTTTAGGCCATCTGTGATGGGTCATGTATAACTGACTCTGAATAATATTGTGTCTGAATTCATAGGTCTTCTGGTGGAAGAGTCATGGGACGATAACACGACTTCCCGACATCCGCCTCAAACTTGGAGATTAGCTGAATCTGCTTGAATAGCTCTGAGTAGCTCTGATGACACGGAGAAAAACAATTCCTTCGCTTCTGATATGCCCCAGCTTGTGGGACCTATGTGGGGATAGTCCTCAAAAGGAAATCTGAAAATCTGTACCCTGACGGTCTGATATGAAATGCCCCAGCATTCTGAACCTCGGAAAAATGCTTCAAATCAAATGCCTCTCGAATAAAGAATAACTTCCACGCTCTTAGGATGGCCTGCCCCTGTCCGTAATGACTTTGCTCCTGATTGGCTGATTCAGTGTAGTGCCTTTAGCTACGAGATTTTTACTGAATCTCGACCTGATTGCCCCGGAATAACGACTTTGGATGGCTGACCTCACGGGGGATCACTTGATAATAGCTTGCCCCGGCTCTCGGAACATTCGGGCATCCTGCATTCTATCCTGATCAGACTTTCTACTGTAGGAAACTTTCCTGCTGTCAAGCGCTTACTCGTAAGTAAAACCAGTTGTTCTGCATAATAGATACGTTAATGCAATGCATATGACAGTTTTAACATCCAATCTGTTCACTGGAAAAATGGAAACAACCGTTTATGACACATAATGCACAAATCATTTATCAAAATATCGACATCAGTACCAACATGGTAAGAAGAACCCTTTTAGGAGTCAGCTTCGACGCGATCTTTACCGATGTATGCCTTCGAAACAACCCTGCTTCAATTAGGACTTTTGAAGGTTGTAACGTGGTCAGGTTCACGGTTTTGAAAGAAAGGATAAAGGCTCAAAGTCTAATTTTAACCCACCCATTCTCCTTGGTGTTCTCCGATCCTACGTTTAGCTAATTCGACCTTAGCGCTCACCTTTTAGAGGTTGAAATACGGGAGTGATAGTTCGAGAAACTATGAGCTTTCGGAGCGACAGTCACTCGCCCTTCGTCTTTGACACTTGGGGTCACACGACTCGTATTTCATTTGAGGGCTTTTCTTTTGTAACCCTTTTCACTTTTCCTTTTCTTTCCCCAACTTTTGCCTGGACTGACTCTTTTGAGTTTCTTTTGATTTTCCAGTCCAGCGGGATGCCCTTATTTTTGCCTAAGTCGTTTGTTTTCAAGTTTTGACTTAGCGGGCTTTTGATTCTTTTTGCTTTCCGTTTTTTTTTCCGAACAAGTCGTGTGACACTGGTTGTCTGACTCTTTGGAGAATAATATGACTGTGTCACTCCTGACGCTTAACCACTGTGGCTTTTTTAGGCACGACCTATAGAGGTGTGATTGATCCTCGAACGGACACTCCTTTTGCAATTTGGACGCTCGGTCAAATTAGCTAACACCTACCCTGCCCCAGGTTGAGATTGAGGGCTTTTCGTTTTCAGAAAGAACTCCTACTACTAGGCTCAAAGGGGTTGACAAGGGATTATCTTCCTTATGTCTCCGGTGTTTAGGAATTTGAAACAATGCCTGTACATCATCAACAGGTTTTATTTTAAAGGCATACAATATCGGAAGCTTGCATGTCGTTCATTTTCGTCATCCTCCCCGGATTCCGCTTAACCAAGCGTTGGATATCTGTAAAAATCAATTAGTGAACACGAATGGATTTAATCAAAACATGCATATTCATTTCATTATCATCAATTGAATGAAAACAACAAGTTTTACAAACAAGATTGCAATTTAACAAGAAATAAACTACAAACATAAAGAAATGACAAGATGAAACACATGAAAACGCCAGCTTCCGAGGACCGGGCTTTCACATCTGACTTGCTGCTGAACCAACCATCTTCAAAGTTGCCTATTGAGACCATACAGCTTAAAACGGATGCCGGGTGAATTGCCTTTCTGACTTCATTGGGCTCTGTCTAGCACGCAGGTTTGACCGATAACGATAAGGCTGCTGACTCTGGAAAGGAGTTGACGTCTATTGCGAAGACCGGACAGATTGTTGACTTTGATCAGTCGAACCACTTGGAGGTCGAGTCTGAATTATCAGGGACTCCTTTTGTTCAAGTGCTTTCATCCTCAGGCTTGGTCTAGGCAGCAACTGAGGACAGGGAGATTCTGACACCAATGATTGCAGAATTTACTTCTGATCTATGGCAGCTTCGGGAACGTCCATCATTTTAGCGCCAACTGGGGTAAGACTATTAGGTACAATTACGCCGCCCGGCGTGAGCTCAATAACTTTTGCGTCAATCAAGTCCTGAACGTTGTGCTTAAAAGCATGACAACTTTCCACATCATGTCCGGGTGCCCCGGAATGAAATTCACACTGCTTACTAGTGTCATACCCATAAGGAAGCGTCGTTCCTGTTAGGGGTTCCAATGTTCTTTTTTCAACCAGCTTCAAACTCAATAAAATCTGAAAGAGCTTAGCATATGTTGAAGGCGGCGCCTCAAATATCCTCCTTGACCTTCGCCGAACCGGATGTATCTTTTGTTGTTGGTGGTGGTGTCGATCAACACGTCTTTTAAGCTCAGGTTCCACAGGCACGAGCTCCACAGGCACAGGTGGGATAAGCTCCTTCACTGTGGCTTCAGATAGCTAATCATCCTCTTTCCTAATCACATTCTTGACGACTTCCATGATCAAGCTCATTTGGGTCTTCAGCTGATTATTTTCCTCTTTGAGTATCTTCTGATCCAGACGCAACTCTTGCATGTCCTTCATCATCTGCCCTAGCTGGCTTCGGACTTCAATCAATTCAGCCTGATTCTGTTCCATATCTCTGAGGGAATTCCTGCAACAAACTGGTGATAGGAAATCAGACCCACAGTTCTGATGTACCCGGTATGTGAGAATGCAATGCAGAAATCAAACACATATTCAAGATAAGACAAATAAACCCCCAAGCTATAAGCACAGAGATAAACACCTCACACCACTATGCAAAGCCAACTAGAGCAGCAAACAAGCAAACCCAAGTACAAAATACAATGACCCCAGCCAACAAGCCTCGTGGTGGTCAGCAAACAACAATGCACGAAATCTAAACAGATGCGACGCTCGGCGCAGAAACTTCTAGCAACTTCCTCCATATTCAACTGAGCTCTCAGTTGGACATTATTCCAAACATACACTCTCAGTGGAGTATTCCATAACATTGACTGACGAACCCACACAACTGGATGAAGGAGAATCAATAATCCGAACAAAACCCTGAGGCGTGATGAAGATCCTGTTAGAGTCTAGCAGATTCTGAACTTGGCTTCTAAGCACCTTACAATCATCTGTCAAATGCCCCTGTACCCCAACATGGTACTCACAGCGGGCGCTGTCATCAGAACCTGGAGGATAAGGCGGGATCATTGGACTAGTCTCTTTCGGCACTATTAATCCACTTTCGACCAAATCTGGCAACAACTAACTGTACGACATCGGTAGCTGAGTAAACTGCCTTTCAGGCTTCCTTGGTCTTGGTCGGGCGTGACGACGCGGCTGACGATAATATGACTGCTGGTTTGAAGTGTCTAACAACTGAGCCTGAGATGCTAGAGATTCTGAGACAACATCGCTTCCTTCTTCCCACTCCTCCTAAGAACTGAGAACTGATTCATTCTTATCAACTGGGATACAAGGAGCCTCTTGAATCTTTCCATTCTTGAGTCCTCTCTCAACAAGCTCTCCCATTCTCATCAAGCCTTCAAAGCTTGTACAAGTGAACATCATGTCATAATAACGGTCCTTCAGAGTACCCAAAGAGAGGTTAACCATTTCTCTCTCCTGAAGCGGTGGTTGAACACGAGCAGCCAATTCTCTCCATCTTTGCACATACCCCCTAAAGGATTCATTCTCCGCACGAGATAATTCTTGCAACTGCACGCGAAAAGGAGCTATTTCCAGGTTGTAGTCGTATTGCTTCACGAAGGCATTGGCTAAGTCAGACCATGATTTAATACTATCACTCTTCAAGTGCAGGTACCAGTCCAAAGATGCTCCGATCAAACTATCTTGGAAACAGTGAATCATGAGCTTGTCATTGGTGATATGCGAAGTCATTCTTCTGCAGAACATAACCAAATGCAGCTTCAGACAACTATCCCCTTTGTACTTCTCGAAATTGGGCATCTTGAACTTCGGAGGCAATACAAGACCTGGCACCAAACACATGCCCTCAGCATTCAGATCAAGAGTATTCTTATTCACCAGGGCAGCAATCTGATCTTCCAACGTCTGAAGTCTTCTCATATACTCAGTAGTCCTTGGGTCCTGAATATTAACCTGTGGCACAACTCTTGGAGATGGAACAATCCTTGGAGAATCTGGCGTAGAGAAAGTGGAATTGTGACACTCTGCGTCATCGAAAGAATATGGACCTCTGACAGGGGTTTGCACTGGCTGAGCATCATTGTTCATCTGAGCTCTTTGACCATTGTTTCTTCCTCCATTTATAGCTGTTATGGCTTCCATGACCTGACTCAACTGGTACTTCAACAATTCAAACTCTGCCCGAGTAACAACCAAGTTATGCTCTTCTGAAGCCATGATCTTTCCAGATGCTAACTCAAGTCCAATACGAATGTCGGGAAATCAACTGACGAAGCGGACAAAAACGGGTAAGCTCCCTGTTCCGGCCGAGGATGAATATGCAAAATGAAATGCAAATGCAAACAGTCATGCAAAATGCAAAATGCACACACAAGGGACCAGGTATGCTGCTGAGAAGTCCAATCCACCATACTGGTCTTAATCAGACCCATAACACTGCTCAAACCTGGTCTTAACAAACCAATACTCCAACCTGGTCTCCAACAGACCCTATAACACTGTCCTCAAATATCACTGAATCTCAATCAAGAAAACCGGTAATCTGGAGGTCAAGTTACCTGCATGCCCCAACCCCTCTCACAGGTAGGTGTCCTAATAACTGACACAAGGTATGGCATCCTATGCGGTCGTTGGCGTCACAGACTTTCAAGACTGATGATACAATACCCAGAAGGTGTGGCATCATCATGTCCTGAAGAGGCCTCACTTAGCCAACTTCCAAATCATCGGTCCCCGGAGTCGACAATCCAACTAACCAACAACCCCCTCAACCCAAAGGGTTGAAAAAGAAGTCAACCAGAAGAACCTCGTCCGAGTGTGGATTTCATGAGACACTAGTACATGCAAAGCATGCACGCGCCCTCTAATTTCCACTCTAACTCTAGGTGCACTCAAGCCCAGGTCTGACTTATCTCTCAATCATAGAACCCCCTCATACCCACAACAATAATCACAATAATATAATGCTGAATATAAAATACAGAAACGTAAATCCATACAAAATCCACGATGGGAAAACAAGCGCTAGGATTGACTCGCGTAGGGAACTGTTGGAATCCCCAGCAGAGTCGCCAGCTGTCGCTACTGCGAAAATCGGCGCCGGCTGAACAAAAGAGTCGCCACCGTGCGTTATTTATCCCAACAGAGGGAAAGTAAACGCTCGAAGTAAACCTACCGCAAAGACGGGAAAGGAATGATCATCGCAACCAAATCCTGGATTTGGGAGTCGGTTACGCAAGGGGAAGGTATTAGCACCCCTCACGTCCGTCGTACTCGACGGGATCCACGCTTGTTTTCTAGTACGGATTGTTATTCTATCTATTCTACAGGTCTGAGGTTAAAAGAAAATAAAATGACTCGGCAAAGTATCGCACTTTATGCCTACGTATTCCCGTCTGGAACGAGAAATCAGAGTCAACGTAGTTCGCCTACCTACGGGAAAGGAGGGGAAGGTTGCTCGCTAGGATATCGCATCCTATGCCTACGTACTTTCATACAGCATGAAAGATCAGAGCAAACGTAGTTCGGGCCATGGAAGACACAACTTTGTTTGATTATTTTTTATCCTTCTGAAAAAGGTTTTCTCCTGATTACGGGTCCAAGTGGACAAAAAAATGACACTTTGATTGATTTTCAGTCTTTTACGCAAGAACTGTCTTTTTATTGATGTTTGACCTCTTATTGTATTTTTGATTGTTTTTGAGATAGAAGAGAAAGAACTCTAATCCTAGGGTTAAAATGGGAATCAAAATCTACCCTAATGTTGTCATGCATGGATGAGAGCCTAATGTATGTCATATTTCTCTCTTGCACAGAGAGAAACAGAGATCCTAGGGGATAAACGGAAAAGAAACAGCATATAGTAAAGCAGTAAAATGCATGAATGCAGCAGTACAAGCGAGGCAAGGGAGTCCCACTCAACCTCGAACCTAGAAAACAATAGGCAAAGTGAAATGGCTTCACTTCAAACCTAAGGGGAAAATTAACAAACAATACAGCAAAGAAAATAAAACCCCAAAACCAGCTCTGACAGCACACCAGCTCAGTTCCTACAGCAGCTCTGAAAAACATCAAACTCCGACAGTTAATGAACAGCAAAACAACAATCTTCCACTGAACCCCAAGATCAAGCTCCAATGATACCCAAGCTACAACAAGCTTCCATCTTCAAGAAATCACCAAGCTCAAGCAAGCACAAAATCTTAACCAGTTGACAGCATCAGACAGTAGATATCTCCAAACAGCATTAAACCCTAATTCACCAGTTGCACAGCTTTGACATGAATAACCTTCATCTTTGTCAATCTTTGATCTTCATCCCTATCTTCAATGGCTTCTTTCTTCAAGGCAAGCTCTCCTAGATGAATTGATTCATCAGAATAAATTGAATGTCAAACAGTTCATTGACAACCAGAGGAAGTCTATGAATAGTTAACATTGTAACAGACTGTTTCCCTCAAAGTTCTACGTCTAAGGTAAGGCCACTTATCCCTCCAAAGGAGGGAGGTGAATACCATGGAGGGACTTTATGTCATAGATAGGAATGGAAGCACATGAAGCTATCCATGTTTATGAAAGAATTTGTTCTATTCTAAGGCTTTACCTATCTCCTATCTCCTATGTCTTCAATCAACTCCAAGCACAAGCAATCTCCAAGCTTCAACATTTGATTATCAATCTTCAATCTTCTCTTTTGATGTCTTCATGCTCCACCAGCTCAAACCAAGCCCCATACCCCAAATAAAAGCCCAAAAGCCCAAGCAAACAACTATAAACCCCAAGTGGGAACACCAAACAAACACTCCATTTGTAAAATATACTAAAAATAGTAAAATAGTATTTAAAATTCTAATATTTATTCTAAGGGGATTTCTACATCTACCCTACATACCCTATATGTCCCATAACCTAATTCATGCTAAAAAACCCCAAAATAAAATGTTAGAATGCACCTATGTTGGGTTTGAACCCTAATGGTACTAACCTAATGTTCTTTAGTCAAAACTAAACACAATTAATCCACAAAAATGTGGCATAAACCCAGGGGGAACTTAATGTTCTAATCTAACTACTACAAAAAGAATGGAATCAAAATATGAATTTAAATGACTAAACAAAATTCACCAAATAATATGTACAAACAAAATGAAAATAAAAGCAATTAAATGTGAAAATTTACCATAAATGGAAAAGATGATTAAAATACTATTTTTATTTTCTTGTAATTTTCTTGAGACAATTACTAAAATGAGGGAAAAAGTCCCATGTCAAAATGATCATTTTTGGATTTTATATGAATTATTTTGTAATCTATATGCAAATAATATGAAAAGGAAAATTCAATTAAAAATAATAAAGCAGGGGGCGCCAACAACAATTATTTACTTCAGGAAAACATTGGGCCCAGGAGGGGGGGTGCTGATAGCACGCGTCGGGCCCAGTCCACTAATTTAGAAAAAAACAACTAAAACCACAAAACAAAATAAACTGAGGGGGGGGGGGGCGAATAGCTGGTATTTGCTTTGCAAATCCATGTTGGGCCTCAAAGGGGGGGGGGGGGGGGGGGGGGGGGGGCGAGTAGCAGATATGCTAGGGGCCCAACGAAATGCAAAAGGGAGAGGGGGTGTTAATGGAAACATGGGAGTAGATTCAGTAATCTTGCGCAATGGGCCTAAGGCCCAGATTCATTCACACTCAGCCTAACAAAACCTTAACCAAAACTTCTCCTCCCTTTCACTCCAATGTTACTATTCATCTCCTTCCCCAACTAAACCCTAGCGGCGCAGATGCGTCCTCTCAAACCTCTCACTTCTTTCCATCCCCAAACCATCCTCCTAATTGCTAATCTCTACTTAGATCTCTCAACCAGACATAAAGTCCCTCTGATCTCAACCTATTTTGTTCTTTTAGCCAACAAAATCACCTAATTCTAACGCTAACAACACTAAGCTAACAAGTTCAAGATGAAAAACCTGGTGGCGACGATGATGAAGTTGGAAGGAGCTGATTCTGTAGGAATCTTTGTTGAAGATTGAGGATCCACGGCGGCGAGGGTGCTCTCGTAATGATCGGACGAAGATCAACGGATCTGACTGTGAGCGAAGATGATCCTGATGATCTTGGTGGCTCGGAGGTTGATGAAGCAAACGACGGAGACCTTGAAATTCTTGATGAACACCTTTGAAGATCCTACATGAAGATCTCGAAGGATCTGTCAAATCGTATGAAGCTGCTTGGTAATCTAGGATCCTGATGAATCTTCGTTACAGATCTGGAAGGTTTAATGAAGGTTGCTTGAAGATCGTTGAGGAAATCTGGAGAAAGATGAACGTCGCGTTGAAGTTGTATGAACTTTCGGTGAGCTTCTGGAAAGTTGGACGAATGCTTGATGATCGATGTTGTTTCTTGAGGTTTCCGGTGGCATTTTCAGTTACCGGCGAGCGGGTGTAAACTCCGGCGAGCAGTTGGCGAAGATGGATGAAGGCTGCTCGGTGAGGAAGATGAAGTTGGAAGGTGTTTGGGGGAATTCTGGGTTTTTTTTGCAGTTTCCGGTGGGTGTACCGGTCTCCGGCGACGGTTACGGTGGAGAGGCCGGTGGCTGCATGGCCGGCGGTGGGGGTTTCCGGCGAGGGGACGGGTGGCGCAGAGAGTGAGGGAGAGTGTTACACGTGTGTGGGGAGTGAGAGGACGGGGAGCCACGTGGGGAGGCTAGGTGGCAGATGCTGAGAGAGAGAGAGTGAGTGAGGTGGCGGACCCTGAGGGGATTGGACGAATGAGGTGGCGAACCAGGAAAACGCACGCGTGGCAGTGCTCTTATACTGCCAAGTGGCATTGAAAATGGACTTTGACTGGGCCTGATTAACTCTGGATAATTGGATAAACAGCCCAATAAGACTAAACTTTGGTTTAATGATTAAAACATGATTAACTGAAAATACTAATGACCTAATTAACTAAACTAAATAAAAATTAAACCTAATTAAGCCTAAACGAAAATTAAAAAAATAAACCCTAATTAAAATCTATCATTAACCCTAATTAATCCTAAAACAAAATTAAAAATAAAACCTAATTAATCCTATTAAAAAAACAGCAAACTAATTAACATCAAAAACTATTTAAAAAAGATCTAATTAAATCTGAAAAAAAATCAAATAAACTCTAAAAAATCTAAAACAATTAATCCCTATTTAAAAATCTGAAAAAACAATTAAATCTAATAAACTCTAGAAACAATAATATCTATTTAAAATCTATTCTATTAATTTTGAAAAAACCATTAAAACTTAATAAAATCTAAAAAACATTAATATCTATTTTTTTAAAACTATTCTATAAAAGAAAAATAATATCGATTTCTATCTAAAAAAAATCTATTAAAAGGAAATTGATCTCTAAAATTTAAAAATCTATTAAATCTCTAAAAAAAAAAGAAAATATATTTAAAACTCTAAAAAATATAAAAAAAATCTATTAAATCCAGAAAAATCCATTTAAATGCATTAAAAATCCAGAAAAATAAAAGAAAAATCCTAAAAATGCCAGGAAGCCGATTAAATCGAATAAAACCCAATTGCACAACCGTAGCGAAACCCGGGCGCCGAGATGGCCTGAAAACACAGGGAACGAGCACCAATTCTCAACAGACTTTTATTCAAACCGGCCTGTACTGCCTGAAACGCCAGGGGCTATAATCCCGATAAAATCCATCTGACTGAGAAAAATGCAATGCATGCAGTATGCGGATGCGAATGCAAAATGCGTTGAAGCATAAACCAGATATGGGGACCGGTTGGTCAAATTTTAGGGTGCAACACATAAGACATGGGCGGTGTCTCAAGGTGACGGCTCGACAGAGGCACCCGGTTCTGATACTTTCTGTACCCTTGCTGATTTGGCTGCTGCTGCAGCGGCGGCTGCTGTGGCTGGGGTTGTTGGACAACATGGATGGTTATGCTAGCCACCTGCTGGCGCTGACCCTTACCTTTCCTTCGAGCGTTGGACACGGAGCTCGTCTCTCCTTCACACCTTTTGCTACCATATGGTTTCTTTCCTCCTCCAGCCGAGGATAGATCAACACCCTGAATTTTTCCCAATTTGATCCCATTTTCAACGTGCTCGCCAGTAATGATGAGATCTGAGAAACTCCCTGACATACCGCTGACCAATTTCTCATAATAGACCCCCGGAAGAGTGGCTACAAACATCTCAACAAGATCTCATTCAACCATCGGCGACTGAACCCTAGCTGCCAATTCACGCCATCGCTAGGCGTATTCTTTGGACCCTTCGTTGTTCCTCTGTGACAAGTTCTGCAGTTGAACCCGGTTCGGAGCCAAGTCAATGTTATACTGATAATGGTGCACAAAGGCTTCAGCAAGTTCCTTCCACGTGCGCACACTGGTGGGTTCCAAACTCATGTACCATTCTAAGGATGGCCCGGACAAGCTATCCTGAAAGAAGTGCATTAGCAGCTTCTCGTCTTCAGAGTGAGTGGACATCTTTTGGTAGTATGACCTTAAGTGGACACGAGGGCAAGTGGTGCCCTTATACTTCTTAAAATTGGGTACCTTGAATTTGGGAGGCACCTTGAAATCAGAAATCAATCCCAATTTAGACATGTCGACACCCATAGTGTTCAGGTTCTCGAAATTCCTCATTTTGTCCTTGAGTGCCTTAAACCTCAGACGTGCTTCAGCAGTCAGCTCTCCTTCAGCACTCCTCTGTGAGAACAAATTTTCTTGACGATCTTCTAGCCATGGCTGAGGCCCATACAGATTTCCAGCACCTGTGTTACCATTGCCTAGTCCAGCGTTGCCATTAGCCTCAAAGTTTCCATTACCGACGCCAGTCGTATTACCATTGAGCCCGATGTTAGTGATCACATTACCATTACCACTTCCATTCCCCCCGGTTACGAGGATGCCATTCTGAGGAGTTTCAACAGGCGGCAGGGTCAGAACGCTCCCACCATGAAGTATACTGTTGCTGTCGACCCTTGAGATTAGAGGCTGGACCAATGTCCTGAGCTGGTCTTGGCCGTTGGCAACCACTTGCATGAGCTCCATGAAGCGGTCCATCCTCTCTCGGAGTTCCTGGACGTCAGTCTGCACTTGTTCCATTGCTCTAGCTTGATTTGCTCTGGTCGGATAGCGGTGGATCGGCCTTCGATCAATCCTGGAACAACCTGCATACACAAAGGGTTAGAAAGAAAAACGACAAGGTGCTCGTTATGCAGATGCTTCATGCAAATGAAAACGTGTGTCTGTGCCTTAGGGAGATTCCCTCCGATCCTAGTTTCCGAGACAAATAAAGTCTATCATCCAATCATGGAAAAGAAATCCTCATATATTCATCTGAAAAGCCCGCTCGGGTAGCGTACAACTGTAATCACATACAACCGAAGTAATAAGGCATGACCCCAACCAACAGACCTGGCAGTGATCAACATATCAATGCATAAAAATGTACAAAGAAAGATACAAAGCGTCAGGCGCAGCCACGGGCACGAAAATCTTCTATCAACTTCTTCGTAGTGGAGTGATCTGACTGAGTAAGCAAACCCTGGGTCAACAGGTTCTTCTGACTGATGGACTTTGGGAGGTTCTCGGCAACGCTCCTAGAAATACCTTCTTCGGAATGGTTCTCGACTCTTCTTCTCTTAGCATTAGCCCGGAGTTGAGAATCTTGTAGAATTGCCTCGGCCTCAGCCAATCTATACTGGACTTCATGTCGCAGGGAGGCTTCAGCCTCTGTACTCTCGTCTTTCACCATAATCTGAGCTTCCAGCTCGGCTACTTGCTGCTTCAGCTTTCCTTCCCGTTCTTTGTACTTGGCTATGGTGTTGCTCTAAACCATCTCGTATTGGGTTAGCTTCCGGTACACTCTGTCCAGATCCTGTTTCTTGGTTGTCAACACGCCATGCACTGACTTCAGATCCAACCCCAGACGTTCCCTAGCATCAGTTCCTTTGGTCAGGTTGGAGCCTAGATGGTTGATCATATCGGTCTTCTTCTTGCAGGTATAAACGGATTCATTTTTCTCTTTCCGAAGTTGAGCGATCTCTTTCTCCAACTCTTCGTTGGCCTTTTGTAGCTCTTCTTTCTCTTTGAGTACCTGGTTGAATTTCTGAATATCAACTGTAGTAGGCTCTTTGTGCGCAAGAGGATACAATGGTTCCACAGCAGGAAACGACATTAGAAACTTGGCGGCTCTCTCTCGCACCCAAGTCACATACGGATCAAAGGCCTTGTTATTGCTTTTTCCTAGCAAGACTTTCCCCTTTCGGTGAATTTTGCTCCAAGCATTCTGTACCTTGACCAAAGTGTCACCTTCAAGCAACCCTGTGAGATACAGAGATTCCCGTATCTCTTCCTCTTCAGGAGGACCTCGTAGTGCATACCCAAATTGTTGTATTAGCAGAGATGGATTATAGTCGATACATCCATTCCTTCCGACCAAGGGGATGTTCGGAAAGCCACAACAGCTATACACAATATCTTTGCCCAACAGATCTCTATCAAACCAGATAATATTGTCAGCAGTCAAACCCATCAAACGTGCAGACCAGGGTGAAGACTCAGCAGAATCAATGAACGGCCCTGACTTAGGAAGATGGCTAGCAAACCACTTATACAGCAAAGGAGCACAACATGCCATGTTCTTCCCCTTTCTGTTTTCGTTCTTGCTGTGAACTGAATGGTAGACGTCTCCGAGGAGAGTGGGCACTGGATTCCCGGAGGCAAATATGTAGCAAGCATCCATGCTTATGAAGTTCGGGTGACTTGGGAATAACACGATCCCATAGATGCAGAGGGCTAAGAAGGCATTGAACACATCCCAGCGATCCTTCTCGGCAAACTTTCGGGCTTTTTCCATCAGGAAAGGCAAAGGGAAACCATGAACTCCGATCTTTCTGGATACCATCCCTTCCAACTCAGACTCATCTACATGAAGAGCGTCAGTCAACTTACTCAATTTACGTTCACCCTCAACACGATAATAAGGCATTTGATTCAACAAAGGCACCCTCAACAGGTCAGAGTACTCCTCCAAGGTCCGGCGAGGACGTAGTCTGGAAACACAAAGCATCTGAGCCGTGGGTCGTAAAACTGCAGCAGGGCATAGAGGCCATTCAACTCGTACGTAGGAAGCTTATACACAATACTCAGCAATCTCCCATAACTCTGTCTAAAACTCTTCATCACTGTCTTATCAGCCAAAGAAATCAAAGTCCGTAACTCTCGGATGTCAGGTGTTGGTAGCTTGTAAGCCACTGTCTTCTTCAGAGATGCCATATCTGCCATAGGGATCAAGATCACTAGAACCGGGGGAGAAATATGCACCTGCAACACAGACACACGTTAATGACATGCAAATGAGGATGCAAACAATGCAGAATGCAATCATGCAGCGGGAGATCAGGACAACTGTGCTGTTGAGGAGATGAAGATTCTGTATCAACAAAACCACAATACTGCTCTGTCAAGAACAACCATATCTCTGACGAGAAGAAACCCCTGATGTTAGACCATAAATCTGCTCTGTCAAGAACACACATATCTGGTGATGAGAACCTCTCATATTAGACCATAAATATGCTCTATCAAGGACACACATATATCTGATGAGAAGAAACCCTGATACCAACAAAACTGATTTACTATCAAGAAAACCAGGTAGTCTGAAGGTTAAGGTTTCCTGCAATAACCCGACACTGCTCACACGTATGAACCTAATCACGGAAAAGGTTTGGCATCCTATGCGGTCATCAGGGTCATAGACTTTCAAGAAATGACGATACGATACCCAGAAGCTGTGGCATCATCATCTCTGGAAGCGGCCTCACTTAGCTGAATTCCAAATGATCGGTTCCCAGAGTCGACAATCCTCAGATCCAACAACCCCTCGAGTCCAAAGGACCGATAGGAAGCCATCAAAGAGAACCTCGTCTGAGTGTGGATTACATGGGAACAGCTGCAAGCAAAGCAAGCACGTCCTCCACTAACCCACTCTAATACTATGTAGCTCTCAAGCCTGGGTCTGGCTTCTCACTCATTAGAATGCCCCTCCCACAACAGCACAGATAATCATATCATACTGAAAATAAAGTGCGGGAAATAAAATGCGATAAATAAACACAACCCAACATGTAATCATACAAGCGCTAGGATTGACTCTCGCGGGGGATGTTGGATCCCCAGATTGACTCGCATAAGGGACGTTGGATCCCAGGAAACTATCAAGTCCCCAGCAGAGTCACCAGTTGTCGCTACCGCGAAAATAAGGTGCCGACAAAACAGAAGATTCGCCACCTTTCGTTATTTATCCCTTGGAACGAGAAAGGAAACGATCGGAAAACCTGACGAAAAAGGTATAAGACAAGGTCATCGCAACCATTGTCTGGGTTCAGGAGTCGGTTACGCAAGGGGAAGGTATTAGCACCCCTCACGTCCATCGTACTCGATGGGATCCACGCTTGTTGTGTTTATCTGACGGGTTGGTTTTATCTATCTAGCTATCAAGGATGGCTTAAAAAGAAAAGAAAATGACTCGGCAAAGCGTCGCACTTTATGCCTACGTATTCTCATCAGAGAATGAGAAATCAGAGTCAACGTAGTTCGACTAACTACGGGTTATGAGGAAGGTGGCTCGCCAATACGTCAGTATTGTGCCTACAAACTCTCAACAGATATGAGAGATCAGAGCTTACTTAGTTCGGGATAATACGGATTACGGGGGTTCAGATTCATCTGTTTTATCGAGTAGGGTTAACAAACAATTCCAGCAGTTTGGTGTATGCAGCTCGACCCTTGGAGACTTAGGCGTTACCATTTGCGGTAGAACTGGGAGTTAACGACACTCTTTTCTTTAGAAAAGCTTCCTTTGAATTATGGGCCCACGGGACAAAAAGTTTGAAGTTTGTTTTCTGTCTTTTACGGAAGAACTGTTTTTTATGGTTGTTTGTAGTTTTTACAGCACTAGAGACTATGACCTGGGAACGAATGCGTCGCATATCGTCCAAAGGACGCATACTAAACATTCTAGACGATTGAGAGAAGGCCGCTCAATTATCATTACCCAAGTAGCTTAAGGCTCGTAACGCGCTTATACTAACTTGTCTTTATTACGTTTTTTACTGTTGTTTGAGATGAGAAGAGAGGGGGACAACTACGGGGAGACTATCAAGTCCTAATGTTGTCATGCCAAGGATTCATCCTATGGTTGAAGTTTGAAACAGGGAACTCTTAGAAGTTATCATGCATAGGTTTCAACCTAAAGTTCTAATCATCACTTCCTTATCAAAGTAAGTGATATTCCTAGGGGATCATGTCAATGATATACAGAAACAGATAAAGCATCTGCTTAAATAGTAAACAGTTAACGACTGTAAAATGCATGCAATGCAAGTGAGGGAGGAAATGTGTGTGGGGCATCAGCCTCCACAAGCTCGTCTCAACCTCAAGCCAAATATGAATAACTACAATCATACAGAAAAATAAAATGCCATCAAGCAAAACACAAACACCATAGGCAAGGGAGCAGGGCTCTACCGAATACCCGCAAGCAAAGCCATACAGTAAAAATACAAGCAGAGGGAGCAACTCAACCTCTAGTGCAATCATGCTCCTAGCTTAACACAATCTAAACATGAGCTTATTCTAATGCATCAAGCAAATCAAACAAGTCACATCAATACAGTTGCACAGAAAGCAAACAGACAGGAAAGAAAGCAGATCAACAGCTTCCACAGCTTCACAGCAAAGCAATCCTCTGACAGCAGTTCAGGCCTCAGTCTGTAACTGCTCTTCAAGTCTATCCTCTTCAATAGCAAATATCAACTTGCTCCCTCAATCTTTCAATGCATCAATCACAAGTATCAACTTGTCCTCCAACTTCAAGCTTCAGCTCTTTCTTCAATCTCAATTTGATTTTCTTCACAAGTATCAACTTGTTCTTCTGGATCCTCAAGCTTCAGCTCCAAGGGCAGTCCTCAAACAAAGGGGAAGTGCAACCTCTAGCATCTTCCATCTTCTAGCAAGGAACTTCATCCTCTAGCAAGGGAGAAAGATTCATCTAACAAGAGCAAGGTGTGGATAGTGGTGAGCAAAGTGAAGACCAAAGGTCACCTCTAAGCACTCCACCATCAAGGAGAGGAACCCTCAAAGGTTCTACCACTTTGTGAGGAGCCCATCATCCTACCAAAGGAGGGATGAGGCCTTCACAATTGGACCTTACATCATAGGGAGGAATGGAAGTGATTAACACCTTCCATGTTTCATGAAGGAAGAAAATCTATTCTAAGAGATCTCCCTAAAACTCTAATCCTTAACCCTAAACAAACTACACCTAAGGGAGAGAAATCTTCAAGTCCAAGCTCCACCATGCATTCCACAGAAGCCCACACATGCCTTCATCATCATTCAAGAGAAAGAGAAGCAACACCCTAGTCTAAGGGAACCAAAGAAATCATTCTAGTTGAATTACCAAGTTAGGATCACCTAAAACCTAGTACTAAAGTTAATCCTAACTAAAATACTAAAACCAATTGTAAAATCCTACAAAAATAACTATGGGAACTTAAGTCAATCATGACTCTATCATGTTAATTCCAGAGATCAAATCATCCAATAAATCCTAGAATTAAATCCTAAACTATGGGGTACTAAGGTTAAACCCTAAAACTAGAGCTCCTAAAGTTTCAACACAAAAACAATCCTAAACTTCTTCACAAAAATGTGAGAAAATTACTAGAGGAACATACATGTCTAAACTAGCTACACACAAAAATCAGCTCAAAAATCATCATCAAATGATCATACAAAAATTTACAAATCAAGGTATCAACCATTATGGAATTAATATCAATTAAAATACAAAAAATGCAATTAAAATAAGAAATGCATGAATTCCTAAACTCTTAATTTCCTAGAATTCTAGACTCATTCATGAGTCAGGGGAAAACAACTTGGATCAAATTGAGAAATTTTTCTATTTATTATGAATTAATTTCAAACTACATGAAATGAGTAAAATAAAAGAAAATAAGAAGAAAATAACAAGATACGCGTGCTGAATAGCAATTATTCTCAGTTCATTTCAAGAACTTTGGCCAAACGGGGGTGTGATTAGCATTTGGATCCTTAAGCCCAACGCTTCAATTAAATGAAACATTGCGTTTCATCTCAATGTCTCTCTTCAGAGTTTGTAAGCGAATCGTGGCCATCCATTCCTTGCCTGAGTCAAAGGTCCAACCCTAATCCCATAACCATGGCTTTTCGTCCCCAAATTCAAATCAGATGGAGGGAATTTCCCAGACGGTGGCCTGAGTTGCAGTGCCACCGTCTTCTCCGGTAGGGTGGTCATCATAGTTCATCCAAAATAACAAACCAATACCCAATCTTACTTAATTTTTCCTCCTGAACACGAATCCATCATCCAAATTCACTAATTCTTTCTCTAACTTAAAACACGATAGGATTTTCAGAAATGACCCAATTCTTGATCATCACAATTCTAAAAAAGAATAGCACTAATGCAATCTACACTTCTCACTGATCACAATCCATTATCCAAACATGATTATTCCTTCAAGAATCACAATAAATCTGTCTCAACAGAAAATGATCCATGACCTAAAGTGTCTCTATTCCTCAATTTCTTGTACCAAAATCCATCTATGTCATACCAAGAACCTAACCATATGCAAGTTTCTAAGGATCTCCCTATAAATTAAGCAAAATTTTGATTGGTACCAACCTGGTTTCAGATGAAGAACAGGTACAATTTCTGCTCGATTCTTCCTCCAAGCTTATCCATAATCACTCCAAATTCACTCCTAAAGCTTTTTCACACCTCAATTTGCTCTGATTTCAACTCAATCCAAGAACAAGATCTTGAGTTGCAGCTCTGAGTTTTCAATTGCTCCTTCTGTTATCAGCCTCAATCTTCTCCAAAAAACTGGCTGAATACATTCCAAATCTTATATAGAACTCAATGGAATCATCCAGAAAGTTTTGTAAGCTTCCAAATGAGATTTTGCAATTTCAATTTCTCTTTCAAAATCTCATATGCACAGTTGCGAATTCATCTCTGTTTGGGCATGAAAACACTTGGAATCTTCATCTCATGAGATGCTGAATTGATTGGTTATGATCATTTCCTTGTTTGCAATCCAATGGTTCATGTTGATTATGTTACTTCATCATGAAGCAACAAAGTAAAAGTGCATAAAAATGGACTCAAACCAAAAATGTAATATTGCCATTGTTTCTAAAATGATTTTTCCAATCAATTTGATCTATAATTTTGCCTTGTTTGGACACAAATCAATTTATTTCAATTTTTTGGTCATTAAATGCCTTTAATCCTTCTTTTTTCACAACTCCTTGAACCAAGTCCTTCCTTGAGCCATTTCAATGTCTCCTTGATACATGGTCAAGGTTAAAACCCAATTTTGAGCAACTTTCAAGTTGAACAAAATTTCATTTGAGGTGTCTAAGTTGGTGAAAATGACCTATAATAAAAAATGACCTAAAACCATAACTTCCCAAAATACCCCTGACTTGTCAAAGCCATAACTTGAGTTCTATAAATCCTATCAAGGACTTCTAATACTATACAGAAAGCTAAGATAATAAGGAACAACATTCATGTTGACCCAAAGTTCATAGGAATCATCCTTCTTAGGAAAATGTTTCATGCAAGTTGGGTAACTTTCAAGCTCCAAATTCACATACCTCAGATGACTTGTAACTTGTCAAAGCCATAACTTGAGTTCTAAAAATCCTATCAAGGACTTCTAGTACTAAAATTAAAGCTAAGCTCATGCTCTACAACAATCATATTGGGGTGAAGATGAGATGACAATCCTATCTTGAGTTAAATTGCCTTGAAGACAGGGGTCAAACTAGGGGATTTTATACTGTCAAGTCTTAGAAACCCTAGCTTGAAACTTCTCAAACTCTTCAATCATGATGAGTTAACCTTGGAATCATCCTTATAATACCTCAATGTATCAATCCATGATCACATGGCTCTTGAATTAGGTCTCAACCTCCTTCAAATCCTCAGTTGACTTAGGGTTGACCCAGTCAAACCCTAATTGCACCACTCATGGCTGAGCCTTCTTATTCTTGCACAATGACCTGTCTAGGCCTCAAAGTGATCCTCAACACTTCTCATGAGCTCTCTCAAGACCTCAAGTCCATCTTCATGGCCTCAGAATCATCTGATGGCTTTCCACAACTCTCAAGTTAGGAGACCTACATTCTTGGTTTCAATCACTCTCCCTGAGGATCTTCTACCTTCTCTGACAAAGATATCAACCCTTGAACACTTGAATAACCTTCTTAGATAGCTTCATAGTCTTGTATAGCTCTTGATTGGTAATCATACCTCTTGATCTCCTGCACACATGTCAATGGAATGCAAATGATAATGCTAATGTGCATGAAATGAAACATAAGCTAGGTGAAGAAATGTTGGGAAAATTTTGGGGGTGCAACAGCAGGCTTATATTTTTTTCAAATATTTCACATTTATCTTTAAGGTCCTTTTATCTTTATCTAATTCTTCGATTTCGTATGCACTGTTGGAAAAGACTTGTATAACTTGAAAAGGTCCTTCCCATTTAAGGGACCACTTACCTAAGGCTCTATCTTTTCGATCCATAGGCAAAATTACTTTCCAAACCAATTCTTCTGGCGAAAACATTTTGACCTTAACTTTTTTGTTATACAATTTCTCTACTCTTTTCTTCTATCTTCTTAATAATTCTAAGACATTAAGCCTTTCTTCGTCCAAATCAACCAATTCGTCCAACATCATGCTCCAATAGGATTCTGATGGAATCTCATGGTGCCTTTGGGACCTTGTTAACTGTAAGTAGATTTCCACTAGCAACACTGCATCATAGCCAAACGTTAGTCGAAACGGGCTTGCGCCGACCGATTCTTTGGGAGAAGTTCGACATGCCCAAAGCACTTGATCTAAAGTCTGGTGCCAATTTCTAGGATTCTTTTCCACATGTTTCTTAATTAGACCTATAACTATCTTGTTTGCTACTTCGACCTGACCATTATCCTGAGCATAATAAGGCATGGAAGTCAACAATTTAAAACCCACTTCCTTAGCGGAACCTTGCATCTTTCGACCAGTAAAAAGTGATTCTTGATCTGTCGTAAAGGTTTTTGTGATTCCAAATCTATAGATAATGTGTTGTTTGATGAATTCAATTACATCTTCTTGGTCGACATTTGGCAAAGGTATGACTTCAATCCATTTTGTGAAACATTCGATACCTACCAAAATATACCTTTGATTTTTGGATGATGCTGGTCGAATTTCTCCAACCAAATCCATAGCCCAGCCCCTAAAGGGCCATTGTTTAACTATAGAATGCAATACACTTGCGGGAACATGTTGTATGCCTGCGTGTACTTGGCACTCTTGGCATCCTTTAACTAATTCGATACAGTCTTTCAATATGGAGGGCCAATACATGCCTTGTAGAAACAACAACCATTTCATCTTATGGCCAATCTGATGTGCCCCACACTCCCCTCTATGGACAATCGAAAGGGCTAACTAGGCCTTTGATTCACTAAGGCATTTAAGCAAAACTCCCTCAGCAGTCTTTTTAAACAACTCATTTCCCAAAAGAACATAACTCAAAGCACCATACCTGACTTTCCTTTCTGTGGATGCCGTTGGATTTTGCAGATACTCCATTATTGGTTTCCTCCAATCTCCATCCACCAAGATATCTATTTCGAGTATTTTGAAATTCTCTTTGTCAGCGCATCCTAGCTTCGTCGTTTCCAAATCTGATGGGGACAGTCTGGCTGACACAACTCTTCCTCTAACTTCGACTGTATCTTGTAGTTTCTCTTTCCAAATTTTATACCCTGAAGCAATCTGGGACAAATCATTAACAACTTGATTCTCTAATCGAGGTATGTGTCGAATGCTAACCACTTCGAATCTTTTTAGTAATCGATTGGCTATTACGAAGTACATAATGAGATTTTGTTTAACGCATTTGTACTCTTTTGTAATTTGCTTTATGACTAACTCTGAATCTCCCATTATTTCGACTTGAGTTGCCCCTAATTCCAACATTATTTCAAGTACGGCTACTAAAGCCTCATATTCAACCTCATTATTCGAACAGAGACCTTCGACTTTATACTTGAATTTTGTTGAAATTTTATCAGGAGAAATGATCAACACTCTTACACCGGTTCCATCTCTATGACTAGAGCCATCGAAATATAATTTCCAAGGCTCGAGTTCGAGATAGGTTATATTACTTTCATTTATTGAGTGGTCTGCTATAAAGTCTGCTATCACTTGTCCTTTCATAGCCTTTAAAGGCATATATGCTAAGGAATACCTAGTCAAAGCTAACATCCATTTACCAATTCGACTATGCAAAATTGGTTTGGACAACATATGTTTAATGATATCAAAATGGGACAAAACATAAACATCAATTGGTTTTATATAATGCTTCAAATTTGTACAAGAGAAATACAAGCATAAACACAACTTCTCAACTATGTTATACTCTGCATCATTTAAAACTCTACTAAGGTAGTAAATGGCTCTTTTGACACCATTTTCGTCCTCTTGAGCCAACATGCTCCCTAAAGTTTTATCTGATACAGACATATACAACCTCATACTTTTATTCCTACAAGGTGGTGACAGAATTAGAGGATGACTCAAGTAATCCTTGATTTTGTCGAAGGCTTCTTGCTGGATCTTCCCCCATTTGAACCCTTCCTTGTTGAGTCGAAGAAGAGGTGAGAAAGCTTGAGTCTTTCCGCTGAGATTCGATATAAACCTCCTCAAGAAGTTAATCTTGCCCAATAGTGACTGCAATTTTTTCTTTGTCGATGGTGCTTTCTCTTCCATTATGGCCTTGGTCTTATTCTGGTTTATTTTGATTCCTTTTTTATGGACCACAAAGCCTAAGAAATCTCCCGTCTGCACACAGAAAGCACATTTAAGGGGATTCATTTTCAGACCATGTCTTCTCATCCTTTCAAAACATTGTCGAAGATGGTCAATATGACTCTTCCCTGAAACAGACTTAACAACAATATCATCAATGTATATTTGCATAAAAGTCTCTATATAATCATGGAAGATCGAATTCATCGCCTTTTGATACGTCGCCCCAACATTCTTTAAACCAAAAGGCATCACTACCCATTCGTAAGTGTCTAAGGCTCCAGGGCATCGAAAGGTTGTCTTCGAGACATCCTCTTTAGCAATAAATATTTGATTATATCCAGAATACCCATCAAGCATGCTAAGGTATTCATGAACTGCAGCAGAATCGATTAGCATTTCACCACAGGCATTGAATATTCGTCTTTTGGAGTTGCATAATTTAAATCTCTAAAATCTATGCATACTCTCAAAGATCCATTCTTTTTTATAACAAGCACAATATTTGCTAACCATTCGACATACCTGGCTATGCAAATGAAGTTACATCAGAGAAGCCTTTCGACCTCTTCTTTGATCTTCGATAGAACTACCGGTGAAAACCGTATCGGATTCTGCTTGATAGGCTTTTTTCCAAGCTTTATTGGAAACTTTAGTTCGACCAAATCCCTTCTTAAACCAGGCATCTCGTCGTAATCCCACACGAAACAGTCTTTAAACTCCTTCAGTAGTTGGATTACTTCGACCTTAAGTTGTGCGCTGATGTTGGCATTTATATATGTTGGCCTCTTCTTTACCCCCTCTCCCAGGTCAATTTCTTAAAGGGGATCTTGCGCTAGCATCTTATTGTTGGATGCCAACGGATCCTTCTCGAAACCCAAAGGCTCATCATCATAAATTGCATCGAGCCTTTATTGTTCTTCCTGAACCCTATCAGGAGGTTTTGGAACGAAGTCCTTACCAGGACCTTCTTGGTGTGAATCTTTATTGGCTTCTACAACCATGTTTTCCATTTCAGTCTCTAAAGCCGTTTGTAACTTACTTTCGACTATGTAAACCGAAATCTTTTTTATTACTTCAAATTTAGTCATCATCACCAAATTCACTTCCCTAAACTGTTGGGGTTATCCCAGACACATCAAAGTATGGCAGACTATCATCTCCTACCACTTCTTTGTCCCATCGAAAACCCTTAACAGGATGCAGATACAACGAACAATAAACATCATCGTCTGGGGTGAAAAAAATTGGTCGGATTGCACAGAGAAATATTGGACAAGTGTTTGTCAAAACTACATCTGCCAACACGGTTGATTGGAGCTTTAAAATAGCCTTGATCAGCTTGAATATTTTTGACGATACCATCTGGTCTCCATATCGTGATTCTCTGGAGCACGGAAGAAGGCACAACCCCAACTCCATGTATCCATTCTCGACCCAACAACAAGTTGTAGTTGGCCTTCGTCTCGACGACCAAAAAACAGTAGGCTTGTAACAGTTCCGACCATCAAATCAACTTGTATAACACTCAGAGTGGTGCCTACCTTTCCCTCATAATTGGAGAGTACCATGTTATGAGGCTTGGTATTCGTGTTGTACTTGCCGATTCTTCTTAGCATGAAGTGCGACATTAGATTCACTGTGGCACCACAGTCCACTAGAATTTTGTTGACTACGACATTCTCCACCTTTCCAGTGATAAAAAGAGGATTAAGATGACACTTCATTGCCTCGTCTGGTCAATCGAAGAATTCATTCTGCTCTTCGGCACAACCATTGTTCATGACATAATATCACACTGGTTTGTGTGCCACCATGTTCGCTTCCGTATACATATCTAGATCTTCGACCTCAGTGATCTGGTCAAATTCCCTAGGTAGAACTGATACCACATTTACTATGATATCTAAAGAATCTTCTGATACAAAGCCAAAATTATCTATAATCATTTCATCTTCTTCTCGATCATGCTTCTCCTTAGCCTCCTTTCCCTGGGTAGCAAATAGTTTTCTCCCCACAGGAAATTTTTCGAAAGGCTTTAGTTCCTCGTCTTTTTCTTTCAAAGAAGGCGGGTTAGTGTTGGTCTCAGGCTTAGCTTCAGCCTCTCTTTGAGCTTTTCTCCTATGTTGTTCCCTTCTCCATTGAGATCGAGACATTGGATTCTTTCCCTTGTAATTTTCTAAAACGTAGGCCATCTTTTTCGAAGCCTCGAACTCCTTACTGTAGGCTATTGATGAGCCTCTATCGAAGTCGAATTTATGCCATTTTTGTTGTCCCAACTGTTTTCCCTCAGCTGGCCTCATCCAACTTCCTTTGGAAATCTCTGTTGTTGGTTTGAATATGGATGGCTTAACCCCTGGTACCCTTGGCCTAGTTTTGTCTTGCCTGTAAGCAGATCTTCGTGGGTCAAAACCCCGCTGGTTGTAACAGGCCCTTTGCTCACGCCTCTCATTTGCTTTTCTAACACCCTCTATGTTACATGTCGGTTTTTTGTCGAACACGACACTGCACCTGGGGCACAACATCACCTTAGACTTTTTATTTTGGCACCTGTGAAGAAAGTCGATAAGGTTTTATTCCTTTTTCGGGTAAGGCACTTTGTTGTATTCCTCTTGCCAACACTCCCAGTCGACCTCCATGGGAGTTCCTTGTGAAACTTCCACCATGTTAATGTCCATGTCAACATCATTGGTGATGTGTAACTTGCAGAACTGCATCTGAAGGCCATTAGCAGCCTTATTCATTCGAATGAAACCATCAGCAGTTTCCTGCATTATTATCTTTCGGTTGGAATCCTTAGCAACTCCTTCGGAAAAATCATCAGCAACTTCGTCGTTGAAACTATCAGTAGTTTCCTAGGTGAAAGCTTCAGTTGTTTATTGAACAAAATTCGTCACAAATTTTTGACCAAGCTCTTCAGTAACTCGAACTAGAACAACTTTATTAAGGAAGTCCTCAGTGACTTCAACCATGTTGACAGCGCCATCGAGACCCTGAGCGACCTCGACCATGTTAACCTCTTTAGGCTCAGTATAGTGAGTGTCAACAATTTGTTGATGTTCGACATCCACCTTTGTTTGGCTTTTGAACTTCTCTCTAAATTTCAATCTCCCCTCTAGGATAGTATTTTGTACAAGATCCCTAAAAAGAAAACATTGAGAGGTTTTATGGCCCAAAACATTATGGTACTTGCAAAATCCTCTTTTCATTCTTTGATCTAAAGGGGGCATCTTAGCACCAAGAGGTACTATCATTTGCCCATCTTTAACTAAAAAATCGAAGATTTCATCACACTTGCTAACATCGAATGTATAAGTTCTCTTAGGAAACCTATCATTCTTATCTGACTCAGTAGGGCTCTTCCCATTTGAAGGTGTTAAAACCTTGCAAGAATATGGTGAACCCTTTTTCAATTAGGCAAGATCTATTTCATTTTTGTCAAAACTTATTGACTCACTGCGCGGACCTTTGTCGTCTTCGTTGAATTCGACATAGGCTATCCTTTTATTCTAATTTACTCTCACGTTTTCTTCTCTCAAACATTCCAACTGTCAAACTCTATCGACCAACTGAGCAATATCCGTCAAGTATTGAGTATCTAACTTCTTTTTGATGGAATAATCTAGGCCACCAGCAACCATTTCGACTAACTCATGCTCTGGTATTTGAGTGAAACACCTTGTCTTGACAAGTCGAAATCTATTCAAATAATCATCACTTGGCTCAGTAAACTTTCACTTTATAGTAGCCAATTCCTTCAAACTAATCATGGTCTGTCCCATATAGAATTGTTCATGAAATAGACGTTCTAACTGGGACCAAGTGTGAATCTAATTTGGAGGTAAAGTTTTGAACCATGTAAAAGCGTTTTTTGTACGAGAACTTTGGAAATACTTGACCCTAAGATTCTCATCATTCAAAATGTCCCCCGCTTCTATCATATACATAGCCACGTGTTCGACAGTAGACTCAGTGGTATCCCCGAAAAATTTAGTGAACTTGGAGACTTTTGTTCTTGGGGGCAAGTCTACGTGGAGGATATATTCCGATAACGGTGACATATAATTTGATCGTTGAAGGCCAAAATTTACTCTGTTACGTGCCATGATTCTTTTAACCATGTGTCGCTTGCACGAAAATAAGGTGCCAGCATGACAGAAGAGTCGCCACCTTTCGTTATTTATCGCTCAGAGCGGGAAAGGAAACGATCAGAAAAACCTGACGAATAAGGGTAAGACAAGGTCATCGCAACTATTGTCTGGGTTCGGGAGTCGGTTACGCAAGGGGAAGGTATTAGCACCCCTCACGTCCGTCGTACTCGACGGGATCCTCGCTTGTTTGTTTACTTGGACGGGTTGGTTATAATCTATCTACCTATCAAGGCTGGCTGAAAAAGAAAAGAAAAATGACTCGGCAAAGCATCGCGCTTTATGCCTACGTATTCCCGTCTGGAACGAGAAATCAGAGTCTACGTAGTTCGGCTAACTACGGGTGAAGGTGGGGAAGGTTGCTCGCTAGGACGTCGCATCCTATGCCTACGTACTTTCATCTGGTATGAAAGATCAGAGCAAACGTAGTTCGGGAAACTACGGGTTATCTCCTAAAAGAAGTGTTTTTTATTGTGTTTGCGATTTCAACCGCACTAGAGACTATGACCTGAGAGTGAATGCGTCGCATGTCACCCAAAGGGTACCATACTAAACATCCAGACTGTGGAAAAGAAACTCTCCCACAATCCTTTCTCAGATAGCTTAAGGCTCGTAACGTACGAAAGAAATCATTCATGATTACTGTATCTTAAACTGTTTTGAGATGAGAAGAGAACAGGCCCAACTAGGAGGGAGACTATCAAGTCCTACTGTTGTCATGCCATGGATTCATCCTATGGTTGAGCTTTGAACAGGGAACTCCTAGATATTGTCATGCATAGGTTTCAACCTAAAAGTCTATCATCAAATCCTTATCAAAGGAAATGAGAGTCCTAAGGGATCATGTCAATGATACACCAAAACAGACAAAAGCATCAGCTTTAACAGTAAAATGCATGCAATGCAAGCGAGGGAGGAAATGTGTGTGGGGCTTCAGCCTCCACAAGCTCGTCTCGACCTCAAGCCAGCCATGAAATAACAGTAATCATACTGAAAAATAAACAACATGCTATCAAGCAATAAATAGTAAATTGTAATCATACAGACAGAAAATGAAATCATGCTATCAAGCAAAGTAAACACATGGGCAAGGGAGATGGTCTCTACCGAATACCCTCAAGCAAAGCCAAGCAATAACAATACAATCAGATGCACTCATGCTCTTAGACTGAACTTATTCTAAATGTGCTTAGTCTAATGCAGCAGACAAATCAGACAAAACACACAATACATCAAAGAAAATAGAAGAAAGCCTCAGCTCCTCCATCAGCAACCCAGTCCTCAGACTTTAGAGATCACTTGCTTTCCAGGTATCAACCCTACAACATGAGTATCAACTCATCTTCTCCCTTTGAGCTTCAGTTCCTTTGATCAGCTCCACCTTCAGGCTTCACTATCTTCAGGGATCCTCAGGCATCAACTTGATCTTCCCAGAGTCTTCAGACTTCAATACTCTTCAAGGAATCATCCTCTTCAAGGCCTCAGCTTCTATCTTCAATGGCTCCAATGCTCCAGCAAACCAGATTCAGTCAACAAGATGAGGTGAGGATGTTACAGTACTCACTGACTTCCAAAGGATGCCATTGAGGACTTAACATCAAAAGACAGGCTCTCTCAAAGTTCTACCTCAGAGGGCAAGGTCACTAATCCCTCCAAAGGAGAGAGGTGAATACCCTTAAGGGACTCTATGTCACAGAGAAGAAAGGAGGTGAACAAGACACTCCTTGTTTATTGAACAAAGTATTCTATCTAGGGCTCTGCCTATGCACCTATAAACCTATAAACAAAACAACAAAAGCTATGCTAAACTCCTCTGCAAGGTCTTCAAAGCTTCAATGATGATCCACAAGGTCTTCAATTCAATCCTCCAAGCTCACACACTCAAAGGAGAAGGAAAGAAAACACAACAATACAACCTATGCCTTTAAGCAACACACATACTATCCATACATTCAAAAATCAATGAAAAATACTAAAACACCATACAATATTCTAACAAAATTCTAGGGGATTCTATACATACTTACCCTTAACCCATGTATTCCCCATACACTAATTTGGCCTATAAACCCCAAAACAAATTTGTTCAAGTCTACCTATACAACCTAAAACCCTAATTAGAACACCTAAATGTCTAACAATCAAACTACATCCAATTTTATTCTACAAATCAAGAGATAAATCCTACATGAAACTAGGGTTCAATACTTAACTATGCCAAAAAGAATGGCTCAAAAACCCTAAGGGAAAGTCCTAAAATAAATTGGACAAAATCAAGTATCAACTAAAACATATTAAAAGTGCTATTTAAAAGAAAAATCTATTAAAAATATGAAAAGAAAACAAAATGGACATTTTATTTATTTAGAATTTTCTAGACAGATTTACTAACATATGAAAAAAACAAGAATTAAAAAATATTAAAGTTCCTATTTTTTATGAATTTTATAAAAGACAAACAATAAAAGAAATTAAAAAATTAAAAGAATTCAATTAAGGGGGAGGGGGTGTGATAAGCAAGGGCGCCCCAGTTCAATATTCAATGGGCCAGAATATGGGGGGTGGGGATAGTGATTTGGATAGGCCCACACGCGCCTCATTAAACCAAACGACGGCATTTCAGTTTTTAAATTTTCCCTCCGTTTTCTTGATTAATCTGGGCCGTGGATTGAGGTGAATTAGTCAAATTGAGAGACCAATCCAACGGCAGCTGGCCATCGTCCCAAATGATTCTAGGGTTTTCAGGAAACCCTTCCTCCATGCGCAGACTTTCCACCTCATATATCTCCCTCGATACTTGATGATTTCCAAACATTCCAAAACCAAAATCACGCTACTAAATTCCAGGAATCCAACCATGCTCGTAGTTTCCATTGAATCCTCTTAACATGCGCAAACAGAAGGGATGAAATTCTTGGTTCCACCATTTTCACTGATATTGATCATGAGGATTCTCAACTCTAATGGTATAATTCTCTTCTACATGCTATGCTTATCATAATGAGCCATCAATCGCGCACTAAAACCTATTATCCAACTTGCTATCAATCATAACAGATTCTTGTACCTGCCATGAAACCCCACGAAATTCCCCCTAATGCTCAGGATTTAATCAACTAACCTAGCTTAACAGTTCTACACCTAAGATCTAACCTAACTATGCATAATTAAGGAGAAATGAGTGAATTCACCAACCTGTTACACTTTAATGGAGGCTATGGTTTCCTTGCAATTCAGTGCCTGAAACCTTCCTTGATTACTCTCCAATGCCCAATATGACTTCTGTATGCAGCAAGATGAATGAACAAGGCTTGAAACTCGTGCTTGATATCAAAATGCAATTCTTGCAATTTCCTCAAAATAGCTTCAAACTGCCATGGATCTTCTTCTATCTCAGCATGTAGTCAATCACAATGATCAGAAGAATAGGTTTGTGGTGGAGAAATGAATGGAGATTGAAGAGAATGAAGGTTTGATATCAAATTGCCAATGGAAGAATCTTGCTTTTCACACTCTAATCTCACCTCTCATCAACAATGATCACCAACCTTTTACCCTCCATGATTCACTCTTCTTATAATGATCAATGGAAACTCCTAGATCTTTCTAGAATGAGCTAGAAAGTCCTTGGAATCTCATATGATGGTAAGTTGAAAATCTCATGCATCATGCCTTAAACCTTGCAAATTGGTGCCAAAATCTCCTTATGTGAGATATTGAGAAGGAATGTACAAAAACAAGCCTCTTCCTTGCCTTGTGTTATGATTTCCAAAGGTGCCTTAATATGCAAGTTTCAATTTTCCAAAGCATGCCCCACTTTAAAGCTTCAAATCAAAATTCTATTTGAACCATTGTTCTCAAAATGATTTTTCCAATCAAAATGATATATTGGATGACCTATTTTGGATTCCTAGATCCTCCAAACCAATTTCCAATTTCAACTTTTTAAACTTATAAGCCATTTTTAGTTCATTTTTAACCAATCATGCAAATCCATGCTATGAGCTTTTCCAACAATTCATGACCTTCTTTCTAGACTTAAAATCACATTTTGAACAACTTTCATGTTTTGAGTTTTTCCATTTGAGGCTTGGAAATAGGAGATATGGCCTTTGCTTAAAAATGACCTATAACTGACAAATGACCAAAATACCCCTATCTTGTTCAAACCATAAGTTGAGTTCCACAAATCCTATCAAGGACTTCTACCACTCAAATTAAAGCTAAGAACAAGCTCTACAACATTCATGTTGTGGGGAAGATGAGATATCAATCACATCTAGAGCTAAAACTGCCTGGAAAACATGGATCAAATTAGGGTTTTTTCACTAACAATCCTTGGAAACCCTGACTTGAAACTTCTCAAACTCGTCAATCATGATGAGTTGGTCTAGGAATCATCTTTATAACACCTCTATGTGTCATTCCATGATCTCATGGCCCTTGGATTAGGTCTCAACCTTCTCCAAATTTTCAGTTATCCTAGGGTTGATCCAGTCAAAACCCTAATTCTACCATTCATGGTTGAATCTTCTGAACTCTTGCATAATGACTTCTCTGGGCTTCATGATGGCTATCAAGACATCTCACATGCTTCCTCAAAGCATCTAGTTCATTCTCAAAGTCTCAGAATCATCTGAGGAGCACCCACAACTCTCAAGCTATGAAGCACACAACCCTGGTTTCACCCAATTCCTCTGAGGATCTCTTGAACTGCCTGATGAAGGTATCAACTTTCAAACACTCAATGAATAAATAATTGTTGGTCAAATTTTGGGGTGCAACAGCTGCCCCTATTCAAACGGCTTGAACCTGACTGGGCGAGAAGCGGACGACTCTCAACCAATCAGGGTGCGAGACGATTGAATATCGGTAAACCCGAAAATTTGCCAACTGCGCGAGCACACGGTACTCTGCGGGGAACAAATCTTTGAATACTGCAACACTAGCTGCACGGCCGCTAGCTGGAGAGATACTGATCTGACATCGCCGCCAGTTATCCTCGTTAACTTCTTCTGATATTGCCTTCAGACAACCACATCACCCAACATCGCCGCTGGAAGACTAAACCACCTGACATTATCGTCAAACAAGATTCTGAGGAACGCCCAACATCGCCGATGGAACACCAAATCATCTGACATCGCCGTCAAGAACAACCATAACTCGGGGAAACAAGCGCCCAACATCGCCGCCGGAGACCTAAACCTGAATCACTAAAATATCCAACATCGCCGCTGGAGAAAATACAACAATGAACAAAATACCCCGCATCGTCGCTGGAGAGAATACAACACTGAACAAAATACCCTGCATCGCTGCTGGAGAGAATACAACACTGAACAAAATACCCTGCATCGCCGCTGGAGAAATACATCTGACAGAATACCCCGCATCGCCGCTGGAGAAATACATCTGACAGAATACCCCGCATCGCCGCTGGAGAAACTAAAGGATCTACATCACCTAACATCGCCGTCAGAAGACTGGATCAACTTGACATGCCCAACATCGCCGCTGGAAAACTGAATCTGACGTCGCCGTCGGAAACAAACATCCTTTGGAGACATTGGACATCGCTGTCGTACAAACATCATCTCTACTGGGGATTTAAAGAGTTTGACCTCGCCGTCAAACAAACATCCAACCTCGCCGCCGGACAACATATGATCTGACCTCGCCGTCAAATCCAAACGTTCAACCCTGCCGCCGAACAAACATCCAACCTCGCCGTCAGACAAATGATGATCTGACCTCGCCGTCAAATCCAAACGTTCAACCTCGCCGTCGAACAAACATCCAACCTCGCCGCTGGACAAATGATGATCTGACCTCGCCGTCAAATCCAAACGTTCAACCTCGCCGTCGAACAAACATCCAACCTCGCCGCTGGACAAATGATGATCTGACCTCGCCGTCAAATCCAAACGTTCAACCTCGCTGTCGAACAAACATCCAACCTCGCCGCTGGACAAATGATGATCTGACCTCGCCGTCAAATCCAAACGTTCAACCTCGCCGTCGAACAAACATCCAACCTCGCCGCTGGACAAATGATGATCTGACCTCGTCGTCAAATCCAAACGTTCAACCTCGCCGTCGAACAAACATCCAACCTCGCCGCTGGACAAATGATGATCTGACCTCGCCGTCAAATCCAAACGTTCAACCTCGCCGTCGAACAAACATCCAACCTCGCCGCTGGACAAATGATGATTTGACCTCGCCGTCAAATCCAAACGTTCAACCTCGCCGTCGAACAAACATCCAACCTCGCCGCTGGACAAATGAAACAAAATGTACACTTGCGTATTTGAAACTACTCCGCTGGGAATGAGAGACTTAACCGAGCACACTCTGATCTGGGGTTCACCCTCAGAACCATAACGAACATCGGAATACTGCTGCACACTGCCCGCCGTAGAACTTCAACATTAAAGATATATGCAACCCTGGCCCCTGGCCACTCCAGATCCGCTGGAAAAATATTCAAGTACTTCTAAATACGAATGAAACCCTGCCCGTCGGCTATTCCAGCCTCAGCTAGAAAAGACATTCTGGGCCTTCAAGGGTGTAAACTTTTGCCCGTCGGCAACTCTGCAGGAGGCATCTTCGACTTCAGTCTAAAGCAATGGTCCTTGACCTTCAAGGATACATGGGTATGCCTTCAGGCAACTCCGCCTCTGCTATAGAGCATCCGAGACTTTAGTCAGAGATATACTTCGGCCTTCAGTCCGAAAAATGAATCCTAGGTCATTCATGACCTTGGGGATAACCTTGCCCTTAGGCACCTTCGCTTCAGCTTGGGAAATCTGTGACTTCAATCAGAGAAATGGTATCCTGAGCCATTCATGACTCTACGGGGATTCAAACACTTTGCCTTCAGGCACAACTCCGCTTCAGCTGGAGAAACATCTTCGACTTCAGTCAGAAGAAAAACTATCCACTTGATCGCAATCAATCATCTCCTCAGGACAACTGACTTGGTCTTCAGACCAACACGGATCATCTTGTTATATCTACAAACTTTGGAACCTTGTCTTCAGCCACACGTTGATTCATCGACAAGGACATCTGAGCTCACAGGAACCTCTGGTATCGCCTTCAGGCACTTACGAGGTCAATCTTCAGATTAGACATCAATGTTGGAGCAGACACATCACGCTGCTAAGGACTTCAAGAATCATCTTGAACAAACAGCTCCGTCGGGCACCTTCAAGAATTGTCCTGAACCGATAACCATTCTGGAGACTTTACTCTGCGGAGTAATTCCAGGGATCTTCCTGGGCAACTCTTGCTGGGGACGCTACTGATGAGCTCAAGAATCATCCTAAGCGAACAACTCGGGAAGCTGTACTAAGATCTTAAGAATCATCTTAAGCAAACGGCTCTGCTGAGGATTTCAAGAATCGTCTCAAACTGAAGACTTCGCTGGGGATCTCAAAAATCATCTTGAGCGAGCGACTGTGGGAATTACACCGGGGTCTTAAGAATCATCTTAGGACAACGACCTCGTTGGGGAGAACGTCAGGAATCGTCCTGAGCAACTGGTCTCTTGGTGGAACACCTGTAAGACAAGAATGGTAATGACCTAGATCATGCTTATGATGCATATGCTTCTGCGCTATGCCCCACACGGTGGGAATGGTATGCTAAATGCTGTGCAATCATGCACGATGTTATGCGACGTTAAATGCTATGCAGTGTTAAATGCTTATGCAGTCATGCACAATGATGCGATCCCGTCCACAAAATAAATGCTGGGGGGAGGAAACCCTTTTGCCCAGGAGACAAGAACTACTCAGGTAGAGGAATCATCCTGCTGAGGAGAACGTGGACACGCTGGTATTAATCAGGCTCTGTCTGGGGAACTGGTCTTCCGTTGACTGCTGCAGGGAAAGCAACTTCAGCTGATCTGCTGCAGGGAAACGAAGCTCTACGAGAACTTGGACCTGCTGATATCAATCGCGAGAATGAACTGCGCGGCCGTCCCGGCTACTCTTCTGGGGATAGCACACCTTATGGGGAGGCCTCTTCAGCTGCTCCACACTCCACTGGGGAAAAACCAATCATGGTCTGATCAACTTCCGAGGACTCGGCTCTCTTGGGCATCTGCAAACTCGGCTGAAGAAGGAGAAGTCATTCTGCTTCACTGGAGAGAGTGCGACTCTGGGGGAAACACAGCATCAGCTGCCCCACACTCCGCTAGGGGACATCCACTCAAGGTTCCAACTGCTTCCAATGATTCTGCTTTTTTGGGGGTTTGCAGACTCAGCCGGGGAGAGAGAAATCATTCTACTTCAACGGGAGCGTACGACTCTGATGAGGAATTCGATTCCACTGGGGAAGAAAGAATCATCTGACTTCGGGGGAGAGCACACTTCTGCAGGGGAATACAACATCAGCTGTTCCACCACTCTACTGGGGAAGAGGGAATCATCCAACTTCCGGAGAGAGCATAACTCTAGTGGGGAATCTCAATTCCGCCGGAGACTTTATTGGGGGAACACGAGCTTCGGCACCCGAACACTTCTATGAAATCTGCACTTGTGACCCGGTGCTGGGGAAAGAGCGTCTGCTTGTAGAAGAGAATCATCTCTGCGTGGGGAGACATATCAATGCTCACTATTTGCGTTCAGATTCTGCGGAGGAGAGACTACTGAACTCTGCTGGAGAAGGAGGGCTCGCCCTGCTTCGGGGATGCGCACGACACATCTTCTGGAAGGTGCTACACCTGCAACAACACAAACAAACAGACAAGATACCCTTCTCAAAGGGGCCTATCCAGGTTATTATCTCGTGACAACATTCAGTTAATTAATTGTTTCAACAATCAATGGACCTAGGCCCGTGAGTTTATGTATGCGCATTTTATCAAAAAACATCGGCGTTTTCATTCGCAAACAAAACAGATAAATGCTAAACAGACAAGCAGAATTGCTGAATAATGTGCATTTTATTGATGATGAACCCCTGAATGGGCAAGAATGTTTTACAACAGAGGCAAGCTCCTGGAATGAGGAAGCCGCACAAAAAGAAAACATAAATATACATCAGTATATACAAATGTCGGCAACGGGGCGTAGACGAACACCATGAGTTGATCCCTCTAAGACCCACTCGACTTCGATACTTCTCCGATGCTTCAGCTTCGGAAGAGATTGATTCAGATAAACGACCCTCAGGTCTTCCAAACCACTAAACAATGAAAGTCCACACGCGGAACGCAGTCATTTGCTTATTCAAATCCCTAACTTTTGCGTGAACCGCCCTTTACGGGTTTTCAGTTCACCGGGATACCCTTTTTTGCTGAAGCCGCCCAGTGTAGGTTTTCGACTTCGCGGGTGTACATTTTTTCAATATATATCCCTAATTTTTGCCCGAACCTTTTATTCTGTTTTTGGTTCGCCGGGATGCCCCTTTTTTGCCTGGACTCTTTCTTTTTTGTCCAGCGGGTCTCTTTCAAGCAAAGTATTTTTTAACTGCGTCCGCGTTCACCGGGGATGCAAAATCTTCACCATCCATCGTGGATAACAACAAAGCTCCTCCTGAGAAGACCTTGCTGACGACATACGGCCCTTCGTAATTCGGAGTCCACTTGCCTCGGTGATCGGAGTGTGGCGGAAGAATCTTCTTCAGGACGAGATCACCCGTCTGAAAGCTTCTAGGACGCACCTTCTTGTCATAAGCTTTCTTCATTCGGCTTTGGTACAGGAGACCAAATGCAATCGATGCTAACCTCTTCTCGTCCATCAGGCTGAGTTGGTTCAAGCGATTCGTAATCCATTCTGCCTCGTCGAGTTTCACATCAACCAAAACTCGCAAAGAGGGAATCTCCACTTCTAACGGTAGGACAGCTTCCATACCGTACACCAAGGAGAAAGGAGTTGCCCCGGTCGACGTACGCACCGTCGTACGATAACCGTGCAAGGCAAACGGCAGCATCTCGTGCCAATCCTTATACGTCACAACCATCTTCTGAACAATCTTCTTTATGTTCTTGTTGGCTGCTTCAACAGCGCCATTCATCTTCGGCCGGTAACGAGACGAGTTGTGGTGTTCAATCTTGAAGCTCTGGCACAGCTCCTTCATCATCTTGTTATTCAAATTCGAACCATTATCAGTAATGATCCGCTCGGGAATTCCATAGCGACAGATGATGTCCCTCTTTATGAACTTAGCCACCACCTGCTTGGTCACATTAGCGTACGAGGCTGCCTCCACCCATTTGGTGAAGTAGTCGATAGCTACCAGAATGAAACGATGACCATTGGATGCAGTGGGCTCGATCTTGCCTATCATGTTGATGCCCCACATGGAGAAGGGCCAAGGGGAGGACATGACATTCAATGGGCACGGCGGCACATGAACTTTATCAGCATAAATCTGGCATTTGTGACATTTCTTCGCGAATCTGAAGCAATCCGACTCCATCGTCAGCCAGTAATACCCTGCTCTCAGTATCTTTCTCGTCATGGCATGCCCGCCGGCGTGCGTACCAAATGTGCCCTCATGGACTTCTTCCATGAGCATATTTGCTTCTTTCTCATCTACACATCTGAGTAGCACGAGATCGTGGTTTCTCTTATACAGCACTCCATCAGGATTAAGATAAAAGTTTCCAGATAGCCTCCTTAGAGTCTTCTTATCCTGGGTTGACGCACCCGCAGGATACTCCTTAGTCATAAGGAAGGTCTGGATATCGTGGAACCATGGCTTGTCGTCGTTGGCATCCTCGATTGCAAACACAAACGCCGGTCTATCAAGACGCGAAAGTACAATTCTTGGAGCCTCATTCCAATAATTGACTTTATACATTGAAGCCAACGTGGCTAAAGCATCAGCCATCTGATTTTCAGCCCTGGGTACATGATGAAGTTCCACTCGATCGAAGAACGGAAGCAGCCTCCTGGCATAATTCATGTACGGCACTAGATTCGCTTGACGAGTTTCCCACTCCCCTTTGATCTGATTGATTACGAGCGCTGAGTCACCATATATGTCTAGATTCTTGATTCTCAAATCAATTGCCTCTTCTAGACCCATAATACATGCTTCATACTCGGCTTCATTGTTGGTAACTGGAAACGTCAGTCTCGCAGTAAACGGGATGTGGGATCCGTGAGGAGTCATGATGATAGCCCCGATACCACTTCCGTAGGAATTAACCGCTCCGTCGAATATCAACTTCCACTGAGACTTCCTATCTGGCCCCTCATCGGGCAATGGCTCATCGCAATCCTTTGCTTTGAAAAACATAATGTCCTCGTCAGGGAATTCGAACTTCATCGGCTGGTAGTCTTCGATTGGCTGTTCGGCAAGGTAATCAGACAATACGCTTCCCTTAATGGCCTTCTGAGAGACGTACTGAATATCGTATTCTGTTAACACCATTTGCCATCTGGCAATCCTTCCCGAAAGAGCCTGCTTCTCGAAGACGTACTTGATCGGATCCATCTTCGAAATTAGCATAGTGGTGTGGTTGAGCATATACTGTCGTAGACGTTTGGCGGCCCAAGCTAATGCACAACACGTCTTCTCCAGCATCGAGTATCGAGATTCACACTCAGTGAAATTTTTACTCAAATAATAAATGGCATGCTCCTTTCTGCCCGTCTCGTCGTGCTGACCGAGAACACACCCCATACTATTCTCCAGAACCGTCAGGTACATGATTAATGGCCGTCCAGCCACTAGGGGTATCAAGATTGGAGGTTCTTGAAGATACTGCTTTATTTTGTCGAATGCCTTCTGGCAATCTTCATTCCAAGTAATCGCCTGATCTTTCTTTAAAAGCTTGAACATCGGTTCACAAGTGGCCGTGAGCTGAGAGATAAACCTTGCAATGTAGTTTATTCGGCCCAGGAAACCACGAACTTCTTTTTCTGTTTTCGGCGCTGGCATTTCTTGGATATCTTTTATCTTTGCAGGATCAACTTCAATACCTCGTTCACTAACGATAAACCCCAATAACTTTCCGGACCGCACTCCGAAAGTGCACTTGTTAGGATTCAGCCTCAGCCTGAACTTCCTAAGCCTTTCAAACAGCTTCAGCAAATTGACCAGATGCTCTTCCTCCGTTTGGGACTTTGCAATCATGTCATCAACATAGACCTCGATCTCATGATGAATCATATCATGAAACAAAGTTACCATTGCTCGCTGGTAAGTGGCCCCTGCGTTCTTCAGACCGAAGGGCATTACCTTGTAGCAGAATGTTCCCCACGGGGTAATAAACGTCGTTTTCTCCATGTCCTCCGGCACCATTTTAATCTGATTGTAACCGGAGAAGCCGTCCATGAACGAAAACACGGAAAACTGGGCTGTATTGTCGACCAACACATCGATATGAGGCAACGGGAAATCATCTTTAGGGCTCGCCCTATTCAAATCCCTATAATCGACACACATGCGTACCTTACCGTCCTTCTTCGGTACAGGCACTATGTTGGCGACCCACGGAGGGTAAGTGGTAACGACTAGAAATCCTGCGTCCAACTGCTTCTGGACTTCTTCCTTGATTTTTACAGCCATGTCTGGTCTCGTCCTCCTGAGCTTCTGCTTGACTGGAGGGCAATCTTCTCGCAACGGCAAGCGATGAACCACGATATCTGTGTCAAGTCCGGGCATATCCTCATATGACCAAGCAAAGACTTCACTATACTCTCGAAGCATCTCGACCAGTCCATGCTTGACATCATTCTGCAGCGCAGCCCCTACTCTGACATTTCTGACGAGCTCCTCGGAACCCAGATTTACAATCTCAATATCCTCTTCGTGAGGCAGAATAACCTTTTCCTCTTGTCTCAACAAGCGGGCCAACTCTTCCGGAAGGTCCTCGTCTTCATCAATCTCGTCCTCGGCTTGATAGATCGGGCAATCAAAGTCGTAGTGAGCCGTAGAGGGTCCAGAGTCGATGTCATCTGTTACGTGGATCCTGCAATAACAAGGGTTAAGCTTAAAACAAGAATATGCAGGTTAGCACAAACCTCGTTGCCATTTTGCTGTTTTTTCGAAATAAACATAAAACAGGAATAACAGAGAACACAATATTTGATTACGAAGAAAACGCCTTTTATTTATTAACAAAATGCATACACATAATCCAACAAGGCCCTGACAGTAAAACCACTATGCCCCGGGCAGGACACAGGGTTGTACAAAGATTGTAAAAAGCAAATCATTACTCTTCACTTGTCAGCTTGATAATCTCCTTGATGGTCCAATTGTGGAGGCGCTCGCCCGGCTTGCTCGGTTGAATCCAGGCGTCAAGATCACAATCACTGTCCCCGTTGTCCTCCGACGCAGCGTTGATGCTCTCGAAAATTACTCCCCCCTTGGTGAATAGGATCGGCCCTTTCCCACGAGACGAGCTGCCAGAAGAAGATGAAGCTTCAGCTTCAGGAGAGTATCCCAATCCAAACTTATCCTGCTTGATTGGTATATCCAAAACATGCCCCCAGCCTGGGGTGGAGCCGGCTTCGACAGCGGCTCGAGCTTCCTTAAACGAGGAGAGATTCATCTCTTGCTTCTCTGCGACGACATGAGCTACCTCTTTTACCCTGACGGTTTCAAACGCTTGGCAGAGCGTTTCATGGATCTCGCCATCCATTTCAACATATTTAAAGGACGATAGGTGGCTCACCATGATGTCCTCTTCACCACAGACTGTTACTATGCTGCCCCCGACAGCATACTTAAGCTTCTGATGCAGCGTGGACGTCACGGCACCAGCAGAATGGATCCATGGCTGACCTAAGAGGCAACTATAGGCGGGCATGATATCCATGATATAGAAAACCGTATCAAACGTCTCTGGACCAACTTGAATTGGCAGGGTCAACTCTCCAAAGACGTGGCGCTTGGTTCCGTCAAAGGCCTTCACCACTAGGTCACTGGGCGTGCACAGCAATCCATGGGTATCCAACTTCATCAGTGCCTTCTTCGGAAGCACATTAAGCGAGGAACCCGTATCCACCAGGACATGCGACATAATCGTGCCTCTGCACTCTATTGAGACGTGCAAGGCGCTGTTGTAATCTCTTCCCTTAGGAGTCAGCTCCAGATCTGTAAATCCCAGCCCATTACCAGCATTGACATGGGCCACCACCTCCTCGAGTTGATTTACTGATATCTCCTGCGGCACGTATGCAGCATTCAATACCTTCAGTAATGCGTTGCGGTGCGCTTCAGAACACAGCAACAACTTAAGAATCGAGATCTTTGACGGAGTCTGATGAAGATGATCTACAATTTTGTAGTTACTCTTCTTGATTAGTCGCATGAACTCTTCAGCATCTTTAACTAGCAAATCTTTTTCTGCCCCAGCAGGGACCTCTTCGACAGCTTTACCTTTACCTTTATCCACAGCGTCAGCCCGAACCACCTTCTCTGCTGCAACTTCTGCTGGCGCAAACACTCTACCGCTTCTAGTGATACCACTGACTTCGATAAGATCCTGCACAGTCGATCCGAATGGCTCTAGCTCCATCTTCTGACCATTACAATAAACTTCGGCGCCATAATGCCATGGAAAGGCATTAGTACTCTCGAATGGGATTGGTCCGGCCCTGGTGATGGTGATAGTAGGCGGACGAGGCGCATAAATAGTAATAGGGTGACGAGGAATAGTAATGGTAGCAACTTCATCTGCCTGCTTCAGTACGACTTCCCTTGATGCACTTTCAACGCTCCGGCTGAATTGCAAAATACCCTCGGACATCAGACTTTGGATACCTTCGATCAGCTGCTCACACCCATCAGGAAGTGTAGCACAAGCCATACATAACTCTCCACATCTAGGAAAGAAGCCCTTCTTCAGCAACTTAGCCTTGACAAAACTCAACGGCGTCTTCAAATCTTTGACATCAGTCAGCAAGTCTGCACTCTCCTCGGTGATAACAGCATTCACTCCGCCCCCCTTATGATGAGGCATCGGGTTTTTGGTGACGTTGGGCACGTTGTCAGAAAAGTTGATAACCTTGGCGTCCACCAAGTCCTGGACTTTGTGCTTAAAAGCTTTACAATTCTCAATCGTATGGCCAGGTGCCCCAGTGTGAAATTCACAAGTAGCATTGGCATCATACCCTGGTGGTGGTGCCCCTGTTAAGGGAGCCAACGTCCTCTTTTGAACCAATTGGAGCTGAAGCAACGTTTGCAAAAGCTGTGCATACGACATAGGTGGAGTATCAAAATGACGGCTTGCCATGGGAGCCCGATTCTGATATCTTTTATACCCCTGCTGATTCTGCTGCTGAGGCTGCTGCTGCTGCTGCGGTGGAGCAGCTGGGATATTTATGCTAGCAATCTGAGGTTGAGGGCCCTTGCCCTTTCTCCTAGCATTAGTGACAGCACTGGCATCTCCCTCTCGACGCTTGCCAGTATAGGGTTTCTTACTGCCTCCTCCAACTGAGGATGATTCGCCCTGAATTTTTCCAATCTTTATACCGTTCTCAACATGCTCGCCCAGAGTGATGAGAGCCGAGAATGTTCCAGTCATGCCGCTGACCAGCTTTTCATAATAGATTCCAGGAAGGGTAGCCACGAACATTTGCACCAGCTCACGCTCAACCATCGGCGGTTGAACCCGAGCAGCCAATTCACGCCACCGCTGGGCGTATTCTTTAAAGCTTTCATTGTTCCGCTGTGAGAGATTCTGAAGCTGGACTCGGTTGGGAGCCAAGTCGCTATTGTATTGATAGTGGAGAACAAACGCTTCTGCAAGATCTTTCCAGGTGCGCACAGTAGCGGGCTCCAAACCCATATACCATTCGAGCGATGGACCAGAAAGACTATCCTGAAAGAAGTGCATCAGCAACTTCTCATCGTCAGAATAGGCGGACATCTTTCTATAATAAGACCGGAGGTGGACCCGGGGGCAAGTAGTACCCTTATACTTCTCAAAGGTAGGCACTTTGAACTTGTGAGGTACTTTAAAGTCAGCAATCAACCCGAGCTTGGACATGTCAACGCCCAATGTGTTCTGATTTTCTATGTCTCTCATCTTGTCTTCCAGCGCCTTGAACCTGAGTCGAGCTTCAGCATTCAACTCTGCTTCTACACCTCTCTGAGAGAATATGTCATCCTGATGGTCCTCCAGCCACGGTTGAGGCACCAACAGATTTCCTGCACCAGCATTGCCGTTGACCGGCCCTATGTTGACATTGGCTCCCAGACTACCATTGCCGACGCCTGCCGCATTGAGTCCGAGATTAGTCATCAGATTGCCGTTAGCGCTGCCGTTGCCCCCGACAGCAGGAACAACGTTCTGTGGAGTATCCACTAGAGGAGGAGTGGGCACGGCCCCGCCGTGAAGTATGCCATTACTGTCAACCCTGGAGATTAGAGGTTGAACCAAAGTACGAAGCTGGTCTTGCCCATTCGCGACCACCTGCATCAGCTCCATAAAACGATCCATCCGTTCACGGAGTTCTTGAACATCTGACTGCACCTGGTCCATTATCCTTGTCTGATTAGCGCGAGTTGAGTAGCGGTGGATGAGTCTTCGATCAATCCTGGAGACCGGAGACAGCTCGGAACCTGAAAAACCTGTTAACAATAAAGGTTAGGAAAAGCAATAAGATATACACCATGCAAATATGCTTCATGCAGATGCATGCGTGTGTCTGTGTGCGTGGGAGGTTTTCCCCGATCCTAGTGCCTTAGTGCCAGTGTTGGTAATAATAATAGGAAGAAGAAATCCGAGCCCGATCATGGAAATATCAATCTCATATATATATATATGGAAAGGCCTGTCAAGGCAGTACACAGTATCAGCAAGTACAAACAGATCAACAGCATGACCTCAGCCAACAAGTTTGGTGATGGTCAGCATACATCAAAGATCAAAATCAACAGGGATATAACTAGTCAAGCACGGCCACGGGCGCGATACTCTGCTAATAACTCCTTTGTCTCTGAATGATCTGGCGAAGTGAGCAACCCCTCGACGAGTAGTTCCCTCTGCCTGATAGCATGCTGAAGCCCCTGAACTGAACTCTCCCAAGCGCCTTCACCAAAGCAATCCTCCAGCTTCCGCTTCTTAGACTCAAACATCAGCTTATGCTCCTTCAGACTAGCAATAGCTTTGTTGAGACGGGCTTCAGCGGAATACCTGCGGGCGGTCTCTTCATTAAACCTCCGCTCACTGTCTTTTACCTCGGCTTCTAGCTTAGAAATCTGCAGCGTCAGCTTGTCTTCTCGCTCCTTCCTGGTGGCCATGGAAGTCTTCCAATGCTGGTCGAACTTAGATATTCTCCGATATGCTTCCTCCAAATGCTGCTTCTTCGTAGCTAGCACATCGTTAGCAGCTCTGAAGTCTTGACCTAAGCGTTCCCGATCAGCAATCTGCTTTGCCAAGTCTGCACTCAACTGGCTCACCGACTCTGTTTGCCTTTTGAGAGCATGCACGGCTTCGTTCCTCTCACTTCGAAGCTGAGCTAACTCCTTCTCTAATTCTGCATTTGCCCTCTTCAGTTCATCACGCTCAGCTAATACCTGGTTGTGCTGATGAATGGACACAGTGGTAGGCTCTTCGACTGGTGGAGGACTCTCTGGTCTGACATGAGGGAATGGCATCCCTATAACGCTGGCTCTGGCTCTGATCCAATCGGAATAAGGAGGGTAGGCTTGGCTGTTGCTCTTCCCCAACAAAGGCTTTCCTCTCGTGCTGATATTGTTCCACGCATACTGGAGCTTGGACAACAAATCCCCCTCTAGAATACCCGTGAGGTACAGAGATTCCCGTACCTCTTCTTCCTTCGGTGGAGTCCTCAAAGCATATGCAAACTGACGAACTAGCAATGATGGGTTGTAGTTGATGCAACCCTTCCTACCTATCAGAGGTACATTAGGAAACCCACTACAACTGAAGATCACCTCGGTGCCTAACCTGTCTCTGTCAACGAACCAATCAATGTCCTCTGCCGACAAACTCATCAGACGCTCAGGCCACTCAGCTGTGGCTGCAGACAAGACAGAAGAACCCTTCTTAGGCAAATGACTATCAAACCACTTGTACAACAACGGTACGCAGCATGAAACATTCTTCCCTCTCCGGTTCTCATTCTTGTAATGCACTGAATGGTAAACGTCTCCGATCAGAGTAGGGACTGGATTCCCTGAGGCAAAGATATGGAATGCATCAAAGTCTACGAAATCAGGCATGCTGGGAAATAGGATAATGCCATATATGCATAAAGCAAGGATGGCGCTGAAGGCGTCCCAACACTTGTCCTTAGCACACTGCTGAGCCTTAGCTATCAGAAACTGCAGAGAGAACCCTGGGACCTTGTTCCAACTCGTCACCACTAACTCAGAAGCGCTCAAATGGAGTGAGGAAGCCAAACCAGCCAGATCAGGCTCAACATCCATGTGGACAAAAGGCATCTGCCTTTTGATAGGCACACCCAGCATATCAGCATACTCTTCCAATGTCGGCGTGAGAATGAAGTCATGAAAGGTGAAACATCTCAAGGGAGGGTCATAAAACTGCAGAAGAGCATGTAACCCATTCAACTCGGACGTAGAAGGTTTGTAAACCAGGCTAAGCAACCTGCCATAAGACTTCCTGAACCTATCCTTCACAGAATCCCCTGCCAGGGCTATCAAACCAGTCAGTTTCGACACATCGAGGGTCGGGAACTTGTATGCAACAGTCTTCCTGAGAGAAGCCATAATAACAGCAGAAGACGAGAAATCCGGGATCGGGGAAACGGTACCTGCAACACAGACACACGTTAATGGAATGCAGATGAATGCGCAAACTAATGCAAGATGCAGGTATGCAATAATATATTCAGGTGGCTACTGTGGAGATTCAGTATCAACAGTCACTGTTGAGAGGGAAACCCCGGTGTAAAACCACTAATCGGATCTGCTGAGAATAACCATCTGATAGGACCGAGATCAAAATTCTGTTCTGACAAGAGTAAGTGACTGATAATAAGGACCCCAGGTGCAAGATCGAGGAACATCTGTTGAAGTCTTCAGACCCCAAATCAAAATCTGCCCTATCAAGAACAAGCACACAGCTGCTGACGAGATCTTCAGTCCTCACTCAAAATCTGCCCTATCAAGAATAAATAACATCTGCCGATGAGGTCTCCAGACCTCACTCAAAATCTGCTCCATCCAGAACAAACCACTGATGATAACACACTGGTCAAAGCCTGCTCTATTAAGAACAGACAAACACCCGGCGACAAGATCCTCTGATCAAAAACTGGCTCTGTCAAAAACAAACATATCTGTAACTGAGAACCCAACATAACTAATTTACTGTCAAGAAAACCAGGTAGTCTGAAGGTCTAAGTTTCCTGCAATAAACCCAGTCCCACTCACAGGTATGGACCTAGACTGACTCAAGGTATGGCATCCTATGCGTTCATCAGCGTCACAGACTTTCAAAACTGATGATACGATTCCCAGAAGGAGTGGCATCATCAAGTCCTGAAGAGGCCTCACTTAGCTGAATCACAAATGATCGGTCCCCAGAGTCGACAATCCACCAAACCAGCAACCGTCTCAACCCAAAGGGTTAAAAGTGAAGCCAACCGGATGAACCTCGTCTGAGCGTGGATTTCATGAGACACTAGTGCCTGCAAAGCAAGCACGCGCCCACTAATTTCCACTCTAAGTCTATGGTGCACTCAAGCCTGGGTCTGGCTTTTCGCTCATCAGAACTCCCATCCCACAACAACACAAATAATCATATTATACTGAAAATAACATGCGGGAAATAAAGTGCGAGAAGTAAAAAATGCGATAAATAAACGCAATCCAACAAGTAAACATACAAACGGTAGGATTGACTCGCACAGGGAACCGTTGGAGTCCCCAGCAGAGTCGCCAGCTGTCGCTTGCGCGAAAATAAGGTGCCGGCATGACAGAAGAGTCGCCACCTTTCGTTATTTATCCCTTAGAGCGGGAAAGGAAACGATCGGAAAAACCTGACGAATAAGGGTAAGACAAGGTCATCGCAACTATTGTCTGGGTTCGGGAGTCGGTTACGCAAGGGGAAGGTATTAGCACCCCTCACGTCCGTCGTACTCGACGGGATCCTCGCTTGTTTGTTTACTTGGACGGGTTGGTTATAATCTATCTACCTATCAAGGCTGGCTGAAAAAGAAAAGAAAAATGACTCGGCAAAGAATCGCGCTTTATGCCTACGTATTCCCGTCTGGAACGAGAAATCAGAGTCTACGTAGTTCGGCTAACTACGGGTGAAGGTGGGGAAGGTTGCTCGCTAGGACGTCGCATCCTATGCCTACGTACTTTCATCTGGTATGAAAGATCAGAGCAAACGTAGTTCGGGAAACTACGGGTTATCTCTTAAAAGAAGTGTTTTTTATTGTGTTTGCGATTTCAACCGCACTAGAGACTATGACCTGAGAGTGAATGCGTCGCATGTCACCCAAAGGGTACCATACTAAACATCCAGACTGTGGAAAAGAAACTCTCCCACAATCCTTTCTCAGATAGCTTAAGGCTCGTAACGTACGAAAGAAATCATTCATGATTACTGTATCTTAAACTGTTTTGAGATGAGAAGAGAACAGGCCCAACTAGGAGGGAGACTATCAAGTCCTACTGTTGTCATGCCATGGATTCATCCTATGGTTGAGCTTTGAACAGGGAACTCCTAGATGTTGTCATGCATAGGTTTCAACCTAAAAGTCTATCATCAAATCCTTATCAAAGGAAATGAGAGTCCTAAGGGATCATGTCAATGATACACCAAAACAGACAAAAGCATCAGCTTTAACAGTAAAATGCATGCAATGCAAGCGAGGGAGGAAATGTGTGTGGGGCTTCAACCTCCACAAGCTCGTCTCGACCTCAAGCCAGCCATGAAATAACAGTAATCATACTGAAAAATAAACAACATGCTATCAAGCAATAAACAGTAAACTGTAATCATACAGACAGAAAATGAAATCATGCTATCAAGCAAAGTAAACACATGGGCAAGGGAGCTGGTCTCTACCGAATACCCGCAAGCAAAGCCAAGCAATAACAATACAATCAGATGCACTCATGCTCTTAGACTGAACTTATTCTAAATGTGCTTAGTCTAATGCAGCAGACAAATTAGACAAAACACACAATACATCAAAGAAAACAGAAGAAAGCCTCAGCTCCTCCATCAGCAACCCAGTCCTCAGACTTTAGAGATCACTTGCTTTCCAGGTATCAACCCTACAACATGAGTATCAACTCATCTTCTCCCTTTGAGCTTCAGCTCCTTTGATCAGCTCCACCTTCAGGCTTCACTATCTTCAGGGATCCTCAGGCATCAACTTGATCTTCCCAGAGTCTTCAGACTTCAATACTCTTCAAGGAATCATCCTCTTCAAGGCCTCAGCTTCTATCTTCAATGGCTCCAATGCTCCAGCAAACCAGATTCAGTCAACAAGATGAGGTGAGGATGTTACAGTACTCACTGACTTCCAAAGGATGCCATTGAGGACTTAACATCAAAAGACAGGCTCTCTCAAAGTTCTACCTCAGAGGGCAAGGTCACTAATCCCTCCAAAGGAGAGAGGTGAATACCCTTAAGGGACTCTATGTCACAGAGAAGAAAGGAGGTGAACAAGACACTCCTTGTTTATTGAACAAAGTATTCTATCTAGGGCTCTGCCTATGCACCTATAAACCTATAAACAAAACAACAAAAGCTATGCTAAACTCCTCTGCAAGGTCTTTAAAGCTTCAATGATGATCCACAAGGTCTTCAATTCAATCCTCCAAGCTCACACACTCAAAGGAGAAGGAAAGAAAACACAACAATACAACCTATGCCTTTAAGCAACACACATACTATCCATACATTCAAAAATCAATGAAAAATACTAAAACACCATACAATATTCTAACAAAATTCTAGGGGATTCTATACATACTTACCCTTAACCCATGTATTCCCCATACACTAATTTGGCCTATAAACCCCAAAACAAATTTGTTCAAGTCTACCTATACAACCTAAAACCCTAATTAGAACACCTAAATGTCTAACAATCAAACTACATCCAATTTTATTCTACAAATCAAGAGATAAATCCTACATGAAACTAGGGTTCAATACCTAACTATGCCAAAAGGAATGGCTCAAAAACCCTAAGGGAAAGTCCTAAAATAAATTGGACAAAATCAAGTATCAACTAAAACATATTAAAAGTGCTATTTAAAAGAAAAATCTATTAAAAATATGAAAAGAAAATAAAATGGACATTTTATTTATTTAGAATTTTCTAGACAGATTTACTAACATATGAAAAAAACAAGAATTAAAAAATATTAAATTTCCTATTTTTTATGAATTTTATAAAAGACAAACAATAAAAGAAATTAAAAAATTAAAAGAATTCAATTAAGGGGGAGGGGGTGTGATAAGCAAGGGCGCCCCAGTTCAATATTCAATGGGCCAGAATATGGGGGGTGGGGATAGTGATTTGGATAGGCCCACACGCGCCTCATTAAACCAAACGACGGCGTTTCAGTTTTTAAATTTTCCCTCAGTTTTCTTGATTAATCTGGGCCGTGGATTGAGGTGAATTAGTCAAATTGAGAGACCAATCCAACGGCAGCTGGCCATCGTCCCAAATGATTCTAGGGTTTTCAGGAAACCCTTCCTCCATGCGCAGACTTTCCACCTCATATATCTCCCTCGATACTTGATGATTTCCAAACATTCCAAAACCAAAATCACGCTACTAAATTCCAGGAATCCAACCATGCTCGTAGTTTCCATTGAATCCTCTTAACATGCGCAAACAGAAGGGATGAAGTTCTTGGTTCCACCATTTTCACTGATATTGATCATGAGGATTCTCAACTCTAATGGTATAATTCTCTTCTACATGCTATGCTTATCATAATGAGCCATCAATCGCGCACTAAAACCTATTATCCAACTTGCTATCAATCATAACAGATTCTTGTACCTGCCATGAAACCCCACGAAATTCCCCCTAATGCTCAGGATTTAATCAACTAACCTAGCTTAACAGTTCTACACCTAAGATCTAACCTAACTATGCATAATTAAGGAGAAATGAGTGAATTCACCAACATGTTACACATTAATGGAGGCTATGGTTTCCTTGCAATTCAGTGCCTGAAACCTTCCTTGATTACTCTCCAATGCCCAATATGACTTCTGTATGCAGCAAGATGAATGAACAAGGCTTGAAACTCGTGCTTGATATCAAAATGCAATTCTTGCAATTTCCTCAAAATAGCTTCAAACTGCCATGGATCTTCTTCTATCTCAGCATGTAGTCAATCACAATGATCAGAAGAATAGGTTTGTGGTGGAGAAATGAATGGAGATTGAAGAGAATGAAGGTTTGATATCAAATTGCCAATGGAAGAATCTTGCTTTTCACACTCTAATCTCACCTCTCATCAACAATGATCACCAACCTTTTACCCTCCATGATTCACTCTTCTTATAATGATCAATGGAAACTCCTAGATCTTTCTAGAATGAGCTAGAAAGTCCTTGGAATCTCATATGATGGTAAGTTGAAAATCTCATGCATCATGCCTTAAACCTTGCAAATTGGTGCCAAAATCTCCTTATGTGAGATATTGAGAAGGAATGTACAAAAACAAGCCTCTTCCTTGCCTTGTGTTATGATTTCCAAAGGTGCCTTAATATGCAAGTTTCAATTTTCCAAAGCATGCCCCACTTTAAAGCTTCAAATAAAAATTCTATTTGAACCATTGTTCTCAAAATGATGTTTCCAATCAAAATGATATATTGGATGACCTATTTTGGATTCCTAGATCCTCCAAACCAATTTCCAATTTCAACTTTTTAAACTTATAAGCCATTTTAGTTCATTTTTAACCAATCATGCAAATCCATGCTATGAGCTTTTCCAACAATTCATGACCTTCTTTCTAGACTTAAAATCACATTTTGAACAACTTTCATGTTTTGAGTTTTTCCATTTGAGGCTTGGAAATAGGAGATATGGCCTTTGCTTAAAAATGACCTATAATTGACAAATGACCAAAATACCCCTGTCTTGTTCAAACCATAAGTTGAGTTCCACAAATCCTATCAAGGACTTCTACCACTCAAATTAAAGCTAAGAACAAGCTCTACAACATTCATGTTGTGGGGGAAGATGAGATATCAATCACATCTAGAGCTAAAACTGCCTGGAAAACATGGATCAAATTAGGGTTTTTTCACTGACAAACCTTGGAAGCCCTGACTTGAAACTTCTCAAACTCCTCAATCATGATGAGTTGGTCTAGGAATCATCTTTATAACACCTCTATGTATCATTCCATGATCTCATGGCCCTTGGATTAGGTCTCAACCTTCTCCAAATTTTCAGTTATCCTAGGGTTGACCCAGTCAAAACCCTAATTCTACCATTCATGGTTGAATCTTCTGAACTCTTGCATAATGACTTCTCTGGGCTTCATGATGGCTATCAAGACATCTCACAGGCTTCCTCAAAGCATCTAGTTCATTCTCAAAGTCTCAGAATCATCTGAGGAGCACCCACAACTCTCAAGCTATGAAGCACACAACCCTGGTTTCACCCAATTCCTCTGAGGATCTCTTGAACTGCCTGATGAAGGTATCAACTTTCAAACACTCAATGAATAAATAATTGTTGGTCAAATTTTGGGGTGCAACACCATGGCAACCAAATTATTATTTACTGCTAGATTGTTATGTCAAACTTGTTGTACGACGTTCTCAGCATCCTAGATCCTATTTACCAAAACTACCCTTGGTTCTTCTTCTCTAGGAACTTGTGGTTGATCCCTAAGAGGTTCGGATCTAGGTCGTTCGACCATTCCCTGGTTGTTTTGATTTTCCTAGGCCAGATTTTATGGAATTTGATTGATCGTGTTGTCTTTGTCGAAGACTATTCCTTAGTATTCTATCAGATATTCCCTCGATGGTTGCCGAGGGGGATTTGGTACACCCAAGAATTCCACCCAGGCGCGTCATTTGCGCTTCCAATTGTTGATTAGCTTGTGTAGTATTCTGAATGAGGGGCTGAAATATTTCCCCCATAGTTTGAGACATCATCTGAACCATTTGATGGTTACTTTCGTCCATCTATTGTCTCAAATAAGATGCAGAATTGGTCATCAAACCTAGCATCTGGGCTAAATATTCTATACCTAAATTCTGACTATTTCGACCCATATTTACCCCAGTTCCAGATCCCTGTAATGGCGAAGTCATTACGGGTTCTGTATATAACAGAGGGGCATTTTATAGGTTTGCTATCAATGAAGTTGGCATTCCATAGGGCGGGTCTCGAGGCAAAGGCATTGAAAACCCAGGGGAAGAAATGCCTCTAAATGTCGAAGTCCCTATTGGTGGTGGGGTCTGGGGAGGACCCATTCCCCAATGTAAGTCAAAATAGGTTGCGTATGAGAAATTGAATGTGTGGGCATCGAACTTCCCATAGACGATATTACCTCAGAAACAGACGTTGAGACCGTTCGTCCAACTGTCAAAGCCCCTATGGGCTATTCTATATTATTATTCGAGACATCCTGAGGATTATTTGGATGGTTTAGATTCATCGTCATTCTCCTCCTATATTTCCTTTTTGGTCTATCTTCACTGGCATTGGCTACCTTACCACTTCTCAATAACATGCAATGAAGTTTTCCCAAAGAAAAAATATTTTATCACAGAACTAATAAAGTTTATCCCAAAGAGAATTTTTAGAAACGATTTTTGTAATCACTTAGCACTGTCCCGCTAGGTGTGCCAATTTGTTTGCCATAAAAATTGGTGAACAACCGCTGGTCTGATAAATTGAAAAGAGATATGTGTTACTTGCAGGATCGACCATACAAATCCTAGGACATGTGCTAACTGATCTTTTAACTGAAGTGCATGAAAACTATGAACACTTCGACAAACTCCATGGTAAGGCAACTTATTTCAAGTGTAAATGAATCTATGTGACAGTAAGAGGAATTAAAACGCTGATAAATAACAAAGATAAGAACTTGCATAAATAAAACTGGTGTATAGTCAATGTACATTCTTAAAACTTGTTTCTCTCAATGACACAAATACTTAGAGTAAATGAAGATTTTGTACACAATTGAACACACACACACACACACACATCTTAACACTAAGACCTGCTATTTATAGCCATCGAATATAACTACCATTAACGGCTAATAAACAAAATTAAGATAAGTTTCGTTGCGGATGCCTTTGAACCATAAAGGCGTTTCACGTGTCTTTCTTAAAAACAGACTTTCCCTCTTTGATTTGAATTCAAATGAACTCGTCGAAATGTCCCCTAGTAATGATTTTGTTGAATTGGGTCTTCCAACTGCCGAGGTATATCTCTAAGTCCATAACATAGACCCTCCTGGCGAAAGGACACCTTCGACTCTCATTTCAAAAACATAGTTTTGTTCGAAGTAATTAGATTTCTTTAGGAAACTCTATTTGTTACTTTTAATTTTATTCAGGCGTCCAAATTAGGAACCAACAAATTGCCCCCAAAAAATGTCATTTTCGACATCAGTGAAGAACAAGACATTTTTTTATAGTAGCGTTGGATGCCTCAAATGAATTTTGCATGTCTTTTAATATTCCAAAGGTTTATGACGTCAGAATCATCATGGCACTTTCTACAACATGTCTCCTCAAAGCATAACATTATCCCTAGCCATCATCATAATCCCTAGATACTAGGAAATCATGCACTAGGCACTACTAACCACGTTTTGTCAAACGGTCATTGTGGGACACGTGCCTCACTAACTATCATCTCTTTAATGATGATTTGAGGTCGTTTGATCTTCCATAAGCCTATAAATTGCTCCAAGCTTACTTGTTTTAACTTTTACATTTTCAGAAATTTTGAAACAACTTTCTTGCTTCCTCATTTCCAAACTTCTAATCACAAACCTAGATTTTCTAAAAAAATCTCAACAATGGCATCTTCAACTACCAACTTCAAGGATTCTAAGAAAAGTCATAAGTACAAAGATCTAAAGAAGATTTCTCAACTCCCCCTGTTTGACACGCTATCAGCACCGATGATGATGGAGAACCAACAATTTCTCCCTGAGCCACTTGTGGAAGAGAAGAGGAAAATATACGAATCCTAGGTGCTTATCCCTATTCTTGTTTCTTGTAAAATGCATGCCCTATGTGAGCCTCTGCCTTCCTCTAGTTTTGACCATAGTAAAACTATGTACTTTTTCCCTTCCTACCATAAATCCAAATCCATATGACAAGCCAACAAAAATAGGTTTGTGAAAGCCTCTATTGATGCGGTAGTGTTAAACAATATAGATTTGAGATATATGAACAACAAATTTAGAATTTTTAGAGCGACACCCTCCTTTAAGGAATCAAATGATTACATGAACGGGCTAGAAAAGATAGAAAAAGTAAAATCCCAAACCTAGAAAAAAACTAAGAATTTATGATTTAATTATGCTGTTGAAAACAAGTCTCGACTATTGTCAAACCATGTTAGTCTCTTCCTTGTATTTCTGGGATAGTACCCATTACACTTTCCATCTCTCTTGTGGAATGATGACCCCCACGCTTTTTGACGTAGCCGCTATTACAGGGCTTAAACCCACCAGAAACCCATATGATCCTGACTTGGAATCCGATGATTCCATAGGTTTTAACTCTGCAAAAGCCACCTATTCTCATTTTGTAACGCACTTTTTCGACAAGACCACTATTGATGTTTCTGATCAAGAAAATATAGCCTTTTTAACCATGTGGCTATCCCACTACGTCTTCTGCTCGAAGTCCCTTCAAGTAGCTAGGAGTTACTTGACTCTGGCCACCCAACTCCTCAAAGGCCACGACGTCTTCCTAAGCGAAATGATTTTGGGAAACCTTTATGAGTCTCTAAGTGAAGGGTAGCCCAACTCAAAGACTTAGGAGCAAAAGGGAACCTGCTATTGCCTGGTCCTTTCTGGATTTTGCAACTCGGGCTGAATGCCTCGTTAGAAGCCAACCTCCCTAACAAAAATTTAGTTGACGAAGCCTCTGACGAGATCAGAAATAGGAGAATTGAAGGGACACACTTGGTCCAGCTTACTCCCTACGAAGAAGGACAGACCCTCAGGCCAATGCCCCTAAGCTATGTCATGATGTTTTCAAAACGTCATGAGTTTACCTCGAACATGGCCCCATTTACTGCAAGAAAACATGGTCCTGAGTGGTTCACCAGACCTTTCCCAACTCCAAACAAAGTTCTAGAGGTAGAATCTTCCCAGATATGGGAAGCCTTCTTGATCCCAAAGTTGATACCACTTCGAATTAATCTGTCGAAGTCTCAAGTTGCTTTGGTTTCTTATCAACCAAACTTGGTGGCTCGACAGTTCGGTTTGGTCCAAGCACTCTGTTGTAACCCAAAATTTGACCTCCTTTTGCTCTTTTGCATAAACACGTGCATTCGCATCGCTAATATACGCATTAACACTTTTTCTCTGTGTTTTTTTGTTGCACAAATTATCAGGTTTTTGCAAGCCCGATTAATCACGTCCTCTCAAAGATATCACATTATCAAAACAAGTATAAAATGAAGGTTTATATGCCTATTCATCAGATCAAAAGGTCAAAAATCGGAACCGTGGCCACAACACAGTTCTTCAAGCAAAATATGCAAAATTTTCCTGAAGTAACTAGTTACCCTATATTGAGTAACCGGTTACCCAGTGCAAAAATGCAGATTTTGCTGCATTTTTGGGACAGCCACTCTTCTCTCTACGTTTTGGGGGTCCATTTGGTCCTAGCATTGTGTGGAACATTCTAGACATTTCTAGATAATTTAAGACCTTTCAAGATATGTCAAGGCATTTGCTACAATGCATCATTTCCAATCAAGACCACCATACACCTTTTGTGTCCAAGCATGTGGACCATTGGATTTTCAACTTGCATTGGGATGGTCACCGAGTCAACTACCTAACTAACTGAGTTAACCTCCAACTCAGTGAGTTGAGCCTAACTAACTCCAAGGCTAGTTCCGAGGCTACATCCAAAGCTCACTCTGAACCTAGAAACTCTGAAGCAAAACTCTATATAAGAAAATCACCATCATTTGTTTAGGGGATTCCACCATTTTCTCAAGGTTGAATCATTTGTGGAATCATTTCACTCTCAATTCTCTCACATTGTCTTTGAATTTTCTGCAACATTTGCACAATCATCTCCATTATCTTCCCAAAAACCTCACAAAAGTTCAAATCCTCCATTAAAGAGTAGCAACTTCTTCATTGGAAGTGCTTTCCCTTGAGCTTAGCCATCATCATATTGGGATTATACCCTATTTTCTGGAGTTTTATTGGCTTTAGATTCATCTCAAGTGACTACTTCAGGCTTATTCGGTGCAAATCGACATTCGAAGCATTTATCGCGTTTTCAATGGTTTCGCTATGGTTGGATCCCAAGCTTGGAATTCTCTGGGTTTATTGGCTTAATTCTCATCATATATCAATAGAAACAACATCCAAGGCAAATCTCAACCTTGTAGGTTGGTTATCTTTCACTCGATTTACAGTTTCGATCTATTTTGCGCGTTTATGATGTAGTTCGATCGTTTTTTCGGTTTCGCTTAATCATGTGATTTCTTTATCTTTGCTCTCCATGTTTAATTCTTTCCATTGATGATTAATTGATGTTTAAGTTCTTTTGAACTTCATCTTTCATGCACAAATATCAAGCATAGTATGTGGAAGATTGGGGAAAGCTTTTGGTTGGAAAAAACTGATTTTCAAAAAGTTGTTTTTGCCACTGTTACAGTGGTAACCGGTTACTCTAAGTGGGTAAACGGTTACTCTGCACAATTTTAGCATATTTCCTCCATTTTTAATCAAGTAACCGGTTACCCACTTCAAGTAACCGGTTACTTCAATGGCAGAATGTCATTTTTGCCCGTTTTCAAGCCCGTTTGCTATTCTTTTCTCACATAACTTCCATGGCTTGATATGCTTGATATTTATGGATGTTTTATGAGTTATTCACCTATTCTTTGAAGCATCTATGAAATATTTCAATATGTGATTTTTCAATTCTCGATTATGTGCATTTTCAACACGTTGATCACGATCATTCTTGCATGCTTCTTTGATCACTTGCTACATGGTTTGTGATGCATGCTAATTGTTTTGGTACTGTTTTTCACCTCTATTCATGTTTGCATTGAGTTTGTTCCACTTAGAATGAACTCAATCTTGTATAATCAATAAATCACCCTTTTGCTTTAATGGTTTTTCATCCCTTTGAAAAATTGTTGGCATTATTCTCCTTTTGATTGATAAATTGAAACTTCATCTCAATTAGTCAATCCTTCTCTCTTTCTTCTCCTTTTGATCTCGTAAATCTTTTCCCTTCCCTCTTCCCCCGGTAGAGTTGAAGATTCGCAATGCGTGGGAGCACTGTACAAAGGTTGCGCAGTTACACCGTCCGTTCTTGCATCGCACTTTGGTGTTATAGAAGGAATGAGAATGGAGAATTCCTAAACTCATTCTGACTATTTTGGATAGGGGACGAATGACCCTGTGCCTCGAATAGTCACCTCTATCTCCTTACTGTGGTATCCCTCTTTATCCAATCGAGTCGATCCTTGATCACTTGCACCCTTGTCTCCTTTTGGAAGTAACCTCTTCCTTTCAATTCAACATTTTTTCTCTCTCGGCCAATCACCATTTTTAGTTTCCCTCGAGATTTGTAATCACTATTTTCCTTGGTTGATCAACTGTCCTTCAGTTTAAACCTAATTCCCTTCATCCCCAGTGAAGTCGCCAGCTAAGTCAATCTTTCTTCTTTGGTTTGCACAGTCTTCCTGTTCTAAGCTATTCCCAACCAGAGTTTGCAACCTTCTCTTGGCTCTTTCTCCTTCTTGTTTGGGTCATCACTATTTAACAATCAAGCACTAACTCCTCTTTATTTCAATTAATCATAGTATGTCTATTAACACTCAATCTTTCTTTGGGTTAATCGCCTTCTCCCAACTAATCAACCTGTCTTGGGTTGATCACGGTCCGCCTGTTAAAACCAACTTTTTCTTTGGGTTAATCGCCTTTCTCTGGCTAATCACCCGATCTTTGGTTGATCACGGCCCGTCGGTTAAAACCAGTCTTTTTATTTGGGTTAATTGCCTTCTCCCGGCTAATCACTCGTTCTTCGGTTGATCACGGTCTGCCCGTTAAAACTAGAGTTTCTTTGGGTTAATCACCTTCTCTTGGTTAATCACCCACCTTTTGTTCAATCATAGTCCGCCTGTTGGAAACCAATAACCTTTTTCCTCAGTTAACCACAGTCTGTCTGTTAAAATACTAAGTTTCTTTTGAGTTAATCACCTTCTCTTGGTTAACCACTCATTCTTTTCGGTTAATCACAGTCCGTCTGTTAAACACCGAGCCCCCGCAGTTAGCAACCTTTCTTTGGTTCAAATACTATCAGCTTTGGGTTAGTAACCTTCATTCGGTTAAAATAGCCTTTTTTTTGGTCAAGTAATGTTTGCTTAGTCGATGTACCATTCTTTGGGTCACAACCTTTGCTTGGTTCCACACCCGTTCTTTGGGTCATAACCTTTGCATGATTCCATACCCGCCTTTTGGTTGATCGCCGTCCATCGAGTAAAACCAGCCCCTTTATCCTCTCGGTTAACCACTATTTATCAGTTAATATACCGATTTCCCCTCTGAGTCAAACACCTTTCTTTGGTTCAGTACTCTCTTTCTTTTGTTTCGTCGCATTCTGTCTATCGACACCTAACCTTTACTCTCCCCTTAAAGCTTCTCAAGTTTATCCGGTTAAACACTGCTTGCAGTTAATACACCAAATCCCCTGTGGATCTTATCTTTGATTCTTGTCTTTTTTGTCCCGGCTCCGTCGCCTTTCTCTTGTTTCATCCCCTGTAGAGTCATTTCTTTCTTCTGCATGTCCCTGTAGAGTTCTTGCTTTGCTTCTCTGTGTTCCTCAGCATAGTTCTATTTTGTTTCCTTTCTTGGTTTTGACACCACTTCTCTTGCAGTCCCTCAGTTGGGTTTTGCTTTCCCTTTTTTCTCTTGGCTTTGACGCCGTCTTTCTTTTTTTCCAATAGTAGTTCCCTGAACTGCATTGGCTCTGATTTCCTCATTGCACTATGAGGGTACGTAGACACAAGATTGCAAAATCTTGGCAAGCCACCTTCCTCTGTCTTATTCCATTCTTCTGTCTTTTTGGTCCGTCCAGATCCTTTTCTTTTCGTTGGTTCCTTGAAATGCAGAGCTCTGACTTCCTCATTGCACTATGAGAGTATGTAGGCACGAGGGCCCCAATCCTCCTCGAGCACTTTCATTTCTTTCTCTCTTTTCTTTAGAAGCCTTTAGATAGATAACCCATCCAAGCCTAGAAGCAAGCAAAATAGTTCCTGTTAGGTCCGACAGATGCTTAAGGTGCTAGTACCTTCCTTTCACATAACCGACCCCCTTTCTCGTTTCTTTTTCCCTTGGGTTTTATCGATATTTTCCTTGTCCTTTAGGACTAAATAAAGTTCGGTGGCGACTTTGTTGTATCTTTGAGTGTGCGATTCGCTCAGGTATAATTCCGCTAGCTCCAACTGGTGACTCTGCTGGGGAGTTTTTTCTCTTGCAGGTTCAAGTCTCGCCTTGATTTGTTTGTTTCCTGGCTAGCTGGGACTCCCCAGCTTCAGCTGGCGACTCTGCTGGGGAGTCCTTGCGCATGCAAGTTGGGGTCTCACCTAGTTTTGCTTTCTTTTCTTTCTTGCTTGGACGTTTATCTTTATGCTTTGCTCGCTTTATTTTATGTTATTTACTGCATTTCCTAACTGCTTTAAATATTCATATACTGCATATTCTAGATATCTGTTATATTCTGCTGTTTTGGGATGGGTAGATATTATTGGAGAGATAAGTCCTATCACCGAGATTAAGCATACATATAGACTAGAACGTGGATAGTCTTGACACCTGCATTTCACGCGTTGGGTTGTCACGAGAGCCACATCCCAGATCGTGATTTACTTGAGAATACTTTTGTCATGCGAGAATTCGTTACGGCGGGGGGTTTTCATTTTTGAGTCATATGGTTTGGGCGACCTTTCTAGGGACCACTTTGTTGTGTCTAGATCATACCTGTGAGTGGGATATGAGTTTTTTTGCAGGAAACCAAGACTCTTCATACCTTTTGTTCTCTCATGCACGTCAGATTTTTGCACCGACACAGAATTACGCAGATATTCAGTTTGTGCAGATTTGAATATTCAGATTGGGCATATTTGATTGTTCGGATTTGTGCTTGGCTTCGTGATTTGTGTGTTGCATGTCATTTCATCATAACCATTAACATTTTGCATATGCATAAAACTTTATTTTCGCATACGTTGCATCCAATCATATTCATATGCATGGCCTTCATCCGGAAACCACACGCTTACATTATTCGTCATGCCTTGTAGCAAGACGACGACTCGGCATCGCTATTTCACTCGTTCGAACAAGACCAGGATCATGGCTGACATTGAACAAGAGAACGGTTCCTACGAGAAACTCTGGCCCAATTTCAAGGTCAAATGGATCAGTTCCAGACTAACATGGACGTTATTATGGACTTCCTTCGTGCTCAGAAGGACGCTACTGGTGCTACTTCTGTTGTTGCAATTGTTACTGATGCTACTGTTGTCACTCCGGTAGTGATCCCTACTCCTGTCGTTGCTTCGTCTCCAGCAACTGTCGAAGTGCCAGTAGAGACTATTGCTCAACCTGCTGTCAATCTAACTTTTGTTCAGCCTGGTTTGAACAGAATGACTGTTGCCTTCCCGTGGGGAATGCCTCTGAATTTCACACCTCAGATCACCGGTGGTGGTGCTTTTGTTCCATATCAACCTTTCGCTACGCCCATGCCCAATGGTAATTCAGCTGCTTATCCTTGGGGAATGCCTACTCTGATTCCACCTCCTATGGTGAGTCATGATGATCACGAGATTCCTCAGACGCAGGTTCGCCAGACTCTTGTGTCTACTGATGTTGAGATTCCTGACAAAGATGAGCATGTGTATAGAGGTCCTCCTATTCATGTTCCGATTTTGTCCCAGTCTGCTCAACCTATGGTTCAGAATGTTCATTCTATGCCCTACCCTGGGGTATCTTCTACTGCTGCGGTACCTCCTACTGGTTATCCGTATGGTTTTCAGATGGGTCAAAATGCTGGTCAGACGGTAAATTCTGGGTTGGTATATCCGTCTCAGTTTTCTTCTCCTCAGATACCTGCTCCAGCCGCATCACAACTTCCAAATCCTCAGCCTCGTGTCAGATCTTCTGCTCATAACATACCTGCCGAGTATAAATTGTTGGACGAGAGAATCCGTGCGAGTGAAGGATATTATGCTTTTGGCGTGGAAGCCAAAGACTTGTGTTTGGTTCCCAATGTCGTGCTACCGCAGAACTTCAAGATTCCCGAGCTTCCAATGTACAAGGGTTTGAGTTGTCCTTGTAGTCATGTGACCATGTATTGTAGGAAGATGGCATCCTATATTGATAATGATGAACTACTTGTGCATTGCTTTTAGCATAGCTTGTTTGGAGCTTCTCTAGATTGGTATATGGGCTTAGAATGTAGCAAGATTCGCTCGTGGAGAGACCTATCCAAGGCATTCTTGAAACAATACAAATATAATCTTGATCTGGCTCCTACCAAATTGCAGTTGCAGAATCAGTCACAGCGTTCGACCGAAACATTCAAAGAATACGCACAAAGGTGGCAAGAGATGGCTTCTCGAGCGCGACCTACTATCTCTGACAATGAATTAGTCGACATTTTCATGAGCACTTTGCAAGGGTTGTATTATGATAAAATGGTGGGTAGTTCTTAGACAAATTTTGCTGATATTATGACTATTGGTGAAAGGATTGAGAACGAGTTGAAGATTGGTAGAATCGTCGGTTTTGTTGTTCAACAACCAACGAAGAAACTTCAGAGTAGTCATTCAAAGAAAAAGGAAGGTGAAGCGAATGCTGTGATGGCGAAGGCCTCTCCTCAGTATCAGATTCCCATGGCTCCCATGCCATATTATCCTTATCCTTATGTTGCTACTGCTCAATATCAACAACCGCCGTATCAGTATCATCCACAACAACAAGTTCAAAATCCTCAGAATCAGAATCAACAGTCTCAACAAAATAACCGAAATCAGCAGCAGAACAAACAGAACAACAATCAGAACAATCGCAAGCGGATGAATTTTGACAGAATTCCTGTGCCTTATACTGAGTTGTTTCCTTATTTGATTCATCAAGGGGCAATATTGATGACGAGAAAACGCATCGGTTATATCGCTAGATTCATTGACTTTTACCGCGCATTCACCGTTTTAACGCTCGATTCCTCGAGTTTTTCTTACTATTTTGCAGGTACATCGATATGTGAGGCCAAATCATGAATTGAGAAGAAAAGAACAAAGAAACCACAAGAAATGAAGCAAGACAGAAGCCTGCATAAACTCTGCATAATTTGTTACGACCACGGTCGTTACAAGGGTGTCACGACCGTGACACCTTACTTTGGGCCATCACGACCGTGAGGAAGTAGTCACGACCGTGACACTTGAAAACATAAAACAACGAGCGTGAAGACCTTGTCACGCCCGTGACAAGGATATAACTTGATTCTTTTGACTCAGACTATGTCAAAGCCACCAGTGAAGCCCACTCCTCCTAGTAATTCTCCTCAGGGCAGCACGTGAGGGAGACTTCTCCCATTTTCTGCTGCCACTTTCCAACATTTTCTCAACCACTTCAGCAAAGCCCAAGAAGCAAAAGACCCAGGACCAGCCCATTGGAAGCTCTATAAATAGGACCAGCTCAGGAGGATTCAGGGAGAGACTTCAGTATCCAAATTTCCTGCGGAAGCTCTGCCAAATTACCTTACCATCAGAATTATTATTCCAGCATTTTATTTTCTGCATTACTTTATTTGTATCCAAACCAACCGTGTAACAATTTCCAACATTAGGGAATTTTTATACTTTTATTTGTTTCCAGCCTTCAGCATTCGTTTTAATTTTTATTTCCGCCTACTCCAAGCCTTCCGGTCTGTGGAAGAAGGAGTCTACTCAGATATTTGTTAATCAAGTTTTTCAGTTATTGCAATTTAATTTATTTATAATGTCTATTTATTTTTCTGCCATTAGTAAGCTAATAATTAACTCTGAGTCTGATTTAACCTCGATGAGTAGCTAAATACCTTAGGGCGGTATGTAGTTATAACTAACTTAACCGGTAAAATATAACCATGGGCTAAAATAATTAATCGCTTAACATTCTGGCTGATACTTTTTAATTAAATTCGACCTTTTCGTTACGAGAGTAAGAAAAGGGTATTAGGTTGGGTCAAGACCACGAGAGTGTGAGATTTTAACCAGATAGCTAAAGTTAGGCATTTAAATTAAATACAGCGAGAGCGCTTTAAGATAAATTAGAATTATTTAGTTTCCAAAAATTACCTCTAAACACTTATGGGCTAGCGAGAGCAGGCATAGGGCTTTAGGGATAAGATCTGATTCAAGACCACGAGAGTGTGAGTTGAGGGTATTCAAACTAGTAATCTCTACCGAATAGATTAAGTGAACATCTTTATAAGCCTAGGTTAGATTGACCCACCTAAGTTAGTATAATTACATACCGACCGTTTTAGTATTATTTTATTAAAAACTTGAATTTAATTCCGCCTTCAATAGTCTTAGAAAACCAACAACAATCGTGACAACTATTCGCCTTAGCTAAACTAGAAGTTCATCTAGCACTAAGTAACGATAGAATCCCTCTGGATCGATAATCTTAAATATTACTTCGATAGGCTGTGCATTTGCAGTAAGATACCGCTAGACGCATAAGTAGACACGTCTTTAGCCCATCAAGTTTTTGGCGCCGTTGCCGGGGATTCCTTAATTTAGTTACTAGTGCACTTAGGTAGCATTGTCTAGACTAAGGTATCAACTATTTAATTTAATCTAATCTCCGAGTGTATGCCACGTACTCGCTCCAAAAGCGAAGACTTGCAACCTCTAATCCCTGAATCGGAACGCTTCTTACACGTAAGAAGACGTATACTCGATTTCGAAAATAATTCCAACATTCCAGATCTTCAATTAGATCCGCCTGAACCAGTCGTAAAATCAGAAACCGCAGGAATGGCTGAAGAACAAACTCATCCACTCAAGTATTACGCTAATCCTTCGCAAGGTGAACCGCATTCAAGCATTGCAGCACCGGCTATCAACCGAAACGATTTTGAACTAAAACCATCATTGATATCAGCCGTGCAACAAAACCAATTCGCCGGAAATCCTACCGAGGATCCGAATCTTCATCTTTCGATCTTTGTGCAATATGCAGATACCGTAAAAGCCAATGGAGTCACCCAAGAAGCTATTAGACTACGTTTATTTCCTTTTTCGCTTCGAGACAGAGCAAGAGCATGGCTTCAATCTCTGCCTTCAAACTCAGTAACTACATGGGAACAACTTAAGAAAGTTTTCTTGAACAGGTATTTTCCACCTAGCAAGACAGCTATGCTGAGAGCTCAGATCAACGGATTTAAGCAAAGAGAAAGTGAATCATTATTCGAAGCTTGGGAACGCTATAAGGATCTACTTAGGCTTTGTCCACATCATGGATTAGTAGAATGGATGGTCATCCATACCTTCTATAATGGACTCTTGTACAATACAAGAATGACAATTGACGCTGCCGCGGGTGGTGCATTGATGGACAAGGAATATAGTGATGCCTATGCACTTATCGAAAGTATGGCTCAGAATCATTACCTTTGGGGAAGCGAGAGAGTCGCAACTGAGAAACCAACCAAGGGAGGTATGTACGAAGTAAGTAGTATGGACCAAGTCAATGCGAAGTTTGACCAACTAAGCCAAAAGATCGACAGCTTGGCCATAACACCTGCAGCCACCGTGGCTGCAGTAACGCCCAACTGTGAGTTATGTGGAGTCCCAGGGCACGAAGTCTCTGATTGTCAACTATTGGCAGGAACTCCCACTGATCAAGTGAATTATGCTCAAGGAAACCCTTACTCAAACACATACAACCCAGGTGGGAAGAATCATCCGAATTTCTCCTATAAGAATAACAATGCTTATTACGCACCAGGTCAAGCACCAGCTACATCACCAGGATATCAAAAGACTGCTCCTAATATCCCTAGAAAATCGAACCTTGAATTGATGATGGAGAGCTTTATAGCTAGCCAATCTCAGACAAACAAGGACTTCTTAAACCAAAACATTCACACTAGTGAGCAGATTAAACAATTAGTGAGCAAAGTAGATGCACTAGCTACACATAACAAAATGCTTGAAACTCAGATTTCACAAGTAGCTCAACAACAAGCACCTACTGCTGCACCAGCTGGAGTATTCCCTGGACAACCTCAACCTAATCCGAAAGGACATGCTAACGCTGTAATATTGAGAAGTGGCAAGGAACTTGACGGACCTACCGATCCAAGACTTGACAATCCAGCCATGTACCAAAAACCGGATAAACCGACTGAAGTGGTGAATGATCCAGAAGAAAAGGAAGATGAAAGTCGAGAGGTAGTGGAGAAAGAACAACCTTATGTGCCTCCACCACCCTATAAACCACCAATTCTGTACCCTCAAAGACTAATAAGTTCCAAGACGACGGGTCAATTTAAGAAATTTGTCGAACTTCTGAAACAGTTGAATATTACTATTCCGTTTACAGAAGCAATTACCCAAATACCCTCGTATGCCAAATTTTTAAAAGAAATCTTATCCAATAAGAAAAAGATAGAGGATAACGGAACAGTTACACTCACTGCCGAGTGTAGCGCCATAATCCAGAACAACATGCCTCCTAAGCTAAAAGATCCAGGAAGTTTCTCTATACCCTGTGTAATAGGAAAATTCGTCATTGACAAAGCTCTGTGCGATTTAGGAGCCAGTATCAGTGTTATGCCCTTAACGATTTGCAAAAGGCTAGACATGGGAGACCTAAGACCAACTAAGATGTCTGTTCAACTAGCCGATCGCTCTGTTAAATATCCTGTAGGCCTACTAGAAAACGTCCCAGTACGTATAGGACAATTCTACATTCCTACTGATTTTATAATCATGGACATCTCTGAAGACTCCACTACACCTATCATACTAGGAAGACCATTCTTAGCTACCGCCGGAGCCATAATAGACGTAAAAAGAGGAAAGCTAACCTTTGAAGTAGGTGAAGAGAAAGTTGAATTTGTTTTAACACAATTCTTACAATCACCAGCTATAGAGGATACATGCTATCTAATGGACGTAATTGACGAATGCGTAAGAGAAATGGAACTGGAGGAGACCACTTATTCTGAAATAATGAAAATTCAAATCCCTCCAATTTTCGAAGATGATAATTGGCAAAAACCGTATCAGGATAATAGTCTGAGCGAAAGCTTAGCACTTACACCGGATCCCATGCCAAGTAAAGATAAACCTACATTAGGATTAAAAACTTTACCTAAAAACCTAAGGTACGAATTCTTAGACGTTGAATGTAAAAGACCAGTTATAGTGAATTCCAGTTTAGGAACCATAGAAACAAAGAAACTTTTAGATGTCTTGAAGAAATATCCAACTGCATTAGGATATAACATATCTGATCTCAAAGGAATATGTCCTTCAGTTTGCATGCATCGCATTCTGCTAGAAGAAGATTGCAGAACCTCCAGAGAAGCTCAAAGAAGAATAAACCCAACCCTTAGCACTGTAGTAAAGGAAGAAGTCAAGAAATTATTAGACGCCGGGATAATATACCCAATCTCTGATAGTGAATGGGTTAGTCCAATACATGTAGTGCCAAAGAAAGGAGGTATCACTGTTGTGAAAAACGCTCAAGGCGAATCGATATCGCAAAGAGTAGTGACGGGATATAGAGTGTGCATAGATTATCGTAAACTAAACAAAGCCACTCGAAAGGATCATTTCCCACTACCTTTCATAGATCAAATGTTAGAACGATTAGCCAAGCATTCTTACTTCTGTTACCTTGATGGTTACTCAGGGTTTTTCCAAATCCCTATCCATCCTGATGATCAAGAGAAGACTACATTCACATGTCCTTATGGAACGTTCGCTTATAGGTGAATGCCCTTTGGATTGTGCAACGCCCCTGCAACCTTTCAAAGATGTATGATGTCGATCTTCGCAGATTTTATAGACAACATCATGGAAGTGTTCATGGACGACTTCTCTGTATGCGGGCAAAGCTTTGAAGGATGTCTATCAAACTTAGAAATGGTGTTAGAAAGATGTGTGAAAGTGAATCTCGTGCTTAACTGGGAGAAATGTCATTTTATGGTCAACGAAGGAATAGTATTAGGGCATGTGATATCAGATAAGGGAATTGAAGTCGATAAAGCTAAGATTGAAGTAATAAAGGACCTTCAACCTCCTAAAACCGTTCGAGAAATACGAAGCTTTTTAGGACACGCCGGCTTTTACCGACGATTCATTAAAGATTTCTCGAAAATTACTAAACCTCTTACTGGTTTACTGATGAAAGACGCTGAGTTCATATTCAATGAAGATTGTCTTAAGGCATTCGAAACTCTAAAAACAGCCCTCATCACCGCACCAATCATGCAACCCCCTGACTGGAGATTACCTTTTGAAATCATGTGCGATGCGAGTGACTATGCTGTGGGCGCAGTCCTGGGTCAGAGAAAAGAAAAGAAACTCCATGCGATTTACTATGCGAGTAGAACCTTGGATTCTGCCCAGATGAACTACGCCACTACGGAAAAAGAATTACTAGCAGTTGTCTTTGCGCTTGACAAATTCCGCTCTTACCTAGTTGGAGCGAAAATAATCATTTACACAGACCACGCTGCTATCCGATATCTGTTAACTAAGAAGGATGCTAAGCCAAGACTCCTAAGATGGATTTTACTCTTACAAGAGTTTGATCTAGAAATAAAAGACAAAAAAGGTACTGAAAACGTCGTAGCGGACCATTTATCTAGAATAGAAGGTATTAAACCCGAACAAGTGCCGATTAACGATGACTTTCCGTATGAACAGCTGATAGCACAAATAGGAAGCGACCTAGCGCAGCTAGATATAAAGGAACCAGAACCCGTGGAAGTAATACAGACAACTGTAGGACTGCCATGGTACGCTGACATTGTCAATTACCTAGCCGCAGGAGCCCTTCCACCCGATCTAACCTATCAGCAGAAAAAGAAGTTCTTTCATAACCTAAAACAGTACTATTGGGATGAACCATTATTGTTCAAACGAGGACCGGATGGAATCTTTCGCCGATGTATTCCCGAAGAAGAAATAGAAGATGTCATTGCCCAATGTCATTCATCTCCTTATGGTGGACATGCGAGCACTTCCAAGACTTGTGCAAAAATCTTGCAAGCCGGCTTATACTGGCCTAATCTATGGAAGGATGTCCACATCGCTGTTATAAGTTGCGATCGGTGTCAACGCACCGGCAATATTTCAAGAAGAGATGAAATGCCCCAAAAGGGAATTTTGGAAGTAGAAATCTTCGACGTCTGGGGAATAGATTTCATGGGACCATTCCCATCATCTTTCGGTAATAATTACATACTCGTAGCTGTTGACTATGTCTCAAAATGGATCGAAGCCATAGCTTCTCCTACAAACGATGCACGAGTAGTAATAAAGCTTTTCAAAAACATAATCTTTCCCAGATTTGGTGTACCTCGACTCGTCATAAGTGACGGTGGCTCACACTTCATTTCAAAAATCTTTGACAAATTACTATCTAAGTATGGAGTGAGACACCGTGTGGCTACACCATATCACCCACAAACAAGTGGACAGGTCGAAGTCTCAAACCGAGAGATTAAACAAATCCTAGAAAAGACTGTCGCCATATCTCGGAAAGATTGGTCATCTAAACTTAATGAAGCTCTATGGGCTTATAGGACCGCTTACAAGACTCCCATAGGTACTACACCTTTCAAACTAGTTTATGGAAAATCTTGTCACCTCCCAGTAGAACTAGAACACAAAGCTTATTGGGCAATCAAAACTCTCAATATGAACTATAGTGCTGCAGGAGAAAAGCGAATCCTAGACATTAACGAATTAGAAGAATTAAGATTAGATGCATATGAAAATGCTAAGCTATATAAGGAAAGAACCAAGCGATGGCATGATAAACGCCTATCTAAGAAAGAATTCAGTGTGGGAGACGTTGTACTCCTCTTTAATTCAAGACTTAGGCTCTTTCCTGGAAAATTAAAGTCTAGATGGTCGGGACCCTTTGATATAACTAAAGTATTCCCAAGTGGAGCAATAGAAATCAAGGGTAGGAACAATGAACCATTCATTGTAAACGGACAACGCCTAAAACATTATCATAAAGTCGAAAATAGAGACTATACGAATGATCTAAAACTTTTGAAATTGTCCACTAATTCCCCTGATTAGTCTAAACCTCGGCGTTACGTCAGGCTTTTGACGATAAAAACAGCGCTTAGTGGGAGGCAACCCATTTTCTTAGTTACCTATTTTAAACTATTCTTTTCTTTTTGAGCATTTCTTAATTATCGTTACTACTATTTGTTTAAATTGTTTTGTTAGTTTTATTTTACATTACTATTATAGCCATTACATTTTAGCATTTCATTTTCTTATTTTTATCCTAAATCACTTTTTACAGATTTTCTAAAGTCTTTTCCACTGAATTGTTTCCACCGTATTTTCACTGACAATGGCTAACCAACCTATTAACTATATGGAAACCCAATTTAGAGGTAGGAACCAAAGAACAAAGTTCGAAGAGTTATCACAGAGGCAAATGGATTTGACCCTGTACCCAAACGAAAAGACTATGGAAACCTTAGGTATACATGAGAGCATGATATACCTGTTCAACCGACTCGGATGGGAGAATGCAATGATCCAACACAAGTTTGCGACCTACCGAGAGCTCACCCTTGAGTTCCTTAGCTCCCTACTTTACCTACCTGAGCGCGGTTTTGGTTCTAGGAAAGGATTCATTAGTTTCCGCCTATTCGGAATAGAATACGACTTTAACCATAAAGAACTAGCTGACCTGTTAGGATTCCCTAGTGGACCTTTTGCCTTTACTACCACACAGGTAGAATTGATGGATGTGGAGCTAGATTTCTTTTGGGGAACTCTGACCGGAAACTACCACCCTGAACCAAATAACATGAACAATGACGAGATCCATAACCCTGCTCTTCGTTACTTCCACAAATTCCTCGCCCATACCTTCTTTGGAAAAGAAGAAAACATTACCGGAGTCTCTAAGGATGAATTATTTATTATGTCATGTTTCAATACTGGACAGTGTGTTAATGGTGTCCCTTTCATGATGCAAACCTTCACCCGCATCCAAGATGAACCTGAATTACCTATAGTGGTAGGAGGTCTTGTAACCATGATTGCTGACGCCTTAGGACTTAGGTACCAACTGGACAGGTGCACCCGTCTGGGAACCGTACGCCTGATGAATCTTAAATTCTGCTTCAATAGACATATTATAAGGAATTTAGGACGCCCACCTTTTGAGTACCTGATCCGGAACACAGTAGTCACCCTGTTCACATTGCCCAATCATGCAAAAGTAAGTGTTCATAATAAGGATAATTGGCTTTATGAGTTAAACCCACCTGATTATCCAGCCACTCCTGAAACACCTCAGTCTCACAGGATAACAGATGATATAATGACCGCTGTTGAAACTGACCCCGAGACACCTCCTGGATACCATGACATTGACCCAACTGACAAAGTTCATGAAACCCCTGGAGCGAATCACGGAGAGTACGCTAACAACTTGCAGAACATCATGCACACTCTCAATGCCTATCAAGCCGACATTAATCTATTCAGAGAAGACATTAAGAGTATGCGATTGGACATCGTGGGATTGACTGACATGGCCTGCGAACAATTCTATCACCTGGACTCCGCCATCGAAGACCTGAAGAAACGCCTTTGAACCGGTTATCAGTGATTTAGTTTATTAATTTTTTCTCATTATTTTTTCTCAATATTTTCATTTCCAGTTAAATTTATCTTTCGCAACGATTTCATAACATAATTTGAGTTGATGTAATTTCAATTTTTTCTTTATGCCATGCACTTTTTATTTCAATTATTTCTTCATTTTTCGCAGCTTATATAATTTTTTCTACCTTTTTTTTATACACTGTGTGACCATATACTTATGATTACATTATTTTATCTTAGGTTCGTATACTACTATGTTGCAAACGATATATATTATGGCGTGCGTTAATATAAGTGCTACTAAATAAAATAAATTATTATTAATTTAAAAATAACGTGAGACAATGTGCTTTTCTGGGAATTATTCAGCACCGCACAGCCTCACGGTCGTCACGCCCCACTTACGATCGTGACATGCTCATTTAGCGCGTCACGACCGTCACGATCAGGTCACGACCGTGACGACCTCTATTACAGAGATCGTGAGAAACAGAACTGTTTCTCATCGTGTCCACTCTTCTTCTCCCTCCATAACCTATCTAAAACTTCCCCCACTCATTCCCAAACCGCCAAAACCTTTCCACTACCCCATTAATCCACCATTACCAGTAACCATTTCAATTCCACTGTCCCGTATTTAACCCGAACACCAACCTCCCTCATTCTACCACTCTTCTTCCAAACACTTCACAAAAAATCCTTCCACCCTCTCTCTTCACATTTGCATGTTATGGATTCTATCATTTTCAGAGAAGGAGAAGCCGGAGAAACCCAGCGAGACCGTTTCGTCCGCTTCCAGAACCGCGGTCTGCAACCCACCCGGTACATTTCCACCGACTGTCTGCAAGAACTCGGTATGCTGTCCAGTGTCCAAAGCCTACTGCAGAAGGTCGGCCTGTGGGACCTCTGTCGCCAGCCACAGCCTACTTTCGAACTTCTGACGCTGGAGTTCCTCAGCTCTTACTGCTACATCACCTCTCATGGTTCTCAGAGTCAGCTTACCGGCAGCGTAACATTCAGACTGCTTGGCCGGGAGTTCAACCTCACACAAACCAGGATTGCCGAGCTGTTAGGTTTCGACCACGGCACCGAAGCCCACCGTCGCGTGCCCGACAACTTCAGCGAACAAGCATTCACACTGTGGCGCGACCTTACCAACACCCGTGCGACCACCTTCCAGAGCCTCAACGCTACACACATCCACAACCCGGCTATCCGCTACTTTCACCGGGTCCTCTGCAACACCATCTTTGCTAGAGAGAGCAACCACAAGCTCAACTCAAAGGAGCTCCTGTTTTTGTACTGTGCCCTTCATGACGAGCCAATCAACGCTGCCCCCTTTATGCTCTACCACATCCAGGCCATCGCGCACCGCGGCTCATCCCCGTTCTTCATTGGAGGCATTGTCACCACCCTCGCCATTCAGCTGGGGCTTGGTGACGCGCTCGCTAATCTGCCGCACCTCGCCGCCGATTTCCTGACCATGAGCTACTGCCGGTCCGCCCACCTGATCGCGCAGCGAGAGGATGGCAGGTACAGCCCTGTCGTCAATGGCACCGTCTTCCACCACATCACTCTGCCGTCCCGCACACGCATCGACCCAGCAAACCGAGCCAACTGGCTCTTTGCCTTACCAGCTGCTGCGGATCACGCCCCGGTACATGATGATCAGCCAAACGCCCCAGTGGACGAGATGCAGGACGCCATGGATGCAGCTGAGCATGCCCAGGACATCCCCGAGACTTCCACCCGACAGCAGGCAGCTCCCGCTGCCACACTTGAGGACGTCCTATTTGCGATCCACCAGCAGAACCTGATGAACGCAGCACTAGAGCGTCAGCAGAAGGCACAGTACGACGCTCTGCTCGGCACCATTGCTGCCAACCACGCGGCCACCAATGAGCGGTTTGGAGAACTTTTCGGCGAGCTCGAGGCGCTCCGCATCAGCATTACTGCTACCTCCGGCACCGGCTCTGACCCCGACGCGACTCCCTCCAGACGCCGCTCTCGCACCAGAGGCCGAGCCCGCGATCACCAGCAGCAGTAGTTTGCTTTTATGTTGTTTTTCAGTTTTAGTCTTGTACTGTATCTATACCGCTATTATATCACAACATTGAGGACAATGTCTGATATAGTGTGGGAGAGGTACTTTTTCATTTCAATGTACTTTCAATTCTGTTGTATTCCTTTTAGAAAATCAATGAAATGAGCAAACCTGTGCGTTATTTTCTTTAATATCGAGTTTCCCCCGATTATTAAGCCATACTAGAAAAAATCCTTAAACTACTCGCATTACCCGACTTACCACCGAATCGTTCGTAATTACGAAGCCGGGAACGATTAAACAAGACCAATACAATCTTGACATCTTCGACCCCCTGCTTAAGAAATTCCATCCCGATCACCATTGCGAGTGCACCTTTAGTTTCAGTTCAAAAGTAACCCCAGTAGTTTATACTAGCAGTCAGCACCGTCTGAACACAAACCACGTGGGGAGCCGATGAATATAAGCGTTTGATGCCTAATCAATAATGATCCTTCGTATCTCAATGCAAAATGAAAAGAGATTGCACCAAAGTACACGGTCGCAGATAAAGAACGAGAAATAGGAGAAGGACTCCGTTTCGGGTTGGTTCAGAGGTACTGGTTCTGAACTCGGTAGGGCGTGCTACGGCTCGATCCCCCACAACCTCCGCATCGGATAAAACATGAAGGGGTACCACACTCGTGTACCAGACCCCGAGCTAAAAAAGGATCAAAATCGCTAACCGGCTACTCCACTACGTGCGTACGAAGGCAAAGGGCTTAATGTGACTGCGCTAGAACGAACCGGGTGAAATAAGATCGAAAAACTCTAGGTGAAATCGCAATGTGATTGCCGATTGTTTCGCTTGACGGGAAGTCGACGACATAGCCTGTTGCTTATGTCATTAGTGTATCGGTAGTGTTCTATCAAAGTACCGGACTATCCGACGAAACGATCCACCGGACGGTTTGCTATGAGTATGCGCGAATAAAATCTTGTCCGCCGATTTTCAACCGACTATTTGCTTGAGGACAAGCAAAGGTTTAAGTTTGGGGAAGTTTGATGACGAGAAAACGCATTGGTTATATCGCTAGATTTCATTGACTTTTACCGCGCATTCACCGTTTTAACGCTCGATTCCTCGAGTTTTTCTTACTATTTTGCAGGTACATCGATATGTGAGGCCAAATCATGAATTAAGAAGAAAAGAACAAAGAAACCACAAGAAATGAAGCAAGACAGAAGCCTGCATAAACTCTGCATAATTTGTTACGACCACGGTCGTTACAAGGGTGTCACGACCGTGACACCTTACTTTGGGCCATCACGACCGTGAGGAAGTAGTCACGACCGTGACACTTGAAAACATAAAACAACGAGCGTGAAGACCTTGTCACGCCCGTGACAAGGATATAACTTGATTCTTTTGACTCAGACTACGTCAAAGCCACCAGTGAAGCCCACTCCTCCTAGTAATTCTCCTCAGGGCAGCACGTGAGGGAGACTTCTCCCATTTTCTGCTGCCACTTTCCAACATTTTCTCAACCACTTCAGCAAAGCCCAAGAAGCAAAAGACCCAGGACCAGCCCATTGGAAGCTCTATAAATAGGACCAGCTCAGGAGGATTCAGGGAGAGACTTCAGTATCCAAATTTCCTGCGGAAGCTCTGCCAAATTACCTTACCATCAGAATTATTATTCCAGCATTTTATTTTCTGCATTACTTTATTTGTATCCAAACCAACCGTGTAACAATTTCCAACATTAGGGAATTGTTATACTTTTATTTGTTTCCAGCCTTCAGCATTCGTTTTAATTTTTATTTCCGCCTACTCCAAGCCTTCCGGTCTGTGGAAGAAGGAGTCTACTCAGATATTTGTTAATCAGGTTTTTCAGTTATTGCAATTTAATTTATTTATAATGTCTATTTATTTTTCTGCCATTAGTAAGCTAATAATTAACTCTGAGTCTGATTTAACCTCGATGAGTAGCTAAATACCTTAGGGCGGTATGTAGTTATAACTAACTTAACCGGTAAAATATAACCATGGGCTAAAATAATTAATCGCTTAACATTCTGGCTGATACTTTTTAATTAAATTCGACCTTTTCGTTACGAGAGTAAGAAAAGGGTATTAGGTTGGGTCAAGACCACGAGAGTGTGAGATTTTAACCAGATAGCTAAAGTTAGGCATTTAAATTAAATACAGCGAGAGCGCTTTAAGATAAATTAGAATTATTTAGTTTCCAAAAATTACCTCTAAACACTTATGGGCTAGCGAGAGCAGGCATAGGGCTTTAGGGATAAGATCTGATTCAAGACCACGAGAGTGTGAGTTGAGGGTATTCAAACTAGTAATCTCTACCGAATAGATTAAGTGAACATCTTTATAAGCCTAGGTTAGATTGACCCACCTAAGTTAGTATAATTACATACCGACCGTTTTAGTATTATTTTATTAAAAACTTGAATTTAATTCCGCCTTCAATAGTCTTAGAAAACCAACAACAATCGTGACAACTATTCGCCTTAGCTAAACTAGAAGTTCATCTAGCACTAAGTAACGATAGAATCCCTGTGGATCGATAATCTTAAATATTACTTCGATAGGCTGTGCACTTGCAGTAAGATACCGCTAGACGCATAAGTAGACACGTCTTTAGCCCATCAAATATCCCCCAGAGAGATTACACCTGCAGTTCATCCTTTTAGTCCGAAGCAAAATCCGAATGTATCCTGTGCTTACCATGCTAGGTACATAGGAAACGCTATCGAAGATTGTATTATTCTCAAGGCCAAAGTTCAAGAGCTTATTGATCAGAAAATCCTAACATTTACTGAGGAGCGTCCTAATATACATACTAATCCATTTCCTACCCATGGTGGACCTGTGGTTAATATGATTGAGGATGATCGAAAGGCTGAATTGATTAGAGATGTCGACAGAGTGAACACTCCGATGACTGTTGTGACCAAGAAGTTGAAGGGACAAGAGTTATTGAAAGGTCTTCATGGGAAATTTCAGATCTGTGATGATAATCCTAATCAGTGTCAAAAGTTGAAAGGTTGCGTTCAGATCTTGATGAACCGAGGTGTAGTTCAGTTTTCCAGAGCCAAGCCTGTGGAAGAGGTAGCTACTATCAAGCCGTTCACAATCGTATATAGGAAGTTTCCTGTGGAAGCTCCTAAGAAGAAGATCCATCCTATCACCGTCTGTGTTCCTAGCCATTCCCGTATCAGAATTCGAAGGAAGTTCCTTGGAAGTATGGTCTAACCGTGTTCTCTGGGGGTCAAGAAATCCAGTTCTCAAAATCTAAAATCGTGAATGTAACTGCCACCAGGGGGATAACTCGTAGTGGAAGAGTGTTTGCTCCGAAGGTCGTATATAAGCCAGTGCAAATTCCAACTATCATTCCTCCTAAGGAAAAATCTAATTCAGCAACCCCTGTTGTACAACTAGGGGCATCAACTACAGCTAAGTTCCAGTCACCCCGTGTGCGGATGCCACCAAAAGAAAAGAAGCCATGGATGATCAAGAGATCCTCAAGTTGATCAAGAAGAGCGATTTTAAGATTGTGGATCAGCTAGGGCAAACTCCATCAAAGATTTCTATCTTATCTTTGCTCATGAGCTCACCAACGCACATATCAGCTTTGTTGAAAGTTTTGAACACCGCTCATGTGATGCACGACATTCCAGTAGAACAATTTGACGATGTCATCGCAAACATAACTGCTAGTCGGTACTTGGTTTTCAACGAGTCAGAGTTGCCTTCCGAAGGTACTGCCCATAATAGGGCCTTGCACATCTCAATGACATGTATGGAGTCTTTGCTATCTCATGTTCTTGTGGATACCAGTTCTTCTCTCAATGTGATGCATAAAGGTACATTGATTCAATTATTGGTAGAGGGGAGCGAGATGAGACCGAGCGTTTTGATCTTTAGAGCTTTTGACGGTTCTCGAAGGCAAGTCATTGGCGAAATGGATTTACCCATTAAAGTTGAGCCGCATTTGTTTACCATTACTTTCCAAGTGATGGATATCAATCCTGCATACAATTGTTTATTGGATAGACCTTGGATCCATGCCACAGGGGCAGTTACATCCACGTTACATCAGAAGCTAAAATTCATGTTTGAAGATCAAATGGTCATCGTCTGTGGTGAAGAAGATTTGCTAGTAAGAGAGTTATCATTATTCCGATATGTTGAGATTGATGAAAGAATAGCTGAAGTGCCGTTACAATGTCTCGATTTTAAAGATGTCAGCTCCGCTTCTGTGAATTCTGGTAGACTACCAAAAATGGCCATGTCATTTGTTAAGAGTGCTAAAGAGACCATTGAGAAAGGTGCCTTGCCTGGATGGGGGCAAATCCTGGATGTGGTTGAAAAGCATGATCGCTTTGGACTGGGTTATCATCCTGATCAGCATGCTAGTTCACACAGTCATCAAAAGAGCATTTTGATCAAATTTGCAAGCGCTGGATTCCAAGAGAGGGATATTGTGTCAGCCATTGACGATGCAGGTCCTAGCAGCCGATGTATAAGCTTTGTATGCAAGTGCCCGCCGGGTTTCAAGCTCAACAACTGGACATCTACCGTGATTCCCGTGGTTTTTCCTACAAACATGTAATGCACTTTATTTTCCTGTTCCCTCTTCCTCGCCTGAGACGGGTGGATAGCTTGTAAGGGCCTCGTGCTTTGGAAACGTTATGTGATCAATAAATAAAAGTTTTTTTGCATTCAAACCATGCTCTTATTTCTTTCTTTATTTTATTTTTCACAAGTAAATAAATGGAAAAGTTTCTTTCATTTTTCACCTTCCAAATAGCTTCATTCTAAACATAATTCATAAACATGCAAAACAAATAATTGCATTGATAACAACTTAGCAAACATCCGTTGTAATTCTGGGATTCCAATTAACCAAGCCGAAGAAGATGGTGAGGAAGATTATGAATTACCAGTTGAAATAGAAAGGCTACTTGAGCACGAGCAGAAAGAGATTCAGCCATACAAAGATCCAATGGAAGTTATCAATCTTGGTACCGATGATGTCAGAAAGGAAGTCAAGATTGGGGCATCCCTCGCTGAGCATGTACACTCCGGGTTGGTCAAGTTATTTAAAGAGTATGTTGATATTTTCGCCTGGTCTTATCAAGATATGCCTGGGTTGGATACCAACATCGTTGAACATCACTTGTCACTCAAGCCTGATTGTCCTCCTATCAAGCAGAAACTCAGAAGGACCAGACCCGATATGGCACTTAAGATCAGACAAGAGGTTAAGAAGCAGTTTGACGCTGGGTTCCTAGCTACTTTCGAATATCCTGAATGGATTGCTAACATCGTCCCGGTTCCGAAGAAAAATGGAAATGTTCGAATGTGTGTAGACTATCGAGATCTCAATAAGGCGATCCCAAAAGATGATTTTCCTCTGCCTAATATTGATGTATTGGTAGACAACACAGCACAATTCTCTGTCTTTTCTTTCATGGACGGTTTCTCAGGATATAATCAAATCAAGATGTCCCTAACTGATATGGAAAAGACTACTTTCATCACACCTTGGGGTACATATTGCTACAAAGTCATGCCCTTTGGTTTGGAAAATGCAGGGGCAACATACCAACGTGCCATGACGACTCTCTTTCACGATATGATCCATAAAGAGATTAAGGTTTATGTGGATGATATGATTTCCAAATCCAGAACTGAAGATGATCATCTGGACCATCTGAAGAAGCTGTTTGACAGACTCCGCAAGTTTAGACTACTGTTGAATCCGACAAAGTGCACCTTTGAAGTTCGTCCTGGAAAACTGTTAGGCTTTATTGTAAGTCAGAAGGGCATTGAAGTTGATCCTGACAAGGTTCGGGCAATTCAGAACATGCCGCCTCCCAAAATAGAAAAAGAAGTCTGTGGCTTTCTGGGCCGAATCAATTACATTTCCAGATTCATTTCTCATCTGAAGACTACCTACGAACCAATATTTAAATTACTAAGAAAAAATTAATCGGTCAAATGGAACAATGATTGTCAAGAAGCTTTTGACAAGATAAAAAAATATTTGCAAGAACCACCGATCTTAGTGCCTCCTGTTCCTGGTAGGCCTTTAATCATGTACCTCACTGTTCTCGATGATTCAATGGGATGTGTCTTAGGTCATCATGACGACACTGGCAGAAAAGAACATGCAATTTACTATCTGAGAAAGAAGTTCAATGATTGTGAGACCAGATACTCACTATTGGAGAAAACTTGTTGAGCTCTGACTTGGGATGCTCGACGCCTGAGACAATACATGATTTGTCATACTACTTTATTGATATCCAAGATGGATCCGATAAAGTACATTTTCAAAAATCATACTGTCTCTAGACGAATTGCTCGGTGGCAAATGTTGTTGACTGAGTATGACATCCAACATGTTACCCAGAAAGCGATAAAAAGGAGCGTCTTGTCTGACTACCTAGCTCATCAGCCTGCACAAGGATATCAACAGATGAAATTTGACTTTCCCGATGAGGATGTTCTATTCATCAGAGATTATGAAACTCTATACCCTGATATAGTACAAGAACCAGGGGCGCGATGGACGCTCGTGTTCGACGGTGCCGCCAATGCTAAAGGTCGTGGAATTGGTGTTATCGTCATCTCTCCGACAGGTTTTCATCTTCCCTTCACCGCTAGATTTTGCTTTGAATGCACCAACAATATGGCTGAGTATGAAGCATGCATCTACGGTATCAAAGTTGTAATTGACTTGAGAATCAAGATTCTTGAGGTGTACGGAGATTCTGCCCTAGTGATCGGCCAAGTCAGAGGGAACTTTGTAACTCGGGATTCCAAGCTGGTTCCGTACCAGAAACACATTGCAAAATTGACTTCCTACTGTGATGAAATCTCTTTTCATCATTTTCCTAGGGAAGAAAATCAATTAGCTGATGGTCTTGCCACCCTAACATCCATGTTCAAAGTCAAGTGGAAGAACGAAGCTCCTTCTATCCGCATTGATCATTTGAATGAACCAGCACATTGTTTAGCAATCGAGGACGAGTCTGATGATAAGCCTTGGTTCTACGACATCAAAAGATATATGGAAAAACAGGAATATCCCGAGGGTATTACTATCACTGATAAGAAAGCTCTCAGACGGCTTTGCGCCAAGTTTTTCTTAAGTGGTGGTGTACTGTACAAAAGGAATTATGATTTTGTGTTACTCAGATGCGTGGATAGACACGAAGCAGACACAATCATAAGGTCCATACATGAAGGTTGTGAGGGTGTACATGCCAAAGGTCCTGCTATGGCTAAAAAGATCCTTCGAGCTTGTTGTTATTGGACAACAATGGAGGTAGATTGTTACAACTTTGGCAAAAGATGTCACAAGTGCCAAATCTACGGTGACAAGATCCATGTGCCACCAGCTCCATTGAATGTTTTGACATCTCCTTGGCCCTTCTCTATGTGGGGTATTGATATGATTGGAATGATAGAGCCGAAAGTTCCAACGGTCATCGCTTCATTCTAGTTGCTATCGATTATTTCACCAAGTGGGTTGAAGCTACTTCTTATGCAAATGTTACACGTCAAATGGTCACCAGATTTATCAAGAAATAGATAATTTGTCGCTATGGTATTCCTAGCAACATTATTACCGACAACGCAAGTAATCTGAACAACAAGATGATGCAGGAGTTGTGTCAGGAGTTTAAGATCGAGCACCACAACTCTTCACCATATCGGCCCAAGATGAATGGCGTCGTCGAACCAACAAACAAAAACATCAAGAGGATTATCCAGAAGATGGTCAAAACTTACAAAGATTGGCATGAAATTCTTCCCTTTGCATTACATGGCTACAGAACTTCAGTTCGTACTTCCAATGGGGCAACTCCGTATTCGCTTGTATATGGTATGGAGGCTGTTCTACCCATTGAAGTCGAAATTCCTTCTCTCAGGGTTATCATGGAAGCAAATCTTGATGAAGCTGAATGGGTTCAATCCAGATACGACTAGTTGAATCTCATCGAAGAAAAGCACCTAACTGCCATTTGCCACGGTCAATTGTATCAGAGACGTCTCAAGCGAGCTTTTGACAAGAAAGTTCTTCCTCGAGCGTTCCACGCAGGCGAACTCGTGCTTAAGAGGTAATCTCCTATTCATTCGGATCCACGTGGCAAGTGGAATCCCAATTACGAAGGACCTTTGATTGTCCAAAAAGCCTTCTCAGGTGGAGCCTTAATCCTCACCACCATGGATGGGGAGGAGTTGCCACATCCCGTGAACTCCAATTCAGTCAAAAAATATTATGCCTGAAAAAATGATGATGAAAGCCCGCTAGATTGGCATCCGCAAGGGCAATCTAGGAAAAAATGGGCTTCCCGATGGACCAAAAAAAGAAATGTCCGTGCAAAAATTAGGGACAAGATAAAAAACAATAAAAGCCCGCTAAGTTGAAAACCCGAAAGGGCGACTTATGCAAAAATGGGTATCCCGATGGACGAAAAAATATATATAATGTCTAGGCAAAAATTAGGGATAAAAGCATTTGATTGTCAACACCTAAGCCTATCTTTGTCATGGCTAGACCTCAGACGGAAAATGATCAGTCAAGTCATCATCAACAGACGCACAGTGTTGGAACCCGGACTTGCAGGAGATGGTAGCCAATGTTGTAATCAATGCAAAGTCAAATTTCCCATTGCCATTTACAGTTTTTCAATTTTATTGTAAATATCCTCATTAAGGATTTTTTATATCTTTGTGCACATCTTATGTACAAAAGCTTTTTACATTCAATAAAATGTCCATCTTTTGATTTCTCATTTGTCTCTTTTCAGTATTTTGTTTGCAACTTGAACAATTATTTATGATCACATAATACTATAAAGCGTTGAGAATAACAAAAAGCTAAAATCAATTAAGAAAACATTATGCATTACATGTTTTGCCAAAAATCCTCAAGGGAAGACGGGTAGTGTTCCTTTTTGATCTTGATCTCTGGTGAACAATATCATAAGTGGTTAGGAATGTGGGATGCATTCCTTTTCCCTAAAAGGTGTCGATTTGGTTCCATGGAAAGGTTTGTCTACCAGTCTTCTCCCCAGCAGAGCAAAAATTTTCGTCGACAGACATCAGTGTGGTTTTAGGAAAAGATTTGTCTTCAATTCCTCAACAGAGCCGTATTCCCCAAGCAGAGATTTGTTTGCTTTTCCCCAGTAGAAGCAAAATTTCTTGCAGCACCCCAGCAGATCGAGGTTTCCCTTCCCCAACAGTGGCGGTGCTTCATTTTGATCATCTTGACTTTTTCCTTCCTAGGAGGAGTTGGTTAGATGAAGATCAACCATGATTTCTTCATTCCCCAACCAGGGTCATCTATGGTTGGAAAGTTCATTTCTCTCCAGCATCAGTGTTGATGATAGTTTGGAAGTCTGAGATTTCTAAGCTCTTTCCCTAGTAGCATCGTCGGATTCCTCAACTGAGGATGTCGAATTCGTTTTGCTACAATCTTTGTCCGCCGGAGAAACCGCACCTCGAACCTTTGCCGCTGCATAACATGATCTCAAGAATCATGTTGAACATCATATCATATGCATCATGGCATACTCACCTTTGACTGATATATCTCCCCCAGCAGATCTCAGCCAACTTTACTCCCGAGCACCTTTATCTTTTTCCCATCAGTCGCTGTCGGCCAAATCTTTTGAGATACTCTTTTATTTAATCCTCTTCTACCTTGAATAATCAAAGAGCTAGCGCAATTTAAACATTCAAGTCCAAGAAGATTAAATAGGGGCAGCTGTCGTAACCCAAAATTTGACCTCCTTTTGCCCTTTTGCATAAACACGTGCATTCGCATCGCTAATATACGCATTAGAACTTTTTCTCTGTGTTTTTTTGTTGCAGGAATTTTCAGGTTTTTGCAAGCCCGATTAATCACGTCCTCTCAAAGATATCACATTATCAAAACAAGCACAAAATGAAGGTTTCTATGCCTATTCATCAGATCAAAAGGTCAAAAATCAGAACCGTGTCCACAACACCATTCTTCAAGCAAAATATGCAAAATTTTCCTGAAGTAACCAGTTACCCTATATTGAGTAACCGGTTCCCAATGCAAAAATGCAGATTTTGCTGCATTTTTGGGACATCCACTCTTCTCTCTATATTTTGGGGGTCCATTTGGTTCTAACATTGTGTGGAACATTCTAGAAATTTCTAGATAATTCAAGACCTTTCAAGATATGTTAAGGCATTTGCTACAATGCATCATTTCCAATCAAGACCACCATACACCTTTTGTGTCCAAGCATGTGGACCATTGGATTTTCAACTTGCATTGGGATGGTCACTGAGTCAACTACCTAACTAACTGAGTTAACCTCCAACTCAGTGAGTTGAGTCTAACTAACTCTAAGGCTAGTTCCGAGGCTACATCCAAAGCTCACTCCGAACCTAGCAACTCCGAAGCAAAACTCTATATAAGCAAATCACCATGATTTGTTTAGGGGGTTGCACCATTTTCTCAAGGTTGAATCATTTGTGGAATCAATTCACTCTCAATTCTCTCACATTCTCTTTGAATTTTCTGCAACATTTGCACAATCATCTCCATCATCTTCCCAAAAACCTCACAAAAGTTCAAATTCTCCATTAAAAAGTAGCAACTTCTTCATTGGAAGTGCTTTCTCTTGAGCTTATCCATCATCATCTTGGGATTCTACCCTATTTTCTGGAGTTTTATTGGCTTTGGATTCATCTCAAGTGACTACTTCAAGCTTATTCGGTGCAAATCGACATTTAAAGCATTTATCGTGTTTTCAACGATTTCGCTACGATTGGATCCCAAGCTTGGAATTCTCTGGGTTTCGTGAATTAATTCATATCATATATCAATATCAACAACATCCAAGGCAAATCTCAGCCTTGTAGGTTGGTTATCTTTCACTCGATTTACCGTTTCGATCTATTTTACGAGTTTATGATGTAGTTTGATTGTTTTTTCGGTTTCGCTTAATCATGTGATTTCTTGATCTTTGCTCTCCATGTTTAATGCTTTCCATTGATGATTAATTGATTTTTAAATTCTTCTGAACTTCATCTTTCATGCACAAATGTCAAGCATAGCATGTGGAAGATTGGGAATAGCTTTTGGTTGGAAAAAACTGATTTTCAAAAAGTTGTTTTTGCCACTGTTACAGTGGTAACCGGTTACTCTAAGTAGGTAACCGGTTACTCTGCACAATTTTAGAATATTTCCTCCATTTTTGATCAAGTAACCGCTTATCCACTTCAAGTAACCGGTTACTTCAATGGCAGAATGTCATATTTGCCCGTTTTCAAGCCTGTTTGCTATTCTTTTCCCATATAACTTCCATGGCTTGATATGCTTGATATTTGTGGATGCTTTATGAGTTATTCACCTATTCTTTGAAGCATCTATGCAATATTTCAATATGTCATTTTTCAATTATCGATTATGTGCATTTTTGACACGTTGATCACGATCATTCTAGCATGCTTCATTGATCACTTGCTACATGGTTTGTTCCTTTTCGGAATGAACTCAATCTTGTATAATCAATAAATCACCCTTTTGATTTAATGGTTTTTCATCCCTTTGAAAAATTATTGGCATTATTCTCCTTTTGATTGATAAATTAAAACTTCGTCTCGATTAGTGAATCCTTCTCTCTTTCTTCTCCTTTTGATCTCCTAGATCTTTGCCATTCCCTCTTCCCCCGGTAGAGTTGAAGATTCCCAATGCGTGGGAGCACTGTACAAAGGTTGCATTGTTACGCCGTCCGTTCTTGCACCGTACTTTGGTGTTAGAGAAGGAATGAGAATAGAGAATTCCTACACTCATTCTGACTATTTCGGGTAGGGGACAAATGACCCTGTGCCTGGACTAGTCACCTCTATCTCGTTACTGTGGTATCCATCTTTCTCCAATTGAGTCGATCCTTGATCACTTGCACCCTTGTCTCCTTTTGGAAATAGCCTCATCCTTTTAATTTAACACTCCTTTCTCTCTCGGCCAATCACCATTCTTGGTTTCCCCCGAGATTTATAATCATTATTTTCCTTGGTTGATCAATTGTCCTTTAGTTTAAACCTAATTCCCTTCTTCCCCAGTGAAGTCGCCAGCTAAGTCAATCTTTCTTCTTTAGTTTGCACAGTCTTCCTGTTCTAACCTATTCCCAACCAGAGTTTGCAACCTTCTCTTGGCTCTTTCTCCTTCTTGTTTGGGTCATCACTGTTTAAAAATCAAGCACTAACTCCTCTTTTCTTCAATAAATCACAGTCTGTCTGTTAACACTCAGTCTTTCTTTGGGTTAATCGCCTTCTCCCAGCTAATCACCCTGTCTTTGGTTAATCATGATCCGCCCGTTAAAACCATCTTTTTCTTTGGGTTAGTCGCCTTTCTCTGGCTAATCACCCGATCTTTGGTTGATCACAGTCCGTCCGTTAAAACCAGTCTTTTTCTTTGGGTTAATTGCCTTATCCCGGCTAATCACTCGTTCTTCGGTTGATCACGGTCCGCCCGTTAAAAGCAGCTTTTTCATTGGGTTAATCATCATCTCTTGGTTAATCACCTGCCTTTTGGTGAATCACAGTCCGCCTGTTCGAACCAATAACCCTTTTCCTTAGTTAACCACGGTCTGCCTGTTAAAATACTAAGTTTCTTTTCAGTTAATCACCTTCTCTTGGTTAATCACTCATTCTTTTCAGTTAATCACAGTCCGTCTGTTAAATACAAAGCCCCCGCAGTTAGCAACCTTTCTTTGGTTCAAATATTATCATCTTTGGGTTAGTAACCTTCATTCGGTTCAAATACCCTTTTCTCTGGTCATGTACTGTTTTCTCATCGATGTACCATTCTTTGTGTCACAACCTTCGCTTGGTTCCACACCCGTTCCTTAGGTCATAACCTTTGCGTGGTTCCACACCCGCCTTTTGGTTGATCACCGTCCATCGGTTAAAACCAGCCCCTTTATCCTCTTAGTTGACCACTATTTATCAGTTAAGATACTGATTTCCCCTCCGAGTCAAACACCTTTCTTTGGTTCAGTACTCTCTTTCTTTTGTTTCGTCGCAGTCCGTCTGTCGACACCTAACCTTTACTCTCCCCACAAAGCTTCTCAAGTTTATCCGGTTAAACACTGCTTGCAGTTAATACACCGAATCCCCTGTGGATCTTATCTTTGATTCTTGTCTTTTTTTGTCCCGGCTCCGTCGCCTTTCTCTTGTTTCATCCCCTGTAGAGTCATTTCTTTCTCCTGCATGTCCCTGCAGAGTTCTTACCTTGCTTCTTTGTGTTCCTCAGCATAGTTCTATTTCAGTTCCTTTCTTGGTTTTGACACTACTTCTCTTACAGTCCCTCAGTTGGGTCTTGCTTTACCTTTTTTCTCTTGGCTTTGACGTCATCTTTCTTTTTTTTCCAACAGCAGTTCCTCGAACTGTGCAGGCTCTGATTTCCTCATTGCACTATGAGGGTACGTAGGCACAAGATTGCGAAATCTTGGCGAGCCACCTTCCTCCGTCTTCTTCCATTCTTGTGTCTCTCTGGTAGGTCCAGATCCTTTTCTTTTCCTTGGTTCCTTGAACTACGGAGCGCTGACTTCCTCATTGCACTATGAGGGTATATAGGCACGAGGGCCCCAATCCTCTTCTAGCACTTTCTTTTCTTTCTCTCTTTTCTTTAGAAGCCTTTAGATAGATAACCCATCCAAGCCTAGAAGCAAGCGAAATGGTTCTCGTCGGGTACGACGGATGCTTAAGGTGCTAGTACCTTCCTTTCTCATAACCGACCCCCTTTCTCGTTTCTCTTTCCCTTGGGTTTTATCGATATTTTCCCTATGCTTTGGGACTAAATAAAGTTCCATGGCGAATCTGTTGTATCTTTGAGTGTGCGATTCACTTAGGTATAATCCCGCTAGCTCTACACTCCCCAAATGCCTATTCAAAAAGAAAGGTGCTCTTCTAGTTCATAGTGTGAAGTATACTGACAAAATGGCTTCAACACATCTTCTCCGCTATTCCAGTAAAGCTCACCTCATCCCCATTGGCTGCGATCCCTATTTCGAATGGACCCTAGAGTTCAACCACTGATGGTCAACGTACTATGCTAAAGAAGTCTTCGATGCACCTTCTTTTACTCAACTTATTAATCAGGTTTTCCTCTCCGTGTAGGAGAAGATCAAGAAAGGTACTATGACACACATCAAAGAAATCCAAGCATTCCAGAAGTACTTTGAAACTATTTATCGACCAGATGATTTTAGTCGAACCGTCCGCAAGGCAGCTGTTCTTTAAAGGAAATGTTTTTAAATAAAATAGAGAATTTAGAACTCCCTTTGTTCGTTCCTCCCAAGGAACGGTACGCATGGGGTTTTAAAAGATTTCCTATTAAATTTCCTTGATTACCAAATGCTGATTTTGGAATGGCCCTTGCCCCTTCATTTCCAGACTGGTTTATCTATGGGGATTCTATAAAGATCCTTCGTCAGCAGTCAAAACCGAAGGCTCAGCGGGTGGTTGCGACTAAGCATACTCTAGACATTTTCAAAGGTCCTCTTCATATCGGTATCAAAGATGTTCACATTGAACCTGAAATATATGAAGGTGTGGAATGGAGGTTTTTGAACTAAATTCCCTTATATGATTTCTTATCATCTTACTTGTAATCGAAGAAGAAACAGAAGAAATCACTCAAGATGCTAAGGTAAATTTCTCACTTAATTCTCCCTGATAGTAGAATCTCACGCTGTCTGATGCTTCAAGTTTCTCAGAGTTCTCGAAGGCCACCCCTTACTCCAAAGAAACAAAAAATGCGGGGGGCTTCCGACCAAATCATGATTGAGTCAGATGAGGAGGACCAATCTTCTCATAAAGAGCAAACTTTAAAGAGAAGGAGGAAGCAAACCAAAATAACTGAAGCCTTCAACCAACCAAAACCAAAGGCTGGTAAACTCTCGACAACAGCAACTCCTGCTAGTCATGCAACATAGACTGAAAGCGACAATTCTAGCCCTGGGGCTGATAAGCCTAAGGTAAAAACTTCTCCTGCAACTTTGTACAGTTTCTTTATCATTTACTCCTCTGATTATTTTCCTTGTTCCTTTACAGATTACCACCGACACCAAGGGTCAACCCATGGTGAAACAGCTTATTCTGACAATGTAACAGCCCAAATTTCATTAAATAATTAATTGTAGTAATTAATTGATTTAGTGGGATTTTATGTTAATATTGGAATTAATTTTTATTAATTGGAATTAATAGAGAATTGAAAGGAAATTGGAAGAAAAGAAAATAAAAGGGATATATAAGTGAGGAAGAAAAGAAAAGAAAGTTAGAAACATTTGGAGAGAAAGAGGAAAGAAAGAAGAAAGAAGAGAAAGAGAGGAGAAGAAGAGGAAAAGTGGAAAAAATCATCAAGAACCAACATCAAAGCTCCGATTAATCGAGGTAAGGGTGAGAAATGTTTCTATTTGATCATTGCATGATGTTATGTATGTTGGGTTGGGGTTTTGGTAGAGTTTTCATCACTTTCCAATGAGGGAAAATGTTGGATTAATCGGTAGATTGATGATTTAATCGGTTGAAACTGAGCAATAATGCCGTAGAATAGTCGGGTAACATGTATTGATGCTATTTGTACTGATTTGGATGTTTGAGGTTTGGTTGATGATGGATTGATGAAGGAGAGGCAGAATACAGTTCTGTTCTGCGCAGGTTCGCTGGCTCTCGCCAGGCGAGCGAAGGCGAAGCTTCGCCAGGCGAAGCCCAGCGAATGCTGGCGAATAATTATGATTAAGTCCCAGTGGACTTCGCTGGCGAGTTCGCCAGGCGAAGTTGGATAGCGAAGGTTCGCCCAACGAAGGTGCTGGCGAATGGTGGCGAATGAAGTCAGTAGCTACTGACTTGGGCTCGCTGGGAAGTCTCTCCAGGCGAAGCCTAGCGAGTGTTCGCTGAGAGAGTTCGCCAGGCGAAGGTTCGCTGCGAGGGTTCGCCAGGCGAATGAAGGCGAATGTGACAGCATTTTTCTTTTGCTGTGTTGCTCATGTGGTGATTGTTTGATTGATTCACATAGGTTAATACCTCTATGATATGATATAGATATGATCTATTGTGATGATGTGTACTGTGGGTAGCCTCCGGGCGTGAATCCTAGTTGATGTGCGATGCGTATTAATTATGATAAATAGAAATACATGTGAATACAATGATGAATGTATGTGTATTGTCTAATGAACTTGTGAATGCTTAATGGGTATACAATTATGTGATGAGTATGCATGAGAACATTGTGGATATGTGTGCAAGACTTATAATTGTATAAATGGTATTGTGATGTGAATACCTTGATTGTGTGATATATGTTGTATGTGCAATCATTGTGTAATTCTTGAAGAGATGAATTATGTAAATGCATGAGATTAAGATGTCGGTCTTAAGTGCATTTGTTGTGGTTGATTGTACATGCATCATTTAGTCAAGAGGCAATGTCTGTTAGTTTCGTGGAAACTAGTGGCTTGTCCCAAACCTAGAAGAGTGGGTTTGAAGGCTTAGAGGACGGGCCTTTGTGGTTATCGGTCTAGAAGAGTGGACCCGGTTTAATGTAAAAACCGAAAAAAGATAACGGGTTATCGGTCTAGAAGAGTGGACCCGGTTTAATGTAAAAACCGAAAAAAGATAACGAGAGTCAGTACCGCATTGCATGAGTTGCATTGAGTTGTTGAGTCACATTAATATATGACATATGCATGAAGAGATGCTTATGTGTGAATGATGAGATTGTGAAATTGTGAGAGTATGCATGATGTGGAAATGCTTTACAATATTCGTGTTGTCATTATATGTGTGGCAAATATATATGACTAAGAAATTGAATTGTGGTGAGAAATACGGAGTGGAACTTGTATTGATTACCTATATATATATAATCTTATGCTTTGATTATTATGGTTATATTTCTCACCCTTCTGCTGTTTTATAATGCTCTATGAGGCATTGCAGATTAGGATGCTGGAGTCCTTTTGTGAAGTTAGTCTTCATTCTTTTGAGTCGGCTGCTCTGATATGTAACACCGGGTAGTTAGACTAGTATAGTCATTCTTTTGTGATACATTGCGATGCATCAGCTGATGTGGTTTTGTAATCTAACTGATATGATGTATTAATCTGGATGACTTATGTGCATTTGAATTAATATTTTGGAACTGATTAAATGATGTTGTCTTCCGCTTAAATTAAATGTTAAAATGTGATTTCTAAGACTACGAAAATGTTACATATTTTATGGAGCAAAATGTTAAAGAGTTTTGTTGGTGAAATTGTGACATTCTTCTTTTATACCTTATTATAAAACCTTTTTACTCTGATGAATTTGTATACGCTTAATTGTTTTATATGCATATATAAGTGGGGTATAGAAGGGGGTGTTACAATAGTGGTATCAGAGCAGGTCGGTCCGTCCGGCCAAGTTGTTAGAGTGTTTTTCCCTGTGTGTTATTGATATGCGTGTGTTGCATTATCAATATTGGTTATTCTTACATGGTTCTGTTGTTGGAATCGAGTAAGATGGTTGCAGGGAGGAACGACGAAGCGATTGCGGAGGCATTGACGAGATTGGCGGGGGCAATTGGGCAGAATCCTCCGGCCAATGTGAATGTGAGGAATCATGCTGATGATGGATTCCGTGCTTTGGGGAAATTCCAAAAGAATAACCCTCCGGTCTTCAAGGGAACTCATGAACCAGACAAGGCACAAATTTGGTTGAAAGCTGTGGAAAAGATTTTTCGAGTTATGAATTGCTCGGATGCACAGAAGGTGCAGTTTGGGACTCATATGCTCGAAGAAGAAGCTGAAGATTGGTGGGGTAATACTCGCCAAAGATTTGAGGAAGATGATATTGCGATTACGTGGGATTTGTTTAGAGAAACCTTTCTGGAGAAGTATTTTCCAGAGGATGTGCGGGGGAAGAAAGAGATCGAATTTCTTGAGTTGAAGCAAGGTAATTCGACGGTTGCTGAGTATGCGGCGAAATTTGAGGAGTTGATCAAATTTTGTCCTCACTATAATACTGGTAATGCTGAGAGGTCTAAGTGCCTCAAGTTTGTGAACGGTTTGAGACCCGAGATTAGACAAGCTATTGGGTACCAGGAAATCAGACGGTTTTCTGAGTTGGTTAACAAGAGCAGAATTTATGACGAAGACAGTAGGACTAGGTCTAGCCACTACAAGAGCCTAAGTGATAAGAAAGGAAAAGGAAAATTCAGAGGAAAACCTTACGTGACTCCTGCTGATAAGGGGAAACAAAAGGTTGGTTTTGGCAAGAGGCCAAGTGGGGGAGTTTCTACCCCGGTTAGGTGTTACAATTGTGGTGAAGCGGGGCATCGTGCTCCGGAGTGCAAAAGTGTTGAACAAAAGTGTTTTAAGTGTGGCAAGCCAGGCCACAAGGCTCTAGAGTGTAGAAGCGGTGCGGGTGTTACTTGCTATAACTGTGGTGAGCGAGGGCACATCAGTACCAAGTGCGATAAGCCGAAGACGAATCAAGGGAGCGGGAAAGTGTTCGCTCTATCTGGATCTGAGACTGCTAGCGACGATCGATTGATCCGAGGTACGTGCTTCATTAATGGTACACCTTTGATCGCTATAATTGATACCGGAGCTACGCATTCTTTTATTTCTTTGGATTGTGTTAGAAGGTCGAATCTTGAGTTGTCTGTGATTGGTGGCGGTATGGTTATTGATACTCCTGCTATGGGTTCGGTAACTACACCGTATGTTTGCTTGAATTGCCCGTTGAGTATTTTCGGTAGAGATTTTGGGATCGATTTAGTGTGTCTTCATTTATATCAACTGGATGTCATTCTTGGAATGAATTGGTTAAAATTCAATCGTGTGTATATTAACTGTTTTGACAAAACGGTTATTTTTCCCGACTCGGATGTTGAAAGGGAATTGTTTATGACGAGGAAACAAGTGAAGGAATCGGTACAAGATGGGGCTAAGGTATTTATGCTTATGGAAACTTTGAGGACTAGTGAAAGTGAATAGATTGATGCTTTTCCCATTGTTAGAGATTTTCCGGAAGTATTCCCTGAAGAGATAAAGGATTTACCGCCGGAGCGAGAAGTGGAGTTTTCGATAGATTTGATTCCTGGAACTAGTCCGATATCGATGGCTCCATATCGTATGTCGGCCTCAGAGTTAAAAGAGTTGAAGAGTCAACTTGAGGATTTGCTTGAAAAGAGGTTTATTCGTCCGAGCGTGTCACCGTGGGGTGCACCGGTGTTGTTGGTTAAGAAGAAAGAGGGTTCTATGAGGCTCTGTGTGGATTACAGACAGTTGAACAAGGTGACTATTAAGAATAAGTATCCACTTCCAAGGATTGATGATCTGATGGATCAGTTGGTTGGTGCAAGCGTGTTCAGCAAGATTGATTTGAGATCTGGGTATCATCAGATCCGTGTGAAAGCTGAGGATATTCAGAAGACGGCCTTTCGGACGAGGTATGGACACTATGAGTATTCCGTGATGCCATTTGGTGTGACTAATGCACCAGGTGTATTTATGGAGTACATGAATAGGATTTTCCATCCTTATTTGGATAAGTTTGTGGTGGTGTTTATCGACGACATCTTGGTTTATTCGAAGAGCGAAGGAGAGCATGCCGAGCATCTGAAGATTGTGTTATCTGTGTTGAGAGAGAAGCAGTTGTTTGCGAAGCTTTCTAAGTGTGAGTTTTGGTTGAAGGAAGTTAGTTTCCTTGGTCATGTGATTTCTAGTAATGGTATTGCGGTTGATCCGTCGAAGGTTGAAGCGGTGTCGCAATGGGAGACTCCGAAGTCAGTTTTTGAGATCAGAAGTTTTCTTGGTTTAGCCGGTTATTATCGGAAGTTTATTGAAGGATTTGCTAAGTTATCGTTGCCGTTGACACAGTTGACTAGGAAAGGTCAAGCCTTTGTTTGGGACGCCAAGTGTGAAGAGAGTTTTCAAGAACTTAAGCGAAGGTTGACGACAGCTCCTGTTTTGATTCTGCCAAATCCAGAAGAACCATTCGTTGTGTATTGTGATGCTTCTTTGATGGGTTTAGGAGGTGTGTTAATGCAGAATAACCAAGTTGTAGCTTATGCTTCGAGGCAACTCAAAGTGCATGAGAAGAATTATCCGACGCATGACTTAGAGTTGGCCGCCGTTGTGTTCGTGTTGAAACTCTGGAGGCATTATTTATTTGGCGCAAGATTTGAAGTGTTTAGTGACCACAAGAGTTTGAGATATCTTTTTGATCAAAAGGAATTGAATGCGAGACAAAGAAGATGGCTTGAACTTTTGAAGGATTTTGATTTTGGCTTGAACTACCATCCGGGTAAAGCGAATGTAGTAGCGGATGCATTGAGTCGGAAATCATTGCATATGTCGGCATTGATGGTGAAAGAGTTGGAATTGATTGAGCAATTTCGGGATTTGAGTTTGGTATGTGAGAGGACTTCTTTCGGATTTAAGTTGGGTATGTTAAAGCTTACAAGTGGTATTTTGGATGAAATTCGAGAAGGACAGAAATCGGATTTGAGCTTAGCTGATCGGTTGACTTTAATCAACAAAGGCCAAGGTGGTGATTTTCGGATTGATGAGAATGGTATTTTGAGATGTCGGGATCGAGTTTGTGTTCCGAACATGGTTGAGCTTAAGAAGAGCATCCTTGAGGAAGGACATCGTAGCGGATTGAGTATTCATCCGGGTGCTACTAAGATGTATCAGGATTTGAGGAAAGTATTTTGGTGGCCTAGTATGAAGAAGGATATCGCGGAATTTGTATATTCTTGTTTGACTTGCCAGAAGTCAAAGATTGAGCATCAGAAGCCATCGGGTTTGATGAAGCCGTTGTTTATTCTTGAGTGGAAATGGGATAGTATCTCCATGGATTTTGTATCGGGTTTGCCGAGGACGCCGAGTAATTTTGAGGCTATTTGGGTTATCGTGGATAGGTTGACTAAATCTGCTCACTTTATTCCTATGCGTATGGATTACCCTTTGGAGAAGTTGTCTAAGTTGTATATTGAGAGGATTGTGTGTCTGCATGGTATTCCGTTAAGTATTGTTTCGGATAGAGATCCGCGGTTTACTTCGAGATTTTGGGAGAGCCTGCAGAGTGTTTTGGGTACTAAGTTGCGTTTGAGTTCAGCGTATCATCCTCAGACTGATGGTCAGACGGAGAGGACGATTCAGTCGCTTGAAGATCTTTTGAGAGCTTGTGTATTGGAAAAAGGAGGAGCTTGGGATATCTACTTGCCTTTGATTGAGTTTACCTACAACAACAGTTTCCATTCGAGTATTGGTATGGCACCATTTGAGGCGTTGTATGGTAGGCGGTGTAGGACAACATTGTGTTGGTTCGAGTCCGGAGAGAGTTCTGTTGTTGGACCCGAGTTAGTTCAACAGACTACTGATAAGATCAAGATGATTCAAGAGAAGATGAGAATTACTCAGAGTCGTCAGAAGAGTTATTATGAGAAGAGGAGGAAGGCACTTGAATTTCAAGAGGGAGATCATGTGTTTCTTCGAGTCACTCCGATGACAGGTGTTGGTAGGGCACTGAAGTCGCGCAAGTTGTCGCCGCGTTTCATTGGTCCTTATCAGATTTTGCAAAGGATAGGAGAAGTGGCCTATCGTGTGGCTTTACCACCGTCGCTTGCTAATCTTCACGACGTATTCCATGTATCTCAGTTGAGGAAATACATTGTGGATCCGTCTCATGTAGTCCAAATAGATGATGTGCAGGTGAGGGATAACCTGATTGTTGAGACATCACCTATGCGGATTGAGGATCGGAAATTGAAACAGCTTCGAGGTAAAGAGATTGCTTTAGTGAAGGTCGCTTGGGGAGGACCGGCTGGTGGAAATGTTACTTGGGAGCTTGAGAGTCGGATGAAAGAGTCTTATCCAGAACTGTTTGAATCAGGTGACATTTTCAAGGACGGAAATTCCTAAGTGGGGGAGAGTTGTAACAGCCCAAATTTCATTAAATAATTAATTGTAGTAATTAATTGATTTAGTGGGATTTTATGTTAATATTGGAATTAATTTTTATTAATTGGAATTAATAGAGAATTGAAAGGAAATTGGAAGGAAAGAAAATAAAAGGGATATATAAGTGAGGAAGAAAAGAAAAGAAAGTTAGAAACATTTGGAGAGAAAGAGGAAAGAAAGAAGAAAGAAGAGAAAGAGAGGAGAAGAAGAGGAAAAGTGGAAAAAATCATCAAGAACCAACATCAAAGCTCCGATTAATCGAGGTAAGGGTGAGAAATGTTTCTATTTGATCATTGCATGATGTTATGTATGTTGGGTTGGGGTTTTGGTAGAGTTTTCATCACTTTCCAATTAGGGCAAATGTTGGATTAATCGGTAGATTGATGATTTAATCGGTTGAAACTGAGCAATAATGCCGTAGAATAGTCGGGTAACATGTATTGATGCTATTTGTACTGATTTGGATGTTTGAGGTTTGGTTGATGATGGATTGATGAAGGAGAGGCAGAATAGGGTTCTGTTCTGCGCAGGTTCGCTGGCTCTCGCCAGGCGAGCGAAGGCGAAGCTTCGCCAGGCGAAGCCCAGCGAATGCTGGCGAATAATTATGATTATGTCCCAGTGGACTTCGCTGGCGAGTTCGCCAGGCGAAGTTGGATAGCGAAGGTTCGCCCAACGAAGGTGCTGGCGAATGGTGGCGAATGAAGTCAGTAGCTACTGACTTGGGCTCGCTGGGAAGTCTCGCCAGGCGAAGCCTAGCGAGTGTTCGCTGAGAGAGTTTGCCAGGCGAAGGCCAGGCGAAGGTTCGCTGCGAGGGTTCGCCAGGCGAATGAAGGCAAATGTGACAACATTTTTCTTTTGCTGTGTTGCTCATGTGGTGATTGTTTGATTGATTCACATAGGTTAATACCTCTATGATATGATATAGATATGATCTATTGTGATGATGTGTACTGTGGGTAGCCTCCGGGCGTGAATCCTAGTTGATGTGCGATGCGTATTAATTATGATAAATAGAAATACATGTGAATACAATGATGAATGTATGTGTATTGTCTAATGAACTTGCGAATGCTTAATGGGTATACAATTATGTGATGAGTATGCATGAGAACATTGTGGATATGTGTGCATGACTTATAATTGTATAAATGGTATTGTGATGTGAATACCTTGATTGTGTGATATATGTTGTATGTGCAATCATTGTGTAATTCTTGAAGAGATGAATTATGTAAATGCATGAGATTAAGATGTCGGTCTTAAGTGCATTTGTTGTGGTTGATTGTACATGCATCATTTAGTCAAGAGGCAATGTCTGTTAGTTTCGTGGAAACTAGTGGCTTGTCCCAAACCTAGAAGAGTGGGTTTGAAGGCTTAGAGGACGGGCCTTTGTGGTTATCGGTCTAGAAGAGTGGACCCGGTTTAATGTAAAAACCGAAAAAAGATAACGGGTTATCGGTCTAGAAGAGTGGACCCGATTTAATGTAAAAACCGAAAAAAGATAACGAGAGTTGGTACCGCATTGAATGAGTTGCATTGAGTTGTTGAGTCACATTAATATATGACATATGCATGAAGAGATGCTTATGTGTGAATGATGAGATTGTGAAATTGTGAGAGTATGCATGATGTGGAAATGCTTTACAATATTCGTGTTGTCATTATATGTGTGGCAAATATATATGACTAAGAAATTGAATTGTGGTGAGAAATACGGAGTGGAACTTGTATTGATTACCTATATATATATAATCTTATGCTTTGATTATTATGGTTATATTTCTCACCCTTCTGCTGTTTTATAATGCTCTATGAGGCATTGCAGATTAGGATGCTGGAGTCCTTTTGTGAAGTTAGTCTTCATTCTTTTGAGTCGGCTGCTCTGATATGTAACACCGGGTAGTTAGACTAGTATAGTCATTCTTTTGTGATACATTGCGATGCATCAGCTGATGTGGTTTTGTAATCTAACTGATATGATGTATTAATCTGGATGACTTATGTGCATTTGAATTAATATTTTGGAACTGATTAAATGATGTTGTCTTCTGCTTAAATTAAATGTTGAAATGTGATTTCTAAGACTACGAAAATGTTACATATTTTATGGAGCAAAATGTTAAAGAGTTTTGTTGGTGAAATTTTGACATTCTTCTTTTATACCTTATTATAAAACCTTTTTACTCTGATGAATTTGTATACGCTTAATTGTTTTATATGCATATATAAGTGGGGTATAGAAGGGGGTGTTACAGACAACAAGCAGTGACTCAAGTTACCATCCAACAACTTCTTTGTTAGACGATGGCTTGGATCTAGAAGGGGGGGGGGGTTGAATAGATCCCAATTAAAAATCAGTCGGCGCTACCAATTAAAAATTGGTTTTAAAAAAAATATTTTTACGGAAGCGGCCGTGGAAACATTACCGTCTAAAACGAATTGTTATATGAAGACTGGATATGCATCTAGCCTTATGGAAGTGATAATGAGCAAACAATAGATTCAACACACTAGTCACACTAATTAATTGATTTTACCACTAATAAGTAGGACTAGCTCTAATGCTCCATAATTACCACAAAATATGCAAATAATCCAAGTGAATTTTGGTTTAGGCAATTTATTAAACACTTGGTGCGCGAGACACTCCAAGTGAATTTTGACTTTAGTAAGTAACTCCAAATTCCTTGTACAATCTATTATTGTACTAGAGTTCAAAATAGTGAAAACCCCTTACTCAATTCAATGCAAATTTTGATGGAATTGCTTAAACTAAAATTACTCAAATTCTGAAGCCAAAATGAAAGTGCTGAAAAAATAAAGGAGACAAAGATTTGTTGAGGCAGTTCCCCCGCCGTCCTCGCTTCGGGGTACGTCGGCCCTCAATTCTAAATCTAGAATTGAGATCAAGATAATATATATCACCTGTAGAGTTGAAGTGTTTATACAAGGATATATAAGCAAAATATAAAAACAAGTTCTCTTGATGTTGATGATGCTTTACTCTCCTTGTTCCTTGATTCGAGTCGAATCAAGTTCTTCGATCATTGTGAGTAGACCTCCGATTCCAGCCCCTTTGTTAAACAACCTTCCGTTCCTCAAACCCTCGGCCCGGATGATCTCAATTGACTCAAAATCTCAACTGTTGTTGTTAAAAAGGAACAAACCTTATATATATAGTAACCAATCAACCAACACACTTAACAGCTTTTCAAGCAAAGTAGAAAGACTTCACTAACTGCACAAACACGTGAAAGGTCGACCATAGCAGGACTATGCATCGACGCATAGCCTGCAGTTTTAGGAAATTTGAAAGGTCTTAACTGCATGCGTCGGCCATAGGTCGGCATGCTCCGACCAGTGAGGAATTGCACTGCTTCATGCGTTGACCCTGTGCTCGACCATAGGTCAGTGTGCGCCGACCAGTGGGAGATTGTACTGCTTCATGCGCCGACTTGTGGTCGATTTAAAGCCTGCAAATCTGTAAAAATGCATATCTTTGTGATTTTAATACATCTAAACATAACCACTGATCTTCCATATATATTGAGTTGAATATGCCAAGTTAGAAGGATATAAGAAGGATATGAGAGGTGAAATATTGCATTCGTCTTGTAGATGTAAATTCGATAAACATGATTCATCCATGGTTGCGTTTTGACATCATTGAAACTCAAGACCATATGTTACATGAGGGTTTGTCCTCACATACTCCCCTTTTTTAATGATGACAACCTATGCAAAGCCAATGAGAACAACTTGCAATATTTATAACATAGTAACATAAACTCCCCCTTTCTTTTGCAATCTTATACTTAAACAAACTGGTGTGATCTTCTTGGCTTTGATACACTCTCTTCTCCCCCTTTGACAACAATCAAAAAGAGAAAGAGAAAGGTTAAGAAGAATATATTCAATTCAACAAAAAAAACTCAGCAGGTAATAGCTAACATTAACCAATATTCACACAAAATATGGATAATGAAAAAGTAACTCAATGGATAATTATAGAAAGTACAATGAATAACTCATAAAAGACATAACAAGCAAAAACCAAACATTGTGTACAAAACAAAATAGGAAACATAAGAACACAAAAACAACATAGAAATGCACGCATGATCCTAATGTCCTCGGCCTCGTCCTCATCCCCTGTCATCGAAATGAGGATTGCGGTATGGGTCGGCCATGTCGGTGAACGCCTCCACAACACTATTCAAATACCATATGCTGTGAGTGATGGTCGTTTCTTGGACTTCATTAGATGCAGCGAGTGCCTCAAAACTAGCATCCATCCTTATGGAAAAGTTGTTAAGCCTTTCATTTTGCGTGTGAAGCTCTCTTTGGATTTGAATGAACCTATCATCTTGAGCTCTCATAAAATTTTGCTGATCCAACTGCATAGACTGCATCATGCTAAGAATTTCAGAAGTATTTTGTTGCGGTGGAGATGGAGGTGCTTCTGAACTTCCTTGATACGGTTGATAATACTCTCTCAAGGTGGACCATTCAGTGTATTGCCACTCACCCCAACCTTGATTATTCGTTTCTTCTTCTTCAGTTGGAGTGTTGTATTGAGCCCAATCGTTATTTGTGTACTCATTTGTATCCATTTTGTGATGACTTGCATGCTCCTCATGAGGTTGTTATTTTTCGTCTTCTCCATCTTCCTCTTCTTCCTCTTCTTCCCCTTCTTCAATTTCTTCACTCTCATCAGATTCTTCAACAGTCTCAAGAGTGGTTGCCTTACGAACAAATATGTAACTTCTTCGCTCTTCACACAAAAAGTAACCCATCATTGAAAGGGTTTTCGTCCCAAATTCTTTGTCAGAAGTAAGAGATATGCATGGGAATGTTGGAAAAGCAACTTCAGCAGCAGTAAGAACTTCTTGAATAAAAGACCCATAAGCTAGAGTTGTCCCGCTTCTGGAATCTCTTAACGCAAACATCCTACTAGCGATGTAATAGGGCCAGTTGATTTTGATTTTATACTTCAAAAGACACATAAGACGTACTTCAGCTTGTTCGACTCTGGAAAGACCTCCTTTCTTGGGCCGCAGAATGCGTGCCACAATCCATTGGAGAATGCGATCACCTGTCTTCAATTTACCAATAGTGACGGTTCTTGGGAACGCATCGCTTTCAACGAGATACGCTGGATATGGTCGCTTCAACATTGAGTTTAAAGCGGTCTTGAACTCATACCCAGCCATAGTGCAAGAATCAGTTACTTCGGAAGGAGTATTTTCACCAACATCAAGTACCAAGGTAAAATATTTGCCCCACACAGCAGAATTTAAAGTTACCTTTGTTGAGCCTATTTGAGAGTGAAATACCTGACCCCGTAACTTGTCATGGATGCATGTGTAGAATACACGTACCAAATCTTCACTGTACTTTGAATTGCATTCTAAGAAGTTGACAATTCCTTGAAACTCTAGCAGAGATATGATTTCGGTGAGATGCATGCGCTCCGCCATGAGTCGGTAGAATGCATGTTGCTTAACGACCCCTCTTTTACCAATATCCTTGTTGAAACTATCGGCAAGAGATGGTGGAACCAATGATACAACTGTGGCTAGAATAGAGGCATATGATGATGCCCTTGATCTCTTACCGGTAACTCTGCAAGATGATGATGCCATGGATAGAGTGTTGGAGGTTTGGTGATTGTAGAGACTAAGAGTTTGTTGAAGCTTGTTGAAATGATTTGAAAGGATGATGTTTGCCCTATTTATGGATGGAACTTAGGGTTTTGGGAAGAGGAGAGAACAAGAATCATTAGGCATTAGGTAGATGCAATTTTCAATGAATCTAGATATATGCACAATCAAATGAGAAGACAATTTAAAAACACAAGAAGTTTGAACGATTTTAAGAAAATCTGAGTTTTCACACGAGCCGTCGACCATACTCTCTGCATGCGTCGACGCATACTGTTGGAATTTTGATAAATATAAAAGTAATAAGTGTGCATTGACCGTTGTCCTATTATGGTCGACTCATACAGGAAAAAAGTGCAGATTTTCAAAATTATGCATATATGAGCAGACATTTGATGCATAAATACACTGTTGTTGCACCCCAAAATTTCCCCAACATTTCTTTACCTAGCTTGTGTTTCATTTCATTCACATTAGCATTATCATTTGCATTTCATTGACATGTATGCAAGAGATCAATAGGTATGATTACCAATCAAGGGCTACACAAGACTTTGAAGCTAGCTGGGAGGCATATTTAGGTGTTCAAGGGTTGATATCCTTGTCAGAGAAGTTAAAAGATCCTCAGAGAGAGTGATTGAAGCCAAGAGGGTGTGTCTCCTAATTTGAGAGTTGCGGGAAGTCATCAGATGATTATGAAGCCATGAAGTTAGACTTGAGGTCTTGAGATAACTCATGAGAAGTGTTGAAGATCACTTTGAGGCCTAGACAGGTCATGGTGCAAGATTAAGAAGGCTCAGCCATGAGTGGTGCAGCTAGGGTTTAACTTGGTCAATCCTAAGTCAACTGATGATTTGAACAAGGTTGAGACCTAATCCAAGAGCCATGTGATCATGGATTGATACATTGAGATGTTATAGGGATTATTCCAAGGTTAACTCATCATGATTGAAGAGTTTGAGGAGTTTCAGGCTAGGGTTTCTAGGACTTGACAGTGTAAAATCCCCTAGTTTGACCCCTGTCTTCAAGGCAATTTAACTCAAGATATGATTGTCATCTCATCTTGACCCTAACATGATTGTTGTAGATCATGATCTTAGATTTAATTTGAGTACTAGAAGTCCTTGATAGGATTTGTAGAACTCAAGTTATGGCTTTGACAAGTTACAGGTCATCAAAGGAATGTGAATTTGGAGCTTGAAAGTTACCCAACTTGCATGAGACTTTTGCCCTAGAAGGATGATTCCTATGAACTTTTGGTCAACATGAATGTTGTTCCTTATTCTCTTAGATTTCTAGAAAGTACTAGAAGTCCTTGATAGGATTTGTAGAACTCATGTTATGGCTTTGACAAGTCAGGGGTATTTTGGGAAGTTATGATTATAGGTCATTTTTTATTATAAGTCATTTTCACCAACTTAGACACCTCAAATGAAATTTTGTTCAACTTGAAAGTTGCTCAAAATGGGGTTTTAACCTTTACCATGTACCAAGGAGACATTGAAATGGCTCAAGGAAGGACTTGGTTCAAGGAGTTATGAAAAAAAGAAGGATTAAAGGCATTTAATGACCAAAAATTGAAATAAATTGATTTGTGTCCAAACAAGGCAAAATTATAGGTCATTTTGAATGGAAAAATCATTTTAGAAACAATGGCAATATTACATTTTTGGTTTGAGTCCATCTTCATACCATTTCATTTTGTTGCTTCATGATGAAGTAACATATCAAATTCACACCATTGGATTGAAACAAGGAAAAGATCATAACCAGTCAATCCAATATCTCATGAGATGAAGATTCCAAGTGTTTTCATGCCCAAACAGAGCTGGAATCGTGATTGTGCACATGAGATTTTGAAAGAGAAATTGAAATTGCAAAATCTCATTTGGAAGCTTACAGAACTTTCTGGATGATCCCATTGAGTTCTATATAAGATTTGGAGTGAATTCAGAGCTTTTTTTGGAGAAGATTGAGGCTGGTTGCAGAAAGAGCAAGTGGAAACTCAGAGCTGCAACTCAAGATCGTGTTCTTGGATTGAGTTGAAATTAGAGCAAATTGAGGTGTGCATTAGCTTCAGAGGAAGATTTGGAGTGAATCTGGTTCATATTGGAGGGAGAATCGAGCAGAGATTGTACCTGTTCTTCATCTGAAACCAGGTTTGTACCAATCTAAATTTTGCTTAATCTATAGGAAGATACATAGAAACTTGCATGTGGTTAGGTTCTTGGTATGACATAGATGGATTTTGGTACAAGAAATTGAGGAATAGAGACACTTTAGGTCATGGATCATTTTCTGTTGAGGCTGATATCTCAAGATTCTTGAAGGAATAATCATGTTTGGATAGTGGATTGTGATCAGTGAGATGTGTAGATTGCATTAGTGCTATTCTTGTTGAGAATTGTGATGATCAAGAATTGGGGCATTTTTGAAAATCCTATCGTGTTTTAAGTTAGAGCAAGAGTTAGGCAATTTGGAGGTTGGATTTGGATTCATGAGAGAAAATTGAGTGAGATTGTGTATTGGTTTGTTATTATTGATGCACTGTGGACACTGTCGCTACTGCGAAAATCGGCGCCGGCTGAACAGAAGAGTTGCCACCGTGTGTTATTTATCCCACGGGAGGGAAAGGAAACGCTCAGAGTAAACCTAACACAAAACGGGAAAGGAATGGTCATCGCAACCAAATCCTGGTTTCGGGAGTCGGTTACGCAAGGGGAAGGTATTAGCACCCCTCACGTCCGTCGTACTCGATGGGATCCACGCTTGTTTTCGGGTATGGATTGTTATTCTATCTACTCTATAGGTCAGGGGTTAAAAGAAAAGAAAATGACTCGGCAAAGTATCGCACTTTATGCCTACGTATTCCCGTCTGGAACGAGAAATCAGAGTCAACGTAGTTCGCCTACCTACGGGAAAGGAGGGGAAGGTTGCTCGCTAGGATATCGCATCCTATGCCTACGTACTTTCATACGGCATGAAAGATCAGAGCAAACGTAGTTCGGGCCACGTACGACACAGGTCTGTCTTGATTGCTTTTATTCCTTCTGAAAAAGAGTTTTTCTGATTGACAATCCAAGCGGACAAAAATGACGTTTTGATGAGTTCACATTCTTTTATGGAAGAAGTGTCTTTTATTGTGTTTGAAATCTTATTGTGTTTTTCTGTTTGTTTTTGAGAAAGAAGAGACAAAACTCTAACCTATGGTTGCAAAGGGAATCAAACTAACCTAATGTTATCATGCATGGGTTAAGACCTAATGTCTATCATGCTCCTCTCTTGCGCAGATAGAAACAGAGATCCTAAGGGAATAGACGGAAACAGAAACAATAGCATATATATAATAAAGCAGTAAAATGCATGGATGCAGCAATACAAGCGAGGCAAGGGAGTCCCACTCAACCTCGAACCTAGAAAACAATAAGAAAAAGTGAAAAGCATTCACTTTCAACCCAACAGGTTAAACATCAAACAATACAGTCAGGGAAAACCAAACAATACATCAGAAATGAATAACAGCTAAAAAGAATAAACAGCCACAGCAGCTCTGCATCAACATCTGTCTTCAAGTCATCTCCGAACAGCTACAAGCTTCAAGCAAGCCTCAGTCTTTATCTTCACAGCCTTCCAGCAAGGTCTTGGTCATCAGTATTCAATCTGCAATGGCTTTTCTTCAAGTCTCAAACTCCAAGATGAGTATCAGTCAACAAGATGAAATAAATGTTAAACAGTCAAATGCCTACCAAGGGTGGCTCATTAACTATTAACATTATACAGACAATTTCCTCTCACAAGTTCTATCTTTCAAATACATTCACTGATCCTTCCAAAGGAAGGAGGTGGATATTTGAAAGAGACTTTGAATCATAGAGAAAGGATGGAGGCAGACAAGGCCTTCCATGTTTGTGAATCAAGCTTTCTACTCTAGAGCTCTGCCTAGCTCCTAAATCCTATACTCCTCAACAGCTGCCAGCCAGATACTCCTCATCAACCCTAGAAGTTGGTCTTCAATCTCTTGATCTCCAATGGACTTCATCATCAAAGGTCTTCAGCTCTCCCAATCCCCAAGCAATCCCAATACCCCACACAGACAAATGAAATAACCCTAGAGAGGGCACACCACACAGTCAGACAAATATAAGCAATATACTAATAGCAGTAGGGGAATCCTAATATTTTCTAAGGGATCTATTATCTACCCATAACCCCTATATTCCCATACCCCAAAGATTCAATCTACAACTCCTAAGGGAAATGATTTAATTCACCTATGTTATCTCCTAAACCCTAGTTTTGATCACACTAATCACACCTAAACAAATCACCTAAAAATTAATCCTAAAATTGTGAATTAAATTTTATGTACAAGATAAAGGTCTAAGCTAATCAACCTAAAAAGAATGGCTCAAAAATGTTAAAGCATCTAATCAAACTAAAATTAACAAATTCATGCATTAAACTAAACATTATTCAAACCTATTTAAAAGAAAAATATGCTAAAAATATAAAAATGAAATTAAATTGGAATTTTTTTTGAATGATATTTTTCTTGACAAAAATATGAACAATATGCAAAAAGAACCAATTAAAATCATGCATTTTTCAATTATTTACGATTTTTCAAAGAATTAAAAAAATATGAAAGGAATTAATGTGAATTAAATGGAAAGGGGTGCAGAAATTAATGAAAATCAGTTAAAAGAAAAGGATGGGCCCAGACTGGGGGGCGCGCATAGCAAGCGCGTCTGGGCCCAATACAATCAGAAAATATGACAAAAAATTAAAAGGATGTAAACGGTGCGAATAGTAAAGATTTTAGTTCATTATTGGTTTGGGCCTGCGAACGGGGGTGGGATTAGCAAGGAAATTTGAGCCCATCAGATTGGGTTTTAGTGAAACGGCGCGTTTCACCTTTTGAATCTCCCTCCGTTTTCAGTTTTAAATCCTGGCCATCAGATTACATCCCAAGTCAAGGTCAAACGCATGATCGTGTGGCTCTCGCTTCGTCTTCAACCTTAGAAACCCTAGGGTTTCAGAAATTCTTCCTCCATGCACGCACCTTCCACAGCTCGGTTCTCCCTCAATTCTCCATGAATTCACACGCTATAAAAACCAAAAACACTCCATTCTCTTCCCTCTACACAGCCATGCCATAATCTTCTTCTAAAACTCACTCAAGAAACAAACCCGATAGGTATAAAGCATTGATGCCACCATTTTCACCTGAGATCAATCTTGCCAAACCTTGCTAATTTTTACCCTAGCATGATCTACATCTTATGCTGATTACTCTAAGCTATTTATCCATGATTATCGTGCATTATCCTTGATGTTCTAAGCTCCAACAGTTTTGGTACACCATTGATAACCTCCATGAAACTTCTCCAAACTTTGTGAAATCAATCCTCTAACCTATCCTAACAGTTCTATACTAACAATTCTCTATGATTCTAACTAAATCATGCAATTCGAAGAGGAAACTAACCTGGTGTAAATGATGAAAACAGGTGCTAAAATCCTTGGATCTGATGCTTGTAATGAGTGGAAATTGATCAGTGAACTTGATTCTGAGTTCTGTATGCAATGAATCTTGTCCAAGCCTCTTGAATCTTGCAATTCCAAATTTCTTGCTCCTTGGATGATGGAATTGGTTAGCACGAGTTCTTATCCAATTCTACCAAATTCTGATGGAAATGTGATCTATGGAAGATGTTGATGATGATCAAATCAAGAAAAGTTGAAATTGATGGAGATTTTATGGAGTTTGAAGTGATTTTGCAAATTGGAAGAATGATGTGAAACTTGGTATCATGCACAAAATGAATCACCAACCATGGCATGAAGCCACTCAATGCAATATATAGATGTCATTGGAAAGTCCTAGAACCTTGGAGAAACTTCCCATGCACACTTTCCCTTGGATTTGGATTATGTAACTTCTTTTGTAAGTAACCAAGCATATCTTTCAATTCTTGAACCAAACTCAAAAATCCACTTTTGCCAATGTTCTTAAAACATTTTTTCCAATCAAAATGACCTATAATTTCACCCCATTTGGCCAAATTATGAAAAATCTCAATTTTAGGTCATTTTTCATTCATTAAATTCACCAATTTTGAAACCTTAAGCTATGAGCCTTTCTAATCTTTCATGGTCACTTTTCTAGACTCAAAATGTCATTTGGAACAAGTTTTATGTTGTGAAGTTTTTCACTTGAAGCTTCCTTGTATGAGTTTTGGGCATAGGCTTGAAATGACCTGTAATTCTCAGATGACCAAAATACCCTTTGGTTGCCAAGACCATAAGTAGAGTTCCACAAATCATATGAAGGCATACCATATCATTATAGAAATCTAAGACAATGAGGAAGAACTCTTATGTTTACCAGAAATTCATTTGAAATCTCCTTGAGGGGTAAAAATTGCTTGGAAGACAAGTAACTTTCACAGACAAAATTTCAGATACCTCAGATGACCTGTAACTTGCATGGACCATAACTTGAGTTCTATAAATCTCCTTGATGTCTTCCACCACTCAAATTAAAGGTATTGAGATACTCTACAAGTTTCATGTTGACCAAGGATCCATTTGAAGCTTGCATTTTGACTTATCTTGCTTGGAAATTTGACCTAAACTAGGGGATTTTACACAGAAACCCTAATTTAGAAACCCCTCTTCTCCTTGACTTCTATTGGTTTCTTCTTGACATATCACCATATCCTTATCTACATGTCAAATTATGAACCCCACATCTCTCCAATAGACCTTAATGCCTTTCAACCAATCCTTTGAACTAGAGTTGACCCAGGGTTGACCCAGATGAAACCCTAGTTGACTGTCTTCAACTGCAGCTCTTGCAATCATATCAATGACTTGTCTCCTTCTCCAAATGACTTTCTAAGTCTCCCATGATGTCTAGATACTCTCCATGCTCAATTCACAGCTCACAACTTCTTTGATAATCTTCAGATACCCTCAGATAGGAGATAGATTCACTGCTTGATCCAACTGACTTCTTAGACTCCAATTTCTTTCTGATGGCTTGGATGAGATTGAATTAGAATAATAACCTCTTGATGGGTTCATAGAGATGAGAATAGTACTTGGCCCCTTATTGTATGACTTTTTGTGCTATGCTATGCAGATGATTAGACTATGTACATGACTCTATATGCAAATGCTAATGCAATTGAACCATAAACCAGGTGAGATAGGTTGAGCAAATTTTAGGGTGCAACAGCTGCCCCTATTCAAGCGACTTGGACCCGATTGGGTGAAGAGCGAACGACCTTCAAAAATTCGCGGTGCGAGACGGTTGAATACTAGGAACCCGGAAATTTGCCAACCGCAGAAATAAACTGCACCACTGCTTGGGGAACGAACTCCATTAACTTAATCTGGTTGTTACCGCAACCAACTGATCCGTTAGCAACCGTGCTAGGGATTATTTTCATCATCCTGAAAAAGATTCTATCATAACAGAGATATAATTTTGTCCATGTTAGGACGCGCGTTTCGTCAACACAAAGGAACCTCAACTAAAACTTGTCCACGTCAGGACTCCACCTGCTGTCAACCCGGAAAAATCTCGGCAACTTCGCTGGGGATAATTTGTCTGCACTTCATCAGAAATAAATCGTCCACGTTAGGAATAAAATCTTCCACGTTAGGAATAACGCCCTTCCACGTTAGGAATAACACCATCCACGTTAGGACTAAGACTTCATCTGGATCTGTCCCCGTCAGGACTAAACTTTCTAGGTTATGAATACATAGTCCACGTTAGGACTCACCCTTCCACGTAAGGAATACATCGTCCACGTCAGGACCCACCTTTCCACGTAAGGAATCGCCTCTTGCCACGTTAGGACCTACCTTTCCACGTAAGGAATACATCTTCTTTCCACGTAAGGGATACCATCTTTTTCCACGTAAGGAAACCATCTTTTTCCACGTAAGGAATTAAAACTTCTCCTTCCACGTAAGGAATCAGCTTGTCCGTGTCAGGACTCACATCCTCTCTGCTGAGGAAATAAAACTTGTCCCCGTCAGGACTTACCTCTCTCCCACACAAATAGAGATAAACTTGTCCACGTCAGGACTTGCGCCTCTTCGACTCGCTGGGGAAATAAAACTTGTCCACGTCAGGACTAGCATCTCAACCTGCTGAAGAAATAGAACTCGTCCACGTCAGGACTCACGCTTCACCATTACGAAGAAAGATAAATTTGTCCACGTCAGGACTCGCGCATCTTGAGAACACGAAGAATTATAAACTTGTCCACGTCAGGACACACCTTTCACCATTACGAAGAAAGACATCTGCTGGAAATAAATTTGTCCATGTCAGGACACCAACACGACGAGTAATCAACTTTGTCCACGTCAGGACTTCACATTCCACCAATACTGAGAAACCAAATCTGTCCACGTTAGGACTAACACATATTGTCAACATGAGGAAAGGTCCACGTCAGGACTCCACATTCCATCAATTCTGAGAAATCGAACCTGTCCACGTTAGGACTATCACTTTTTATCAACCCGGGGAAATAAAACTGTCCACGTTAGGACACCCCTTTCTCTAGCACGAAGAAAATCCATCAATAAAATTGTCCACGTCAGGACTCCTTCCTCTATTGGTCCCAACCCACAAACTTCTTATCACTGACGTGACAGCGACTTTGAGGCAGACTCTACTGGGGATATTTGGAAATCAAACTCCCGGACGCCTGTTCTGATAACCGGCGGCAGCCACTGAAATGCTGATTCATGAAACCCTTTGATGACAAATAACTCTGCTTGGAGACAAAGAGAACTTGACCCACTAACTCTGTGGGGAACACTGCCGAAACTGACATTATCATTGAATGTCTCACGTCGAGACCTCAAATGTTTAGTAATTCATTTGAGCAAGAGCTCCTTCCACCTGCAAGAGAGCAATACTTGAAACAAACGGTTAGCCAACCTAGTTTATGTTTCAAAATGCATATGTTTGACAATGACGCAATGCTCCATTCGACATGGAAATGATACGCGTTTTTATTCGGTGGATGTAAGTATGACACTATATGCCAATGCAAATGCAGACTCGAACTGCCGGGATACAGAAACCGCTTCAGCAAAATAAATGCTGAAGACAATGCCGACTCCGCTGGGGATAGCCATGTGCTACAGGATTATTCTAGAAAAATAAATGCTGGAAGAGTGGAGTCAACCCTGTTGGGGAATATAACTCTGCTGGGGAATAGCAGATGCGCCCGGTATGACTGGACTTCTGCTGGGGAGAGAACTGATATCTCACGGTATTCTGACAAAATAAATGCCAGGACTCGCAACCAACTCTGCCGGGGAGAGTCTTAATCTTTGATTTCCACTGGAAGGAAAGCACTTGCTGAAAAGAGAACTCCGCTGGGGACGAAACAATTCTCTTGGGGAAAATCAACTGACTCCGCTGGGGGAGAGTAAATGACCCTGCGGGGAAAGGTAACTGTCTGAATACAGCTGGCAAGTTGGAAACATTAATCTTCTGAGGCTGAACCTCTCTGCTTGAGATAGGGAAATCCTTCTGGGGGACACCGCATTGTCTGAATACAGCCTTCGATTTTAGAATCGCCAATTCTGCTGAGGATAGACGACTTTGCTGGAGAACGTCCTTTGGATAAGCTACGACTAGCTGGGGAATTCGATCCTTCTTCAGTAGGGCCATTGTTCTCTTGGAAGCACGACCTGCGTGGGGGTCGAGTCTTTCGTTACTGCAATCTTTTGATCGTCCTCTTCATACGGCTACGAACCCTGCAACAACACAAACAAGACAAGACAAGCCTATGCAACCAAATCTATTCAGGTTAGCGTTAGTGACATCGTTTTCAGTTAATTCACAGTTTTAGCAATTGTTGGCAAGGGCCAGTGACGTTATGCACATGCTAGTTTCATCAAACCTAGGCGTTTATCATGCACAAAACAGTAAAGAACCAACATCAAATACTGAATAACACATTTTATTGATTGGGCCCCTGAATGGGCGGAGTTTTGTACACGGGATGTAACTCCTGAAAAGAGGAAGCTACGCACAACAAATATACAAGTATGCACAAGAAGCATAAATATGATGACAAATTAAATTTGTATACACATGTCGGCAACGGGATGCAGACGAACATCACGAATTGATCCTCCTATGACTCGCCCGACTCTAATGCTTTCCCGGTATCCACACTTCCGAAGAGATTGTATCTGATAACTGACCCCTCGAGTATATTCTCCCGCACCAATGCTCCATGCAGTATCAAATTCGGACCGCAGTCATTTGCTTTTCAAATCCCTAACTTTTGCGTGAACCGCCCTTTACGGGTTTTCAGTTCACCGGGATACCCTTTTTTGCCGAAGCCGCCCAGTGTAGGTTTTCAACTTCGCGGGTGTACATTTTTTTCAATTTTATCCCTAATTTTTGCCCGAACCTTTCATTCTGTTTTTGGTTCGCCAGGATGCCCCATTTTTGCCTGGACTCTCTTTTTTCTGTCCAGCGGGTCACTTTCAAGCAAAGTATTTTTTAACTGCGACCGAATTCACAGGCGAAGTAAAGTCTTCACCGTCCATGGTGGACAACAATAACGCTCCTCCTGAAAAGACTTTTCTTACAACGTATGGCCCTTCATAGTTGGGGGGTCCACTTGCCCCTGTGATCTGCCTGCGGCGGGAGAATCCTTTTCAGCACAAGGTCGCCCGTCTGAAAGCTCCGAGGATGTATCTTCTTATCATGCGCTTTCTTCATTCGGCTCTGGTACAAACGACCGTATGCTAGAGAAGCTAGCCTCTTCTCATCCATTAAACTCAGTTGGTTCAACCTGTCTTTCACCCATTCTGCCTCATCTAATTGGACGTCTCGCAATACCCTCAGAGAAGGAATCTCGACTTCGAGTGGTAGTACTGCTTCCATTCCGTATACCAACGAGAACGGGGTTGCCCCGGTTGATGTACGTACCGTCGTACGATAACCGTGCAAAGCAAAAGGTAGCATCTCATGCCAGTCCTTATAGGTCACCACCATCTTCTGAACGATCTTCTTGATATTCTTATTGGCCGCTTCAACAGCGCCATTCATCTTGGGTCGGTAAGAGGAGGAGTTGTGATGTTCGATCTTGAAATTCTGACAGAGTTCCTTCATCATTTTGTTATTCAGGTTTGAACCGTTGTCGGTGATTATCTGCTCGGGGACTCCATATCTGCAAATGATATCTCTCTTGATGAATCTAGCCACCACCTGCTTAGTTACATTTGCATAAGACGCCGCTTCTACCCACTTGGTGAAATAATCGATTGCTACTAGAATGAACCGGTGCCCGTTAGAAGCTGTCGGCTCGATCTTTCCAATCATATCGATTCCCCATATCGAGAATGGCCATGGCGATGACATCACATTCAGAGGACTCGGAGGAACATGGATCTTATCAGCATAGATTTGCCACTTGTGGCACTTCCTCGCAAACTTGAAACAGTCAGTTTCCATAGTCAGCCAAAAATAACCTGCCCGCAGCAGCTTCCTCGTCATAGCATGCCCACCAGCATGCGTACCAAATGTACCTTCATGTATTTCCTTCATGAGCAGCTTCGCCTCTTTTTCGTCGACACAACGTAGTAGCACCAAGTCGTGGTTTCTCCTGTATAAGACACCGTCCGGATTCAGATAGAAATTACCCGCTAATCTCCTGAGAGTCTTCTGATCTTGACTGGATGCCCCAGCCAGATACTCTTTATTCTTCAGGAAATTAAGGATATCAAAATACCACGGTTTATCGTCAGAAGCTTCGTCAATAGCAAACACGAAGGCTGGTCTGTCAAGCCGAGAGATAACAATGCTGGGAGCCTCGTTCCAGAAGTTGACTTTATACATGGAAGACAAAGTGGCCAGGGCGTCAGCCATCTGATTCTCTGCTCGCGGTACATGATGCAATTCAACCTTGTCGAAGAAAGGCAACAATCTCCTTGCATAGTTCATGTACGGTATTAAATTGGGCTGACGTGTCTCCCATTCCCCTTTTATCTGATTCACCACCAGAGATGAGTCTCCGTATACGTCCAGATTCTTGATTCGCAAATCAATGGCTTCTTCAAGCCCCATGATACAGGCTTCGTATTCAGCTTCATTGTTGGTAACTGGAAAGGTCAATCGAGCAGTAAACGGGATGTGCGACCCGTGTGGAGTAGTAATGATTGCCCCTATTCCGCTACCGTAAGCGTTTACAGCTCCGTCAAAGATCAACTTCCATTTGGAACCCAATTCTGGTCCTTCGTCTGGCAACGGCTCTTCGCAATCTTTCATCTTTAGGTACATGATATCCTCGTCAGGAAAATCAAACCTCATCGATTGATAATCTTCAATAGGCTGCTCTGCCAAATACTCAGACAGTACACTCCCCTTTATAGCCTTCTGCGAGACATACTGGATGTCATATTCGGTCAAGACCATCTGCCAACGGGCAATTCTCCCCGATAATGCTTGCTTTTCGAATACATATTTGATAGGGTCCATCTTCGAGATGAGCATGGTTGTATGATTCAGCATGTATTGCCTCAAACGCTTGGCGGCCCAGGCTAGCGCGCAACAAGTCTTTTCAAGCATTGAGTATCGAGATTCACATTCGGTAAATTTCTTACTCAAGTAGTAGATTGCATGCTCTTTTCTTCCTGTCTCGTCGTGTTGACCGAGAACACACCCCATGCTTCCCTCAAGAACTGTCAAATACATAATTAAGGGTCTCCCTGCCACTGGAGGTATCAAAATAGGAGGCTCCTGCAAATACTGCTTTATTTTATCGAACGCCTTTTGACAATTTTCGTTCCATGTTACAGCTTGATCTTTCTTCAACAGCTTGAATAATGGTTCACACGTAGCCGTTAGGTGAGATATGAACCGAGCGGTGTAGTTCAACCTCCCTAAAAACCCGCGCACCTCTTTCTCTGTTTTAGGCGTCGGCATCTCTTGTATTGCTTTTATTTTTGCAGGATCGACCTCTATTCCTCTTTCACTCACGATAAACCCCAGCAGTTTACCCGATCTCACCTCGAAGGTGCACTTGTTAGGGTTCAGTCTCAGCCTGAACTTCCTAAGCCTTTTGAATAACTTCAGAAGATTCACCAAATGCTCTTCCTCCGTCTGGGATTTGGCAATCATATCTTCAACATAAACTTCGATCTCTTTATGCATCATATCATGGAAAAGAGTCGTTATTGCATGCTGATACGTTGCCCCAGCATTCTTCAATCCGAAGGGCATCACTTTATAACAAAATGTTCCCCAAGGCGTTATGAAAGTAGTCTTCTCCATGTCCTCTGGCGCCATTTTAATCTGATTATAGCCCGAGAAGCCATCCATGAAGGAGAATACAGAGTATTGAGCGGTGTTGTCAACTAGCACATCGATATGAGGAAGCGGAAAATCATCTTTCGGGCTCGCTTTATTTAAATCACGGTAATCTACGCACATTCTCACTTTACCGTCTTTCTTTGGCACTAGTACGATGTTAGCGACCCATGAGGGATATTTTGTCACAGCCAGGAAACCAGCATCCCACTATTTTTGAACCTCTTCTTTAATCTTCACTGCCATATCGGGTCTAGTTCTGCGAAGCTTTTGCTTGACCGGCGGACATTCTTCTTTCAACGGCAGACGGTGCACAACCATATCTGTATCGAGCCCTGGCATATCTTCATACGACCAAGCGAACACATCACTATACTCTCTGAGCATCTCAACCAGTCTTCGCTTGACGTCGCTCTGCAGCGCGGCTCCTATACGAATGTTCTTTTCAACCCCTTCCGACCCCAGGTTAATAATTTCGATGACCTCCTCATGAGGCAGAATGACTCGCTCTTCTTGCTTCACCAACCAAGACAATTCTTCGGGAACGTCACCATCTTCAACAATCTCTTCTTTGGCCTGAAATACCGGGTGCTCAAAGTCGGGACGAGTCATAGGTGGTTCAAGGATGTCATCTGAAAAGGTTATCCTGCAAAAGGAATGGTTAAATGCTTCAAAATGCGTATAAAGCGAATAACCACGTTGCCATTTTGTTGAAAAATACAAAACAGGAAAAACAGAGATCGCAATATTTGCACATGAAAAACGCCTTTTATTTAACGATAAACACGCAATGTTCATAACAGCACAGCCCTAAGCAAATCATGATGCCTCGGGCAAGACACCAGATTGTTTAACAATTAAAAAACAAAGCATTACTGTTTAAGAGTCACAGGAACAATCTCCTGAATAGACCAGTTGCACAAGCCCTGTCCTGGCACGCTCGGCTGAATCCAGGCGTCCATATCGCAGTCGCTGTCTCCTTCGTCAGACTCTGAAGCAGCGTTGACGGTCTCATGACATACTCCACTAGCAGTGATGGTTATTGGTCCTCTGAAACGGGGTGCCCCCACAGCAGGTGTTGATGACGACGGTTGATATCCCAACCCGAATCGGTCCATCTTCACAGGAATATCCAGCACTTTGCCCCAGCCCTTTGCCTCACCGGTCTCTACCAGAGCTTGAGCTTCCTTATATGACGAGACGGCTATCTCCGACGCTTTGCTCGGCCCGGGACCTTTGTCCTTGATGCGCAACCCTTCAAATGCCTGGCAGGGTGTTTCGTGAATCTCTCCGTCGACCTCCACATACTTAAATGATGACAGATGGCTGACCAGGATGTCCTCTTCTTCGCATACAGTGACCACGCTGTCTCCTACCATATATTTCAACTTTTGATGCAGGATAGACGTGACTGCCCCAGCCCCATGAATCCAGGGTCGTCCAAGAAGGCAGCTATATGCAGGCTGGATGTCCATGATATAAAATTCAGTCGCGAAAACCTCCGGCCCCACCTGTAGAGGTAATGTTATTGATCCAAAAACTGTTCTTCGCGTCCCATCAAATGCCCTGACCACCAAGTCACTGGGTGTACACAATATTCCTCTGACATCTAGCTTCATCATCGCTTTCTTGGGCAGCACATTTAAAGATGATCCGGTATCGACCAGTACATGCGACATGACTGATCCTCTACACTCGACAGATACGTGCAACGCCATATTATGCTCCCTTCCTTTCGGGGTCAAATCAAAGTCGGTAAAGCCCAAGCTATGGCCTGCATTCACATGTGCCAACACTCCTTCCAGCTGATTCATGGAAACATCTTGGGGTACGAAGGAAGTATCCAGAACCTTCAGCAAAGCATTTCTGTGAGCTTCAAAACATAATAGCAACGAGAGTATAGATATCTTTGAAGGCGTCTGTTGCAGATGCTCCACAATCTTATAATCACTTTTTCGAATCAAGCGCATGAACTCTTCTACATCCTTCGATGCCGTTGCTCTTTCGCTTGCCTGCACTGGGACATTCTCAACCATCTTTCTGTTTCCCTTCGCCAGTCTTTCAGCCTCTACCTCAGGCGATATGAAGATCCTACCACTCCTTGTCATGCCTCCGGCACCGACAACATTGTCTACGGTCTCAGCGAGCTGCTTATTAACATCAATCTTTATCCCATCACAATACACTTCCAACCCATATGACCATGGGACTGCCTTTGTGCTCTCGTACGGGATTGGTCCGGCCTTAGTTATGGTGATCGGTGGTCGTTGGGTCGGTGCCGTTATAGTGATTGTCTTTTGAGGAATCGTTACAGTGGACACATCATTTTGCTTATCTACTAATGCCCCTGCAGGTTCTTCAATTGCTACTCAGTTAAATTGCAGTGTGCCGCCATCTATTAAGGCCTGAATACCTTTCTTTAAATCCGCACAACCCCCAGCTAGGGCCCAGCACTCTAAGCAATATTCGTCACATCCTGGATAAACACCCCCTTGCAATAATCGGCTCTTTATTTCACACAACGGTGTCTTGAGGTCATCCACATTCATAATCAAATTCAAACCCTCCTCTGTCAGAATGGCGTTTGCCCCATGGTTAGGCATGGGCTTCTGCACTATATTCGGACCCGCCGTTCCGAAATTGATAGCCTTATTATCCAATAGATCCTGCACAACATGCTTAAATGCATGGCAACCTTCTACAACGTGGCCCAGAGCGCCAGAGTGGAATTCACAGTGCCTGCTTGCATCATAACCATACGGAGGAGTGCCTGTTATTGGTGCCAGAGTTCTCTTCTCTACCAAGTTCAAACCCAACAGCGTCTGTAGCAAATCTGCATACGTTGAAGGAGGCTTTTCAAACACTCTCCTTGGTTTACCCCTTTGGAATCTGCGCTGGGCAGGCTGTGCCCCCTGCTGCGGTTGCTGCTGCTGCTGTTGTTGTTGTTGAAATGGTTGTTGCTGAAACGGAATAGTAACGCTTGCCACCTGCTGCGGCTAATTATACTGGTTTCGACCTCTGCCTCGGCCTCGGCCTCGGCCCCCAAACACTGCGCTTGCATCGCCCTGACGGCGCCCACCAAAAGCCTTCTTGTTACTGCCAGATGCAGTTGATTCCTCAGCTTGGAATCTTCCCTATTTAATGTTGCTTTCAATCTTTTCTCCCATCAGAATTAAGTATGAAAAACTGGCCAAAGATGTGTGAAACAACTTGTCATAAAACATGCCGGTGAATGTTCCTATGAACATGTCATTCATTTCCTTGTCTTCTAAAGGAGGACGGACCCTAGCAGCCATGTCGCGCCATCTCTGCGCATACTCTTTAAAGCTCTCGCCCTTCTTCTGAGACAGCCCTTGCAATTGGACCCGGTTGGGTGCCAAGTCGCTGTTATACTTATAGTGAGCTACAAATGCCTCTGCCAGCTGCTTCCATGTCTTTATATGCGTTGGCTCCAATCCCATATACCACTCGAGAGAAGGGCCTGACAAACTATCTTGAAAGAAATGCATTAGCATCCTCTCATCAGTTGAATACGCCGACATCCTTCTGTAATATGACCGCACGTGCACTTTCGGATAGGTGTCCCCTTTATACTTATCGAATGTAGGAGCTTTGAATTTGATTGGAACCCTCAAGCCAGGCACCAGACCCATTGTTGACATGTCTAAGCCTACAGCACTTTGGTTCACGACCCCCCCTCATCTGCTCTTCTAGCATTCTGATTCTCTGGGAGTCATCCATAGGTCCTTCGAAACCTCCACCGGAGAAAGCGTCCTCTTGCTGGTCCTCCTGCCAGTTACCATTCCCAGCTCCATACCCATCGTATCCATTGTTACGACCAGCTCTAATTTGATTCATCACCGGGCCTCACCCCCTGTTGCCATACCCCGGAGCAACTCCAGCAGGTCCAAAAGCCATTAACCCAGCGCCATTTCCATTTCCGAATCCTCTGTAACCCTGATTAGTCACACCATATCCGTCCTGCCCGAAGCCTTGAGCATTGAAACCATATTTCCCAGCATTATCGAATCCTTGGTCATTGAAACCGAATCCAGCATTACCGAAGCTGTTGCCTCCCATATTATCATCCAAGTTGACATCACCAAGCCCAACGTTATGGACAACAGTCTCGTTCCCAATTCCAATGTTACTGTTCCCAGCAGCAGTAGCGTTGTTGACATTAACAGCAGGTATGTTGACTACAGGCGGAGCCACTGGTGTGGGAGTACCATCCCCATGAACAGTGTCGACTCGCACAGACTGGTGATCCTCATTCCCATGCCCAGCATTCCTGACCAACAGAGGCTGTACCAAGGCTTGCAGATTCTCCTGACCTTTTGCAATAGTCTCCATGGTCTGCATGAAGAGTGCCAACTTCTCACGCATATCTTGCATCTCGTTCTGCATTTGATCCATGATTCTTCGACAGTTAGTGCGAGTGGAGTAGCGGTGCGGGCGCTGATCTGCAATCCTGAAAAAGACCTGGTACAGAGCAGGAAATAAGATACCATCCAATGATTACCTGTAATGCAATATGAATATGAATGCAATGCAGTGTGTGTCTGTGCATTAGGGAAATTCATTCCCCGATTCTAGTGTGAAGGTGCCAGTGCAGTGACAGTGCTAGCAATATGAAGATCGGAGCTGAATCATAGAAAACGCCTCATATATTGCAGAGAAATCCAATAAGCCAAGAATACAATATCACTGAGTGTACAATAAGAAGGCATGACCTCAACCAACAATCCTGGTGATGGTCAGCACTATGCAAATAAAGCATCAATACATGAAATGGTCAAATACACTCATAAGCCTGATACTCTTCTAATAACTTCTTGGTCTCTGGGTGACTTGGTTGGGTAAGCAGACCCTCGACAAGTTGGTTTCTTCTCTTGAGAACACGTCGCACGTCACCAGCGGTTTCCTCCCATGCCCCTTCTCCGAAGCGATCCTCTAGCTTCCGCTTCTAAGACACGGCTTCGTTCCTGCCTTCGATGGCCTTGTTCAACGCATTCTGGAGACTGTATCTGGTCATCACCTCTTCTTCATACTTCTTAATGCTAGCCTTCAACTGCTCTTCGAGGTCAGAAATTTGCTGCTTCAATTTATCTTCCCTTTTTTTATTATTGGTAAGCGTAGCATTCCAAGTCTTGTTACAAGAAGAGATTTCCCGGTGAGCGGCATCGAGTGCTTTCTTTTTGGATTCCAACATGTCATGGGAGCTTCTGAACTCTTGACCCAGACGTTCGCGCTTCTTTTTCTCCTCAGTCAACTCAGCCCCTAGTCTGTTTACTAGCTCGATCTGCTGTTGGAAAGCATGCACAACCTTGTTTTTCTCACTGCGTATCTGAGCTAGCTCTTGCTCTAACCCTTCATTGATCTTCATTAAGGCTTCTTTTTCTTTCACGACTTGCTCGTAGGCCTCCCTAGTAACAGTGGTTGGTTCTTCCACGGGAATACGAACAGGGACTGGTGCAGCTGGAAATGGCATCAGTAATTGTCTTGCTCTCTCTCGGATCCAAACTCTGTAGGGTGCATAAGCCTGACAATCATTCTTCCCTAACAGTGGCTTCCCTCTTCTGTTGATACGCGTCCATGCGTGCTGCAGCTTGGCTAGTAACTCTCCCTTCAGATCACCGGTGAAGTACAGAGATTCCTGTACTTCTTCCTCCTTTGGTGGGTTCTTCAACGCATATCCGAACTGGCGAATGAACAGAGAAGGGTTGTAATTGATACACCCTTTTCTTCCTATCAACGGAACATTAGGGTACCCAGAACATTTGAAGATAAGTTCAGACCCCAACAAGTCTTGGTCGAACCACTCAATGTCTTCGGAAGATAGCCTCATCAGGCGCTCTGACCAGTTAGCTGTAGTTGCATTCTCCACAAAAGGTCCCTTCAAGGGAAGATGGCTCTTAAACCACATGTTCAACAGCGGCGCACAACAGTACACAGTCTTTCCCCTTCTGTTTTCATTTTTGTAGTGCAATGAATGATGGAAGTCTCCAATCAAAGTGGGGACCGGGTTGCCAGCAGCAAACAGATGGAAAGCGTCCAAGTCCACAAAATTGGGTAAGTTGGGAAACAGCACTATTCCGTAGATACATAGAGCCAAGATAGCATTGAAGACTACCCAGCACTCGTTCTTGGCATACTCTTGGGCTTTGCCAACCAGAAAATCAAGGGAGAAACCTGGAACCCCAAGCCAAGAAGTCACTAACAGTTCAGCAGCGTTCATGTGCAATGCCTTAGCTAAGTCCTCCAGCTTGGGCTCAGCTGCAGAGTGGATAAAGGGAACCTTGTTCTGTACTGGTAGCTCAGTAAACTCCACATACTCTTCAATGGTAGGCCCGAGAATAAAGTCAGCAAACGTGAAACATCTCAATGCCGGGTCATAGAATTGCATCAAGGTGTACAGCCCATTCATCTCATCAGCAGTTGGCTTGTAGACTAATCTCAGCAATCTTCCATGACTCATTCTGAAGCTTCTCCTAACCTCCTCATCAGCAAGAGACATCAGACCAAGCAAAGGAGTAATATCAGGTGTAGGCAGCTTGTACGCAACGGTCTTCCTCAAACCAGCCATGATCAATACTCAGAAGTCCGGGCACTAGAACCGGGGAATATGCAAATGCACCTGCAGCACAGACACACGTTAATGGGATGCAATGATAATGAGTATGCAAACGATGCAATGCAAGCAATATGCAACAGGGACCAAGTGCTATAGCTGAGAAGCCTGAACCATATCAACAAGTCTCAGATAGACTCTCCAGAATTCCTCAAACCCTGGTCTCAGATAGACCTCATACAAAGCTCCAACACTGGTCTCTGATAGACCCATAACATAACTCTGACTGGTCTCTGACAGACCTCATATCATCTCCAACTGGTCTCTGACAGACCTCAGAACTCTCCAACTGGTCTCTGACAGACCTCAGAACTCTCCATAAATACCCAGGATCTCAGATCAAGAAATATTCGGTATCTGAAGGTCTAGTTACCTGCATAACCCCAAACCCCTCTCACAGGTAGGTGTCCTAATAACTGACACAAGGTATGGCATCCTATGCGGTCGTCGGCGTCACAGACTTTCAGGGTTGATGATACGATTCCCAGAAGGAGTGGCATCATCAAATCCTGAAGAGGCCTCACTTAGCCAACTTCCAAATGATCGGTTCCCGGAGTCGACAATTCAGCTGACCAACAACCCCTTCGACCCAAAGGGTAGAAAAAGAAGCCAACCAGAAGAACCTCGTCCGAGTGTAGATTTCATGAGACACTAATGCAAGCAAAACCGGCACGCGCCCACTAATTTCTACTCTAATTCTTCAAAAGACACATAAGACGTACTTCAGCTTGTTCGACTCTGGAAAAACCTCCTTTCTTGGGCCGCAGAATGCGTGCCACAATCCATTGGAGAATGCGATCACCTGTCTTCAATTTACCAGTAGTGACGGTTCTTGGGAACGCATCGCTTTCAACGAGATACGCTGGATATGGTCGCTTCAACATTGAGTTTAAAGTGGTCTTGAACTCATACCCAGCCATAGTGCAAGAATCAGTTACTTCGGAAGGAGTATTTTCACCAGCATCAAGTACCAAGGTAAAATATTTGCCCCACACAGCAGAATTTAAAGTTACCTTTGTTGAGCCTATTTGAGAGTGAAATACCTGACCCCGTAACTTGTCATGGATGCATGTGTAGAATACACGTACCAAATCTTCACTGTACTTTGAATTGCATTCTAAGAAGTTGACAATTCCTTGAAACTCTAGCAGAGATATGATTTCGGTGAGATGCATGCGCTCCGCCATGAGTCGGTAGAATGCATGTTGCTTAACGACCCCTCTTTTACCAATATCCTTGTTGAAACTATCGGCAAGAGATGGTGGAACCAATGATACAACTGTGGCTGGAATAGAGGCATATGATGATGCCCTTGATCTCTTACTGGTAACTCTGCAAGATGATGATGCCATGGATAGAGTGTTGGAGGTTTGGTGATTGTAGAGACTAAGAGTTTGTTGAAGCTTGTTGAAGTGATTTGAAAGGATGATGTTTGCCCTATTTATGGATGGAACTTAGGGTTTTGGGAAGAGGAGAGAACAAGAATCATTAGGCATTAGGTAGATGCAATTTTCAATGAATCTAGATATATGCACAATCAAATGAGAAGACAATTTAAAAACACAAGAAGTTTGAACGATTTTAAAAAAATCTGAGTTTTCACACGAGCCGTCGACCATACTCTCTGCATGCGTCGACGCATACTGTTGGAATTTTGATAAATATAAAAGTAATAAGTGTGCATTGACCGTTGTCCTATTATGGTCGACTCATACAGGAAAAAAGTGCAGATTTTCAAAATTATGCATATATGAGCAGACATTTGATGCATAAATACACTGTTGTTGCACCCCAAAATTTCCCCAACATTTCTTTACCTAGCTTGTGTTTCATTTCATTCACATTAGCATTATCATTTGCATTTCATTGACATGTATGCAAGAGATCAAGAGGTATGATTACCAATCAAGGGCTACACAAGACTTTGAAGCTAGCTGGGAGGCATATTTAGGTGTTCAAGGGTTGATATCCTTGTCAGAGAAGTTAAAAGATCCTCAGAGAGAGTGATTGAAGCCAAGAGGGTGTGTCTCCTAATTTGAGAGTTGCGGGAAGTCATCAGATGATTATGAAGCCATGAAGTTAGACTTGAGGTCTTGAGATAACTCATGAGAAGTGTTGAAGATCACTTTGAGGCCTAGACAGGTCATGGTGCAAGATTAAGAAGGCTCAGCCATGAGTGGTGCAGCTAGGGTTTAACTGGGTCAACCCTAAGTCAACTGATGATTTGAACAAGGTTGAGACCTAATCCAAGAGCCATGTGATCATGGATTGATACATTGAGATGTTATAGGGATTATTCCAAGGTTAACTCATCATGATTGAAGAGTTTGAGGAGTTTCAGGCTAGGGTTTCTAGGACTTGACAGTGTAAAATCCCCTAGTTTGACCCCTGTCTTCAAGGCAATTTAACTCAAGATATGATTGTCATCTCATCTTGAACCTAACATGATTGTTGTAGATCATGATCTTAGATTTAATTTGAGTACTAGAAGTCCTTGATAGGATTTGTAGAACTCAAGTTATGGCTTTGACAAGTTACAGGTCATCAGAGGAATGTGAATTTGGAGCTTGAAAGTTACCCAGCTTGCATGAGACTTTTGCCCTAGAAGGATGATTCCTATGAACTTTTGGTCAACATGAATGTTGTTCCTTATTCTCTTAGATTTCTAGAAATTACTAGAAGTCCTTGATAGGATTTGTAGAACTCATGTTATGGCTTTGACAAGTCAGGGGTATTTTGGGAAGTTATGATTATAGGTCATTTTTTATTATAAGTCATTTTCACCAACTTAGACACCTCAAATGAAATTTTTTTCAACTTGAAAGTTGCTCAAAATGGGGTTTTAACCTTGACCATGTACCAAGGAGACATTGAAATGGCTCAAGGAAGGACTTGGTTCAAGGAGTTATGAAAAAAAGAAGGATTAGAGGCATTTAATGACCAAAAATTGAAATAAATTGATTTGTGTCCAAACAAGGCAAAATTATAGGTCATTTTGAATGGAAAAATCATTTTAGAAACAATGGCAATATTAAATTTTTGGTTTGAGTCCATCTTCATACCATTTCATTTTGTTGCTTCATGATGAAGTAACATATCAAATTCACACCATTGGATTGAAACAAGGAAAAGATCATAACCAGTCAATCCAATATCTCATGAGATGAAGATTCCAAGTGTTTTCATGCCCAAACAGAGCTGGAATCGTGACTGTGCACATGAGATTTTGAAAGAGAAATTGAAATTGCAAAATCTCATTTGGAAGCTTACAGAACTTTCTGGATGATCCCATTGAGTTCTATATAAGATTTGGAGTGAATTCAGAGCTTTTTTTGGAGAAGATTGAGGCTGGTTGCAAAAAGAGCAAGTGGAAACTCAGAGCTGCAACTCAAGATCGTGTTCTTGGATTGAGTTGAAATTAGAGCAAATTGAGGTGTGCATTAGCTTCAGAGGAAGATTTGGAGTGAATCTGGATCATATTGGAGGGAGAATCGAGCAGAGATTGTACCTGTTCTTCATCTGAAACCAGGTTTGTACCAATCTAAATTTTTCTTAATCTATAGGGAGATACATAGAAACTTGCATGTGGTTAGGTTCTTGGTATGACATAGATGGATTTTGGTACAAGAAATTGAGGAATAGAGACACTTTAGGTCATGGATCATTTTCTGTTGAGGCTGATATCTAAAGATTCTTGAAGGAATAATCATGTTTGGATAGTGGATTGTGATCAGTGAGAAGTGTAGATTGCATTAGTGTTATTCTTGTTGAGAATTGTGATGATCAAGAATTGGGGCATTTTTGAAAATCCTATCGTGTTTTAAGTTAGAGCAAGAGTTAGGCAATTTGGAGGTTGGATTTGGATTCATGAGAGAAAATTGAGTGAGATTGTGTATTGGTTTGTTATTATTGATGCACTGTGGACACTGTCGCTACTGCGAAAATCGGCGCCGGCTGAACAGAAGATTCGCCACCGTGCGTTATTTATCCCACGGGAGGGAAAGGAAACGCTCAGAGTAAACCTAACGCAAAACGGGAAAGGAATGGTCATCGCAACCAAATCCTGGATTCGGGAGTCGGTTACGCAAGGGGAAGGTATTAACACCCCTCACGTCCGTCGTACTCGACGGGATCCACGCTTGTTTTCGGGTATGGATTGTTATTCTATCTACTCTACAGGTCAGGGGTTAAAAGAAAAGAAAATGACTCGGCAAAGTATCGCACTTTATGCCTACGTATTCCCGTCTGGAACGAGAAATCAGAGTCAACGTAGTTCGCCTACCTACGGGAAAGGAGGGGAAGGTTGCTCGCTAGGATATCGCATCCTATGCCTACGTACTTTCATACGGCATGAAAGATCAGAGCAAACGTAGTTCGGGCCACGTACGACACAGGTCTGTCTTGATTGCTTTTATTCCTTCTGAAAAAGGGTTTTTCTGATTAACAGTCCAAGCGTACAAAAATGACGTTTTGATGAGTTCACATTCCTTTACGGAAGAAGTGTCTTTTATTGTGTTTGAAATCTTATTGTGTTTTTCTGTTTGTTTTTGAGAAAGAAGAGACAGAACTGTAACCTATGGTTGCAAAGGGAATCAAACTAACCTAATGTTATCATGCATGGGTTAAGACCTAATGTCTATCATGCTCCTCTCTTGCGCAGATAGAAACAGAGATCCCAAGGGAATAGACGGAAACAGAAACAATAGCATATATACAATAAAGCAGTAAAATGCATGGATGCAGCAATACAAGCGAGGCAAGGGAGTACCACTCAACCTCGAACCTAGAAAACAATAGGCAAAAGTGAAAAGCATTCACTTTCAACCCAACAGGTTAAACAGCAAACAATACAGTCAGGGAAAACCAAACAATACATCAGAAATGAATAACAGCTAAAAAGAATAAACAGCCACAGCAGCTCTACATCAACATCTGTCTTCAAGTCATCTCCGAACAGCTACAAGCTTCAAGCAATCCTCAGTCTTTATCTTCACAGCCTTCCAGCAAGGTCTTGGTCATCAGTATTCAATCTGCAATGGCTTTTCTTCAAGTCTCAAACTCCAAGATGAGTATCAGTCAACAAGATGAAATAAATGTTAAACAGTCAAATGCCTACCAAGGGTGGCTCATTAACTATTAACATTATACAGACAATTTCCTCTCACAAGTTCTATCTTTCAAATACATTCACTGATCCTTCCAAAGGAAGGAGGTGGATATTTGAAAGAGACTTTGAATCATAGAGAAAGGATGGAGGCAGACAAGGCCTTCCATGTTTGTGAATCAAGCTTTCTACTCTAGAGCTCTGCCTAGCTCCTAAATCCTATACTCCTCAACAGCTGCCAGCCAGATACTCCTCATCAACCCTAGAAGTTGGTCTTCAATCTCTTGATCTCCAATGGACTTCATCATCAAAGGTCTTCAGCTCTCCCAATCCCCAAGCAATCCCAATACCCCACACAGACAAATGAAATAACCCTAGAGAGGGCACACCACACAGTCAGACAAATATAAGCAATATACTAATAGCAGTAGAGGAATCCTAATATTTTCTAAGGGATCTATTATCTACCCATAACCCCTATATTCCCATACCCCAAAGATTCAATCTACAACTCCTAAGGGAAATGATTTAATTCACCTATGTTATCTCCTAAACCCTAGTTTTGATCACACTAATCACACCTAAACAAATCACCTAAAAATTAATCCTAAAATTGTGAATTAAATTTTATGTACAAGATAAAGGTCTAAGCTAATCAACCTTAAAAGAATGGGTCAAAAATGTTAAAGTATCTAATCAAACTAAAATTAACAAATTCATGCATTAAACTAAACATTATTCAAACCTATTTAAAAGAAAAATATGCTAAAAATATAAAAATGAAATTAAATTGGAATTTTTTTTTTAATGATATTTTTCTTGACAAAAATATGAACAATATGCAAAAAGAACCAATTAAAATCATGCATTTTTCAATTATTTACGATTTTTCAAAGAATTAAAAAAATATGAAAGGAATTAATGTGAATTAAATGGAAAGGGGTGCAGAAATTAATGAAAATCAGTTAAAAGAAAAGGATGGGCCCAGACTGGGGGGCGCGCATAGCAAGCGCGTCTGGGCCCAATACAATCAGAAAATATGACAAAAAATTAAAAGGATGTAAACGGTGCGAATAGTAAAGATTTTAGTTCATTATTGGTTTGGGCCTGCGAACGGGGGTGGGATTAGCAAGGAAATTTGAGCCCATCAGATTGGGTTTTAGTGAAACGGCGCGTTTCACCTTTTGAATCTCCCTCCGTTTTCAGTTTTAAATCCTGGCCATCAGATTACATCCCAAGTCAAGGTCAAACGCATGATCGTGTGGCTCTCGCTTCGTCTTCAACCTTAAAAACCCTAGGGTTTCAGAAATTCTTCCTCCATGCACGCACCTTCCACAGCTCGGTTCTCCCTCAATTCTCCATGAATTCACACGCTATAAAAACCAAAAACACTCCATTCTCTTCCCTCTACACAGCCATGCCATAATCTTCTTCTAAAACTCACTCAAGAAACAAACCCGATAGGTATAAAGCACTGATGCCACCATTTTCACCTGAGATCAATCTTGCCAAACCTTGCTAATTTTTACCCTAGCATGATCTACATCTTATGCTGATTACTCTAAGCTATTTATCCATGATTATCGTGCATTATCCTTGATGTTCTAAGCTCCAACAGTTTTGGTACACCATTGATAACCTCCATGAAACTTCTCCAAACTTTGTGAAATCAATCCTCTAACCTATCCTAACAGTTCTATACTAACAATTCTCTATGATTCTAACTAAATCATGCAATTCGAAGAGGAAAATAACCTGGTGTAAATGATGAAAACAGGTGCTAAAATCCTTGGATCTGATGCTTGTAATGAGTGGAAATTGATCAGTGAACTTGATTCTGAGTTCTGTATGCAATGAATCTTGTCCAAGCCTCTTGAATCTTGCAATTCCAACTTTCTTGCTCCTTGGATGATGGTATTGGTTAGCACGAGTTCTTATCCAATTCTACCAAATTCTGATGGAAATGTGATCTATGGAAGATGTTGATGATGATCAAATCAAGAAAAGTTGAAATTGATGGAGATTTTATGGAGTTTGAAGTGATTTTGCAAATTGGAAGAATGATGTGAAACTTGGTATCATGCACAAAATGAATCACCAACCATGGCATGAAGCCACTCAATGCAATATATAGATTTCATTGGAAAGTCCTAGAACCTTGGAGAAACTTCCCATGCACACTTTCCCTTGGATTTGGATTATGTAACTTCTTTTGTAAGTAACCAAGCATATCTTTCAATTCTTGAACCAAAATCAAAAATCCACTTTTGCCAATGTTCTTAAAACATTTTTTCCAATCAAAATGACCTATAATTTCACCCCATTTGGCCAAATTATGAAAAATCTCAATTTTAGGTCATTTTTCATTCATTAAATTCACCAATTTTGAAACCTTAAGCTATGAGCCTTTCCAATCTTTCATGGTCACTTTTATAGACTCAAAATGTCATTTGGAACAAGTTTGATGTTGTGAAGTTTTTCACTTGAAGCTTCCTTGTATGAGTTTTGGGCATAGGCTTGAAATGACCTGTAATTCTCAGATGACCAAAATAGCCTTTGCTTGCCAAGACCATACGTAGAGTTCCACAAATCATATGAAGGCATACCATACCATTATAGAAATCTAAGACAATGAGGAACAACTCTTATGTTTACCAGAAATTCATTTGAAATCTCCTTGAGGGGTAAAAATTGCTTGGAAGACAAGTAACTTTCACAGACAAAATTTCAGATACCTCAGATGACCTGTAACTTGCATGGACCATAACTTGAGTTATATAAATCTCCTTGATGTCTTCCACCACTCAAATTAAAGGTCTTGAGATACTCTACAATTTTCATGTTGACCAAGAATCCATTTGAAGCTTGAATTTTGACTTATCTTGCTTGGAAATTTGACCTAAACTAGGGGATTTTACACAGAAACCCTAATTTAGAAACCCCTCTTCTCCTTGACTTATCTTGGTTTCTTCTTGACATATCACCATATCCTTATCTACATGTCAAATTATGAACCCCACATCTCTCCAATAGACCTTAATGCCTTTCAACCAATCCTTTGACCTAGAGTTGACCCAGGGTTGACCCAGATGAAACCCTAGTTGACTGTCTTCAACTGCAGCTCTTGCAATCATATTAATGACTTGTCTCCTTCTCCAAATGACTTTCTAAGTCTCCCATGATGTCTAGATACTCTCCATGCTCAATTCACAGCTCACAACTTCTTTGATAATCTTCAGATACCCTCAGATAGGAGATAGATTCACTGCTTGATCCAACTGACTTCTTAGACTCCAATTTCTTTCTAATGGCTTGGATGAGATTCAATTAGAATAATAACCTCTTGATGGGTTCATAGAGATGAGAATAGTACTTGGCCCCTTGTTGGATGACTTGTTGTGCTATGCTATGCAGATGATTATACTATGTACATGACTCTATATGCAAATGCTAATGCAATTGAACCATAAACCAGGTGAGATAGGTTGAGCAAATTTTAGGGTGCAACAGACACCACTTCGCCGGAGAAGACGGTGGCGCTGCAGCTCAGGCCACCATCTGGGAAATTCCCTCCATCTGATTTGAATTTGGGGACGATGCATGAGAGCCATTGGATGAGTGCTTGACCTTTGACTCGGACTAGGAATGGATGGCCACGATTTGAAGAAAATTATGAAGAGAGATTGAGAAGTGAAATGCAACGTTTCATTTAATTGTTGTTTTAGGCTTAAGGACCCAGTTGCTATCCACACCCCCGTTTTGGCCCAAATCCTGGATTGAACTGGAAATATTTGCTATTCAGCACGCTGATCTTGTTATTTTCTTTTGTTTTTTCTTTATTTTTCATCATTTCATATAGTTTGAAATTAATTCATAATAAATAGAAAAATAACTCAATTTGATCCAGGTTTTTTCCCCTGACTCATGAATGAGTCTAGAATTTTAGGAAATTAAGAGATTAGGAATTCATGCATTTGTTATTTTAATTGCATTTTTTGTATTTTAATTGATATTAATTTCATTATGGTTGATACCTTGATTTGTAAATTTTAGTATGATCGTTTGGTGATGATTTTTGAGATGATTTTTTGTGTGTAGTTAGTCTAGACATGTATGCTCCCATAGTATTTTTCTCACATTTTTGTGATGAAATTAGGTGTGGTTTTTAGATTGAAACTTTAGGTGCTCTAGTTTTAGGGTTTAACCTTGATGCCCCATAGTTTAGGGTTTAATTCTAGGACTTATTGGATGATTTGATCTCTGGAATTAACATGATAGAGTCATGATTGACTTAGGTTCCCATAGTTATTTTTGTAGGATTTTACAATTGGTTTTAGTATTTTAGTTGGAATTAACTTTAGTACTAGGCTTTAGGTGATCCTAACTTGCTAACTCATCTAGAAGGACTTCATTAGTTCCCTTAGAGTAGGGTGTTGCTTCTCTTGATCTTGGATGATGATGAAGGCATGTGTGGGCTGTTGTGGAATGCATGATGGAGCTTGGACTTGAAGTTTTCTCTTCCTTTGGTGTAGTTTGTTTAGGGTTAAGGATTAGGGTTTTTAGGGAGATCTCTTAGAATAGATTTTCTTCCTTCATGAAACATGGAAGGTGTTGATCACTTCCATCCCTCCCTATGATGTAAGGTCCCATTGTGAAGGCCTCATCTCTCCTTTGGTAGGATGATGTGCTCCTCACAAAGTGGTAGAACCTTTGAGGGTTCCTTTCCTTGATGGTGGAGTGCTTAGAGGTGACCTTTGGTCTTCACTTTGCTCACCACTATCCACACCTTGCTCTTGATAGATGAATTTTTCTCCCTTTCTAGAGGATGGAGTTCCTTGCTAGAAGATGGAAGATGCTAGAGGTTGCACTTCCCTGTGTTTGAAGACTGCCCTTGGAGCTGAGGCTTGAAGACCCAGAAGAACAAGTTGACACTTGTGAAGAAGATCAAATTCAGATTGAAGAAAGAGCAGAAGCTTGAAGTTGGAGGACAAGTTGATACTTGTACTAGATGAATTGATAGCTTGAAGAAGCAAGTTGACACTTGCTATTGAAGGAGAAAAGCCTTGAAGAGCAATTACAGATTGAGGACTGAGTTGTTGTGGCTTGTTTGATTTGCTTGATGCATTAGAATAAGTTCATGATTAGATTGTGTTAAGCTAGGAGCATGATTGCACTAGAGGTTGAGTTGCTCTCTCTGCTTGTATTTTTACTGTATGGCTTTGCTTGCGGGTATTCGGTAGAGCCTTGCTCTCTTGCCTATGCGGTTTGTGATTTGCTTGATGGCATTTTATTTTATCTTTCCCTGTATGATTGCAGTTGTTCATATCTGGCTTGAGGTTGAGATGAGCTTGTGGAGGCTGATGCCCCACACACATTTCCTCCTTCACTTGCATTGCATGCATTTTACAGTCGTTTACTGTTTACTGTTTAAGCTGATGCTTTATCTGTTTTTGTTTATCATTGACATGATCCCCTAGGAATCTCACTTCCTTTGATAAGGAAGTGATGATTAGAACTTTAGGTTGAAACCTATGCATGATAACTTCTAGGAGTTCCCTGTTTCAAACCTCAACTATAGGATGAATCCTTGGCATGACAACATTAGGACTTGATAGTCTCCCCGTAGTTGTCCCTCTCTCTTCTCATCTCAAACAAACAGTAAAAAACGTAATAAAGGCAAGTTAGTATAAGCGCGTTACGAGCCTTAAGCTACTTGGGAATGATAATTGGGCGGCCTCCTCTAGATCATCTAGAATGTTTAGTATACGTCCCTTGGACGATATGCGACGCATTCGTTCCCAGGTCATAGTCTCTAGTGCTGTGCAAACTACAGACAACTAAAAAACAGTTCTTCTATAATAAAGACAGAAAACAAACTTCAACCTTTTTGCCCCATGGGCCCATAAGTCAAAGGAAGCTTTTCTGAAGAAAAGAGTGTCGTTAACTCCCAGTTCTACCGCAAACGGTAACGCCTAAGTCTCCAAAGGTCGAGCTGCGTACGCCAAACTGCTGGAATTGTTTGTTAACCCTACTCAAAAAACAGATGAATCTGACCCCCTGTAATCCGTATTAGCCCGAACTACGTAAGCTCTGATCTCTCATACCTGTTGAGGGTACGTAGGCACAATACTGACGTATTGGCGAGCCACCTTCCCCGTAACCCGTAGTTAGTTGAACTACGTTGACTCTGATTTCTCATTCTCTGATGAGAATACGTAGGCATAAAGTGTGACGCTTTGCCGAATCATTTTCTTTTCTTTTTAGACCAGCCTTGATAGATAGATAGTAAATAAACCCGTCAGATAAACACAACAAGCGTGGATCCCATTGAGTACGATGGACGTGAGGGGTGCTAATACCTTCCCCTTGCGCAACCGACTCCCGAACCCAGACAATGGTTGCGATGACCTTGTCTTATACCTTTTCGTCAGGTTTTTCCGATCGTTTCCTTTCCCGTTCCAAGGGATAAATAACGAAAGGTGGCGACTCTTCTGTTTTGCCGGCACCTTATTTTCGCGGAAGCGACAACTGTCACACAACAATAAGCAACCAAATAGATATAATACATATAAAATGTCATATTGAGAATATTTATCATGCAATACAACTTTTAAACACGATACATTAGAGAGAGAGAGAGAGAGAGAGAGAGAGAGAGAGAGAGAGAGAGAGAGAGAGAGAAGAGGAATAACATCACCTCAAAACCAAGGATAGCTTGATGACTTATACAATTGTACTTATAAAAACCTTAAATTGTTAGATGTACGAGAATATAATCATAAATGAATAAACTGATGAACAAGTAATATTATGATACACGATCCGAAATATCGAGAATACCAAGTTCTCGTCGGATATGAAAGAAAGGTTCAATTGCTAGCGGCTTTGTGAAGATGTCCGCTAGTTGATTTTTAGTATCAACATGTTCAAAAATAACATCCCCTTTCTCTACATGATCCCTAAGAAAATGGTGTCGAATTTCGATATGTTTGGTGCGTGAGTGCAATACCGGATTTTTTGTAAGATTAATGGCACTTGTGTTGTCACAATGTCGCTACTGCGAAAATCGGCGCCGGCTATGACAGAAGAGTCGCCACCGTGCGTTATTTATCCCAAAGGAGGGAAAGGAAACACTCAGAGAAAACCTAAAGAAAAGAGGGAAATGGAATGGCCATCGCAACCAAGACTTGGATTCGGGAGTCGATTACGCAAGAGGAAGGTATTAGCACCCCTCACGTCCACCGTACTCGACGGGATCCACGCTTGTTTTCTAGTACGGATTGTTATTCTATCTACTCTACAGGTCTGGGTTAAAAAGAAAATAAAATGACTCGGCAAAGTATCGCACTTTATGCCTACGTATTCCCGTCTGGAACGAGAAATCAGAATCAACGTAGTTCGCCTACCTACGGGTTAAGGGGGAAAGGTTGCTCGCTAGGATACGGCATCCTATGCCTACGTACTTTCATACATCATGAGGGTTGAAAAGGGAATAAAAACTAACCTAATGTTGTCATGCATGGATAAGAATCCTAATGTCTATCATAATTCCCTCCTGCACAGAGGAAGTCAGAGATCCTAGGGGATAAACAGAACAGAAAGCAAGCAAATGCAGTAGAATGCATACAATGCAGCAATACAAGCGAGGCAAGGGAGTCCCACTCAACCTCGAACCTGGGAAAATAGCAGGCGAAATGAAACAGTATTCACTTCAAGCCTAAGGGGGCAAGTTGTACAAGCCAACAATCAATACAAAAAAAGGAATAAAACCCAACATCAGCTCTGACAGCAACACCAGCTCCTACAGTAAGCAGCTCAAACAGCAAAAAAAAGTTGACAGTAACACCTTCAAGTAAGACCCCATCTTCACTCTTCAAGGCTCCCCAAGATTTAGATAAGCTCCTGTCTCCAAAAATCTCCAAGCTCTAGCAAGCACTGAACTCCAACAAGTAGACAGCTTCAAACAGCAGCAAAACCCTAGCTTCAACAGATAACTATCTTTGACAGGCACAAGCTTTATCTTTATCAATCTTCAATGGACTTCATATCTTCAATAGGCTTCCATCTTCAATGCACTCACTCCAGAAGAGAATCAATTATCAGATTAAGTTGAAATGCTAAACAACTTATTGACAACCAAAGGAAGCCTATAAGCACTTAGCATTGTAGGGGAAAGGTTCCCTCAAAGTTCTACTTCTAAAGTATGTCACTTATCCCTCCAAAGGAGGGATGTGAATACCCTAAAAGGACTTTTTGTCATAGGGAGGAATAGAAGCACAAGATGCTTTCTATGTTTGCAAGAAGAAATCAGTCTAATCTAGAGCTCTTCCTACATTTCCTATCTCCTAAGCCACTTCAAGGGGAAGAATCTTCATGCTCCAAGATCCATACTTTGTCTCCAATCATCTCCAATGTCTTCATAAGCTCCAACAAGCAAAGCCCAAGCCCCAAGCCCAATTGAAATAGCCCAAACCAAACAAACAAGCAAAATGCCCAAGAGGGAAAACACACAATCACCACTCAAATTGCAAAAATCAAGTAAAATAGTAATACTCATTATGAAATCCTAGATTAATTTCTAAGGGAACCTAAATATATACCCTATACCCCATATAAACCCCAAGGCCTAAATCAAACCCTAGGTCCCCAAACTATGCCCTAAACTACACCTAAGTGTTGTGAAACCCTAATTCTAATACCTCTTCTATCTACCTCTCAAACTAATCTAAGTTTATTCACAAAAATATGAAAAAAATCCTAAGGGTACATACTTCCCTAATATAATCAACCTCACAAGAATCAATCTAAAATCATGCACCAATCTCTCATACTAAATTCAGAAAAATGAAGTATCAAACAAATGTAAAATAAAAGCAATAAAATTGTAAAATATACCAAAAAATATAAAATGCATGAAATTAATATTTTTTAGTTTCATAATTTTCTAGAGGTCCTAAGGGAACTAGGGAAAAAAATCCCATCCTAAAATGATTATTTTTCAAATTGTTATGAATTAATTTCTAACCCTAGGTAAAACATGAAAATAAAAGAAAATCAACTAAAAAATAGCAAACTGGTGTGGTGAATAGCAATATTCCCTAGTTATTTTCCATACTGGGCCCAGTAGGGGGGGGGGGGTAAGCAGCAAAAAAACAATAACACTGGGCCAAGCCCACCAGCAACACACACACACACGGGGAAGAGGGGGGGTGCGATGAGAAAAACGGAGGGAGAGCTAGCGAAACACACTCTGGGCCTGAAGCCCGCAATCACTCAAACACCCATGGCCCTCTCAATACTACCGGGAAAAAATCCTAACCCTCTCAAAACTTCCTCACCATTGTTTACTAAACCATGTGCCGCTCCCATCATCTCCCAGACTTCTCTCTCGTCACAAACTCTCAGCTCAAGCTACCCTTCCCTGACCTCCATCTCACAAAAGCCCTCTCGTCAATCTCTGCTCGTATCTTACTACCACCTAGTTTCTCAACTAACAACAAATAAGATACCAAACTAACAAGTTCAAAGCAAGAACCTGGAAACGCTACGAAGATGATGAGTACTGGAGGCGTTGATAAGCGAAGCTTACGAAGAGCTTGACGGACCCACTTCTGGAGAACTCTTTATCGATGCTTGAAGATCCACAACGTTGATGGAGCTCGTGTGATGAACGGATGAAGATTAGCAAACCGAATGATGAACGAAGACGATCTTGACGTTCTGAGGATCTTGACGCGCGATGAAGCTGACTTGATGATGTTCTTGAAGATCCACAAATATTCTTGATCGGACGAAGAATACGATGAATATTCTTGAACTGCTGAAATCTGGAGATGAAGAACGATGAAGATCGTTAAACGAAAGGCGGATGATCTGCGTTTGGATCTTGAAGGGGAAGAAAAAAATCCGTTGAAGGTGTTGAAATCCTGGAGATTTGAGATGAACGAGTGATGAAGTTCTTGGTAATTTGCAGTTTCCGGTAGTTCTGATGAATTTTCCGGTGAATCCTTGAAGAAACACAGATGAAGATTGAATGAATTTCTAGGAATTTTGCAGTTTCCGATGAACTAACGATCTCCGGCGGTCAATTGCGGTGGAGGATGATTTCTCCGGCGATTCCTCCGGCGGTTTGCATGGCCGGCGGTGAGGCTAGGACAGTGGAAAGCTACGTGGCCAGCATGCAGTCAGAGTGGTGGTGGTGAGGACGCGTGGCTGAGGGAGAGAAAGAGGGGGTGACGCGTGGGAGAGAGAGAGTAAGTGGAATACTGAGCTGTCAAGGAGAGAATGAGGTGGCCAAAAAAACTTAACACGCATGGCATTGAATTTAAAGGACATGTGGCACCGAAAATGGACTCTGGGCCCCCAAAAACAGACAAATGGCCCACTACTGATGAATGGACTTAGTGAAATGATTAAATGTGATTAATGGATGGTTAAGGAACTAATTAAGTGGCTAAGCAGACTTAATAATAAAAACGAAAATGATGATTAATATGCTAATTAACTAATGAAAATGATTAATGACTATCTAATTAAAACTATTAATAAAGCTATACACTTAAAATCTGACTAAAATCTATATTAAAAATTTATTAAAATCTATTAACACCTATATTAAAATCTATTAAAAGGAAAATGAGGGTCTATTATTCTAAAAACTATATTAATAAACCTATTAAATTTTATAAACTCTAATAAATCTATACTAAAAATCTATTAAACTCTATATTAAAAAAAAACTATTAAAATCTACACTATACTATATTATTTTATTTAAAAAGAAGAATTATTATCTAAAATACTAATAAAACCTATTCAATATCTAGAAGATTTTATAAAATTCTAAAAAAGTGCTATTAAAGCAATTAAACTCAATAAAAGAGAAAGAGAGACCCAATCGAAATAAACGGTAAACCCGGACACCAAAATATCCTCCAAAAACAACAGTGTAAGTTGAAAATACCGGGAAGCGCGATTTCCCCTAAATGAAACTCCGATCATCCCAACTGGTCTGAAACGTCCGAGATGTGAAACCAGGGCTATGATCCCGATAACATCAATATGATTGAAACAATGCAAGGTATGCGGTATGCGAATGCGAATGCAAAATGAGCCGAAACATATACCAGATGTGGGAACCGGTTGGCCAAATTTTGGGGTGCAACAGCTGCCCCTATTCAAGCGGCTTGGACCTGAAGGGTTGAAGAGCAAACGACTTTCAAACATTCAAAGGTAGAAGACGGTTTAATACCAAATAAACCCGGAAATTTGCCAACCGCAGAAATAAACTGCACACTTGCTTGGGGAAAAGTATCCAAAGAACTAAGTCTGGTTGTTACGACAACAACTGATCAATCACCTGATACAAATCCGATTTCAACATTAACCGCCTGTGCAACTCCCCAGGCCTTGAACTCCCTCTTGTCAAAACTCCCCGCCTTTTGTCCACGTTAAAACTCCGCCGTCTGTTAATACGGAGAAAACAAATTAGAGACCATGTTGGGGATCATTTTCATCAACCCGGAAAAGATTCTATCATCGCGGGGATAGAACTTTGTCCATGTTAGGACTCTACATTCCGTCAACACAAAAAAATCCCGACGACTTCGCTGGGGAAAAATTTTTGTTTAATCACAGGGAACTCATCTGCCTATCCCTACAGGCACATCATCTGTCTAAACACAGGAAACCCCATCTGTCTACTTCATACGGGAAAAGTCATCTGCCTGATTACAGGAAACTTCACCCGCCTGCTTCATACGGGAAAAGTCCATCTGCCTGAACACAGGAAAGTTCATCTGCCTGCTCCATACAGGAAAAGTCCATCTGCCTGAACACAGGAAAGTTCATCCGCCTGCTCCATATGGGAAAATTATCTGATACCATTTCTCTGCCTACCTCTGCAGTAGCTAACTCCGTTGGTCCCAACCCACAAACGACTTTGAGGAGGACTCTAATGGGGATAGCAACACGAGAAAATTACGGCGACTTCCTTGGGGAAAATACTTTTGTCAAATATTGGAACACAACTCACATACTCTGTCTATCACGGGAGAATCATCTATCTGGATAACGGAAAGTTCATCCGCCTGCTTCATACGAGAAATTCCATCTGCCTGATTCATACAGGAAAAGGTTCATCCGCCTGCTTCATACGGGCAAACACATCTACCTGATTCTTATAGGAAAGTTCATCCGCCTGCTTCATACGGGAAAATTCATCTGCCTGATTCTTACAGGAACATTCATCCGCCTGCTTCATACAGGAAAACTCATCTACCTGATTCTTATAAGAAAGTTCATTCGCCTGCTTTATACGGGAAAACACATCTACCTGATTCTTATAGGAAAGTTCATCCGCCTGCTTCATACGGGAAAACTAACTCGGATATAGCTTCTTTGCCTATTCTTTGCAGTAGCTAACTTCACTGGGGATATTCTGAAAATAACTGCCTGACACCCGTTTCAACAACAAGTGACCACTTCTGAAGTTTTGATTTATGAAACCCTGAAATGCTGCCGCGACAGCAAACCTGAAGAAAACACTCCGCTGGTCGGATAAGAGAAACTTCAGCCAGTAACTCTGTGGGGAATAACAACAAGGACTGCATCATCACATGTCTCACGGCGAGACTTCGAATATCTGGAAATAGATCTGAGCCGTAACTTCATACTCCTGCTGAGAAACACACCTGAAAGCAAAAGGTTAACCAACCTGATTTATGTTTCAAAATGCGTATGTTTGGCAATGGTGCAATGCTCCATACGGCATGGAAATGCTACGCGTTTTTTTGGGTAGATGCAAATATGATAATATATGCAAATGCAAATACAGGTTTAGGCTGCTGGGGAAGGCTCTGACACGCTTGCTTCAACACGGCTATTAAGGACAAATACCGCCCTGTTGGGGATGAACGGGTATCACAAAGCATTCCGGAAAAATAAATGCTGGAAACACAATCAACTCTGCCGAGGAGAGATTAAACATCGATTTCCACTGGGAGGAAAGAACAACACCTGCTGGGAATATTAACTCAGCTGGGGGAAGAAGCGACCCTTCTGGAAGACAACTGTCTGGGTACAGTTTACAAACTCGGAACTACCACTCCGCTGGGGATAATCATACTGACGAAAGCATGATGACCTGTGGGGAGAAATAAAACTATCTTCGGTGGGGATAACCCTTCTGCACTTACTATCTTGGTTATACGCCGTGGAAATCCTCCCAGCTGGGGATTGAACGCGCACCTACTCGATTCTCTGGGGAGCATAACCTCTGCATGGGACACTGATCTTGTCTTGCTGGGGATATCCTGTGGACATCTTCCATGAGGGTACTCTTCTGGGGAAAATGATTCCCTCCTTCGGTAAAGGATAACATCGTCTCAACCTCTGGGGATGAGGTGCGACCTGCTGGGAAATAGCGTCAAGTAGGGTCAAGTCCTTCATCCAAAGCCTCTGGCTGGGGGATACAATTTTCTGACTGTCTGCTCCAAGGGTGAGAACCCTGCAAAACACAAACGAGACAAAACAAATCTATACAACCAAATCTATTCGGGTTAGCATCCGCGACATTACTTCAGTCAATTCGAAGTTTTAGCAATTATTGGCAAGGTCCAACAAGATTATGCAAGTGCAAGTTTATCAAAAACATCGGCGTCTTCCACATACAAAACAGTAAAGCGCGAACATCAAATACTGAATAACATGTTTTATTGATTGAGCCTGTAAATAGGCGAAGCTTTGTACATCGGATGCAACTCCTGAAAAGAGGAAGTTACGCACACACACATACATATATGCACAAAAAGCATAAAAGGTACAAAACAATATTTGTATACATGTCGGCAACGTGGTGCAAACAAACATCATGAGCTGATCCTCCTATGACTCGCCTGACTCTGACGCTTTCCCGGTATTCAATTTTCGGAAGATATTGTGTTGGATAAACGAACCCTCAGGTACTCCCAAACCACTAAGCAATGCTGTATCAAATCCGGCCCGCAGTCATTTGCTTTTTCAATCCCTAACTTTTGCGTGAACCGCCCTTTGCGGGTTTTCGATTCACCGGGATACCCTTTTTTGCCGAAGTCGCCCTTTGCAGGTTTTCAACTTCGCGGGTGTACATCTTTTCAATTTTATCCCTAACTTTTGCCTGAACCTTTTATTCATTTTTTACGGTTCGCCAGGATGCCCCATTTTTGCCTGGACTCTCTTTTTATTGTCCAGCGGGTCACTTTCAAGCAAAGTATTTTTTAACTGCGTCCGAATTCACAGGAGACGTAAAGTCTTCACCGTCCATGGTAGATAGTAGCAAGGCTCCTCTAGAGAAGACTTTTCTGACAATGTAGGGACCTTCATAATTAGGAGTCCACTTGCCCCTGTGGTCTGTTTGTGATGGGAGAATCTTTTTCAAAACAAGATCGCCCGTCTGAAAGCTTCGAGGGTGTACCTTCTTGTCGTAAGCTTTCTTCATCCGGCTCTGATATAACCGACCGTATGCGACAGAAGCTAGCCTCTTCTCATCCATTAAACTGAGCTGATTCAGTCTATCCTTAACCCATTCTGCCTCGTCAAGTTGGACATCTCGTAAAACCCTCAAGGAAGGAATCTCCACCTCCAACGGTAACACTGCCTCCATCCCATATACTAATGAAAAAGGGGTTGCCCCGGTTGATGTGCGTACCGTCGTACGATAACCGTGCAAAGCGAAAGGTAGCATCTCGTGCCAGTCCTTGTACGTCACAACCATCTTCTGGACAATCTTCTTTATATTCTTATTGGCCGCTTCAACAACACCATTCATCTTGGGCCGATAAGGAGAAGAATTATGATGTTCAATCTTAAAATTCTGACACATCTCTTTCATCATTTTGTTATTCAAATTTAAACCGTTGTCGGTGATAATCCGCTCAGGGATTTCATATCTGCAGATAATATCTCGTTTGATAAATCTGGCCACCACTTGTTTGGTCACATTGGCATATGATGCTGCTTCCACCCATTTGGTGAAGTAATCAATTGCCACCAAGATGAACCTGTGTCCATTTGATGTCGTAGGCTTAATCTTGCCAATCATATCGATTACCCACATTGAGAAAGGCCACGGCGATGACATCACATTCATGGGACTCGGAGGCACATGGATCTTATCCGCATAAATCTGGCATTTATGACACCTCTTGGCAAACTTGAAACAGTCTGTTTCCATAGTTAGCCAATAATAACCTGCCCGCAGCAATTTTCTCGTCATAGCATGCCCACCAGCATGTGTACCAAATGTACCCTCATGTATCTCTTCCATAAGCAACTTCGCCTCTTTCTCATATACACAACGTAGCAACACCAAGTCGTGGTTTCTTTTGTATAGGACACCGTCAGGATTCAGATAGAAATTGCCAACCAATCTCCTGAGAGTCTCCTGATCTCGACTGGATGCCCCAGCCGGATACTCCTTGTTCTTCAGGAAAATCTGGATGTCAAAGTACCAGGGTTTACCATCGGGAGCCTCGTCAATGGCAAATATGAATGCAGGTCTATCGAGCCGAGAGATAACAATCTGGGGAGCCTCGTTCCAGAAGTTAACTTTATACATTGAAGACAATGTCGCCAGGGCGTCAGCCATTTGATTTTCTGCTCGCGGCACATGATGCAATTCCACCTTGTCAAAGAAAGGCAACAATCTCCGTGCATAGTTCATATATGGTATCAAATTGGGCTTTCGTGTCTCCCATTCTCCTTTAATCTGATTCACCACTAGAGTTGAGTCTCCGTACACATCCAGATGCTTGATTCGTAAATCAATAGCTTCTTCCAGACCCATGATGCAAGCCTCATATTCAGCCTCATTATTGGCAACGGGAAAAGTCAATCGGGCAGTAAAGGGGATGTGAGACCCCTGAGGAGTAGTGATAATTGCACTTATTCCGCTACCATAGGAATTAACTGCTCCATCAAATATCAACTGCCATTTGGAACCCAACTCTGGTCCTTCGTCCGGCAACGGTTCTTCACAATCCTTCATTTTCAGGTACATGATATCCTCGTCAGGAAAATCAAACCTTATCGACTGATAATCCTCAACAGGCTGCTCCGCAAGGTACTCCGACAGAACGCTACCTTTAATGGCCTTTTGCGAGACATATTGGATATCGTATTCGGTTAACACCATCTGCCATCGGGCAATTCTTCCGGAGAGTGCTTGCTTTTCAAACACATATTTGATTGGATCCATCTTTGAAATTAGCATGGTTGTATGATTCAGCATGTATTGCCTCAAACGTTTGGCGGCCCAGGCTAGCGCGCTACACGTTTTCTTGAGCATTGAGTATCTAGACTCGCAGTCAGTAAACTTCTTACTCAAATAGTAGATCGCATGCTCTTTACGCCCGGTCTCGTCGTGTTGACCGAGAACACAACCCATACTTTCCTCAAGAACCGTCAAATACATAATCAAAGGTCTCCCGGCCACTGGGGGAATCAAAACAGGAGGTTCCTGCAAGTATTCTTTTATCTTGTCGAACGCCTTTTGACAACTTTCATTCCAGGTCAACACCTGATCCTTTTTCAACAACTTGAATAACGGCTCGCATGTCGCAGTTAAGTGAGATATGAACCGGGCGATATAGTTCAACCTCCCTAAAAACCCACACACTTCTTTTTCTGTTTTAGGCGTCAGCATTTCTTGTATTGCTTTTATTTTTGCAGGATCAACCTCTATTCCTTTTTCGCTCACGATAAACCCCAGCAGTTTACCCGATCTTACCCCGAAGGTGCACTTGTTAGGGTTCAGTCTCAATCTGAACTTCTTAAGCCTTTTGAACAGTTTCAGCAGATTAACCAAATGCTCCTCCTCCGTCTGGGATTTGGCAATCATATCATCAACATAAACCTCGATCTCTTTATGCATCATGTCATGAAAGAGAGTCGTCATATCACGTTGATATGTTGCCCCAACATTCTTCAACCCGAAGGGCATCACTTTGTAGCAAAATGTTCCCCAGGGAGTAATGAAGGTAGTCTTCTCCATGTCTTCTGGCGCCATTTTGATCTGATTATAGCCTGAGAAGCCGTCCATGAAGGAGAATATGGAGAACTGAGCAGTGTTATCAACCAGCACATCAATGTGAGGAAGCGGAAAGTCATCTTTCGGGCTCGCCCTATTCAAATCACGGTAGTCTACACACATTCGCACTTTACCGTCTTTCTTCGGCACTGGCACAATGTTAGCGACCCATGAGGGATATTTTGTAACAGCTAGGAAACCAGCATCCCACTGTTTTTGAACTTCTTCCTTGATCTTCACAGCCATGTCCGGTCTAGTTCTTCGGAGTTTCTGCTTAATATGCGGACATTCCTCTCGCAGTGGCAAACAGTGAACAACCATATCCGTATCCAACCCAGGCATATCCTTGTACGACCAAGCAAATATATCACTTTACTCTTTGAGCATCTCAATCAACCTTTGCTTGATGTCGCTCTGCAGCGCAGCCCCTATACGGATGTTTCTCACGACCTCTTCCGACCCCAAATTGATAATCTCAATGACTTCCTCGTGAGGCAGAATGATTCTTTCTTCTTATTTCAATAACCAGGTCAACTCTTCTGGCACGTCTCCATCTTCGACAACCTCTTCCTCAGCCTGAAATACTGGGTGCTCAAAGTCGAAGTGAGTCATGGGCGGTTCATAGATGTCATCTGAAATTGTAATCCTGCAAAGGAAATGGTTAATTGCTTCAAAACACAGACAAAGCAAATAACCACATTGCCATTTTATTGTTAAAAACAAAACAGGAAAAACAGGGATCACAACATTTGTATATGAAAAACGCCTTTATTTCATGATTAAACAATGTAATGTACATAACCAAATGGCCCTAAGCAAAATCACTATACCCCGGGTAGGACACAGGATTATTCAACAATTAAGAAAACAACTCATTACTGTTTAGTTGTCACAGGAACAGTTTCCCGGATAGACCAATTGCAGAGACTTTGTCCTGGCACGCTTGGCTTGATCCACGCGTCCATATCACAATCGCTATCTCCGTCCTCAGCATCGGAAATAGCGTTGATAGTCTCGAAGCTCACCCCGCTTGGCATAATCGTGACTGGTCCCTTGAACCTGAGCGCTCCTGAAGAGGATGTTGACGACGAAGGATGATACCCTAGCCCAAACTTGTCATTTTTCACGGGAATCTCCAATACCTGCCCCCAGCCCTTGGTTTTGCCTGCCTGCACTAGAGCCTGAGCCTCTTTGTATGATGACACTGCCACATCTGATATTTTGCTGGAATCCTGAGCTTTGTCTTTAATTCGCAACCCCTCGAAGGCTTGACAAGGTGTTTCGTGTATTTCACCGTCGACCTCGACATATTTGAACGAAGACAAATGGCTAACCAGAATATCTTCCTCTCCACAAACAGTGACGACACTATCCCCAACCATATACTTCAGCTTTTGGTGTAACGTGGATGTGACTGCCCCGACAGCATGGATCCATGGGCGCCCAAGAAGAAAACTATACGCTGGCTGGATGTCCATTATATAGAATTCAGTTTCAAATATTTTAGGCCCCACCTGCAACGGTAATGTTATTGATCCAAAAACCGACCTCCTCGTTCCATTGAACGCCCTCACCATGAAATCACTGGGCGTGTAGATAATCCCCCTGATATCCAACTTCATCATGGCTTTCTTCGGTAGCACATTCAGGGAAGATCCAGTGTCTACTAAAACATGGGACATGACCGTGCCCCGACATTCTACTGACACATGCAATGCCATATTGTGCTCTCGCCCTCTCGGAGTTAAATCAAAGTCTGTGAAGCCCAAACTGTGCCCCGCATTGACATGCGCCATCACCCCTTCTAACTGATTAACAGAAACTTCTTGAGGAACGAACGACGTATCTAGAATCTTCAGCAAAGCATTCCGATGGGCCTCTGAACATAACAACAATGATAGGATGGAAATTTTTGACGGTGTTTGCTGAAGGTGCTCAACGATTTTGTAATCACTTTTACGAATGAGCCTCATAAACTCCTCCACGTCCTTAAGCGACGTTTCCTTTTCATTCGACTGAGACGGACCACCCTCAGTTACCTTGGCTTTACCCTTGGCTAATCTTTCTGTCTCCACCTCAGGTGACGTGAAGATTCTTCCGCTTCTGGTCATACCCCCTGTTCCGACAACATTATCTACAACCCCAGCTGGTTGTCCATTGACTTCAATCTTCTCACCGTTGCAATATACCTCCAATCCGTAAGTCCACGACACTGCTTTAGTACTCTCAAAAGGAACTCGTCCTGCTTTGGTAATTGTGATCGTTGGCCGCCTGGCAGGCGCCGTTATCGTTATTGTTTTCCTCGGACTCATCACCGTCGCAACATTGTTCTGCTCATCACACAACGCCTCTACAGGCTTTTCAACCGCGGCTCGATCGAATTGCAAAGCACCTTCATCCATCATAGCCTGAATGCCCTGCTTCAACTCTTTACAACCCTCTGGCTGGGTCCAACAATCCAAGCAAAATTCATCACAACCCGGGAATACACCCCCTTTTAGAAACCTGCTTTTAATCTCACCCAACGGTGTCTTCAACTCATTGACATCCATCACTAGATTCAGATTCTCTTCTGTCAAGATGGCGTTTGCCCCATGATTGGGCATAGGCTGTTGTACGATATTTGGACCCACCTGTCCAAAGTTGATAGCTTTGCTATCCAACAAATCCTGAACTTTGTGTTTAAATGCCTGACAAGCTTCTACATCATGCCCGGGTGCCCCGGAATGGAATTCGCAATGCTTGTTGGCGTCATACCCATAAGGAAGGACCGACCCTGTAGGCGGTGCCAAAGTCCTCTTTTCAACCAAGTTCAACCCTAGCAGGGTCTGAAGGAGTTCTGCATACGTGGAAGGAGGTGCGTCGAACACTCTTTTTGGCCTCGTGTTCTGTACCCTTCTCTGACCAGGGTTCTGCCCTTGCTGCTGCGGTTGTTGTTGTTGTTGTTGTGGTTGCCTCTGTTGAGGAAGCGGGATAGTAACACTAGCTATCTGTTGCGGCTGAACATACTGATTTCTTCCTCTGCCCCTGCCCCTGCCACCAAACACGGCACTAGTATCGCCCTGTCGTCTACCACCAAATGCTTTTCTGGCACCTCCTGTTGAAGTAGACTCCCCTGCTTGGAACCTTCCAACTTTAATCCCGTTTTCGATCATCTCCCCCATAAGAATCAAATCTGAGAATCTGCTCAATGACACACTAAATAATTTTTCGTAGGACACCCCCGTAAATGTCCCAATGAACATGTCATTCATCTCTCTTTCAATTAAAGGAGGATGCACCCTCGCTGCCATATCGCGCCACCTTTGTGCATATTCTTTATAACTTTCCCCATTTTTCTGTGACAAACCCTACAATTGGACCCGGTTTGGCGCCAGATCGCTGTTATATTTGTAATGTGTCACGAAAGCATCAGTCAACTGCTTCCAAGTTTTAATCTGCGTGGGCTCCAGCCCCATATACCATTCAAGTGAAGGTCCTGACAAGCTATCCTGAAAGAAATGCATGAGCATCCTTTCATCATCTGAATACGCGGACATCCTCCTGTAGTAAGAGCGGACATGGACTTTAGGGCAGGTATCCCCTTTGTACTTGTCAAAAGTGGGAGCCTTGAATTTCAACGGCACCCTCAGCCCTGGTACCAAGCCTATTGTAGTCATATCCAAATCGGTGGAGTTCTGATTCACTACCCCCTTCATCTATTCTTCAAGCATTCTGATCCTCTGCACAGGATCAACAGGTCCTTCAAATCCTACGCCTCTTCCAGAAAAGGCGTCCTCCTGGCGGTCTTCGCCCCAATTCACATTTTCATTTCCATATCCGTCGTAACCTGTATTGCGACCAAACCCTTGCTGATTGATCATGGGACCTCGTCCCCCGTTATCGAAACCCTGGTTGACCCTAACAAGTCCAAACCCAGTGTTGACAAGAATCACCCCAGCACCATTCATAGTACCAAATCCACCATACCCCTGGTTAGCGTTACCAAAACCGTCGTAACCGAAACCCTGAGTGTTGAAGCCGAATTTCCCGTCCTGATTGACGTAATCAAATCTGTGATCATTGTAGCCGAAACCATTGTTGCCAAAACCATTACTGCCATTGTTGTTACCACCGCCTTGGTTGGCGTCCCCAAATCCAACATTATTAACAACAGTCTCATTTCCATTCCCTGTGTTGCCATTTCCAGCGTCGGCGCCGTTGTTTACAACCACAACAGGTGGGGTCACTACAGGTGGAACCACAGGCGTAGGGGGCCCATCCTCCGGAATAGTTTCAACGTGCATAGAATTGTGGTCATTGTTGCCATTCTCGTTAGTCCGCGTCAGCAGCGGCTGTACCAAAGTCTAGAGGCTCTCCTGGCCCTTAGAAATATTCTCCATTGCTTGCATGAACAGATTCAGCTTCTCATGGATTTCCTGCATCTCTACTTGGACTTGATCCATGATTCTCTTACAGTTGTTTCGGGTTTAGTAGCGGTGGACTCTTTGCTCGTCAATCCTGAAAAACCTGTGAGATGTAGGAAATAAGATATAAATTCAACAAATAAATGGCGATGCAAAAATGAATATGCAGATGCAATATGTGTCTGTGCGCTAGGGAGATCAACCCTTGATTCTAGTGCCAAAGTGCCAGTGTAGTGACAGTGATAGCAATAAGAAGCTTGAAATCCAATCATAGAAAACATCTCATATATTGCGGAAAAGCCCATCAAGTCAGGAATACAATATCCTGGAGTGTACAATAGGAAGGCATGACCTCAACCAACAATCCTGGTGATGGCCAGCACAATGCAAATAAAGCATACACATCAATACATGAGATAATCAAGTGCGACCATATGCCTGGTACTCCTCTAATAATCTCCTAGTCTTGGGATGGTTTGGCTGAGAAAGCAACCCTTCGACGAGCGAGTCTCTTTGCCTGATAACACGCTGGAGATCACCAATGGATTCCTCCCAAACACCTTCCCCAAAGCAATCTTCTAGCTTCCGCTTCTGGGACGCAGACTCTTTCTTGCGCTTGATAACTTTGTTCAAGGAATTCTGGACATCATACCTCCGCATAACCTCTTCTTCCAACCATTTCTGGCTAGCTTTCAACTGACCTTCCAGCTCAGAGATCTGCAGCTTCAGTTTGTCTTCTCTTTCCTTATTGCTGGTCAGCGTGGCATTCCAGGTTTTATTGAATGCAGAGATCTCCCGGTAGGCTATATTAAGTGCTTTCTTCTTAGACTCCAGCATATCATGAGAGCTCTTGAAGTCTATCCCCAAACGTTCACGCTTCTTTTGCTGTTCAGTCAGTTCCGTGCCTAGTTGATTCACCAGCTTCGTTTGCTGCTCGAAGGAATATACGACCTCATTCCTTTCGCTCCTGAGTTGCATTAGCTCTTCTTCCAGCTTCTCGTTGGCTTTCATCAGCTCTTCTTTCTCCTTCACAACCTGCTCGTATCTCTCAATAGACACAGTAGTTGGCTCCTCCATCACGGGGGAAGTAGGAGGTAATGCTGCAGGAAACGGCATCCGCACCTGCTTTGCTCTATCTTGGATCTAGACTTTGTACGGGGCGTAGGCTTGACAATCATTTTTACCCAACAATGGCTTACCCCTTCTGTTGATGTTTCTCCAAGCATGCCGAAGATTGGACAATAGTTCTCCCTTCAAATCACCTGTGAAGTACAGAGATTCCTGCACTTCCTCCTCTTTTGGCGGGTTTTTCAAAGCATACCCGAATTGCCTGATCAACAATGAAGGATTGTAGTTAACGCACCCTTTCCTCCCAATCAGAGGAACGTTAGGATATCCGGCGCAGCTGTAGATGATCACAGATCCCAGTAAATCCTTATTAAACCAGACAATGTCTTCTGAAGAAAGTCCCATCAGATGCTCAGACCAATCCACCGTATCTGCAGACTCAACGAAGATACCCTTCTTGGGCAGATGACTCTCAAACCACATATACAGTAAAGGCCCACAACAAGAGACGTTCTTGCCCCTCCTGTTCTCGTTCTTATAATGCAGTGAGTGATAGAAATCTCCAATCAAAGTAGGCACAGGATTGCCTGAAGCAAATATATAGAACACATCCAGATCAACGAAGTCAGGCAGGTTCGGGAACAGTACAATGCCATAGATACACAGAGCAAGAATAGCATTAAACACAGTCCAACATCCACTCTTGGCATACTCTTGTACTTTCCCAACCAAGAACTTGAGAGAAAAACCAGACACTCCATTCCACGAGGTTAACAGCAACTCTGAGGAGTCTAAATGCAAGGCAACAGCCAAATCCTCCAGTTTCGGCTCAGCATCCATATGAATGAAAGGTACCCTGTTCTGAATGGTCAACTCTAAGATCTCAGCGTATTCCTCCATGGTCGGAGCAAGAATGAAGTCAGGGAAAGTAAAACACCTCAGCGGAGGATCATAGAACTGCATTAGCGTGTACAATCCGTTACGCTCATACATGGATGGTTTATAAACCAATCTAAGTAATTTCCCGTAACTCTTCCTGAAGCTTCTCTTCACATCATCGTCAACTAGAGATATCAAACCAAGCAAAGAAGAAACATCCGGAGTAGGCAACTTGTACGCCACAGTCTTCTTCAGGGTATCCATAATATCAGTAGACAGAAATCCGGGCCACTAGAATCAGAGATATGAAAATGCACCTGCAGCACAGACACACGTTAATGATATGCAAAATGAGTATGCAACAATGCAATATGCAACATGCAACAGGGATCAACTGATATATTGCTGAAGAGATCCATCCACAATATCTGTCTCAACAGTCCCACAATACTGCTCAAACCTGGTCTCAACAGACCCATAACAATGCTCCACTTTTGCCTCAACAGGCTCAAAACAATGCTCCAACCTGGTCTCAACAGACCTATAACACTGCTCTGGTGAAGAAACCCTAAGTAACCACACATACTGATCCAAAATCCAGAAAATCGGGTAGTTTGGAGGTCAAGTTTCCTGCGTGCCCCAATCCCTCTCACAGGTAGGTGTCCTATCAACTGACTCAAGGTACGGCATCCTATGCGGTCGTCGGCGTCACAGACTTTCAAGACTGATGATACGATACCCAGAAGGTGTGGCATCATCATGTCCTAAAGAGGCCTCACTTAGCCAACTTCTAAATGATCGGTCCCCGGAGTCGACAATCCAACTAACCAACAACCCCCTCAACCCAAAGGGTTGAAAAAGAAGTCAACCAGAAGAACCTCGTCCGAGCGTGGATTTTGCGGGACACTGGTACATGCAAAGCATGCACGCGCCCACTACTTTCCACAACTAATTCTAGGTGCACTCAAGCCCAGGTCCGGCTTATCTCCCAATAGATCACCCCCTCCCCACAGCAGCAAAAACAATATAAAGCTGACAATAAAATGCGGAAAGTAAAGACAGAAATGTAAATCCATACAAAACCCACGACGGGAAAACAAGCGCTAGGACTGACTCGCGTAGGGAACTGTTGGAGTCCCCAGCAGAGTCGCCAGCTGTCGCTACTGTGATAATCGGCGCCAGCTATGACAGAAGAGTCGCCACAGTGCGTTATTTATCTCAAAGGAGGGAAAGGAAACGCTCAGAGAAAACCTAACGAAAAGAGGGAAAAGGAATGGCCATCGCAACCAAGTCCTGGATTCGGGAGTCGATTACGCAAGGATAAGGTATTAGCACCCCTCACGTCCGCCGTACTCGACGGGATCCACGCTTGTTTTCTAGTACGGATTGTTATTCTATCTACTCTACAGGTCTGGGTTAAAAAGAAAAGAAAATGACTCGGCAAAGTATCGCACTTTATGCCTACGTATTCCCGTCTAGAATGAGAAATTAGAATCAACGTAGTTCGCCTACCTACGGGTTAAGGGGGAAAGGTTGCTCGCTAGGATACGGCATCTTATGCCTACGTACTTTCATACAGCATGAAATATCAGAGCAAACGTAGTTCGGGCTACGGAAGACACAGATTTGTCTGACTGTTCTTTAGATCCTTCTGAAAAGGTTTTCTTCTGATTACGAGTCCAAGCAGACAAAAATGACACTTTGATGTTTGTTTTCAGTATTTTACGCAAGAACTGTTTTTTTTATGATGTTTGCAATCTCTGTCGCCCTAGAGACTATGATCTGAGAGTGACTACGTCGTGTGTCACCCAAAGGGTACCACACTAAGCAGCCAGACTACTGGAAAGAAGCTCTCCAGCAACCCTTTCTCAAATAGCTTAAGGCTCATAACGTACGTCATCGATTAACCTTATTACTGTATTTTTGAGTTGTTTCGAGATAAGAAGAGAAAGAAGCTCTAAAAAGCCTAGGGTTGAAAAGGGAATAAAAACTAACCTAATGTTGTCATGCATGGATAAGAATCCTAATGTCTATCATAATTCCCTCATACACAGAGGAAATCAGAGATCCTAGGGGATAAACAGAACAGAAAGCAAGCAAATGCAGTAGAATGCATGCAATGCAGCAATACAAGCGAGGCAAGGGAGTCCCACTCAACCTCGAACCTGGGAAAACAACAGGCGAAATGAAACAGTATTCACTTCAAGCCTAAGGGGGCAAGCTGTACAAGCCAACAATCAATACAAAAAAAGGAATAAAACCCAACATTAGCTCTGACAGCAACACCAGCTCCTACAGTAAGCAGCTCAAACAGCAAAAAAAAGTTGACAGTAACACCTTCAAGTAAGACCCCATCTTCACTCTTCAAGGCTCCCCAAGCTTTAGATAAGCTCCTGTCTCCAAAAATCTCCAAGCTCTAGCAAGCACTGAACTCCAACAAGTAGACAACTTCAAACAGCAGCAAAACCCTAGCTTCAACAGATAACTATCTTTGACAGGCACAAGCTTTATCTTTATCAATCTTCAATGGACTTCATATCTTCAATAGGCTTCCATCTTCAATGCACTCACTCCAGAAGAGAATCAATTATCAGATTAAGTTGAAATGCTAAACAGCTTATTGACAACCAAAGGAAGCCTATAAGCACTTAGCATTATAGGGGAAAGGTTCCCTCAAAGTTCTACTTCTAAAGTATGTCACTTATCCCTCCAAAGGAGGGATGTGAATACCCTAAAAGGACTTTTTGTCATAGGGAGGAATAGAAGCACAAGATGCTTTCTATGTTTGCAAGAAGAAATCAGTCTAATCTAGAGCTCTTCCTACATTTCCTATCTCTTAAGCCACTTCAAGGGGAAGAATCTTCATGCTCCAAGCTCCATCCTTTGTCTCCAATCATCTCCAATGTCTTCATAAGCTCCAAAAAGCAAATCCCAAGCCCCAAGCCCAATTGAAATAGCCCAAACCAAACAAACAAGCAAAATGCCCAAGAGGGAAAACACACAATCACCACTCAAATTGCAAAAATCAAGTAAAATAGTAATACTCATTATAAAATCCTAGATTAATTTCTAAGGGAACCTAAATATATACCCTATACCCCATATAAACCCCAAGGCCTAAATCAAACCCTAGGTCCCCAAACTATGCCCTAAACTACACCTAAGTGTTGTGAAACCCTAATTCTAATACCTCTCCTATCTACCTCTCAAACTAATCTAAGTTTATTCACAAAAATATGACAAAACTCATAAGGGTACATACTTCCCTAATCTAATCAACCTCATAAGAATCAATCCAAAATCATGCACCAATCTCTCATACTAAATTCAGAAAAATGAAGTATCAAACAAATGTAAAATAAAAGCAATAAAATTGTAAAATATACCAAAAAATATAAAATGCATGAAATTAATATTTTTTAGTTTCATAATTTTCTAGAGGTCCTAAGGGAACTAGGGAAAAAAATCCCATCCTAAAATGATTATTTTTCAAATTGTTATGAATTAATTTCTAACCCTAGGTAAAACATGAAAATAAAAGAAAATCAACTAAAAAATAGCAAACTGGCGTGGTGAATAGCAATATTCCCAAGTTATTTTCCATACTGGGCCCAGTAGGGGGGGTAAGCAGCAAAAAAACAATAACACTGGGCCAAGCCCACCAGCAACACACACACACACACACGGGGAAGAGGGGGGGTGCGATGAGAAAAACGGAGGGAGAGCTAGCGAAACACACTCTGGGCCTGAGGCCCGCAATCACTCAAACACCCATGGCCCTCTCAATACTACCGGGACAAAACCCTAACCCTCTCAAAACTTCCTCACCACTGTTTACTAAACCATGCGCCGCTCCCATCATCTCCCAGACTTATCTCTCGTCACAAACTCTCAGCTCAAGCTACCCTTCCCTGACCTCCATCTCACAAAACCCCTCTCGTCAATCTCTGCTCGTATCTTACTACCACCTAGTTTCTCAACTAACAACAAATAAGCTACCAAACTAACAAGTTCAAAGCAAGAACCTGGAAACGCTACGAAGATGATGAATACTGGAGGCGTTGATAAGCGAAGCTTACGAAGAGCTTGACGGATCCACTTCTGGAGAACTCTTTATCGATGCTTGAAGATCCACAACGTTGATGGAGCTCGTGTGATGAACGGATGAATATTAGCAAACCGGATGATGAACGAAGACGATCTTGACGTTCTGAGGATCTTGACGCGCGATGAAGCTGACTGGATGATGTTCTTGAAGATCCACGAATATTCCTTATCGGACGAAGAATACGATGAATATTCTTGAACTGGTGAAATCTGGAGATGAAGAACGATGAAGATCGTTAAACGAAAGGCGGATGATCTGCATTTGGATCTTGAAGGGGAAGAAAAAAATCCGTTGAAGGTGTTAAAATCCTGGAGATTTGAGATGAACGAGTGATGAAGTTCTTGGTAATTTGCAGTTTCCGGTAGTTCTGATGAATTTTCCGGTGAATCCTTGAAGAAACGCATATGAAGATTGAATGAATTTCTGGGAATTTTGCAGTTTCCGATGAGCTAACGATCTCCGGCGGTCAGTTGCGGTGGAGGATGATTTCTCCGGCGATTCCTCCGGCGGTTTGCATGGCCGGCGGTGAGGCTAGGACAGTGGAAAGCTACGTGGCCAGCATGCAGTCAGAGTGGTGGTGGTGAGGACGCGTGGCTGAGGGAGAGAAAGAGGGGGTGACGCGTGGGAGAGAGAGAGTAAGTGGAATACTGAGCTGTCAAGGAGAGAATGAGGTGGCCAGAAAAACTTAACATGTGTGGCATTGAATTTAAAGGACATGTGGCACCAAAAATGGACTCTGGGCCCCCAAAAACGGACAAATGGCCCACTACTGATGAATGGACTTAGTGAAATGATTAAACGTGATTAATGGATGGTTAAGGAACTAATTAAGTGGCTAAGCAGACTTAATAATAAAAACGAAAATGATGATTAATATGCTAATTAGCTAATGAAAATGATTAATGACTATCTAATTAAAACTATTAAGAAAGCTATACACTTAAAATCTGACTAAAATCTATATTAAAAATTTATTAAAATCTATTAACACCTATATTAAAATCTATTAAAAGGAAAATGGGGGTCTATTATTCTAAAAACTATATTAATAAACCTATTAAATTTTATAAACTCTAATAAATCTATACTAAAAATCTATTAAACTCTATATTAAAAAAAAACTATTAAAATCTACACTATACTACATTATTTTATTTAAAAAGAAAAATTATTATCTAAAATACTAATAAAACCTATTCAATATCTAGAAGATTTTATAAAATTCTAAAAAAGTGCTATTAAAGCAATTAAACTCAATAAAAGAGAAAGAGAGACCCAATCGAAATAAACGGTAAACTCGGACACCAAAATATCCTCCAAAAACAACAGTGTAAGCTGAAAATACCGGGAAGCGCGATTTCCCCAAAATGAAACTCCGATCATCCCAACTGGTCTGAAACGTCCGAGATGTGAAACCAGGGCTATGATCCCGATAACATCAAGATGATTGAAACAATGCAAGGTATGCGGTATGCGAATGCGAATGCAAAATGAGCCGAAACATAAACCAGATGTGGGAACCGGTTGGCCAAATTTTGGGGTGCAACACACAAAAGATAGGAATATATTCAAGTTTGAGTTTAAAATCCAACAATTTTTGCTTAAGCCACAAGACTTGAGCGTAACAACTGCCGGCGGCAACATATTTCGCTTCAGCGGTTGACAAAGAAACAGAAACTTGTTTCTTGCTATGCCAACTTACCAAAGAATTTGAAAATAGGTGACAAGTACCACTAGTACTTTTCCTATCCGATTTGCACTCGGCAAAATCGGAATTGGAGAAGCCTACCAATGAGCAATCATTTCCTTTGGAATACCATAGCCCATACTTTCAAATGGGATTCCTTAGGATCCGATTGATATCAAGCACACATGCACACGCTAAACATAATGTCGGGTCTAGATGCGGTAAGATAAATAAGTGAACCGATCATACCTCGATACCGTTTTACCTCTGCATCCTTACCACTTTCATCTTTATTCAAGTTTGCGAATGTAGGCATAGGTGTGTTTATGGCTTTGGAGTTTTCCATGTCAAATCTCTTGAGAAGTTCCAAACAGTACTTAGTTTGACTCACGAACATTCCATCCTCAAGCTGTTTAATTTGCAATTCGAGAAAGTATGTGAGCTCCCCCATCATACTCATCTCGAATTCACCCTGCATAAGGTTAGAAAACTCTCTCACGAGATTCATGTTAGTTGATCCAAATCTAATATCATCAACATAAATTTGTACCAATATCAAGTGCTTTCCTTGACGCTTAATAAAGAGAGTTGTGTCCACTTTGCCTCTCAAATACCCTTGATCAAGCAAGAACTTGCTTAGGCGGTCATACCAAGCTCTAGGAGCTTGTTTGAGTCCATACAAGGCTCTTTTTAGTTTATAGACATGATCGAGATATTAGTGTGACTCAAAACCCGGAGGTTGTGTGTCATAAACTTCTTCATTAATAAAACCGTTAAGGAATGCACTCTTAACAGCCATTTGAAATAGCTTAAAGTTCTTCGCACAAGCGAAGGCAAGCAAAAGGCGTATAGCCTCGAGTCGGGCAACCGACGCATAGGTCTCCTCATAGTCGATGCCTTCATCTTGCTTATAGCCTTGCGCGACTAAGCGCACCTTGTTTCGGGTTATTACCCCGTTTTCGTCCAACTTGTTCCTAAACACCTATCGGGTGCCAATTACTCGATGTCCTCGCGGAGGAGGGACAAGGTCCCAAACCTCATTTCTAGGGAACTAATTAAGTTCCTCTTGCATTGACAAAAACCAGTGTTCATCGAGTAAGGCGTCTTTAGGGTTTTTAGGTTCAGTTTGCAAAACAAAAGCAAAGTGATAACATAAATTACTTATCTGAGAACGGGTTGTAACACCCTTTGATATATCTCCGAGAATGTTGTCAATTGGATGGTCTTTGGAAGACTTCCAAGCTGGAGGGAGATCATCTTTTGAGGGCGGATGAACTTCCTCGGTTTCCTCATGGCGGTCATCTTTGTCCTCCTCAACTTTGGCCTGGTCGGGCTGATCAATTCCCGGCTAGACACCTTTGAGTATATCTTCTGAAGATGTACCTGCACCATGAACAACACTACCTTTTCTGACATTTCTCGGATAAGACTCATCAAATGTTACATGTACCGATTCTTCAATAATAATTAATCTTTTATTGTAGATTCTCTAGGATTTACTTGACTGAGAGTATCTAAGGAAGATACCTTCATCAGCCTTAGAGTCAAATTTACCCATGTTTTCCTTACCATTATTCAAAACAAAACATTTGCAACCGAACACATGTAGGTGAGATACGTTTGGCTTGCTCCCTTTTAAAAGCTCATACGGTGTTTTGTTTAGAATGGGGCAGATGAGCACCCTATTCAAAACATAACAAGCCGTACTTATGGCGTCACCCCAAAAATATTTCGGTAATCCATTTCCATTGATCATGGTTCTCCCCAATTCTTCTAAAATGCGATTTTTGAGCTCCACAACCCCATTTTGTTGAGGAGTGCATGGAGTGGATGTGATCAATTCCATGGTTACCGCAATATTCTTCAAATAAATGGTTTTCAAACTCACCTCCATGGTCACTTCTAATTGACACAACGTTTGTGCTTAATTTATTTTGGGAAAGCTTGGCAAATCTCTCAAAGGCGGCGAACGTATCGCTCTTGCTAGCTAAAAAGGTAGTCCAACAAAATCTAGAGAAGTCATCCACTATTACAAAACCGTAATAGTTTCCACCTAGGCTTTTAATTCTAGATGGCCTAAATAATTTCATATGGAGAAGCTCGAGAGGTATCATTATTGAAACAATATTTTTAGATTTAAAAGAGATCCTCGTTTGCCTTCCCTTTTGACAAGCATCACAAAGGTGATCCTTGGTAAACTTTATTTTGGGGAGACCTAGGACTAGATCTTTTGAGACAACTTTATTTAGCAAGTCAAAGTTAACATGTGCTAAATGCCTATGCCATAACCATGAGTCTTCACTCATTGTCATGAGACATTTGTCACTTGTTAACGATACTTCATTCAAGTCTAGCATATAGACGTTGTTCACTCTTAGGCCATTAAACATACTCTTCTTGTCATTACTATGCACAATTTTGAAACAATCTTTTAAAAATGATACATCGTATCCTTTGTCGCACAATTGGCTAATGCTAAGTAGATTATATTTAAGACCCTCGAAAAGCAACACATCGAAAATAGTAGTGGAAGAAGGGTTACCTACACTACCTTTACCAAGTATTGCACCGCGATTATTGTCACCATAGGTTACATATCCTTTCTTCTTTGCCACGAAGTCGATGAAGAGGGATATGTCTCCTGACATGTGTCTTGAGCATCCACTATCAAGAACCCATCTTCTCTCGGTGGTCTCGACACATTGTACCTATGAAAAACAATCAACAAGTGGAGGTACCCAATGACTTATTGGGTCCTAAATTGTGAGTAACAAAATAGTCGCATTTTGGCAACCATTGATAAACGCCTTTAGGAACTAGAAATCTCCTAAAACGACACTTAGCAATGGAATGGTCTTTCTTGCAACAATATACAAAATAAAAATTAACTTTTGAATTGCCTTTGCTATCCTGATCCCTTATAACATATTTGTATTTTTGATATGGATTCACCGTACTTTTTCTAAAATCAGCTTTATCGATAGCAAGGGTAATTTTGGGCTCAAGAGCCTTGTTAAGTTTGGCCTTTAGGGTTCTAACTTAATTTTGCCAAACATAACACATATCACACCCATAGTTAATTATTCTACGTCTAAAATCCTCGCAACCTGATTTAGTACTTTCCACTATGGAAGCTTTAAGTGCCTCGAGTTTTCTTTCGGACTCTTGAATCTTTTGTTCTAAGTGAACAAACAATTTTTTATTCGAGGCAAGCCTTTTGAAGGCTTCTTTAGCTTCATAATGCAAAGTATTAAATGCAGCTTGTAATTCAAAATGATACATACTAGAGGAGTTTTCATATTTAGAGTGATGTATCTGTTTCTTCTTTTTCTTTTGATGGGCGGAAAGACACAAGTTCACGGATTCTTCTTCATCACTTGAGCTTTCATCTTCGGAGGAGTCACTATCGCTTTCCCAAGATATATATGCTCTTCTCGGCTTTGAAGGCTTCTTATATGATTTATTAGATTCCTTTTCTTTGCCCTTTTTGTTCAAAGGACAATCCGGTTTATAATGACCGGTCTTTCCACATTTGTAGCACGATCCTCTAGTTTTATTTCCTTTTGTGTCGTCATTTCTAGAGTTCCTAGATTGCTTTCAGAAATTGACAAGGTTCTTCTCAGAATGTTGGATGCCATTCTTTCTCACGTAGCGATTATAGCGCTTTACGAACAGCCCCATATCCTCACTCTTGTAATCTTCTTCATTGTCACTTGATGAATAATCACTTTACTCCTTAGATTTAGACTTTGAGGAGGAAGTCTTAAGAGCAATAGATTTCTTTTCAACTATCTTTGTTTTGTCCTTCTTTTCTTTCTCTTCATGTTGGTCTAGACTTAAGAGCACTTGTTCGTGCTCTTGTAGCTTTCCAAATAATGTTGTTAGGTCCAAAATAGTGAGTGTTGCGGTGAGAATCATGATACCAAGCTATTGATTAACTTGAATCTTAATTCTTAAATTCACATCCGGACTTTAATTTATCCAAAGGAAAGGTCTAAAGAAAGAAAGAACATTTTGCGCGATGTAACAACAACGCTAAGGGATTCGGGGATCGGGGGTTGGTTATGCATAGGGTAGGTATTTCACATCCTAAACATCTGTAGTACTCTACAGGAACCTTTTGTTTTTTTGCACGCTAAGTTTGCTAAATATTTGCTATGAATTGGGATTGCGTAAAGGTGTAGGTTAAAACCTAAAGATAGTTTCTAAGTTTGCTCGCAAAGACGTCGCGTCCTCTGCCTATGTATCCTAACTAGGATAGAATCAAAGCAATCGTAGTTCACCTTACTAGGGTTGAAGAACACTTGATTATAATCAAGGTTCAGAGGGGAACAAACATATCCATGCTTGTGTAGAGTTTATCCAAACTCTCTAGATCTACATTGAACACTCAAGAAAGGGGGGTAAGTAATCATATCCATGATTCTTACATAGAGTTAACCAAACTCTATCCTAAAGTTCTACGTTGTAAGCCTAATTAGTTCTATCCATACCAAAAGGTGGGGGAAGGGGGAAGGTTGCTCGTCAAGATATCGCATCTTTTGCCTATGTGTTCTCATTGTCCAATGAGATATTAGAGCGGTTGTAGTTCATGCCCGAACTACAGAATAAGGATCTATTGGTTCTTTCCAGACCAAAAGAGGGTGAAGGTTCTATCTAGACCTATGAGTTTAAATCCTATTAGTTCTATCCAGACCAAAAGAGGGTGAAGGTTCTATCTAGACCTATGAGTTTAAATCCTATTAGTTCTATCCAGACCAAAAGGAGGGGAAGGTTCTATCCAGACCTATGAGGGTATCCTATTGGTTCTATCCATACCAAAAGGAGGAAGGTTCTATCCAGACCTATGATGTTTAAATCCTATTGGTTATATCCAGAACAAAAGGGGGAGAAGGTTCTATCCAGACCAATGAGTGTAGATCCTATTGGTTCTATCCAGACCAAAAGGAGGGGAAGGTCCTATCCATACCTATGAGTTTAATGAGCTATTTATGACCCAAGGGTCAATAGAGAGACTTTCCTTTGGAAGGGAAAATATGATGCAACTTGGATGAGAACAAAAGAGTTCCATCACTTGGGGAAAGTAAACTTAACAAAGCATAAAATTCACACATGATGAATATAAGGGATATGGTTACAACCAAGAATGATCAAGCATATTATAATAAGCAAGGATCTAAATCAGGATGAATGGTTACAACCAAAGCAAGCATTTAAGATATTACGATATCACGCAAAGATTTCAATCACGATAAATGGTCACAACCAAAGCAAGTATTACAATATTAATGATTTCAATTAAGACAGATGGTCACAACCAAGAAAAAATCTTAACAAAGATGGGGAAACATCGTAACAAAGATGGAAAGGGATCTTAACAAAGGTGACAACATATCTTAACAAAGATTTGAAAAGATGAAAGTTACAATCGTGTAAACAAATCACAATTTGAAAGTAAACATGTTATAATTTCAAGATATATCAAGTGTAACAACAATATGTATTTGATGACAATCAAACACAAGTAAATTAGTTTAACCTCATAATTTAGGAGGAATCTAAAATAAGATTATGGTGACAACCAAAGGAGAGTATCCTAGCATATTAACTAACATGGGATGCAAGAAATCTTACAAGAAGAACAAGCATATTTAAAAGGAAATCACCAACAAGTAAGATGACGATCTCAAAAAAAAGGACAAATTTCCACATAGGCAAAAGATAACCCAATTAATAATAACAAACAATATTTTTACACCACATGAAAGTAGACATTAAAACAAACACATTGCAAAAAGAATGGATCAAAAAGGGTGAAAAATGAGAGAGTTATGAATATTTGAAGATTCATATATTTTAATGTACAAAACAATATTAACAAGTAAAAATAAAAGAGAAAAAAGCAAGGGGTGGGAGTTGAACCCACGCCCTCCATCCCAATACGCACGTGCAAGGAAAAAAAAGAAAAATGGGTAAAAGGGTTGATCCTCCTCAGGGATCGAACCCAGGTCTAGGCTTTGCAAGGCATGAAATGAATAATTTGCTTACCACTGGGGTGGCTATACATCCGTTGATATAGCCACCCCCATAAATATATATGGCGTGGTCTTATGAATTTCTAGGCACAATGAAGCAAGAACAAGGCAGTTTTCACAAATGCATTTTGATATCAAACTCAACCAATTCTTAACCAAATCAAACAAACCTTAGATCAATCTTGGTTGTTTTTAAACAAAGAAAAAGATGGTCCAGGTAGAATTTTGAAAAGAGGCTTTGAAATGAAAACACGATGGTAGTTGAAAATTTGGATGAAAATGCATTTACAAAGCAAATGAACAAACCAGTCATGCTATGGTCAGGAAAAGGGCTCAAACACAATTCAAATATCATATGCAACAAGTTCATGCATTCAAACAAACTACTTATGAGTTAAAATTCCAACTGTCATGTGGAAATGAGATAAAAATCAAGACACTTGCAAGTGAGATAGTGAGATTATGAGACAGGCCAAAATAAAGTGAATGAATCACACAAACATCCTCAAAACAACATATAGAGTGTGTCTAAACCTTAAGAAAGCTCACAAACAACATGGATTTAAAAAACATATGAAAGCTGCAACTTTAGTGAGTGAAGTGCATTTTGATGACATAAACTGGATCAGTGGAGAACAGTGTGATTAAACAGCATGAGCAATACATAAACATGATATTGAGAGTGTTCTAACAAGAAACTAATTCAAAACAGCCCTGGTTCAAAAAGTGGCACATGAATTGCTATGATAAACATACAATGCAACAACATCCAAAACAAGAAAAAGGTGTAACAATTGACATGCTCTTGGCACAAATATGAGACCTAGCATAAAAATGCCTATATCATTCATTTAAACACCAATTCCAATGCAAGTTTACAAACTTAGGACAGTAGGTAACATAAAAGAGCACAAGTGTTTTTCAAAACAGTTTTGACAGCTATGGTATGCAAACATGGTACAGATGCAAAGAAGATCTCACATTGACAAACAACACATACACACATCACAAATATAGAGAAGGATGAGTTATCACTCTGAGATTAAGTATACTGCAAGCATACAAGATTTTGGTATGTGGTCATGACAGTTTTGGCTCAAAATGCAATTAAGTAGTGAAATGAAAATGTAGGTAATCTTAGACCAAATCAAACATCTATACACATTGGAATCAAACATATGAGTGAGTTACAACTCTAAAATCATGTATACACAAATAGAAAAAACAACTTGAGTATGCTGTGGCAGATTTGGTGGATAAGTGTGATTTGGAAGGTGAAATGTGAAAACAAGCCAGGACAGCACAAGTGACCAATGTGCACACACCAGAAATGTCATCATGAAAGTGTTTTAGGTTCAAGTAAGAGCATGTATCAAGTAGAATGAAAATTGGTATATTGGTGCAAAAGTTAAAAAATCTGCCTAGGCATACATTCACCACAACAGGGCAATTTTAAAGCAATGACTTATTTTATGAAAAAGAGGTTATACACACATTATGATGATGCTAACAGATGAGATGCAACTCAGAAAAGGAGTGAAATCTTTACCAAGACAGAAATTAGCATTTGAAGATCATGTCATACAAGAACAACACTTTGAATATACAACAAGCCAAAACCATGACAGTTGGAAAAATTGGGATCATACACAAGTTTTAAATGGATAGACTAGTGGTTCAATGCACACAAATCATGTAAAAAATGCTTGAAACAGAAAGTGATATATTTGGTCTCATGATATTTTGTAGAAAAATGCAAGAGAGGCATGGTAAGGCAGCTTGAACATTTAGACGGATTTAGAGCACAACAACATCATGCACATTCTTGAAATAGGTAAATAAGTGAGTCTCTAAACATAGAGTCAAGCAAAAGCACACTAAGCCAAAAATGACATATTAAACCAAATTAGACAGCAAAATCAAACATGTCTCACAAGACAGCCCTAATGACTAAGCTTCATCCACCAACACAAGCATTATGAACAAAATCAAACATTGACCAAAGACTTGAGGCATGAGGAATAACAAGTATAACCACTTAAGAACCACTTCAAAGCAATGATAGGCAAGACAAACATGAAATCATCATAATGAAAACAAAAGGCCACATTTATTCACACATGATCAAGGGCAAGGGGGGATCTATGAGCAACTTACAAGTCATCTACATATCTCACTAATGAGCTAGGTTTATAGTTCTAGGGCAAGCATATCACTTTTTCAAGGTTGGATCCTAAATCTACCAAATGACCAAAAACTCACACATAAGTCTAAACATGATAATAAGGCACAAACTTGCAATCTATCATCCACATATCATTTACAAATGACAATATATTTGACAAAATAAGCATTATGATCATAAAACTAGGATTCTTGACAAAGAAGCACAATAGGGCAGCCATGGTATGTTTTCACACAAATCACCACAAAATGACAATACATGACAATGTATGATTTATAGATAGCTATAATATCACATACCTCTTGTTGACCAGCCTTGAACAAGCTAAAAAGCTTAGAAACCCAAAGATAATCCTTCCTTTGCAATGAGATAAAGCTTACTTCCTCCTGAAGCAACAAAACCAAACTTCAAGACAGTTGGAGTTAGGTGATTCCCAGTTGATTTTCAATGCTTTGGACAGTTGTAATATGACATATGTAAGGTGTGTGGATGGTTAGAACAGAAAGAACATGCCTATGCAAGGATTTGGCAAGTTTTGAGTATGGTGGTCAAACTTTCTTGGTGTGAAAGTTGACTTTTTGCAAAATGGTAATTTTGAGAGATTTGAGGGTATAGACACCTTCTATACCATATTTAGGGATTGTGTGGATGATTTTTAGAGGCTTGGAAATGATAGAACTGGTCTTGAGCAGAGTTTTGCTCAAGACAGCTTTTTGGTGAAAATGGTGACTTTGAGATTTTTTGAAATTCTTGAGGAATGAGAGGAGAATGAGAGCTATGTTTTCTCCATTTTTTTGAGATTGATCTGGTGTACTTAAACTCATAGAAGAGGCCTCTATTTATAGACAAACAAGAGTGAGGGCAGCCTTGGTCTTTTACCACTTTTGGAGGGAGTTTTCATGAGATTTTCAAATGATTCTTGCAAGATCTTCTCCTATCAGCTCCAATGTTCAAAGGAGATCAGAAAACTCAAGTGGAGATGGACATGAAGTGACTGAGATGATTTGTGAGGGTTGAGTAAGCCAGCTGCAACAGTCCTAGCATTAAAGTTTCTCTCTCCTTCTTACAGTTGATTATTATATTGTCAAGTTGCAACAACTTGCTATGTTCACCAAAACCATCCTTTTTTCTGGTTTTCCTTCTATCTATGCCTCACATTATCATTTTGGATCAAGAATCAAGGGTTGAGAGTAGCTTAAGTTGTGAAAATCTAATTTTGAGAATTCTTGACAAAGTGATTTCAATTGTGACAGGCCCAGCTTCTATGGTGCATAACTTCCTGCTCAAACATGCTATTGAGGAGTTCTACCATAATATGGAAAGCCCTCAAGTAGCTATATAACTTTCATGTTTTGGGAATTTCCAAATTCTTGATGGAACTAGGTTGAAAAACCCTTCAAAGTTTCTGAAAAAACCACTTAAAAGTGCTAAATAACTTAAAATTTTTCTAAGTTATTTCCCCTTCAAAAATGAATTTTGCTATAACTCCAATTCTATGCATTTTTTGATCATGGACCACTTTGAGGTTTTTGTAGGATTTGCCTAGAACTTTCCAATGAGCTTTGAACCACTTCATTTGGATGTGTGGTTGAGGAGTTATGGTCTTGCCTCTTTCGAAACCCTAATTCCCGATTTTTGCAATTACTTCTTAACCCTTGATCCAATGGTCATGAAATTTTATGGGGAGGTGTAATATGATATAAGGAACATTTTTTATTCACACCTTGAAGTCAAATTCCTTATTGTTGAAGAGTTGACTTTTCGGTCAAACGTTCGATCAATCGGTGACTACCGAGTCGACTGTCGATGATCCGGACATCCTGAGGACTTGAAACTCTTTGAATGGACTTTACTAAGCTATAGGAGCTTAATGGATCAAAATCCCACCATTGAAATACTCTTTAAACCAAAGGTCAAACTACAGTTGACTATTCTTGATCGGAAAACCCTAATCGGGCGTCTTGAACTGCACTGTTCTCAATTTCCGAATGACCACCTCAAATTGAATCCATAATTGATCCAATGTTGTATTCTTGATGATGTGGAGACTTATTTGAAGTTGAATCAATCCAAAACATTGATTGATCAGACCACCAAAATCTCGGTTTTGACGATACGAAACCCTAATTCATCTGCATCTTAACAAAGATAAACTTGAAATGGCTTAAGGTTAGTTAGTCAAATGAACATGATCCTACAATGATGATGAGGATCTAAGGGGTCAAAATTTGGGGTGCAACAGTGAGATCGTTTGCTTCCTTGATGGCGGTCACCTTCGGCTGCCATTCCCTGTTAAGACATCTCAAAATTTTGTTAGTAGCAACATCATTGGCCACTGGCCTACCTAGTGAATGCAATCTATTGATGAGATGAGTAAATCTCTTTTGCATGTCCGCAATGGTTTCCCCTTGCTCCATGTAAAAGAGATCAAACTCTTGTGTTAATGTGTTGATTCTAGCTAGCTTAACATCATTAGTCCCCTCATGGGCGACTTGTAATGAGTCCCACATAGCTTTTATCGTAAGACAATGAGAAACCCGATAATATTCATCAACTCCTAATGAGGAGATCAAAATATTCTTGACTTTCCAATCATAGTTATACTTATTTTCATCATCATCAGTCCATTGTGCTTCGGGCTTAGGCACAATCTCATTATTTTCATTGGTTATGGTTATTTCCATTGGACCATTGATAATAACATTCCATACTTTTCTATCTGTGGAATTTATGTGCACCCGCATATAGTCCTTCCAATAACTGTAATTTTCTCCATTAAAAACGGGAGCTCTATTATAAGCCCCTTTAGGTTCATTTGCCATTTTCTATCAAAGTTATACTTGAAGCACGAAGTGAACCGGTGCTCCTGATACCACTTGTTAGACGATGGCTTGGATCTAGAAGGGGGGGGGGGGGTTGAATAGATCCCAATTAAAAATCAGTCGACGCTACCAATTAAAAATTGGTTTTAAAAAAATTTATTTTGCGGAAGCGGCTGTGGAAAAGTTACCGTCTAAAATGAACTGCTATTAGAAGACCGAATATGCGTCTAGCCTTATGGAAGTGATAATGAGAAAAAAAATAGATTCAACACACTAGTCACACTAATCAATTGATTTTACCACTAATAAGTAGGACTAGTTCCAATGCTCCACAATTACCACAAAATATGTAAATAATCCAAGTGAAATTTGGTTTAGGAAATTTATCAAACACTTGGTGTACGAGACACTCCAAGTGAATTTAGACTTTAGTAAGTAACTCCAAATTTCTTGTACAATCTATTATTGTACTAGAGTTCAAAACAGTGAAAACCCCTTACTCAATTCAATGCAATTTTTGATGGAATTGCTTAAACTAAAATTACTCAAATTCTAAAGGCAAAATTAAAGTGCTGAAAAAATAAAGGAGACAAAGATTTGTTGAGGCAGTTCCCCCGCCGTCCTCGCTTCGGGGTACGTCTTCCCTCAGTTCTAAATCTAGAATTGAGATCAATATAATAGATATCACCTGTAGAGTTGAAGTGTTTATACAAGGATAGATAAGCAAAATATACAAACAAGTTCTCTTGATGTTGATGATGCTTTACTCTCCTTGTTCCTTGATTCGAGTCAAATCAAGTTCTTCGATCATTGTGAGTAGACCTCCGATTCCAGCCCCTTTGTTGAACAACCTTCTGTTCTTCAAACCCTCGGCCCGACTGATCTCAATCACACACAAATCGAACCCGAAACTCTCTTGCACACTTCACTGATTCCCGCTACTAGACTGATGAAACCTTCCGCTTCTCAATTACCTTTGCTCAGCTGAAGTTGGTAAAGACGATCTGTACCAAAAACCCCCAAATTCTCCGAATCTTGGAGGGTAAAACCTTAAGGTTTTATTCAAGAAAAACCTGCTACACACTCAACCTGAACCGGATTCCAAATCAATGGCTTCGGACCTTATCACCTTGAACGAGACACAAACCACAACAAGAATTGTTGTATGTAATTGTTGTGTTGTGAATTGTTGAGGATGAAGATGAAGAGATTTGGTAGCACCTGTTTCACTTTTCTTGTTTCTTGCACAATTGACTCAAAATCTCAATTGTTGTTGTTAAAAATGAACAAACATTCTATATATAGTAACCAACTAAGCAACATACTTAACAACTTTTCAACCAAAGTAGAAAGACTTCACTAACTCCACAAACACGCGAACGGTCGACCATAGCAGGACTGTGCATCGACGCATAGCCTGCAGTTTTAGGCAATTTGAAAGGTCTTGACTGCATGCGTCGACCATAGGTTGGCATGCACCAACCAGTGAGGAATTGCACTACTTCATGCGCTGACCCTGTGGTCGACCATAGGTCAGCGTGCGCCGACCAGTGGGAGATTGTACTGCTTCATGCGCCGACCTGTGGTCGACTCAAAGCCTGCAAATTTGTAAAAATGCATATCTCTGTGATTTTAATACATCTAAACATAACCAATGATCTTCCATATATATTGAATTGAATATGCCAAGTTAGAAGGATATAAGAAGGATATGAGAGGTGAAATATTGCATTTGTCTTGTAGATGTAGATTCAATAAACATGATTCATCCATGGTTGCATTTTGTCATCATCGAAACTCAAGACCATATGTTACATGAGGGTTTGTCCTCACATACTTATGGGGCCTCTGCGAAAATCTCGACAAATGGTTCTGAGGAGGGAATCTAATCTACTGATGCTCTCAAGAAGACGCCAGTCATTCCTGTGGTGGAATCCCTTCATGTTGAAGAATTTACTCCAAAAGCGGACCCGACCGAGAAAGAGATTGTTGACCTTTATGGGGACACTGTGATACCTGATATAGAGCAACCTGCTTAGGGTGATCTCGAGGAACAACCAAGGGAGGATGACAAACCCGTCGAAGAGAAAGAAGAAAACAAAGAGGAAAAAGATGAAGAAGAAGAAGAAGATAAAGAAGAGGAAGATGAAGAAGGAAAAGAAGAAGAGGTAGGAGAGAAAATTGCATCTGAGGCAGAGATTGAGGTGGAGGTTCTTGAAGGCCAAGTGAAACAAGACAATCAATCCAAGGATCCTCCACCCAACACTTCGATTGACACTCAATCGACCAGTCTCTCCCATGAAGAACTGGAATCTCTGAAAGTTCAGCGACCACTGGAGTATTTAAAGGCTATGCTCAGTTCTCAATATAGGTTTGGAGACAAGAGTACTACTATTTCGACTGCCTCAGGGAACACCCTAATTGGGAAAACTGACAATGACTTGTTGGGGCAGATAAAAGAAAAAATATTTGCAGTAGACTTGATTTGAATCCTGGAACAAGATGTTTCTACCAACTTTAGTCTTAAGAAGCCTCTGAAACAAGTTAATGCCTTGGAAGTTCCCAAGAAGTGGCTGATACCATTATGGAGCTAAGCACGATGATTGACCTAATTGTAGCTAACCTCAACCGCCTTCGAGACTTCTCGAGCAACCTTTCCAAGAAAACTGGCAATCAAAAAGTTGCATGGGAGGCTGCTTCTTTATCCACTTAAAAAGTTTCGACACTTGAGAAGCTCTCTGAGCAGAATAAGAAGAAGGTCGAGAGGTGTGACAAGAGCATTGTAGAGTGGGAAAGACAAATTTTCATTCTACAAAACAAAATCTCTCAGACTAAGCAACACAAAACTAATCTTCTCAGCTCTGTCGAAGATGAGGTGGCGAAAGAGATCTAGGCTGGCGTTCAGCACCTTGAGAAAGCTCAACAACTTGGAAAAGATATTGAAGCTCTCTCCACCAACAAGACTTTGTGAACGCTTCCTGCTTCTTTAGAAGCCGAAGTATGAAAAAATGAAAAACTCCCTTCCTTTCTAAACTTGCTTTGTAGTATTTTCCATCTTTGCAAATTATGACTTTGGGCCTTTGTGGCATTTTTGTAACGGATAAAGTCATTTTGGCATATTTATTTACCATTTTAGCTTTGCTTTTCTCACATAGTTATTCTTTGGTGATCTTTATTTTTTTAAGTGCAGGCTTATATTTCTTCAAATATTTCCCATTTATCTTCAAGATCCTTTTATCTTTATCTAATTCTTCGATTTCATACGCACTGTTAGAAAAGACTTATATAACTTGAAAAGGTCCTTCCCATTAAAGGACCACTTACTTAAGGCTCTATATTTTCTATCCATTGGAAAAATTACTTTCCAAACCAATTCTTCTGGCGAAATTATTTTGACCTTAACTTTTTTGTCATACGATTTCTCTACTCTTTTATTCTGTCTTCTTAATAATTCTAAGGCATTAAGTCTTTCTTCGTCCAAATCAACCAATTCGTCAAACATCATGCTCCAATAGGATTCTGATGGAATCTCATGGTGCCTTTGGATCCTTGTTGACTGTAAGTAGATTTTCACTAGCAACACTATATAATGGCCAAACGTTAGTTGAAACGGAGTTGCATTGGTCAATTCTTTGGGAGAAGTTCAACATGCCCAAAGCATTTGATCTAAAGTCTTGTGCAAATTTCTAGGCTTCTTTCCCACATGTTTCTTAATTAGACCTATCACTATCTTGTTTGTTGCTTCGACTTGACCATTAGCCTGAGTATAATAAGGCGTGGAAGTCAAAAATTTAAAACCCATTTCCTTAGCGAAACCTTGCATCTTTAGACCAGTAAAAATTGATCCTTGATCTGTCGTAATTGTTTTTGGGATTCCAAATATATAGATAATGTGTTGTTTGATGAATTCAATTACATCTTCTTGGTCGACATTTGGCAAAGGTATGGCTTCGATCCATTTTGTGAAATAGTCGATACCTACCAAAATATACCTTTGATTTTTGGATGATGCTGGTCGAATTTCTCCAACCAAATCTAAAGTCCAGCCCCTAAAGGGCCATGGTTTAACTATAGAATGCAGTTCACATGCGGGAACATGTTGTATGCCTGTGTGTACTTGGCACTCTTGGCAACCTTTAGCAAATTCGATACAGTCTTTCAATATGGTGGGCCAATACATGCCTTGTCGAAACAATAACCATTTCATCTTATGGCCAACTTGATGTGCCCTACACGCCCCGCTATGGACAGTCGAAAGGGCTAAATAAGCCTCTGATTCACTAAGGCATTTAAGCAAAATTCCCTCAGGAGTCTTTTTAAACAACTCATTTCCCAAAAGAACATAACTCAAAGCACGATACATGAATTTCCTTTATGTGGATGTCGTTGGATTTTGCATATACTCCACTATTGGTTCCCTCCAATCTCCATCCATCAAGCTATCTATTTCGAGTATTTCAAAATTTTCTTTGTCAGCGCATCCTAGCTTCGTCATTTCCAAATTTGATGGGGACAGTCTGGCTGACACAACTCTTCCTCTGACTTCGATTGCATCTTGTAGTTTCTCTTTCAAATTTTTATACCCTGAAGCAATCTGGGCCAAATCATTAGCCACTTGATTCTCCAATCGAGGTATGTGTCGAATGCTAACCACTTCGAATATTTTTAGTAATTGATTGGCTATTACGAAGTACATAATGAGACTTTCTTTGACGCATTTGTACTCCTTTGTAATTTGCTTAATGACTAACTTTGAATCTCCCATTATTTCGACTCGAGTTACCCCCAATTCCAAAAATATTTCAAGTCCGACTATTAAAGCCTCATATTCAGGCTTATTATTTGAATAGAGACCTTTGACTTTATACAATTTTATTGAAATTTTATCAGGAGAAATGATCAACATGCATACACCAGTTCTATCTCTATGACTAAAGTCATCAAAATATAATTTCCACGGCTCGAGTTTGAGATAGGTTATATTACTTTCATTTATAGAGTGGTTGGATATAAAGTATGCTACCACTTTTCCTTTCATAGCCTTTAAAGACATATATGTTAAGGAATACTCAGTCAAAGCTAATTCCCATTTACCAATTCGACTATGCAAAATTGGTTTGGACAACATATGTTTAATGATATTGAAATGGGACGAAATATAAACATCAACTGGTTTTATATAATGCTTCAACTTTGTACAAGAGAAGTATAAGCATAAACACAATTTCTCAACTATGCTATACCTAGTTTATGCATCATTTAAAACTCTACTAAGGTAGTAAATGGCTCTTTCGACACCATTTTCGTCCTCTTGAGCCAACATGCTCCCTAAAGTTTTACCCGATGCAGATATATACAACCTCATGCTTTTATTCCTACAAGGTGGTGACAGAGTCAGAGGATGACTCAAGTAATCCTTGATTTTGTCGAAGGCTTCTTGCTCGATCTTCCCCCATTTGAACCCTTCCTTGTTGAGTCAAAGCAGAGGTGAGAAAGCTTGAGTCTTTCCGCTGAGATTTGATATAAACCTCCTCAAGAAGTTAATCCTGCCTAACAGTGACTCTAATTCTTTCTTTGTCGATGGCGCTTTCACTTCCATTATGGCCTTGGTCTTATTCTGGTTTATTTTGATTCCTTTTTTGTGGACCACAAAGCCTAAGAAACCTCCCGCCTGCACACAAAAAGCATATGTGAGGGGATTCATTTTCAGACCATGTCTTCTCATCCTTTCGAAAGATTGTCGAAGATGGTCAATATGACTCTTCCCTGAAACAAACTTAACAACAATATCATCAATGTATATTTGCATAAAAGTATCTATATAATCGTGGAAAATTGAATTCATCGCCCTTTGATACGTTTCCCTAACATTCTTTAAACCAAAAGGCATCGCTACCTATTTGTAAGTGCCTAAGGCTCTAGGGCATCGAAAGGTTGTCTTCAAGAATCCTCTTCGGTAATAAATACTTGATTATATGCAGAATACCCATCAAACATGCTAAGGTATTCGTGGCCTGTGGCAAAATCGACTAGCATTTCCGCCACAGGCATTGAATATTCATCTTTTGGAGTTGCAGCATTTATATCTCTAAAATCTATGCATACTCTAAAAGATCCATTCTTTTTATAACATGCACAATATTTTCTAACCATTCGACATATCTGGTTGTGCAAATGAAGTTACATCGGAGAAGCCTTCCGACCTCTTCTTTGATCTTCGATAGAACTGTTGGTGCAAACCATCTAGGATTCTGCTTGATAGGCTTCTTTCCAAACTTTATTGGTAACTTTAGTTCAACCGACCCTTCTTAAACCAGGCATCTCATCGTAATCCCACGCGAAACAGTCTTTAAACTCCTTCAATAGTTGGATTACTTCGACCTTGAGTTGTGCACTGATGTGTGCATTTATATATGTTAGCCGCTTTGTTGCCCCCTCTCCCAGGTCAATTTCTTGAAGGGGATCTTGCGCTAGTATCTTAATGTTGGATGTCAACGGATCCTTCTCGAAACCCAAAGGCTCATCATCGTAAAATGCATTAAGCTTTTGAATTTCTTCCTGAACCCTATCAAGAGGTTCTGGATTGAAGTCCTCACCAAGATCTTCTTAGTGTGAATCTTGATTGGCTTCTACAGCCACATTTTCCATTTCAGCCTCTAAAGCCATTTGTAACTTACTTTCGGCTATGTAAACTGAAATATTTTTTAGTACTTCAAATTTACTCATCATCAACGAATTCGCTTCCCCAACCTATTGGGGTTATCCCAAACACATCAAGGTATGGCAGGCTGCCATCTCCTACCACTTCTCTGTCCCATCGAAAACCCTGAACATGATGTAGATACAATGAACAATAAACATCTTCGTCTGGGGTGAAATAAAAATTGGTCGGATTGCATGGAGCAATATTGGCCAAGTGTTTGTCAAAACTACGCCTGTCGATATGGTTTATTAGAGCTTTAGAATAGCCTTGATCGGCTTTAATATTTTCGACGATACCATCTGGTCTCCATATCGTGATCCTCTGGTGCATGGAAGATGGCACAATCCCAACTCCATGTATCCATTCTCGACCCAGAAGAAAGTTGTAGTTTGCCTTCGTCTCGATGACCATAAAAACAGTAGGCCTTGTAACAGTTCCAACCATCAAATCAACTTGTATAACACCCAGAGTGGTGCCCAACTTTCCCTCATAATTGGAGAGTACCATGTTATGAGGCTTGGTATCCGTGTCGTACTTGCCAATTCTCCTTAGCATGAAGTGCAGCATTAGATTCACTGTGGCGCCACAGTCCATTAGAATTTTGTTGAATACGACATTCTCCACCTTTCCAGTGATAAACAGAGGCTTAAGATGACCCTTCATTGCCTCTTCTGGTCGTTCTAAAAATGCATTCTGCTCTTCGACACAACCATTGTTCATGACATAGTAGCACACTAGTTTATGTGCTGCAATTTCTGCTTCCGTATACATATCTAGATCTTAGACCTTAGGGATCTGGTCGAATTCCCTGGGTAGAACTGATACCACGTTTACTATGATATCTAAAGAATCTTCTGACCCAGAGTCAAAATTATCTGTAAGCATTTCGTCTTCTTCTCGATCATGCTTCTCCTTAGCCTCCTTTCCCTGGGTAGCAAATAGTTTTCTCCCCACAGGCAATTTGTCTAAAGGCTTTAGTTCCTCGTTTTTTTCTTTCATAGAAGGCGGGTTAGTGCTGGTCTCACGCTTAACTTCAGCCTCTCTTTGAGCTTTTCTCCTACGTTGTTCCCTTCTCCATTGAGATTGAGACATTGGATTCTTACCCTTCTAATTTTCTAAAACATATGCCATATTCTTCAAAGCCTCGAACTCTTTACACTAGGCTATTGATGAGCCTCTGTCGATTTCGAATTTCTGCCATTTCTGTTGTCCCGGCTGTTTTCCTTCAGTTGGCCTTATCCAACTTCCTTTGGAAGTCTCTACTGTTGGTTTGAATGTGGATAGCTTAACCTCTGACACCATTGGCCTAGTTTCGTCTTTCCTGTAAGCAGATCTTCGTGGGTCGAAACCCCGCTGGTTGTAAGAGGCCCTTTGCTCACACCTCTCTTTTGCTTTTCTGACAACCTCTATGTTGCATGCCACTTTTTTGTTGAACACAACACTGCACCTAGGGCACATCATCGCCTCAGACTTTTTATTTTGGCACCTATGGAGAAAGTCGATAAGGCTTTCTTCCTTTTTCGGGTAAGCCACTTTGTTGTATTCCTCTTGCCGACACTCTTGGTCGACCTTCATCGGAATTCCCTGTGAAACTTCCACCATGTTAATGTCCATGTCGACATCATCGGCAATGTCTAACTTGCAAAACTGCACCTGAAGGCTATCGGCAGCCTTATCCATTCGAATGAAACCATTAGCAGTTTCCTTCGTTATTACCATTCAGTTGGAGTCTTCAATAACTCCTTTGGCAAAGTCATTAACAACTTTGTTGTTGAAACTATCAGTAGTTTCTCTTAGGAAACCTATCATTCTTATCTGACTCAGTAGGGCTCTTCCCATTTGAAGGTGTTAAAACCTTGCAAGAATAGGGTGAACCCTTTTTCAATTCGGCAAGATCTATTTCATTTTCGTCGAAACTTATAGACTCACTGCACGGTCCTTCGTCGTCTTTGTTGAATTCGATATAGGCTATCCTTTTATTCTTATTTACCCTCTAACATTCCAACTGTCAAACTCTATCGGCCAACTGGGCAATATCCCTCAGGTATTGAGTATCTAACTTCTTTTTGATGGAATAATCTAGGCCACCGGTAACCATTTCGACTAACTCATGCTCTGGTATTTGCGTGAAACACCTTGCTTTGAGAAGTTGAAATCTATTTAAATAATCAACACCTGGCTTAGAAAACTTTTGCTTTATACTAACTAATTCCTTTAAACTAATCTTGGTCTGTCCCATATAGAATTGTTCATGAAATAGACGTTCTAACTGGACCCAATTGTGAATCAAATATGGAGGTAAAGTTTTGAACCAGGTCAAAGCGTTTTTTGTAAGAGAACTTGGGAAATACTTGACCCTAAGATTCTCATCATTTGAAATGTCTCCCGCTTCTATCAAATACCTAGCCACGTGTTCGACAATAGAGTCAGTGGTATCCTCAAAAAATTTAGTGAACTTGGGGACTTTTGTTCTTGAGGGAAAGTCTACCTGGAGGATATAATCTGATAACGGTGACGTATAATTTGGCCGTTGAAGGCCAAAATTTACTCCGTTACATGCCATTATTCTTTTGATCATTGCAGCCAAATTATTGTCTGCTGCTAGATTGTTATGTCGAACTTGTTGTACGATGTTCTCAGCATCCTGGTTCTTATTTACCAAAACTACCCTTTGTTCTTCTTCTCTAGGAAGTTATGGTTGATTCCTAAGAGGTTCGAATCTAGGTTGTTCGACCATTCCCTGGTTATTTTGATTTGCCTGGGCCAGATTTTATGTAATTTGGTTGATGGTGTTGTCTTTATCGAAGACTATTCCTTGGTTTTCTATCAGATACTCCCTTGGTGGTTGTCGAGGGGGATTTCGTACACCCAAGAACTCCACCAGGCGCGTCATTTGCGCTTCCCATTATTGATTGGCTTGTGTCGTATTCTGAATGAGGGGCTGAAATATTTCCCCCATAGTTTGAGATATCATCTGAACCATTTGATGGTTACTTTCGTCCATCTGTTGTGTTAGTTCTGTGATTGGCAGCAATTTTGGTAAAACTTGGTGTTATCACAAGATATCCTATATGATGTCTTGACATGTGATCTTAACATTCTGCAGGTGGTTCTTTTTGTTGTTGTAGGGTTTAGTTCATGATGTCAAGTATGATGTCCTGACATATGTTTACAGAACATTCTGTCAGAATGTTATGTTTTGTCTATTGTATTTTTTCTGCAATCTTTTGTGTGCCTTTGTTAAGTTATTGCTTGCACAAATCAAGGCGTGACATTATTTGAAGCAAGTATATTTTGTTTCCTTTTGAAGAATGGTTTGTTTCTATTTTTGTGCAAAAAGATATGGAGAATAATTAGCTTTAATTATGGATTACTTCTGCCCAAGCCCATGAAGAATGGTTTCGATTTAAAGACGTGCTAACCCTACTTGCACGGTAGAGAGAAGACTTTGAGAAAGTTGTGCTTTGTCTTTTGTTAGGGTTTGAGTCTTTTGTTTTTTGTTTTCTTATGATCCATTCATTCATCACTTTGATGTGTGAATTGGACTGAGTTCTTTGAGTTGTAAGTTGTCAACTCTAAGCTTTTAAGCACGAGTGCATTGTTCTTGATTGAAGCTTTTAAGCAAGATCAAATGTTGTCATTGAAGTGTGTCTTCTACTTTTTGATATTTTTCTTTTATCACTGCATGTGATTGAGGGGGAGTGAGAGGTGTCTCATATCTGAGAGTGTCTTAGATAGAATTTACACGGGTAGAGATTAGGTGGGAAGATTGTAAACTAGAGAGAGTTTGTTGAGAGTCTTCAAACTAATTCTGTTTAGTGGATTTCCTTCCTGGCTTGGTAGCCCCCAGACGTAGGTGTGTTTGCACCGAACTGGGTTAACAATTGCGTGTGTCTCTTTACAATTGTTAACTGCATTTTATCTTGTTCATATATTGGTAATTGTTCAGATATTAGTGTCGTGACATCTCTTTTGATATCTCATATCTGATACTAGAATTTCAATTGGTATTAGAGCAGGCATCATGCTCTGGTTCTGGGTGAGATCTAGGGACGATACTTTCTGGTACTATGGACAAAGAGGGAGGATTTGTGAACAGACCACCTGTTCTGGATGGAAATAATTATGATTATTGGAAACCTCGCATGGTAGCCTTCTTGAAATCATTGGATAGTAAGGCTTGGAAAGCTATCATAAAAGGATGGGAACACCCTGTCACTGTTGGGAAAGATGGAAAAGCTACACCTGACCTGAAGCCTGAGGAAGAATGGACTAAGGAGGAGGATGAATTGGCTCTTGGAAATTCTAAAGCCTTGAATGCCTTGTTCAATGGAATTGATAGAAATATATTCAGATTGGTGAACAATTGTGAAGTTTCCAAAGATGCTTAGGAGATACTCAAAACTACTCATGAAGGTACTTCTAGGGTGAAGATGTCAAGACATCAATTGCTAACTACCAAATTTGAAAACTTAAGGATGAAAGATGATGAAAGCATACATGATCTTCATATGAATATCCTTGAAATAGTCAATGCTTCAAGTGCCCTAGGTAAAAAGATGTCAGAAGAAAAGCTTGTAAGAAAGATTCTCAGGTCTCTTCTTAAGAGATTTGATATGAAAGTAACTGCCATAGAAGAAGCTCAAGACATCATCAAGATGAGGGTGAATGAACTTATTGGATCTCTCTTAACCTTTGAAGTAGGGATAAGTGACAGATCTGATAAGAAAAAGAGCATAGCCTTTGTGTCCAATATTGAAGATGGATAAGATGAATGTGATGTGGATACTGATGAAAGCTTATCCAATGTTATCGTGCTCCTTAGAAAACAGTTTAACAAGGTAATAAAGAGGACGAACATGAAGTCAAAACCAAATGTCAAGAACAACTCATATGACATCAGCAGGTCTAATGATGTTGGTAGAAGAACAAGGTCTGAAGAAAAGTCCACTCAAAGCAAAGGGATTCAGTGCCATGGATGTGAAGAAAAGTCCACTCAAAGCAAAGGGATTCAGTGCGGTGGAAATAGGATCACAAACTATTAATGAGTTTGAATCGTAATTCAATTCACAACCGCTCTTTGATTTATCCGAAGGAAAAGGTCAAAAGAGGGAAAACCTATTTTGCATCGTAAACACAATGCGGGGAAAGATCTAGGGTTCGGGGGTTGTTTAAATTTAGGGAAGGTATTAGCACCCTAAACTTCCGTAGTACTCTACGGGAACCTTTTGTTCAACGCTTACTATTTGCTTTATTCATTTGCTTAAGGTATATGTACAAAGGGATTAAAAGTGAGAAAAGAGACCTAAGTGGTTAATTCTAAGTTTACTCGGCAAGACATTGCATCTTGTGCCTACGTATCCTTACGGGAGTAGAATCAGAGTAATCGTAGTTCCCCTCAAAAGGGAGGTTAGAGACTTCTTGACTGTGGTCAAGGTCTCAAGGGGGAATAAACGCATCTTAAGGACACGCTTACGTGGAGTGTAGAAACTCCAAATCTCTACGTTGAATTGTTAAGTTGTAATTAGGGTTAAATTAGGGATTCCATGGCGGGAAACCCTAAAATGAGTGCGGCGGCTCTTTGACCTAATGCTAGGGGTAAAATTGTAATTTTGTTCACGGCGAGACATTTGTGAAAATTTAGGGTTTGTAAGGTTGTAAGGGTTTGAAGTTGAGGGCTATTGGCGCGGCGACCAAACGGTTAGACCTAATTCCTTCGGAGGTGTGTAGTGTGACAGAATAATTGGTGAAAGTGTGAGAAACTAATCATACGAGCAGGGAAATAATGACAGAAATTAAAACCATACACGCAGAAATTTAAAGGCAGAAATTAGAACGCGATTGTTAGGGTTCGCGAGGTTACATGAGAGGCAATTACAATATGATATTAAAATTTAAATCGAACGATGATAAAATAAATAACAGTAAGCGCAATAAACTGCAAAACAAACAAACAACGTCTGAGGGCAGTATTAAATGAATTATCAGATGAGGAAGAAGCGGAATTATGTATCTTTTGTGGTTTTATTGTGTGATATAAACTTTAATTTGAATTAAAATGGAATTATTAATATTAATTTAACTCAAACCCTAAAAACTATCTTAACCTATTTATTGTTTTAAAAAAAATGGATTTTAATATATTTATTTAAAAAAGGTTTTTATTTATTATTAAAAAAAGGTTTTTATTAAAAAAGATTTAAGTGTTACTTATTTTAAACCAACAATTATATTATTTTTTTTAAAAAAAGGGTTTATTGTTTAAAAAAAAGAAACAGAAAAATAAAATAAAAACTTAAAACACAATGGGTTAGGCCGGTCATCACTCCCGGACCCAACCCGGTCCTGGAACACAAAGAAAAAAAAAAGGGAGGATTCAGATTAGGGTAACCCTAATCTCTCTTTGGCCTCCACGGCGCCGCATGATCTATTCTTCTCTCGCGATCTCATCTTTCTCTCGCGATCTCTCTTTCTCGTCTTCGCCCCATTCCTCGTATCTCTTGTTCTATATTTTCCTGAAAAACACACAATAAAGACGTAAGTGATAAGGAAGATTGCTCACCCTTCACTAGGGTTTGAAGCGGTTTTCGGAAACGTCTCCGTTGATGGTTAGATGATGTTCGTTTCGCATGGGCCGATGATGAGTTCCCTGAGGCTTCACGGTTCCGACTTGGAACGGTTTGCGGACGATTTCGCTCTCGTTCGCGTTCTGATGCTTACCTTTGACGAAACCCTCCTCCTCTCTCTCGGCTGTTAGGGTTTTTTATGAGGTGATGTGGTTCCCTTTTATATCACTCTCTCTGATCTGTGGGCTTTTTGATAGTGTTGGATTTGCGTTATTTTTACTGAGATTAGATTGTGATTTTAATTTGATCTTTGTGAACCTGATATTTTTTCGATTTGATTGGGATTCTTTCCATTTTCGATATTGATTGGATTTCGTTTTACTGATCTCCATTGGATTGCATTTGGATTGACTTGTTTTTCTGGATTTTTCAGAGGTGGATATCCATCCTTGAGTTTCGATTGGATAACTGAACTGGATGTGGATAACTGATAGTTTTTTTTGACTGATATCTATTTTTCTGATAAACTCGAATTTCTCTGATCTTTCTGATGAGATCTTATGTCCCTGAACAGGACTCTGTTTCTCTCTTGTAACCGGAGTTGGTCCTCTTGCACATGAACTTAATTCTTTCTTTCCTTTCAAGCCTGAATTCAGCTTTTGTTGGGCGATGATGTTTGAACTGAGCTCATGTCCTGTACTTTCGATTTTTCCATTGTGAATTAACTTTTCCTCTTCTTTTTTCAGTGAACTGATGCTGACGCTTCGATTGAGTCAAGGTGGCCAAGTGAAGGTTATTGGCGATGATGACCTTAGGGTCTGAGCTGTCGTTTTGAATTGAGCTGATAGTTCGTGTGAAATTACCGATGCCTGCAGTTCGACGTTTCGGTAGGGAATTGGTAACGGCTTCGGCCGTGGCACTCCCAGCCGCTTGAACGCTTATGCCCGATGATGGTTAAACTGAAGGCTGATATGACTTCGAATCTCTTTGTTGTTTCCATTGTTTTTATGCAGTTCAATTGGATGGCCTGGTTCGGATTTGGTAGGCTTCAGTTGATCGAACTATCTGTTATGTTCCCATTCGAGTTGCTTTGTGATAGTCTGATTCTGAACTTGATTCTTTGTGGTAATAAGGGCATTGTTTCGTTGCCGTGGATGTTATTTCGACCCTTCTGGTTTTCGAACCACCTGTTTACTGATACGATCAACTTTTTAACATTCGCCTTTCTTGTGTAGTTGAGCGGGGCTGTGATGTATGATGGCTGAGACCTGGCTTTGATGTTTTGTGGCAACAGATATGCTGGTTTATGGACTTACTGGTGCTCGTGGGGATGGCATGTTGGTTTTTTCGAAACTGATGCCTCCTTTCTGAGTTAAAACTGATTGTTTTTCGAAACTTATTTACTTTGCTCAGATTTGAACATTTGGACCTGTTATGCATTATCTGATGTTCTTTTGTGTCTTTGCAGATGTCAGAACTAGTTTTATGTTGGTGTTCATCCGGATTTGTTTTGAGACCATTTCCGCCATAATTAGGCTTGCCTTTGTCTTGGTGTTAATGACCATTGGCTGTTTCTGATTGCCTTCTGAACTGCATTTTGAATTGAATTGTCTGCTCATGTTTTGTGCAGCTTATGGATTTTATTGTGAGCTGATACCATTCTGATTCATGTATTTCAGGTGACAGAAAATGGTTCAGACCCGTCGGCATCCGGGTTTGAACCTGAGTTGGCTAGTGTTCACCCTGGTATCGGTTTTGAGAACCAAATGGGATTTACTTGATTTTGAAACGAATCCAAATACGGCAAAAACGAATCAGTCCCGCTTCTTCTATCTCTTTTATCTCTCGGCTTCCCCTTAGATAAGAACAGATGTTACTTAATCTGACGCTAATGGCGCGGATCGGTAACAGGGGTAGGATGCAGCTTCGGTTGTGCCACTCCCGGCACTCGATGATGACATCGTTCTGAGAGTGTCAAAAAATCACCTTAGGAGTTTTTAGGATTTAGGATTTTTTAGAGTAGATGTAACATTTGTAAATGTAATCTCACAGCAATTCAAACGTGAAATGATTCACTTCCTTTTGTAAAATGATATTCTTATGAAATAAAAATTCCATGATCATTCAACTTTGAATTTGTTTATATTTATTTCCAGATATAAATTATAAACATTTGTGAATAAATCCACAAATATCTAAATTCATTATTCTAGTTATAAACCATAAATATTCACGAATGATATTCTTGCTCATGTACTTGTCTCGTTTGTGGTCCTAATCTCATCACCCAACTTCATTCACTTGCATTCCAACTTAGATTCTAGCCAACAATATTCTCCTCAATTTTCTAACCAAACGCGGATGTGCGCCGTAATCACAACAGATTCAGTATTAACGATGACATTGCCCGTAATTGAATTCCACTGACCAAATGCTATGAGCAACAATCCAATAATGCCCAGTTAAACTGCGCCTTATTAACAGAAACGGAAATGCTCTGGAAATAAACCATGAGCGAAGAAATGGATCTTAAATCCAGTTGTGCCCGACAAATTTCAATACCGAACACATCGAATTGGCGCTTTGATATAATCAAACCAGGTGATAAATAAATGCCTCAGAAATAGGGTCTCAAGTGTCTCAAAACTCAGTAACAGCCCGTCTTCCAAGAATTGGCGGAATCCACATAAAATGACCAAAATACCCCTGGAACCAATCCTGCAAAACAAACACCTCCATGACTTGATGGTGGTTAGCAGATGCACATACGAGATGTTATGCGAAAATGCTGACTAAATGTAAGGGTAAAATTTGGGGTATTACAGTTGCCCCTATTTAAATAGCTACACCGGATGATTTGAGTGGCGGAGACTCGAGGAATCATGGTGAAGGGATTTAAATATAGATAACCGAAAATTTTGCCCTTATATGTGGCGATATGTAATGCTATGGACCAGACTAATGCAGACGATGCCATGAATATGATATGATGCGTATGCTGGAATGATGAATGCGACCATGCTGACGAATACGACGACACAGGGACAGACACTACGAGAAGAACACACTGGGGAAAACGACGCGCGGGGACACAGTACAACCTGGGGAATTCTAAAATGATGGTCAACTGGTGTGAATACGACCAATTGTCATTTTTAGAACGGGAACGAGATTCTCAAATGGAGATGGCACCTATGAGACGGCCTCCACTAGGGAATCTGAAAGTAAAACTGGATCATGTACGACTGCAAGACCGATTACAGAATGCTGGAGCATTGAGCAAAGAATAACATCCTAGCTTCTATAAACTATCCCTCGTGACATGATCAAACGGGCCTTTCGGAACTCCGTAGCAAATATACAGGGTAAAAAACCGGCTGTGTGCCAAAACAAATGGACTTAAAGTGGTTAGAACATGATCCTAAATGGAGATGGCGCCTATGAGATGGCCTCCACTTGGGGGATATCTAACAATAAAACTGGATCTACACGACTGCCAGATCGATTACAGAATGTTGGAGCATTGAGCAAAGAATAACATCCAAGCTTCTGTAAACTATCCTTCGTGATGGGATCGAATGGACTTTTCAGAAATCCATAGAAAATACAGGGTAAAAACCGGCTGTATGCCAAAATAAATGGGCTTTGATGGGAAATGCCCTGATAAGCTTCTCGAGGGAGAATTGTCACTTATCGTTGGAAGGGACTTACATGCCAAAACGGATAAGCACTCAAATAAAGAGGCTGCTGCTTATCTGATATACAAATCTTCTCGTATTTAAGGTTGGTGCCTGGAATACGTTTCAAATTCTTCTTTTACTAAAGGATAAAATAAACTTCTTCATACTTCCGAGGACAGTGCGTCGGGTAGAATTCCGCTTCTTCTTTTGCTAAAGGGTAAACTGAACTTCCTCATACTTCAAGATCTGTGCTCTCCTGAATATGATTCCGCTCCTTCTTTTACTAAAGGGTAAATGAACTTCTTCATACTTCAAGATTTGTGCTCTCCTGAATATGATTCTGCTCCTTCTTTTACTAAAGGGTAAATGAACTTCTTCATACTTCAAGATCGTGCTCTCCTGAATATGATTCCGCTCAAACCTCCCCATACTTCAAGATCGTGCTCTCCTGAATACGATTCGGTTCAGACCTCCCCATACTTCAAGACGACAAGGAAAATGGAAGCCCAACTGCTCAATGGAGATGGCCATTTGCTGCGAGTCATAACGAAGATAGGATCAGCTTCTTAGGTGAGAAACGTCGCTTATTTGCAAGAGTGGCAATAACAAGCTTCTCATGTAGGAACTGCTTGTAGAGGTGATAACAGAGGATGATAAGCTTCTCAGGCGAGAACAGGTGCTGATCGATTGTGATAAGCTTCTCTTGTGAGAACAGGCGTGTATCTTGTTGTGTAAGGTTGTTATATCGATAGGCTTCTCAGGCGAGAAATGTCGCATACCGATGCTGTAACATGTAGGATTGTAAAGCGTTGTACTGATAGATTTTCCAGGCGTGAACTGGCGTGTATCTGTAAAGGATTGTGGTTGATTTTGCAAAATAAATGCACATCCGGGTATAGCGATAAACTTCTCGGGCGAGAACAGTCGCGCATCTGTCATGGTATGGTGAAACTCTTTAGATGGTGCAAAATAAATGCACGTCTGGTTGGGCTCGACGACCGACAATACTGAGGTTCAATCTAGGATCGAGCTAGAAAGAAGACTGGTAATCAAGACTCCATCGAGGGAATGAACTCGAAGGGTAAATATCTTATCCTGGCGAGGAAAGATAGCTGAAGTAACCGTCATCCACGAGGATCGAGCTCTGTGGGGAAACTGGAAACACATATGTATTTTATGCTTAGGGCTGACAATCTATTTGGAGAGAATGGACGAACCCAGTTACTCGGCGGTAACAACCAATGGTGGCGAAACACAATGAACCTGTGAATGCTAACGCATATGTTGATGCATATGTTAATGTGAATGTATGTTAATGTCTATGTATGTTAATGTCCATGTATGTAGTTAAATATGCAAGATGTTATGAAATGAGTATGTAATTAGTATGTGTATGAAATAGGCATGTGATGCTTATACCCCTGCGTATGCTGACGAAACTGACTATAGACAGGACGAGAGATGAAATAAACATCTCGACGGAAATACCCTGCGTTCCCGGCAATCAATACGTAAATCATGGGTAAGAAAAAACAATGGTAGAACCAAATCCGGTTTCAAAGTTCTGAATTCTCTGGGGAGAGAGTAATCTGCTTGGGTGCACAGTATCACGTCTTCACATAGGGATAAGAAAACCTGAGGGACAGTTTCAAGTTACCCAAGAAAAAGTTGTCAACTTATAGTCTCTCTAGGGACTGTGTCAGAGCGATGGTTTAAAAGTGTTTCTGCAACAATGAGATTTTTCGAGGAGTGAAGAGATCCTTTCGAAATTCCCACTAGTCAAAGTAATTTCTTATATTTACGACTGCGTTTTCGAAGAACAGTTTTTAAAAATTTTCAAAGCACCTTTCATTTTCAAAATTTTAAGAATAAATGGCATTTTGCATAACAATAGAAACAAGAGTAATGCACCAAGGAATGTAAGTAACAAGATGGTATCTTTTATTAAAGGATGGCAGCTTGCTGAGGGCATAGCTCCACAGATGATTATGCTTTGAAATTGGCAACATGAGAAAAGGTTACATTGAATCCAACGACACCTACTGACACTAATAACTAAGACTAATCCAGAATCTCGCTTTGGACGAGGATGAAAGAACTGGAAAATGGCTCTCATGCGGAAAGTGTGTTCGCGATGATCGGTGTTTTCTGATGCAATGAAATGCCTTTGTCCCTAACTTTTGCCTGGACCGCCCTTTCGGGTTTTCGATCCACCGGGACGCTCTTTTTTGCCTAAGTCACCCTTTCGGGTTTTCAACTTAGCGAGCTTTTAATTATTATTACTTTTTCTAACCCTTACTTTTGCCTAAGTCGCCTTTTTCAGGTTTTCAACTTAGCGGGTTTTTAGGCATAGTATTTTCGGACTACATCAGAATTCACAGGATGTGCTAGCTCTTCTCCATCCATTGTTGTAAGTATCAGAGACCCTCCGGAGAAAACGGTCTTTACAACAAAGGGGCCTTCATAATTGGGCATCCACTTTCCACGCATATCTTTATGCACTGGCAAGATCTTTTTGAGTACGAGTTCTCCTTGACGGAACTCACGGATACGAATCTTCTTATCAAATGCTCTTTTCATCCGTTTCTGATATAATTGCCCATGGCACATAGCTGTCATGCGTTTCTCGTCAATGAGATTCAACTGATCCAGTCTGTCTTGAACCCACTCAGCTTCTTCAAGTTCAGCTTCCATCAACACCCTTAAAGAAGGTATCTCTACTTCAATGGGGAGTACGGCGTCCATTCCATACACCAATGAGAAAGGTGTTGCCCCTGTCGAAGTTCGCACTGAGGTTCTGTATCCATGCAAAGCAAACGGTAACATCTCGTGCCAATCTTTGTAAGTCACGACCATCTTTTGCAGGATTTTCTTGATATTCTTATTCGCAGCTTCAACGGGCCCATTCATCTTAGGACGATACGGAGAAGAATTGTGATGCGTGATCTTGAAACTGTCACACAACTCCTTCATAGTCTTGTTATTCAGATTGGTGCCATTGTCAGTTATTATCCGACTTGGAATTCCATAACGGCAGATGATTTCTTTCCTGATGAAGCGGGCAACCACTTGCTTCGTCACGTTGGTGTAGGAAACAGCCTCGACCCACTTGGTGAAATAATCAATAGCAACAAGGATAAAACGATGACCATTAGAAGCCTTCGGCTCGATTGCCCCAATCATGTCAATGCCCCACATCAAGAACGACCATGGTGAAGACAAGACATTCAACGGTGATGGAGGCACATGCATTTTATCAGCGTAAATTTGGCACTTATGGCATTTTATGGCGTATTGGATGCAGTCAGCTTCCATAGTTAACCAATAATATCCAGCCCTTAACATCTTCTTGGACATAGCATAACCATTGGCATGGGTGCCGAAGGTCCCCTCGTGGATCTCTTGCAGTAATATGTCCACTTCCCGTTTATCAACACATCTGAGTAAAACCATGTCGTAATTTCTTTTGTATAACACACCATTGCTGATAAAGAATTTGGAAGCCAGTCTTCTCAATGTTTTCTTGTCCAGACCGGTAGCACCATCGGGATATTCTTGCTTGACTAGATATTTCTTGATGTCATGAAACCAAGGCTTTTCATCCACCTCATCCTCTTCAACTACTTGACAATAAGCGGGCTCAACTTTGCGTTCAATATGAATAAGAGGTGCTTCATTAACGAATTTAACCTTCCACATGGACGCTAACATGGCTAAAGCATCAGCAACGTGATTCTCAGATCTAGGAACATGCTCGAACTCTATCTCGTCGAAATACTTAATCAGCTCGACAATGTAGTCCTTGTAAGGGATTAACTTCTCATTCTTCGTTTCCCATTTGCCTTGTACCTGGTAAATAACTAAGGCTGAGTCACCACTTACTTTAAGAAGTTTGATTCGGAGGTGAATTGCTGCTTCGAGGCCAAGAATACATGTTTCATACTCCGCGACGTTATTAGTACACTCAAAGTCTAGCCTGGCTGTAAACGGAGTGAACCCCCCTTTTGGGTTCATCAAAACGGCGCCTATACCATGCCCATTGAAATTCGATGAACCATCAAACATCATCCTCCACCAAAGACCTGGCTCTGGACCTTCGCTCGGATCTGGCTCTTCACAATCTCTCTTGATCAACAAAATATCCTCATCAGGAAAGTCAAACTTAAGAGGTTCATAATCTTCAACTGGCTGATCTGCAAGATAATCAGATAAAATACTACCCTTAATTGCTTTCTGGGGTACATACTGGATGTCATATTCGGATAACAACATGTGCCAATGGGCCAGCCTCCCAGTTTGAGCAGGTTTTTCAAGAATATACTTTATCGGATCCATTTTAGAAATCAACAATGTGGTATGACAGACCATGTATTGCCGGAGGCGCCTAGCGGCCCATGCCAACGCACAACAAGTTTTCTCCAATGGTGAGTATCTGTTTTCACAATCGGTAAACTTCTTGCTCAGATAATAAATCGCATGTTCCTTCCTTCCAGTCTCATCATGTTGCCCGAGCACACAACCCATAGACTTCTCAAGAACAGTAAGGTACATAAACAATGGTCTTCCAGGTACGGGAGGAATCAGAATAGGGGGGTCTTGCAAATAATTCTTAATTTTCTCAAACGCTTTCTGACAATCAGGGTTCCACTCAACCGTCTGCCCCTTACAAAGCAACTTGAATATCGGCTCACAAGTAGCGGTCATGTTAGAGATAAACCTGGAAATATAATTCAAACGCCCCAGGAAACCTCTAACTTGCGTCTCGGTTTGCGGAGCTGGCATATCTTGAATGGCTCGGACTTTGTCAGGATCTACCTCAATCCCTCGTTGACTAACAATAAAACCAAGCAATTTTCCAGATCTGACACCGAAGGTACACTTAGCAGGATTCAACTTCAACTGATATTTCCTGAGTCGTTCAAACAACTTTACCAAATGGTCTAGGTGTTCCTCTTCACTCTGAGATTTGGCTATCATATCGTCCACATACACCTCGATCTCTTTGTGCATCATATCATGAAAAAGAGTTGTCATAGTGCGTTGGTAAGTTGCCCCTGCGTTCTTCAAACCGAAGGGCATGACTTTGTAGCAAAAGGTCCCCCAAGGAGTAATTAAAGTAGTCTTCTCTCGATCATCGGGATCCATTTTGATCTGATTATAGCCAGAGAAACCATCCATAAATGAGAACAACGCAAAACTGGCTGTATTGTCTACAAGTGTATCAGTATGTGGCAAAGGGAAGTCATCTTTCGGACTTGCTTTGTTCAGATCCCTGTAATCCACACACATCCTAACTTTACCGTCTTTCTTGGGCACTGGCACAATGTTGGCAACCCAATCTGGATATTTTGCAACTGCCAAGAAACCTGCATCTAACTGTTTTTTAACCTCATCTCGAATTTTCAGAGCCATGTCGGGTCTCGTTCTTCGAAGCTTTTGTTTGATAGGCGGACAATCTGGCTTAAGTGGCAACTTGTGAACAACAATATTTGTGTCTAGACCAGGCATATCTTGATACGACCACGCAAACACATCAATATATTCTTTTAACAACTCAATCAGCCCCTGCTTAACCTCTGTCCCAAGCACTGCACCAATCTTGACCTCTTTCTTGTTTTCATCTGTACTAAGATTAATCAAGTCCACCTGCTCTTTATGCGGTTGAAGCTCTGTGTACTCGTACTCAATCAATTTTGTCAGTTCAGCGGGTACTTAAAAATCTTCTTCACCCTCGTCTTCAGCTTGATTGATGGGTGCATCCCAGTTAGGAGTGTCAATAAAGTCATTGGATCCAACGAGGTTTGCGATGTCTCTGCATGATGGAAGGCTTACTTAATTAAAATGCTCGAAGATATGTCAGATAAGAAATGAAATGCTATTTTTTTTTGGTTTTATTTTTTTGAAAAAGGTTGCCAACTTCATTTTTAAAAAGTGGAAACGAAAAACGCAAATGAACCAAAGTGGAATTGAACAAAATGCCTTTATTAATATCCTTTTAAAAGTGAAAGGTGGCCCAACAAAAACGTTCCTATAGCCTCGGGCAGAGCTACGGATTTTTTTTTTGCTTGAAAACATAAATGAAAAATGTTAAAATTACTTTGACAATGGAAAAATAACAGGGATCTCTACGGCCTCCCAATTGTTCAAAGCTGCATCACCCTTAAACACCAGGTTGCTCAGATCTTCATCTTCCTCACAGTCGTTGACGGCATTGACTTAGAAACCTCCGCTGACAAATACCTCTTGGATAACCTTCGGACGCCCTTCGACAGTTGTGGCAGCTCAATTCTGAGTTGGTTTGTAACCCAACCCAAAGCGATCAGTCTTGGTCCTGACATTAATTACCTCTCCCCAACCTTCCGGAATACCCCTATTAATTGTTGATTTGGTACTCTTCAGAGATGCAAAAGATGGATTACCCTGACCCACTGTCTCTTCGACTTCTAATAGAACAGCATTGGCGATCTCGAGTGCTTGAAAGGAGATTTCCAAAGCATTCTCATCGGCCTCGATGTAACGGAAAGAAGACAGGTTACTGACCATCAGATCCTCCTCACCGTGTATAATAACCAACTTTTCATCGATCACGAACTTCATCTTTTGATGTAACGTTGAGGTTACTGCCCCAGCGGCATGAATCCACGGCCTTCCAAGTAAACAGCTGTATTTGGGATTAATGTCCATGACTTGAAACGTGATATTAAAAACTTGCGGCCCAATCAAGATAGGAAGCTCAACCTCCCCCATTACCGACCGGCGAGAACCATCGAAAGCCTTGACGATCAAAGGAGTAGGTTTCAACACAGTCTCTTTGAAAACCAACTTATCAAGAACCCTCTTGGGTAGAACATTCAAAGAAGAACCGGTGTCCACTAGCACTCTTGCTAAATTGTCCTCCTGACACTTCACTGATATATGTAAAGCACGATTATGATTCGGACCCTCCTTTGGTAACTCTTCGTTGCTGAAACTAAGGGTGCTACATGCGGTCAAATTGGCAATCACACTATCAAACCAACTGGTGCTGATATCTTGATCCACATGTGCTTGAGTCAAAACTTTCTGCAAGGCCATCCTATGAGCGGGTGAACTCATCAACAGAGATAAAATCGAAATCTTGGAAGGAGTTTGATGAAGTTGATCGATAACTTTATAGTCACTTTTCTTGATGATCCTCAAAAACTCAACATCTTCATCATTCGTAACGGCTCCCTTACCTTTGTCTTTGGCAGGCACTGGGATACTAGTTGTTTCCTTAGGTGGGACCTCATTGAAACGGGGAGTGTACACACGGCCACTGCGAGTCATCCTGCTTGCCTCTGCGATATTAGTCACAGTGTCCTTAACCTCTTCATTTGGAATAACCTTCCCAGACTCCTTGTCAATCATCGTCACGTCATATTTCCAAGGTACAGCTTTAGGATCATTAAAAGGAAACGGACTTGGTTTTCGAATAATTATAGGCTTAGGCTGATTCGTCTCAGGGATAAACGACTTTGGTATATCGAACACGGGGTTGGCAGAACTTGCCCCTGACCGATTAAACACTGGTACCTTACCCTTTGATTCAGGCTGATGGAAGACAGGCTCAACCATAGCGACTTCATCCTTCTTGGCTTGGCTTGTCACTTGTAAAATACCCTCATTAATCAACCTCTGAACATCGTTCTGAACCAACACACAACCCTTAATACTGGCATCACAACTTGCGCATGCAACGTGAGAAGTATCTACTAGACCGGCTTCAAATAGTTTCAAATGGAATATCTTAAGAGGAGTCTTAATCTGAACAACATCAAGGACATAACCTTCCTCAGAATCAGCACTAACGGCATTAACACTCTCATGGTTAGGAAAAGGGTTCTTCTTAACATTCGGTTGAGGGTCTTCAAACGACAAAATCTTCTTTTCCAATAGATCCCTGACAAGGTTTTTGAGAGCATAACAGTTCTCTAGATCATGACCAGGCGCACCCTCATGAAATAAACAATGAGCAGCGGCGTTGTAATTGGCGGGCAGCGGATTAGGAGGCGGACCCAAAGCTCGAGTAGTAATTAGACCTTGCTTGACTAATGAGGGATACAACTCGGTGAAAGTCATTGGAATCGGCGGGCAAGGTTTATACTGTCTCTTGTTCGGAACATTCTGGCGAGGAGCTGGATTCTTTGGCTGTTGATGAGCGGGAGCGTTGGGCGCTTGTTGATAGTTAGGAGGCGGATAAACAGGAGATTGTTGCATAGATTGATACATAGGAACCTGTTGATTGAAAGAAGGCGCAACAGCTGCCACATAGGGTTGTTGAGCATATTGGATCGGGTACCCTTGAGGTTGAGCATAACCTTGCGGATATTGATAAAATTGGTCTCTTCGTCTACTAGAGGATATAGCATTAGTCTCACCTTCTTTCTTCTTCTGAGAGTTATACGAAGGTTTCTTCGGCTGATCCTTTGAAACACCATGAGTATTTGTCATTTTACCGCTTTTCATACCCAATTCAATCTTGACACCCACAGCAACGATGTCAGAGAAATTTGAAGTCACACTACCCACCATCCTTTCGTAAAATTCTGGACGAACCGTGTCGACAAACCAATCAGCTAACTCTTTCTCGGTCAAAGGAGGTTCTACTTGCGAAGCAATCTCCCTCCACCTTTGAGCGTACTCTTTGAATGATTCCGAATTCTTTTGTGACATACTCAGCAACTGTCTTCTGTCAGGAGCCAAATCCATATTGTACTTGTAATGTTTGATGAAAGCGTCAGATAAATCTTGGAAACTCTTAATGCGAGACTGGTCCAAAGTTAAGTACCATTTGGAAGAAGCACCCTTCAGACTGTCTTGGAAGCAATGAATCATCAATTTATCATTCTCAACATGGGCAGCCATTTTGCGATAGTACATGATCAGATGACTCTTAGGACAAGTGGCACCTTCATAGCGATTGAAGTTCGGAGTTTTGAACTTCGGGGGAATAACCAAACCTGAGACCAAACAAACGTCCCTTGCAGCAGTCCCAAAAATTTGATCGCCCTCTACTTTTCTCAATCTCTGGACGATAGTGTCTACTTCCTCACGAAGTTTGTCATGTTTCTCATAACCTTCGACATTCTCATCAAGATTATCAAATATGGGCTCATTGAAATACGGTTGCACACGGGTGTGCACAACAGGTGGCGCAAAAATAGGAGCCCCTCTAGAAACTTCAGAAAATAAAGGAACGGCTTGTTGAACAGGCTGATTAATCGGAACAGTGGCTTGAGGAGGCACAAAACCTGGAGCAAGACCATAAGGTGGGTCCCTTGCTACGGTCACATTCGGTGGAGGGTCCACAGTAACGCCGGTAATCTCGGAAACAACAGTGGGCTGGGTATCCATCTTAGCATTCATGACGTGTAACAATTCCATCATACGCCCCATACCCCCTCGCAGGTCTTCAAGTTCGTTGCTAAGGCGATCAATTTCTTTGGTCTGATCCTCCATTCTCTTTCGAGTTTGAGCTCTAGTGTTGTACTGGTGCCGAGGACTCAGGGTGACGAAACTGGAAGGCGAGAGAACCGAACATGAGAAAATGGAAGACACATGCAATGCAAGAAAGCGTATGATGCTATGATACGAATGCAAATGAAAATTTCATGGAATTCAAACATTTACGAATGTCGTGGGGTACCAAAAAAAATTTTCTTGTTTTTTTTTTTATTTTTTTTATTTACGGTATCCCGTGATATAAATGATGTTTGAATTCCACGAAATACAATGCAATGGGATGCTTTATGGATGCAATGCACATGAATACACAAAGTCCTAGGTTAGAGGACATGAATGGAGTTAAGGTCTACCCATCCCCAAAAGGAGTGTACTATAGGTTAATTGTACCTGCCGAACAAGGTTCTAAAAAGTGCCCAAAGTCATCAGCCCATCTTTCGGATATTATCAACCTTCCGGTTGACTCGGGGGTTAATAATATTCTCAAGAGAACCTCTTTTAGGTGTAGTATCGCGTAGCAACCATTGTAGGATTACTCCCACATAGTTCCCGCACTACATCCTAAATAAGGCCAAGGTGGTGTTAAGGTACTACGGTTCCCAATATCACAGACTCCAATCGACCATGGAAGAAGTTTTCACGATTACTCGTTCAACCGAACCATTTTCGAAAAAGGTCTCAACTGAGCGGTGATTCTCGAATCAGCTTGGTCGGGATTCGACTCCCTATAAGCTTCATCGAATATATCCCCATCCTATAATAATGTCACTAGTCCGGGCGTAGGACTTATCTCACAACACAAGGAACAGTCCCAAACCAGAGCACAAATATATACATGCAAAATAACAAAACAAGTAGCAATAAATATGAACAAATTAGGGATAACCCACAAAAATTAAGAATAGTCCCCAGTGAAGTCGCCATTTTCTGTTGCGGTGGAAATAGGATCACAAACTATTAATGAGTTTGAATCGTAATTCAATTCACAACCGCTCTTTGATTTATCCGAAGGAAAAGGTCAAAAGAGGGAAAACCTATTTTGCATCGTAAACACAATGCGGGGAAAGATCTAGGGTTCGGGGGTTGTTTAAATTTAGGGAAGGTATTAGCACCCTAAACTTCCGTAGTACTCTACGGGAACCTTTTGTTCAACGCTTACTATTTGCTTTATTCATTTGCTTAAGGTATATGTACAAAGGGATTAAAAGTGAGAAAAGAGACCTAAGTGGTTAATTCTAAGTTTACTCGGCAAGACATTGCATCTTGTGCCTACGTATCCTTACGGGAGTAGAATCAGAGTAATCGTAGTTCCCCTCAAAAGGGAGGTTAGAGACTTCTTGACTGTGGTCAAGGTCTCAAGGGGGAATAAACGCATCTTAAGGACACGCTTACGTGGAGTGTAGAAACTCCAAATCTCTACGTTGAATTGTTAAGCTGTAATTAGGGTTAAATTAGGGATTCCATGGCGGGAAACCCTAAAATGAGCGCGGCGGCTCTTTGACCTAATGCTAGGGGTAAAATTGTAATTTTGTCCACGGCGAGACATTTGTGAAAATTTAGGGTTTGTAAGGTTGTAAGGGTTTGAAGTTGAGGGCTATTGGCGCGGCGACCAAACGGTTAGACCTAATTCCTTCGGAGGTGTGTAGTGTGACAGAATAATTGGTGAAAGTGTGAGAAACTAATCATACGAGCAGGGAAATAATGACAGAAATTAAAACCATACACGCAGAAATTTAAAGGCAGAAATTAGAACGCGATTGTTAGGGTTCGCGAGGTTACATGAGAGGCAATTACAATATGATATTAAAATTTAAATCGAACGATGATAAAATAAATAACAGTAAGCGCAATAAACTGCAAAACGAACAAACAACGTCAGAGGGCAGTATTAAATGAATTATCAGATGAGGAAGAAGCGGAATTATGTATCTTTTGTGGTTTTATTTTGTGATATAAACTTTAATTTGAATTAAAATGGAATTATTAATATTAATTTAACTCAAACCCTAAAAACTATCTTAACCTAATTATTGTTTTAAAAAAAATGGATTTTAATATATTTATTTAAAAAAGGTTTTTATTTATTATTAAAAAAAGGTTTTTATTAAAAAAGATTTAAGTGTTACTTATTTTAAACCAACAATTATATTATTTTTTTTAAAAAAAGGGTTTATTGTTTAAAAAAAAGAAACAGAAAAATAAAATAAAAACTTAAAACACAATGGGTTGGGCCGGTCATCACTCTCGGACCCAACCCGGTCCTGGAACACAGAGAAAAAAAAAGGGAGGATTCAGATTAGGGTAACCCTAATCTCTCTTTGGCCTCCACGGCGCCGCATGCTCTCTTCTTCTCTCGCGATCTCATCTTTCTCTCGCGATCTCTCTTTCTCGTCTTCGCCCCATTCCTCGTATCTCTTGTTCTATATTTTCCTGAAAAACACGCAATAAAGACGTAAGTGATAAGGAAGATTGCTCACCCTTCACTAGGGTTTGAAGCGGTTTTCGGAAACGTCTCCGTTGATGGTTAGATGATGTTCGTTTCGCATGGGCCGATGATGAGTTCCCTGAGGCTTCACGGTTCCGACTAGGAACGGTTTGCGGACGATTTCGCTCTCGTTCGCGTTCTGATGCTTACCTTTGACGAAACCCTCCTCCTCTCTCTCGGCTGTTAGGGTTTTTTATGAGGTGATGTGGTTCCCTTTTATATCACTCTCTCTGATCTGTGGGCTTTTTGATAGTGTTGGATTTGCGTTATTTTTACTGAGATTAGATTGTGATTTTAATTTGATCTTTGTGAACCTGATATTTTTTCGATTTGATTGGGATTCTTTCCATTTTCGATATTGATTGGATTTCGTTTTACTGATCTCCATTGGATTGCATTTGGATTGACTTGTTTTTCTGGATTTTTCAGAGGTGGATATCCATCCTTGAGTTTCGATTGGATAACTGAAGTGGATGTGGATAACTGATAGTTTTTTTGACTGATATCTATTTTTCTGATAAACTCGAATTTCTCTGATCTTTCTGATGAGATCTTATGTCCCTGAACAGGACTCTGTTTCTCTCTTGTAACCGGAGTTGGTCCTCTTGCACATGAACTTAATTCTTTCTTTCCTTTCAAGCCTGAATTCAGCTTTTGTTGGGCGATGATGTTTGAACTGAGCTCATGTCCTGTACTTTCGATTTTTCCATTGTGAATTAACTTTTCCTCTTCTTTTTTCAGTGAACTGATGCTGACGCTTCGATTGAGTCAAGGTGGCCAAGTGAAGGTTATTGGCGATGATGACCTTAGGGTCTGAGCTGTCGTTTTGAATTGAGCTGATAGTTCGTGTGAAATTACCGATGCCTGCAGTTCGACGTTTCGGTAGGGAATTGGTAACGGCTTCGGCCGTGGCACTCCCAGCCGCTTGAACGCTTATGCCCGATGATGGTTAAACTGAGGGCTGATATGACTTCGAATCTCTTTGTTGTTTCCATTGTTTTTATGCAGTTCAATTGGATGGCCTGGTTCGGATTTGGTAGGCTTCAGTTGATCGAACTATCTGTTATGTTCCCATTCGAGTTGCTTTGTGATAGTCTGATTCTGAACTTGATTCTTTGTGGTAATAAGGGCATTGTTTCGTTGCCGTGGATGTTATTTCGACCCTTCTGGTTTTCGAACCACCTGTTTACTGATACGATCAACTTTTTAACATTCGCCTTTCTTGTGTAGTTGAGCGGGGCTGTGATGTATGATGGCTGAGACCTGGCTTTGATGTTTTGTGGCAACAGATGTGCTGGTTTATGGACTTACTGGTGCTCGTGGGGCTGGCATGTTGGTTTTTCGAAACTGATGCCTCCTTTCTGAGTTAAAACTGATTGTTTTTCGAAACTTATTTACTTTGCTCAGATTTGAACATTTGGACCTGTTATGCATTATCTGATGTTCTTTTGTGTCTTTGCAGATGTCAGAACTAGTTTTATGTTGGTGTTCATCCGGATTTGTTTTGAGACCATTTCCGCCATAATTAGGCTTGCCTTTGTCTTGGTGTTAATGACCATTGGCTGTTTCTGATTGCCTTCTGAACTGCATTTTGAATTGAATTGTCTGCTCATGTTTTGTGCAGCTTATGGATTTTATTGTGAGCTGATACCATTCTGATTCATGTATTTCAGGTGACAGAAAACGGTTCAGACCCGTCGGCATCCGGGTTTGAACCTGAGTTGGCTAGTGTTCACCCTGGTATCGGTTTTGAGAACCAAATGGGATTTACTTGATTTTGAAACGAATCCAAATACGGCAAAAACGAATCAGTCCCGCTTCTTCTATCTCTTTTATCTCTCGGCTGCCCCTTAGATAAGAACAGATGTTACCTGATCTGACGCTAATGGCGCGGATCGGTAACGGGGGTAGGATGCAGCTTCGGTTGTGCCACTCCCGGCACTCGATGATGACATCGTTCTGAGAGTGTCAAAAAATCACCTTTAACCCTTTCTTGCTTCTGTTTGTTTTCTTATTTTTTTCAGGTGATCGGGAATTTCGTGGAGCACTCAAGGGGCAGATACCATGAAGAAACCTTAGGAGTTTTTAGGATTTAGGATTTTTTAGAGTAGATGTAACATTTGTAAATGTAATCTCACAGCAATTCAAACGTGAAATGATTCACTTCCTTTTGTAAAATGATATTCTTATGAAATAAAAATTCCATGATCATTCAACTTTGAATCTGTTTATATTTATTTCCAGTTATAAATTATAAACATTTGTGAATAAATCCACAAATATCTAAATTCATTATTCTAGTTATAAACCATAAATATTCACGAATGATATTCTTGCTCATGTACTTGTCTCGTTTGTGGTCCTAATCTCATCACCCAACTTCATTCACTTGCATTCCAACTTAGATTCTAGCCAACAATATTCTCCTCAATTTTCTAACCAAACGCGGATGTGCGCCGTAATCACAACAGATTCAGTATTAACGATGACATTGCCCGTAATTGAATTCCACTGACCAAATGCTATGAGCAACAATCCAATAATGCCCAGTTAAACTACGCCTTATTAACAGAAACGGAAATGCTCTGGAAATAAACCATGAGCGAAGAAATGGATCTTAAATCCAGTTGTGCCCGACAAATTTCAATACCGAACACATCGAATTGGCGCTTTGATATAATCAAACCAGGTGATAAATAAATGCCTCAGAAATAGGGTCTCAAGTGTCTCAAAACTCAGTAACAGCCCGTCTTCCAAGAATTGGCGGAATCCACGTAAAATGACCAAAATACCCCTGGAACCAATCCTGCAAAACAAACACCTCCATGACTTGATGGTGGTTAGCAGATGCACATACGAGATGTTATGCGAAAATGCTGACTAAATGTAAGGGTAAAATTTGGGGTATTACACCTTCTAATAGGAAGCAATGGGTTCCTAGAGCTGCTGGTACCAGTTTGATAGCTCATATGTCTCTCAGAGTCTCAGCTAAAGAGGATTGGTATTTTGATAGTGGGTGCTCCAGACATATGACAGAAATTAAAAATCTCTTAGTAGACATCAAATCCCATTCTACTAGCTATGCGACTTTTGGTGATGGAGCCAAGGGTGAAATCAAGGGGGTTGGAAAGCTGAACTGCTCAGGAGTACCAAACCTTGATAATGTATTGTTGGTTAAAGGGTTGACTGCCAACTAGATTAGCATCAGTCAATTGTGTGATCAAGGATTCAATGTCAACTTCACTAAATTTGAATGCTTGGTTACTAATGAAAAGAGTGAAGTGATTATGAAGGGAGTCAAATCTAAGGACAACTACTATCTATGGGTTCCTCAAGATTCTAGTTACACCTCCATATGTGCTCTAGCCAAAGAAGATGAAGTGAAACTGTGGCACCAAAAACTTGGTCATTTACATCTAAAAGGGATGAAGAAGATCATCTCTATGGAAGCTGTCAGAGGAATTCCTAAGCTAAAGATTGAAGAAGGAAAGGTATGTGGTGAATGCCAAATTGGAAAGCAAACTAGGATGTCACACCAGAAGATTAAACACCTCACTACTTCAAAAGTGTTGGAACTCCTTCACATGGACTTGATGGGACCTATGCAGGTGGAGAGTCTTGGTGGAAAGAAGTATGCTTATGTGGTGGTGGATGATTTTGCAAGATATACATGGGTGAATTTTATAAGAGAAAAATCTGAAGTGTTTGATGTGTTCAAAGATCTCTGTCAAAGAATTCAAAGAGAAAAGGAGAGTAATATTGTTAGAATCAGAAGTGATCATGGGAAGGAATTTGAGAACAAAAAATTTTATGAATTTTGCTCATCTAAAGGGATTAGCCATGAATTCTCTTCTCCCATTACTCCACATCAAAATGGAGTTGTGGAATGAAAGAATAGAACTATCCAGGAATCTGCTAGAGCTATAATTTATGCAAAGAAACTGCCTTACCACTTCTGGGTTGAAGCTATGAACACTACTTGCTATGTTCATAATAGAGTGACCTTAAGAACAGGAATCATGACTACCTTGTATGAGATATGGAAGGGAAGAAAGCCTACTGTCAAATACTTCCATGTGTTTGGAAGAAAATGCTACATATTGGCAGATCGTGACCAAAGAAGAAAGATGGATCCAAAAAGCGATGAAGGAATATTTTTGGGCTATTCTACTAATAGTAGAGCCTATAGAGTATTCAACTCCAGAACTAAAGCTATGATGGAGTCCATCAATGTTGTTGTTGATGTGCATAAGGAGGTTGATGTCCTAGAAGATGTTGGAACATTTCTTGATATCTCAGCAGAGTCTGCAGACAAAAACACTGATCCTAATCCTACTAATGCAGAACCTGAACCTGAACTAGTAAATAAGGGACCCTCTACCAGAATTCATAAAGACCATCCTATGGATCTTATCATAGGTTATCTAAATGAGGGAGTCACTACTAGATCCAGAGAAGTCATAACAAGTTCTTGTTTTGTGTCTAAAATTGAACCAAAGAATGTCAAGGAAGCCTTAACTGATGAATTCAAGATCAATGCCATGCAAGAAGAGCTAGGGAAATTCAAGAGAAATGAATTATGGGATCTTGTTCCAAGGCCTGAAGAAACAAATGTGATTGGAACAAAATGGGTATACAAGAACAAGTCTGATGAAAAAGGGATGGTGTCACCAGAAATAAAGCCAGATTCGTTGCTCAGGGATACACTCAGATTTAAGGGGTTGACTCTGATGAAACTTTTATTCCTGTAGCTCGCCTTAAATCCATCAGATTACTTTTGGGAGTTGCCTGCATTCTGAGATTCAAGCTGTTTCAGATGGATGTTAAAAGTGCCTTATTAAATGGATACCTAAGTGAAGAGGTCTATGTGGAACAACCTAAGGGATTCATTGATCCAACTTTTCCTAATCATGTTTATAAGTTGAAGAAAGCTCTGTATGGACTGAAGCAAACTCCAAGAGCTTGGTATGAGAGACTAACAAAATTTCTTGTTGATAATGGATACAAAAAAGGTGGCATAGATAAGACTTTGTTTGTCAAAGAAGAAGGAGGAAAGCTTATGATTACTCAAATCTATGTTGATGATATTGTGTTTGGTGGGATGTCTGATGAGATGGTTCAACATTTTGTCCAGCAAATGCAGTCAGGATTTGAAATGAGCCTTGTTGGTGAATTAACCTATTTTCTTGGGTTGCAAGTTAACCAGATGGAAGATTCTATATTCCTATCTCAGAGTAAATATGCCAAGAATATAGTTAAGAAGTTTGGGATGGAGAATTCCAGTCACAAAAGAACACCTGCTCCTACTCATAAGTTGTCTAAAGATGAAAAGGGTGTAAATGTGGATCAAAGTCTCTATAGAAGTATGATAGGGAGCTTGTTATATCTTACAACAAGTAGGCCTGACATTGCTTTTGTTGTAGGTGTGTGTTCTAGATACCAAGCTGAACCCAAAGTGAGTCATATCAATCAAGTAAAGAGGATTCTGAAGTATGTTAATGGAACAAGTGAGTATGGAATGTTATACACTCATGGATCTGGCTATGTGTTATATGGGTATTATGATGCTGATGGGATGGAAGTGCTGATGATAGGAAAAGCACATCAGGAGGTTACTTCTTTTTGGGGAACAATCTTATATCATGGTTCAGCAAGAAGCAAAATTGTGTCTCTCTATCTACTGCTGAAGCTGAGCATATAGCAGTTGGAAGTAGCTGTTCTCAGCTGGTGTAGATGAAATAAATGTTGACTGAATATAATGTCACACAAGATGTCATGACTTTGTATTGTGACAATTTAAGTGTTATAAACATCTCCAAAAACCCTATTCAACACAGTAGGACCAAGCATATTGATATTCGCCATCACTTTATAAGGGAGCTTGTTGAAGACAGGATCATTGCCTTAGAACATGTTGCTACAGAGAAGCATCTAGCTGACATTTTCACTAAGGCATTGGATGCTAGTCAATTTGAAATTTTAAGAGGTAAATTAAGGATTTGCATTTATGAGGATTTGTAGCAATTATTGCTGAGTGGAAATTTCATTCAAGAGGTTTTGTATTTTCCAAAAATAAAGGTGAAGTTTGACAACTGCATAGGATTGGAGCAGCAAACTGGGTTCCTACCAATCATACTTCCACCATTGTTGTTGGGTTAGGAAGGTTCATATTTGTTATTGGTACAAAGGTGAAGTTTGACTATGGTAGCTACATTTTTTATCAGATTGTGAAGCATGCTACTACAAATACTTCCAAATTTCCCATTGCATTTCCTTCACTGATTTGTGGGATCATTCTAAGCCAGTATCCTGCTATTCTCTCTAGTAATGATGTGGTTTGAAAAAGGGATTATGTGTTATATCTCCATTATAAATTGTTTGCAGGAAGACATGTCCCAAACATTATCTTGACATATGTTGAGAAGACACCATCTACCAAGACTGGGTTTATCTCAGAGTTGAAGGAAACTTGCAGAGATGGGAGAAGTCATTCGTGTAACTACTGCAAGGAAGCTGAAATTGGAAGCCTTGATGAGAAGTCTGGAGCAGGCTAAAGGTAATGATGTTGAGGTTGCTGATGCAAATGAAGAGGAAGTTGGGGAGGATTCTACCTCTGATGAGAGGACTGGTGATATTGAGGGTCATGATTCTGGGTCTACTGCTGGTGATGAAGGTGACAACTATGGTTTTTCTTTTAGCACTTAATGTGCTTTGGCTTGTAAGTTTTTGTGGTTTCATTCTGCACTCTATATATTGTTGGCTCTGTATGCTTATTCTCTGCTTAGTCTATGATAATGGTTTTCTCTTAGTGAGATTTCTTTAATTATGGCTAAAAAGGGAGAGAAGTAGTATGAGGGATGTTGTGTTGTTGCTGCTGTTTCTGGGTTGAGGGGGGTATTTTTTTGTTGTTATGGTATGGTTCTCTGGCACTTTGTTTTGAGGGGGAGCTTTATTTTTCTTTGTGACATGTTAGGCTTTTCTGTGTTTTTCTGCTGCTGTTGTCCTCTCTGATGTGTTCTCGTAGCTCTTGTGATCAATTGGTTATTTTAGCCAAAATTTTCCAAATGGGGAGTTTGTTAGTTCTGTGCTTGGCAGCAATTTTGGTAAAACTTGGTGTTATCACAAGATGTCCTATATGATGTCTTGACATGTGATCTTAACATTCTGAAGGTGGTTATTTTTGTTGTTGTAGGGTTTAGTTCATGATGTCAAGTATGATGTCCTGACATATGTTTACAGAATATTCAGTCAGAATGTTATGTTTTGTCTGTTGCGTTTTTTCTGCAATCTTTTGTGTGCCTTTGTTAATTGATTGCTTGCGCAACTCAAGGCGTGACATTATTTGAAGCAAGTATATTCTGTTTCCTTTTGAATAATGGTTTGTTTCTATTTTTGTGCAAAAAGATATGGACAATAATTAGCTTTAGTTATGGATTACTTCTGCCTAAGCCCATGAAGAATGGTTTCTATTTAAAGACATGTTAACCCTACTTGCACGGTAGAGAGAAGACTTTGAGAAAGCTGTGTTTTGTCTTTTGTTAGGGTTTGAGTCTTTTGTTTGTTGTTTTCTTGTGAGCCATTCATTCATCACTTTGATGTTTGAATTGGACTGAGTTCTTTGAGTTGTAACTTGTCCACTCTAAGCTTTTAAGCACGAGTGCATTGTTCCTGATTGAAGCTTTTAAGTAGGATCAAGTGTTGTCCTTGATGGGTGTCTTCTAATTTTTTATCTTCTGTTTTTATCACTGCATGTGATTGAGGGGGAGTGAGAGGTGTCTCATGTCTGAGAGTTTCTTAGATAGTGGTCGCACGGGTAGAGATTAGGTGCAAAGATTGTAAACTAGAGAGAGTTTGCTGAGAGTTTTCAAACTAATTTTGTTTAGTGGATTTCCTTCCTGGCTTGGTGTCGCATCGCTGCAAAAAGGGGTCGACAAAGACAGAAGATTCGCCACCGTTCTTTATTTATCCCAAAGAGAGGGAAAGGAAACGATCAGAGAAAACCTACGAAAAAGGGAAAGACAAGGTCATCGCAACCAAATCTTGGGTTCGGGAGTCGGTTACGCAAGGGGAAGGTATGAGCACCCCTCATGTCCGTTGTACTCAACGGGATCCGCGCTTGTTGTCTAATCTAAAAGGGGGTTAATCTATCAAAAGCTGGCTTACAGGGACAAAGGAAAAGAAAAGAGACTCGATAGAGCATCGTCGCTCTATGCCTACATATTCCCTCGTGCAATGGGAATATCAGAGTCACCGTAGTTTGGGAAACTACGGGTGAAGGTGGAGGAGGTTTCTCTCTAAGACATTGTCGTCTTGTGCCTACGTATCCCCGTTTGGTACGAGAAATCAGAGCAAACGTAGTTCGGGCTGACACGACCACAGGTTGGCTCAAGTGTTTTAATTGAGTAGGGTTAAACCTTCGTTCTAGCAGTTAGGTGTATTATTGCTCAACCATTAAAGACTTGGGTGTTACCTATTTGCGGTAGGACCAAGACTTAACACACTCTTTCTGAAAATTATTTTTAAACAATCTCGAGGGATAAAAAGGTTTGATGCTTTGTTTTGTGTTTTTTATGAAGAAGTGAATTGAGTTAAGTTTGTAACTCATGTTGCACTAAAGACTATGACTTGAGAGCGAATGTGTCGCAGATCGCCCAAAGGGCATATGCTAAACACTATAGACAGATCGAGAGGAGACCCCCCAACTATCATTCCTCAAGTACTTAAGGCTCGTAGCATACAACATTTATTATCCTTTATTAAGTGTCTTAAGATGTTTAGGAGATGAGAAGAGAAGACACAAACTCTAAGGGGAACTTAACCCTAATGTTATCATACACAATGCTCCTAAAGTTGAGATTAAGAGGGGGAAGTCTATCCTAATATTATCATACAAAGGATTGAACACCTAATGTCTCTCCTACTCCCATCTTAAATAGAGGGACTAGGAACCCTAAAGGATTATGGCAAAAGACCAAGTAAACAACAGATAATTCAATCTCAGATGAAATGAAGAATGAGAAGAAGTTGACTTAAACAAATCAAAAGTAAAGCAAACATGATATGCAAAGATGCAAATATGAGATGTGAGATTCAAATGATGCAACAAAGACTCAAACACAAACAAGTTGACTTAAACAAGTCAAGAATAGTGAGATGAAATGGGAGAAGTGACAACTCCTACAACCTTTCAAACATCCATCACTTAAACAAATGCTAAACACAAAGCAAGGGCAAAGGGCCATGATCAAAGAGAAGGTGGTAGAAATAAGCTTGGGAAGCAAGCACAATCTAAATTATCTCAATCAACATCTCACGTTGATCATGAAGAAGAAAAGGGCAAACAAGTGCAAGAAGTGATCCATCATCCAAGACAAGTTCAAAGCATAAACATGAAAACCAAATCATCTTGAATGAGGATCAAAGCACATGGGGAAGAGGTGAATCCAATAGAGGAAAGCTCAAAACAAGAATGGAGACAAAGCACGATCATCAACCAAGTCATGGCAAGTGAAAGAATCAAGGTTCTATCACTAATTCAACACATAGAAACAAGTGGAAATGCCTAACTTCCAAGTAACTTGTAAAACAAGTTACACAAGTGTATGACCTAAAATCAAAGAAACATCACCTCAATCATGTCATAAACAAGTATCAAGACTCATGAGGTGCATATGGGATCCATAAAAGTCATCTCCTAAAGGAACTAGGTCAAACGAGTTTATATGAACATCTTTTGAAATGACTTGACTTGCAAGCCTCATCAAAAAAAGAAAGATTGTTCAATAAAATCCAAATAAAAAGCACAAAGTAGCCAAGTCAAATGGAAAACAGAAGCCAAAGTTTCAAGTTCAAACTCATCTCAAGGCATCACCAAATAAATCAATTATCAAGGGTGTTCCACCTTATCGAGCATGAATCGAGGGACAAGAAACAACAACTCAAAGTCAACCAAAAAATTGATCAATCATGAACCAAATCTACCCTCAAAGACACTTAAATTCATCTCTAAATGGAGAAGAAGCCTTGATCATATGGGATTTACATTGGAGGTTCAAATGACTAGGGTCAAAAGAAGACAACACCAAAAACACTTTTAATTGCACAATTAAAATAAACTGGCAAATAAAAATAAAATCAGAAACAAAAATTATAGAAAACTAAATAACATCTTGAAATATGTGAAAACAATTTTTATAGAATTTTTTTATAGCTGAAACTATTTTAAAAAATAGAAAATGAAAACAGAAATTAAAAGGAAATAAAACAAATTGGAATAGCAAAGGGGGTGCAACTGGTAAAATGAAAAAGAACTGAAAACAATTGTAATACGAAATGGGCTCAAAAAAGAGGGAGGTGTAGATAATAATCCAAGCCCAATTGATCCAGACTCAGTGTTTTAATGAAATGCAACGTTTCATTAAAACACGTCATAGTCAAACCTCCACGCAATCAAAGTCATGCCAATTGGAAATGAATAAGCAAGCAGGTCAAAAAGTCCACACATCCAACTCAGTTCAGAACGTGGAATGAACCAGACGCTGAAGCTAAGGCTCTGGTCGTCTTCTTTGGCCAGCTCTCCAGAGCTCAGGGTTTAAAACTCCATAAAAATGGTAAACTCTTGTACCATTCGAAAGCCAGAGCTACAACAATCATGAATCTACTCATGGATTTTCAAAAAGGTTCATAAATAGGGAGAATCGAAGGCATGAATAAATGGTAGCATGATCTGAAACTTCATCAAACAAGCACAACAATGGTTCAAACATGTCCTACCATAGTTAGGGCTTCAGATGCAACCCCAGAATGTCCCTAAAACATGCCTAGAATGAGAGAAATCAGAGGTGGAAACTTACTGAATGAAGCAGCTCCGTTGGCTCTTGAAATGCTTGCGAGCTTCAGACTCTTGCTTCTAATCCACTCCTTGAGGTCTGATGAAGAAGATTCAAGCACCAATTGAAGTTGATTTGTAGAGAAAAGTGATATTCGAAAATGGAAAATGTTGAGAAAATTTTAAGCTCTCTATGCTCTCTCCAGCTGCTATTGCACCTTTTTTAGCATTAGGGCAAACCATTTTGCTTTTATGTGATGGATCCATGATGATCATGCAGGCCCATAATGCCTCATTGGTGGGATTTCAAATTTTTCCAAAAAATGATACACTTCCTCATGCACACGAGTTTGGTACTCTTCACACAATATTGGACAAGCAAAATGAAGTACATGTGGTGTATAAATGAAAAGGATTAACTTTGGCTTTGTAAACATTCCACACACCACGTTTGAATTCATTACTTTTTGAGTAAAAAATTTGAAAATATGGCACATGATGACTTAAACATGTTGATTCAAATGTGGAAAACTTCTTTTGGACATGTAATGGTGTGAAATAGCTCAAAATATGAAGCAAAGATGACTTATAATGTAAGGTATTCAAATCATGACCAAAAACCAAATTTTCCCTTTGAAAATGCTCCATGTGGCCACATAATTCAACAATCCTCATGAATTTTGAGTTCAATATAGAGTTAAGACTCTGAGGAACAAGTTTCATGTTGGTTGGAATTACATTTGAAGTTTATAACTTCATGAAATTGGCCATTGAAACAAATGACCTATAATGAACTTTCCAAAAATACCCTTGCCTTGTGAAGTCCATAACTTGAGATGTACAAATGATAAAAAGGACTTCTAGGACTTTTTGGAAATCTAAGATCATAAGGAACAACTTTCATGTTCATTTGAAGTTGAGGAGAAACATGATTCTAGGCAAACAATGCCTTGGAAGTGAGTTGACTTTAAGTTGACCAAAATTCTCTTCATCTGAGGACCCTAACTTGTTGCCATCATAACTTAAGATGTACAAACTCAATGGAGGAGTTCTTGTACTTAAAAGAAAGCTTGGAACATGCCCTACAAGTCTCATGTTTTCATGAAAATTAGATTGAGCTTGTATCATAGAGTAAATTGTCTTTGAAGTTAAGCACTAAAGAAGGGGATTTTATACTGAAACCACTTGATACCCTAATTTAGTAACCTCTTAAACTCTTGGTTTTTCTTGATTTGATATTAACATGACATCCTAGATGCCTTAAGATAACTTCCCATGGCCTCAATGACTTAGAACCAAGTCTTGAGCCAATATAACCGGTGAAAGTCGGGGTCTGGATACTGCACGGGCTAAAGAAAACATCACAATCTGCCAGGGTCTGGATACCGCACAAGCAAAAAGATAAGTCGGTGGAAGCCGGGGTCTGGATACCGCACAAGCTTGAGCCAATAGAACCGGTGAAATTCGAGGTCTGGATACCGCATGGGCTAAAGAAAACATCACAATCTTCTGGGGTCTGGATACCGCACAAGCAAAAGGATAAATCGATGGAAGTCGGGGTCTGGATACCGCACGGGCTTGAGCCAATAGAACTGGTGGAAGCCGGGGTCTAGATACCGCACGAGCTAAATAAATAAACCAGTGTTAGCCGGGGTCTAGATACCACACGAGCTAAAGAAATAAACTGGTGTTAGCCGGGTTCTGGATACCACGCGGGCTAAAAAAATAAATCAGTGCTAGCCGGGGTCTGGATACCACGCGGGCTAAATAATAAACTGGTGTTAGCCGGGGTCTGGATACCACGCGGGCTAAAGAAATAAATCGGTGTTAGCCGAGGTCTCGATATAGCATAGGCTAAAGAAATAAATCATAGTCTGCTGGAGATACACCTGAAAACAAGAGGTGACAACCTGGCTTATGTTTCGAATGCACATGTTTGAGAATGGCGTAATGCTCCATAAAAAATGGAAATGCTACGTGTTTGAGGATGCTATGCATGATGCAAATGCAAAGGAAACACTCCAGCAAAATAAATGCCGAAGAGAGGAAACCAACTCCGCTAGGGAAAGACGAGACGTACCAAGTACAATTGGACTTTTGCTGGGAAGAACAAGCCCTGGATGGCTCCATGGAAAAGGAATTTCCTGGATGCAACAGCTCCGTTGAGAACAAAATCCACTCTACTAGGGATCAAATCAAACTCTGCTGAGGAAAACCGCCTTGGATGGCCTACCAAAATACAACTCTTCTGGGGAACAAATGACTTGGCTGGGGAGAAAAAATCCACTCTGTAGGGGAAATCAGTCCTGGATGGCCTCCTAGAACACCAAAAATCTTATAAGGTACAAAGAAAACTGTTGGGGATAAACTCCACTCTGTCGGAGATTCCGCTCTGCTGAAGATTGAATCCGTTATTATCCAGGGATAATGAATAATATCTACTGGGGAATTATCCCAAACTTTCTCTACTGAGGATGGATAATGACAATTCTCTGGGTTAATCCCACTCTGCGGGGCAAAAAACCACTTCGCCGACTTCACTAGGCAATGAGGGAATCAACATCGACCTCTGCTTGGGGGAAAATGAGAAATAAAATTCAACAATATCCACCTCCGCTTGGGAATGAGTCAATGACCTAGACTCTGAGGGAAAATGAGTCAAAGATTTAGACTTTGTGGGGGTAACAACACTGCACTCGTCCCACTGCTGGGGGAATAATCCCAAATTCACCTGCTAAGGGATAAGATATATGCATTTGGATTGTTGAGGATAGGTGTACAAGCTCCACCTGTTGAGGATGACCTTACTCCGCTGGAGGTATCAATCTCGACATGCTGAAGATAACCTTTGATCACATGTATAAACCCAACCTGCTGGGGAGGCACTAGTCTCAGGTCGTACATCTTCCTCTTGTGGGGACAAGGATAAGGTGGCCTTACTGGGGATGCACCTCTGGAATAGTCTCAGAATGAAAGCCCTACAAAAAATACAAACAAAGTATCCTGTATACAACAAGAACTATCTTGGTTATTGTCCATGACATCGTTCGAGCAAATCAAAGTTTTATTGATTATTAGCAAAACCCACAAGTTTATGTATGCAAAGTTTTATCAAAAACATCAGGCGTCTGTTGCAAACAAAATAGTACAAGCTAAAACAAGCACAAAAGCTTTCTAAATAATATATACTTCGTTGATAAATGGCCTGTAAATAGGCAGATTTACAACAGATGTAACTCCTGAAAAGAGAAAGTTGCACAAATAGTACAGAAATGCAAGAAACTATACAAAATGTCGGCAATGTGGTACAGACAACCACCATGTGTCGATTCATCTATGACTCGCATGACTTTGATGCTTCTCCTGATGATTCATCTTCCGAAGAGACTGACTTGATTGGTTGACCCTCGAGTTCTCCCAGAATCCACTGTGCTCAAAAGATCAACATATAGACCGCATTCATTTGCTTTTTAAATCCCTAGCTTTTTCCTGAATCGCCCTTGCGGGTTTTCGATTCACCGAGATACCCATTTTTGCCAAAGTGGCCTTTTCAGGTTTTCAACTTTGCGGGTTTATATTTTTTCCTTTTTTATCCCTAATTTTTACCTGAACCCGTTCTTTTTATGGTTCGTCGGGATGCCCCATTTTTGCCTGGATGTTCTTTTTTTTTTTATATTCCAGCGGGTCTATTTTTAAGCAAAGTATTTTTTAACTGCGTCTGCATTCACAGGGGATTTGATATCTTTGCCATCCATGGTTGACAGTAGTAAGGCTCCTCCTGAGAAGACTTTCCTTACGACATATGGACCTTCGTAATTGGGAGTCCATTTTCCCCTGTGACCTGTCTGTGGAGGGAGAATCCGCTTCAACACTAAGTCACCTGCCTGAAAGCTCTGTGGGCGCACCTTCTGATCAAAAGCTTTCTTCATTCTGCTTTGATACAAACGGCCATATGCAATGGATGCCAACCTCTTCTCGTCCATCAAGCTGAGTTGATTCAATCTGTTCCTCACCCATTCTGCCTCATCCAATTTGATGTCAACCAGAACCCTCAAGGAAGGAATATCGACTTCCAATGGTAGGACAACTTCCATACCATACACTAGCGACAAAGGGGTTGCCCTAGTTAAAGTACGTACTGAAGTACGATATCCGTGCAATGCAAAGGGAAACATTTGATGCCAATCTTTGTAGGTCACAACCATCTTCTACACAATCTTCTTTATGTTCTTATTGGCCGCTTCAACAGCACCATTCATCTTCAAACGATAGGGAGAAGAATTGTGATGCTCGATTTTGAAACTCTGGCACAGTTCCTTCATCATCTTGTTATTAAAATTTGAACCATTATCAGTAATGATTCTTTCAGGCACTCCATAACGACAGATGATATCCTTCTTGATGAAACGGGCTACAACTTGTCTGCTGACATTAGCGTAGGAAGCTGCCTCAACCCACTTAGTGAAATAATCAATGGCCACTAAGATGAAGCGATGTGCGTTGGATGCATTCAGCTCAATCTTTTCGATCATATCAATGCCCCACATGGAAAAGGGCCAAGGAGACGCCATGACATTCAAAGGACTTGGCGGCACATGCATCTTATCAGCATAAATCTGGCACTTATGGCATTTCTTGGCGTACTTGAAACAATCAGACTCTATGGTCATCCAATAGTAGCCTGCCCTCAACAATTTTCGATACATTGCATGTCTTCCTGTATGTGTGCCAAAAACACCCTCGCGGACCTCTTCCATAAGCAAACCTGCTTCTTTTTCGTCCATGCATCTCAACAACACTAGGTCGAAGTTTCTTCGTTAGAGTACACCATCCTTGTTCAGATAGAAATTTCCAGACAACCTTCTTAAGGTCTTCTTATCCCGACTCGATGCCCCAAGCGGATATTCTTGATTCTTGAGAAAATTTTGGATGTCATAATACCACGGATTCCCATCTGAGGCTTCCTCTATTGCAAACACGAATGCTGGCCTGTCGAGGCGCGAGAGGACAATTCTTGGAGCATCGTTCCAATAATTCACCTTATACATCAAAGACAAGGTAGCCATGGCATCTACCATCTGATTTTCCGCTCTTGGCTCATGATGAAACTCTACCTTGTCAAAGAAAGGTAACAACCTCCTTGCATAGTCCATATATGGTACCAGATTAGGCTGACGAGTCTCCCACTCTCCTTTGATCTGATTGACTACCAAAGCTGAATCACCATAAATATCAAGGTTCTTAATTCTCAAATTAATCGCTTCTTCAATACCCATGATACATGCTTCATACTCTGCTTCGTTATTGGTGCAGGGAAATGTTAACCTGGCAGTAAATGGTATGTGGGAACCATGGGGAGTCATAGTGATTGCCCGAATTCCACTACCATAGGAGTTAACAACACTGTCAAAAATCATTTGCCACTGGGAGCCTATCTCAGGGCCTTCATCTGGTAATGGCCCATCGTAATCTTTCATTTTCAAGAACATGATATCCTCATCAAGAAATTCAAACTTCATCGGCTGATAATCATCAATCAGTTGCTCTGCAAGATATTCTGACAAAACACTCCCTTTAATGGCCTTTTGGGATACGTATTGAATGTCATATTCTGTCAAAATCATTTGCCATCTAGCAATCCTTTCCGAAAGTGCTTGCTTTTCGAACACATACTTAATCGGATCCATCTTCGAAATCAGTATGATTGTGTGGTTCAACATGTACTGTCTTAGGCATTTGGCGGCCCAAGTGAGTGCACATCACGTCTTCTCTAACATTGAGTATCTAGACTCACAACCTGTGAACTTTTTACTCAAGTAGTAGATGGTATGCTCTTTTCTTCCTATCTCGTTGTGTTGACCGAGAACACAACCCATAGAGTTCTCAAGAACCGTCAAGTACATTATCAATGGTCTTCCAGCCACTGAAGGCATCAGTTTCGGAGGCTCCTGCAAATATTCTTTTATTCTTTCAAATGCTCTTTGGAAATTTTCATTCTAGACAACTGCCCGATCTTTCTTTAACAATTTGAACATTAGTTCACACGTGGCTGTGAGGTGAGATATGAACCTTGCAATGTAGTTCAATCTACCCAAGAAACCACGGACCTCTTTCTCTGTTTTCGGTGTTGGCATCTCTTGTATAGCTTTTATTTTTGTAGGATCGACCTCGATTCCTTTTTCACTGACTATGAATCCCAATAGCTTTCCTGACCGTAAACCAAAAGTGCACTTGTTCGGATTCAACCTTAGTATGAATTTCCTTAACCTCTCAAACAACTTCAACAGATTTACCAGGTGTTCCTCCTCCGTTTGCGACTTTGCAATCATGTCATCAACATAGACCTCAATCTCATGATGAATCATATCATGAAAGAGTCACCATCGCCCGCTGATAGGTTGCCCCTGCATTTTTCAATCTGAAAGGCATTACCTTATAGAAAAAGTTCCCCACGGTGTGATAAAGGTTGTTTTCTCCATGTCTTTCGGGGCCATCTTGATCTGGTTATATCCGGAGAAACCGTCCATGAAGGAAAACACTGAATATTGCACGGTATTATCGATAAGAAATCAATGTAGGGGAGCGGGAAATCGTCTTTCGGGCTCGCTCTGTTTAGATCACAGTAATCTATACACATCCTGACCTTACCATCTTTCTTAGGTACAGGTACAATGTTAGCGACCCACGGAGGGTAATTCGTCACAGCAAGAAATATGGCGTCCAACTGCTTCTGGACCTCTTCTTTGATCTTAATTTCCATGTCCGGTCTGGTTCTTCTTAGCTGAAATTCTGGCAAGCACACGGTGGATGTTATTCCCAAGGTTATGACATCCACTATGACATCTGCTACTTAACAGCTAATACTCAGTAATAATAAAAGCAGTAAATAACAAAGCAATTGTTTACCCAGTTCAGTGTCAACAACACTTACATTTGGGGGCTACCAAGCCAGGGAGGAAATTCACTATTAGTAGAATCAATTCAGAGTTAAACCTCCAGTTTGCACTCCTCACTTAATCCCTACCCAATGACACTTCAACCTAGAGACACTCTAGACCTGAGTATACCCACTCACTCCCCCTCAATCACACAACAGTGATATTAAACAATTACAGAAGACAATATGAAGAGACACTTCATACACACCTTGATCTTGCTTCACAGCTTTGATCAAGGAACTCACACACTCTTGCTTCAAAGCTTCGAGTGAGACACAGCCTAGAATCTACCTATCCAATGCAAATCATCCACCAGACAATTGCTTGGATTACAAGTATTCCTAGACAGAATTCACACGTGAAGACTAGCCTTCTTCACTTACAAGGACTCTGAAATCTGCACTCTATATTTTTCTTCTGTCAGGAGCTACTCTTCAGGATTGCATCTTCTGATCTTTATAGCAGTTATCTGTCCTTTTGGGCCTTGGTGCATCAATTAGTTTTTATTCATAACAAACCTATTTTCAATGATCTGCACATTTGCCACTTAATTCAGGGATATTCTAGTTCGCCTAGGGCTTCTAGAAAGTCTCCTGATATCCAGCTTGAGCTCCTGTTTTATTTCCTGGTTTATAGATACCAGAAAAACAACCTTGCCTGTTGGATGTCATACGTTCAGTGTTATGACATTATGTATGACATTTAGCTAAACTAAGTTAACTTATAGTTAACTTACCCTGAACACGCATCATTAAGTATGTCCTATGACATACATGCACACTCTAAAGTTTTGCCACAAAATGCAGCCAATCAAGAGCACTTACATAAGCTTCTGTTTCACAGGTGGGCACTCTTCTCGAAGAGGCAAGCGATGAACCACAATATCCGTATCAAGTCCGGGCATATCTTCATATGACCAAGCGAAGGCATATTTATACTCTCGGAGCAACTCTACTAGTCTTCCCTTGACATCATCTTGCAACGCGGCCTCTATCCTGACTTCTTTTCTGTCTTCCTCTGTACCCAGGTTGACGACTTCAATCTCTTCTTGATGAGGCAGAATAATCTTCTCCTCTTGTCTTAGCAGCCTGGTGAGCTCTTCAGGCAGGTCTTCATCTTCTTCAATCTCTTCTTCAGCTTGAAAGATTAGATTATCAAAGTCATACCGAGTCATAGACGAGTCAAAATCGGTGGCATCTGCTATGTGAAACCTGCAATGATGATGATTTGATGCTTAAAATGATATGCAAATAACATAAACCACATTGCCTTTTTATTGTTAAAAATAAAAGCAAGAAAAATCAAGGATCACAGTATTTGAATGCAAACACGCCCTTTGATTAATGATAAAACAAATGTTCGAAACATAAACAAGGATAAGGCCTTACAGACAAAGACCACTATGCTCCGGGTAGAACATAGGGCTACACATAATCAGAAAACAAGATAATTACTCTTCACGGGTCACTTGGACAACTTCTTCAATAGTCCAGTTGCCCAGGCTTTGGCCAGGAACACATGGCTGGATCCATGCATCCATATCACAATCATTATCACCCTCATCCTTGGACACAGTGTTGATTCGGTCAAATATCACTCCATCACTTGTAAACTGGACCGGTCCTCTGTAGCAGGGAGCGCTCTGTGAAGAAGAAGATGATGGGTTGTACCTCAATCCAAACTTATCTTGCTTATTGGGATACTCAACACCTGCCCCCAACCTTGAGATGATCAAGACTTTACCACAGCTTGCGCTTCTTTGAATGAAGATATAGCAACCTCAGGAATTCTGCCCATAACCGGCGCCTTCTCTCTGACCTGAACTACCTCAAATGCTTGACACTGGGTCTCATGAATCTCCCCATCAACTTCCACATACTTGAACAAGGACAGTTGGCTGATCATGATGTCTTCCTCACCATAGACGGTGACAATGTTTCCACCCACCATATACTTTAGCTTCTGATGTAGAGTCGACGTTACTGCCCCTGCCGAGTGAATCCAGGGCCGACCTAACAAGCAATTGTATGCTGGTTGGATATCCATTATATAAAAGACAACATCAAAAACCTCCGGGCAAACTTGGATAGGAAGGGTCACTTCTCCAAACACAGACCTCCTCGTTCCATCGAGTGCTCGCACAATCAGATCACGAGGAGTTCATATTACTCCTTGGGTGTTGTCGCATTGCTGCGAAGGAGGGTCCGGCAAGGACAGAAGAGTCGCCACCGTTTGTTATTTATCCCAAAAGAGGGAAAGGAAATAATTAGATAAAACCTAACGATAAGGGAAAAGATAGGTCATCTCAACCAAATCTTGGATTCGGGAATCGGTTACGCAAGGGGAAGGTATTAGCACCCCTCACGTCCGTCGTACTCGACGGGATCCACGTTTGTTATTTATCTAAAAGGGTGTTGAACTATCTAGCTACAGGTCATAGGGACAAAAGAAAAGAAAACAGACTCGATAGAGCATCGCCACACTATACCTACATACTCCCTCGTGCAATGGAAAAGTCAGAGTCAACATAGTTCGGAAAACTACGGGTGAAAGTGGGGAAGGTTTCTCGCCAAGACATCGCCATCTTTTGCCTACGTATTCTCATCTGGTACGAGAAATCAGAGCAAACGTAGTTCGGGCTAACAAGAACACCGGTTGGTTCAAAATGTTTTTAGGCCCGAGTAGGGTTAAAACTTAGTTCCAGCAGTTAGGTGTATGAAGCTCGACCATTGGAGACTTAGGCGTTACCTAGTTGCAGTAGAACCGATAGTTAACATAACTCTCCTTATGAAAAAGGTTTTCCAATTAAGATCCCAAAGGATAAAAAGGTTTGAAGTTTGGTTTTATGTTTTTTAGAGAAGAAGTGAATTAAGTTACGATCTGAAACTCATGTTGCACTAAAGACTATGACCTAGGAGCGAATCCGTCACATATCGTCCAAAGGACATACATTAAACACTCTATACAATTGAGAGGAGGCCCTCCAATCATCATTCCCCAATTACTTAAGGCTCGTAGCGTACAACATTCAAATTAAGTGACTTAAGAAAGTTTGAAGATGAGAAGAGAGAGACACACTCTAAAGGGAGACTAAGACTCAACCTAATGTTCTCATACCAAGTGCACCTATGATTGGGATGAAAAGGGAATGCTATCTAATGTTATCATGCATGGGTACAAGCCTAAGGTCTATCATAATCAATCTTGAACAAGAGAGATTAGAGGTCCTAAGGGAACATTGCAAAGAAAAGAGAAGAAGGAAGCAAAAGATAAAGAAAGTATGCAAACATGTAATGCACAATTAGAATGAAAAGAGGGAGGAACAAAGTGTGGGTTAAACACCATCACAAGCACATCTCAATCTCAAGCATACAAATGGGAGATGCAAGAACCAAAATAAAATGCACACAAAAGCACATAAGCAAATTCAAACCAAAGTGAGATAAAGTGAGAAGAATAGAACCTTACAATCACTTATGTATCAATCACTAGCTCAACAACAAAGTAAGAAAGCCAAGAGGCAAAGAAAAATCAAGATGAGAGATGGGATACCAAACTTGGGCAGCAAGTAACTCAAAGAGTCTCAACCACAATCATCATCAAGATCAAACAAGAGAAAACATACCAAAAGTCCTCAAAACGAATCACCATTCATGATATGTTCAAAGTACCTCCAAAGGAGGTACTAAGCCATCTCAAATGGGATTATATGATCCTTGGACAGAGGTAAGAGCAAGGGAAGAAGAGTGCACAAAGCAAGAAAGAATCACACAAAAAGAGATTGCAAGATTAGGCATGGCAAAAGACCTAGGTCTTAAGCACTTTCAACATTTGAAACCAAATGGAAGGCCTAAAAGGAATGCAACCTAGCACAAGAGGCAAGCAAGTTTATGACCTATAAATTGACAACCAGCAAGCTCAACATGTTGACAATATGAATCAAGAGGAGTTGGGAGCTCAAGGGATTCACAAGGGTCATTTCCCATCAAAACTAGGTCAAGTGTATGTATGAACCACCCTTAGAAGTAACTTGACTTGCAAGTTTTCTCAAAAATAGGAAAAAGGCTCAAATAAACTCAAATAAAATCTCAAAAGCACATAATTGAGTTGCCAACCAGAGGCCAAAAGCACACAACCAAAGTCACTTCAAAGCATCACCATAGAAATTGATTCACTTGGGTGCTCCACTTTGAAGGAGGGTTATCGAGAGTCAAACAAAATGACTTAAAAGTCAAATCAAAAAAGGTCAAACCTTGACCAAAATCATCCTCAGAGACACTTCAACTCATTATTGAAATGAGGAAGAAGTCTCATTCATAGGAGATTAAAATTGGTAAAGGAACAAGCATGAAACAAAAAGGAATAAGAGAAAATTCAATTGAAAAACACCTCCAAATATTTAATTCCCTTTTAATTGAAAAATAATTAAAAATGGAAATAAAAATATCAAAAAATTAGTTAACATCCTAAGGTATTTTAAAAATATTTTTATGGAATTTTAACATCATTTGAGGTATTTTTAAATAAATTAAATCAAAACAGAAATAAAAACAAAATAAAAGAAAAGAAATAAATGGAAATGGTGCAAATAGTATAATAACACGTTGGAATCATTGGGTTGGATTTGCAGGGGGTGCACATATCAATCTGAGCCCAGAACACTCAGCAAAATGAAACGAGGCATTTCATTAATTGAATTGGCAGGTCAACTTCCACGCATGATGGTCAGAACAGATCTGAGCCCTAGATCTCACGCAGTCAACAAGTCAAACAGTACACATGGCAAGACACATCATCGCACCTGAAACTGAACCAGACGTTGGAGCCCTAGCTCCGGTCGTCTTCTCCAGCGAGGTGGCCATAGATCAGGTTCCAAACTTCACCAAAAAACGTGAAATCTTATATCAAATTAAACGCCAAGTTATGTAGAATCCAAATTCGGTCTCCAATTTTATTGATCATGCTTGAATTAAAAGAATCGAACAGTTAAAGTTTCAAGCACACCACTACAAATCGCAACATACATCACAATTAACCATCTAGAATTTGCCTACTAGTTGTAGGACTTCAGATGCAACAACAATGGTCCTAAATCAATGCCTATCATGTGAGAAATTTGAGACAGAATCTTACCTAACGGAGTCTCTCCGTTGGAGCTTCAAATGGTGTTAAGCTTGCTCAAGAAAGTGCAGACCCACTCACTGATGCTCAAGGAAGAGGAAGCTTGCTTTGATTTAAGTTGAAATGGCTTCAATTCTAATTCACGATTTTCACTTTGCTCTCCAATTTCCAAGTTTGAATTCTGCTCTCCCTCCACAAAATTGCATGAATGAGCTCTCAAATTTCATCTAGAGCTTTTATATTATGGATCCTTGAATGATTGGAGTCCCAATATGGCCTGGTTGTGGTGAATTGCCAAAATGCCCAAATTGGAAAGCATGCCCATGCACACGTGGTTTTGGCTCCAAATTCCCTTGAAAATGATTTGAATCAACAACTAGGAATGTGAATGTTTCATTTGGATTGGAATTTGGCCTTTATTTGATCTAATCATGGAGTTTGGAGTGCAAACTTCTTCTTGAAGTAACCTTGATTTCCACGTGATTTTGATACCATACACCAAAACTTATTTGTGCATCTTTCTTGTTATGGCATTTTGAATCAAAATGAATATAAACATGGCATGTAAATGACACAAAACCATTTCAATTGAATTTATGACTTAAATGTCCACTTTCACTTGATTTTCTTCACCAATATCCTTATCCTTGCATAATTAATGATAATATTGTGTTCCATGATGAAATGGAAGTCATTTGGAGAAACTTTCATGTTGGTGAAAGTTTCATTTGAAGTGCACAAAATGAACATGACCATAATCAAAGTGACCTATAATCTCACTTTCCCAAAATACCCCTGCCTTGCAAGCTTCATAACTTGAGTTCTACAGATGAGATGAAGGACTTCTAGGAATTTTTGGAAATCTAAGATCATGAGGAACAACTTTCATGTTCATCAAAAGTTGAGGAGAAACATTATTCTAAGTCAAAAATGTCTTGGAAGTTGGTTGACTTTTGCTGACTGAAAATATGGTTCATCTGAGACCTATAACTTGATGGCATCATAACTTGAGTTCTAGAAACCCAATGGATGAGTTCTAGTAATCAAAATAAATCTAAGAACATGCTCTGCAAGTCTCATGTTTACATCAAAGTGATATTACACTTATATCTTGATATATGTGGTCTTGAAGTTAGGCACTAAACAGGGAATTTTACACTGACAAACCCTGAAGCCCTAATTTAGTAACTTCTCACACTCTTGATTCTCATTGATTTGATCTTGAAATAACATTCTAGATGTCTTAAAACAACTATCCATGACTCTAATGACTTAAAACCAAGTCTCAATCTCCTTCAAGTCCTCAGTTGACTTTGCACTAAGCAGATGAAACCCTAGGTGTACAATCCTTGATTGTAACCTCTTGCACATGATATAACCACTTAGATGAGCTCCACAATGGCCTCAAAAGCATTCCACGAGCTCTTCAAACATCTCCTATCCATATCCATGAGCTTTTGATCCTCAAATGATCCTCAGTTGGCCCCTGAGATAGGAGGTAAGCAACATTTGTCAATCTTATCTCTCAAAGAGCTTTAACTACCTATTGGTGATAATAAGAACTTGATAACTTGCGTAAACACTCTTGATTGAGCTTGGACCCCTTGATACTCTTCATTTGAGATGCACACCTCTCTTGGTCCCCTACAAAGAACAATGTTATGCCTATGCAAATGCTAGAAACATGAAATGAAACACAAGCCAGGCAAAGAAAAAGGTTGAGCAAATTTTAGGGTACAACAGCTGCCCCTATTCAAGCGACTTGGACCTGACTGAGTGAAAAGCGAACGGCTTTCAAGAAATCAAGGTAAAAGGCGGTTGAATACCAAAGAATCCGGAAATTTGCCAACCGCAGAAATAGAACTGCAAACCCTCCTGGGGACAAAAATCTTCGGAGATAATTGAACTGAAATTCCCAAATAAACTCTGCTGGGGAAAGAGAAACTTAAACAAGCAACTCTGGCGGGGAGTAAGGAGAAACTTAAATAAGTAACTCCGTTGGGGAAAACATGAACACATTCAATCAAAGACATCACAATCTATCAGGGTCTGGATACCACACAAGCAAGATAAAACCATGCTAGCCAGGGTCTGGATACCGCACATGCTAATAGGGTAAAATGGTATGAGTCGGGGTCTGGATACCACACGTAATTGAGAAAGCATCACTAGCCAGGGTCTGAATACCACACATGTCAATGGAACTATCGTTAGGCAGGGTCTGGATACCTCACATGCTTAATGGAATGAGCCGGGGTCTGGATACCTCCCAGGCTCATCATTAACCGGGGTCTGGACACCACGCGGGTTAATGAAATAATCATCAGCCAGGGCCTGGATGCCGCACGTGTCAATGAAACACATCGGTGTGAGCTGGGGTCTTGATACCACACAGACTTAAGAGAACATCATTAGTCAGGGTCTGAATATCACACATACTAATGAACAATCACTAGCCAGGGCCTAGATGTCGCACATGCCAATTGTTGCACCCCAAAATTTGCCCAACTTTTCTTTACCTAGCTTATGTTTCATTTCATTCACATTAGCATTATCATTTGCATTTCATTGACATGTATGCAGGAGATCAAGAGGTATGATTACCAATCAAGGGCTACACAAGAACATGAAGCTAGTTGAGAAGGTTATTCAAGTTTTCAAGGGTTGATATTCTTGTCAGAGAAGTCAAAAGATCCTCAGAGAGAGTGGTTGAAACCAAGAGTGTGTGCCTCCTAACTTGAGAGTTGTGGGAGCTCCTCAGATGATTCTGAAGCCAGGAATGTATACTTGAAGCCTTGAGAGAGCTTATGAGATGTATTGAAAGCCATCATGAAGCCTAGACAGGTCATTGTGCAAGATGAAGAAGACTCAGCCATGAGTGGTGCAGTTAGGGTTTGACTGGGTCAACCCTAGGTCAACTGATGATTTGGAGGGGGTTGAGACCTAATCCAAGAGCCATGTGATCATGGATTGATACATTGAGATGTTATAAGGATTATTCCAAGGTCAAATCATCATTATTGAAGAGTTTGAGAAGTTTCAAGCTAGGGTTTCTAAGGCTTGACAGTGTAAAATCCCCTAGTTTGACCCCTATCTTCAAGGCAATTTAGCTCAAGATGTGATTGTCATCTCATCTTTCCCCCAACATGAATGTTGTATAAAATGCGCTTAGCTTTAATTTGAGTACTAGAAGTCCTTGATAGGATTTGTAGAACTCAAGTTATGACTTTGACAAGTTACAGGTCATCTGAGGTATGTGAATTTGGGGGCTTAAAAGTTACCCAACTTGCATCAAACGTTTGCCCAAGAAGGATGATTCCTATGAACTTTTGGTCAACATGAATGCTGTTCCTTATTCTCTTAGCTTTCTAGAGAGTACTAGAAGTCCTTGATAGGATTTGTAGAACTCAAGTTATGACTTTGACAAGTCAAGGGCATTTTGGTCATTTGGAGATTACAGGTCATTTCAAGCATAAGGCCATAACTCCTATTTCCAAGCTTCAAATGGAAAAATGTTCAACATCAAACTTGTTCAAAATGATGTTTTAAGGCTATTAAGGAGGTCATGAGATGTTGAAAATGATTTTAGCTCAAAGTTGCAAAAATGACCTAAAATAAGGGTATAAGTTAAATGAATCAAAGTTGGAAATTGATATTTTCAATCTACACATCTAAACCAAGGCATGTAATATATCATTTTGACTCTAAAAAACATTCTAAGAACATTGGTTTAGCCACATTTTTGATTTGAGGTCTAATTTGTGGACTTGCTTTGAAAGGTGATTACTTACATCATAAGTAACATGTGCAAAACTCAAATTCAAGGCATGAGCAAGGTCCCTTGCAAGCCAAACACTTCCAAAATGTCATGAGGGGAGAAATTGGAAGGAATTGAGGTTGGTTTCAAGTTGTTTGCAGGGTTATGCATATCATGGCATATGGTTGAAAATCTCATGACATGAGAGATTGAAACTCTCATTAGAAGGATCTAGAGGGTTCTAGATCATCCAAACATCATCTATATATTGAGTAGAGGTGATCCAATGCAGAGGTTGGTGATGATTGAAGGAGACAGCATAGATTGAGATTGAGATTTCTTGGCTTGCAATTGAATTCGGTTTCACCAAATTCTTCACTTTCCATCCATTTTCTTGATTGCAACTTCTTCCATGGATGCTAGGGATTGAATTCAGATCATAATCCAAGAGAATTCGTGGCTGAATTGTGTATGAGCAATTGAATTTTTCCACCTGCAACTCACCATCGGGTTTCAAGATTCAGGAGCTTTCAACCAGTTCTATTGCATACAGAAGCAAGGAAAGGATCCATTGATCGTGTCTGGAAGGTTGTAGAGCTGGATTTGAAGGTTTAGTGCATCTGTTCATCCAAGATTTTCAGGTTAGTAACTTTCTTCCTCTAGCATGAATTAGGTAGAATCAAGATGAATTAGGGTGTTAGATGCATTGTAGAACGGTGTAGGATTGATTTCAGACCATTAATTTGAGAATTAGTGACCAATCTAGGGTGTTACCATTTTCGGTTGAGATTTGGTTATGGTGATGTTGCACCCTAAAATTTGACCAACCGGGTCCCGTATCTGGCTCTATGTTTCGATGCATGACCGCATTTGCATCCGAATATCGCATACAGTGCATTTTTCAGTTGTTTCGATTTTATCGGGATCACAACCCTCGTCTCGCGTCTCAGGTGGTTTTTAATCAATTTAGATAGGTAGAATCGTTTTTCGGGAAGTCGTGCTCTTCCCGGTGTTTTCAGCTCGCGCTGTTGTTTTTAGGGATATTTCGGTGTCCATTGATTTTTACCGGTCGTTCCGGTGCGCTCTCGCGGTGTTATTTGTCGTTCTGTGCTATTTTTTTGTTCCTTTGGGAATTATTGTGAATTTTCTGGATTTTTATTAGGTATTATTAGGGTTTTAATAGAGTTTTAATCATTTCAGAATAATATAGAATATTAATAGTCTTTTTTTAAATAGTTTTAATAGCTTTAAATCATTTTTTAGCATTTTATAGAGTTTTTAGGGTTTTAATAGTTTTTTATATAGTTTTAATAGAATATAGATTTTCTTTTAAATAAGTAATATAGGTTTATTAGAGATTTAATAGAAGTTTAATAAAATTTTAGATTAGTGGAATTATTAGGGTTTTATTAGTGTAGAAATTATTTGGAATTAATAGAGTTTTTAGGTTAATTCTTTTTTTAGAATTAATTAGGATTTAGATTAGTCTAATTTTCATTTAGCATCTAATTGAAGTTTTAAATAGTTAATTAGGTTTTCAGTTTTTAATTGAGTTTAATATTTCCATTAGCCATGTTAATTAGTCCATTTAATCTTCATTAAGCATTTTCATTAATCATTTTTAATTCAGATTTTGGTCCAAAGCAGTCATTTTTCGTTGGGCCCAGTTGCTTTTTTGGAGGCCCAGTTCTGCAGATCCAGAAAAAGCATGCCAGCAATATATAAGTCTGATCACCACGTGTATGCAGAGGAAGGAGCCACGTTTTTCATTCTGGGGACCCCATCTCACATTCTTTCCCTTCACCAGATCACGCCACATCAACCCCCACTATCCCTCTCTCCACACCACGTGGCACACATGCACCAACCTTCTCCACTAACCAGGACACTTGGAAATCACTCACCTCCACCGGTTGCATGGCCGGCGGCCATGCAACCACCACAACCTCCCGCCGGCGATGCCCTAACTACCTCCGGCCACCGTCCAAACGCCGGAAAACCTAATTTTCGCCCAGATCTTTTCTTCTCCTCTTTCTTCTCCGATTTCCATCTCTTCTGATCAACATCACCACTAGCATTTTCCCAGTTTCCGATCAACCTCACCGATAACCTTGTTCCAGTTTCTGATCAACATCATCTTCAATATTCATCAATTGTTCAACATCACCCAGAAAACTGCCAAGAACACGAAGAACGCTTTCAGCGCAAGTCCAACAACCTTCATCATTTCTTCATGGTTCAAGAAATTTCCAGACAAGCAAAGGTCTTCAAATCGCCTTCAAGAAACCTTCATAGTGTTTGTGGTTGCTTCACCTTCATGAAGATTCTCCAGGAATCACCAAACACGTAGATCTTCAGCAAGAGCGTTCATCCACTCTTCTAAGATCCATCCAAGATTCATCACGAGTTCGCCCAAGAACTTCAAAGACCTTCAAACGAGCCTCAAACTTTCATTGTCTTTCCAGTTTCATCATCAGATCTTCGTCAGAGGCGCAAGCACCATCAACGTCCTCTGATCGTCATCCATGAACACGCGTCGTGGATCTTCATAAGGTGAGGGATCTCCGTCGCTAAACTTCCAGACGATTTAATAGTGTGAAGCTTCATCTTCTTTAGTGTCTTTCTTTCCCTTTCAAGCTTCATCGTGGGTTGGGTCTTTTGTTGAGAACCTGGATTTTCGTATCTCCACGAGCTTCTCTAGAAATTGTCAAAACTTGGAATTGTACTAGTGGCGTTGGTGTTATTGGCTGGAATGTTGGTGATCAAGTTTGATTTGAGGTTATCTGGGAAAGGTGAGGATTGTCTGAGTTAGGGATGATGAAGTGGAAGAGGATGGAGTTTGAACGAGGGTTTGAGAGAAGAGACTCGGACAAGAACAAGGGAAACGGCGCAAGACACCATGAACAGTGTTCAGGAGAGGAAGATTGGATTAGGGTTTTGTTGGTATGGGTGGATCATGTATCTGGGCCTTGCTGAGCCCATTGGAATTTCTTACATACACCCTCCGTTTACATCCGCACCCCCCCCCCCCCTGGGTTTCTTTTTTTGTGAATTGCTTATGGGCTGGGCCCAGTTTTGTATTTTTTGTTACTGCTTGTAAACCCCCCAGTTCAACGCTGCACCCCCCGTTTTTATTTTTTTCTTTCAAAATTGGCTTGCTGGGCTAGGCCCAGTTCTGCCTTGTATTGCTTTTTACTGGCTGCACCTCCTAGCAGCAGTTCTGCACCCATTGGCTTTTCTTCTTTTTTTCCCTCTTTATTTTCTTTTATTTCTTTTGTTAGATATTTTAAAAAAGAAAAAGAATATATGAAAGGTTAGTGAAAAATATATTAAAAAAAGAAGAAAAAATAGAAAAAAGGAATATAGAAAAGAAAAAGAGGAAAAATATTTTGAAAAAGAAAAAGAAAAAAGAAATATGAAAAGAATATGAGGAAAAGAATATGAGAGAAAACTACTTGAAAATAAATAGGAAAAAATATTAGTGTAGATTTAATATTTTTTAGAGTACATTTTTTCATAGAATTTATTTTTACACTTTTAGAGATAGTTTTAAAAGTCCATTTGTTAGGGGACTATTTTCCATTTGATTCTTCATAGGATAGGATAGTATTTTCTAGGAGTTTATTTTTCAGTATTCAATCATTGTAACCATTCTTTTCAGAAGATTAATAAAACGAGATTTGAGTTGTGGTCCCGAAAGTAGCCGAACTACAGCTGCTCTGATTTCTCGTACCAGACGAGAATATGTAGGCATAGGATGCGATATCCTAGCGAGCTCACTAACAACTGACCTTTTGTTCTCTCGCTGTTGTGCGATCGAGACTTTCCCGCTGACGACTGATGTTATCCTTTTCTCTTGCCCGAGTGCATTTGAGACCAGACCATAGTTATTTCCATAGGTTCCCGTACCTTTAAAACCAGATTAATTTCTCACTGCTGTGTGAGAACACCTAGCCTAGCCGTAGTTAGCCTAAACTACGTAAGCTCTGATCTTCCATGCAGTGTGGAAGTACGTAGGCACAAGACGCGAAGTCTTGGCGAGCCAATTTCCCCGTAGTCCCGAACTACGTTGACTCTGACTTTCTCTCTTGAGAATACGTAGGCATAGAGTGCGACGCTCTATCGAGTCAGTTCCCTCCCGTTTAGATTTAGCAGCCGTAGATAGATTGTTTTGCATCCTTTAGACAACCCAAGCAAGCGTGGATCTCGTCGAGTACGACGGACGTGAGGGGTGCTAATACCTTCCCCTTGCGTAACCGACTCCCGAATCCAGGTTTTGGTTGCGATGACCATACCTTTCCCGTTTTTTGCGAGGTTTACTTCGAGCGTTCCCTTTCCCTCCGTTGGGATAAATAACGCACGGTGGCGACTCTTCTGTCAGCCGGCGCCGATTTTCGCAGTAGCGACAGCTGGCGGCTCTGCTGGGGAAACTGCGATAGTTCCCTATTCGAGTCTCGCCTTAGGTTTTTTCCTGGCTGTTTGGGGTCATCCCCAGCAGCTGGCGACTCTGCTAGGGATCCAACATCCCCTGGCTGCTAAGGACTGCGATAGTCCCTATGCATGTGGGATCCAACGTCCCCTAAGAGAGTCAATCCTAGCGCTTGTTTGCTTGTCTTTTGGGTGTTTATTTTTCATCGTTATTATCTGTTGCCGTTGTGCTGGGGAGGGTGATATTTTGAGTGATAGCCGGACCTGGGCTTCTTTTCTTTTGAGTATGCACCTAGACGTAGTTGTGGAGATTAGTGGACGAACCTGTCTGCTGAGCAGGCACAGTTCCCCACAAAATTTACGCTCAGACGAGGTTCTCTCCGAGGTGCTTCTCTAAGGTCCTGAGGATCATAGGGGAGTCCAGACGTGAGGATTGTCGACTCTGGGGACCGATCAATTGGAAGTCAGCTAAGTGAGGCCTCTTCATGAGATGACGATGCCACTCCTTCTGGGAATCGTATCATTCCTCATGAAAGTCTGTGACGCTGATGACCGCATAGGATGACGTATCTTAGGTCCATACCCGTGAGTGGGGGGGTTTTTCTTTTTGCGAAACCTCGACTTCCAGACTACCAGCTATCCTGGCGTTCTCTTTTAGAGAGAACGTACTCCGTCAGCAGTACAGCGGTACTCAGTTTTTGTGGAGGCTGTGATCCCATGTTTGCTGCATTGCATTTGCATAGGCATCTTCGCATCATATTGCATAACATTTCTCCAGTTAGCCAGAGTTCTGATCCAGCATTTATTTCCTGAAGGTGAGTATCCGGTGATTGGTCTGAGCAACTGTGGATTGTCAGAAGACGACTAAGGGGTTGAAACGGATCAAGCAGAATCAAGCAGTGCCGTCAGTTGAAAGTTGCTGATAGTCATGTCAAGAAACGACTTCCAGATTGCTGATGCCTTGTCAGGGTTTACTGTGACGTCCAATCCTTTGTATGATTCCACGTCTGACGAAGGCTTTCCGCAAGTGAATAACCTTACTGCAGCTCAACTTGTGCAGACTTCTGTTAGAGGCCAAAATCTGCACCAACAATTTGTCATCCCAAGTGAACGTTCTTCTTCTGATGCCGCAAATTATCAGAATGTTATTCCTGCTGGTTTGATCTCCCGAAGAGAAGTTTCGATAGTGAGGACTAATAATCCATCAGCTCTTATGCAAGCTAAGAGGTTGCACGCATTGGAGGAACAAGTCAAAGCCCTAGAAGTTAAGAGCGATGTTGGTCTCAATGCTTCAGATATGTGCTTGGTTTCTGACCTAGTGTTACCTCCTAAATTCAGAGCGCCGAAGTTTGAGAAGTATAAAGGAGATAGTTGCCCGAGGCTACATTTGGTGATGTTTTGCAGAAAGATGACTTCGTTTGTGCAAAACGACAAGTTGATGATTTACAGTTTTCAGGACAGTTTGACTGGGGCATCTTTGAGGTGGTATATGCGGCTAGAGAAGGATCAGATTCGATCATGGGTAGATTTAGCCAGAGCTTTCCTGAAGCGGTATGATTACAATATGGACGTAGCTCCCTTTCGCATGGAGTTGCAATCTTTGTCTATGGGGATCAATGAACCTTTCAAAAAGTATGCTCGGAGATGGAGAGATTTTGCTTCCAGAGTGGAACCACCGATCCCTGACCGAGAGTTAGCAGGCATGTTCGTAGATTCCTTGCAAAGCCCGTACTTTGAAAGATTGCTTGGAGTTTCACTGAACTTCTCCGAATTGGTGGGAGTTGGAGAGCGTATTGAGAATGCTATAAGGATTGGAAAAATTCAGGTTGTCTCAAGCGGTCAGGCTAGTGAAACTGAATCTCTTTACGACTATCAGAATGAAGAAGGAGTTGTGATCAATGCAGTCATGCCAGATGTTGGGTATCCTCGAGATGAATCGGTGAAATCTGTTGGATCAGTATCTTCTATGCCTTGTTATGCTGGACAGACAGCTGTGCCTGGGGCACCATGTTAGAAGTCTTATGTCGCTTCCTTTGTAAATCAGCGAACTCGTGGCCAAGGTTATCAGACTCAGCGTCAGAATCAGAACAGACCTTGTAGCAACTTGGAACGAAGGAATGCTCCTTCTCATCCAGTTCCTGTGCCGTACAGTCAGTTTTTGCCACAGTTGGTCCAGAGTTCTTTGGTGGAACCTAAAGCTCTCAAGCCCGTGCCAGAACCTTATCCTCCTGGGTATAATCCCCATGTTCAGTGTGGTTATCATGGCGGATCTCTGGGGCATTCAACTGAAGATTGTAAAGCGTTTCAGGCGAAGGTACAACAGTTGATCGACCAGGATTGCATTTCCTTTCGAGAAGGATTTCTGTTTGTTCATCCCAAACGCTCAGCTGTCTAAGCTCGTAGACTCGGAAAGTATTCCCCAGCAAAAGCCAGTGTTCCAGACAGGCAGGCGCCATCAGCATTGATAGTCCTCAGACTTTATATCATTTGCATTTGTAGTTTCTTTTCTGTTAGTTACTACTTGCTTTTAAATATTGTATGTTTCGAATGGTGATAATAATAAGGTGACTATGCATTTTTTCTGAATTAATCATGTCGCTGTCGCTCATTTACTGCATTGCACTGACACTTGCATTTTATTCACTACACTTTATCACTGTGACTAGCAAAGATTGGAGGGAGGATGACGAAAATAAACTCATAACCGATGATCGTATGCTTTCAGATAAAACCTTACCGATGACGTACAAGGCATTGTTTCAAATCCCCCAAACACTGGAGATATAAGGAGTTAGTCCCTTGTTAACCACTTCGAGCCAGGAAGTAGAAGTTTTTTTGGACTTTTTAACCCTCACATCTTAACCCGGGGCAGGGTAATTGTCAGTTAGCTTGACCGAGCATTCAAGTCTTATAGAGGAGTGTTGTCTTTCGAGGACCAATCAGTTTATGACTCTCAACCACAGTGGTTAAAACTCACCAATCAGGAGTGAGACAGTTACAATCCTTTCGGAGCAATCAAGACAACCAGTGTCACACGACTTTTGTTCCAAAAGAAAGAAGAAAGAAATCCCGCTAAGTAAAAAGAAAGAAAAAGCTGGAAAGCTGATACTTAGGCAAAAATCAGGGCATCCTGCTGGACTTCAAAAGAAAACGAAAAAATCGAAAAGAACTCAAAAAGAGTCCGTCCAGGCAAAAATTAGGGAATCAAAAGAATGAAAAAGAAAGGATATCAATAGAAATTTTTTCCCCAGCGAGTCACAAAGTCATGTACACAGACACCGAAGACGAAGAAGGAGTAACTATCACTCCAGAAAAGCCCTGGAGTTCCCTAACTATGGTTCTTATCATTCAACATACCTCTCGAAGAGGCGAGCGCTTATGCCAGGTTAACTGAACTTTAGGATCGAAGATCATCACGTAGAAGGGGTGGGTACAAATCAAAGTTTGAGCCAAATATCCTTTGTTTCGCGAACCGTGAACCCGACCACGATACAACCCTTAAAAGACCTAATTGAGGTAGGGTTTATTCCGAAAGCGCATTACGATAAGGTTGAGTAACCTGACTCCTTCTTGATTTGCTAGTCACATCCTTGTTGTATTAACCACGTAAGCACTACGTTTGAACTCTGGTTCATTCGTCACTCTCAATCATGACATGTAAATGAGTGACAGCACAAATTTTTTCAAAATCTGCATAAACACTGCATTAAGATTACCATTCGTGAATAGACAGTTTTAATTGCAGGTTAGTAGTTGGCATGAAAGAAATTCCAACAGGGAATCGTCAAGCAAGACTGAGTAATTCAGCAGTCTGAACCAAGATGGTGTATGTTGTGAAGACCCGTGAATCAGGGGCATTGACTTCCAGTGAGTTCGGAATCAGTTAGTCTGAGGACAAGTCCCGAAGCTTCAGTTGATCAGGAGCAGTTTTGTCTGAGAAGCAGTTGATCAGAAGTGAGTCTTCTCGAGAGCCAATCAGGGGCAATTATACAGAGCGTGGAGATTTGAAAGCAGATACTTCAGGTGGATAATCAGATCAGGTTAAGTCGCTAGAACGCTCATTCAGGGGCAAGTCACCGCAGAGAATGTTGAAACCAGCTGGGTTGACAATTGTTGATGGAGATTGAATTCTTTTGTCGTACAGATACCGGGGCAAGTAATCTCGAGGTCTTCTCGTGGCAAGCTGTTCAGAGCAATATTCCCAAGAGTGAGATTGGGGCGAGTTGAGTGCACTGGGGCAAGTTATTCAGGCCAGTCTGTTTATCCCCAGCCGGAGTTGAGTATCGGGGAATCATGTCATTACCCTTATCAAAACTTTAACATTTTGAAAAAGGCCTTGCTGTCGTTGGATCATTGACCTGCAGCCTAAACCTGTTGCGTGTCAGTAACCAGTCGTTCCCAGAGTCCAGTTCTCGCCTGGCAAACCGGTAACCAGTTCTCGTCTGGCCCACCCTTCCGTAAGCATCAGTTCCCGTCTGGTGTAGTTTATTGTAAGCATCAGTTCCCGTCTGGTGTAGTTTATTGTAACCAGTTCTCGTCTGGTCACCATTTCTTCGAGTGTTATATCAGTTCTCGTCTGGTACATGTCGTTGCTAAAACAATTCTCGTCCGATAACCTATTTTCCTATCAGTTCTCGTCTGGTAGTCTATCCTTTGAATGCTAGTTCTCGTCTAGTATTTTTCATATCTTCCACTGTGTACATAATCCATGTTTATCCTAAACCAGAAAAACCAAAAACCTAAAGGTATCTGACACAGTAATTCCCAATGACTCGCATGTTGTCATGTTCCCCGATACGAAGCTCGACGGATACCAGTGCTCCGATTAATGTTGAATTCCTTGTGGACGCTGTTAAATCAGAATTGCTACTCTTCAGCAGATGAAAGTTGTGTATTATCCCCGCAAGAGTCGAGATCGCATTTTACCCCGTATCAGAGTAGGATCAGGAGTATCCCCAGCAGATTAAGATTGATATCCGTGATATTAGGGGCATTTCCAGCAGCGTGCTGCGCGCAATCAACCCCAGTTTGGGTCAATTCCCGCAGAGCACAATCAGTTGCCAATGGTTTGAAGAGAGCATCCCCAAGCAGGATTGTTTTTGTCTTTCTCCCCAAGCAGGGTTGCCTTTCCATTTCTCCAGCAGGACGGTTATCCCCAGCGGATTTGGCTTCCCTTTTCCAGCATTTATTTTGCTGAGATGATTCTGTGATATCAGGTTACCTTCAGTGGAGTTGACGTCTACCTTCGGCATTTATTTTGCCAAGCGGTTTGCAAACCTGGTGTTCTCTGGCAGCTCGAGCCTGCATTTGCATTTGCATATATCGTCATAGCATTTATACAAACATATAGCATTTCCATGCCGTCTGGGCCTCGCATTTTCAAACAATCGCATAGCATTTACATGTCATATAGGGCATTGCATCATTATCAGACATACGCATTTCGAAACATGGACCAGGTTGGTTACCTCATTGGATTTCGACTATGTTCCCTTGCAGAGTTGTTGGGTTAAGCTTCTCTTCTCCCCCAGCGGAGTGATTCTTCATTTGGTTGTTACGTCGGCACTGAAAAGAAAGATTGACATATATCAGATTTCTGAAGCCGCCTCCTGTTGACAAAATGGGTGCCGAGCAGTCGATTCAGAAGTTCCCCAAGAGAATTGTCCTCAAGTTCGCTGTGAACTGTGAGATGACAGGATTTGATCCCATAAGAGAGATGGGAATCAAGTCGCTTGCTTTCCGAAGCATTATTCCAATACTTATGGCGTCGCACAGGTGATTGATGTTGAAAAGGAGAAGAAATTTATCAGATAATTGACCAGTTGTTGCCATGACAACCGAACTTCAGTTCATTGGAGGCTATTCCTCAAGCAGTTTTGCAGTATATTCCCACGGTTGGCAAATTTCAGGGTTTCATTTGTATTCAACCGTCATCTACCTTTGAATGTTTGAAGGCTGAGCGCTCTTCAACCATTCAGGTCCAAGCCGCTTGAATAGGGGCAGCTGTTGCACCCTAAAATTTGACCAACCGGGTCCCGTATCTGGCTCTATGTTTCGATGCATGACCGCATTTGCATCCGCATATCGCATACAGTGCATTTTTCAGTTGTTTCGATTTTATCGGGATCACAGCCCTCGTCTCGCGTCTCAGGTGGTTTTTAATCAGTTTAGATAGGTAGAATCGTTTTTTCGGGAAGTCGTGCTCTTCTCGGTGTTTTCAGCTCGCGTTGTTGTTTTTAGGGATATTTCGGTGTCGATTGATTTTTACCGGTCGTTCCGGTGCGCTCTCGCAGTGTTATTTGTTGTTCTGTGCTATTTTTTTGTTCCTTTGGGAATTATTGTGAATTTTCTGGATTTTTATTAGGTATTATTAGGGTTTTAATAGAGTTTTTAATCATTTCAGAATAATATAGAATATTAATAGTCTTTTTTTAAATAGTTTTAATAGCTTTAAATCATTTTTTAGCATTTTATAGAGTTTTTAGGGTTTTAATAGTTTTTTATATAGTTTTAATAGAATATAGATTTTCTTTTAAATAAGTAATATAGGTTTATTAGAGATTTAATAGAAGTTTAATAAAATTTTAGATTAGTGTAATTATTAGGGTTTTATTAGTGTAGAAATTATTTGGAATTAATAGAGTTTTTAGGTTAATTCTTTTTTTAGAATTAATTAGGATTTAGATTAGTCTAATTTTCATTTAGCATCTAATTGAAGTTTTGAATAGTTAATTAGGTTTTCAGTTTTTAATTGAGTTTAATATTTCCATTAGCCATGTTAATTAGTCCATTTAATCTTCATTAAGCATTTTCATTAATCATTTTTAATTCAGATTTTGGTCCAAAGCAGTCATTTTTCGTTGGGCCCAGTTGCTTTTTTGGAGGCTCAGTTCTACAGATCCAAAAAAAGCATGCCAGAAATATATAAGTCTGATCACCACATGTATGCAGAGGAAGGAGCCACGTTTTTCATTCTGGGGACCCCACCTCACATTCTTTCCCTTCACCAGATCACGCCATATCAACCCCCACTATCCCTCTCTCCACACCACGTGGCACACATGCACCAGCCTTCTCCACTAACCAGGACACTTGGCAATCACTCACCTCCACCGGTTGCATGGCCGGCGGCCATGCAACCACCGCAACCTCCCGTCGGTGATGCTTTAACTACCTCCGGCCACCGTCCAAACGCCGGAAAACCTAATTTTCACCCAGATCTTTTCTTCTCCTCTTTCTTCTCAGATTTCCATCTCTTCTGATCAACATCACCACTAGCATTTTCCCAGTTTCCGATCAACCTCACCGATAACCTTGTTCCAGTTTCTGATCAACATCATCTTCAATATTCATCAATTGTTCAACATCACCCAGAAAACTGCCAAGAACACGAAGAACGCTTTCAGCGCAAGTCCAACAACCTTCATCATTTCTTCATGGTTCAAGAAATTTCCAGACAAGCAAAGGTCTTCAAATCGCCTTCAAGAAACCTTCATAGTGTTCGTGGTTGCTTCACCTTCATGAAGATTCTCCAGGAATCACCAAACACGTAGATCTTCAGCAAGAGCGTTCATCCACTCTTCTAAGATCCATCCCAGATTCATCACGAGTTCGCCCAAGAACTTCAAAGACCTTCAAACGAGCCTCAAACTTTCATTGTCTTTCCAGTTTCATCATCAGATCTTCGTCAGAGGCGCAAGCACCATCAACGTCCTATGATCGTCATCCATGAACACGCGCCGTGGATCTTCATAAGGTGAGGGATCTCCGTCGCTAAACTTCCAGACGATTTAATAGTGTGAAGCTTCATCTTCTTTAGTGTCTTTCTTTCCCTTTCAAGCTTCATTGTGGGTTGGGTCTTTTGTTGAAAACCTGAATTTTCGTATCTCCACGAGCTTCTCTGGAAATTGTCAAAACTTGGAATTGTACTAGTGGCGTTGGTGTTATTGGCTGGAATGTTGGTGATCAAGTTTGATTTGAGGTTATCTGGGAAAGGTGAGGATTGTCTGAGTTAGGGATGATGAAGTGGAAGAGGATGGAGTTTGAACGAGGGTTTGAGAGAAGAGACTCGGACAAGAACAAGGGAAACGGCGCAAGACACCATGAACAGTGTTCAGGAGAGGAAGATTGGATTAGGGTTTTGTTGGTATGGGTGGATCATGTATCTGGGCCTTGCTGAGCCCATTGGAATTTCTTACATACACCCTCCGTTTACATCCGCACCCCCCCTGGGTTTCTTTTTTTGTGAATTGCTTATGGGCTGGGCCCAGTTTTGTATTTTTTGTTACTGCTTGTAAACCCCCCAGTTCAACGCTGCACCCCCCGTTTTTATTTTTTTCTTTCAGAATTGGCTTGCTGGGCTGGGCCCAGTTCTGCCTTGTATTGCTTTTTGCTGGCTGCACCTCCTAGCAGCAGTTCTGCACCCATTGGATTTTCTTCTTTTTTTCCCTCTTTATTTTCTTTTATTTCTTTTGTTAGGGATTTTAAAAAAGAAAAAGAATATATGAAAGGTTAGTGAAAAATATATTAAAAAAAAGAAGAAGAAATAGAAAAAAGGAATATAGAAAAGAAAAAGAGGAAAAATATTTTGAAAAAGAAAAAGAAAAAAGAAATATGAAAAGAATATGAGGAAAAGAATATGAGAGAAAAATACTTGAAAAAAAAATAGGAAAAAATATTAGTGTAGATTTAATATTTTTTAGAGTACATTTTTTCATAGAATTTATTTTTACACTTTTAGAGATAGTTTTAAAAGTCCATTTGTTAGGGGACTATTTTCCATTTGATTCTTCATAGGATAGGATAGTATTTTCTAGGAGTTTATTTTTCAGTATTCAATCATTGTAACCATTCTTTTCAGAAGATTAATAAAACGAGATTTGAGTTGTGGTCCCGAAAGTAGCCGAACTACAGCTGCTCTGATTTCTCGTACCAGACGAGAATATGTAGGCATAGGATGCGATATCCTAGCGAGCTCACTAACAACTGACCTTTTGTTCTCTCGCTGCTGTGCGATCGAGACTTTCCCGCTGACGACTGATGTTATCCTTTTCTCTTGCTCGAGTGCATTTGAGACCAGACCATAGTTATTTCCATAGGTTCCCGTACCTTTAAAACCAGATTAATTTCTCACTGCTGTGTGAGAACACCTAGCCTAGCCGTAGTTAGCCTGAAATACGTAAGCTCTGATCTTCCATGCAGTGTGGAAGTACGTAGGCACAAGACGCGAAGTCTTGGCGAGCCAATTTCCCCGTAGTCCCGAACTACGTTGACTCTGACTTTCTCTCTTGAGAATACGTAGGCATAGAGTGCAACGCTCTATCGAGTCAGTTCCCTCCCGTTTAGATTTAGCAGCCGTAGATAGATTGTTTTGCATCCTTTAGACAACCCAAGCAAGCGTGGATCCCGTCGAGTACGACGGACGTGAGGGGTGCTAATACCTTCCCCTTGTGTAACCGACTCCCGAATCCAGGTTTTGGTTGCGATGACCATACCTTTCCCATTTTTTGCGAGGTTTACTTCGAGCGTTCCCTTTCCCTCCGTTGGGATAAATAACGCACGGTGGCGACTCTTCTGTCAGCCGGCGCCGATTTTTGCAGTAGCGACAGGTGAATCTTGAGGTTTCAGAGAGAACTAATGGCATAGGAAGATTCCTTGTGAAAATTGGGACAAGTTTCATATAGAGACCTCTTGGAATGGAGGCCTGTGGAGAGAGTTAGGGTTGAGGGTGATGACCGGAGCTCCACCGGTGGTGGCCAGAGCTGCGCGCGAAGTTCAGACTTTCAAAATGTTAAAGATGACTCTAGAGCCATTGGATGGGAGTTGGACTTTGACTGAAGGCATGATCCAACGGCCACGTATTGATTTCAATTTGTGAAGGAGTTCTGATTATGAAACGCTGCGTTTCATTTAATCAGTGGTTTTGGGCTTAGTGAAATACCTGATATCCACACCCCCCAGCGTGTCCAATCCATTATTTGAACTGATTCTGGTTACTATCCACACCGTGCATTTATCTTTTTATTTGGATTTCCTTTTATTTTTCCATTTTGTTTATGGTTCTTGAAAAAATCATATAAAATTGAAAATTAATCCAATTAATCCTATTCTATTTGCATTATATTCATGATTGAGTCTAGTATTTTTTAGAGAAAGAATATTTTCATTTCATGCATTTTCTGATTTTATGGGATTTTTAATTGATATTAAAATGGTTATGTTTGATACCTAATTTTGTGGAATTTTGTGTGATCATGTGGTGATGATTTTGATCCTGATTTTTTGTGTGTGATTAGGTTAGACATGTATGCTCCCATAGCATTTTTCTCACATTTTTGTGATGAATCTAGGTGGTATTTTAGGTTGAAACATTTAGAAGCTCCATTTTTAGGGTTTAAGGTTGATACCTTTGGATTTAGATTTTAATTTTAGGGCTTAATAGCTGATTTAGTCCCTGGTTTTTGTATGAGGCATTCTTAATTGAATTAGGATCCCTTAGGAATTTTTGTAGAAATTTATAGGATAGTTTCCTATTTTTGATTGATTTTAGTTTAGGTGCTAGTTTTAGATGATTCTAAGGCACTAACTCAACTAGATTAACTTCTTTAGTCCCCTTAGATTAGGGTTTTGCTTTGTTTGCCTTTGGTTGAGATTGAAGACAAGTTGAAGACAAGGTGAGGATGCTTGAAGTTGCTTGAAGTTGCTTGGAGCTTGGATTTACTTGTGCCTGAAGGTGTCTGATGAGTATTTAGGAGGTAGGAGCCATAGGGAGAGCCTAGAACAAGAATGATTTCTTTTACAAATATGGAAAGTATCTTGTGCTTCCATTCCTCCCAATGACTAAAAGTCCTTCTAAGATATTCACATCCCTCCTTTGGAGGGATGAGTGGCTTTATCTGGGAAGTAGAACTTTGAGGGAACCAGTCTCTCATAATGATGAACCCTTACAGGCTTCCTTTGGTTGTCAGTAAGCTGTTCATCATTTCCACTCATCCTGTTCAATCAATTGTCTTCTGGTTTAAGTATCTTGAAAGATGTTGGACTTGAGTTTGAAGGTGAGGACTTCATTAAAGAGTGTGGAAGAGGATGATTCCTTGAGCATTGCCATTGTAGCTGAGGCTTAAAGGGAAAGAAGAGCAAGTTGATACTTGAAGACCCAATGGAGATTGAGTGAAGAGCTGAGGCTTAAAGGATTGAAGGGGGAAGTTGACACTTTCATGTGATTGAAGATTACTCTGAGAAGCTGAAGCTTGTAGATGAAGAAGACCAAGTTGATACTGGAAAAGCAAAGAGAGCTGAAGCTTGAAGACAAGTTGATACTTATGAAGAGGATTCAACTGAGATTGGGTGTAGAGCTGAAGCTTGAGGAATAAAGGATGAGTTGATACTTACATTGATACATTGAGAACCTGAAGGAATCAAGTTGATACTTGTAGTTAGGAGTGAAGCCTGAGGGTGGAATTGACTGAAGAGCTGAGGCTTGGAGAAGAAAGAATAAGTTGACACTTATGTTTGATGGATTGAAACCCTGGAGAAACAAGTTGATACTTGTCATGAAAGATGATAGCCTTGAAGGGTGATTGAAGTCTGAAGACTGGATTGCTGTCAGAAGAGCTGAAGCTTGAAGTTGAAAGAGGGATTGATCTGTTTTCTTCCTGTCTGTTTTCTTTTCTGTATTGCTGTGACTTGTTTGTTTTGCTTGATGCATTAGAATAAGTCCATATCTAGACTGACTGTAAGCTAGGAGCATGATTGCACTAGAGGTTGAGTTGCTCCCTCTGCTTGTATTTTTACTATATGGCTTTGCTTGCGGGTATTCGGTAGAGCCCAGCTCCCTTGCCCATGTGGTTTGTGTTGGCTTGATAGCATATGTTATTTCCTCTGTATGATTGCAGTTACTTCTATTTTGCTTGATAGCATGTTTCCTCTGTATGTTTGCAGTTATTCATATCTGGCTTGAGGTTGAGATGAGCTTGTGGAGGCTGCTGCCCCACACACATTTCCTCCCTCACTTGCATTGCATGCATTTTACTGTTTACTGTTTAAGCTGATGCTTTATCTATTTCTGTTTATCATTGACATGATCCCTTAGGACTCTCACTTCCTTTGATAAGGAAGTGATGATAGAACTTTAGGTTGAAACCTATGCATGATAACTTCTAGGAGTTCCCGGTTTCAAACTTCAACTATAGGATGAATCCTCGGCATGACAACAGTAGGACCTGATAGTCTCCCCGTAGTTGAGCCCCTTCTCTTCTCATCTCAAAACAGATTAAAATACAGTAATCATGAATGATTTCTTTCGTACGTTACGAGCCTTAAGCTATCCGAGAAAGGATTGTTGGAGAGTTTCTTTCCAACAGTCTGGATGTCTAGTATGGCACCCTTTGGGTGACATGCGACGCGTTCACTCTTAGGTCATAGTCTTTAGTGCGATTGAAATTGCAAACACAATAAAAAACACTTCTTTCGTAAAAGACAGAAAATAAACTTCAAACCTTTTTGCCCCGTGGGCCCATAATTCAAAGGAAGCTTTTCTGAAGAAAAGAGTGTCGTTAAACTTCAGCGCCACCGCAAACAGGCTTTGTCCCTAACTGCTGGAACTGTTGTTTAACCCTACTCGATAAAACAGATGAATCTGAATTCTTGTAATCCGTATTATCCTGAACTACGTAAGCTCTGATCTCTCATACCTGTTGAGAGTACGTAGGCACAATACTGACGTATTGGCGAGCCACCTTCCCCGTAACCCGTAGTTAGGCGAACTACGTTGACTTTGATTTCTCATTCTCTGAGGAGAATACGTAGGCATAAAGTGCGACGCTTTGCCGAGTCATTTTCTTTTCCTTTTTAAGCCAGCCTTGATAGGTAGATAGATAAACCAACTCGTCCAGTAAACACAACAAGCGTGGATCTCGTCGAGTACGACGGACGTGAGGGGTGCTAATACCTTCCCCTTGCGTAACCGACTCCTGAACCCAGACAACGGTTGCGATGACCTTGTCTTATACCTTTTTCGTCAGGTTTTTCTGATCGTTTCCTTTCCCGTTCTGAGCGATAAATAACGAAAGGTGGCGACTCTTCTGTTTTGTCGGCACCTTATTTTCGCGGAAGCGACAGCTGGCGACTCTGTTGGGGATCGAACCCAGAATCTCTGGTTCTCCGGTTCCCCATGCGAGTCAATCCTAGCGCTTGTATGATTACTTGTTGGGTTGTGTTTATTTATCGCATCTTTATTTCCCGCATTTTATTTTCAGTATGATATGATTATCTATGCTGTTGTGGGAGGGGCATTGTGATGAGTGAGAAGCCAGACCCAGGCTTGAGTGAATATAGCATTAGTTGTGGAAATTAGTGGGCGCGTGCTTGCTTGGCAGGCACTAGTGTCTCATGAAATCCACGCTCAGACGAGGTTCTCCCGGTTGACTTCTTTTTCAACCCTTTGGGTTGAGGGGGTTGTTGGTTTGGAGGATTGTCGACTCTGGGGACCGATCATTTGGGATTCAGCCGAGTGAGGCCGCTTCATGAGCCGGTGATGCCACACCTTCTGGGTATCGTATCACCCCTCTTAAATGTCTGTGACGTTGATGACCGCATAGGATGCCGAACTTGTGTCAGTATAGGTCCATACCTGTGAGCAGGGGTGGGTTTGTTGCAGGAAACCTTTACCTTCAGACTACCTGGTTTTCTTGACATTGAATCAGTTTTTGTTGGTACCAGAGGTTCTCATCATCAGATATATGATTGTTCTTGACAGAGCAGAGTTATGGTCCTGTATCAGAGGACCTTATCTTCAGAGATGTGTATTTGTTCTTGATAGAACAGGTTTGTGATTGGGATCTGAGGATCTCATCTGCAGATGCATGTTTGTTCTTGACATAGCAGAATTTTGGTCTTGTATCAGAGGTCCTTATTATCAGATGTTTGTTCTTGACAGAGCAGAGTTTTTGGTCCTATATCAGAGGTCCTTATTATCAGATGTTTGTTCTTGACAGAGCAGAATTTTGGTCCTGTATCAGAGGTCCTTATTATCAGATGGTTGTTCTTGACAGAGCAGATTTATAGTCCTATGGGTGTGTGTTCTTGACAGAGCAGATTTGTGGTTCGATACCAGGGTTTTCTTCTTATCAGAGATAGTGGTTGTTCTTGACAGAGCAACATCATGGTTTTGTTGATACAGAATCTTCGCAACACAGTTGCCTTGATCTCCTGCTGCATGATTGCATTTTACATTGCTTTGCATACTCATTTGCATTTCATTAATGTGTGTCTGTGTTGCAGGTACCGTTTCCCCCCGATTCAGGATTTCTGGCCTTCTGTTGTATTGTTATGGGTTCTCTGAGGAAGACCGTGGCTTACAAGCTCCCTGCCCCTGATGTGGTTCAGCTGACTGGTTTGATTGCTTTGGTAGATGATTCTGTGAAAGATGAGTTCAGAAAATCTTACGGTAAACTGCTCAGTTTGGTTCGTAAACCTTCTGCGTTCGAGTTGAATGGGTTGCACGCCCTGCTGCAGTTCTACGATCCTCCATTGAGATGCTTTACTTTCCAGGATTTTGTTCTCGCACCTACACTAGAGGAATATGCTGATTTGTTAGGTGTGTCTATCAAGAGGCAGATGCCTTTTGTTCATATGGATGCTGAGCCAGATCTGGCTAGTCTAGCTCCTTCACTTCATCTGGATGCCTCCGAGTTGGTGTTGTCTAGTTGGAACAAGGTTCCCAGGTTCTCCTTGCAGTTCTTAGTGGGAAAGGCTCAGCAGTGCACCAAAGACGGATGTTGGGTCGTGTTCAACGCCATCCTCGCTCTGTGCATATATGGCATCATTCTGTTCCCCAATATGCCCGATTTTGTAGACTTCGACGCCTTCCGCATCTTTGCTTCAGGGAATCTAGTCCCTACCTTGATAGGAGATGTCTACCATTCCATCCACTACAAAAACGAGAACAGAAGGGGTAAGAATGTCTCGTGCTGTGTACCCTTGCTTTATAGATGGCTTGATAGTCATCTGCCCAAGAAGGGTCCCTTTGCTTCGTCTGCAGCCACAGCTGAGTGGTCCGGGCATTTGATGAGTCTATCTGCCGAGGATATTGACTGGTTTGACAGAGATAGGTTGGGTACCGAGATCATCTTCAGCTGCAGCGGGTTTCCGAACGTGCCTTTGATAGGCAGGAAGGGCTGTATAAACTATAATCCGTCTTTGCTGGTCCGACAGTTTGCTTACGCTTTGAGAGCTCCGCCGAAGGATGAAGAGGTGCAGGAATCTTTGTACCTCACAGGTCTTCTAGAGGGGGATTTGTTATCTAAGCTTCAGCGCGCTTGGAATGGTATCGGTAAGAGGGGAAAACCATTGCTGGGGAGAAGCAATAGCCAAGCCTACACTCCGTACGTGACGTGGATCAGAGCCAGAGCAGATGCTATAGGGATGCCGTTTCCTCCCGCCAAGCCAGAAAGCCCTCCAGTGATTGAAGAGCCCACCACTGTGCCTATTCAGCAGCATAATCAGGTGTTAGCTGAGAGAGATAAGCTGAAGCAGGCAAATGAAGAATTGGAGAAAGAACTGGTTCAACTCAGGAGCGAGAGAAACGAAGTTGTTCATTCCTTCAAGAGGCAGACCGAGGTGGTGAACCAGTTGGGGACAGATTTGACTAAGCAGATAGCTGAGCGTGAGCGCATGGGTCAAGACTTCAAAGCTGTCAATGATGTACTGGCCACGAAGAAGCAGCACTTGGACGAAGCGTATCGGAGGATATCCAAGTTTAACCAGCACTGGAAGGCCACCCTAGCCAACAGGAAAGAGCGGGAGGATAAGCTGATGCAACAGATCTCCAAGCTGAAGGCCCAGGTGAAAGCCGGGGAGAAGAGGTTTGATGAAGAAACCGCTCGCAGATATGCCGCCGGAGGCCAGCTCAACAAAGCTCTCGCTAACCTGAAGGAGCGCAAACTGACGTTTGAATTCAAGAAGCGGAAGTTAGAAGATTGTTTCGGCGAAGGAGCATGGGAAGATTCGGTCGAAGGTCTTCAGTACACCATTATGCAGAGAGAGTTACTCGTCGAAGGGTTACTCACTCGGCCGGGTCATCCAGAAACGAAGGGGTTGTAAGAAGAGTTTCGCGCCCGTGGTCGTGCTTGACTATTTGTATTCCTTTCGCTTGATCATTGTTGTATGCTGACCATCACCAGGCTTGTTGGTCGAGGTCGTGCTATTGATTCTGCTTGTACTCACTGACGTTGTGTACTTCCTTGATGGGCTTTCTTTATATATATGAGACGTTATTTCCATGATTGGACTCATACTTCTTATTATCAGCACTGGCACTCAGGCACTAGGATCGGGGGAAATCTCCCCAACGCACAGACACACGTTTGGATTTGCATGAAGCATTTGCATAACGAGCACTTTGTTGTTTTTTTTCCTAACCCTTTTGTGTTTTCAGGTTGTTTCAGGTTGTTTCAGGATTGATCAGAGACCTATCCACCGCTATCCGACTAGAGCAAATCAAACCAGAATCATGGAGCAAGTGCAAACTGATGTTCAAGAACTCTGCGAAAGAATGGACCACTTCATGGAGCTCATGCAAGCGGTCGCCAATGGCCAGGATCAGCTCAGAACCTTGGTTCAGCCTCTGATTTCAAGGGTCGATAGCAATGGCGTACTCCATGGTAGGACTGTGCCAACTCCTCCACCAGTTGAAACTCCTCAGAATGGTGTCCCCGTGACCGGGGGGAATGGCAGTGCCAACGGCAATGTGATAGCTAACACGGGACTCAATGGTAATACGACGGGCGTCGGTAATGGGAATTTTGAAGCTAACGTCAATGTTGGGCTGGGCAACGGCACCGTGGGTGTTGGGAATCTGTTTGGGCCTCAGCCGTGGATAGAAGACCGCCAAGATGATGTGTTCTCTCAAAGAGGTGCTGAAGGGGAGCTGACTGCTGAAGCACGTCTAAGGTTCAAGGCACTCGAGGATAAGATGAGAAATATCGAGAACCAGAACACCCTGGGCGTTGATATGTCCAAGTTGGGACTGATTGCTGATTTCAAGGTACCTCCCAAGTTCAAGGTACCTGACTTTGAAAAGTACAAGGGCACCACTTCCCCTCGCGTTCACCTGAGATCATATTACAGAAAAATGTCCGCTCATTCTGAGGACGAGAAGTTGCTGATGCACTTCTTTCAGGATAGTCTATACGGGCCATCCCTCGAATGGTACATGAGTCTGGAGCCTACCAGTGTGCGCACGTGGAAGGACCTTGCTGAAGCATTTGTGAACCACTACCAATACAATAGCGACTTGGCCCCGAACCGAGTCCAACTGCAGAATCTGTCGCAAAGGAACAATGAAGGGTTCAAGGAATACGCCCAGCGGTGGCGTGAATTGGCAGCCAGGGTTCAGCCGCCGATGGTTGAACTTGAGCTTGTGCAGATGTTCGTAGCCACCCTCCCAGGGGTTTATTATGAGAAATTGGTCAGCGGTATGTCTGGAACCTTCTCAGATCTCATTATCACGGGTGAGCACATCGAAAACGGGATCAAACTGGGGAAAATTCAAGGTGATTCGTCCTCAGCTGTAGGAGGAGGAAAGAAGCCTTATGGTGGCAAAAGACGGGAAGGAGAAACGAGCGCTCTGACCAACGCTCGAAGGAAGGGTAAAGGTCCTCACCAGCAGGTGGCCAGTATAACTATCCCGACAGTTCAACAGCCACAGCAGCAGCAGCAGCAGCAACCGAATTAACAGGGGTACAGAAAGTATCAGAACATGGCACCTCTGTCGAGCCGTCACCTCGAGACACCGCCCATGTCCTATGCCCAGCTGTTACAGACTTTGCTCCAGTTATAGTTGATCCAGAAGAGAACCCTGGCTCCCTTGACAAGGGCACCTCCGCCAGGTTATGACGCGAATGCAACTTGTGAATTTCACTCAGGGGCACCAGGCCACACAATAGAGAATTGCAAAGCCTTCAAGCATAAGGTGCAGGACATGGTGGACGCTATGATCATCAACTTCTTAGATAATGTGCCAAACGTCACGAAGAACCCTATGCCGAATCATAGGGGAGGTGGAGTAAACGCCATTATTGAAGACGAGGGTTTGGATTTGTTGACTGACGTCAGAGATCTGAAGACGCCGCTTAGCTTCGTTAAGGCTAAGCTGATGAAAAGAGGTTTCTTTCCAGGTTGTGGAGAGCTGTGTATGGGCTGTGCGACTAGTCCTGATGGATGTGAACAGTTGATAGAGGGAATTCAAAGCCTGATGACTGAAGGGATTCTACAGTTTAGCCGGAGGGCCGAATGTGGATCGGGAGAGGTAATGCTGAAGCAAGATGATGAGGTTGCCACCATCACCATCCCTCGTCGGACGATAACTATTTCTGCACCTAGACCGCCCACGATTACCATCACCAAAGCTGGGTCAATACCATTCGAAAGCACTAATGTTGTCCCATGGCATTACGGGGCTGAAGTCTACTGCAACGGACAGAAGTTGGAACTAGAACCGTTCGGGTCATCTGTGGAGAACCTAGCGGCCGTTAGCGGAATTACTCGCAGCGGGAGAGTATTTGCACCACCTGAGGTCGTGGCGGACAAAGCGGACAGAGCTGATGCAACTGATAAAGGTAAGAGTAAAGTCGTTGAAGAGATCCCTTGCGGGGTAGAAAAAGACTTACTCGTTAAAGACGCCGAGGAATTCATGAGGTTGATTAAAAGGAGTGACTACAAGATCATGGATCATCTCCATCAGACACCCTCGAAGATTTCCATCCTGAATCTGTTGTTCTGTTCTGAAGCACACCACAACGCGCTGCTGAAGGTGTTGAACTCCGCGTATGTACCGCAGGAAATATCGGTAAACCAGCTGGAAGAGGTCGTAGCCCACGTGAATGCTGGAAATGGACTAGGGTTCACTGACCTAAAGCTGACGCTGAAGGGGAGGAACCACAACAGTGCCCTGCACATCTCGATGGAGTGTAGGGGAACGATCATGTCTCACGTGTTGGTAGACACAGGGTCGTCGCTCAATGTTCTTCTGAAGAAGGCATTGATGAAGCTGGATACTCGTGGAGTGATTTGCACACCCAGTGATCTGGTTGTGAAAGCGTTCGATGGAACCAAACGACATGTTTTCAGGGAGGTGACGTTGCCAATCCAAGTCGGGCCGGAAACGTTCGACGCGATCTTTTACATTATGGACATCATGCCCGCCTACAGCTGTCTCTTGGGCCGACCATGGATCCATTCCGCAGGTGTCGTGACCTCCACGTTGCACCAGAAACTCAAGTATGCTGTCGGAGGTAGCATCGTGACCGTATGTGGCGAGGAAGACATAATGGTGAGCCATTTGTCGTCCTTCAAGTATGTTGAGATGGATGGGGAAATCCACGAAACCCTATGCCAAGCGTTCGAAGCTGTTAAAGTCAAGGACGTAGCTCCTGTAGTCACTGAGAAGCCAGAGATGACTCTCTCCTCCTTCAAGGAAGCTCGGGCCGTTGTTCAAGCCGGATCTACCCCAAGCTAGGGGCGAATTTTAGAGATACCTAACAAGCAAGACAAGTTTGGGTTGGGATACTCTCCTGGAGCTGAAGCCTCCTCTTCTAGAAGTGCGTCGCGAGGTAAAGGGCCGATCCAGTTTACCAGTGGCGGAGTGATATTTGAAAGCGTCAACGCCGTGTCTGAAGACAGCGGAGATAGCGACTGTGACTTAGACTCTTGGATCCAGCCAAGCAAGCCAGGCGAGAGCCTCAACAACTGGTCCGTCAAGGATATCATCCATATGACAAGCGAAGAGTAATGATTTACTTTTTCCAATCATTGTACAACCCTATGTCCTACCCGGGGCATAGTGGTTTTATTGCCAGGGCCTTGTTTGATTATGTACATGCATTTTATCAATAAATCAAAAGGCGTTTTTCTTCATATTCAAATGTTGTGATCTCTGTTATTCCTGTTTTATATTTGTTTTGAAAAACAATAAAATGGCAATGAGGTTTGTGCTAACCTGCATATCCTTGTTTTAAGCTTAACCCTTGTTATTGCAGGATCCACATAACAGATGACGTCGACTCTGGACCTTCTACGACTCACTTCGACTTCGATTGCCCGATATATCAAGCCGAAGAAGAGATTGATGAAGACGAAGACCTTCCCGAAGAGTTGGCCCGCTTGTTAAAACAAGAAGAGAAAGTTATTCTGCCTCATGAAGAGGAAATCGAGATCGTGAATCTGGGTTCTGAAGAACTCGTCAGGAATGTCAGGATAGGGGCTGCATTGCAGAGTGATGTCAAGCGGAGATTGGTCGAGATGCTAAGAGAGTATAGTGACGTCTTTGCTTGGTCATACGAGGATATGCCCGGACTTGATACTGACATCGTGGTCCACCACTTGCCGCTGTGAGAAGATTGTCCTCCCGTTAAGCAGAAGCTTAGAAGGACGTGACCAGATATGGTCGTTAAGATCAAAGAAGAAGTGCAGAAACAGCTTGATGCTGGCTTCTTAGCGGTCACTACTTACCCTCCGTGGGTCGCAAACATAGTGCCTGTACCGAAGAAGGACGGTAAGGTACGAATGTGCGTCGATTATCGGGATTTGAATAGGGCGAGCCCTAAAGATGATTTCCCGCTGCCTCATTGATGTGTTGGTCGACAATACAGCCCAATTCTCCGTATTTTCGTTCATGAATGGCTTCTCCGGTTACAATCAGATCAAGATGGCACCAGAGGACATGGAGAAAACTACGTTTATTACACCTTGGGGAACATTTTGCTACAAGGTAATGCCTTTCGGTCTGAAGAACGCAGGGGCCACTTACCAAAGAGCAATGGTTACTTTGTTTCATGACATGATTCATCATGAGATTGAAGTCTATGTTGATGACATGATTGCGAAGTCCCAAACGAAGGAGGGACATCTGGTCAATTTGCTGAAGCTTTTTGAGAGGCTTAGGAAATTCAGGTTGAGGCTAAATCCTAACAAGTGTACTTTCGGAGTACGATCCGGAAAGCTGTTGGAGTTTATCGTGAGCGAAAGAGGCATCGAGGTTAATCATGCGAAAATAAAAGCCATACAAGAAATGCCAGCGCCAAAAACAGAAAAAGAAGTTTGTGGTTTCCTGGGAAGAATAAACTACATTGCAAGGTTTATTTCTCAGCTCACGGCCACGTGTGAACCGATGTTCAAACTGCTAAAGAAAGATCAGGCGATTATCTGGAACGAGGATTGCCAGAAGGCATTCGATAAGATAAAACAGTATCTACAAGAACCTCCAATCTTGATACCCCCAGTGGCTAGACGGCCTCTAATCATGTACTTGACAGTTCTTGAGAATAGTATGGGGTGTGTTCTCGGTCAGCACGACGAGACGGGCAAAAAGGAGCATGCCATTTACTATTTGAGTAAAAAATTCACAGACTGTGAATCTTGTTACTCGATGCAGGAGAAGACGTGTTGTGCACTAGCCTGGGCTGCCAAACGTTTACGACAGTACATGCTCAATCACACCACCATGCTAATTTCGAAGATGGATCCGATCAAGTACGTCTTCGAGAAGCAAGCGCTTTCGGGCAGGATTGCCAGATGGCAAATGGTGTTGACGGAATATGATATTCAGTACGTTTCCCAGAAGGCCATCAAGGGAAGCGTATTGTCTGATTACCTTGCCGAACAGCCGATCGAGGATTATCAGCCGATGAAATTTGAATTTCCTGATGAGGATATCATGTTTCTCAAAGCGAAGGATTGCGATGAACCGTTGCCCGACGAGGGGCCAGATAGGAAATCCCAGTGGAAATTGATATTTGACGGGGAGGTTAATTCTTATGGAAGTGGCATTGGGGCGATCATCACGACTCCCCATGGATCCCATATCCCGTTCACTGTGAGACTGACGTTTCCGGTCACCAATAACGAAGCGGAGTACGAAGCATGCATCATGGGTCTAGAAGAGGCAATTGATTTGAGAATCAAGAACCTAGACGTATATGGTGACTCGACGCTTGTGATCAACCAGATTAAAGGGGAGTGGGAGACTCGTCAATCGAATTTGGTGCCGTACATGAACTATGCCAGAAGGCTACTTTCGTTCTTTGATCGAGTGGAACTCCATCATGTGCCCAGGGCTGAAAACCAGATGGCTGACGCCTTAGCCACGTTGGCTTCAATGTATAAAGTCAATTTTTGGAATGAAGCTCCAAGAATTGTCCTTTCTCGTCTTGATAGACCTGCATTCGTCTTTGCTATCGAGGAAGCCTCCGACGGAAAGCCATAGTTCCATGATATCCAGACCGTCCTTATGACTAAGGAATATCCCGCGGGAGCGTCGACCCAGGATAAGAAGACTCCGAGGAGACTGTCTGGAAATTTTTATCTCAACCCTGATGGAGTTTTGTATAAAAGAAATCATGATCTCGTGCTACTCAGATGTGTAGATGAGAAAGAGGCGAGTATGCTCATGGAAGAGGTCCATGAAGGCACATTTGGTACGCACGCCGGCGGGCATGCCATGACGAGAAAGATCCTGAGAGCAGGATATTACTGGCTGACGATGGAGTCAGATTTCTTTAAATTCGCGAAGAGATGTCATAAATACCAGATTTATGCTGATAAGATTCATGTACCGCCGTGCCCGTTGAATGTCATGTCCTCCCCGTGGCCGTTCTCCATGTGGGGCATCGACATGATAGGCAAGATCGAGCCCACTGCGTCTAACGGTCATCGCTTCATTCTAGTAGCCATAGACTACTTCACCAAGTGGGTGGAGGCAGCCTCATACGCTAATGTGACCAAGCAGGTGGTGGCTAAATTCATAAAGAGGGACATCATCTGTCGTTACGGAATTCCCGAGCGAATCATTATTGATAATGGTTCGAATCTGAATAACAAGATGATGAAGGAGTTGTGCCAGAGTTTCAAGATTGAACACCACAACTCATCTCCTTACCGGGCGAAGATGAATGGCGCTGTTGAAGCGGCCAATAAGAACATCAAGAAGATTGTACAGAAGATGGTTGTGACCTACAAGGATTGGCACGAGATGCTGCCATTTGCACTGCACGGTTATCGTACGACGGTACGTACGTCAACCGGGGCAACTCCTTTCTCCTTAGTGTACGATATGGAAGTTGTCCTACCGTTAGAAGTGGAGATCCCTTCTTTGTGAGTTTTGGTTGACGTGAAACTCGACGAGGCAGAATGGATTAAGAACCGACTGAACCAACTCAGTCTGATGGACGAGAAGAGGTTTGCATCGATTGCGTATGGTCGTCTGTACCAAAGCCGAATGAAGAAAGCTTATGATAAGAAGGTGCGTCCTAGAAGCTTTCAGACGGGTGATCTCGTCCTGAAGAATATTCTTCCTCCACACTCCGATCACCGGGGCAAGTGGACTCCTAATTACGAAGGTCCGTACGTTGTCAGCAAGGTCTTCTCGGGAGGAGCTTTGTTGTTATCCACAATGGATGGCGAAGATTTTGCATACCCGGTGAACGCGGACGCAGTTAAAAAATACTTTGCTTAAAAAATGACCCGCTGGAAAGAAAAAGAGCATCCAGGCAAAAAGGGGGCATCCCGGCGAACCATAAAAAAGGGAAAAAGGTTCGGGCAAAAGTTAGGGATATAAATTGAAAAATGTACACCCGCAAAGTCGAAAACCTGGAAGGGAGACTTTGGCAAAAAAGGGTATCCCGGTGAATCGAAAACCCGGAAGGGCGATTCAGGCAAAAGTTAGGGATTTGAAAAAGCAAATGACTGCGTTCCGCATGTGGACTTTCATTGTTTAGTGGTTTAGAAGACCTGAGGGCCGTTTATCTGAATCAATCTCTTCTAAAGCTGAAGCGTCGGAGAAGTATCGAAGTCGAGTGGGTCATAAAGGGATCAACTCATGGTGTTCGTCTACGCCTCATTGCCGACATTTGTATATACTGATGTATCTTTATGTTTTTACCTTTTTGCGCGGCTTCCTCATTCCAGGAGCTTGCATCTGTTGTAAAACATTTTTACCCATTCAGGGGTTCGTTATCAATAAAATGTATACTATTCAGCAATTCTGTTTGTCTGTTTAGCATTTATCTGTTTTGTTTGCGAAAAAAGGAACGCCGATGTTTTTGTTAAAATGTGCATACATAAACTTACTGGCCTAGGCCACTGATTGTTGAAACAATGAGTTACTTGAACATTGTCACAAGATGATAACCTTGATAGGTCCCTTTGAGAAGGGTATCTTGTCTGTTCGTTTGTGTTGTTGCAGGTATGGCATGTACCAGGTAGTACGCCGTATGCGTCCCCAAGCAGGATGATTCCTTCTTCTCCAGCAAAGTAGCAGCATCTCCCTGCAGAGCCTGAATACGGGAATAGGAGCATTGATATGTATCCCCAAGCAGAGAAGATTCTCTTCCCCCAACCAGATGTATCCTGAAGGATCACCATCTCCCCAGCTGAGTCAGGCGCCGAAGCGTATGTTCATCCCCCAGCACCGGGTCACAAGTGCAGGTCTCGTAGGAGACTACTCACTGAAGTGTGCAGCAATTGATAGTTCCAGACTGAAGTCTTCAGCAGAATTGAAATTCCCCACATAGTCGTACTCTCCCTAGCAAGCAGGGTGATTCCTTCTTCCCCAGCCGAGTTTGCAGATCCCCAAGGGAGCCGAGTCCTTGGAAGCCGTTTGGGCCGCGATTGGTTTTCCCCAGTAGAGTGTTGAATAGCTGATGCTGTATTTCCCCGCCGGAGTCGTTACCTCCAGGAAAGCTCTGGCTGCGAATGTCGTGCAGTTTATTTCTGCGATTGACATCGTTTTCCTCAGCAGGTCCAGGTTCTCGTAGAGCTTCGTTCCCCTGCAGCAGTCAACTGAAGTTTGCTTCCCCGTGCGGAGTCCGATTGAGATTGGCGTGACCTTTTCTCCTTGGCAGGATGAGTCCTTCCCCCACCAGAGTGGTTCTTTCTCCTTGACAGGAGGACTCTCCCTTCAGCATTTATTTTGCTGATGGGATCGTAGCATTTTGCATGATTACATAACATTTTGCATGATTGCATAGCATTTCCACCGTGTGGAACATTGCACCATTGTCGAAGCATGTGCATACTAAACATGAGCTAGGTCGTTACCGTTCTTGTTTTGCAGGTGTTCCTCCGCAGAGTCGCTTGCTCAAGATGATTCTTGAATTCCCCAGCAAAGTCGCTTGTTCAAGATGATTCTTGAATTCCCCAGCAAAGTCGTTCGCCCAAGATGATTCTTGGAATCCCCAGTGAAGTCGCCAGAGTGGGATGCTCAAGTTGACGCTTAGAGTCCCCGGCAGAGTGTTTGCTCAGGATGATTCCTGAAATCTCCAGCAGAGTTATTGGTTCAGGATGATTCTTGAGGTCCCTACGGAGTTATTTGTTCAAGATGATTCTTGATTTCCTCAGCAGAGATGATTCACCCAGAATGATTCCTGGACCCTCGAAGCAGAGTTTCTTGATAGTTCTCCAGAATCCCCAGCGGAGATGCGTCATCCCCAGCAGGTTTCTGAATAGTGAAGTTGAAACTTCCCCTGAAGACATGATGATTGAAGTCCAATCGTATTGACGAAGCAGTTCTCTCAGCTGATGTGGAGTGCCTGATAGCAGAAGTTTGGATATCCCCGATTGGTTCATGATTGACCGAGAATTCTATTCCCGACTTGCTGATGAAGTCCGGCTGATGCCCGAAAATTCCTTTGAATGCCCGATGGCATGATTGACTTGATTGTTGATCTGATAAGTCCCGAAGAATCCTGAGGCATGACGGCATGATCGACCATGTATCTCCGGTTACCGTGTGACCAATTCCCCAGCTAGTTGTCGTGCAGCTAATATTTCAGTTTTCGAATGTTTGTTCCCATCAGAATACCGTGTACTCGTGCAGTTGGCAAATTTCCGGGTTTGTCGGTATTCAACCGTCTCGCACCTTGATTGGTTGAGAGTCGTTCACTTCTCACCCAGTCAGGTCCAAGCCGTTTGAATAGGGGCAGCTGTTGCACCCCATAATTTGCCCAACTTTTCTTTACCTAGCTTATGTTTCATTTCATTCACATTAGCATTATCATTTGCATTTTATTGACATGTATGCAGGAGATCAAGAGGTATGATTACCAATCAAGGGCTACACAAGACCATGAAGCTAGTTGAGAAGGTTATTCAAGTGTTCAAGGGTTGATATTCTTGTCAGAGAAGTCAAAATATCCTCAGAGAGAGTGGTTGAAACCAAGAGTGTGTGCCTCCTAACTTGAGAGTTGTGGGAGCTCCTCAGATGATTCTGAAGCCAGGAATGTGGACTTGAATCCTTGAGAGAGCTTATGAGATGTCTTGAAAGCCATCATGAAGGCTAGACAGGTCATTGTGCAAGATGAAGAAGACTCAGCCATGAGTGGTGCAGTTAGGGTTTGACTGGGTCAACCCTAGGTCAACTGATGATTTGGAGGGGGTTGAGACCTAATCCAAGAGCCATGTGATCATGTATTGATACATTGAGATGTTATAAAGATTATTCCAAGGTCAAATCATCATGATTGAAGAGTTTGAGAAGTTTCAAGCTAGGGTTTCTAAGGCTTGACAGTGTAAAATCCCCTAGTTTGACCCCTATCTTCAAGGCATTTTAGCTCAAGATGTGATTGTCATATCATCTTTCACCCAACATGAATGTTGTAGAGCATGCTCTTAGCTTTAATTTTAGTACTAGAAGTCCTTGATAGGATTTTTAGAACTCAAATTATGACTTTGACAAGTTACAGGTCATCTGAGGTATGTGAATTTGGGGGCTTGAAAGTTACCCAACTTGCATCAAACTTTTGCCCAAGAACTATGATTCCTATGAACTTTTAGTCAACATGAATGTTGTTCCTTATTCTCTTATCTTTCTAGAGAGTACTAGAAGTCCTTGATAGGATTTGTAGAACTCAAGTTATGGCTTTGACAAGTCAACGGCATTTTGGTCATTTGGAGATTACAGGTCATTTCAAGCATAAGGCCATAACTCCTATTTCCAAGCTTCAAATGGAAAAATGTTCAACATCAAACTTGTTCAAAATGATGTTTTAAGGCTATTAAATAGGTCATGAGATGTTGTAAATGCTTGTAGCTCAAAGTTGCAAAAATGACCTAAAATAAGGGTATAAGTTAAATGAATCAAAGTTGGAAATTGATATTTTCAATCTACACATCCAAACTAAGGCATGTAATATATCATTTTGACTCTAAAAAACATTCTAAGAACATTGGTTTAGCCACATTTTTTATTTGAGGTCTAATTTGTGGACTTGCTTTGAAAGGTGATTACTTACATCATAAGTAACATGTGCAAAACTCAAATTCAAGGCATGAGCAAGGTCCCTTGCAAGCCAAACACTTCTAAAATGTCATGAGGGGATAAATTGGGAGGAATTGAGGTTGGTTTCAAGCTGTTTGCAGGGTTATACATATCATGGCATATGGTTGAAAATCTCATGACATGAGAGATTGAAACTCTCATTAGAAGGATCTAGAGGGTTCTAGATCATCCAAACATCATCTATATATTGAGTAGAGGTGATCCAATGCAGAGGTTGGTGATGATTGAAGGAGAGAGCATAGATTGAGATTGAGATTTCTTGGCTTGCAATTGAATTCGGTTTCACCAAATTCTTCACTTTCCATCCATTTTCTTGATTGCAACTTCTTCCATGGATGCTAGGGATTGAATCCAGATCATAATCCAAGAGAATTCGTGGCTGAATCGTGTATGAGCAATTGAATTTTTCCACCTGCAACTCACCATCGGGTTTCAAGATTCAGGAGCTTTCAACCAGTTCTATTGCATACAGAAGCAAGGAAAGGATCCATTGATCGTGTCTGGAAGGTTGTAGAGCTGGATTTGAAGGTTTAGTGCATCTGTTCATCCAAGATTTTCAGGTTAGTAACTTTCTTCCTCTAGCATGAATTAGGTAGAATCAAGATGAATTAGGGTGTTAGATGCATTGTAGAACGGTGTAGGATTGATTCCAGACCATTAATTTGAGAATTAGTGACCAATCTAAAGTGTTACCATTTTCGGTTGAGATTTGGTTATGGTGAATCTTGAGGTTTCAGAGAGAACTAATGGCATAGGAAGATTCCTTGTGAAATTTGGGACAAGTTTCATATAGAGACCTCTTGGAATGGAGGCCTGTGGAGAGAGTTAGGGTTGAGGGTGATGACCGGAGCTCCACCGGTGGTGGATGGAGCTGCGCGCGAAGTTCAGACTTTCAAAAGGTTGAAGATGACTCTAGAGCCATTGGATGGGAGTTGGACTTTGACTGAAGGTATGATCCAACGACCACGTATTGATTTCAATTTGTGTAGGAGTTCTGATTATGAAACGCTGCGTTTCATTTAATCAGTGGTTTTGGGCTTAGTGAAATACCTGATATCCACACCCCCCAGCGAGCCCAATCCATTATTTGAACTGATTCTGGTTACTATCCACACCGTGCATTTATCTTTTTATTTGGATTTCCTTTTATTTTTCCATTTTGTTTATGGTTCTTGAAAAAATCATATAAAATTGAAAATTAATCCAATTAATCCTATTCTTTTTGCATTATATTCATGATTGAGTCTAGTAATTTTTAGAGAAAAAATATTTTCATTTCATGCATTTTCTGATTTTTATGGGAATTTTGTATTTTAATTGATATTAAAATGGTTATGTTTGATACCTAATTTTGTGGAATTTTGTGTGATCATGTGGTGATGATTTTGATCCTGATTTTTTGTGTGTGATTAGGTTAGACATGTATGCTCCCATAGCATTTTTCTCACATTTTTTTGATGAATCTAGGTGGTAGTTTAGGTTGAAACCTTTAGAAGCTCCATTTTTAGGGTTTAAGGTTGATACCTTTGGATTTAGATTTTAATTTTAGGGCTTAATAGCTGATTTAGTCCCTGGTTTTTGTATGAGGCATTCTTAATTGAATTAGGATCCCTTAGGAATTTTTGTAGAAATTTATAGGATAGTTTCCTATTTTTGATTGATTTTAGTTTAGGTGCTAGTTTTAGATAATTCTAAGGCACTAACTCAGCTAGATTAACTTCTTTAGTCCCCTTAGATTAGGGTTTTGCTTTGTTTGCCTTTGGTTGAGATTGAAGACAAGTTGAAGACAAGGTGAGGATGCTTGAAGTTGCTTGGAGCTTGGATTTGCTTGTGCCTGAAGGTGTCTGATGAGTATTTAGGAGGTAGGAGCCATAGGGAGAGCCTAGAACTAGAATGATTTCTTTCACAAATATGGAAAGTATCTTGTGCTTCCATTCCTCCCAATGACTAAAATTCCTTCTAAGATATTCACATCCCTCCTTTGGAGGGATGAGTGGCTTTATCTGGGAAGTAGAACTTTGAGGGAACCAGTCTCTCATAATGATGAACCCTTACAGGCTTCCTTTGGTTGTCAGTAAGTTGTTCATCATTTCCACTCCTCCTGTTCAATCAATTGTCTTCTGGTTTGAGTATCTTGAAAGATGTTGGACTTGAGTTTGAAGGTGAGGACTTCATTGAAGAGTGTGGAAGAGGATGATTCCTTGAGCATTGCCATTGTAGCTGAGGCTTGAAGGGCAAGAAGAGCAAGTTGATACTTGAAGACCCAATGGAGATTGAGTGAAGAGCTGAGGCTTAAAGGATTGAAGGGGTGATCCGCGGTCGCTCGCGGATCAAAATGAGTGTTTTTATAAAAATGCTAGTATAGCGACAGTGACTCGAAATATCGTTCTCAAAAGGATTCTTGTAGTGATTGACCAATAAAGTAATAATTTATGGGGGTTTGAATTTTGATTAAGCAAAAAAATACTGAAAATAAGTGATTATAAAAAAGGTGATTATGAAATAAATCAATTTACCGATTCGGTTCCTACTATCATCGATTACTATAATATTAATATTATATGCGTTCATTCCTATTTGGATACAAGCTTAACGGCAAGCGCGATAAGGATTGCAAGATATATGATCCTATTGTCCGAATTAAGTAAACGGTAAAAAGCTTCATGAATTAAGCAAACATGATTATTCAGACACAAAAACGAATTAAGCAAACGTAAAAGTGTCTATGTTAGGATCATACAATCAACCAAATCAAATCAATATATTTCATACAACTGAATTAAGCATACAAGAGTACAAAATCATTGAACGGAATTAAGCAGATAATAATATTATAATAATCTCAAGTGTTTGAACCTGAATTACGGTAGACCGACTCAGAGTGATTAGTTCTCCATTGTTCTCTCCAACATCAATTTTTTCGTGAATGTGAATATTGTGAATAGCCTTTTTTTGGCTGTACGGCCAGACCTAAACTAAAGAGGATAAAAACCAGAATTCGGGTCATAACCCAACTGGGTCGAAAATATAACCCAGACCCAAAACTTAAATAAAATTCTAATGCTGTAACTTGAAACGAAATTCTGGAATTTTGGGCTCCGAATCTGACTTCGACTCCAACACGAAAGTCGTAGCTCTCTCTCTTAGCTTTCCGGCGATTTTTAGAACGCCTCAAACGGACTCCCAGAACTCCAGTTATGATTTTTCTCGCTAAAGCTGCTAAAGCTGAAAAATAAATACGAAAAACAATTAAATGCAAAAATAAAATAAAATATAAAAACACGTTAAAACATAAAAATAAATAAATAAAATCAAAGAAATGCTTGAGTATAAATATGGAAGAACGTGCATCAAAATGCACTGATCAAATTCCCTCACACTTGAATTTTTGCACTCCGAGCAAAATGAAAATAAAACAAAACAAAGAAAACACAAACACATCAACAGTTACTCATTCCAAGCTGTAAGTCTTCTTCGGTTAAGTTTGCATCGATAGGTACTAATCTTACACATTAAGGATATTGTAGGAACACTAATCCACAATTGTGCGGTCATAAGGCTCCCTCCTATACAAACTAATCCAAATCACGTCGTTATGTTGAAGCCTAACTTGCTCTTCCTCCTTTTTGCTCTTTTTCATTCAGGCGCAATCACATTAAGCCCGTTATCTCCACACACTCATAGCAAGGTGACCGGTTAGTGACTCTAATCTTTTTTGTTTGGGGTTCTGGTACTTACGTGGCATAACCCTTTGTCGACTCAATTGTAATTGCGGGGGATCGGACCGTTATCCACCCTACCAAGTTCAGCACCAGAAACCGCTGAACCAACTAACGAGTAATAAAATTTTTTCAACTTTTTCTTTTCTTTTCTTTTTCTTTTTTTCTTCTTTTTATTTTTTTTTTCTTTTCAATTTGATCACTCACTTATATTCATCGGCTTCCCTGTGTAGAATGTGTATGAGATGGTGCTGACTGCTAAAATAAACTACTCAAGAATTGTCAGAGAATGAAAATTCAAGGCTAAACCATAATAAGAATTCAAATCAATTTCCATATGCAGGAGACTTACGGTGTTAAGACGATACCGATCTTGTGAATTTTTTCCAAGTCTCCGCAAACTAATCTCAAATTAGTCTTTAGCCTAGAACTTTCAAAAAGATGCATTTTTTTAAAATTTTTATTATTATAACTGAAAACAAAACAAAACAAAATATAAAGCAAAGGTTTTCCTCCCCCAAACTTAAAACAAGCATTGTCCTCAATGAAAGGACATAAATATACAGTAAGAGTGAGGGAAAGGAAAGAACACACCCGACGAGTCAAGGTGGATAAGTGATCACATATGCATCCTTTCCCAAAGAGAGATTTCCTGCAGTCTCCTCTTCCAAAGTGGGGAGTAACTTTGGATAGCATTCATCGCCCTTGAAATTTGTATTAGTGCCTTCACCTTTTATTCCAAGATCAAATAAGAATCTTCGATAAATAAAAGTGTCGAATGGGCACGTGAATGTGATATCCTTTTCCACAACATCATAGATCAATGGGTTAAGGGGTTGCTTCACTGCTTTTCTTCCCACTTCCATCGAGGTCCATCCAATTCCCTTCTTATGTTTCTTCAAAACCTGTAAAATTTTATTATCATTATCAAAATCGAGGTTAGAAGAAATTATAACTGGAAGCTTTTTATCCATATCTGAATAAGCATAATTCAGATTGGTATGAAGTGGTTTAAGCTCCAAGGGGGGAGGTTGTTCAATGGATGGTGAGGTTGGGGAAGCTGTGATGTTAAGAGTTTTAGCTTCATAAACAACTTCATCTGCATGAAAAACATCACCCTGTACGGCAGCATTAATCTCAGCACAAACAGAGCAAATGTTAGTGTCGGTACATGAATCACAAGAGTAAGTATCATCGAAATCTGCTAATGATGGAAAATCAAAATACAATTCAGAATAAGTATCATCAACTAAATTAGAAGGAAACTCTTTTGGATTCACTACTGTTTGGGCAGATGGTTGGTTTGAATCTTGAGCTTGTTGCATGACATTCACTATAGTGACAAGTTGTTCAATCTGTGTCTGCAAAGCTTGAAGACTTGAATCTGTTTATTGCTGAAACTGAAGATCCTTTATAGCCATTTTCTTGACAAGGTCCTCTAGTGAAGGTTCAAAAGGTGTAGAGCACACAATTTGGAATTCATTCATATGCTTATTCGGATCCTCACCTGCAAATCCATTAAACCTTGACAACAAGTGTATTAAACCAGATTCCGATTCGAAAGGAACAGCAACATCATCATATTCAATACACAAGCTATTATAATTTACATCAGGGGCATTTAATTGTCTTAAGGTTCTATTATCAGCCATTTCAAAATCAAGTTCAGTATCCGAAGCAAACAAGTTATGCAGATAGTGAGACTCAGACTCAGACTCAAACACAATGATGGAAAACAATTAATTAAATTTCAAAAAAATAAAATAACACCAGAATTAAACTAATTAAACAAAATAACAATTATGAGAATTGTTTCGATTTTTTTCGACTCTATAAAAACAGTAAAAAATTCATTAAAAATAGAAAAAATGATTTTTTTGCGATTCTGAGGGTGGATTCCAAGTATTTCTTTGGAATACATGGACTAATGACCGTACGATTTTTCTGCTTCTCGTAGGCAAAACAGTTTTACGATCGGACATAATTTTTCCAAAAACAGATTTTTTTACGATTTTGACTGTAAGACGCGAATTGGACGAAACCACGAGGAAACTAAGGTCTAGACTCGAGGATACTAACTAACCCTATGACTCTAAAATTGATTAATAACAATAAGAATCCCCGGCAACGGCGCCAATTTTGATCCGCGGTCGCTCGCGGATCAAAACGAGTGTTTTTATAAAAATGCTAGTATAGCGACAGTGACTCGAAATATCGTTCTCAAAAGGATTCTTGTAGTGATTGACCAATAAAGTAATAATTTATGGGGGTTTGAATTTTGATTAAGCAAAAAAATACTGAAAATAAGTGATTATAAAAAAGGTGATTATGAAATAAATCAACCTACCGATTCGGTTCCTACTATCATCGATTACTATAATATTAATATTCTACGCGTTCATTCCTATTTGGATACAAGCTTAACGGCAAGCGCGATAAGGATTGCAAGATATATGATCCTATTGTCTGAATTAAGCAAACGGTAAAAAGCTTCATGAATTAAGTAAACATGATTATTCAGACACAAAACGAATTAAGCAAATGTAAAAGTGTTTATGTTAGGATCATACAATCAACCAAATCAAATCAATATATTTCATACAATTGAATTAAGCATACAAGAGTACAAAATCATTGAACGGAATTAAACAGATAATAATATTATAATAATCTCAAGTGTTTGAACCTGAATTACGGTAGACCGACTCAGAGTGATTAGTTCTCCATTGTTCTCTCCAACATCAACTTTTTCGTGAAATGTGAATATTGTGAATAGCCTTTTTTTGGCTGTACGGCCAGACCTAAACTAAAGAGGATAAAAACCAGAATTCGGGTCATAACCCAACTGGGTCGAAAATATAACCCAGACCCAAAACTTAAATAAAATTCTAATGCTGTAACTTGAAACGAAATTCTGGAATTTTGGGCTCCGAATCTGACTTCGACTCCAACACGAAAGTCGTAGCTCTCTCTCTTAGCTTTCCGGCAATTTTTAGAACGCCTCAAACGGACTCCCGGAACTCCAGTTATGATTTTTCTCGCGAAAGCTGCTAAAGCTGAAAAATAAATACGAAAAACAATTAAATGCAAAAATAAAATAAAATATAAAAACACGTTAAAACATAAAAATAAATAAATAAAATCAAAGAAATGCTTGAGTATAAACATGGAAGAACGTGCATCAAAATGCACTGATCAAGGGGGAAGTTGACACTTTCATGTGATTGAAGATTACTCTGAGAAGCTGAAGCTTGTAGATGAAGAAGACCAAGTTGATACTGGTAAAGCAAAGAGAGCTGAAGCTTGAAGACAAGTTGATACTTATGAAGAGGATTCAACTGATATTGGGTGTAGAGCTGAAGCTTGAGGAATAAAGGATGAGTTGATACTTACATTGATACATTGAGAACCTGAAGGAATCAAGTTGATACTTGTAGTTAGGAGTGAAGCCTGAGGGTGGAATTGACTGAAGAGCTGAGGCTTGGAGAAGAAAGAATAAGTTGACACTTATGTTTGATGGATTGAAACCCTGGAGAAACAAGTTGATACTTGTCATGAAAGATGATAGCCTTGAAGGGTGATTGAAGTCTGAAGACTGGATTGCTGTCAGAAGAGCTGAAGCTTGAAGTTGAAAGAGGGATTGATCTGTTTTCTTCCTGTCTGTTTTCTTTTCTGTATTGTTGTGACTTGTTTGTTTTGCTTGATGCATTAGAATAAGTCCATATCTAGACTAACTGTAAGCTAGGAGCATGATTGCACTAGAGGTTGAATTGCTCCCTCTACTTGTATTTTTACTATATGGCTTTGCTTGCGGGTATTCGGTAGAGCCCAGCTCCCTTGCCCATGTGGTTTGTGCTGGCTTGATAGCATATGTTATTTCCTCTGTATGATTGCAGTTACTTCTATTTTGCTTGATAGCATGTTTCCTCTGTATGATTGCAGTTATTCATATCTGGCTTGAGGTTGAGATGAGCTTGTGGAGGCTGCTGGCCCACACACATTTCCTCCCTCACTTGCATTGCATGCATTTTACTGTTTACTGTGTAAGCTGATGCTTTATCTGTTTCTGTTTATCAATGACATGATCCCTTAGGACTCTCACTTCCTTTGATAAGGAAGTGATGATAGAACTTTAGGTTGAAACCTATGCATGATAACTTCTAGGAGTTCCCGGTTTCAAACTTCAACTATAGGATGAATCCTCGGCATGACAACAGTAGGACCTGATAGTCTCCCCGTAGTTGAGCCCCTTCTCTTCTCATCTCAAAACAGATTAACATACAGTAATCATGAATGATTTCTTTCGTACGTTACGAGCCTTAAGCTATCCGAGAAAGGATTGTTGGAGAGTTTCTTTCCAACAGTCTGGATGTCTAGTATGGCACCCTTTGGGTGACATGCGACGCGTTCACTCTCAGGTCATAGTCTTTAGTGCGATTGAAATTGCAAACACAATAAAAAACACTTCTTTCGTAAAAGACAGAAAACAAACTTCAAACCTTTTTGCCCCGTGGGCCCATAATTCAAAGGAAGCTTTTCTGAAGAAAAGAGTGTCGTTAAACTTCAGCGCCACCGCAAACAGGCTTTGTCCCTAACTGCTGGAACTATTGTTTAACCCTACTCGATAAAACAGATGAATCTGAATTCCCGTAATCCTTATTATCCCGAACTACGTAAGCTCTGATCTCTCATACCTGTCGAGAGTACGTAGGCACAATACTGACGTATTGGCGAGCCACCTTCCCCGTAACCCGTAGTTAGGCGAACTACGTTGACTCTGATTTCTCATTCTCTGAGGAGAATACGTAGGCATAAAGTGCGACGCTTTGCCGAGTCATTTTCTTTTCCTTTTTAAGCCAGCCTTGATAGGTAGATAGATAAACTAACTCGTCCAGTAAACACAACAAGCGTGGATCCCGTCGAGTACGACGGACATGAGGGGTGCTAATACCTTCCCCTTGCGTAACCGACTCCTGAACCCAGACAACGGTTGCGATGACCTTGTCTTATACCTTTTTCGTCAGGTTTTTCCGATTGTTTCCTTTCCTGTTCTGAAGGATAAATAACGAAAGGTGGCGACTCTTCTGTTTTGCCGACACCTTATTTTCGCGGAAGCGACACCAATGAACACACAACAGTGTGAGCCGGGGTCTGGATACCACATGGGCTATAGAAAACATCACTAGTCAGGATATGAATATCACACATACTAATGAAATAAACCGGTATGAGCCGGGGTCTGCATACCACACGGGCTATAGAAATAAACCATCACTAGCCAAGGTTTGGATACCTCACATGCCAATGAAATACAACGGCGAGAACCGGGGTCTGGATACCACACGGCCTCAAAAACATCATTAACCGGGTCTGGATACCACGCGATTTAAAGCGAATGAGTAGGTGTGAGCCGGGGTCTAGATACCACACGGGCTCAAGAAATATATCACTAACCAGGGTCTGGATACCACACGAGTTAATGAAAACAAATCGGTGCGAGCCGGGGTCTGGATACCACATGGGCTCAGGAAAATATCATTAGTCAGGGTCTGGATACCGCACATACTAATGAACACTCATCAGCCAAGGCCTGGATGCTGCACATGCCAATGAAACACAACAGTGTGAGCCGGAGTCTGGATACCACACGTGCTCAATAAACGCCATTAACCGGGGTTTGGATACCGCGCAGGTTAATGAAGAATACCACTGACCGCAGTCAGGAGACACCACTGGGGAATAACGTAAGCCGGGGTCTGGATACCGCACGGGCTAATGGAAATTTCCATGGTCTGAACACCATATGGGCAACGAGATACCAATCACCTGTTGGAGGAACACCTGAAAACAAAGAAGTAACAACCTGGCTTATGTTTCACATGCACATGTTTGAATATGGCGTAATGCTCCATACGAAATGGAAATGCTACGCATTTAGGAGGATGCTATGTGTAGCGGTAAAAATTGTGAGTGTAAGTTATTGATTAACTTAACTCAAAGAAAACAAGAGTCGCCACCGCACTTTTATTTTATCCAAATAAAGGAAAGGAAGAAGAGCGAACAAAACCAAAGAGTTCTAAAAGCTGAACACGAGACAGAGATCGGGGTAAGGGGGTTGGTTACGTAATGGGAAGGTGTTAGCACCCAAAACGTCTATAGTACTCTATAGGAGCCCTTTGAAATATTTACGCTTTTTGGTTTGAAAATGGTTTGTTTGAAAAGAGATTGGGGAGATGAGAAGAGAATTATTTTTTAGATTTTTGTGTTTGGAGAGACTTATCGTCTCATGCCTACGTACCCATAAAGTGCAATATGGAATCAAAACCCCGTAGTTCGTGGTACAAATGACAAAAATTTGTTGGTTTTGATTGATTTTAGATGTAAAGACAAGTCGTCATTTCAAGGAGAAAACTGCGACTATCCACCCACGAGTATTAAGACAACATTTGCGTCACATAAAGATGGAGGATTTGCTTGGATTATCAACAAGACTATCACTCAACATCAACGTGGAAAATGTCAAAGTCTTAATAATATGGGGAATAGGAGATTTACATCTCAACTATAGAAATGAATCATGTCTAAACTTTATGAAAAGTTTTAAAGTGAAAAAGTGCATAAAGGCACAAAAAGAGTTGATGAGTTTTTGTATTTTTTATGTCTTTTGAAATTGGTCAAAACATGATTAACATTGATTGACTTTTATTAAGAAAAAAACAAAGTTTAAAAATCACTTGACGAAAGTCAAGGTTTTATTGCGAAATCGGTTTTGAAGTTTGAAACCAAGAAGGTTTTGAAAGAGGGAGAAAGTTTTGAAAATTTAAGAAGGGGAGGAGATGAAGTGACTATCCTAAAAAACCAAAATAAGAGCTAGAGGTAAGAAAGATCTAACCGACTTGTAGCACACTCCATAGCAAGCAAAAAAGAATTCCATTCGATTTAAAGCATAAGCTAATGAGCGAGCCAAATAAAGGCTAAGATCCACAATACTCCAAGCATAGGAATGAGAGCCCTAATTCTAAGTCCAAAGGTCCATAAAGTCCAAGGTCTAAGAGTAGTCCAAAAGCATAACCACAAAGTTAATAGCACAAAAAAAATTTTAGATGTTTCATCCTTTATTAGTGTTTTGAACAAAGTATGGTCCAAGTGGACAAAAGAGAATAAACATAAACAAAGATATGATATGAAATGATAAAATGGAAGCATAAAAGTAAGAAATAAGGAGTAAGAAGAGAATATAAGCAAAATTAAACAAGGATATTGTTAGTGAATTAGTGGTTAGTGGTTAGAACATATGATCAATGATGATTAATTCTTGCACTTAGACCAAGATTAATGAAAATTCATTAGAGGATTGATAGAATCAAAGCCTCCTAACAATGATTTTCATAGGTATTGGAGTTAAGACAAGCAACTAAACATACTTGGACTTTTAAATGTAAGTTTGAGCCACGGATGATCATTTTCCGATTAAGGGACACTTTAGCGCTATGTTAAGCAATCGTAATCGGGTTTATGTAGAAACCACGACTATCTGAGGCCGGTCAATAAAATGTTAGTGTTAATACATGTTAGAGAAGTGATATGTAAATCACTCTCCTAAAACATGCCACACAAAAAGAAAAGAGGTAGTGATCTCATCATAATCAAGATTTTTAATTAATTAATCAAAGGTAATCTATCACTATTCCAAAGTAAGGAGAATTATCTCAATGATTATTCGTCCATAGATTTGAAATAATGAAGATTAAACAACCTTGATAATCAACAATCTATGATCCATAGATTTCATCGATCAAAAATAAAAAAAAAGGAAGAAAGAAAATAAGAATGAAAAGAAATCACAATTTGAATCTTAAATCGATTAAATTATCATCAATATCAATCACCTCTCTTGGTGGATAAAAATCAACACCCAAAGTCCATTGATATTGATGAAATCCTATCAAAATTCAAGATCCAAAACCACCAACAATTAATCAAAATATTTTCAAATAATTTTTTAAGAGCTTTTTCAAAAATGAAATTAAAATACAAATTTAATAATAAAAGAAAAATGTGGAAAAGTCCACACGGTTAAATTCTGAAAGAAATAAAAAGGAAAATAAAAAAATAAAAGAAAAATACAATTGAAAAGTAGAAAGAGAAAACGAAACAGAATCATCTTCTTCTTCTAGCTCTCACACGCGAAAACATTCACGGCCATGGATGCTTGCTTAAATCACAACGGCGGGATGCGAAAAATACGCGGTTGCAATCGAAATCAAGAGCTCTTCACAATGGTACCAACAATTCAAAGAATCACAACAAAAGGTAACGGATCGAAAATGACGGTGAAGCTCAATCTATCTTCAAACTCAGTTAAGAAATCAATCCAAACTTCTTCTTGCTTCTCTTCTTCTTCTGAACGAATTCTGGTTCGAAATTGATATGTGTTTGAGGTTGATTTGAAGTTAATTTGGTGGAAGGAAGTATGAGAAGAGAATGTGAGCAAAAGGTTTTGTATTAAGGAATTGAGGAAGAAAATCAGCAGAGATTTTTTGGCTTGAAAAGCTTGAAGAAATGAATGAGGTATGTGTAGTATTTATAGATTGAGAGTGAGGGAGAGTGATTTGCCGTTTTGCAATTTTCTGTGCGTTTTGGTTGTTGCATGTTATGCGTGACTTGTTGTGATATTTTTCACGTTGTTTTGATTTTTCTCTTTCAGCTCAGATTTAAATATCTGACGTGGATTCTTACTTTTTCATTTCAGCTCAGATTTAAATATCTGACGTGGATTGGCTTTCATGGCTCACTTATATTTTGCACAGCTTGGCTCTCGTGGTATTTGTTTTTTGCTGCAGCTTGTGAACATGGCTTGGATACATGACGAATTTGCGTTCACCCTGTTGCAAGTGGCTTGAGTGTTCGATTGAGCTTCTTCACCAAACAAAACTGTTGTGATTCTCACTTTCAATCATTTTCAACAATCTATCTTGGACATCATTTGATTGAGAAGAGTCAGCTGAGTTTCCATCACATGAGGGATGAAGCTGAACTTCAATTGAAGGCCTGTTAGCTGGATCGTGTGCTAAATGAAGTAACCTCTTGTGTATAAGAACATCTTCTGCCGCATACCGTGTACAAAGACGGTTAAAGAGAGCCCAAAGCTGATCGTTGAATCCAGGCTGCAAAGCTTCTTCATGGGAGTGGTATTTCTTCTGTCAAAGGCAATAGCAATTCAAGAATGTAGACAACCCCGCCGTGCTTAGCAGCTGCCCAGGCCAGTTCTGGTGTGGTTGCCAATGCATAGAGAACTTGGAGAGACCCTTCACGACAACTGGGAGCTGAGTGAAGCATTTGCAATAAAAGCAGAAGACTAGATCCATCTGCAATCATGGCTTGCAAGCAGGGAGCATGTGCTGTCAAGAGTGACAGCACTGCAAGGCAAAGTTGAGGAATGTTACTGTCTGATGCTTCGGCCACCGAAAAACATTCAAAAAGAGGTAGCAACTTGTTTTTATTAGAAAATATGGATGCTAAGTTTGGATTGCTAGTCAGAAGGTTCTGAAGAGAGATCATTGCCGCACGGAGATTTTTAATTAGCTCAGGTTCTTCCTTCCCTAGAGATTGTTCATCCGACATTGTGCCAGAATTATTCGGGATCTGATGTTGATTGACAGATCCATCAACAACCTCATTTAGATGCTCGGAATTCTCGGTGAAGCTGGAGGTCTCTTCAACATTATGATTAGGCTCTTCAACACATTGATTGTGCAGAAGACAGGATATAAAATCAATTAGTGCTACACAAAAAGCTTCTGGTTCACTAATTTCGAAGTCCGGCTGATCGTTGTAGACTCTCAAGTAAACATTGCCAATGAACAATTCTTTCGATATTGCTCCATAGACAAAGTTGTGTGAGTCTTTAATATCATACGAACCATCAGGGCCTTGAGCTGCTCGTTATATGATTGCTGAAGTTTTCTCACTGTTAGAGTTCATTTCAATTATCCCATGTTCATGCTCAGCAAGATGCACCTCTATATCCTCCAAGTATGAAATTCAGTGTTGACGCAATGATTGATGGCAAATCTGATACATGGCCGACAGAAACAATATCTGCTTTAAGGGGATTGTATGTGTAGAAGATTCTCTGCAAGTTTAACCACTTCAATAACCTTCTCAAATGCAGCAAGATCCTCACGAACCTCAGAGAATTCTCCTTCCTCCATATCTCAGTGTGTTTAGCTTGCAAGAATAACTTATGAGCAACTGAAGTTATAAAAAAAATGGTATGAGCTTTCTGCCAATTAGCATACTGAAGAAATTCCTCAAGGGCTCTTGTGAGATCTCCATTATAATTATAATATATTGCCAAAGCCTCATGCATCCATTCTTTGGGAATGCCTAAATCCTCAATAAAACAGTACTGAGATTCATCTGAACTCCAAGTTTCTTTAATAGTCTCCAAACTCAATCCAGTAATTCCCGCTGTGGGACGATCCTCCTTTGCCAACAGAACTAAAAGGAATCCATCAAAAGAAGCCCGCATTACTTCAATAATTACTCGTGTTCTAACTTTATCATGTATTGTTGATGATATGATCTCTAAGTATTGCTCAGGCTCGTGAAGAAAAGGCTCAATCCTGGCTGATGAAACTTCTCCAACATATAGGTTGTCCCAAAGAACGTGACAGAGATCTTTGAAAATAGCTTTGTATGCTATACACTCGCAGAGTTGACAAATACCTTCCACTGCAGCAACTGCAGAAAACTTGAAGCTCGCCCTGTTTGCTATATTATCCTCATTGACGGTATTAGAGCTGCTAAGATTGGCAACTATCCTCTTTTCCAGGAATAACATCAGAAAACAGGAATTCACTACTACCGGAGGTCAAGCTAATTGTCTTTCTTGCTTCATTATATTTAGCAGCCTGCCTCACAAGAGTCGCAGATACAGATGGATCGCATTCTTCCTATTATGATATTCTTCCCACCTCAAACGCAATAGTCGGTACCATTCATTTTCTTCACCATCATCATCATCATCGGAAAGAATTATACGGACACGTTTACGACCATCAACTGCTTGATACTTGCTAGCCTGTTGCTTTCCTGAGTATCTTGTTCTGAATGAAAATCAACAGCAGTTGACTTACTTAACTGCAAATTCCCACCATCGGCCCCACCGACAAAATGATGATTCCCTTTACTATGAACAACTGTCATACAATTTATATCATGACCATGAACCTGAGGGCGAGAAATCTCATACCAAAGTTCTTCGTCTTTGTGAGGAGCTTCCACTTTCCACGGCGCATAAATTCTAGTTGTCTGATCATGGCTGGCTGATATAATGTAATCACCGGATCTACCCCATGCTATATCAATCACCGATGCAAAATGACCGGAAGGAACCTTTTGTGTAAGCCAGTTGTCATCACCAACATTTTTCCAAAGATGAAAAGATCCACCATATCCATGTGCTAAAATTGAATCTCCATTTGGGCTCCAATGACCACCATAGAACCCCAGAGCACAATGGCTTAGTTCAGGATGATCTTTTGCAAGTTTACAGGAAAGCTTGTACTGGAACTGTTGATAGGAATCAGGAAGGTTGCCAACAACAGCCGCTCGATAACCACCTGAGCCCTCAATGCCATCCTCAGCCCATTCACGAACAGAAAGTGTCTCAAGCATCTGAAGGACGTCATCACGAATTTGTCTTGATGGGTCCACTACTTTATAAAGGATCAAACTCAATAGTCTCTGTATTTCACAGTTTGGTATCTCTTGTCGCATGCAGACCTCTGCCAGTACACTGAAATACCCATCGGCTACAGAAGAATTAGAGTAGTAGCACTGATCAATACAAGCGGGAAATAGGTCCAAATTTGTAAGCAAAAGATTCTTCAAAGCCAATTTTGCTAGAGAAAGACGGTGATGGCCACCCCTAACCCTATCTCGACCAGTTCCCCGAGCGCCTTCCCCTTGATATTTGGTAAATGATGAAGTTCTTGGATCAGCTGGTGAGAAACCAAATGGAGCCCTCGGTGTAGGCTCTAAAAACAAAGCATTAATCCAAGATATCACACGGCCACTCATTTTCCTTGCATTGTCATCAAAACATGGTCCATATAAAAGTGATGCTATTGCATTCATGGATCCCCACTGGATTGCCTCAACTTGCTCACTTAATTCTTTGTCAAATGATATTTTATCCACAGAATCTTTTGACCGTGCATGTTGAGAAGATTTATAACGATCAACTTCACGTTTATAATCACTGACACCATCTTGAGCCCATGTACTGCCTGTGTCATCACACCAGGATAGAAGAAGATCAAATAGGCGTTTTCTAGTTCTAACGTCGAATTTCTCAGATTTTGAATCAACAAATTCAGGGGCCAAGGCTCTAATAACACAAGCATGTGCATAACGGAATGGTTGCATGAACATGTGCATCAGATCCAGATTTTAGTGACGGAAAAATAAGATGGTAAAGATCTTTGGTTGTGGTAGTTCCACTAGACTCTCGAACAACCGGTGGACATGGACCTTGACCATAATAGCCCACCGCCACAACCAATTTGTAATTGAAGCAAACTCTTGATAGTTCGACCAAGATGAGGTCAAACTTCCTTCTGATTTAGACTTGAATGAATGTCCTTGTCATCAGTCTCCTTGTAAAACCCTAAACAGAAGAAGAAGAAACAAGCAAATTGAAAAATATTTTTGGTATTTTGGTTAGAGGTTAGTAAACAGAAACAAACATAAAGTAAATAAGAAACACAAGGGTGAAAGAACCAAAAAGTATGATCTTGTTTGTGGAATGATATGCAAATGAAATGTGGGATCTTAGGGGTAAAAATTTGGGTATTACAGCTGCCCCTATTTAAGATTCTTCTATAGGGAGATATGAAGATTGACATCTTTGTCTCGACTAGATAGAAGAGACTTAAATATAACAATAAACCCAATTTTTGGCCCTAAGAGGTCACCAAATGATATGATTATGCTAATGATATGGTATGCAAACACAAAACCACCGTGGGGAGAAAATGCCATAGGAGTAAAACAAACACTGGAGAAAAAGAAGAAAAGAGACTCCATAGGGGAAAACAAAAAAAACAAGACCCTATTTCGATAAAAGAAAGGAAACGACTCAACGGGGAAAGAGATAACAACTGCCAGTTACTGGGCGAAAATATTCGAACCGAAGAGAATAGGTAAAATACTTTCTACTGGTTACTGAGTAGAAAATAAGTGCAAAAAACACAAGAGAATTGTTTTCTACCAGTTACTGGGTAGAATACAAAGAAATGTATTACTTATTACCAGTTACTGGATAAAAAGTAATCCACTCGTTAAAATATAATCAACTACCTGTTACTGGGTAGAAAACAGAGATACATTACTTATTACCAGTTACTAGGTAAAAAGTAATCCACTCATTGAGATATAATCAACTACCTGTTACTGGGTAGGAAAAGAAGCAACGCCAACTACTGGTTACTGAGTAGTTTAGCGAGAATAATAAACTTGAATGAAAGGGGTTACCAACTATCGGTTACTGGATAGGGTAAACAACATGTCAACTACCTGTTACTGGGTAGGAGAAAAAGATAAAGGTCAACTACCTGACACTGGGTAGGACAAACATACTCGACTACCTGTCACTGGGTAGGAGAAAGAGATATATCATCAGCTACTTGTTACTGAGCAGCTCCAAACACATAGCAAACTTCTCAAATAAAGAGACAACCATTTGTTGGAAAAAGATATTAACAACTCTGGCGAGGATCTTTAAAAGAGATACAAGCAGGTTGAACCATGCAATAGAATTCTTATCGGGAGTTATTCCACAGAAATTCCAATTGACAGAAAAGCTGGTCAGATAAGGATCCATCACTTCACAATATACTTCTCTGTTGAGGATGAGCCAGAGAAATGTTATTTATTGAGAAGGTAAAATTCTTGAGTTTACACAAGCTGCTCAAATAAAGAGGCTTCCACATGAAGTTGCATAAGTAATTACCAAGAGAGTGTTATCAAAACACTACTGGGAAAATCAAATCTTCATCTTCTGTTGGGGATCAATAACAGATTCCTGCTGAGGAAAATAAATCCTCAAAAATACCTTCTCGTCATACCGGTTTCACAGCCCAGGGAAAACCAAAGTAACTGCTGCAAGAGACCAAAGTTCAATCCAGGAACAAACTGGAAAGAAACGGTCAAACAAGACTCGACCCAATGAGGAAATAACTCAACTGGGGAACAATTCCATCCAGATAAAAGCTGGGGAGGAAAGCTAAACAAAACATTTTCCACGAGGCATAAACTCAGTGGGGAATTAAAAATGATAGGTATTTTCTGCTTAGAGGTCGACACTCTAATGAAGAGAGGACACACGCATTCTGCGAGATAACAACATCGGGAAAAGGGAAATACCAACAAAAAATACAGGATGCACAATGCAACAAAGACATGCTATGCTCAACCAAAATGAATGCGCATGCAATGAGTATGAATATGCTGATAAATCAGACAAAAATGGAAAACAGAGGGTGAACAAAACACCACAACACCACTGAAATATTCGGCTAATCTCTGCAAGTTAGAGATATCATTGGAGATCGTGCTGGGGATCAGCAACAGAAAATCTTCAACCATCAATAATTCAACAAAAGGGAACAACAATATGAACTCCGCTTTGAGAAAAAAACTGTTGGAGAAAAACATAGCAACACAAATCTTCCAACCCTGACAGGGGAATAAGAAGTTAACATCATAGCAAAAAGTCAAACTGTGGGGGATTTTAAATCAACACCCAATCACAAGGTGAGAGAAAACCCGACAGGTGACTGCTATGTCAACACTTCTCAACATTGTTCTCTACTTGGGGAATAATCCAAAGCAAATGTACATAACCTCCGCTAGGAATCATCAAAGACAAATCTCTGCCTGGGCAAAAACATCAAGGAGAAGTGGTCTTCAAATTTCTCAACTGTCCGATCATAATCTGGTTGAATGAATAAAACATATCCATCATTTAAATCAAGACTTTGCTGTGGAAAACCGTTCAACACTCGTCTGGTTTATCCAAAGAAACAAAACTCTGCTAAGGGAATATCAGCAAACTCTACTGAAGAGACCTCAATATAGCTCAAATAGGGAAACATCAACACAACTCTACTGGGGAGCTGCCAATAAATTCTACCAGAGAGGCAAGAAAAAACCCTGCTGAAGAGAACACTTACGCTTTTCGCTTCAAGATTCTACCATTCTTGGGATTACTGTTGACATCCTTTTTTTTTATTTTCACAAATCAAAGAAAAATGCTTTTATAATTTTCAAAATTTAAATCAATTATTCACATTTGTTTCAAAAATCATCATCAAAAATAAAATGAAATTCTATAAACGGAAACAAAATAAGAATTGCAAACAAAGGGACAAAGGCCCAAATTCTATTGATAGAATGGTAGTCCGCAAATGGCGTAACTCCATGGATCATTACAAAGTTTGAAAAATGGTAAGTACAATGGAAAGTTCTACATTGAAATACAATGACCATTATTCTCCCTAACAACTTTGAATTCCAACTGTGCTTGAGACTTCAGCGGAGAATATCTGAAGTAAAACCTTTGATAGGAAATGTTGCTTCAAACGATCAAGACTGGCCAGATGCAGTTACTTGCCATGATCCCAAACTTTTGCCTAGATTGCCCTCTCGGGTTTTCAATCTACCGGGATAATTATTTCTGTTTTGTCTCTAATTTTTGCCTGGACCGCCCTTTCGGGTTTTCAATCCACCGAGACGCTCATTTTTGCCTAAGCTGCCCTTTCAGGTTTTCAACTTAGCGAGCTGTTCTTTTATTTTTTTAGGCGAAGTATTTCTTGACTGCATCGGCATTCACAGGACGAGTGAACTCTTCTCCATCCATAGTTGTAAGAATTAATGCACCGCCAGAGAAGGCTCTCTTAACAACATATGGGCCTTCATAATTAGGAGTCCACTTGCCTCTATAATCAGTAGTAAAAGTCGAGATCTTTTTGAGCACGAGGTCACCTTCTCTGAACACACGGGGTCGAACCTTCTTATCAAATGCTTTCTTCATTCTTTGTTGATATAATTGGCCATGACACAAAGCCGTCATTCTTTTCTCTTCAATCAGATTCAACTGGTCGTATCTACTTTGACACCATTCAGCCTCGGACAATTCAGTTTCCATCAAAACTCTCATAGAAGGGATTTCAACCTCTATCGGGAGCACTGCTTCCATGCCATAAACAAGAGAAAAAGGGGTTGCCCCTGTTGAAGTGCGAACGGATGTACGATACCCATGCAGAGCGAAAGGAAGCATATCATGCCAATCCTTGTATGTAACAACCATCTTTTGAATAATCTTCTTAATGTTCTTATTAGCAGCTTCAACAGCCCCATTCATCTTGGGTCTATAAGGAGAAGAATTATGATGCTCAATCTTAAACTCATCGCATAATTCCTTCATCATCTTGTTATTTAAATTCGACCCATTATCAGTGATGATCTTGCTCGGAACACCATACCGACAGATGATTTGATTCTTGATAAACCGGACCACTACTTGCTTAGTCACATTTGCATATGATGCCGCTTCAACCCATTTGGTAAAATAGTCAATAGCCACCAATATGAAACGGTGTCCGTTCGACGCTTTAGGCTCAATCATTCCAATCATATCAATGCCCCACATTGAAAAAGGCCATGGATAAGAGATAACATTGAGAGGAGTTGGAGGCACATGAATTTTGTCAGCATAAATCTGGCATTTATGGCACTTTTTCACATATTTACAACAGTCAGATTCCATTGTCAGCCAATAGTAACCTGCCCTTAACATCTTCTTAGCCATCGCGTGTCCATTGGCATGGGTGCCAAAGGATCCTTCATGGATTTCTTTCATCAACATATCTGCTTCGTGTCTATCCACGCATCTGAGCAAGATCATGTCATAATTTCTCTTATACATCACATCATCATTCAAGAAGAAACTACCAGCCAATCTTCTCAAAGTTTTCCTATCCTTCTTGGATGCCCCAAGTGGGTACTCTTGATTCTGAAGAAAGCATTTAATATCATAATACCATGGTTTATCATCAACAACCTCTTCAACTACAAACACATGAGCTGGTCTATCAAGACGCATCACACTAATCTTTGGCACATCATTCCAATGATTTACCACAATCATGGAGGATAAAGTCGCTAAAGCATCTGCCATTTGATTCTCTGCTCTTGGTATATGGTGAAACTCAACTTTATTGAAGAAAGTTGACAACCTTCTTGCATAATCACGATAAGGAATCAAATCAGGTTGACGTGTCTCCCACTTCCCTTTAATCTGATTAATCACTAAAGCTGAATCTCCATACACATCAAGAATCTTGATTCTTAAATCGATAGCTTCTTCCAAGCCCATAATACACGCTTCATACTCAGCCGCATTATTTGTGCAATTGAAAACCAACCTTGCAGTGAAAGGAATATGAGAACCATGAGGAGTAACAATAATTGCACCAATACCTTTGCCATATTCATTAACCGCCCCATCAAAAATCAAACCCCAACGGGATCCAGGCTCAGGTCCTTCTTCATGTAATGGTTCCTCACAATCTTTAACCTTTAGATACATCACATCCTCATCAGGAAAGTCAAACTGAATAGGTTGATAATCATCAATCGGCTGGTGTGCCAAATGATCAGCCAAAACACTTCCTTTTATCGCCTTTTGAGTTCGATACTCGATATCATATTCTGATAACAACATTTGCCAACGAGCAATCCTCCCAGTTAAAGCAGGCTTTTCAAAGATATACTTGATTGGATCCATTTTAGATATCAACCAAGTTGTACAATTCAACATATACTGGCGGAGGCGCTTGGCAGCCCAAGCTAGAGCACAACATGTCTTTTCAAGCATCGTGTATCGAGACTCACAATCAGTGAATTTCTTGCTCAAATAATAAATGGCAAATTCTTTTCTCCCGGATTCATCTTGTTGACCCAAAACACAACCCATAGACTCTTCTAGCACGGTCAAATACATGATCAAAGGTCTTCCTTCTACGGGAGGAGACAAAATAGGAGGTTCAAGCAGATACTCTTTAATTCTTTCGAAAGCTTTCTGACAATCTTCTGTCCAGACACAACCCTGATCTTTGCGGAGAAGTTTGAAAATCGGTGCACATGTGGCAGTCATATTGGATATAAATCGAGAGATATAGTTTAAACGTCCCAAGAATCCTCTTACTTGTTTTTCTGTTCTGGGTGCAGGCATCTCCTGGATAGCTTTAACTTTACCAGGATCAACTTCAATGCCTTTTTGACTGACAATAAAGCCTAACAATTTTCCAGAACGAACACCAAAAGTGCATTTATTAGGATTCAGACGGAGCTTAAACTTTCTCAAACGTTGAAACAACTTCAATAAATTTTTAATATGATCTTCTTCAGTCTTCGACTTACAAATCATATCATCCACATAGACCTCAATTTCTTTATGCATCATATCATGGAACAGAGTGGTCATAGCTCTCTGGTACGTTGCACCAGCATTTTTTAAACCGAAGGGCATCACTCTGTAACAGAATGTTCCCCAGGGTGTAATGAATGTTGTTTTTTCCATATCCTCAGGTGCCATCTTTATTTGATTATAACCGGAAAATCCATCCATAAATGAAAAGATATTGAACTTAGCAGTATTATCTACCAACAAATCAATGTGTGGTAGTGGGAAATCATCTTTTGGACTTGCTTTATTCAAATCTCTATAGTCAACGCACATTCGGACTTTTCCGTCTTTCTTTGGAACAGGCACGATATTGGCCACCCATTGAGGATATTCGACGGTCACAAGAAAACCAGCATCAATCTGCTTTTGAACCTCTTCTTTAATCTTCACTGCCATGTCAGGATGAGTTCTTCTCAATTTCTGCTTCACGGGTGAACATTCAGGCTTTAATGGCAAATGGTGCTCCACAATACCAGTATCAAGACCAGGCATGTCTTGATAGGACCAAGCAAACACGTCAACATATTCTCTAAGAAGCTCTACCATCCTCTTCTTAACATCTGACTAAAGCAGTGCCCCAATCTTGACTTCTTTCTTATCATCATCGGAACCCAGATTAACCAATTCCACCGGCTCTTCATGAGGCTGAATGGCTTTCTCCTCGTGCTCAAGCAATCGAGAAATCTCATCAGGAATTTCTTCAATATCCTCTTCTTCTGCTTCAAACACAGGGAACTCAAAGTTGGGAGAGGGCATATGGTCATTGTTTCCAATGGGTTTAACAATCAATCTGCACAATGATTTTATGTTTGATTTTAGAATATGAACAAAAAAAATGAAAATATTATGCAGATAAGAGTGATTATAACATTATTATACTTTTTTCGGTTTTTTATGTTACCATTTTTCAGAAGTAAAGCAAAAAAGGAAAACAACATATGGATAAACAGAAAAACATTTTATTGATGATGATAAAAGTTGAAACAAAGCCCTCACAAATTCACTTTCACCTTGGGCAGAGTGAAAGGATTTTTTTTGAAAGAAACAAAAACAAATTACTTTGAAACATGAACAACAGTAGGAACATCAACAGCAATCCAATTCTGGCATATCAATCCACGTGTCACAAAGTTGGGCATTTCTTCCTCTTGGTCATCTTCAAGAATTGCAGCTGTAGAATGATCTTTGCAATGGATGAACCCAGCACTTCGAAAGACTTCATGAATACTCTTCAGCTCATTTTGGGTTGAACCAGATGTAAAACCCAAACCAGCTCTATCTTTTTTCTCAGCAACTTCAATGATTCGGCCCCATCCATGAGCTTGGCCATTATCCACTACATGTTGTGCATCTTTTAAAGAAGACATCGACACCCCATCCTTCTTAACAGCTTTATCAACCACAGAAAGAGACTGAAACGGAGTTCCAACATCCTCTTCTGCATCGATATAAGAAAAAGACGACAAACTGCTTACCAACATAGCCTGTTCTCCACCAACAACGACAAGTTTACCATTCTGCACGAATTTTAACTTTTGATGCAGCGTCGAAGTAACAGCTCTAGCTTCATGGATCCATGGGCGTCCTAGAAGACAACTGTAAGCAGGACGAATATCCATGACTTGAAAAGTGATCTGGAAAAAACATGGACCAATCTTGATAGGGAGATCAACCTCTCCAATCACGGTTTTCCTCGATCCATCAAAGGCTTTCACAATAACCCCACTGAACCTCATAGGAATACCTTGATAAGATAATCTGGACAAAGTAGATTTTGGCATCACATTCAACGATGACCCAGTATCAACCAGCACATTGGATAGAGCGTCTTCCTGGCAATTCATGGAAATATGGAGAGCCAAATTATGATTTCTTCCATGATCGGTCAACTCTTCATCACAAAAACTCAGATTATTACACGCAGTGATATTGGCAACAATGCTATCAAACTGGTTAACAGTCACATCATGATCTACATAAGCTTGTTCCAATACTTTCTGCAACGATTCACGATGAGCTTCAGAGCTCATTAACAGAGATAGAACAGATATTTTTGACGGTGTATGTAACAATTGATCCACCACATTATATTCACTCTTCTTGATCAATTTCAATACCTCATCATTATCTGACTTCTGATTTACATCACTTGATTGACCAGACTCCACAGAAGTCTTCAACTGAATTTGCTTACTCCCAGTATCTTCACTTGTCTTTGAAGGCACATTATCGAATACTCGACCACTTCTGGTTACGCGTCCGACATCAGCAATAGTCACAACTGAGGGAAGAGAAGGAATGGGAACCTCTTTTCCATCCTCCAACATAGTAGCATTGTATTTGTAGGGAACAGCTTTATCGGATTCATACGGCGTCGGGTCAGGCAAACGGATAACTAAGGGCGTCACAGCAGATTTCTGACTATTGTAAGAAATTACAACCCGCTCAGGAATATTGAATCGTGGGACTATGACATTCACCTCGTTCTCCACTTCATTTCTGTTTGCAGTAACCTGAATCAAATTCTCATCCATCATCTTTTGTAAGTCCCTTTTTACAATCACACACCCTCGAGGGTTCACAGAACAAATACAACAGGCGGCATAATCATGCTCAATATCATGGAACTCACTCAAAGTAGCATGCATTTCAACAAGCGATCTCCGAATCCAGCGAATGTCGAAAATACGGTATGTACCAGGACAACCATATACCATATTAACAGTTGCATTACCATGTTTAGGAAACGGATTTGATTGCACATTAGGGTTGGTATCTTCAAAAGACAGAATACCGCTTTTTACGAGCTTTGCAACTTCATGCTTCAGAGGATAGCAATTTTCGATATGGTGTCCAGGGGCACCTTGATGAAATGCGCAATGAGCATCTGGCTTATACCACCATGGAATTTCAGTTGGAACAGCCGGCGGATCACGAGGTTGAACCAAATTATTCTTTATTAAAGCCGGAAAGAGCTCAGTATACGTCATTGGAATGGGATCAAATTGTGTTTTCCTCTGTGTACGACCTTGTTGAGTTGTCTTCTCTTGGAAACGTGGTTGATAACTTGCAGTAGCTTGAGTGGTAGGGGTGTTACTGATAACAGGCGTAACAGATGCTACTTGTTGCTGACGACGACTACCATTGTTGTTCACAACTCTGCGTCTTCTAGACCTTTCCTGAGATATAGCATTAGTTTCTCCCTCTTTTTTCTTAGGGAACCCAACACCAGGTTTTTTTGTACTTCCAGAATTTCCTTCTTTTATCAGACGTCCCTCACGGACAGCTTCCTCTAATCTCATCCCCATATTAACCATTTCCGTGAAATCACTAGGAGCGCTCGCAACCATCCTTTCATAGTAAAATGAACCCAGAGTCTTCAGAAAAATCTTGGTCATTTCTTTCTCTTCAAGCGGAGGGCTTATCTGAGCTGCAATCTCACGCCATCTTTGCGCATATTCTTTAAAAGTTTCTTTCTCTTTTTGAGACATTGCGCGAAGCTGATCACGGTCTGGCGCCATATCGAGATTATACTTATACTGACGAACGAAAGCTTCACAAAGATCATTGAATGTCTTGATTTGTGTACTATCGAGTCGCATATACCACTTCAGCGCAGCACCAGTAAGACTATCTTGAAAATAGTGGATCAACAACTGATAGTTGTCAGTATAGGTAGACATCTTTCTAGCATACATGATCAAATGACTTTGCGGACAAGTGTTCCCTTTGTATTTTTCAAAATCCGGAACTTTGAACTTGGCGGGAATCTTCACATTTGGAACAAGGCAAAGCTCATGAGCATTCTTTCCAAATAACTCCTTTCCCCTTAAAGCCTTGATTTCTCTTTGCATTTCAGCAAACTGATCTTGAAAGTCATCTATTCGATCCATAACATCTAAACTCTCGCTCGGAGCAGTGTGGAAAATTTGTTCTTCAGTATAAGGCATAGCGTGAGTTACAGGCGGTGGCACAGGTATGACAGTAGGAACAACCGAAACTTCAGCATTAGGAACAACATTAACCACAGGAGGTGGTACAGCCATGACAGCAGGGAGTCTAGAACCTTCAGGAACAGGAGGTCGATATCCCTCTGGCACATAATTGTTAGGCATGCCCCAAGGGAAACCAACAGGCATTTGATATTGAGAAGTATTAATCGGGGCCACAGAAATGGGCGTTGATCCGATCTCAGAAATCACAGTTCCTTGGACAGGAGAAGGAGGAGGTAGTGGTGGCTGATTCTGAGCAGCCACCAGAGCTTCCATTGCGGCAGTCAGTCTTTCCAAACCATCTTTCAGAGTTGATACCTCTTCACGGAGCTCGCGGTTCTCTTGTTGCAACTGATCCATCTTTTTCTTAGAGTTAGCCCGGGTGTTGTAGTGATGCGACAGCTTGACTGAAGGAAGGCCAAAAGAAACAAATAAGACATCTGGAAAAGGCAACACACAATGCACGATGATGCGAATGCAAATGCAAAATGCAGGTGTTTCAACCAGTTTTCAAGGATCTTTAAGATATAAAGCAATTACAAACATCATAAAGAAAAATAACACTTTTTGAAATACTGATAAACATCTCATTTCATTGAATATTGGAAAGAGTTACACTTGGAAGTACAAAATACAAGAATATCAAAATAAGAAAAAGCTAGGTCCTAAGGAACATCTGATGACGATCCAAGTTGATACTTTCTTCGGAGTCTCTTAATCTCTTTCTCATAGTTGTGCTTCATGGTGATCTTCTCTAGCACAAGCTGATCCACAATACCCTTCCAAGCACCAGAAGTAGGAGGATGTGATGATGGAGTAGTAGAGGAAAATAAATCCTCTGCATGCCTCTTCACAGCGCGCCGCTCAAGTAACTCTATCAAGTCATCTTTCTCCTTCATCTGTTTTTGCAATTCCATCTTCTCTTTGTCAGAAGCTTGAAACTTACTTTCCCACATCTCTTTCTCTTCCTTCATCTTAGCCAAAGTATCTTGAAGTGTCTTCACATCATCAGAAGAAACAGGGAGTGGCGTAGAGATCACAGTAGTCAGAGGTTTCTCAATAGGATAAGGCATCTTAAGCTCCATAGCCCTCTTCTTCACCCAAAGTGTGTAAGGTTCTAAAGCAATGCAAACTTGTCTTCCAAGCTCCCCTCTACCCAACCTGTGAATCTTAGTCCAGGCATGAGCCATTTTTCTTCTCAAACCAAGAGAATCATCCCCTCCTTGAAAGAATAAACCCTCTAATAAAATATTCTTAGGCCTATCCTTCAGCATATAACCCAGCTGACGGCGAGCTAGACTCGGGTTGTAGTTAATTCCGCCTTGTATTCCAAGAAGAGGAACATTGGCGAATTCTCCACAACTATCAATAATCTGGACATTATCGTAAACCGAAGAAGACCAAGTGATATCAGTATGCGTAAGAGACATAATCCTTTGAGACCACCTTAAGCAATCCTTGTTTTTCCTAAAAGCATATGTCTGAGGTAAGTGTGAAACGAACCAATTATACAGCAGAGGTTGACAGCAAACAATGGTACCGTTTCCCTTAGAAGTCCTACTATGGATGGAGAAATAAGTATCACCAAGCAAAGTTGGAACAGGGTTCCCAATCAAGAAAATCCTAATAGCATTAACGTCCACAAAATTATCAATATTAGGAAACAAGACTAGTCCATAGATGAGTAAAGCAAATATAGCCTCAAACGCCAATGTGCGACCAATGTCAGCAAATAAAGTAGCCTTCTCAATCAAGAACTTAGCAGTTAAACCCTTGAGGCCTCCCTTAGTCTTTAGATTTGCATCAATATCCGACTTCGTCAAATGGGTAGCTACAGCAATATCTTGAGGATTAAGAGCTTCCTCCAAACCAGTATACGGAACTTTATCAGAAACCGGTACACCCAACAAATAAGCATATTCTTCCAAGGTCGGCATGAGCTGATAATCGGGAAATGTGAAGCATCGATAAATAGGATCATAGAACTGCATAAGGGTATTCAGAATTCCGCTTCAATATTGGTAGAAAGAACAAATAAAAGTCTCCCATAACGAGATAAGAAGCCTGAACGATCATCTACCAAGGACACTAGCTTTCTCAACTCTGTAAGATCAGGAGCCCGAAAACTGTACTTCTGAGTGTTTCTCCTTCCAATATCCATAATCAACAATATCTGCGATGTTTGCAAAAGAAAATCTCTGAGATCCTTAAAAACCAGCTGAAACACAATGCTCATGAATGCATGAGTGCAAGATGCAACACCCACAAACAAGACATACAAAGCACACAGGTTCAAAGGTTCGGCACGAGCATGGAGCCAAAGGTAAGAACCAACCATCCCACAATGGTATGTACTATGGTTATATTATCACCTGTAGAACAAGGTTCTAAAAAGTTCCCAGAATCATAATTCCATCTTTTGGATATTATCGGCTTAAACGACTATTCGTCGGCCAACAATATTCTCAAGAGAAACTCATCTGAGTGTGGTATCGCGTAACGACCAATTCAAGTCTACACCTGAACAACCACCGCACCACGTCCTAATAAGGCCAAGATGGGTTAAAGGGTTCTAAGGTCCTCAGCTTTTCAGGCTCCCAGTCGGAAAAAGTAATATCAATTACGACTATTCGTAAGACATCAGTAATTTCCAAAGGGGCCTCCACCGAGCGGGGGATCTCAAGTCAGCTTAGTAAGGACTACTCCACGTAAGCCAACAAGACTATACCACCCTCCTATCATAAGTGCACTCAAGTCCGGGTTAGGACTTATCTCACCACACAAATTACCAGGCACCAAAACAGAACAATCAATAACAAACAAGTCAAACAGAAAGCGAGAAATAAATCAAAGTAGGCGAAACCCACTAGGAACCGTTGGAGTCCCCAGCAGAGTCGCCACTTTTCTGTAGCGGTAAAAATTGTGAGTGTAAGTTATTGATTAACTTAACTCAAAGAAAACAAGAGTCGCCACCGCACTTTTATTTTATCCAAATAAAGGAAAGGAAGAAGAGCGAACAAAACCAAAGAGTTCTAAAAGATGAACACGAGACAGAGATCGGGGTAAGGGGGTTGGTTACGCAATGGGAAGGTGTTAGCACCCAAAACGTCTATAGTACTCTATAGGAGCCCTTTGAAATATTTACGCTTTTTGGTTTGAAAATGGTTTGTTTGAAAAGAGATTGGGGAGATGAGAAGAGAATTATTTTTTAGATTTTTGTGTTTGGAGAGACTTATCGTCTCATGCCTACGTACCCATAAAGTGCAATATGGAATCAAAACCCCGTAGTTCGTGGTACAAATGACAAAAATTTCTTGGTTTTGATTGATTTTAGATGTAAAGACAAGTCGTCATTTCAAGGAGAAAACTGCGACTATCCACCCACGAGTATTAAGACAACATTTGCGTCACATAAAGATGGAGGATTGGCTTGGATTATCAACAAGACTATCACTCAACATCAATGTGGAAAATGTCAAAGTCTTAATAATATGGGGAATAGGAGATTTACATCTCAACTATAGAAATGAATCATGTCTAAACTTTATGAAAAGTTTTAAAGTGAAAAAGTGCATAAAGGCACAAAAAGAGTTGATGAGTTTTTGTATTTTTTATGTCTTTTGAAATTGGTCAAAACATGATTAACATTGATTGACTTTTATTAAGAAAAAAACAAAGTTTAAAAATCACTTGACGAAAGTCAAGGTTTTATTGCGAAATCGCTTTTGAAGTTTGAAACCAAGAAGGTTTTGAAAGAGGGAGAAAGTTTTGAAAATTTAAGAAGGGGAGGAGATGAAGTGACTATCCTAAAAAACCAAAATAAGAGCTAGAGGTAAGAAAAATCTAACCGACTTGTAGCACACTCCATAGCAAGCAAAAAAGAATTCCATCCGATTTAAAGCATAAGCTAATGAGCGAGCCAAATAAAGGCTAAGATCCACAATACTCCAAGCATAGGAATGAGAGCCCTAATTCTAAGTCCAAAGGTCCATAAAGTCCAAGGTCTAAGAGTAGTCCAAAAGCATAACCACAATAGCACAAAAAATTTTTTAGATGTTTCATCATTTATTAGTGTTTTGAACAAAGTATGGTCCAAGTGGACAAAAGAGAATAAACATAAACAAAGATATGATATGAAATGATAAAATGGAAGCATAAAAGTAAGAAATAAGGAGTAAGAAGAGAATATAAGCAAAATTAAACAAGGATATTGTTAGTGAATTAGTGGTTAGTGGTTAGAACATATGATCAATGATGATTAATTCTTGCACTTAGACCAAGATTAATGAAAATTCATTAGAGGATTGATAGAATCAAAGCCTCCTAACAATGATTTTCATAGGTATTGGAGTTAAGACAAGCAACTAAACATACTTGGACTTTTAAACGTAAGTTTGAGCCACGAATGATCATTTTCCGATTAAGGGACACTTTAGCGCTATGTTAAGCAATCGTAATCGGGTTTATGTAGAAACCACGACTATCTGAGGCCGGTCAATAAAATGTTAGTGTTAATACATGTTAGAGAAGTGATATGTAAATCACTCTCCTAAAACATGCCACACAAAAAGAAAAGAGGTAGTGATCTCATCATAATCAAGATTTTTAATTAATTAATCAAAGGTAATCTATCACTATTCCAAAGTAAGGAGAATTATCTCAATGATTATTCGTCCATAGATTTGAAATAATGAAGATTAAACAACCTTGATAATCAACAATCTATGATCCATAGATTTCATCGATCAAAAATAAAAAAAAGGAAGAAAGAAAATAAGAATGAAAAGAAATCACAATTTGAATCTTAAATCGATTAAATTATCATCAATATCAATCACCTCTCTTGGTGGATAAAAATCAACACCCAAAGTCCATTGATATTGATGAAATCCTATCAAAATTCAAGATCCAAAACCACCAACAATTAATCAAAATATTTTCAAATAATTTTTTAAAAGCTTTTTCAAAAATGAAATTAAAATACAAATTTAATAATAAAAGAAAAATGTGGAAAAGTCCACACGGTTAAATTCTGAAAGAAATAAAAAGGAAAATAAAAAAATAAAAGAAAAATACAATTGAAAAGTAGAAAGAGAAAACGAAACAGAATCATCTTCTTCTTCTAGCTCTCACACGCGAAAACATTCACGGCCATGGATGCTTGCTTAAATCACAACGGCGGGACACGAAAAATACACGGTTGCAATCGAAATCAAGAGCTCTTCACAATGGTACCAACAATTCAAAGAATCACAACAAAAGGTAACGGATCAAAAATGACGGTGAAGCTCAATCTACCTTCAAACTCAGGTAAGAAATCAATCCAAACTTCTTCTTGCTTCTCTTCTTCTTCTGAACGAATTCTGGTTCGAAATTGATCTGTGTTTGAGGTTGATTTGAAGTTAATTTGGTGGAAGGAAGTATGAGAAGAGAATGTGAGCAAAAGGTTTTGTATTGAGGAATTGAGGAAGAAAAGCAGCAGAGATTTTTTGGCTTGAAAAGCTTGAAGAAATGAATGAGGTATGTGTAGTATTTATAGATTGAGAGTGAGGGAGAGTGATTTGCCGTTTTGCAATTTTCTGTGCGTTTTGGTTGTTGCAAGTTATGCGTGACTTGTTGTGATATTTTTCACGTTGTTTTGATTTTTCTCTTTCAGCTCAGATTTAAATATCTGACGTGGATTGGCTTTCATGGCTCACTTATATTTTGCACAGCTTGGCTCTCGTGGTATTTGTTTTTTGCTGCAGCTTGTGAACATGGCTTGGATACATGACGAATTTGCGTTCACCCTGTTGCAAGTGGCTTGAGTGTTCGATTGAGCTTCTTCACCAAACAAAACTGTTGTGATTCTCACTTTCAATCATTTTCAACAATCTATCTTGGACATCATTTGATTGAGAAGAGTCAGCTGAGTTTCCATCACATGAGGGATGAAGCTGAACTTCAATTGAAGGCCTGTTAGCTGGATCGTGTGCTAAATGAAGTAACCTCTTGTGTATAAGAACATCTTCTGCCGCATACCGTGTACAAAGACGGTTAAAGTGAGCCCAAAGCTGATCGTTGAATCCAGGCTGCAAAGCTTCTTCGTGGGAGTGGTATTTCTTCTGTCAAAGTCAATAGCAATTCAAGAATGTAGACAACCCCGCCGTGCTTAGCAGCTGCCCAGGCCAGTTCTGGTGTGGTTGCCAATGCATAGAGAACATGGAGAGACCCTTCACGACAACTGGGAGCTGAGTGAAGCATTTGCAATAAAAGCAGAAGACTAGATCCATCTGCAATCATGGCTTGCAAGCAGGGAGCATGTGCTGTCAAGAGTGACAGCACTGCAAGGCAAAGTTGAGGAATGTTACTGTCTGATGCTTCGGCCACCGAAAAACATTCAAAAAGAGGTAGCAACTTGTTTTTATTAGAAAATATGGATGCTAAGTTTGGATTGCTAGTCAGAAGGTTCTGAAGAGAGATCATTGCCGCACGGAGATTTTTAATCAGCTCAGGTTCTTCCTTCCCTAGAGATTGTTCATCCGACATTGTGCCAGAATTATTCGGGATCTGATGTTGATTGACAGATCCATCAACAACCTCATTTAGATGCTCGGAATTCTCGGTGAAGCTGGAGGTCTCTTCAACATTATGATTAGGCTCTTTAACACATTGATTGTGCAGAAGACAGGATATAAAATCAATTAGTGCTACACAAAAAGCTTCTGGTTCACTAATTTCGAAGTCCGGCTGATCGTTGTAGACTCTCAAGTAAACATTGCCAATGAACAATTCTTTCGATATTTCTCCATAGACAAAGTTGTGTGAGTCTTTAATATCATACGAACCATCAGGGCCTTGAGCTGCTCGTTATATGATTGCTGAAGTTTTCTCACTGTTAGAGTTCATTTCAATTATCCCATGTTCATGCTCAGCAAGATGCACCTCTATATCCTCCAAGTATGAAATTCAGTGTTGACGCAATGATTGATGGCAAATCTGATACATGGCCGACAGAAACAATATCTGCTTTAAGGGGATTGTATGTGTAGAAGATTCTCTGCAAGTTTAACCACTTCAATAACCTTCTCAAATGCAGCAAGATCCTCACGAGCCTCAGAGAATTCTCCTTCCTCCATATCTCAGTGTGTTTAGCTTGCAAGAATAACTTATGAGCAACTGAAGTTATAAAAAAAATGGTATGAGCTTTCTGCCAATTAGCATACTAAAGAAATTCCTCAAGGGCTATTGTGAGATCTCCATTATAATTATAATATATTGCCAAAGCCTCATGCATCCATTCTTTGGGAATGCCTAAATCCTCAATAAAACAGTACTGAGATTCATCTGAACTCCAAGTTTCTTTAATAGTCTCCAAACTCAATCCAGTAATTCCCGCTGTGGGACGATCCTCCTTTGCCAACAGAACTAAAAGGAATCCATCAAAAGAAGCCCGCATTACTTCAATAATTACTCGTGTTCTAACTTTATCATGTACTTTTGATGATATGATCTCTAAGTATTGCTCAGGCTCGTGAAGAAAAGGCTCAATCCTGGCTGATGAAACTTCTCCAACATATAGGCTGTCCCAAAGAACGTGACAGAGATCTTTGAAAATAGCTTTGTATGCTATACACTCGCAGAGTTGACAAATACCTTCCACTGCAGCAACTGCAGAAAACTTGAAGCTCGCCCCGTTTGCTATATTATCCTCATTGACGGTATTAGAGCTGCTAAGATTGGCAACTATCCTCTTTTCCAGGAATAACATCAGAAAACAGGAATTCACTACTACCGGAGGTCAAGCTAATTGTCTTTCTTGCTTCATTATGTTTAGCAGCCTGCCTCACAAGAGTCACAGATACAGATGGATCGCATTCTTCCTATTATGATATTCTTCCCACCTCAAACGCAATAGTCGGTACCATTCATTTTCTTCACCGTCATCATCATCATCGGAAAGAATTATACGGACACGTTTACGACCAACAACTGCTTGATGCTTGCTAGCCTGTTGCTTTCCTGAGTATCTTGTTCTGAATGAAAATCAACAGCAGTTGACTTACTTGACTGCAAATTCCCACCATCGGCCCCACCGACAAAACGATGATTCCCTTTACTATGAACAACTGTCATACAATTTATATCATGACCATGAACCTGAGGGCGAGAAATCTCATACCAAAGTTCTTCGTCTTTGTGAGGAGCTTCCACTTTCCACGGCGCATAAATTCTAGTTGTCTGATCATGGCTGGCTGATATAATGTAATCACCGGATCTACCCCATGCTATATCAATCACCGATGCAAAATGACCGGAAGGAACCTTTTGTGTAAGCCAGTTGTCATCACCAACATTTTTCCAAAGATGAAAAGATCCACCATATCCATGTGCTAAAATTGAATCTCCATTTGGGCTCCAATGACCACCATAGAACCCCAGAGCACAATGGCTTAGTTCAGGATGATCTTTTGCAAGTTTACAGGAAAGCTTGTACTGGAACTGTTGATAGGAATCAGGAAGGTTGCCAACAACAGCCGCTCGATAACCACCTGAGCCCTCAATGCCATCCTCAGCCCATTCACGAACAGAAAGTGTCTCAAGCATCTGAAGGACGTCATCACGAATTTGTCTTGATGGGTCCACTACTTTATAAAGGATCAAACTCAATAGTCTCTGTATTTCACAGTTTGGTATCTCTTGTCGCATGCAGACCTCTGCCAGTACACTGAAATACCCATCGGCTACAGAAGAATTAGAGTAGTAGCACTGATCAATACAAGCGGGAAATAGGTCCAAATTTGTAAGCAAAAGATTCTTCAAAGCCAATTTTGCTAGAGAAAGAAGGTGATGGCCACCCCTAACCCTATCTCGACCAGTTCCCCGGGCGCCTTCCCCTTGATATTTGGTAAATGATGAAGTTCTTGGATCAGCTGGTGAGAAACCAAATGGAGCCCTCGGTGTAGGCTCTAAAAACAAAGCATTAATCCAAGATATCACACGGCCACTCATTTTCCTTGCATTGTCATCAAAACATGGTCCATATAAAAGTGATGCTATTGCATTCATGGATGCCCACTGGATTGCCTCAACTTGCTCACTTAATTCTTTGTCAAATGATATTTTATCCACAGAATCTTTTGACCGTGCATGTTGAGAAGATTTATAACGATCAACTTCACGTTTATAATCACTGACACCATCTTGAGCCGATGTACTGCCTGTGTCATCACACCAGGATAGAAGAAGATCAAATAGGCGTTTTCTAGTTCTAACGTCGAATTTCTCAGATTTTGAATCAACAAATTCAGGGGCCAAGGCTCTAATAACACAAGCATGTGCATAACGGAATGGTTGCATGAACATGTGCATCAGATCCAGATTTTAGTGACGGAAAAATAAGATGGTAAAGATCTTTGGTTGTGGTAGTTCCACTAGACTCTCGAACAACCGGTGGATATGGACCTTGACCATAATAGCCCACCGCCACAACCAATTTGTAATTGAAGCAAACTCTTGATAGTTCGACCAAGATGAGGTCAAACTTCCTTCTGATTTAGACTTGAATGAATGTCCTTGTCATCAGTCTCCTTGTAAAACCCTAAACAGAAGAAGAAGAAACAAGCAAATTGAAAAATATTTTTGGTATTTTGGTTAGAGGTTAGTAAACAGAAACAAACATAAAGTAAATAAGAAACACAAGGGCGAAAGAACCAAAAAGTATGATCTTGTTTGTGGAATGATATGCAAATGAAATATGGGATCTTAGGGGTAAAAATTTGGGTATTACACTATGCACAAATGCAGATGCAACGGAACCGAATCAGCAAAATAAATGCTGAAGAGAAAACACCACCCTGCTGGGGAAAACAGATCATGCCAATTACAATTGGACTTGAACTGGGGAAACGAGCCCTGGATGGCTTCCTGAAAAATAAATTCCTGAGTAACAATGTTCTAACAAGAACGGGAATCCACTCCGCTGGGGATTCAAATCATAACCTGCGGAGAAAATGCCCTGAACGGCCTTCCAGAATACAAACCTTCTGGGGGATAGACAACCCTACTGGGACTCACCGTAAACTCTACTGGAGAAAGTGTCCTAAATGGACAACCAGACTACAACTCTGCGGGGAACAAACGACTCGGCTGAGGAAAGACAACCAGTCGTTGGAAACGAATCTAACCTTGCTAGGGAATCAACGACTATGTGGGGAAAGTACAACCAAATGCCAAGGTTGATCGTACTCTACTGAGGAAATCAGCCCTGAACGGCCTGCCAGAATATAACATTTTGGGGAACAGACAACTCTGCAGGGGATGGAAATCAACCTCTGAAATCAACTTCGCTTTATCAGGGCCCTGAATGGCTTCCCAGAATGCGACTCTAGGGAAACAAATGACTCTACTGGGGAGATAGAGTTTATTGCTGAGGAATGAGTGCACACAGACAATATGCTGGAGCTAACTGTATACTGACTAACTGCTGGAGATAAGCGCACACACTTAACCGTTCACTCAATCTGCACATCTGACCCTGGCTGGGGATATGATGATCCTGCCGGGGATGCATCTCTGGCAAGTGCCTCAAGGATAACAACCCTGCACAATGAACAAACAACAAGATATCCTACACAACGGGAGCTATCTCGGTCATCATCCATGACATTATTCAAATAAATCAAAGTTTTACTGATTATCGGCCAAGGCCTGCAAGTTTACGTATGCACAGTTCTATCAAAACATCGGGCGTTTTTCGCAAACAAAACAGTAAAGATTAAAGTAATGCCAGCAAATTACTGAATAGTATATGTTTATTGACAAAAGGCCTTTAAATAGGCAGATTTTACAACAGATGCAACCCCTGAAAAGAGGAAGTTGCGCAAAAATTTACAGAAATGCACAGAAATATACAAAATGTCGGCAATATGGCACAGACAAACGCCATGAGCTGATTCCGCTATGACTGGCCTGACTTCGATGATTCCCGACGCTTTGTCTTCTGAAGAGATTGATTCAGATAAACGGCCCTCAGGTCCTCCCTCAATCCACTAATCTCTGAAGCTCGATACACAGATCGCAGTCATTTGATTTTCAATCCCTAACTTTTGCGTGAATCGCCCTTTCAGGTTTTTAATTCACTGGGATACCCATTTTTGCCAAAGCTGCCTTTTCAGGTTTTCAAATTTGCGGGTTTACCTCTTTTCTTTTTATATCCCTAACTTTTTCCCAAACCCGTTCTTTTTATGGTTCGCCGGGATGCCCCGTTTTTTCCTGGATATTCTTTTTCCATTCCAGTGGGTTTCTTTAAGCAAAGTATTTTTTTTAACTGCGTATGCGTTCACAGGGGATGTGAAATCTTCACCATCCATAGTAGATAACAACAAGGCTCCTCCAGAGAAAACCTTTCGCACGATACATGGACCTTCATAGTTAGGAGTCCACTTGCCCCTGTGAGCTGTTTGTGGTGGGAGGATCTTCTTCAGCACAAGATCGCCCGTCTGAAAGCTTCAAGGGCGCACCTTCTTGTCGAAAGCTTTCTTCATCCGGCTCTGATACAACCGACCATATGCAATACATGCTAGCCTTTTCTCATCCATCAGGCTGAGCTGATTCAATCTATTTCTTATCCATTATGCCTCATCCAACTTGACGTCAACCAGGACTCTCAAAGAAGGGATCTCGGCCTCTAATGGTAGGACAGCTTTCATACCATATACCAGTGAGAAAGGAGTTGCCCCTGTTGAGGTGTGTACCGTGGTACGATATCCGTGCAAAGCAAAGGGCAACATCTCATGCCAACCTTTATAGGTTACAACCATCTTCTGCACTATCTTCTTAATATTCTTATTGGCCGCTTCGACATCGCCAGTCATCTTCGGACGATAGGGAGATGAGTTGTGATGCTCAATTTTGAAATTCTGGCATAATTCCTTCATCATCTTGTTGTTCAAGTTCAAACCATTATCAGTAATGATTCTCTCAAGTATTCCATAGCGACATATGATGTCCCTCTTGATAAATCAGGCTACCACTTGCTTAGTGAAATTAGCATACGAAGCAGGTTCGACCCACTTGGTGAAGTAATCAATGGCTACCAGGATGAAACGATGTTCGTTGGATGCGGTGGGCTTGATCTTTCCGATCATGTCAATGCCCCACATGGAAAAAGGCCAAGGAGATGCCATAACGTTTAACGGACTCGGTGGCACATGAATCTTGTCTGCATAAATCTTGCATTTATGAAACTTCTTAGCGTATTTGAAGCAATCAGACTCCATAGTCAGCCAATAATACCCTGCTCTCAACAGCTTTCGAGACATGGCATGCCCACCGGCATGTGTACCAAAGGCTCCTTCTGGACCTCTTCCATAAGCAAGCTAGCTTCTTTTTCGTCCATGCACCTTAGTAGCACTAAGTCATAATTTCTCCTGTAGAGTACACCGTCCTGGTTCAAATAAAAGTTCCCAGCCAACCTCCTCGGAGTTTTCCTATCCCGGGTCGACGCCCCTGGCGGATATTCTTGGTTCTTGAGAAAATTCTGGATATCATAATACCATGGCTTGCCGTCCGAAGCTTCCTCAATGGCGAATATGAATGTCAGCCTATCAAGGCGAGAGATGACGATTCTTGGAGCATCATTCTATAAATTCACTTTGTACATCGAGGATAAAGTGGCTAAGGCATCCGCCATCTGATTCTCCGCTCTAGGTACATGGTGAAACTCCACCCGATCAAAGAAAGGTAACAGCCTCCTTACATAGTTCATGTAAGGTACCAGATTAGGCTGTCGGGTTTCCCATTCTCCCTTGATCTGATTGACAACTAGCGCCGAATCGCCATATACATCTAGATTCTTGATCCATAGATCAATAGCTTCTTCCAGCCCCATAATGCACACTTCATATTCAGCTTCATTATTGGTGCAAGGAAATGTTAACCTGGCAGTGAATGGGATATGAGTACCATGGGGAGTCGTGATAATTGCCCCAATTCCACTACCATAGGAGTTGACAGCGCCGTCAAATATCATTTGCTATTGGGAACCCTTCTCCGGACCTTCATCGGGTAATGGCTCATCACAATCCTTCATCTTTAAGAACATGATGTCTTCGTTGGGAAATTCAAACTTCATAGGTTGATAGTCATCAATCGGCTGTTCCGCAAGATACTCTGACATAATACTCCCCTTGATAGCTTTCTGAGAAACATATTGAATATCATACTCTGTCAAAACCATCTGCCACCTGGTAATTCTCCCCGAATGTTCTTGTTTTTCAAAGACGTATTTAATCGGATCCATCTTCGAAATCAACATGGTTATATGGTTCAGCATATATTGTCTCAAACGTTTGGCAGCCCAAGCGAGTGCGCAACACGTTTTCTCCAACATTGAGTACCTGGATTCACAATCTATGAACTTTTTACTCAAGTAGTATATTGCATGCTCTTTTCTTCCAGTCTCATCATGTTGACCGAGAACACAACCCATGTTTTTCTCAAGAACCGTTAAGTACATTATTAATGGCCTTCCAGCTACTAGAGGTATCAGTATCGGAGGCTCCTGCAAATATTCTTCTATTTTATCAAATGCCTTCTGGCAATTTTCATTCCAGACAACCGCCTGATCTTTCTTTAGCAATTTGAAAATGGGTTCATAAGTGGATGTGAGATCAGATATGAACCTAGCAATGTAGTTCAATCTCCCCAAGAAACCACGAACCTCTTTTTTCATTTTCGGCGCTGGCATATCTTGAATAGCTTTTATCTTTGCAGGATCAAACTCGATTCCTTTTTCACTGACAATGAACCCCAGCAACTTTCAGGACCTGACACCAAAAGTGCACTTGTTCGGATTCAACCTCAACCTGAATTTCCTGAGCCTCTCAAACAGCTTCAACAGGTTAACCAGATGTTCCTCCTCTGTCTGGGACTTTGCAATCATGTCATCAATGTATACTTCAATCTCATGATGAATCATATCATGAAAGAGAGTCACCATAGCCTGCTGATAGGTTGCCCCTGTGTTTTTCAACCCAAAAGGCATCACCTTATAACAGAAAGTCCCCCATGGCGTGATAAACGTCATTTTCTCCATATCCTTCGGCGCCATCTTAATCTGATTTATCCGAAAAAACCGTCCATGAAGGAAAACACGGAATACTGAGCAGTATTATCAACCAACATGTCAATGTGAGGGAGCGGGAAATCTTCCTTTGGGCTCGCTTTATTCAAATCTCTATAATCAACACACATTCGTACCTTACCGTCCTTCTTAGGTACATGCACGATGTTAGCGACCCACGGAGGGTAAGTTGTTACGGCGAGAAATCCTGCGTCCAACTGCTTCTGGACTTCCTCGTTGATTTTCATAGCCATATCTGGTCTAGTCCTCCTGAGCTTCTGCTTGACTGACGGACATTCTTCACGCAAAGAAAAGCGATGAACCATGATATCATGTCTTCATATGACCAAGCAAAGATATCACTATACTCTCGGAGCATTTCAACCAATCTCTAATTAATGTCACTCTGCAACGCAGCCCCTGTCCTGACATTCCTCTTGACTTCCTCAGAACCCAAGCTGATGATCTCAATTTCCTCCTGATGAGGCAGAATGATTTTCTCTTCCTGTTTCAACAGTCTGGCTAGCTCTTCTAGTAAGTCTTCATCTTCATCAATCTCTTCTTCGGCTTGAAATATCGGATTATCAAAGTCAAAGAGAGTCATAGACGATTCTGGGGCAGTGTCATCTGTAAAGTGAAACCTGCAATGATGATGATTAAATGCTTAAAATGATATGAAAACAAGCACAAACCACATTGCCATTTTATTTTTAAAAATAAAACATGAAAGACAAGGATCACAATATTTGAATGCAGAAAAACGCCCTTTGATTGATTGATAAAAGATTGTTAAAGCATAAATAATTAGGCCCTGAAGACAAATACCGTTATACTCCGGGTAGAACATAGGGTTATACAATAATCAGGAAAACAAATCATTACTCTTCTTTCGTCACTTGGATGATTTCTTCGACAGACCAGTTGTTGAGGCTTTGTCCTGGGATGCATGGCCGAATCCAAGCGTCCATATCACAGTCGTTGTCCCCTTCTTCATTTGATATGGCGCTAATCTGCTCAAAGATTACCCCGCCGCTAGTAAACTTGACAGTCCCTTTATAGCGCTGCGCGCTCTGGGAGGATGACGATGGGCTGTATCCCAAACCGAATTTGTCCTGCTTGTTGGGTATATTCAGCACTTGATCCCAACCTTGTGATGCCCCAGCCTACACCACTGCCTGGGCTTCTTTGAAAGACAACATGGCCACTTCGGGCGCCTTGCTCACAACCGGTGTTTTATATTTGATTTGCACAGTTTCAAAGGGTTGACATAAAGTCTCATGGATTTCGCCATCCACCTCAACGTATTTGAATGAAGATAAATGACTAATAATTATATCCTTTTCTCCACATACAGTGACAATGCTGCCACCCACCATGTATTTCAACTTCTGGCGCAGCGTGGACGTTACGGCACCTGCCGCATGAATCCAGGGATGTCCAAGCAGACAACTATAAGCTGGTTGAATGTCCATGATGTAGAATACAGCATCAAACACTTCCAGGCCAACTTGAATTGGCAACGTCAACTCTCCAAATACGGACCTACGAGTCCCATCAAAAGCACGTACTACCAAGTCACTTGGCGTACACAATATACCACGGGTATCCAATTTCATTAGTGCCTTCTTTAGAAGTACATTCAAGGATGACCCTGTATCAACCAGCACGTGTGACAGAACGGCTCCTCGGCATTCAATAGATATGTGTAGCGCACAATTATGATTTCTCCACTTCGGCGTCAAGTCCAAATCAGTGAAACCCAGCCCATTCCATGCATTGACATGCGCTACAACCCCTTCGAGTTGATTCACCAAAATCTCTTGGGGTACATAAGTTGTATTCAGGAATCTCAACAAAGCATTCTGATGCGCTTCCGAACACAATAACAATGACAGGATAGAGATTTTGGATGGAGTCTGCTGCAAGTGATCAATAATCTTGTAATCACTCTTTCTTATCAATTTCATGAACTCCTCCGCTTCCTTCTCCAAAGAGTCCTTCTCACCGGCTCGAGAAGTTTCTTCAACCACTACTTTCTTCCCCTTATCAGCTTTGTCAGCGACCACTTCAGGCATCGAGAACACTCTTCCACTTCGAGTGATTCCCCCAGCTCCAACTAGGTTATCCACATAATCAATCGGTAAACTCTTCAACTCCTGTCTCTTCCCATTACAACATACCTCAGCTCCATAATTCCACAAAATTGCTTTGGTACTCTCATATGGCACAGGACCAGCTTTGGTGATGATAATGTTTGGCGGCCTCGGAGGCGCAAAAATGGTAATAGTCTTATATGGGATCGAGATTGTCGCAACCTCGTCCTCGCTTCTGTTACTGTTTCCTCAATTTTATTTTCAGCAACCCTATCAAATTGCAAGACTCCATCATTAATCATCCTCTAAATACAGCTCTTCAGCTTGACACATCCCTCGGGATGACTCAAACATTTAGCACAGAACTCATTACGTCCTGGGAACACACCTCCCTTCAGCAACTTGTATTTTACAAAGCTTAGCGGCGTCTTCGGCTCATTGACATCTGACACCAAATTCAAATTCTCATCGTCAATGATAACATTGACTCCGGCTGTCCCATGATTGGGCATGGGATTCTACACGACATTGGGCGCGTCGTGAGAAAAGTTTATATCTTTGCTATCCACCAAGTCTTGAACCTTGTGTTTAAACGCCTTACAGTTGTCAATAATGTGACCTGGTGCACCTGAATGAAACTCACAACGAGCATTAGCATTGTACCCAGGTGGTGGTGCACATATCAACGGAGCTAAGGTTCTCTTTTGTATCAACTGTAACTGTAACAAGTGCTGAAGCAATTGAGAATATGGCATTGGAGGCGCGTCAAACTGTCTATTGACGGTTCTCCTGCGATCCTGAAATTATTTGGGCGCATAACTTTGCTGATTTTGTTGCTGTTGTGGTACGACTGGTATTGTGATACTTGCAACCTGCTGCTGATGACGATATTATTGACGTTGATTTTTGTTTTTATTCCGAGAACTAGACATTGCGTTAGTCTCACCTTCTTTCTTTTTATTGCCAAACGGCTTCCTTCCTCCTCCGGCTGAGGATCCTTCGTCCGCCTGAATCTTACCCAGCTTAATTTCATTCTCCACTCTTTCCCCAGTAATAATCAGGTTAGAAAAGCTACCTGACATACTACTGATCAATTTTTCATAATATACTCCCGGCAACGTAGCAACGAACATATCAATCAATTCTCGCTCCACCATGGGAGGCTGCACCCTGGCTGCTAGCTCACGCCACCTCTGGGTGTACTCTTTGAAGCACTCGTTGTTCTTCTGGGAAAGATTTTGCAGTTGGACCTTGTTAGGAGCAAGGTCGTTATTGTACTGATAGTGTTTCACAAAGGCTTCAACTAAGTCCCTCCAACTGCGGATATTAACCGGTTCCAAGCTCATATACCACTCAAGAGAAGGTCCAGAAAGGTTGTCTTGGAAAAAATGCATGAGCAATTTTTCATCATCTGAGTAAGCGGACATCTTACGATAATAAGAGCGCAGATGAACCCGAGGAGAAGTCGTGCCTTTGTATTTATCAAAGTTGGGAACTTTGAATTTCAACGGTACTTTCAAGTCTGGGGGCAACCCCAGATTGGCCATGTCCAGTCCCATGGAGTTCTGATTTTCAAAAGATTTCATCTTCTCTTCAATCAGCTTAATCCTCTTATTAGCCTCAGACGGAAACCCGACACCAACATCGTGCAGAGAGAATGCATCTTCCTGCTGATCCTCCTCCCACTGAGGAACATTGCTGCCATGCATAGCACACACCACCTCAGGGATTCCGCCTGCATTACCTCCGCCCGGAGGGATAACTGTTGTAGGAATAGCATGAGCATGTGGCATACCATCACCACAAGGAGGATTAGCAGCAGTTCCTCTGTGAAGCACACCAATATTGTCAACTCTAGCAATCAATAGCTGCACCAAGGTCCTTAGTTGCTCCTGACCATTTGCCACACCCTGCATTAAGTCTATAAATTAGGCCATCCTATCCCTAAGATCCTACATCTCAGCCTGCATCTGTTCCATGACCTTGCGTTGATTCCCTCTGGTACTGTAACGGTGAACTGTCTGATTGTCTATCCTGAAACAAACTAATAAACCACAGAAAATAAGGCTAACGGTTCCGATGCACCTCCTATGCAAAAATGCAGACATGTATCTATGCATTAGGGAGATTTCCCCCTCAATTCTAGTTCCGAGATAACAGCACAACACTGGAGAATCCATAGACAAGCATAGAGAAAAACTCCTCATACATAAACAAGAGCCCACGAGGCAATGTACAAATACATCACGGAGTGCAATAGGATCAACAGTGACCTCAACCAACAGGTATGGTGATGGTCAATATACAACAAGATAGCAACAAACTACAAAGAGAATGAAAAGCATCAAGTACGATGACGAGCTCTGAAATCCTCTAGCAGTTCCTTCATCTCGAGATGATCTGGTCTGATAAGCAATCCCTGAATGAGTGAATCTCTCTGGCTAATGGTAGACTGTAAGCCCTGAGTATAAACCGCCCAGGATCCCTCACCAAAGACCTCCTCGAGTTTGCACCTCTTCGTATCAGCTCTAACACTGTAATCCTCCTAGGTTGCAATAGCTTCACTCAGTCTACAATCACTGTCACGTCAAATTGAGGCTTCTGATGCAATCTTCTCATCCTTCAAGGTAAGCTGAGTCTTCAACTTAGTGACCTGTAGCTTCAATCTATCCTCACGCTCCTTGTTGTTGGTAAGAGTAGCATTCCACTATGTATTGAACTTGGAGATCTCCAGATAAGCTCTATCCAACTCCTTCTTCTTAGAAGTAAGAACGTCACTGACAGCCTTCAGGTCTAAATCCAAACGTTCTTGAGCGTGCATCTCTTTGGTCAAATCTGTACCCAACTTGTTCACCAGCTCAGTTTGCTTCTTTGCTGCATAAGTAGCATCATTCTTCTCCCTCCGGAGCTGAGTAACCTCTTTCTCTAACTCGTCATTATCCTTGCGCAACTCTTCTTTCTCAGCCCACAACTGATTATACCTCTGTATGTCAATGGTAGTGGGCTCCTTAATCGTAAGAGGATATAGAGGCTCACGAGATGGAAAAGGCATCAATACTCTCTCTGCTCTCTCCTGGATCCAAGTGATATAAGGGTCATAGGCTCGACTGTTACTCTTTCCCAATGAAACTTTCCCTTTCCTATGAATACTACTCCAAGCATGCTCCACTCTAGCCAAAGTATCACCCTCCAGCAAACCTGTGAGATACAGAGATTGTTGTATCTCCTCTTCCTTAGGAGGATCTTTCAGAGCGTATCCAAACTTTCTCACCAACAAGGATGTGTTATAGTTAATGCATCCTTTCCTTCCGACCAACGGGACGTTAGGAAATCCACCGCAACTGTAAATGATCTCAGTACCCAACATGTCTCTATCAAACCAAATAATGTTATCAGCAGTCAATCCCATCAACCTCTCAGACCACTCCAAAGTACCTGCAGTAGCAATGAAAGGACCAATCTTAGGAAGATGGCTAGCAAACCACCTGTAGAAGAAAGGTACGCAACAAGATACGTTCTTCCCTCTCCGGTTCTCATTCTTGTAGTGAACAAAATGATAGACGTCGCCTAGAAGCGTAGGTACAAGATTCTCTGAAACAAAGATATGGAACGCATCCAAATCTACAAAATCTAGAATATTAGGAAACATGATACCATAGATACATAATGCTAAGATAGCATTAAACACGACCCAACAACCATCTTTGGCGATCTGCTGAGCCTTATAAACCAGAAAAGATAAAGGAAAACCAGACATCCCATTTCTCTTAGCCATTTTCCCCTTCAGCTCGGCAACATCCAAATGCAGAGCAACAGTAAGCTTAACCAGATCAGGCTCAGCGTCAGTGTGATAGAATGGCATCTAATCCAATATAGGTACCCCCAACAACACAGAGAACTCTTCTAGGGTAGGTGCCAACACACAATCTGGAAACAAGAAACACCTCAGCTGAGGATCATAGGATTGAAGTAGAGTTTGGAGACCATCCAACTTATATACTGAAGGCTTGCAGACACAGCTCAAGAGCTTCCTATAAGATTTCTTGAAGTCCCTCATCACTTTCCTGTCAGCCACATAAATCAAACTCAATAAAGATCCAATGTCCGGAGTAGGAAACTTGTAAGCCATTGTCTTCTTCAAGGTATGTTCCATGTCTGAGAAGAGATAAGATCACTAGAATCGAGGAGAAAATATGCACCTGCAACATAAATACATGTCAATGAAAATGCAATATGAAAATGCAAATGCAAATGCAACAGGGGATCAAGATTGTTGTGCTGTTGATCGAGAAGAACTAGCGCTCCACTTTAGCAAGAACATAGCACCATCATAAGGACCCACTGTATCAAGTTCACCGGTTCATTCTGACAAGAAAACCAGGGTAGGTTGGAGGTCAAAGTTACCTGCATAACCCTCCCAACTCACAGGTATGAACCTATCATTGATAAAGGTACGACATCCTATGCGGTCATCAGCGTCACAGACTTTCGAGAAACGATGATACGTTCACCATTTATGGTTTGGCATCATAATCTCATGAAGCAGCCTCACTTAGCTGACTTCCAAATGATCGGTCCCCAGAGTCGACAATCCTCAGATCTAAAATCCTCCCAACGGTCCAACGAACTGGAAAGGAAGTCATCAAAGAGAAACTCGTCTGAGCGCGAATTTCATGGGAACTAGTGCATGTCAAACATACAGGTTCACCACTACTTTCCACTTCTAATTCTATGTTGTACTTAAGCCTGGGTTTTGGCTTTTCCCTCAATGGATCATTCCCCCCCAACAGCATAGCAAAATTGATATATACAATGCTGAAAGTAAAATGCAATAAAGATAAAGTACAACATATATATACACACCCAAAAGATTAGCACACAAACGCTAGGATTGACTCACATAGGGGAACCAGAGACTCTTGGTTCGATCCCCAGCAGAGTCTCCAGCTGGCGCATCACTGCGAAGGAGGTGCCGGCAAGGACAGAGTAGTCGCCACCATTCGTTATTTATCCTAAAAGAGGGAAAGGAAACAATCAGAGAAAACCTAACGATAAGGGAAAAGATAGGTCATCGCAACCAAATCTTGGGTTCGGGAATCGGTTACGCAAGGGGACGGTATTAGTACCCCTCACGTCCATCGTACTCGACGGGATTCACGCTTGTTATCTATCTAAAAAGGTGTTGAACTATCTAGCTATAGGCCACAGGGACAAAAGAAAAGAAAAGAGACTCGATAGAGCATCACCGTTGTATGCCTATGTACTCCCTTGTGCAATGGGAAAGTCAGAGTCAATGTAGTTCAGAAAACTATGGGTGAAAGTGGGCAAGGTTGTTCGCCAAGACATCGCCGTCTTGTGCCTACGTATTCTTATCTGGTACGAGATATCAGAGCAAACTTAGTTCGGGGTAACAAGAACACCGGTTGGTTCAAAATGTTTTTAGGCCCGAGTAGGGTTAAAACTTAGTTCCAGCAGTTAGGTGTATGCAGCTCGACCATTGGAGACTTAGGCGTTACCTGTTTGCGGTAGAATCGAGAGTTAACAAAACTCTCCTTATGAAAAAGGTTTTCTAATTAAGATCCCGAAGGATAAAAAGGTTTGAAGTTTGTTTTTGTGTTTTTTAGAGAAGAAGTGAATTAAGTTACGATCTAAAACTCATGCTGCACTAAAGACTATGACCTAGGAGCGAATGCATCGCATATCGTCCAAAGGACATACGCTAAACACTCTATACAATTGAGAGGAGGCCCCCAAATCATTATTCCCCAAGTACTTAAGGCTCGTAGCATACAACATTCATTATCCATTATCAAGTGACTTGAGAAAGTTTGAAGATGAGAAGAGAGAGACACACTTTAAAGGGAGACTAAGACTCAACCTAATGTTCTCATACCAAGTGCACCTATGATTGGGATGAAAAGGGAATGCTACCTAATGTTATCATGCATGGGTACATGTCTAAGGTTTATCATAATCAATCTTGAACAAGAGAGATTAGAGGTTCTAAGGGAACATGGCAAAGAAAAGAGAAGAAGGAAGCAAAAGATAAAGAAAGTATGCAAACATGTAATGCACAATTAGAATGAAAAGAGGGAGGAACAAAGTGTGGGGTAAACACCATCACAAGCACATCTCAACCTCAAGCATACAAATGGGAGATGCAAGAACCAAAAGAAAATGCACACAAAAGCACATAAGCAAATTCAAACCAAAGTGAGATAAAGTGAGAAGAATAGAATCCTTACAATCACTTATGTATCAATCACTAGCTCAACAACAAAGTAAGAAAGCCAAGAGGCAAAGCAAAATCAAGATGAGAGATGGGATACCAAACTTGGGCAGCAAGTAACTTAGAGAGTCTCAACCACAATCATCATCAAGATCAAACAAGAGAAAACATACCAAAAGTCCTCAAAAGGAATCACCATTCATGATATATTCAAAGTACCTCCAAATGAGGGACTAAGCCTCTCAAATGGGATTATATGATCCTTGGACAGAGGTAAGAGCAAGGGAAGAAGAGTGCACAAAGCAAGAAAGAATCACACAAAAAGAGATTGCAAGATTAGGCATGGCAAAAGACCTAGGTCTTAATCACTTTCAACATTTGAAACCTTTTTTTGTTTGCTTTGTTGGGCCACACTTTGCCTTAGATGCATACACCCCAGACCCATCTTGTTTTTTTAGTTTTTTTTTTCTTTATGTTATTTGAATTAAATATCCTATAAGACTAATTTTTTTATATATAACAAATGTTTTTGAATAAAAATATGATAAAAAGGGAATCTAGATTATTTTCAATGTAAATATTTAATTGATTCTTTTTTTTCTTTTCATAATTCCACTTCCTTTAATCAAAAATAAAATTTTATTTAAATTGTTTAGAGGTTGGTATAGGTTGTCATCTTATAATATTTCAAAAGTTAAAAAAAAAGGTTTTAGTTATTCTTTAGAAAGTAGCTTTGATTCATTGAGGCTTGAATTGTTTGATTTTTGGTGTTTATGTGAATGCTTGTATGTTATATTTATCCATGATTTGCACTTTTGATGGTTAAACAATATAAAATGGATGTATGATAAAAATCAATCTTTTAAAATAAGATTCAAACCTTAATCAACATCAACGCCATTTTCAAAACAAATAAAGTCCTTCTTTAAGATGAAAATCCACTTGGTCAATACCAAGTTTTTATTCCAAAACCATTTCACCATTAACCAATTTTCATTCAATTTCAAACTAATTTCAAATCATTTTACAAACTATTTTTCACTAACACGATAAACTCTCGATCAACATCGAGCTTTTCTCTCCCGCTTGATCGAAGCATGTAAAACATTTTTCTTAATGAAAATCGGTTGAAAAGGAAATGGGTGGTTTACTCTTATTTGCTCCTCAAATGATTGAACGATTGGTCCATGTCATATTATTCGATCTTTCGTCATCCGAATAAAATATAAAAGTTTATTATTATTTTTTGCAAATAACTTGGATGAAAAGGGAATGAGTGGTTTACACTTGCCTTCTCTTCGAATGATCGAATGAATGACCCACGTCATATTGCTCAATTATTTGTCGCCCATCTAAAAAGTAATCCAACTCATTCAATTCAAACATTTTGTCTTTGGGCAACAACCATCAAACTCTTTTTAAACGAAAGATATTTTGTCTCGAGACGATGCAAAACAACGTCTCGTCCACACATGAGTGAGTGAGATAAGTAACGTTTTTCCGTGAATGTTGATATGTATAAATCCATTCGATATGATACAAACGCCCACTCCTCTAAATTGTTTTGGGTAAACAATGTTTTTCGTTGGATTGCAACAACGAAAAATTTCGCTAAAATCGATCCACAAACAAACATCATCTACTCAAAACTACGTAGCCTTGAGTTCTCCATTGCACTTGGAGAACATAGGAGCGAGATTCAAACTCTCGTCAGTCACTCTAATTAAAAGGTTACATTTTTGTCTTATTCTTTTTCCTTTCAATAACTCGAGAAGTCTAACATTTTTAAGCTAACACTTATGCGCAAAACTAACTAAATTGTTCTCATTGAATATAACGGATGTGAGGGGTGCTAATATTTTCCCCTCGCATAATCGACTCTCGGACCTGATAGTCGTTCTTTTAGGGATTTTATCAATATTTTCTCTTTCCCTCTTTTAGAATAAATAAATTTTGGTGGCGACTCTATCAATCCATCCTGCAAACGTGTAATTTTGTTTTGCGAGCGTCGTATTCTTTTTTCAAAGTACGACAAAATCGTATACGGTAACTTTCATTGGCACACCACCAATCGTTTATTCCACACCGGAATATTATTCTTATATAATTCAATGTAATTTTTTCAATTCACAGCTTCATATTAATTAACAATTTGTTCTAATTAGTTTCAAACAAAACTTATGGAAGAATAGATGTGAGAGGAAGGAGGGCCTCTGCCATTGTGATGAACAAAGGGGAATTCACGATGGTGTGCTGTTGGTAGTTCCCGCGAGTTGCCGGAAATGGTAACATGATGAGATCAAAGATTTTGGACAAAGCAGATCTGTGTTGATCATAGCCACCGGTGATGGCAGCAAAAACTCGATGGAAAGAGTTTAATTTGTTTATACAAACAATTTTGAAGATTAAATTTGTTTACACAAACATAAATTATTAAAGAATCAATGCTTTAAGCTTAAGTTTGTAACCCACAAAACACATGGCATCAATCATGGTTAACTAACAATATAATGACAATTGTCAAAGGTAATTAATGGCAATGTTTGTGGCAGATCCCAATTTCATGCAATTTATCCCTATGAGTTTACCATCTTTTTAGGTGGGTTCTTGGATCATTCACCTATATTCATAAAATGGCCCTTAATTACATGAAGAATTTATTGGGATCTCTCAATCAAATTATCCTTTCAATTTCACAAGAATCGATCTTCTAGATTTTTAAAAAAACTAGGTTAGTAGTAGTATTAATTATTGTGTGGGGAAGCTAGTTCCTTCTTGTCCCCAAACTGTGCTTTATTTGACCAAAACAATGCTTTAACTCAAAGATGATAGGTTAGCATTTGTCGGTTTTCAAGTTCTTTTCGTTGAAAATGATGCTAATTTACAACTCACCGACTCTTCAACTAATCAATACTCCACCATCCTTAAATTAAATAATTTTAAAATACTATTAAAAAATTGTATTAAAAATGATAAACTGAACTTTTAAAAAAGTTAATAAATAAATTACAAAAATAAAAATTTAGTGTTTGATATTTTTATTTGTGTCCTTAGGGAAAAATTATAAATATTCACTCGATTAAAAAATTATTTTTAAATATATTTATTTTAAAATTATTAATATATTTATATTTACTATTTTTTAAAATAACCTCTTAATTAATATTACAAGTGGCTTAAAATGTATTAAAAGTAATAATTAATTATTTTGTTTATCTCAAAATAATTCATCTATTTTTTAAAATAAATTTATTTCAAAATAATTAAACATTTTAATTAAATTTATAGTTAATCTCATTTTTATTATTCTCAATTTAAGATCATCAGATACCTTAGGTAAAATGTTATTCTCTATATAATTTTTTTAATATGTGAATAGATTTCAAATATTCTTTTTTATAATAGTTAAGTATTGAATAGATTTGGTAGTTGCTAAGAATCTATAAGCTGGCGATATCATATTAAAGTTTAATATTATTCATTTTTATAAAGTTAAATTATAAAATGAGGTTTGAGGAATGACACACTGTATAAATACTTTTTAAATAATTTTTTTAATCAATGTAAGACTTAAATTTTTTTTGATAAACAATTTTTTAAATAATATTACAAGTTTTTTGAAATATATAAAAATATATTAAAATTAATTAAATTTTATTTAACTATTTGTAAAATAAATTTATTTCAATATAATTCACCTTTTTCATTTCAAATGCAATATTTTAAATTGTACTTTATAATTAACATTGTTTTTATCATTTTCAATTTAAGATTATCCATTCTTAAGAAAAATAAATAAATGAATGTATGATAAAAAATACTTTAGATAAAATATTATTCTCTATACAATATTTTAATACGTGGATAGATTAATTGAGTTTATTTTTCCACCCATCAGTTTTTTCATAGCTCTATTATTTGAGATAGTATTATGTTTTTTCCAACTTCTTAACTTTTACAATGAATCTTTTAGAGTTTTAAGTTTAATAGGAGTTAGCAGGAAATTTCATTTTTTTAAATTAATTCCAATTGTTTTTTGGAAAAAATAAAAACAAATTTGGGATGTGTTTTTAGATTTTGTAACATTTGAGAGGGTTTGGTTTTGGTTTGCCCACTCTCTTCTCTCTTTGTTTCTTTTCAGAATGTATGAATAATTTTCTTAAAAAATAAAAAAATTATTTCTAATAGTATTATTTATTTTTTTTAACAATAGTAAAATATCATATCAGTCTTATTTATAAACAAAAAAAAATCTTTATTGTTTGATCTTAAATATAAATAAATCTTAATAAATTCATATGTATTTAATATCTTTATTGCAAAGCTATCTCTACATTAATTATTTATATAAATGACAATTTAATTAAGAATGTATTAATAATTGTTTTAATCTTTATACATAAAATAAAATAAAAATATTTAAATATCATTTTTAATAAACATAAAATATTTTGTTTTCTTTTTGTTTATAACTAAGGTGTGAGTAGTATTGAATAGATATTTGGATTTAAAGACACATGGGGTAATTTAGAAGACAACAATTAAAGTCATGGTTTTTCTTAATTGATGTTGATTTTAAATGTCTTGTTTTTCGAGAGACCCACAAGAAGTAATACTGCACAATAAGATGAAGCATTCAACTTACCAATATATTTTTTACTTTTGCACAAAATGTCATATTTTGCACGATGAAAAAGACATCAATTGGGTCCTTTTTCTTGTTAATAATATAGTATAGTGTGACGAAATAAATAGAAGAAATTCTAAACAAGGTACTTTTGTTACCTATTCATTCCACATCACATGATAACGGTTGCTATTCAGGAGTTGATATTTTTTTATTTTGCTTTGGTATATAATGAGGCATACGAAATATGACATTTTTCACTAAATTAATTTTATCAATCTTATTTATTGATATTTTTTATCATAAATATAAAGTGATCTTTTATGTTAGATTTTGTTTTGAATCGGTAAGAGGGTTTAATATTTACAGTCTGGAGAATTAAACTATCCAGCGCATCACAAGATATGTTATCCTGATAAAAAATAGAGGTGATTTTAAACTAAGATCAATCAAACGGATATCCACATTTTGTACCAAGAGATTAGCAAGCGGTTATAATTGCCCTACTATATAAGGAAAACGCGCCATTTCTCATGACAATTTGAATTCAAATCTCATTCACCCCATATTATTCTCATACTGATTTAGGTGTTAGAGTGTTAACCTTGCAGGTCATCCTCTCTTCCACCGCACCTGAAACTCAAGTCTGTCGTTGTGATCCATATTCATCTACCGTCAATCAATTATGGTTTCTTTGAGGAACATTGGTGTTGTCTGTGAGAATCGACATATTATTCACGCATTCAGATCCTACTCAACCTAGAATATTTCAATGAGTCTTCCAACCTCTCTCGTTATTAGGATATGCTTCACAATTTCAGTAAGGCGAATCATTGCTTAGGCATCACACACTGCCGGAGGTACCTAGACCAGACGCATTACCTGATTTCCAATTACTGCAAGCCAACCTCGATGTGCAAAACACCAATAAACTATTGAACAATGTTTACAACATGGTTCACCAGCAGAATTTGTAAACAGTAAAGGAAAGGTTATTATGCCTTGAAGAAAATTTTCACAATGCAAATCTGAAGGGAAACACGGGCAGAAGATTGTTTCCCAAAGGATTCATATTGTCACCCCTGAACTGGTCGCATCTCGTTGGGATGCAGCTCTGATATCCCCAAGCCATCAGAGAAGCCAAAGATACCAATACTTCTCATCGCGGTGTTGAAGGAGACAGAAGTAATCACACCCCCTAAGGTTCACCGCCATCACATGGAGGATGAACAAATGGAGAAACCTCCAGTTAAAAATCGAAAGAAGCATCCATTTTTTGCTCATATCCTAGACAATCGAATACCGAAATCACTAGAGAAACCTTCAAAGATAAATAGTTACGACGAAAAGGGAGATACAGATGAACCTATGCAGCATGTTGATGATCGTCTGAATTTCTATCACACTGATGATGCAGATTCGTGGACCGACTTATATGAGAACATCACAACTCTCTTCATAGCCCGAAAGAGGCAACCAACGACAATAGCCTCCCTCAAAGGGATTACCCTAGGCAAGAAGGAAAGTTTGCAAAATATAACATTTTTACTAAATTAATTTTATCAATCTTATTTATTGATATGTTTTCATTATAAATATAGTAATTTATTATTATATTTATCAGTTTGTTAAATAAATTTTAACTCTTTAGGAAAATGGAGTTGTATAGATAGGGATTAGGATTTATCTTTGATAACTTAGTTAATCTGATCTTACCGGATCAAAAAAGGATCAGCAGCCAATAATACGTCGTGAGCTCTTTATTTGCCGGTGGTGGAGAAGAGGGGGGGTTATTCCTACAAGGTACTCCGATGTCAAAGTAAGAAATGGAATAGGAGAAAGGCAAGTACAAAAAGTTAGATTGTGAATAGAATATCTGACCCTCTAGTGAAAGAGGGTATTTATAATATGCCCCAGCGCGGGGCCAATGGTTACTTTGCATTAGGTTAGATCGCTAGGCTTAATACGAATAACTGTCAGGGCTTACGTGGCGTAGGGAAGACCAGCACGTGGTCTTCGCCATGGGTCAACTACCCCTGATCTTCGGAAGGTGGATAGTTGCCTGATAACTTGTCCCCGCGTGGTGGGTGTCATACCCCAAATTTTACCCTTAGATTCCTTGATCTTTTGCATATCATATTAAGTTGGTCATCCATGCATGAGCTAACTGTTTTAACTAGTTTCTGTTTGTTTGGTGAAAATAGGTTTGTTGAAGAAAGTCACAAAAGCTTTATGTGTGCCTCCAGGCCCCGCAAGTGGTGTTAAATTCCTGCTGCGTTTATTTTGTGAAGTGGATCATTATCGGTAAAATGGAAGAGTTTGGATTTTCAGTAATTTGTTATCAATATGTTGTAACAAGGGTTAGTTTGGATAAATTACGAATCAAGTTTATACCAGAAATTATCACAGTAGGGTTCAAGGCTTACGTTCTCTTTAAGTTCGAATTTGATTTTATTATTCGAAGGTCCAAGTTGATGACATAAGGCATTACGAAAATTCAAATTCGAAGATTTTTTTATTTCCTCGGAATCCTCATTATCCAAGATAAAGGTGTTATGCCTTTAAAAGTGTTTGCACCTCTTCACATTAATTAGTCGGTGGTGACAATATTTAATCTGATTCTCATCTTTAAGAAAGGCGAGTCATGGCTACCGTCGGCAGCATACATCTTTTAGGAAGGATTATTGAATAAATTTGTATTTCACCAAAAGTTCCTTTTATAAGATAACAACCTGGCAAAAGAAAGAGAGAATTCCAAGATATATTTTGACCACAAGAATTAAATCGAATATGCAAGAAACAAAACTCAAATTTATGATGTTTTGGAATCCAAGTTTAGTAAATACAAACACTAAATTCAAGCCAAATGACTCTTACACCAGTATTTACAATCAATAACTATCACTCTCCTAGTACAAGATTTACTATGGTGTCACAACTACAATCGCCGATGGAAATAACACGTGATGGCCGAAGCCGCGAATTGCCGAATCTTGGAAACCAAGTGGCCTATTGACCAACCATTCACATGGCACTAGTTCTTATTATCCATTCACAACCAGCTTCTAATTTGGTCCCACTGTATCATGTAGTAACGCAAATTATGTAGAGCCATATAAAAATAGTACAGCAGGTCAGTTTCCAGCTGCTGCGTTCAAAACCTATAGGAGATGACAAATACCACTTACGCCTCACGCAGTATGAGTGTGCCCCACAAATGCCAACCGCGTAAACCGTAACGGCCAAAATTCGGGCTAAAAGGGATGGAAAAGAGAACACAATCAAGTTCTGCATAAAATAATAAGCGATGGCCATGATTTATTATAATATGCACCCAACACCATCTTACCTGCAAAAGAGACGGACGTCCGTAAAACTAAGGAACCTGTTGTGGTGTTTCCATTAAAAAATAGAATACGCGTTGGTTTCTCAGCATACATGATACATCAACAGCACATTTAAACTTATACAAAATACATCCACATCGTATAACAGCAACAGCCTTCAAAGTAGGATTTTCCGCAAGCCAACCTCATTCAACTAAAACATCAACAAACAATTCTTCAACCAAACCCTCCAACTCGCTCAATAGCTACCAAGAACAGACCGCAAGACATCTGTTAAGGACACAAGAATCTATACTATCATTTCTCCTAAGCATAGTTAAACATAATAAATGAAGATGTTTTGAACGTATCTATACGAAATGGAAACCAAACCTCACAACAGTACATTTTGAAGAGGGCGCGTAGTGAAATCTATCCAAAACACCAACAAATGAGTTGAAGCATCACCAATATAACGAGGTTTTATTAAAAGTACAAAAGAGCTTACTCAGGTGCGCGTCCGGTTCGTTGATGCAGCCCATAAGATGAGCAGCTACCGGTTCAAATGCTGTCAAATGTTTTAGTGGCCCAACGGTCTCTGCTACGCGAGATACGTATTGCCATACCAGTTAGTGCATCCTGCGACCGTTACCAGCATCTGAACAAATAGGAGAAAGAAGTTTCAGAAGCGTGTCACGATTAATGGCAAAGACCAAGGAATGTATAAACCTTAGTTGTGAGAGTTTGAAGATTCACAATAACCCCTTTGTCACCCAAGCCAAAGAAACGATAAGCTGAAGTAAAGGCACGCATACGGCAGACCTGCAAAACCATTAGAGAATTTGAACCAAATATTCAATTTAGTTCTGAAAGAAGGATCATATAGTGCAAGACAAAGTTAGAATTCCTTACAACATGTTTACATGTTTGAGATACAAAGAGTTCAAGTGCACAGAGAACTTTGATAATCTTTCTATGCTCAAAGAACACGTGTGTTGACATGAAGAACAATTGAGCTACAAATGTTGAAACCTTTCTAAAACCAGAGCATCATGTCTAAAACGATTTTGCAACAACATGAATAGGGTTTTATGATGATTATATTTTCTTTCCAAAACAAACCAAGCATGCTCCAAATAGAATCAAGCCAAAACGGAAATATGATTAATCTTAACAACAAACACAATTGATTATATTCCCAAAAGTTGGTAAACATGTTATGGCAGAAATGGAAATAATATCAAAAAAATGTTAATGTACATGTTCTCCCTTTAATTCAAATAGCAATATAAAAGAAGAGAAGACTCAACAAGAAAAAAGGAGGTTCACCGACTCACAGCGCACTTTATAAACACAACAAAACCACAGAAAAAATTGGCAAACACACAGAAATCGTAGAAATCCCAAAAACACAGAAGAATTCATAAAACTCTAAAATCAAAGAAGGAAGTTTTGAGGCTTATCTTTTCATGGAGCTTCCTACGTCGCGATTTACCCGTCGCCGGAGTCAGAACCATCACCGAACGAAGTCGCCGGAGCCGGAGCTCAACTTGCTCTTTCCATCGGAAACCCCCGCGAAGCCGTTAGCTAGACACATCGCCTCCATTTAGGTGGCCATTCTACTTTTAATCTTCATGTTTGTCTTGCTTTGTTGTGTGTCTATTTACAGGTGAAACAGAGGAAGAAAGAAGAGGAAATGGAAGCGAACAAGAGTGAGAAGAAAGAGACAGAAATGGAGAGAAGTTGAGGCGAGAAGAAGAAAAGAAAAGCAGGTCGGAGAAGAGGAGAGAAATTGGAGGAGAAAAGGAGATAGGCGCCGCTGGAATTTTGGGAAATTAGGGTTCCACGGGAAACATTTTTCCCCCTTTCCCTTGTCGTAGCCGAACCGGGTTGGGTCCGGTGGGTTCATCACCATCGGCCCAACCCTATTTATCTTTTACTGTTTTTTTATCTTGTTATTATTTTTATTTGTTTTGTGGTTTAGTTGTAATTGTAATTTAATAGTAAAATGAACTAACATCTAACTACTAACTACTAACTAATTAATTTATGGAAAAAAATAATAGTTTTAAATAATTGATTAAATAGAAAACGAATTTTAAGATAAAATAAAGAGAAATAATTAATTTTAGGTTCTAGATTGACTTAGCTTTTTTTTATAACAATTTAATTTTAAATCAACCTTTTTTCAATTTATAAAAATAATAAAATAAGATGCGTTTAGATTTTATTTCAATGTCACCTTTTCCTAATAATATATTAAATAAATAAAAATAATAATGTTCTGGACTGGGCCCCGAGCTGAACTACGCTGGCCCAGCCCAATAATGTTCCACCAGGCCCTGCCCGGTCCGAGCTACCGAGTCGGGCACAAGATCCCTGACTTGCTAGAATGACCTCCCCGCGGGGGAGAACCGTCCCAACCACGCCGGGCAAGTGAGTCGCCCGTGCAGCCAAGCATCGCCCTCCGCAGGCGGTATTCCCATACCATCAAGCCAGACCCCCGGGGAATCTCCCGGACTCCCCTCCGCGGGGAGGACAAACGTGCCATACGCACGTTCTCCACGTGCCCCCCTCCGCGGGGACACATCATCTCCCAACTGCCCACCTCCGAAAGAGCAGGTCAAACCCACTTTCCGGAGATCACGGGACAGTTGGACTAGGGCGAAGACCACATTCTGGTCTTCACTACGCCACGTAAGCCCTAGCAGTCATTAGGGTTGGGCCTGGGCATCCAGCCCACCTCAAATGACCGTTGGCCCAGCGTTGGGGTCTCTCTATAAATACCCTCTTTCACAAGAGGGTCAGGTAATTTCGCTTCTTACCCATCTTCTGTACTTTGCTCTCACTCTACCCAACTCCTCACTTTGGCATCAGAGTGTTTTGCAGGTACACCCCCTTCTCCTCCTCATCACCGGTGAACAGGTAGCAGCCCAACAGCGTGTGGCCAGCCCGTGATCCCCTTCTGATCAGGTCAGATCAGTGGCGCCGTCTGTGGGAATAGAAACTTCCCCGTTACTCCGATCAGAAAACCAAAGTTTCACCAGCACTCCACGATCATGGCTAGCCCACACCACGACGATACCATGCACGACTTCGTGCTCAACGCCGCCGCCAACGGAAGCAAGCAGATGGAGACGTCACGTCCGGCGGAGACCGACGAGAGAGACGGCCAGACCGCTTCTCCGTCATCCGCAGAACTGATGCGCCAGGCCGACCACCGGCCCCAGAGCCCAGCCGCGTTCCAACCCGTTCCTATCCCAGCGGGAGCGGACCCAACGGTGGCTGCCCTCTTTGCGGCCATCAACCAGACGAACCAGCTGCTGTTTCAGCAGAACGCACGAATTGGAGCGCTGGAGCGGGAAGGCCCCCGACCCCCCCCCCCCCCCCCCCCCCCCGCGGGGAGACCAGAATAGAGGCTCGAGGAGTCCCTCACCTCAACCCAGAAATCACCGACCTCGGCTGGAGAGGCCCCAAACAGAAGTGGTGCGAGAGCGCACCAGATCCCCAGCGAGACAAGTTCGCGGGAGACGGATGAACACTTCGGCGATCCCGGCAAGAAACACGCGCGTCGAACCCCCGGTCAGGAGGCCGAGGACCCGAAACCAGGTGCCTATCTGATAACACGAAATCGTATATATATTTTGATGCATAATTCAACTAAAGTTTAACCGTTTTCGATCCGATTTCGGGTTATTTCCGTGTTATTTGTCTGATGTTTTGCAGGTATTCAACGATCACGTCTAAACAAGGCAACATGAAGAAAAGAAGCAATCTCAGATGAAATATGGACGAAAAAGGAGTGAAAACATCATGAAAAGCGCAGAAGGCTGTTTTTGCTGATGTGACGGCCGTCACAGCTCCATGACGACCGTCACACCTTGTGACGACCGTCATGCAGGCAAAAACGCCCCACTTCAATTGCACGTTAAAGAAGCAGTTCCAAGTCCCACACAGTGGACCACTACTCCCTGATTTTTCTGCCTCAAAGTCCACTCTCTCCAATTATAACCGTTAGAATTCCATTTCTATAAAAGGGGAAGAAGGGGACCTCAGAAAGGGAGCTGCATTCATACAACGAAGTGCTGCCAAATTTATTTCCAGAGCATACCTTTCCAGTTTAATATTCTTATTTGTTTCTCCTTTATTTTTCTGCATTCCATTTTCATTCTTCTGTAATTTCTACTTTTATTGTACGATCAATTTGGCATAAAGACCAGAATCCTGCCAACATCTGTGGAGGATCTGCCCAAAGGCCAATTGGAATATTTACAGGTTTCTCATTTCAATCGTAATTCCAGTTTTATTATAATGCAAATTATTATTTATTGTTTTTATTTATGTTTTATCTCTCCCAAATCCATGTCTAGTTAAATTTAGGTAATCGATATGTAGTAATAATTCGAAAGGGGTTTGATAATAACCGGTTGAAAAACTTTCTTTTCAAAAGTAATTTATGGTCTGAGTGTTTAAAATTGATTTACTGAATAAACTTCGTCGCGAAAGCGAGAACTTATTTAAAAGTAGTTTTGCCACGAAAGTGGGAAATTAATTAAGATACGAACCAACAAGCAAAAGTTGCGGTAAGGTCAGATAGTAAACACTGGTCATTCATTTTAATAACAGCGAAAGCACTTTAAAATGAATTAGAACTTAGAGATTTCCAAAAAATAATTTTAACCCCGAATAGGATACAAAAGTGTACGTTTGGCCCTTAGAATTATGATTTGCGTCAATAACCATCGTGAGGCGAGAGTCTTCAAATCACCATTTTCTGCTTAAATAAACTTCGAAAAATTATTTCATACACCGGTAACTTGTCAAATCCCTGAAGAACACAATTACTGCATATCGATTCAATCAATTATAATCTAAGTAGCATTCTTAGTTCCCTTTTAGTGACAATCTTATTCCCTTAAACATATTCTACCTAGCTAAACATAGTAACTCCCGAGAACACTAGTTTGATTACGAGTCCCTGTGGGATCGATATCTATTATTACTACGCGATAGACTGTGCACTTGTAGTTAGGTTGTATTAGACATAGAAAATCGCGATCACTATCCTAAGCGGCTTATCTCATCCCTAGTCACCCTCCCTCAGCGACGAAGACGACTATCGGACTCCGTTGTCCCGGGAAATCATGGCCGCCCCCATTCCCCACGGGATGGAGAAGCCCACGACGTTATCGACGTACGACGGCACATCCGACCCAGATGATCACTTGGAAGACATCGAGGCCATGCTCGATTACCGAAATGTCCGAGGAGCTATCAAGTGCAGGTTATTCCCGACGACCCTAAGGAAGGGCGCCATGACGTGGTACAAAATTCTGGAGCCCGAATCGGTCACGTCGTGGAGAGTCCTGAAGGACCTGTTCTCAAAACACTTCACAGCGTCCCGACGCCATCCGAAGACGGAGGCCGTCCTCGGGGCGATAATCCAAGCCCCCGACGAACCTCTCCGAAAGTACATAGAAAGATTCACCCGGGAAGCGGTGCAGGTAACGACGTCAGACGAGATGAAGCGCTACCTAATGGAACAGGGTCTACGTCACGACTCCAAGTTCTATGAGGCCGTAGGCATAAACCGGCTAGCCTCCCTACAGGATTTCCTCGACAGAGCAGCGCATTATATCCGCTTTGAGGAAACCCAAGCAGCCAACTCCGCATGAGACACCGGAGACAGGGAGGCCCCCCGCGGACACCGAGATGACGGAGCCTCGAGCCATCGGCGGGGAGGTGACCGTCGTTGGGAAGATCGCCCTCGCGAACAACGCGGCCCTGCCGGCCGATTCACGGAATACACGGCCTTAGTCGCTTCCCACGAGCGCATACTGGCCGAATGCGCCAAAACCGAGTTTGTCCAGGGAGGTGTCCGTTTCCCCCGGCCGACTCCCCCCAAACCCAATGTTGACAAATCGAAATACTGCCGATTCTATAGGAGCCACGGGCACGTGATGGAAGACTGCATCCATCTCAAGGACGCGTTCGAAATCCTGATTAAAGACGGCCACCTAAAGAGATACACCCGGGGGGGTGAGACCCCGAGGCAAGAGGCCCCCGAGACCAAGAAAATTGACGAACTCCCCTCTCTTGACGGCGACAGCAGACTCCAGGTCGCGCTGTGTGTCAGCCGCCCAGAGGATTGGTTCGCGGATAGAGAGTTCAGCCTCCCCGAAGGCCCCGACCTACCCAGTGAGCCAGTCCGGCCAACCAGCCGGTGGGAATACTTCGCCAGAGCCATGGTCATCTCGGGTGGCGCCACAAGGAGCCTGTCCATAGGATCAGTGAAAAGAAAGTTCGACGAGCTCATCACAAGCAACCCCGGAAAAATGAGCACGCTCGAAATTTCGCGGTCGATCCAATCTGATCACATTCTACCTCGAGGAACTCCCCGAGGGATCCCCTAACTCCAACATTCCTCTGCTCATAAGAGCGCGGATGGCGAGCTTCGACGTCAGGCGCATCCTCGTCGACGGAGGCAGCTCGATGGACATCATGTACACCCACCTCTTCACGACCCTCCAACTAGACGAATCCAACCTTTCCCCCTACGTAGGCTCCGACCTCCAGGGGTTCAACGGGACGACGACGAGACCTTGGGGGTACATGGAGCTGAAGGTCACTTTCGGAGAAGAAGAAACGGCCAAGGAAATCAGCACCCATTTCTTAGTCATCGAGTGCCCATCCCTCTACAACTGCATCCTGGGCAGAACAACGATAGCAGATCTCACCGCGGTACTCTCCACCGTCCACTTGAAGATGAAGTACTACACGAAACGGGGGGCCGTGGTGACCCTTAACGGAGACATCGAGGCCGCCCGGAGGTGCTTCGAGGCCGCGCTGAAAGGGTTGAACACCATCGCTCCAACAACCAAGAAGGCGACCCCAATCGTAGCGCCGAAGAGCGAACCAAAGGATCTGGTCGGATCCGTGGACCTCGACAGCCGCTTCACCGAGGAGAGCGATCACGAAACAAGGATCAACGAAGCCAACGAGCAGCCCGCCCACCCGGCACGCCCCATCCCGAACGGCGAATTCGAGATCATCACCCTCGGGGAAGACAAGGGCAGAACCATGAATATCGGCGCCGGACTCCCAGACTTGGCGAAAAGACAGCTGCAAGCCTGCCTCCGCGAGAACGCTGACCTCTTCGCATGGAGCGCCGCAGAAATGCCCGGACTCGACCCCGAGGTCGCTTGCCACCAGCTGTCCATCAGCCCGACGGTGAAGGCCGTAGTTCAACGTAGGCGTAGACAGTCCCCCGAAAAGTCGGCAGCAGCCGAGAACGCTGTAAAAGACCTTCTAGAGGCAAATTTTATTTCGGAAGCCCGGTATTCAACCTGGCTATCCAATGTTGTACTCGTTAAAAAGAATAATGGAAAGTGGCGCATGTGTGTTGATTATATCGATCTCAACCGGGCATGTCCCAAGGACGCCTACCCCCTCCCCAACATCGACAAACTCGTCGACAACTCTGCGGGCTTCAAGCTTTTGTCCTTCATGGACGCATACTCGGGGTACAACCAAATCCCGATGGCTGAGCACGATAAACAGATCACGGCCTTCATGACGGCGTCGGGCAACTATTACTACAACGTAATGCCCTTCGGCCTAAAGAACGCCGACGCCACATACCAACGGATGATGAACAGTGTCTTCCGGGGTGAAATCCGCGACATGCTCGAAGTATACATGGACGACATGATCGTCAAATCCCGCACGGAAGTCGACCACACGGCCCACCTCAGGAAGGTCTTCGATACTGCCAGGACATGCCGAATGCGCTTCAACCCGGAGAAATGCACCTTCGATGTTCGCGCAGGAAAATTCCTCGGCTACTACCTGACCGAGCGCGGGATCGAGTCCAATCTGGACAAATGCCACACCTTTTCGGAAATCACCACACCCACCATGAAGAAGTCCATCCAATCCCTCAACGGCGTGCTCGCCTCACTTTCCCGGTTCATCGCCAAATCCGCCCAGCACGCCCTCCCCTTCTTCAAACTACTCAAGAAGGAGACCACTGTCGCTACGCGAAAAAATGACACAGAGTCGCCACCGGATTTTATTTATCCCAACGGAGGGAAAGGGAAATAGCGATAAAACCTTAGGGAAAAGAGCGTGGTCGTCGCAACCAAGTCTTAGGGTTCGGGAGTCGGTTATGCGAAGGGAAGGTGTTAGCACCCCTCGCATCCATCATACTCGATGAGAACCTTCTAGGTTATTTGGCGTGGATGGGTGTTTTATCTTAAAAGTTTGTTTGCTTAAGGAAAGGAGGGGTTGGTTGTTTTATTATAGTGCTCGCCAAGGATTGTGGCCCTTGTGCCTACGTATCCTCACTTAAAAGAAGTGAAGAATCAGAGCTCCGTAGTTCGGAGGCTTTATGAAATTGTTGTTTGTTGGTTGATTTTATACCTTAAAAAAGGGTTTTTTGGATTGACGCCCTAAGGCAAAAATAGTTTGATGAGTTGATGTTGTTTTTAGTTTTTTTGAAGAAAATGTGTTCTTGACTAGGATTATACAAAAGACTTTGGATAGAGATGAATGTCTCGAATAACCAAGTCGAGCGCCTTGTATTCGAAACATTCGGAATGAGTGTAGGAGGATTCCATTCTCATTCCTTCTCCACCACTTTAAAGTTCATGGTGCATAAATCCAATCATATATTTTATTGTGTTTTTTTTTGTATTTTTATGCGAAAAGAGAAACGCTTGACGTTGGATCAAGATTTATTGCTTGTAAAGATATTTGAAGTGATGCGATTTAGGTCGATGGCGGTGCACAAGGCATCCGACTTACATGGTCAAAAATGGCTCGATAAAATCGAGAGTTTACTTTTAAAAATAGTTTTTGGAAACAAAGGTCAACAAGGGCCATAACAATATTCACATACAAACATCATACAAACATAAGCCACACGGCTCAAAAAAATCGACACACACAAAAAAAACGGTTCGCCGTGCGAACTCTTTGAAAAAAGTTTTTTTTAAGGTAAAAACGGTAAAAAAAAAAATATATGGAGGAAACAGTGGTGTGACACGGGTGAAAAAAGTTGAAACAGTGATGCAACACGGTCGGCCGTGTTGTGTGATACGGCCCGTGTTGCAAGGCCTGGGGAAAAAACTTCATACAGTAGCGTGACACGGCCCGTGTTGCTGGTCCAGGTCGAAATCTCACATTTTTTTTATGTTTTCGTTTCGTTTTTGTGGTTCCTTGAGGATGGTTTCTTAGTCCCTTAGGGGATCTTACATGATATACAATTCAACAACACATAAAAGAGTGAATGAAATGAATATAAAAGCAAAGAATAAAAGGAGAAAGATTTGAAGAAATGGATACCAAGAGCTTTCTATCCTTCTTGCAAGTACTCCAATGACCTTTGTTGGATGTGCTCTCCCCTCTTCACTCTATGTTGTGAAGGTTTTTTCTCAATGATCCTCTTGTGTCTCTATCTCACTCTCTTTTTTTCTGTTTTTTTAAGGGTTTCTTGCTAACTATTTTCTGGTTTTTTGCTCTTACTCTTTGCTCTCTATGTGTAGTCTCTACTCTGCTTGCTTCTTGTGTTGTGTTCTGTTTTGATAGTAAGGAATACTATGTTTTCTATGCTTGCTTGCAGCCCATTTTCCACCTTTTCTGTCAACTTTTTTTGCTGTCCTAAAGCCACACACTTTGCACACCTTTTCATCACCAACTTTCCATTCTTGGCAATGCCTTTTTCTTCCTTTTGTGCAGCCCCACTTTTCCCTTCTATTTCTAGTATGACTTGCTGCATTTTTCTGCTATAGCATACTATACTACTATCCCTCTTTTTACCCATTAGTCTCTTGGATGGTATTGCTTTGTATCTTGCCATGTAGCCAATTGTTACCACTCTTTGACAGCATTTGCAAACTGATATTTAGCAAGTAAATATATCATTTGCATGCTATTTCCTTGACTTTGTGACATAAAAAATGATCTTGTAACATAGTACATGTTGTCCTCTTGATTTTGTGACATGTAGTAATTCTTCAACTCTTGCATGGGGCTGTTTTGCCTATGATTGAACATGCATAATCTTGGCCCATAAACATTCCAATGTTGATTTAATTCTTGCATATTTCTTGGATGTTTGTGAGCATAATGTAGCACATGAAAAAAATGGTGTAGTATGAAGAGTACCATATCATAGATTTGATTAAAGACTTGAATGAAGATTTAGAAATAGATTAATTTCTAAACATTATCTAGAGTTGGAATTTTTGTAACAAATGACATGATTGTAATGTCACAAAATTCCTCTTAGTATTATTTTTATCTCCATTCATGAATCTTGAATTTTGGATGATGGATTCCCTCATGTGCTTAAAAATGAAATCTTGAATTATGCATTGATGATCTTGATTCATGCCTTAATAATTTGCACTCCACTTATGCCATAAAAATAAACATGTATGAAGGAGCTTTGGATTTGGCCTAGCATTCATGTCTATTAATATTTATCTTGAATATCCTTGTATTTTGTCAAGTAACTTCCCCTTGCCAAAATTTTCATGAGTAGACTTTTTCCTTAGATCAAACCTTAGGTGATGAACCTTTTTTCATGTAGTCCGAAAATAGACAAGTTACAACCAAACGGCCTAGTTCGTACCTTGTGAACCCGCATGCTCGATACGCAATAGAATGATGTATGATATGCCGAATGTAGGGTATAAAAGGCTAACGGTGAAAATAAGGGTGTGACAACCACATTCGAATGAACAGAGGAATGCGAGCAAGCCCTCCGCCACCTCAAACGCGTCTTGTCCGAACCACCGGTGCTGACCCGTCCCATGATGGGCGAAACCCTATACCTATATCTGGCCGTGGCTAACGAAGCCGTCAGCGCCGTCCTCATCAGAGAAACCAAGGAGGGCCAAAAACCAATCTACTTCACGAGCAAAGCCCTCCACAGTCCCGAAGTTCGATACCAGCGGATCGAGAAAGTCGCCCTAACCCTCATCACCGCAGCGCGACGGCTCCGACACTACTTCCTCGCACACACTGTCGTGCTCCGCACCGACCAACCCATCCAAGTTAGAACTATCCGAGTTCAAGCCTTGGCCGACCCAACATGCTGAAATGGTCGTTAGAACTATCCGAGTTTGACATCGTCTACGAAGGCCGGAACACCATCAAAGCTCAAGCCTTGGCCTACTTCGTCGCCGAGATGACCTCTTCGCCCGACCCCACCACCGGGAGCCACATCTGGACCATTTTTGTAGACGACTCCTCCAACTCCACGGGAAGTGGAGCCGGCATCATCCTCGACAACGACGAGGGCACCCTCATTGAGGTCTCCCTCACGCTGGCCTTCCCGATGACTAATAACCAATCCGAGTACGAGGCGTTCCTGGCCGGACTTCGCCTGGCATCAGACCTTGGAGCCAGAGACATCTGAATCTACACAGATTCCCAACTAGTCGCTTCGCAAGTACGAGGAGAATATCAAGCGAAAAACAACAACCTCTCCGAGTACTTAGCACTTATCACCGAAAAACTGCAAAGTTTCGCCTCCGTGGAGATTCATCACGTCCCACGCGAGCAGAACACCCGCGCTGATATCCTCTCCAAGTTGGCGAGCACCAAAAAGAGAGGAGGCCACAAGTCGGTCATCCAAGAAGTCTTATCGCAACTGAGCACCAAAGCGACCACCGCCCCGCTCGACGTCAATGCCATCGGAGATACCGATTGCTGGATGACACCACTACACACCTACCTCAGCACCGGCCACCTACCAGCCGACTCTAAAGAGGCAAGCACAAGCAAGCGACGAGCCTGCTCGTACGTCCTCCTCGAAGGCAAACTATATCGCCGAGGCTTCGCAATCCCACTCCTCAAATGCATCGATAACTCCCAGAGCACAGCCGTCCTAGAAGAAATCCATGAGGGCATCAATGCACAGCACCTCGGAGGATGGTCCCTGGCGAGAAAGGCTCTACAGGCCCTCGATGCAAACGGACGCGAAGGAACACGTCAAACGATGTGACAAATGCCAAAGACACGGGGACATGCACCTCGCCACACTAACCGAACTCAAATCCCTCTCCTCCCCGTGGCCATTCGCCTGGTGGGGGTTGGACATCCTCAGGCCTTTCACCCTGGGATCCTATCAGAACAAGTACCTCATCATGGGCGTAGACTACTTCACCAAGTGGATCGAAACCGAAGCCCTGGCCAAAATCACGGCCCACAACATACTCTGATTCTATAAACGAAACATCCTCGCAAGATTCGGGATCCCGCTCGCCATCGTCACTGACAACGGCACACAGTTTACGGACAAAAACTTCTGCGACTTCGTCACCAAGCTCGAAACTAAACACCACTTCACCTTGGTCGAGCACCCTCAGACAAATGGCCAGGCAGAATCCACGAACAGGGTCATCCTCAGGGGACTCAAGCGACAACTCGGTGACGCAAAGCGAGCATGGGTCGAGGAGCTCCACAACGTCCTCTGGGCATACCGCACCACTCCCCACTCAACCATGGGGGAAACCCCATTCCGCCTCACGTACAGAACCGAAGCCGTGATACCGGTCGAGATACGCGAGCCATCCATACGAGCTGAAGCTCCTCTCGACAACGACGACGCCTTACGTGAAGAGCTCGACCTCGTCGAAGAGATTCGCTCAGGAGCAGCCCTCCGGGAAGCCTGGCTGAAACAGCAAGTCGCACTTCGCCATGATAACAAAGTCCTCAAACGCGACTTCCAAGTCGGTGACTTAGTCCTGCGCAGAAACCAGAAAGACTCACATGAGGGCAAACTGGCTGCGAATTGGGAAGGCCCCTACCGTGTCCGCGACAAGACGGAGCACGGGGCCTATTACCTCGAAAACCTGCACGGGGAACAACTAGCTCGACCATGGAACGCCACGAAACTTAAGCGGTACTACAGTTAAACACTATCCACGTCGACCCATCGTCACGACCACTGGGGGGCGACATGGTACCACTACACCTCCTCGCGTCTACTAACGACCAGAGAAAAGCAAGCCCTGCCTCTTGTGTGCGCGGGCAGAAGGCCTTGCTCAGCGGGAACACCTCGACCGAGATTCCCCACCGCCGTACCAAAACCGGTAGGAAGCCCAGCTCACGATGGGACGCCCACGCCACGGGGAGAACTACCCCCGAACCGGTCAGGCAACAACGCCGGCCAAACCGGCCAGTTCCCTTCACTGCCGGTAACAAGTTTTGTCGAGCTATTACCCCGAACAGACCCAATGGCATATTAACACATGCATATCAAACATATATAACTCAAGCATACAAACACGTGCAGAAATAAAACGAGCATAAACAACATGCAAAAACGAGGCGCACACTTAGACAATTTTCAAAATATATTAATCAAAAGCGGGCACCAGCCCAGTAGTCAACATTACATAAACAAGAGCGCGCAGGCCCGACAAAATAAACGAAATACAAAACATGGCACGCAGGCCGAAATACGCGGGCTCGCAGCCCCGGGACCAATCTAAACTCCCTCCTCTCCATCAGCTCCAACCTCCACGCCAGGGACGACGGTGCTAGCCTCCTCGGCGCTGGGGTCAACCACCCGGCCATCAACTATCTCATGAAAGGGGCCGATCCCGTCCTCGACGAAGGCGACCCTGGAGTTCACCACGCTGAGCCGAGCAACGGCGCTGTTGAAGCCCGCAACAAAACCATCCAGGCAGTCCCCTTCCAGCACGCGTATCCTGGCGAGCAGATCAGCCCTGGTGACCAGCAGTTGGTCATCGTCAGTCTCATCATCACCGGGAAAGAGATCGCCCTCGAGCTCCGCCACCCGAGCTTTCGACGCCCGCAGATCTTCCTCGGCAACCTTCAGCTTCTCCTCAACGCCACTGCATCTTTTGCGCTCGAGGTCAACTTCCCCCCGAACCTTCTCCAGCTCGCCGGTCAGCTGGGTCACTTTCCCTCGGCTTGCCTCCAAATCCTCGGTCGCCTTGTTCAGACGGGACTGCGCGAACGCGAGATCCCCTTGCAGCTTCGACAGTTCCACGGCCGAGCAGCTCTCTTCGCTCAGAACCATCGCCGTGGTGAAAGTCCGCATCAACGCAGCCAAATCTTCAGTCAGGACCTGCCTCCTCGTTGCACAGTCAGCGCCCAGGACCGCCTTCACCTCCCCCGCCGGAATGCTGGGCGACCTAGCCCCATAGAAGTAGCCGGGATGCTGGTGACAGGGAGCGATGGGGTAACCCTCCTCGAAAGACTCCGCCGACAAATCAACCATGGGCGTATCCTCCTGAACTCTCGCTTTCTTTGGAACCCCTTGGGAAGTAGGCGACTGGCTGCCGGTCGGGGACGCCGACGACCCCCTTCCATCTTGCTATGCAGAAGACTGCCCGGCCAACTGAGCCACCCGCGTCTTCGGAGGGGCAGCGGCCCTCGACATGCGCAGCTTCTTCACTCGCTCCTCGACAGAAGTCATGTTCCCTGCACAACAAAAGAAAACTAGTCAGTAAAAAGCTAAGGATATCAGGTCGAAAGGGAACGAGGCGGCCACCACCTAGATAACGCAGAGCGTCCTCCTCCGAGGCACACTCGAGCAAAGCCTTTGTGTTTATCAGCCTCGTTGTCTCCCGAATGTTTCCGTAACTGTCGAGGATATACTGGCCGTCAGGGGTGACCAGTTTCGACGGCGGCAAGTTTCGCACGAAAGAAACTATCTTCATATAGCTGGTCATATCCTCCTCGTCAAGCGTCCCCTCCCGCACGATGTAACCACCTGTTCCCCGAGAATAATGATCCAGGGACCACTCCACGTGCACCCGGGGCAGCATGACGGCCTCGCAACGACCATCCACTATCCTCTCCCCTTCCGAATATAACGAGCGGACCCCTTCATGCGTGATAGGGCTGACCACGAAAAAACGACTCTTGCAATCTCAGACGAAATCCATGTACGTCCTAAAAAGCCTGTCCGGATGCTTGAATGACACCCAACCATGCCGACCTCCCACCGACTGCCGCTGCAGATGGAAAATGCGAAAGAACAACGGCAGCGTGATGCCGACCTGGAGATATTGGCACACGAGCTCGAAGGCCCGAATAAAAGCCAGGGCATTGGGGTGCAGTTGTGACGGGGCCAGCCTCAGCCAGTCAGAGATACCCAGATGAAAGTCCGAAAAAGGCAACCTGAGCCTAGCCTCTTTGAAGTAAAACTCGTACATCGGAAAGCGCATTCGCCCGTATTTCGAGCAGATCCGATGACCTGGCCGGGGGCGATAGACTTGCCAGTTTTGAGGATCCCCCTCTTCCCGGTCCTCTACGGTGGTGTAAGCACCCGTCGGATCAGAAGCAAAGCAGGAGGGCATGGTGAGGGGCTCCTCGGCCACCCAGTCCGCGATCGGAAGGATACGCTCGTCAAAATAGGGAACTTCCGGCTCATTGTCCTCGACCATTGTGCCCAAGATGAGCGTAGTCATTAAACACCTAAAAAACAGAAGGTAACGGTGAATTCGATGACAGAGATCAAATTCACCCTTCCACCGCAAGTCAAGTGAAAGGGCGACGAGGACTCCCCGAGCATCGTCCCCGGTGGATCTGCCCTAACCTACCCCCTCCTCGGTTCCATGTGGCCCGAACAGCAGACCCACCTCGGAGGCATCCGTCAGAATAGACGTCGCTCCCCGGGGCGTTCATCGGAGTAAAAAAAACGCTCCTCAGGACATTCATCGGAGTAAAAAAGCACTCCCCGGGGTATTCATCGGAAAAAGCTACCCTCCCCGGGACATTCATCGGAAAAGACTTTCGTCCCCGGGGCACTCATTGGAAAAAGCGCTCCTCCCCGGGACATTCATAATAAAAACCCTAACAAACCCTCGAGAACGACGGAGATTTCGCCGCTCCTCGAGGCATTCAACCGGCCCCGGCCACGCTCAAGAGACAAACAAGAAAAGCAAGAGAAAAGGAAAGGGAAAACTTACTATGGTAAAATCAGCGACGGAGAACGCGGCGGCGGCAACGGTGGAGATATCGGACGGCGGCGGAACAGCAGGCTGGAAATTTGAGAATCAGAGGGCGAAAAGTGAGAAATGAGTAGGGGCCCGCTCATTTATACCCCTGCACGGGACTCGAAGCGTCGCTAGACACTTGAGTACCCTAGGGTAGCAGCCACTCAAAACGCGACATGTGGCGGAAGCAGACAGACACGTCTCTTCAGATCTCCCCATCAATACCCGCCTTCGAGCCCGACCGACCGGCGATAATAAACGCACGACTTCGCACGGGGGAGTCTTTCCCCGGAACGACATCATCAAGTCCTTACTCCCATCCTCGGAGCAACGACTTGGGGGGCTCCTGTTCTGGACTGGGCCCCGAGCTGAACTACGCTGGCCCAGCCCAATAATGTTCCACCAGGCCCTGCCCGGTCCGAGCTACCGAGTTGGGCACAAGATCCCCGACTTGCTAGAATGACCTCCCCGCGGGGGAGAACCGTCCCAACCACACCGGGCAAGTGAGTCGCCCGTGCAGCCAAGCATCGCCCTCCGCGGGCGGTATTCCCATACCATCAAGCCAGACCCCCGGGGAATCTCCTGGGCTCCCCCCGCGGGGAGGACAAATGTGCCATACGCACGTTCTCCACGTGCCCCCCTCCGCGGGGACACATCATCTCCCAACTGCCCACCTCCGAAAGAGCAGGTCAAACCCACTTTCCGGAGATCACGGGACAGTTGGACTAGGGCGAATACCACGTTCTGGTCTTCACTACGCCACGTAAGCCCTAGCAGTCATTAGGGTTGGGCCTGGGCATCCAGCCCACCTCAAATGACCGTTGGTCCAGCGTTGGGGTCTCTCTATAAATATCCTCTTTCACAAGAGGGTCAGGTAATTTCACTTCTTACCCATCTTCTGTACTTTACTCTCACTCTGCCCAACTCCTCACTTTGGCATCGGAGTGTTTTGCAGGTACACCCCCTTCTCCTCCTCATCACCGATGAACAGGTAGCAGCCCAACAGCGTGTGACCAGCCCGTGATCCCCTTCTGATCAGGTCAGATCAAATAATAATAACAAAATTTCATTTAAAATTTTAAATTAGATTAATAATCTATTTGACTTAGTTTATTTCAACCTTTTAGAGTTTTTAGTTAATTAAGTTGTTTAAAAACAAATAAATCATTTAGTCTTTTCAATTTAATTCAATTAATAAAAATAACTTTTAATTCAAGTTTATTTTCTAAAAATAAAAATCACAAATAAATAATTTTAAAATCAATTAGGATAACACTTTTATTAACTTAGTCATGATCCAATTATAATTTTTCGCAAATACTTCATAAAATCCTCAAAACGAACAAAAACAATTAATCTCTAACTACTTAAACTAAAAAAAAACAAATCTAACCACTCTAATATCTCATGCTTGTATGTCGATTCTGGATTCTCAATTATCCACCGCTTTATTTTACCGATTTTCCCCTCCGAAGGAAAGGTTACACAATTTGACCGCCGAGTCAATGCCTTTACCCTCACCCTTTACCCGTTTCTCCCAACCTTAAGGTTTTGAGTCGCCGTACTCATGCTTAGGCGTCCCGCCGTGGACATTCCAACCATTTTATCCTAGCCTTAGGATTAGGAGTCGCCGCACTCCATGTAAGTTTTCCGCCGTGGAATACTTACTACCTCACCCTTCCAATTTAACTTACAACGTAGAAATCGGAGTCGCCGCACTCCAAAATAAACGCTTCCCTATGAATGTTTATTTCCCCCAAGAACTTTGACCACAGTCAAGAAGTTCCTATCGCTCCCTTTCGAGGAGAACTACGATTACTCTAATTCCATCCTCTACCCAAGATACGTAGGCACAAGATGCGAGTCTTGGCGAGTATACTTAGGACTAACCCCTTAGGTCCTTCTTTTCACTCTTAACCTTTAGCATAACCTTAAACAGATAACATAACAATAACAAACATTTAAAACAAGAGGTTCCTGTAGAGTACTACAGAAGTTTAGGATGCTAATACCTTCCCTAAATTTAACCAACCCCCGAACTTTAGAACTCTCCCCGCGTTGTGTTTACAATGCAAAATAGGTTTCCCCCTTTCTTTAACCTTTCCTTCGGATAAATCAAAGACCGGTTGTAAATGAATTAAGATTCAAGTTAATCAATAGCTTGACATCAAAATTTCACCGTAACAGTGGGCATGTGGAGTCCATGGGGGAGACGTGTGAGCGCTCTCCGTGTGATATGATAAGTTGGGCCCTCATTGAGCCCTTCCCGACGAAGACATGGGTTGGGTTGTGCCTGACAGTGAGGAAGCCTATGGCCTAGTCCAGAACAGGAGCCCTCTAAGTCGTTGTTCCGAAGTAGAGGAGTCATGACTTAAGAGTCAGTTTAAGCGTCGAGGACCTGCCCGGAGGAGTGTCGTGTGTGTTCGAGACACTGAGCTCGGGGGATGAAGCGCGTGGGGAGGAGTAGGAGCTGCTCGACAGGACAGGAGCTCGCAGGGGGACTTGTCTGTCTGATGTAGTTATGGATCTTTCCCTGCTTCCCCTAAGGATGTGTTCCTGGCAGTGCAATGACGGGAAATGTGGTCGATGAAGTGACAGAACCAGAAGGGAACGGGCACGTCTAGCCTCGAGCAGGAAAGGGGTTTGAAAGGACATGTGTGGCGTCTTTCAGCGCCACGTGTCAAGAGTAATAAATGCCTAGGGTGGATACAAGTAGGGGTACTTGAGTGCCTAGTGATGGCTCGCTTCCCGTGCTAGGGTTATAAATAGGGGAGAAGTATATTTCATTTGCAAGCTCCCCTCCAATATACTCGGGATTTTTCTCCAAGTCTCTCAACGCTCTCTCTACTCCCCAAAGCACGTCCGTCGTCGTAGCCGTCGTCAACCTTCTCTCTCTCCATCCAGAATCTGCTTCCTTCAAGTAAGTCTATGGCCCCCTTTTTCCAGATTCTATAAATTTTCCTTTGGTTTATGCATTTTTTGGTGATTTCTTTGGGGAGCCCATGAAGTTTTCGGTGAATTCCATGATGTTTTCGAGGAACTCATGAAGTTTCTGGCGGAACTATGAAGTTTCCGATGAAGACGCCAGGAAGTTCATGAGGATTCTAGGAAACTTAATGAAGTTTTCGATGAAGGCCTCGGGGACCTACGATGAAGGTCTCGGGGAGCGCTGCTCCTCACGAATGTGTGAACATTGTGAGTAATTCTCTTGTTGAGGAGGCTCCCCGTGTTCAACTAGAGAAATCTTACGCACTAAGGAACCTTTCTGTCGAGAAGGGAGGCTTGTTGTCTCGCGTCGAGGAGAGTCTCCTTATGGACGAGCCTTTTCTCCGGGGAGGGAGGCTCGCTGGTATGCATCGAGCAGGGACCCCTCATGGATGAGCATTTTTTCGAAGAGGGAGGCTCTCTATTCTGTGTCGAGGAGAGTATCCTCGTAGATGAGTTTTCCTTGCTGGGTGTTATGGTCGGGGAAGTTTGTCAAGCGGCTTCTCGCCCCACTCTTCGCCCTTTCACTTGATTTACAGTGGAAGGGTGTATTTGATCTTAGATGTCGAATTCACTGTTTTCCTCTACTTTTCATGTAAAATGGCCGCAAGGATCGAGGGTTTCATTGTAATCGATGAGGAAGTCGAGTCTGATACCTTCTTCGAGCAAGTCGGGGACGAGCGAGCTCGCATGCCCGAAGATTTGGCCGGACAGGAACCCCTTAGCACCACGTCGCGCTTCGCCATCGACGACATGGACGCCTTTGCCACCTTCAAGGACCGCGGAGAGGGCTATTCCCCGAGTTGGATGGTTTACAGGCCTAAAGAGAAGCATCGCATTTGCTCGAGGTTCAAGGGTATGAGGTTCCCGATGTATGAGTTCGCATTTCAGGAAGCGGGGCTCCGTCTGCCCTTTAGTGACTTCCAGAAGGGAGTGTTCTAGTGGCTGTATCTGGCGCCTTCGCAGCTCCACCACAACGCGATTGCGTTTGTGCGAGCATTCGAACTCGTGTTTCAACACCTCTGCATTGGAGCCACGCTCCCCTTGTTCTTTCGTAATTTTCATCTACGACGGAAATCTTTCCAAGGTCGGCATATCTGGGTATCCCTAAAGCAATCGAGGAATTTGTTCCGAGCATACCAGGATTTTGTCCGTACCTTCAAGGATAGGTTCTTCATCGTAAAGCCTGTATCATATGTGGCCTTCAACTTCGTGTATGACCTTGTGGTCAAGGAGGAGGATGGGAAGCAGGTGAAGTCTTTAGATTTAAAGTTCCCTCTAGAGTGGGAGAAGGGCCACTTTAACAGAGGTACGGATAGCTAGATCATCAAGCCCGGCTCTCTGAACACCGAGGATCGATTATATTACGAGAAGATAGTCGAGTTCGTCTCTGGTTTCACTCCCTTTAAATATGTCAACAAGGATGAGAGTTTTATCCTTAACAAGCGTAGAGAGGTTCATCGTGAACCTAGATTGATCAACACCAAGGCCCTCCTCGAGTGCGGGTTCGATGAAGAAGCCTTGAGGTTCTTAGGTAGTGGATGTTTTCTTTGCTCGGGCGCCTGCTCGTTTTTCTTTTCTATAATGACTTGTTTCCCTTTTTTCTGTTGCAGGCCAGATGTCGAACATTCAGGAGCGTGTCATGAAACTTGTAGCGACCAAGGGTGCGAAGAAGACTGCCAAGGGCAGAGTCACTCAAGTCTAGTAAATGTTGAATCCTGATCAATAACCTGGTGGTTCCTCCTCCCCACAATGTAGCCAGTCTCCTCCTTGCAGGAAACTTCATCCAAAAGGCAGCACACCGACGACTTTGGACCTGTCGACCCTCCTGAGAGCATGACCGGGGAAAAGTTTGTGCTACCTCCTTGCTACCTTCATCGTGATTTCTTCTGCGGGAAAAACTCCCCGACCGTGGCTGACGTAGAGTCTAAAGCCATCATGGGGGTCAACAAGGCGGCCAGGAGGAAGGCTTTGTCAGAGGACATGGCCGCTGTGATGAGGATCTTCGAAATAGCCTTGGTCCTCAAAGACAAAACCAGCCCGAAGTCCGAGCTGAAAGTGCTACAGGCCGAGAATGCTACCCTTTAAATAAATTACAAGCCAATGTTTTTTTTCTCAAACTACAAACGGAGCCCGTATCATACAAGTTTACAACTATTACATGATTAAACCAAGCCCATATTACAATTTACAAAAGAATATAACAGGAGAATGGGCATGGGTTACCATTCAATGGGCTCATCAGCAAGGCCAGATACAACAACAAAATTTTCGATAAAAAAAAAGAAGATACAAAACTGAAAAGTGCAGCAACGTTGTTCCTCATATGACCCCTCGACACGTCTCCTCAAACAAACCATACCACCTGCAATACCACAGTACAAAATTGTCATCCCAAATGCTGTGACTAAAGGCACCACTCCAACAACTTGGTACGTTTTGTAGTAATGAATAAAATAAAGCTTCGTACAGTTACAAGTTGTGATGAAAATTCAGAGTGCCATCCACACAAAGTGGCCAAACCATCACAATAATACACAGTGAGAATTCTATGACAGCTGCAATTTATTGTCTGCACCATACAAATTGAAAAAAGTTTTCTCACAAAAAAAACCAATTCAAAATAACTTGGCACACAACAAGCATTAACAACGTACAGACCGTACATTGCTACCACAAAGGAATTACGTGCTGCCATTACTTGTATGAACCAAACACCTGACTCGAGAAAACTCCTTCTAAATGTCTAAAATGGAACTTTATCTGCTAAATTCCACACATCAGTGCATATCACCACTTCACATCAACAGAAGTTCCAAAATGGTGGGATCTTCACTAAGGCTCATGCGGCGCGGCATCACAAACAAAACACATCACCTATTCCCTCAAGTTGTAGCAGACCTGCATAAGAGCAACAACAAGCCATCACAAATAAATATCAGCTACCGCAACAAGACACTAACAAATAAAACTAGCATGGCTCACCTTCAATCCACAAACAATCTTTCACTGCAAAAGGTACGGTTACAGCAGGCCTGCACAAAAACAATACCAAGCCACCACAGAAAGTTGTATAGTGCCAAAAAAATTTGTACTACAAAAACACCAAAAGCAGTCCTTGTACTACAGTTGACAGCTCACAAATTTCATACAGCCATGATTCACATACAAAATTTGCAAAACAAAAACACCTCACAGCTGGTGAATACCAGGGGGCACAGCCATAAAACCTAGCTCCCACATTCTGTTCTGGAAGGAAAAAGGTCTCACCCCTCTCAAGTTTCCAAACGGGTTAGCTCCTCTTTTTTTGCTTATCCCCAACAGCAACTGTTTTTTTTCTTGAGTCCCCCCAATATTATAACTTGAGAGCTTTCAAATAAGACCAATACCTTCAGAAATAAGTGATGAATCAAAATTCATAACTTAAATCTCCATCTCCTTCAACATCAGAATCACAAACCTTTCTTCAACCTTTGTATCCTCAAATCCACAACCTATTCTCTTACCTCCTTCATAAAAAACAACATAACTAAATATACCAGACAATCTTTTCAACTCTTGATGCTGTCTTCATTCAACCTCCATCTGAACCTCTCTTCAAACCTAGCACAGACCCAATCTTCAACCCACTTCATCTCCTACCTTTTTACCAACAAACCTTCAAACTCTTCACTCACCATAAAAACATCTTCAATAAACTCTTTCTCTCTGCAAAAACAAGCCACGTTAATTTCCTTTAAACCCGTTCTCCTCACCATTTTCTATGAACAAACTCAGAAATAAATCATCAACCATAAACCTCTAATCTTCTTCTTTCTCTTCAACGTAACCTCCAACCTTTAATATTTTTTCAATAAAAATACCAAAACCCCAATCTCCTCATAAACCCATTTCACCCACAACCTTCGCATCTCCAACAAACAACCATCACCTGTTCCGCGAAATCCACAACCTATTCTCATACCTTCTTCGTCAACAACAACAGAACCACACAAAATATCCATCATCTTCAACCTTTTAACTTAAACTCTTCAAAACCCATTTTAACTCCTAACGTTAACCCAGGCGTAAACCCTCCATCCCGCAGAACTGCAACTCAACAAAACATCACCATTTTCCAATGTTCTTCGTAAATCCAAACACCAAGTCTATGAACCAGAAACTGAATTTAAAACTGAACCAAACTTTCACGAGCCATTTGGAGCTGTTGAGAAATGAGGTAGAGATGTTTGGGATTCGCGATTGAAAGTAGAGAGGAGCTTTGAGGAAGAAGGAGATAGCCCGGTGGGTTTTCTTTTTCCGCGGCCATGTTGTTTCGTTGGGGTGCTTTGATCTCACGCAGAAAACCATACGATGATGTTGGTTTTTGTTTTTCCTTTGTCATTTGGCTTACTGTTTGTTTTAAGGGATAAGTGTGGGTGATGGGTTGTTGATAAGGCCCATATGATCCCCAGGCTGTGATAATTCCTATACTTCTGCTGTTTTTTTTTCTTTTCTTCTTCATTTGTTTTGTGTTATTTTTTAATTTATGTTTTAGTTTTATTAATAACGTTTTGTAAGTTTATTTTATATATTTCATAGAGTTTTGTAAATATATATTAATTCTAGTTATTATATTCTTTTTTTATTATTTTTAACTTTAATATTAGAGTTTTTTTTAGAATATTTATTTTAGAGGCTAGATTTTTTTTTTTGTTTCTCATTTTGTCAAAGTGAAATTTTATTTCACTTTTTGGTCGATGACGAGACCTCTAAGTTATAGTTTGTCAAATTATTGACAAATAATAACAAACCCGAGACCAATTTTTTTTCAAACTTTCATTTTTGTTTTTTATCCATTTTTATCCATTTTTTTTCTTATTCTCTAGTCAATGATGACTTTAATAATTATTATCAGTCAAATTATTGATAGATGATAATTTAGTCGAGACTATTTCATTTCCGCTTCATTTCCATTATTATCGGTCAAAGAAGGAGGTTCTTGGAATCTAGCATTCTTTGGATCTTCGAGTGAATAGTTCTCGAGGCACGCTCTTGAGTTATTATTCATTTAATCTTTCGACTTTTTTTCAAAACATTTTTTCGATTAAAACTCCGAAAGAAGGAGATTCTTGGAATCTAGCATTCCTTGAATTTTCGAGTGAATAGTTCTCGAGGCACGCCTTTTGAGTTGTTATTCACTCAACCTTTCGACTTTTTCAAACTCAATCATTTTCCAACGTTCTCCTAAGTCGAATGCTCGTACGCATTCGCAACCCATATTTCGTACACGCATTCACAACTCCTCGTGGTTTTGATATTGGAAGCACCCTTAGGGACCAATATCATTTCTCACAATCTTAACCCTTGACACGTCGTCAAGTCGGTTCCATCTTCAATCAAAATCCTCGACACGTCGTCGAGCCATTTCAAAACAACTTCCTTTTTGCCTCACATTCCGTTTTCGACTCAATCTCTTTACGAATACGTTTTTTGAATTTACGAAAGAGGGATATTCTTAGAATCTAGCATTCTTTGAATGTTCGAACGAGTAACTCTCGAGACACGCTCTTGAGTTGTTATTAGTTCATTCTTTCGATTTCGAAACATCCAACTCTTTTCAATCCAATTTCCGAAAGAATTGAATTCTTGGGATCTCGCATTCCTTGAATTCTTGAATGACAAGCTCTTTAGGCACGCTCTTGGGTTGCTTGTCAGTCACTCTTTCGTCTCAAACTCAAACTTCAACCCTTTTCAAACCTCACCGTTTCGTGGTCGTTGCCACGAACTACGACTGTTCTGATTCTTCATTCTCGTCCAAATGTAAGATACGTAGGCACAAGATTGCGATGATCTTGGCGAGTTACCTTCTACCCATTTCTCCCATTTCCCCGTCTTTTTTTCGTGGTTGTTACCACGAACTACGAATGCTCTGATTCTTTATTCATTCTTGAATATAAGATACGTAGGCACAAGATTGCGATAATCTTAGTGAGCACAATCCCCTCCATCTTCCGCTTCCCTCCATCCTTTCCCGTAGTCGAACTACGACGCTCTGATTTCTCATTCTCGTTCGAATGAGCATACGTAGGTACAAGGGCCCCAATCCTTGGCGAGCACCCCATCTTCTAACCACCCATCTCCCCTTAGCGTCTTTAACCTTTTAACCTACCAATTCTACCTTTATAATCGAGAAGAAAACAACCAAACCTAGACAACACTCTCCACAAAATACCTTAAGAGGTTCCCGTTGAGTACAACGGACGTGAGGGGTGCTAATACCATCCCTTCACGTAACCGACTCCCGAACCCGGAACTTGGTTGCGACAGCCCTGTTCCTATCCTTTTCATTTTAAGAGGTTTTCTCGATATTTTCCTCTCCCGTTTATTCGGGGAAAATAAAGTTCGGTGGCGACTCTGTCGAACCGCATTTCCGCGCCTTTCGCGCGAGGGTCATATGTTCGAAATGATTTTTTGAGGTGCGACAGCTGGCGACTCTGCTGGGGACATTTTGCTCCATGCAAAGAGAGAGTCGAGCCTATCTTTTGGTTTGTGAGGAGTGTTTGTTTGCTTTCCTTTTCGTTTATGTATTTGTTCTCTTGTAGATTTTATTTGTGCTTGTTATCTTGGCCTGTTGGTTCTTGGGATGACATCATGAGTAAATCTCTACGCCCGAGCTTTGGTAAAAGCAGAGAGAACATATAGTTTAGAATTGGTAGTCGAGTAGTGTTAGTCTCCGAGAATATTACGAATTCTTTATTCATTCTTGAATATAAGATACGTAGGCACAAGATTGCGATAATCTTGGCGAGCACAATCCCCTCCATCTTCCGCTTCCGCCCATCCTTTCCCGTAGTCGAACTACGACGCTCTGATTTCTCATTCTCGTCTGAATGAGCATACGTAGGCACAAGGGCCCCAATCCTTGGCGAGCACCCCATCTTCTAACCACCCATCTCCCCTTAGCGTCTTTAACCTTTTAACCTACCAATTCTACCTTTATAATCGAGAAGAAAACAACCAAACCTAGACAACACTCTCCACAAAATACCTTAAGAGGTTCCCGTTGAGTACAACGGACGTGAGGGGTGCTAATACCTTCCCCTCACGTAACTGACTCCCGAATCCGGAACTTGGTTGCGACAGCCCTGTTCCTATCCTTTTCGTTTTAATAGGTTTTCTCGATATTTTCCTCTCCCATTTATTCGGGGAAAATAAAGTTCGGTGGAGACTCTGTCGAACCGCATTTCCGCGCCTTTCGCGCGAGGGTCGTATGTTCGAAATGAATTTTTGAGGTGCGACACTATATAGCCAATATTTTATTTCAATTTAATAAATTATTCTCTCTTAAATATCTATGTTTGCTTTTAGTTTCAACAGTTGGTATTAAAGATATGTTATTGGAGTCTGGTCCATAATGTGTGAGTGTAAGGAAATAGTGAGTGTGAGAGAAATTGTGTGTGTGTGTGCTCGCGTGTATGTGTGTGTGTGTGTGTGTGTGTGTGTGTGTGTGTGTGTGTGTGTGTGTGTGTGTATGTGTGTGTGTGTGTGTGTGTGCACACGTTTGTTAGGAAAGAAACTAAAATTCCCTAGTTTTATGGTCATTATGACCATTAAGCGATTTGATGAAAACTTTATTCGTTCAAAACAATATTGAAGTCTCATTGAATGCACAATGCAAATTGATTGAAGAACAAAAGCTAGAAGACTTAAAGCCAAAATTAACATTTTTCAAGTAATTTCTGATTATGTGTTTCAAGCAATCCTTAACAAGGACACATTGAAATGCATATGAGATTCAATGAAGCAGAATTCCAAAGTTCAAACAATGTGAAAAAGGCACAATTGCAACCTTTACACATGGACTTTTAGATTCTTCATATGAAAGAAATAAAAAATCATGAATTCATTTTTTTGTCCTACTCTAACCATTGTTAACAAAATGAAAGTTCGTGGTGAAAGTTTAAGTGAAACAACCATTAATAAAAAGATTTTGAGATCAATGGTATCAAAACTTGATCATGTGGTATGCTCAGTTGAAGAATCGAGCAACCTATGCATGATGACAATTGATAATTTGTAGAGCTATTTTCTTATTTATGAGCAAAGGATGAGAAGCCAAGAAGAATAATAGTAGATTCTAAAGATATCCCATGAATAAAAATCACGAAGAGGGATAAGTAAAGGTATACTTAGTGGTGGTTGAGGTAGAGGAAGGGGAAGACAACCCATCAACAAAGTTATCATTAAGTGTTTCAGATATCACAAGTTATAAAACTATCGATATGAGTGTCTAGATTGGGAATATCCTCAATAGATGTCCTATGGTGGTTGTGGGAAAAAAATATCCAAAAAAGGCATGGAGTGGTATGATGCCAATAATTGATTAGCTCATGCACATGTTTTAGACCAAAAAATAAGTTAGTTAGATGGAAAGAGCATGAAATGTATTTTTTTTTGGAGTAAGTGATGACTTAAGAGTCTAAAGAATATATGATCTGATTTTTAAGAAACTAATCATTAGCCAACATGTGGTTTTTAAAGAATATGAATGCTGGAATAGTCGATGAAGTAAAAAGAATGCAAATTGGATGTTTTATAGTGCAAAGATGATTTTGAAAATGACATTGAAGAAGGAGAAGATGGCAATGAAGATGAAGGCAATGTTTCTTATGCAAGAAATTCAAGTGAATCTAGTTCATCTTCAAGTGAATCGCATGAGAACGAATCACTAGTTATGAATAAAAGGAGGTCAAAAGAGCGTCATTTTGGATGGATGACTATGAAATCAAGTAACAGTTTGTCAGATGAAGATGGTATGAGTGTAACGATAACACTCGCTAAAGATAATCCGCTTACATTTGAATAAGTTATCAAGAACAAGAAGTGAAAGGACGCAATGATTCCATAAATTGAGTCAAAAGAAAAAAAAACAAGACTTGAGAGCTAATTGTTATTCCTAAAGCAATGAATCTTTTTAGAGTATGCAAAAGAATACATAGTGAATTATATTTAGGTTTTTGCTCTGGTGGCCAGACTTGACACCATTCAATTATACTTGCTTTGATAGCTCAAAACATTTGGAATCTTTTTCAGCTTGATGTAAATATTTCATTCTTTCACGATGAACTCAATGAAAAAGTAATTATTCAAAGCTGTGAGGATATGAGAATAAAGGTGAAAAAGGAAAAGACTATACAAGCTAATAAAGGTGTTGTATGATTTAGAGCGATCACTGAGAGCATGGTATAGCGAGATAGAGGCTTATTTTATTCAAGAAGGCTTTGAAAGGTGTTATGTGAACACACATTGTTCACAAAGTCGAAAAGTGGAGATAATTTTTTTAAATAGTAAGCTTTAATATTGATGATTTAATATATATTGGGAATAATAAAAGTATGTGTGATGAATTTAAGAATTGGATGAAGTTGTAATTTGACATGTTGTATTTGGAGATGACGAGATACTTTCTTGAGATTAAGGTACTGCAGAGTTCATGTGGAGTTATTTTTTGTCAAAGAAAGTATACTTATTATATTACTAGACAAATAGTTGTTAAAGGATGAAATTAGAATCAAATTTGATGAAACATTATTCAAACAAGTTGTTGGACATGCTTGACTGCTACACGACTGAATTGATGTATGAAGTGAGCTATCAGTAGATTCATGTCTCATCTAACTGAATCCCATTGCCTTATAACTAAAGGTACACTAATATATTTTAAGGGTGTCATTGAGTTTGGGATTTTCCATATAAAATGAAGGTTACATAAATCTTGTGGTCTATGTAGACATCGATTTTATTGGTGATCTGGATGACCACAAAAGTACCATGGGCTTTGTTTCCTTACTTAGTTTTGGAGATATCTCTTGGTCATAAGAAAACATTTTGTAGTGGAATTGTTTACTATAGAAGTTGATGAAACTTTATTCAAACATGTTATTGGATGTGTTTGACTGGTATACGGTCGGATTGATGTATGGAATGAGTCTTATCAATAGATTCATGTCTCGTCCAAGTGAATCCCATTACCTTACAACAAAAAAGAATAATAAAATATTTGAAAGGTGTTGAAATTTTCTGGCACATGGTACATAAAATTCTGGTATGCAGATCATAGATGTCCCAAGAGATGTCGAGACATTGATCTCTACTTAACTAAACAAGGCTAAAAACAAGAACATCCAAAAACTGCAAATACATAATAGTGTCATGACAGATGTTTCAACATCTGTTAAGACATGTATTTCAGAACTTAAGAGCAAACTGAATTTAACATAACAAAAAGATAAAGAACACCAAGATATGATGACCCAGTTCGGTGAACAACAACACATACATTTGGATGCTACCAAGCCAAGAATGAATCCACTATTAGTAGTATTAATTTAGATTTAAACTCTCCTGTTTACAACTCCTCGCTTAATCCCTACCCAGTACAATTCTATCTAGAAATCACCATCTAGATAAGAGAAACACATCTCAATTCCTAAATCACCTCAATGATATCTAACAGTCACAACCTCCAATGACTATATCAAACTGTTCAATTGAAAGATACCCCTCTCAATACAATATTCAGTCAAGACTCTTGACTAACAACCATGCATGGATTTGCTTAAAAGCTTCATCCAAGAAATATACAATTCATTACCTACTGGTTTCTGAATATGTAAAACTATGTCTACCACAATGTATCAACCGATACAAAGGGTGACTTACAACACAAGAAAGTACACGACTCTCAAAACCCTAAACCCTTATAATTACTTTATAAGAATTCGTTACAAGGTCTACTCTATTACAATTTATCTTTATGTCCTAGGTCTTGGTCTTCCTTTTATAGCCTTCAGCTGTTCATGGGCTTCGAAGTCTCTGTCCAATCTTTACTTGATCCACGTTCTGATTGCACTTTAAAACTTGGAACAGATTTGCAACAAATCTTCTGCATAAGATCAAAATGTCGAGTCCATAATGCTAGGACATCTTGTTTTACATGTTGTTCTTTAAAAATTTCTTCTTGTTGGAACATTTTATGCAACATCATGTTTTACCTTTAGTAAAACCCATGGAGCCTTCAATCTCCCCCTTTTGACAAATTTTGGCTAAAACTCCTTCTTTATAATAAACCTAGGAAGTAAGGAGGAGAAGAGTATAAAATCCTGAAGTCATTTCATCCATCCTGTATTGAGCCTCCTGGAAGCTTTCATTCTTCATGTACAACATGCATCACTTGTTGTACGATGAGTATCTTGAAACCTGGTGTACATGAGGAAGAAGATGCAAGCCAACCCCCCTCAAAACCAGTCCCAGTTTACCATCCTCCATTATCAAGATCAGGGTTTAGAGGAGCAGACCCCAATTCTGGATAACTTAGAACACAAGATACAATTGTGTTCCTAACTCAGATCTCAAGACACAAAAGGAAGACTCAGAAAAGAAACTGAGACACAGACAGGATGTTAAAACATCCCATCTAACATCCTTGTAAAACAACTGCAAGAACATACTTAGACCCCAACCAGAGATCAGTTATGTGTTGTAATGTGCAACACACAACTGGGATAGGCACACAACCTAGCTCCCCCTTTTTAGCCAAAAATTAACAAATATGCCCAACACAGGTTCAAACTCACATGGTACTTACCCAAACCTGAACAAAAGCCATTTAGACTCGACACAACAAAAAGAAATACAACCTATAATGAAAATGAAGCCAAGACCCCCTTTAAATGCCCAAGTAGTTTCTCTTGGAATTAATGTTCCATAGAAGTTACCGAAGAACAACTCAATGAGGATATAAATTTAGATAGATAATTTCATCATAAATGACTGTGCATCGCCCAAATCAGATTTGACTATTTCAACTTTAGGGAGAACCGTCCAAGGAATGCGCATGTACCAAGACACATGTTTTACACGCCTTATCTTAGACACACTATCCATTATCCAAGGAACACCGTCCAAATAAACCTTCTTGGAAATAACCACAAGTCCTAAACAATGTTCTGACATCTGGTCAGACTTTGCCTAGTCTATATCATGGCCTCTTATGCATAGTCAGAGATCCTTCCAGTAATCTCAGCATGCTCTTTTCAACCAGGGGCTGACTAAGATGTTAAGAGATTATATCCAACATCTCCAAACAAGGACTCCCATGAACCTTAACTCATTTTGCAGAGAAAAATTAATTTCTATCAGACAATATCCAAACTTATTTCTCAAGTTTCTTCTAAGAATTAAGAACATAGTTGAAATAAGTTTAACAAGTCAAGTTCACAATCAAAACTTACTTAGCTAAAGTATTAACACCCCAAGATGTTAAAACATTTAGTCTAACATCACAATCTCTCATGAATCATATGAACACCTTCATACTAAGATACAAAACATGAGCACAAATCTTGTACTATAACAGAAAAACTCTTGGGTTGAGAATAAAAACACCATTAATCATTCTCCCCTTGAACACATTTATACACTTTATAGATCTATCTTGAACATTATATTCATATACAACCTTGTTCTTGAGAGTAAATCCAAACAGTTCTAGAATGCTCACACTCCTGAAAGAGACATACACATTCTCTTATCTCATTAGTTAGCCAGGATGCCATCCACACGGGGAAGAAATCAATACCCTTCACCATAAAAAAGAAGAAAATATCCTCAACCAGCCTCCTTCTCTAGATTCAGTCTGATACACTCTCTTCTAGAAATACTTCTAGTAGAGCCAACCATCTACATACAGATAACCAAAATCCACAAAGTCTTGATCATACTTCACAATGAATATATAGTTCACTTCTAATCCAACTGGTGAGAACCAAAAGCTTTCCTTTCTGAAGAGTTCGTCAACTGAAATTATGTTTCAAACACTAGTTGAGACATCATCCTCAATCAAAGGGCACATCTGTTTAGGTACGAAAGTCACCATCCATAGGAATAAATCTTTGCATGGTAACCCAGAAACTTAACATGAAGATTCCAATAGAACAAAATGTCATACCCTAAATTTTGACCACAAGACTTCACATCATTGTGTCAATCATCCCCATAATATGGATGTATTTTCATACCTCACCAATCTTTTCAAAGATTGTTGAGTATTCACCTTAACCAAAAAAATTAGGGTTTTGAGCCCTCTCAGAACATTCAGGCAAAGGATCAACCAAGAATTGACATGATCTTCAAATTTTTAAGCCTTTCAAATATCCATGAAGGATCAAGAGATCCTCTCCATCAAGAATTTAGCACAAGATTGCATCATTCCAAGTTAATCAGACCTCAAGACCATCAGTATCACCAAATTAGGGTTTTGATCGACCAAGACTTCCAAAGAGAAATTTTCATTTGGGCATGAGCCAATACTTCAAAATATGTTTCAAGAAGCTCAAAAGAACCTCATGAGTCCATTAATAAGTTCAAAATAGCCTCAAGGGTTGCATCTATCAAAAAAAAGGAATTAGGGTTTTGACCTAATTCAATCCCTAAGTTGACTTTTGAAGTAAGGCATGATCCAAGACCTCAAGATATTCTTTAAGGACCTCAAATAAATCATATTTATCCATTCACAATATTGGATTGATTCAAAGTACTTGATTTTGTAAGCAATACAAGGATTCGAATTCATCTGGACCACAAACTAGGGTTTTTGAGAAAAAGTCAACCATATCTTTGACTCTTGACCAAGACATGATCTAAAACCTTGGGACATGATTCAAGACACTCAAAAACACCTTTGGAATCCATCCATTAGGTTCAGTTTAGCCCAAATACTTGATTTCATAAAGGATCACAAAGTTCAAGTTTCATCTAATGTAAAAAGTCAACTATGATCAAAACCAAGTTTGACTTTTGGGATTTTTTGGATAACATGGCCTCTTTAAGTCAATAAAAATTTTAAATTTTGATTTGGGTCATGATCAATCAAGAAAAGTGAGGTTACTTGCAAAAAGGGCAACCTTGTGAAACTTGAAATTTCACAAAGTTATGGAAGGAACTTGATTTTTACCCAACTTTGCAAGGCCATAATTTGTGATCCAAGCAACTATTTTCTCCCATCCAAATCTCAAATGATAGATCTTCTTACATACAAAAAAATTTCAAAGCAGAAGTACCCCTAAAAATGCCTAGATTTTGAGATATGAAACATTAAAGTTAGGGTTTCATGAGATTTTGAACTTTGACACTTGGAAATTTTTAGGCAGAGTCTGCCTCATGTTTTGCCCAACTTTGGAGGCATTTTTCATTATGATCCAAGATGAATCAAGACCAAATGTAAACATCAAAGTTGAAGTATGATATACAAGTTTTCCAAAGAGTACAAGAATATCCATTGATTCAACTTGAGCAAGAAGTTATGAACCTCAAAACACGCCTTAATGCAAACTATTTTTTGACAACATTTGGCACATAACTTGCATCCCTCGATTTTTAAGCCAATTTTGGACACTTGCATCATTGGATTTCTGTCTAATATCAACATAAATGATGAAGGAATCTGAACCATAACACAAGGAGTCAAGTATCTAGCCTAGCATGTGAAAATCCACCATGACATGAACCTTTAATTTCAACTTTGGCATTAAACATCAATATGATGCATTGAGGTGGCATGGATCAAGCACAAACCAGCCAAGAATCATTCCAAAGCCATGAGTTTTCAAACCTGCAAAATTGAATTAGAGTCAATGCCTAGCTATGATAGGAGGAGACTTTGACTACATGACAAAATCCATTGGATAATAGCATGCTCCCTCATCCATTCACTATTCCTCCCAAAACAAATTTGCTCTCCTACAAATAGAGCTCATTTCTGATCATTTGGGTCACACCAAAACAATACCAAAGGTTTTTTTCTCACTTCCCTCTCTTACTTCAAGTTTCAAGGTTCTAAGAGGCAAACTTGGAATTCTCAAAACCAGAGCCTAAACTACTCAAATAACCATCAAAACACATCATAAATCATCCATTGGAGGTGTCTAAACCTTCATCTTCATATCAAATCACCAAAATCAGAAAGTCAACTATCAAAACCTCATATTTTGACTTTTCTGCATTTTTCAAGCCATGTCTTGATCCAGTCACTTTCAAAACCAAACAACACCTCAAACACATTATAACATACATCCCTAAGTTGTCCCAACAAGTGTTCCTCAACTGTAACACCATTTGAAGGAGTTGCTATTTTGACCACTTTTGCAAGAAATGTGCGTTATCTTGCTCCAACTATTTTTCTTTGTTTCCAAGCATTCAAGAGGATCATTTGAGGTATGTTAAAGGTGTCCAAAGCATCAAGACACAGCTGTAACAACTATCTTGGAAGATCCAAGTTTGCTTCAAGAGGTAAGTTTCCTCAAAACTTGAACTTGTCAAAATATGTATTGTTTTGATGTACATTGATCATGAACATGTCATACATATCATATTTGTTGTGTTTGAACTGTTTTGTCATGCTATTATTGATTGTATAGAGTTGTAGCATAGAACTTGCAAAACATGACCTATTTTGAAACCACTATTGAGTTTTAAAATGTAGACATTTTTATAAAAATCTAAAACCATCATTGAATTCCTCATGAAGTTCTAGGCAAGTTTCATTTTTATTTCACTTAATTTCATTATGAAATGAGGAAGTTACACTAGATTTTGCAAATGGTTGCAAACCTGATTTTCTTGGGCAAGCCAGCCATGGGCGCCCTTTGTCTGCCCAGGCCTACGCCACTTCTAGGCATATCATTTAATGGGTGTGGTTTGATACACAAATGTATCACCATCCCAGTGGTTGTAGTGTGTGTTTTCAAGTGTGTTTGTGTGCTAGGGCGTGGGTTCAACACCCCCACCCATGCCATTTTTTATCCTTCTCACTTTTTCTTTTCTTTTTTTTTTTCTGCATATTTTCACTATTTTTGATATTTTTCTATTTTTTTCAATAACTATTTTTATAAATCAATTTTAATTATTTCAAAAATAAATTTTTCCACAAATATCAGTCACATATTTAAATATTTTATTCACCCAAAAAATCACAAAAATATTTTTTATTTGATATATTTTTAATATATTAAAAATATTATTTTTAAATTGTTTTATTATTTTAAAATAATTTCTTTTTTTTTTTTACATTTTTAAATCAAATGATTTTAAATATTCATGTGGATAAAATACTTTTTCATAAACCTTAATCCTTGTTTTTAACATGATTTATGATTTTATTTGATAAATTATACATACTTTATTTGATTTTTCTTTGAAAAATATCCTAAGATATGAAATTAAGGTTTTGTTTGGATTCAATCTTTCAAACTTCATTTCAACACATCTGAGCCTCTATTAGAGTGTATGATCTAACCCTCTTTGCAAATAAATCAATCTTTAGACCTCAGCTATAGTATAAGTCTCACTTCACTTTTCAAAATCACGATGATCATTGTTTTCAAATTCATCTGGGCCTTTGATAAGAGTGTAAGTCCCATCTCTCTGTACATAAACTTTGTTTCCAAAACTCATGGGCCTCTGGTAGAGTGTAAGACCCAACATCTTTTGTAAATAGAAAACCTTTTAGCCTCATTCATCCTGGGCTTTGTACATGATACAAATAAAAACCATGGGCCTCTATCTAGAGTGTATGACCCAACACCTTTGTTTACTTAAAGATTAAGTCATCTTCAAAGTCAAAACTTTCTTCAATTTCTCAAAACCCTAACTCAGTCTTGAAGAAAGCATCTAATCAATCACACTACACTTGGGCCTTTATCCAAAGTATAAGACCCACCACCTCTTTCAATTCAATTCATACTGGTTTATATGCTTGTTCATATCTCTGTATATATGCTTATACATATCTTATTAAGTTTCTCTTAGCATTTGAATCATTCTTAGTTTAGACTAGTTTAACCATAGGATCTTTGTCAATCAGTATAACTTAGTTCAAACAACTAGTTCCCCCTGTATAAAGGAATTCTTCTTCCCAATATAGTCAACCTCCTCTTGGGCTTTGTTAAATTTATTCAACCTTGAAAAAATTCAATGAAGAGAGTATTATTTCTCGGTGAAACCTCTTCTTTAACCCCTTTAATCTTGGAGCAATTCAACAAAGAAAGGATTATTTCTCAGTGAAACCTTTCTTGAACTATTCTTAAGACTTGGACAATCTAAATTTCCTAGCCTCCTCTTGGGCTTCATAGAAGGACCCCCAGGCTTCCTAAAAGCACAAGATAGACCCTAGTCACCTTTATCCCTACACTAATCCCCAAGAGAGTCAAAACCTCTAAGACATTTAAACTCATCCTTTGAGTCTTCTCTGATCCTCAACAAGGCTTGACTTCCACCTCAAAACCCCCAGCAAGGGTCAAGTTACAATCAACAAATCCCCAAAATAATCAAAGCCTTTATGGCGGTTCAATAAATCCAACTCTCCTCTAATCTCCAGCAGGAGTCAATTTCTCTTTTAATTCCTCAGAGCAGTTGAAACCTGCTCTTGGATTTAAGTTTCCTCAACAAGAGTCAATCTCCACTTAAATTCCTTTAGCCTCCTCTTAGGCTTCATATAAGGATTTTCCTCAGTCAGCCTCAATCTTGGGCTTTGTACAAGACATATATAATGCTCCTCCAGTTGAGTCAGTTTTCAATCCTTTTTAGCTTCAACCTTGGTCTTTGATCAAGGCATAAAATTCAACATCCCCACAAATGAGACTCTGAGTTCTCTTTCTAGGAGGATATTTCCTCTATACGTCACATTTCAAGACAAGCAATTAAATATTTTTCTAGATAATTGATGTAAGTGGCACACTTGTTGATTCAAAATCCAAGTTGGAGTCCCTCTTTTATCATGGACAAAGTTCTCTTTCATCTAAGTGATGTAAGTGGAAAGCCTCTGGAACACATCCAACCCAATGTCCCTCTCTTAGCATGAAAATATTCATAAAGGAAAAAGTGGCATTTCTCTACACTGAGTTAAAGTTTCTTCCTTCATGACACTTCAACTCTCTTATAAAGGAAGATGTGGCATTGTTGGATTCCACACATCCCAGTTAAAGTAACTTCCCTTATAATTAATCCCTTAATAATTGTAGTGAATAGATGAGATATATCTCTTTAGAGATGACAAATTCTCTCTCACAAACTCTTTAAGCTTCAATCTTGGGCTTTGAACAAGACACAAAAACTCTTTTAGCTTCAATCTTGGGCTTTGAACAAGACAAAAAAAACTTTTTTTAGCTTCAATATTGGACTTTGAACAAGACACAAATACTCTTTTAGCTTCAATCTTGGGCTTTGAAAAAGACATAAATAATTTTTTAGCTTTAATCTTGGGCTTTGAACAAGACACAAATACTCTTTTAGCTTTAACCTTGGGCTTTGAACAAGACACCAAACATTTTTCCTCCCATAGAATAGGAGGAACTACGAACGCTCTGATTTCTCAATTTTTCATTTTTTTTAGAATACGTAGGTGTTGCAGTGAGAATCGTGATACCAAGCTATTGATTAACTTGAATCTTAAATTCTTAAATTCACAACCGGTCTTTAATTTATCCAAATGAAAGGTCTAAAGAAAGAAAGAACCTTTTGCGCGATGTAACAACAACGCTAAGAGATTCGGGGATCGGGGTTGGTTATGCCTAGGGTAGGTATTTCACATCCTAAACATATGTAGTACTCTACAGGAACCTTTTGTTTGTTTGCATGCTAAGTTGGTAAATGTTTGCTAAGGTTTGGGATTGGGTAAAAGGTGAAGGTTAAAACCTAAAGATAGTTTCTAAGTTTGCTCGCAAAGACATCGCGTCCTCTGCCTACGTATCCTAACTAGGATAGAATTAGAGTAATCGTAGTTCACCTTACTAGGGTTGAAGAACACTTGATTATGATTAAGGTTCAAAGGGGAACAAACATTACAATGCTTGTGTAGAGTTTAGCAAAACTCTCTAAATCTATGTTGTAACACTCAAGAGGGGAGTAAGTAATCATTACTATGATTCTTACATAGAGTTTACAAACTCTATCCTAAGTTCTGGTTGAAAGAGCACTCCTAGTAAAGGTAGGTCTTTTAGACTTAGAGCAAAGTCTAATGGCTTATACTAGGGTTCAAGATGACTTCACAAAGTCAAGGGAGCGGGTAATGAACTATCTATGACACAAGGGTCAATGGAGAGACTTTTCCTTTGGAAGGAGAGGGAGAGGCAACTTGGATGAGAACTAAAAAGTTTCATCACTTGGGGAAGAAATACTTAACAAAGCAATAAACAAATAAACATGAAGAAAATAAAGGATATGGTTACAACCAAGCAAGCATGCATATTACAATAGGCAAGGATTAGATTGATACAAATGGTTACAACCGAGAATCATATATCTTAACAAAGATGAAGGTAACAACCCAAAGGGTACATATTAACAAATACGGAAGCAACAAACATACAAATAAGTCACAACTTAAAATGATCATGTTATAAATTCAAATGTAACAACATTTAGGCATTGATGACAATCATATACGCAAGGAATAATCACAACGGTCCAATTCAAGACCTAGGAAGAGCACAACAAATTTATGGTAACCACCAACAAGAAATGAAGTCTCAACATGTTAACAAACACAAAGAAATCAAATATCAATAAATCTCACAAGAAAAGTCAAGCATGGTATAAGGGAAATTTATCAAGACGTAAGGTAACGACCTAAAAACGAATCAACTTACAAGTAGGAAAAAAGCATTGTAAATACAAACAATTTTGAGATTTATTCCATTAAATGAAAATAGACATTACAATGAGCAATTTGCAAGAAGAACGGATTAAAAATGATAAAGCATGCAAAAGTTATGACATTTTGATTTTTTATGGAAATAAAGATTAAAGAAACAAGTAAATAAAAGGAGGTGGCATGGGAAGGGATTAAACCCACGCCCTTTGTGTTCACAAACACAAAAAAAATCAACAGGCCACAGCGCGCGCATGAGAGGAATGGAAAGAAAGAAGAAAATGATAAAACAAGGCAATTGAAAATAAAATGACCAAAAGAGTTGATCACCAAGGATCGAACTCAGGTCAGGCATGGAAAATGGTATAAGGCGCGCAAGTGTCTACCACTGGGGTGGCTATACATCCAAGTATTAAGCCACTCCCATAAATAGATAAACCTAAGTATGATGAAAAATCTGGGCCAAAAACAAACCAACCAAACCAAATGCGTGAAGGATTCAAACTTTGTCAAAACTTAATCTTTTTCCATGAAATTTTAGTCAAACTTGATTGATTTTTAATGAGGATCAAGATGGTGATAACCAAATTTTGAAATAACAATCACACATTAAAACACGATAGCACATAAATATTGGCATTTTGAGATGCATTTAGGAAATCCAAACCAGTTCTGAGTACACACACATCCAATAGACATTGCACACAAGTCATACACATGATAACAGATGAATTACATACTTAGGGCCCAGCCACAAATCATCACAATAAAAAATGGCTCATAGATTGCAAGCATAGCATGAAAAAGGAAGCAAGTTGTTAAGGTGCAAATGGAAATGTTCAGTTCATACATATACATGGCTTACCAATTCTAAACATGTCAATGATGGTCTCAATGCTTACAAACCAAACACAAATGTCTCAGGTAGAGGAAAGAAGTATAATGTAGAGATGACAGCATATTGGTTAAAGAAAGAACTTGGTGAAAAATAGTGAACTTGCTTTCAAACAACAATGATAAATGACCTCAAACCAAAAAAACAAGTTGTTTAAAACCTAAACAAATAACAGTTACAAACATGTACATATGTGGCTAGTCCCCATTGTGATTGAGAGGGGATCAAGGATAGATGAAGACAGCAGGCAAGCAGCAGGCCAGGGCCAAAGTGGCCCTGCTGTCCAGAAATCAACCAAACACAGATGGAAATTAAACTTGATCATAATAGAACAGTTGAAGTCATGTAATCTCAAACTAAACTGATTAAAATTCCATGAGAAACAAGATGATAACAATCACAATGCCAAGATCAAACACAAAACACAAATGTCATGCCATGCCAAGTGAAATTTGAAAAAAAAAAAGCAAGTTGGAAGCTAAATCATGGAATAAGCACAATCAGGTTGAACAGGCCTCACACACAAACTCAAATCATGATATTAAGTGTTTCTACACTTCAAGATTTACCGCAAACCCAACAGAAAAGAAAGTCATATACCAGCTGCTCATTAACACATAAAGATGCATAATTTGAAGGCAATGACATGATTGGAACATGTTAGACTAGACAAACATCATATACAATAATCAAACATGTCTATGAATGATGTTACAACTTAAGAATGACCAAAAAATGCACACAACACAAACTGGTTCACAAACTACAAAGGTAGCATACATGGTAAGTAGGGTTGTCAAGCAGAAAAGGCACAAATTGGCAAAGCAATCATGAATGGAGCCTGGTTCATACACATACAAATCCTAAAAATACTATCTAGAGGTACTATGCTCATGGAATAATTCAAAACAACACAAATAGCAAAGTGAAGTGTGTGTTGCAGCTGTGGCTTTTCAAAATAGTTTTGGCAGCAAAATGATGAGGGTATAAGCTAGTGAATGGTCTCATGTTATAAGAATAGCACATACACATCATAAACATGGAAATAAATGAGTTCAAACTCAAACAACAGTCATATTACAAACATGACAAGATTTGGTATGGTGATGGCATATTTTGGCTTGAAAATGCAGTTTGAGAATGAAATGAGAAAACAAGTGGAAACAGATCATACAAGCATTATACACACCTCACAAACATAAGAATGAATGAGTTCAAACATAGAATTCAAGCACATTTCCAACAGAACAGAATATGATGTATTGATGCTTATGTAAAGAGCTATTGTAAAACAAATTGGTGGTACAGCAGGGCATTTGTCAAGTAATGAGATTCATGCGATAACAATGACACACACACACACACCACCAATATGCTAATAGATGAGATCATGCTCAAGAATCAGTTTAAAACAACACCAAGCAGAATATGGCATGTTGGATGGAAGCAAAACATGGAAATGCAAAACTGTCACAATTCAAAAGCAAGTAGGATCTGTCATGGCAGTTGAGACAATTAGGCATCACACACAAACTTGAAATAGGTAGAATAATGATTCTAGGTTGATGGACCAGACAAAAACCAGTTGAAACAGAAAATGGCAAGTTGTTGGTATCATGGAGTTTTGAAAATGCAAGTGGAGAGTGAAAAGTTGTTTTGAAAAAGCAAGGCCAGTTTGAACATACAAATACCACACACAACCTCTAAACATGCTAGCAAGTGATTCTACAACTTAAAATCAAACACAAACTGCTCCAAATAAAAACTGGTATGCTGTTGCAAACATTGACAGCAAGACAAACAAAACCTCACAGCAGGCCCTATAGCTAAGTCTCATGCTCTCCACAAATTCAACAAGTTTCAAATGATACAAACATGACCAAACCATAACAAATCAGCAGTTCAAACATATGAGGTACAACATTGTAGGCACATAACATTCAACACAAAGACTCATGACCATGGTATAGCAAAATGTATCAAATATCACAACAAGCCAACCTAGATTCAAACATGACCTAGGGGGAGGGGAAACTCGTGAAACAACTAACAAGTTATCCAAATATCACCAATAAATAAGGGCTGACAGATCTAAGGCAAGCACATCAATATTTCATGTTTGGATCCCCTAAAGCTAATCTTGGATAAAATCTTCAAAACAAGTTGTACACAACATCAAAGTTCATTATTGGTAACATATCATCAACACATCATACATGAATAAAATACTTTAACAAAAGCAATATCATAGCCACAAAACATGAGTTCTTGACAAATAACCAACTTGGGACAGCATGATTATGGTTTTCACAACAAGAACCTCAAAATTGCAAAACATGACAATGTATAAATAATGAGGAGGTTGAGCATTACATACCTCTTGTAGAATTTCTTGAACAAGCTAAAAAGCTAAGAAACCCAGAGATCTTCTTCTTTGGCAAAGATTTGGAGCTTTCTTCCTCTTAAAGCAATAAATTATCTTTCAAGACAGTTTGAGTTATGAACTTTCCAACTAGTTTTTGAGACTTTGGACAGTTAAAATATGATATATATATATATATATATATATATATATATATATATATATATATATATATATATATATATATATATATATATATATATATATATATATATATATATATATATATATATATATATATATATATATATATATATATATATATATATATATATATATATATATATATATATATATATATATATATATATATATATATATATATATATATATATATATATATATATATATATATATATATATATATATATATATATATATATATATATATATATATATATATATATATATATATATATATATATATATATATATATATATATATATATATATATATATGAGGTGTTGGGAGTGTTGAGGTGGTAGGAAAGGCCTTAAGTAAAGACTTGGCTTCCAAAGTGCATGAAAGTCAACATATGAAAGGTATGAAGGTTGACTTTTAGATTGATGAGTTTTTTTGATGAAAGTAATGGTGGGAACAACTTCAAATGGCCATTTTAAGGGTGTATAGATGGTCTTTGAAGTGTTTTAATGTTTGGAAAAGGAAATAGCATGAAAAGTGGAAAATGGTGTTTTTGTGATTTTTTGAACTCAAGCAATTTCAAGCAAGGATGAGAATGAGAGAGCTATGAGTTTCTTGTGTGTTCTTAATAGCTCTGGTGTGGTTTGTAGCATAGAGAGAGGTCTCTATTTATAGGTAAAATGAAGGTGAGGGCAGCCTTGGCTTTTCCATATTTTGGAGGGAGATTGTGAAGTTTTGAATGAATATTGCCAAGATCTTGTGGCAACTCTACACATCAGTTCCTTGGCTCAAGGAAGGCCAGAAAATCAAGTGGAATGATGCATGAAGTGACTGCATAGAGCTTAGAGTGATGAGTCTTGCAACTGCTACAATTTTTTGGAGAAAAGTTTCTCTTTCATGGCCTTTTAAATGGTTATTTTAATGGCCACTTGCTCCAAGTTGCAAAGGCTTACCAATTCTTCACTTCTTCTGGTTTTTGCATCATCTAGGCTTCACTTTATCAGAACACAACATGATCCAATGGCTGAGGGTAGCCCAAGTTGATGAATTTTGAATTTTGGAAAGTGTTGAAGTGGTGACTTCAAGTGTGGCAGCCCCAACTTCCATGACCCATAACTTTTTTCTCACAAATGATATTTAGGAGTTATACTACAATTTAGAAAGCCCTCAAGTATCTCTAAAACTTTCATGTTTTTGAGATTTTCAAATTCTAGATGGAACTAGGTTGAAAAACCCCTCCAAGTTGCTGAAAAACCTACTAAAAAGGCCAAATAACTTAGAATTTTTCTAAGTTATTTCCCTTCTTGAAATAAATTTTGTCATAACTCCAAATCTATGCATTTTTTTATCATGGACCAATTTGGGACTTTTGTAGGACTTGTCAAGAGCTTTCATATGAGCTTTGAACCACTTCATTTGGATGCGTGGTTGAGGAGTTATGGTCTTGCCCCTTTCAAAATCCTAATTCCCGACTTTTGCAATTACTTCCTAACCCTTGATCCAATGGTCATGAAATTTTATGGGAAGGTGTAATATGACATAAGGAACATTTTTGATTCACATCTTGAAGTCAAATTCCTTATTGTTGAAGAGTTGACTTTTCGGTCAACCGTACGATCAATCAGTGACTACTAAGTCGACTGTTGATGATCCGGATATTCTGAGGCCTTGAAACTCTTTGGATAGACTTTAATAAGCTATAGGAAATTAATGGACCATGATCCCATCATTGAAAAACTTTTTAAAACAAAATTCAAACTACGGTTGACTTTTCTTGATCGAAAACCCTAATCGGGTATCCTGAACTGCACTGTTCTCAATTCCCGGATGACAACCTCAAATTGGATTCATACTTGACCCAATGTAATATCCTTAATCTTGTTTATAGTTGAATCAATCCAAAACATTGATTGATCAAACCATCAAAGCCTGGATTTTTGACGGTACGGACCCCTGATTCATCTGTATCTTGACAAAGATAAACTTGAAGTTGGTTAGGGTTAGTTAATCAAATGAATATGATCCTAAAATGATGATGAGGATCTAAGGGGTCAAAATTTGGGGTGCAATAGTAGGCATAAGATTGCAAAATCTCAGCGAGTGCATTAATAAAAAACATTAGGTCCAGATACCTGTCCAAAAACAATAGAAAATCCTAAAACAACAAAAACATTTCCCCAACCTTCCCAAAGGAGTAACTTTCCCCACCTGGCAACAAATAGACTCAAGAAAGAAATTCTAACAACAAAAATTAAATGCAATCAAGGTTTCTATAGATCACTATAGATACTCAGAGTGTTAATAGCTTCTCTTAGTATAACCAACCCCCGATTTTAGATCTCTTCGCATTTGTAGGGAAAACACTTGCGCACAGGGTTAGCTTAAGATATCTTTCCCTTTATTTTAAGCTTCATAGGATGAATATATAAAGCATAAAGTAGCACCAGAAGCGGTAGTGTTCGCACCACAAAAACCGACGCTACACACAGTTGCAGCAGTTCATGAAACACCATCTAAGGAATAATACCACAGAGATAAATAAACTCTTACAAGCCTCGTGAAGCTTCAACCCAGAAGTACAATATGTTCAGACATCCTATATGACATTACAAAGTCAGCACCCATCCTTAAGCATCCAAAGAGGAGAATCCCTCTGACAGATACCAGTAAGACTAATAGTAACCATGAAGGTATAGATTGAGCAACATACCAAAAATAGACTTCTCTGCGAGATATGCTTCTCCTCCGCCCCTTTAATATTCTATCCTCCATTTTTCACAGTACACCACAAGCTAAAGTATATTAGCACTATCAAGCAACAGGCTTGAGCAGGTAGTTCCTTAGAGCACACTCAAAAGACACTTTCCTTCAGAAGTGACAAATCAGATCACGTGGGAGCACCAGAACTAGAGCTTCTAGTACTAACACCCCCTTACCCCAGACAGAACTCTAAAACACTCATATCGAGCATCGTAGATGAGACTCCAAGAAGATATGAAAACACCAAGCAATCAGCAAATCCCTTGAGCTTATAGTTATTGCATGATTCAAAACGGATGAGATAGACTTAAGAAGCAACCATATAGTTGGAGAGCATCCACTCCAAAACCAAACCTAATAGAGGAGGTAGTCATAGGATAGACGAATATCTACGAGATCACCCAAGATAGCCAAAAAAGTATCAAGATGTCAGGTTGATGTCCTAGACATGTTTCCTTGACCTCCATATACACAGAATCTGGAAGAGATGTCTTCACACCCCTTCAACATAAAACATGCCAAAATCTTCTTCAAAGTATAACCAGGCCCCTATCTCCAGATCAGAAATAAACTGACCTAAAGAAAACTCATCAAAGCTAATGGTGTCTTGATCTTCATCTTCACCAGCATACATATACAAGACAAAACTCTTGGATAAAGGCTTCCTAGATTACAGACCAAAAGACTCTTCATGACCAATCTAAAGAAGATTCCCAACACTATTGATAAACACACATTCTTTTATCCTTAAAAACATATGCTACATCTCTTCTTTGTCCGAGAAGTTCACCCTTTAGATTAACAAGATTCTGCGCACACTCTTCAGAAGTGATGTTTCAACATCTGGTTGAACATCGGGTCTTTTTCCCATGAACAAGCCATTGGATATTGAGTTCTTTCCATGTCTAAAGTCTCACCTTTAGGAGGGACACTTTTGACATCACCAATTAAAAAGAATAATCAATCAGATACTTGCTAAGGCCACAAATAGCAATTGATTTTAAATCCCCAATTTTGTATGCTTCAGTTACAAAATGTCATAAGACACTACTCCTTACTCAATCAACAACCTGGAAAGAAATCTTCAAGGCATAAATCTTCCATAGAAGACCATTCTCTCTTCTGAACACATTCAGCAGTGCCTTTATGAGTGGACTTGAGAGAGGACTCGAGTATCTTGGGTTACCTAAAACATGACATAGAGAGTTTACCAAATCCATAGATCATGAATTTGATATACAAGATCTTAACTCAACCTTTTTCCTCCTATTACTCTTCATGGTACCTAGTTGACCCCGTCTCTCGAGTAATATATAATGATTCTTCAGAGGAAGACATCACAATTCTTGCTTCAGCACCATCTTCAACAAGCCATGATAGATGTCAGAACATTTTATAAGACATCATGCTTAACACAAACAACATTATCAGCAATAGCGGAAGAATCTTCACATAGCACTCAATCAATCATCAATAGTTGTCAGGACATATTCATAGAGCTATTCTCCTAGCTTCCAATCTCCTCGATCACAACAGTAATGGATGGTCTGATTACACAGTCTTCTTTCTTGTTCAAAAGACCAAAAAGTATCTTCCATAGAACTCATCCAGAAATAGAACAAGATGCCTGCTCTGGTACCAATTGAAATTCTGGTATGCAGATCACAGATGTCCCAAGAGATGTCGAGACATTGATCTCTACTTAACTAAACAAGTCCAAAAACAAGAACATTCAAAAATTTCAAATGCATAACAGTGTCATGACAGATGTTTCAACATCTGTTAAGACATGTATTTCAGAACTTAAGAGCATAATGAATTTAACATAACAGAAAGATAAAGAACACTAAGATATGATGACCCAGTTTGATGAACAACAGTACCTACATCTAGGGGCTACCAAGCCAGGAATGAATCCACTATTAATAGTATTAATTTTGAGCTAAACTACCCCATTTACAACTCAGCACTTAATCTCTACCCAGTACAATTCTATCTAGAAATCACCGTCTAGATAAGAGAAACATGTCACAATTCCTAAATCACCTCAATGATATCTAACAGTCACAACCTCCAGTGACTGTATCAAATTGTTCAATTGAAAGACACCCCTCTCAATATAATATCCAGTCAAGACTCTTGACTAACAACCATGCATGGATTTGCTTAAAAGCTTCATCCAAGAACAATATACAATTCATTACCTAACGGTTTCTGAATATGTAAAACTATTTCTACCATAATGTATCAATTGATACAAAGGGTGACTTACAACACAAGAAAGTACACGACTCTCAAAATCCTAAACCCTTATAATTACTTTACAAGAATTTGTTACAAGGTCTACTCTCTTACGATCTATCTCTATATCCTAGGTCTTGGTATTCCTTTTATAGCCTTCAGCAGTCCATGGGCTCCGAAGTATCTGTCCAATCTTTCCTTAATCCACGTTCTGATTGCATCTTAAAACTTGGAACAAATCTGCAACAAATTTGCTGCACCAGATCAAGATGTCAAGCCCACAGCGCTAGGACATCTTACCTGACATGTTGTTCCTTACATATTTCTTCTTGTTGGAACATCTTGTGTAATATCATGTTTTATAAAAATTTAGTTAAATCTACGGAGCTTTCAGTACCCATGATGGAGATTCTGATGTCTCAACATCAGTGTACAAAGTCATGACAGATGTTTTGACATCTTCAGACTGATAGAACAAATTATCCAACTGTAAATATGCAGAGTTTTAAATGCAGAAAGATAAATAACACAATTAATTGGTAACCCAGTTCGGTGCAACATCACTTACATCTTGGGGCATTCAAGCCAGAAAAGAAATTCACTATGATAGCATTAGTTCAAAGCTAAACTCGTCTGTTTACAACTTCTCGCCTAATCACTACCTTGTGCTACTTCTACCTAAAAATCGTCATCTAGATATGAGATCTCCCTCTCACTTTCTAATAAGCAGTCATAATCCCAATGACCATGCCACAAGAAACCAAAAAGAAAGATGTACCCTCTTTCTACTACAATACTAGGTCAAAACTCTTGACCAAGAACAATACTCGATTTTACTTCAAAGCTTCAACCAAGAACAATACTCAACTCTATTGCTTAAAATCTTTAGAGTGAGAACATCATACAACAAACAATATGTCTACCACAATGCATCAAACGATACAGAGGGTGACTTACAAAGTCACACACAAGAGACTCTCAAAACCTAAGTTTCTAAAACTTTCTCTAGTTTTTACAAAAATGAAAATCGTGAATACATTAAGTTTAGATCTTCTTTAAATAGCCTTCAGACCTACTGGACTTGGACTTCTTGAGTCACAATTCATCAGGAATCAACTTGGAATCACAAGCACAGTTTCCTGCACAAAAGTTGGAGCAAAATACAATTTCTAAAAAGACTCAACGATCCTTTTCTAAAAAAACATTACAATCTGTCAAAACAGAAGTTTCTAAAATATCCTTCTATGGATAGCGCATACGTGTGAATCAGAACACATTCAAATTACCAAAATAACCATGCCCTAATTATCTGGTATAACATGTCCTGAAACATGTCGCAACATCATGTAGAACATGATGTTTGACTGTCATGGCAAGAGCAACAGGTTCAACATCTTACTAACAACATGTTTTACCAAAATACAGCTATTTCAAAAGTCAGTACTTACAGGTATCATTGACTTTGAAATTTTCTATATAAAAGGAAGGTTATAGAAATCTTGTGGCCTATGTTGTCATTGATTTTACTTGTTATCTGGATGACCGAAGAAGTACTATGGACTTTGTTTCCTTTCTTAGTTTTGGAGCTATTTCTTGATCTTAAAAAACACCATGTAGTGACATTGTCTACTATATAAATGCTGAGTACATAGCAACTTCATCTTGTGCATGCCAGTGTGTTTGAATGAGATAGGTGTTAGAGAAACTTGGTCATAAAGAGAAGAAGACTATGCTATGTTTGGACGATACAGTGTTTGATTCAATAAATGATTTTCTCCTAAACCTCTATGTTTGGCTTTAGTTTCAACATTTTAAACTGATAGAACATAAATCTGCAATGTACCATGTCAATGGCGATTTTAGTAACTTGCCATCAAGAAATCCATCATAGTTGAAAGAGAGAAGAGTAAAATTTGACACTAACAAGTTAAATTTAAAACATAATTTTGGATCTTTTCCATGTATATATTTAAAATAAAAGTAAAACAGATATAAAAGTTAAAACTGAACAATAATCTTAGGTGAATTTTATGACAAAGACAAAAAGTCTACACTAGAAAAAAAAAAAGAGCAAGGCACGTCATAATCCTCAATTTATCGCGACATATACAGCCAACAACCAACTTAACTCCTGCGAGATACCACGAGGGATTCATAATTATTCGTCCAAATACCACACACAAATCACATCAAATTGCCGACGTTGTAAAGAATAAACCAAAAAATAAAAACGGACCAATTTTGGCTGGTTATGTTCTTCATGTCTTGTTCTTTTTATTTTGAGTAGATATCTGTCTTATTCGTGAACATATACTAGTACTACAAAGAAAGCAACAAGTTGAAATTCCCTAAATTATACGATAAGCACTCAAACCGATACAACTTGCTTCTGGTTCCATCTAACGGCATGATGTTAGATAAATAGTCAGACGAGTCACGAGAACAAGAGTTTCCTAGTCAGATTCTTATTGGTTCTTGGCGATTTGATGATTGATGGATAAGATAGCATACATTATTAAGCAATTATTATGAAGCTAAAAGTATAGTAAACGTTAGTTAGAGAAAACAAAATAAAGTACCCCAACTAATTAATAAATCAAGAACAAAGCTAAGAAATTAGAAATGTGGTAAAAGAGGAAAATATCACCTTATCATATATTTATATATATTAGGGAGGGAAAAAATGAGAGGCATCAAGGACTAAAGCTTCTGTAAACTGCATGTTGCAAGATATGTGTATATGAATGCCTCGGTATACAATGCAGTTTGATCAGCTCTCACCCTGTAATGGCAGGGTAACTTCTATACATTGAATGTGATGGTTGGTTTATTTCCATATTTTATATATAAAACTACCCTGGCTAATTTTTTTGACCTCCTCAAGCTTTTTTTTTTCATGAAAAAAGTCTACCCCCAACCCTTCTTCTAACAGTCACTATGGCTGCTGCTCTTGCCCTTTTCCATACTAAATGCTATCAGCTTTGCTAAAACTGTGTAAATTTAATGTCTGTGGTAGAAAGCCAAGTGCACAAGTAGAGGACATAAGTGCTATTCCATTATTTTCCAAACACTCCACTTACGCTGTACTTCTCGATGTGTCATCTTCTGATGGTTCTAAACATTCCTCTGGATTGGCATAGAAAAAATCCTCTTCTTTTGGTCTATCGGGTATTACCAATCTTTTCGTTGGGCCGCCCATGCGATCTGCATGAGAATGCTTAACGGCAGAAGAGAATTCATTCCAGTTCATTTCTCCATTGTTGTATTGATCTATCAACTCAACTAAGAGCTTTCTGTTCAATAAAATTGTCTTCTTGAACCCAAGATATCTGCAGAAGAATTGGAGGTTACAAGTCAATATCATTTGGATTGGAAAAAAAATGGGAGATAAATGTTCTAGATTGGGGAGTGCACAAAAAAATTTATCCTAAAGAATAAACAAAAATATAGAGAACAAGTACTATTACCGCCGGTTGAAACAAATTAAAATTTGAATGCAGTGGAGTGGAACAGAAAATCATGTAGAGTAGACAAATAACATTTCTTATTATCAGCCAATTTTTACCTGCGATGACCTTCAACTACTTTGGCCATATTTCCATCATATGTAGGAACAAAGATATCACTCTCTAATGAGACGAGATAATCCAATGCTGCCATTTGAGAGGAATGGTTTTGGAAGAACTGAAGTTCAGACGGTTCCAACAGTGTTTCCTTTCGGACCTGTTTCAGAAAAGCACAAATTTACAGCAGTAAGAGGAATTCAAACACGAAAAGAATCACAATTCAAAGGTTCTCTCTATATTGAGCCGTAAGTTAGTTACCAATTTTGGATAGTTCTTTGCTAGACTGGCCATTCTCCTACTCCCACCATATATTTCCCCAGCAGCAATGTAGATTTGAATGTTTTGATCAATGTCAAAGGCCCTAAGCGCAAGAGCAGTCTCTTCGGGTGTTAGAGGACATAAACCATCTTTTCTTTTCAAATCGGAATTAATTATTTTTTCTTTCCACCAAGGATAAGCATATCTGTCAATGTTCAAGAAATTAAAATTTAGCAAAGATTTACATTATATTTCCTTTCAAACTCCAGGAATGAAAGTTATGGACCAGATAACTCACCTCATCCTTGTCAATTCTTCTACCTCGTCACTGTTGCAACCTTGAGTACAGCCAGAAAATGCCAACATGTCCATCTCATACCTCAGGTGAAGTACCAGAAATGGGCCATTCTGTTTCAGAAGATTGATCACCTTTCTGCCTAACTCCTCAATCTGAGGAGTAAATCTAAGAGCACTAAAATTGACTCGGCAACGCAGCTTCTGAATCTCTAAAGATTGTCCATTATTTGCCAACCGAGCATCCGTTCGATTTAAATGGACAACTTTATACTTTTGTATCAATGGCAGAATCTGAAAGAATATCCGTGCCATTTGCTTATGAATTATCAAAAAAACACAATTGAGGACATGGAACTTATTGGCAAAAGATTAAAAAAAACTAACCTGATTCTTATAGTATGACATGTCAGACCAACTAATCGGGGGCATGGTGTAAAGAAATCCATTTTCCACTTTTCGCTTGAGTCTAGTAGGTAACTCTTTCAATATCCGCACCTCGTCTCTCAAGGATGTAATAAAATGTTCCAAATCAAATATATCTTGGAACTCACTGATATAAGTGACATAATCATAATCAGTTATTGAGAAGAGATCTTAATTGTTTTCCCCTAAAAGAATCTCAAACCAAAATACATGAAATAAAAAACTAACCTGGGATCAGCCCAAAAGGATGCTTTATCCAATTCAGGGACTATTAGAGTGACATTTAAATATCTTGCAATTGCCACCATATCACATATCTGCACAATTACATCACATCAGATAATCAAAGCTAAAAATCCCCCAACACTACCACAATATAAAACACCAAACGCATGTACCAACCACTTACCGCCGCTCTCATTTGATTCAATCCTCCATTGCTCGACACCATCAAATAACCATTGTTTTTATAAACCCCTGCATAAAATCAAACAAAATTATCACCCTCTAAAACAATTGGGAAAGTACTCCAATATATTCAAAACACAATTCATCAAAACATGTAGAACAAAAAAAACTAAACTCGTTACTGCTAAAAATCAGAAGCATTATGCAAAAATTTATCCCAAGTTTTTGAATACTCAAAAACATTGGTTACATCAAAACATTTAACAAATTAGTCATAACTGATCATACTTGTTACGGATTCCATAGGACTAATGTGCAACTAAGACACTTAAGTCGACACAGATAATAATTCCAATAAATGAATAAACGAAAAGTCATGAACACGGACTCTGAGACACTTTTTTCAGAGGTGTAGTGCTACATAGTGTAAGACACATGAAATTGAAATGACGAGTAACTAACTCTTGGGTGGAAGAACCCTGGGCGGAATAGAAGGCAGCTCGACGATTGCAGATTCTTGAGTAAAACACGAAGGCCAACCTTTCAAAACTCTAGGACCCCACATATCACCAAATGCAGTTAACTGAACAATGCAAATCCACAAAATCACCGACGTGGTAGCTCGTATCATCCACAAGTTCATCCTCGAAGACCTCACCGTCACGGTATTCTTCAACTTCTCAACCTTATTCTTACTCATCATCATCAACCCTTCCCAAATCACTTTCCCTCTTTTGCTCCCACTTTTCTCTTCTCTTCCCCACAACAACGGCTCCTTCATAACCCTCCCTTCTATCAATGTACGAACCCTAAAATCTCTAACAATTACACTACTTCCAATTTCACTTTCCTTGATCCAAAATCGATCCCAGCCAGATTCAAACAAATGAGTAAACCTCAAATTCCAAACCGCATTACCACAGTTTGCAACACTAAATCTAAATCGGAACGCGAAACTGAGAGATCTCAGAATTCAGGAAAAGCTAACGGAGGCGGCCAAATCGCCGGCGACTGATCTGAAACAATCGCCGGCGAGAAATGGAGCGCGAGAACACAATTATTATATGAACCAAAAAGAGAGAGAATAATAGAACGCGTAACAAGAGAGATAGAGAAGCAAAAAAATTGAACGTTTGTATTAACGGTTGGTGAGACACGCGTGACCGGCTCGGCTGAAGAAGAAAGAGAAGAAGCACGAGCCGTACGGTGATGGTGCGTCACGAAAACCGAACCGGTTTAGTGAAAGAAAGAGAAAGGTGGGTTACGAGTCTTTATTGGTTGAAGCTGGCTCATTAAACCAGAACAGCCAATTTAATATGTGGGTCCCACCTACGTGTCCTCCATCAAAACTATGTCGTATACGTGGCGAATTTTGATTGTAGGTATTGGGAAAGTACTTTGTGGCATTCGGCGAGTTTCGTTCTCCCCGCGCCGACAATATATCGCGAGATTTCATTTCATTTCATTCTTTATTTTATGTAGATAAATATAAATTAGAAAAATTTCTTACCATCTCAACACAAATTTGTTTTCTTTTCACATGCGTATAAAGAATATTGGCATCGAACTAATTAAGAAATTATAGTTAAATCGGATATTATAACGGTAAATTAGTTAAAGAATATTATTCTTTCATGTTTAACCGTTATTAATAAATGATAATATTCCGATTTTATTGATCATCTATTAGTTAGTTTGTCTTTATACATTAATAATATTACTCAACTAGCTAATTACTATATCAGTTAACAATATATTTGTTAATAATACAAAGTGTTATTTAATTTTAGAAACTAATCATTTTCGAATCTAGTTATCAATTGATAGTTAATTTATATATTTATCAATAGTTTGTTATTGGTTGACATTACGTGTTGAATTTAATATATTAAATATTTGATCATTTTTAATTAGTAAATTATGACATTTATTATTCAACTAAAACATTTATCACCTAAATTATGCAAATATACTTTAGTACTAGATTAAAATTAATTGATATGTAAATGAAATACATTAAAACATACATGTCTGATTAAAGTTCATAAAACATTTTACCCAAAAAAATCATAAAATGTTAATTTTTAATTTATTTTATTTAATAGAAATCCAATTTTATAAAAATAATTTAAGTTATGATAAATCTCAATGTAAAAAATATAAATATTTATAATTGTGGTCCGCGAATCTAAACTTTGCTGACAAAAGTTGATTTGATAGACTGGACGCCATCACCACAGTTCGAATTTTGAGACAGGCGGTTGCGTGTGAGTTTTTAGTGGTTATTATTACTTTGTCTAGAGACCCCAAAAAATATATATACTTGTGATTAGTACAATATGGGTTACTATGCGTGCAATAAAATGCGCAAGAGGGCTTAGTGTATGAATAATTCACCTTCCTTGTCGGGGTATTTATAGACGTGGTTGTTTGATCCAAGATGCGTTTGAGAAGACAGGTTCTCCTGTCTATCAATTTGGCCATGCACCTTTGATCTCTAACTTGATTATAGAAGTGAGTGGGATGAATCATCCTTGATTATAGGGGACACAGTTGGTTTGATATGGGGTCTTTCAGTTGTTCCTCTAACATGCGGCTTGATTGTAGAATAACTAAAAGACATGTGTTAAACAAATAAATGAAAGACCACATATCAGATCAATTGTGTCTCTTGTAATCAAGGATGACTTATCTCACTCACTCTCATTACTAGGTCAATTGGGTTTATTTGTTATATTTAAGTCTTTTATATCTGGTCGAGACAAAGATGTCAATCTTCATATCTTCGGATAGAAGAAACTTAAATAAGGGCAGCTGTAATACCCTAATTTTTACCTATAAGATCCCACATGTCATTTGCATCTCATCCCACAAAAAAGATTGCAATCTTTGGTTCTCTGCCTCCCTCTGCAAGTTTGTTCTTGAGAGACCACTGGGCTCTTTTGTTTTCTTATTTGTTTATGTTTATATTTACTAACCATTGATTAAAATCCAAAAAAATGTTTGTTTTTCCTTTACTAACTTCTTTAGGAAGATTTTGGAGCAAAGATATCAAATATCAGTCCCTCAGCTCGAATGAATTTCATCTTAACAAAGTCGAAGTTGATCTGCAACCATTTCAAAATCATCTGATCAAGAGTTTCCCAAGATTTGATTGACTTTTATTCAAGAGACTCCAAGGTTCATGTGTTTATTTCCATGCTTTCTTTGACAAGCAAAAGAATTGAGGCAGAGCCAAGACAACACATCAATAAGGCAAATTTTCACCATTTTTGCCTATGGTAATCGATTACCAGTATTGGGTAATCGATTACCCTGTGCGAATTTTGTGAAAATTGGGCAAATTCAAATTCTGTAGTATTTTTGGTACCAAATTCAAATATTGCAACATGAGAATATTCTAGATCACTTCATTTTAATTCTCCTACCTCATCATAATTAATTCCCACCATACACCTTCACCAATCACCACTTGATCATTAATTTTCCTCTAAATTCAAATTCCAAGCCTAATTTTGATTACAAACCAAACTCCAATCCACCAAATTTTCCAAGCCTAAATCCTATAATTAGAGGTCTCATTTCTCTCATTTCATAAGCTTTTGATAGCCAAATTCACCTTGTCAAATTTTTTTCTTGACTCTAAATTTTTCTCCAATTATCAAATTCACCAAAACTCTTTCTTCCTTTAAAAGTTAGTAAGTTTATCATTAGAACTTACTAATCTTTGAGCTAAACCTTCACCCATTCACTTTTTCATCATCAATTCTAGTAAATCAAGGCTTTGAAGTGTGGTTTGTGGAGCTGATTTGAAGAATTTCCAGATTTGGAATGGTAATTTCTTGATCCACCATTGTTATTCTGGATACATCTTCCACAATATGATCTATTGTTGATTCTTGTTACTTGATGTTTGAATCTTGCAAATTGTGTTCTATTGGTGTTGATTGCTGTTATTTTACTTGAATTTCCTTGTTCAATTGCATCCTTGATCATGAGGTGTTTGAAGAAATGATTGATCAAGTTTCGGCACATTTTCAGACTATTTTGCTATTGTTTTAGCAGTGGTAATCGATTACTAGCTTAGGGTAATCGATTACCCAGTGTTGATTTTTCCTTTTGGCTCTGTTTTGGCACTGTTTTGGTTCTTTCTTCTTCTTCTTCTTCTTCTTCTTCTTCTTCTTCCATTTCCTTTTAATTTTTGCCTTGGAATGCACTTTTAAAGGTTATTTTCCTCTTTAAATTCATTGGACTTAGGATCTAGATGAAGTTGGATAAATATTCACTAATTCAAATCTATCTATAAACAGAATTGTTCAATTTATTTTAGGTGCTTTGAGTTAATGATATGTTTAGTACTTTAATCCACCAATATGAGTGAATGAACTTAAAGACGAAATGACCTTGAACTTGTAATCCAATTTGGCATTCCCTTTCCTCTTCTCTTTTTTCTTTTGATCGATGAAAATCTTCGATATCGTTTGAACTTATTTCAAGTTCTTGATGAAGATGAGATCGTTACCTATTTTCTTTTCATGCGGTGTTGCTTTTGGAGAGTGATCTGCATATCACTTCTCTAGCATGCATTAGCACTAACCTTGTTATTGACCGGCCTCAGATAGTCGTGGTTTCTACATAAACCCGATTATGATTGCTTAACATAGCGCTAAATTGTCCCGTAATCGGAAAGTGATCACTCGTGGCTTAAAGTTATGTTTGAAAGTCCAAGTATAGTTGATTTTTTGTCTTAGGTCCATCACTTATGAAATTTGTTGTTAGTAGGCTTTGATTTTATCAATCCTCTAATAAGTTTTCATCAACTTTGGCTTAAGTGCATGAGTTAACCATCATTGATCATTTGCTCTAACAACTAACCACTAACTCATTAACGATATCATTATACTAATTTTGTTTATGTTTCCTTCTTGCTCCGTATCTTTCTTTTATCTTTATGCTCCATTATTATTATCTCATATCATACTATTGTTTATGCTTCTGCTATTTTTCCTTTGTCCGTTGGACACATGTTTATGTTTCCGCTCTTTTCTTTTGTCCACTTGGACCATATCTTATTTAAAACACTAATAAAGGATTAAACCTCTAAAAAAAATTGGTGCTCTTAACTTTTTGGTTATGCTCTTAGACTATTCTTAGACCTTGAACCTCTTTGACTATTCTTGGACCCTTGAATTTAGAATTAGGACTCTTTCCCTATGCTTGGAGTATTGTGGATATTTGCCTTTATTTGGCTTCCTCACTTACTTATGCTTCAAAATGGATGAAATTCTTATTTGTCTTTCTATGGGGTGTACTACAAGTTGGTTAAATCCTTCTTATCTCTAGCTTTTATTTTGCTTTCTAGAGTAGTCACTTCATCTTCTCCCCTTCTTAAATTTTCAAAATTTCCTCCCTTTTTCAAAAACTTTCTTGCTTTCAAACTTAAAACCGCTTTCATAATAAAACTTTGACTTTTATCAAGTGATTTTCAAACTTTATTTTCTTTAATAAATTCCAATCAACGTTAATCATATTTTGACAAATTTTAAAAAGACTTTAAAAAAGATCAACCTCATTCAAACTTTTTGTGCCTTTGCACACTTTTCATTTTAAAATTTTTCATAAAGTTTAGACATGACTCATTTCCATAGTTGAGATATAATTCTCCGATTCCCCATAGTATTAAGATGACATTTTCCACTTAGCTGTTGAGTGATAGACTAGTTGATTTTAATCCAAGCAAAATCCTCCATCTTTAGGTGATGCAAATGTTGTCTTATACTTGTGGGCGACTAGTCGTAGTTTTCTCCTTAAAATGACAACTTATCTTTACATTTAAAATCAATCAAAACCAACAATTTTTTGTTATTTGTACCACGAACTATGGAGTTTTGATCTTATATTCCACTTTGTAGGTATGTAGGTATGAGGCGATAAGTCTCTCCAAACACAAAAATCTTAAAAATAATTATCTTCTCATCTCCTCAATCTCTTTTCAAACAAACCTTTTTAAAACCAAAAAGTGTAGATATTTCAAAGGACTCCTATAGAGTAGTATAAATGTCTTGGGTGATAACACCTTCCCATTGCGTAACCAACCCCCATACTCAGATCTCTTTTTTTGTTCTTGTTTTAGAACTTTTAGGTTTTGTTCACTCTTTTTACTTTCCTTTTTTGGATAAAATAAAAGTGCAGTGGAGACTCTTGCATTTTGGAGTTAAGTTAATCAATTGCTTACACTCACGAATTTCCCCGCTACTATTTGATTCTTGATAAATCGAACCACTACTTGCTTGGTCACATTGGCATATGATGCTGCTTCGACCCACTTGGTAAAATAGTCAATAGCCACCAATATGAAATGGTGTCTGTTTGATGCTTTAGACTCAATCATTCCAATCATATCAATTCCCCACATGGAGAAAGGCCATGGAGAAGAGATAACATTGAGAGGAGTTGGAGGCACATGAATTTTGTCAGGATAAATTTTGCCTTTATGACACTTCTTCACATATTTACAACAGTCATATTTCATTGTCAGTCAATGGTAACACGCTCTTTACATCTTCTTAGCCATTGCATGTCGATTGGCATGGGTACCAAAGGAACCTTCATGAATTTATTTCATCAACATGTCTGTTTCACGCTTATCTACACATCTGAGCAAGATCATGTCATAATTTCTCTTATACATCACATCATCATTCAAGGAGAAACTACCAGCCAATCTTCTCAAAGTTTTCTTATCTTTCTTGGATTCCCCAAGTGAGTACTCCTGATTCTGAAGAAAACATTTAATATCATAATATCAAGGTTTATCATCAACAACCTCTTCAACTACAAACACATGAGCTAGTCTATCAAGATGTATAACATCAATTTTTGGCACATCATTCCACTGACTTACCATAATCATGGAGGATAGAGTCGCTAAAGCATCTGCCATTCAATTCCCTACTCTGGGTATGTGGTGAAACTCAACCTTATTGAAGAAAGTTAACAACCTTCTTGCATAATCACGATAAGGAATCAAATCAGGTTGACGTGTCTCCCACTCCCCTTTAATCTGATTAATCAACCACATTATTTGTGCAAGTGAACACCTGCCTTGCAGTAAAAGAAATATGAGAACCATGAGGAGTAACAATAATTGCTCCAATACCATTGCCATACTCATTAACAGCTCCATCAAAAATCAAACCCCAACAAGATCCAGGCTCAGACCCTTCTTCAGGTAATGATTCCTCATAATCTTTAACCTTTAGACACATCACATCTTCATCAGGAAAATCAAACCGGATAGGTTGATAATCATCAGTTGGCAAGTATGCCAAATGATCAACCAAAATACTTCCTTTTATCCCTTTTTGAGTTCCGTGCTCGATATCATACTCTGACAACAACATTTGCCAAAGACCAATCTTCCCAGTTAAAGCAGGCTTTTCAAAGATATACTTGATTGGATCCATTTTAGATATCAACCAAGTTAGACGATTCAACATATACTGGAGAAGGCGCTTGGCAGCCGAAGCTAAAATATGACATGTCTTTTCAAGCATTGAGTGAGACTCACAATCGATGGACTTCTTGCTCAAATAATAAATGGAAAATTCTTTTTGACCAGATTCATCTTGTTGACCCAAAACACAACTCATAGACTCTTCCAGCACGGTCAAATACATGATCAAAGGTCTTCCTTCCACGAGAGGAGACAAAATAGAAGGTTCAAGTAAATACTCTTTAATTCTTTCAAAAGCTTTCTAACAATCCTCTGTCCATACACAACCCTGATCTTTGGGGAGAAGCTTGAAGATCGACGCACATGTGGCAGTCATATTGGATATAAATCGGGAGATATGATTCAAACGTCCCAAGAATCCTCTTAATTATTTTTCTGTTTTGGGTGCAGGCATTTCCTAAATAGATTTAACTTTACCAGGATCAACTTCAATACCTTTCTGACTGACAATAAAGCCCAACGACTTTCCAAAACGAACACCAAAAGTGCATTTATTAGGATTCAGACGGAGCTTAAACTTTCTCAAATATTGAAACAACTTCAATAAGTATTCAATATGATCTTCCTCAGTCTTCGACTTACAAATCATATCATCCACATAGACCTCAATTTCTTTATGCATCATATCATGGAATAAAGTGGTCATAGCTCTCTGGTACGTTGCACTAGTATTTTTCAAACCGAAGGGCATCACTCTGTAATAAAATGTTCCCTAGGGTGTAATGAATGTTGTTTTTTCCATATCCTCAGGTGCCATCTTTATTTGATTATAACCGGAAAATCCATCCATAAATGAAAAGATTTTGAACTTAGCAGTATTATCTACCAGCATATCAATGCGTGGCCGTGGAAAATCTTCTTTCGCACTTGCTTTATTCAAATCTCTATAGTCAATACACATTCAGACTTTTCAGTCTTTCTTTGGAAAGACACAATATTGGCCACCCATTAAAGATACTAGCAGTCACAAGAAAACCAACATCAATATGCTTTTAAACCTCCTCTTTAATCTTCACAGCCATGTCGGGATGAGTTCTTTTCAATTTCTGTTTTACAGGTGAACATTCAGACTTCAATGGCAAATGGTGCTCCATAATATCAGTATCAAGGCCAGGCATGTCTTGATAGGACCAAGCAAACACGTCAACATATTCTCTAAGAAGCTCTACCATCCTCTTCTTAACATCTGACTGAAGTAGTGCCCTAATCTTGACTTCTTTCTTATCATCATCGGAACCCAAATTAACCAATTCCACTGACTCTTCATAAGGCCGAATGGTCTTTTCCTCATGCTCAAGCAATCGGGAAATTTCATCTGGAATTTCTTCAACATCCTCTTCTTCAGCTTCAAACACAAGAAACTCAAAGTTGGGAGAGGGCATAGGGTCATTGTTTTCAATGGGTTTAAAAAATAATCTGCACAATGATTTATGTTTGATTATAGAATATGAACAAGTGCAAATATTATGCAGATAAAATTGATTAACACATTATTATTTTTTTTGGTTCTTTATGTTACCATTTTTTCAGAAATAAAGCAAAAAGGGAAAACAAAATATGGATAAACAGAATAACATTTTATTGATGATGATAAAAGTTGAAACAAAGCCCTCACAAATGCACTTTCACCTTGGGCAGAGTGAAAGGATTTTTGAAAGAAACAAAAACAAATTACTTTGAAACATGAACAATAGTAGGAATGTCAACAGCGATCCAATTCTGGTATATCAATCCATACGTCACAAATTTGGGCGTTTCTTCCTCTTGATCACCCTCAATGATGGCACTGACTTCATACTCAGGTCCTTTAAGTCTCGGTCGAGGAGATCAGAAGGGTACATATGCATCTTCTGTCTCAGAACCGTATCCGAGATCTTCCAAATAAGGCTCACAGTCTTCAGCAGGAATGTGATCATCTTTAAAACCATCTGATATGTAATCTTCAGAGTCTTCTTCAATAATTGCAGTTGTAGAATGATCTTTGGTATGGATGAACCTAACACTTCGAAAAACATCATGAATACTCTTCAGCTCTTTGTGGGTTGAACCAGATGTAAAACTTAAACCTGCTCTATCTTTTTTCTAAGCAACTTCAATGACTCGGTCCCATCTATCATCTTGGCCACTCTCTAACACATGTTGTGCATCTTTCAGAGAAGACATGGATACCCATTCTTCTTAACAGCATTATCAACCACAGAAAGATCCTGGAACGGAGTTCCAACATCATCGTCAGTATCAATATAAGAAAAAGACGATAATTTTCTTACTAATATAGCCTGTTCTCCACCACCAACAACAATTTACCATTCTGGACAAATTTCAACTTTTGGTGGAGTGCCAAAGTGACAACTTCGGCTTCATGAATCCACGGGCATCCTAGAAGACAACTGTAAGTAGGATGAATATCCATGACTTGAAGATTAATCTGGAATAAACACGGACCTATCTTGATAAGGAGATCAACCTCTCCAATAACAGTTTTCCTTGAGCCATCAAAGGCTTTCACAATTACCGCATTGAATCTCATAGGAGTACCTTGATAATACAATCTGGATAAAGTAGATTTTGGCATCACATTCAATGATGACCCGGTATCAACCAACACATTGGATAAAGCGTCCTCCTGGCAATTCATGGAAATATGGAGAGCCAAATTATTATTTCTTCCATGCTCAGTCAATTCTTCATCACAAAAGCTCAAATTATTACACGCAGTGATATTGGCAACAATGCTGTAAAACTGGTTAACAGTCACATCATGATCTACATAAACTTGTTCCAATATTTTCTGCAGAGATTCTCGATGAGCCTCAGAGATCATTAACAGAGATAAAACAAATATTTTTGACAGTGTATGCAACAGTTGATCCAACATATTATATTCACCATTTTTTTTATCAATTTCAACACTTCATCATTATCTGATTTTTGGTTCACGTCACTTGATTGACCGGATTCAACAGAAGTCTTCAATTGAGTTTGCTTACCCACAACATCTTGACTTGTCTTCGAGGGTACATTAGCAAATATTCGACTACTTCTGGTCACACGTCCTACATCAGCAATAGTCACAACTAAGGGAAGAGAAGGAATGGGAACCTCATTTCCATCCTCTAACATAGTAGCATTGTATTTGTAGGGAATAACTTTATTTGATTCATACGGTACTGGGCCAAGCAAACGGATGACCAAAGGTGTCATATCATATTTCTGGCTATTGTAAGAAATTACAACTCATTCTAGGATGTTGAAATGTGGAACTATGACATTTACCTCATTCTGAACTTCATTTCTGTTTGCAGTAACCTGAATCAAGTTCTGAATCAAGTTCTGATCAATCATCTTTTGTAAGTCCCTCTTTATAATCACACACCCACGAGGGTTCACCGAACAAATACAACAAGCAGCATAATCATGCTCAATATCATGAAATTCACTCAAAGTAGAATACATCTCAACAAGCAACCTCCGAATCCAGCGAATATCAAAAATGCGGTATATACCAGGACACCCATATACCATATTGACAGTCGCGTTACCATGATTAGGCAACAGATTTGATTGCACATTAAGATTGGTATCTTCAAAAGACAGAATACCACTTGTTACAAGCTTTACAACTTCATATTTCAAAGGATAGTAATTTTCAATATCATTCTCAGGGGCACCCTGATGAAATGCACAATGGGCATCTGGCTTATACCACCATGGAATATTAGTAGGAACATCCGGAGGATAACGAGTCTGAACCAAATTCTTCTTTATCAAAGCCGAAAATAATTCAGAATACGACAATGGAATGAGATCAAATTGCACCTTCCTCTACACATGACCTTGTTGATTATTTTGTTGTGTTTTCAGTTGGAAACGTGGTTGATAACTTGAAGTAGCTTGAGCAGCAGGAGCGGCACTGATGATGGGTGTAACAGATGCCATTTGTTGTTGACCACGACTACCATTGTTGTTCAAAACTCTGCGTCTTTTAGACCTCTCTTGAGAGATGGCATTGGTTTCCCCGTCTTTTTTCTTAGAAAAACCAAAACCAAATTTCTTCGCACTCCAAGAACTACCTTCTTTTATCAGACGTCCCTCACAGACAACTTCCTCTAATCTCATTCCCATATTAACCATTTATGTGAAATGATCCACGGTCGCTCGCGGATCAAAAACAAGTAATTTTAGGAAAATGCAGTACATCGACAATGACTCGGAATATCGTCTCACAAGGATTCTTGTAGGAATAATCAAATACATTAACGAAATATGGGAGGTTTTGATTAAGATAAAATAAATGAAAAATAAGTGATTAGAAAAAGTGATTGTATTAATGAGTTGAAACGGCTAATCTACTGTTTTCGTTTCCCAACTTATCATCGATCCTAATTATTCTCAATTCCTAAGCGGATTCTATCCCCTTTCCGATTATAATAACAATCAACAAGCGCAATTGATATTATACGATACACGTTCCTAATTTCCGAATTAAGCAAACAGATAAAATAGTAACCGTGAATTAAGCAAACACGAGAAACATACGCGGATTAAGCAACCGCGATTAAAGTATAAGAACATGCAATCATCGAAATAAATCAATCATCCCTAAGATAAATCAAATTAAGCAAACAAAATATCATAGAGAAGAATTGAAAGGAAATAGATTTTATTGGAAATTAAAAGAACCTCAAAGTGTTGGCGAGAACTGATTACAGCAGATTAATCCGAAGGAATTAGTTCTCCATAATTCATACAAAGCTCCAACCAAAAACTTTCGTGAATAGTGAATAGGATACTGTAAACGAGGTTTCCCCTCAAAATAAAACAATGGATTCAGTTCATAACCCAACTGGGTCAAAAACATAACCCAGACCCAAAACAAGATCAAAACTAAAACATAATTCTAATGCTGTAACTTGAAACGAAATTCTGGAATTTTAAGCTCCGAATCTGACTTCGACTCCAACACGAAATTCGTAGCTCTCTCTCTTAGCTTTCTGACAATTTTTAGAACGCTTCAAACGGATTTCCGGAACTCCAGTTATGATCGTTTCCGTGCAGACTGCTAAAGCTGAAAAATAAGTGCGAAAATTAAATTAAACCAAAAATAAAATAAAATAAGAAAACATAATAAAATATAATAATAAGCAAAATAAAATAAAGAAATGCCTAAGTAAAAATTTAGGAGAATGTGCATAAATATGCACTGATCAAATTCCCCCGGACTTGAACTTTTGCACTCCGAGCAAAATTAAAATAAAACACAACAAAGAAAGCACAAACACATCAATAGTTACTCATTCCAAGCTGTAAGTCTTCTTCGGTTAAGTTTGCATCGATAGGTACTAATCTTACACATTAAGGATATCGTAGGAACACTAATCCATAATTGTGCAGACATAAACCTCCTGAATATACAAATCAACTCGAATCATGTTATTATACTGAACCCTAACTTACTCTTCCTCCTTTTTGCTCTTTTTCATTCAGGCGCAATCACATTAAGCCCGTTATCTCCACACACTCATAGCAAGGCGACCGGTTAATGACTCTGATCCTTTTTGTTTGGGGTTCTGGTACTTACGTGGCATAACCTTTTGCCGACTCAATTGTAGTTGCGGGGGATCGGACTGTAATCCGCCCTACCAAGTTCAGCACCAGAAACCGATGAACCAACTAACGAGTAAAAAAAAATTTCAACTTTTTCTTTTCTTTTCTTTTTCTTTTTTTCTTTTCAATTTGATCACTCACTTATATTCATCGGCTTCCCTGCGTAGATTGTGTATGAGATGGTGCTGACTGCTAAAATAAACTACTCAAGAGCTGTCAGAGAATGAAAATTCAAGGCTAAACCATAATAAGAATTCAAATCAATTTCCATATGAGGAGACTTACGGTATTAAGATGATACTGTAAGTATAGAGTATGCCTAAGAGGGGGGGGGGGGGGGGGTGAATTAGGACTTTTAGAACTTTTTCCGGTTTTTATGGTTTCTTGAAATTTTACTGGTTTGTGGTCTTGGTTATGAAAGCAGTAGAAAGTAAAAGGACAGTGGACACCAAGATTTATAGTGGTTCCCCTTACAATCTGAGAGTACTCCACTCCCCTTTCAACATGAAAGAGAGTTTTCACTATTGTTTAATAAAGTACAACCTATCACACCATCAACCGGTGAGGCCTACTATCAAACAATAAAAATAACAAGTGTACAAGAACAATCCTCTTGTAAACACTCACCCTTGTGTCCAACAATCCTGGATCACAAGTCAGAATACAAATACTTGTAATAATTTTGTTTTGTGAATAATAATATCAATGTCAAAATTGATCTTCTCCAAATGATCAAAATTCACTCTTATAATTTTCAACACAAGTGTTCAACAGATGAATATGAAATTTTTATGCAATTATGAACACTTAGAAAGGATTTTGAAAATGGTGAATTTGATTATAAGAATATTTGAAAATGAATATTGGAGGTTTTTTTTTCAATTTGAAAAACTCAGAATTTATATGTGTAAACATACCTTTTCCAACAGGTATATTTGAGTATAATTCAAAATATGAACTGGTATAATTTTCAAACCATTTTTGAACTTGAAACAAAGCCATTTTTCAAAATACGTTCAGTGTTAATCGGTTAACCTATATGGTTAATCGGTTAACACTTGAACGTTATACCAAAATATTCAAAATTTGAAATGGTTAACCGGTTAACCTATATGGTTAATCGGTTAACACTGATATTTTTCAGAAAAATACTTATAAAAATAGTGTTATACCAATTCTAATAGTTTTAAAAAATATGCTAATGCAATGTGATCAAATGATAAAGATGTTGAACACTTGTATATCAATTAAATTAATGGATTTTGATATACCATAGCTTGTGTCCAAAACTTGAAAGTTGATCAGTCAAATGTTCATGAAGCTTTGAATGTTGATCACTTCCATTCCACTTGATCTTGGTCTTTTGAAAGCGTTTGCCTTTTTGCACAGATGAATTATTCTTGATCTTGATGTTGACATCATCAAAACTTTGAGATGAAGCTTGCTTCTACAGTATCCCCCTTTTTGATGATGACAACCAAAATGATCTTGTGCAATTTTTTGACGATGATTAGCAGTGATCTTGTTTTCTCCCCCTATGTCCATGAACTCCCCCTATCGAATACATAGGCAAAAATTCTGCACACATAGACATAAGAAAGCCAAAGCTCTTCTCCCCCTTTGTCATAAGCAAAAAGGAAAGAGCTTTCAAGAAAGAAAACTAGATAGACCAATAATGCAAGCATTCACAAGAATATGGAAGCAAAGCATACTGAAATTAAAAGATAGCAATACTGCGAATATTGTACGAGTTACAATGCCAAATTAAAACAGAGTTCAAACATAAATGAAAACATAAAACATCAAAAACTAGAAAACAATGCAATAAAAGACATCAACAACAACATATTCTCTAAAGATCCTCATCAGGCATATCCACATCATCTTCTTCTTCTTCTTCACTATCATCCTCTTCTTCAATTTCTTCGTCCACAACTCGGGTGTTGGAATGTGGAGGGTTAAGAATGAGGTTTCTGAGGGAGGCAATGGCTCGGGAGGTCTCTCTATGCATATTCATTGACTCTCGATGCTGGTTCATTATGGTTGTATAGAGAAACTCACTTGTAAGACCCCCTTCAGGCATTGGATACGCGTGATGGACAGGACCGTCATCGGTATACCTGTAGGTACCGTCAGCCGCTTTGATGATTCCAGTATTTTTGACAATATTAATCTCATTGATCTCATTAGTTGTAGGTTTCATCTTGGAGGACGGTTCCCTGTTGAGGTCTAGTTCAGTTAATTCCAGGATTCTAGAAATCAACCGAGCATACGGTAACCGTGTGATACACTGAAGTTGCTGCTGCAAATGATACATGATGGTCAGAATCCAATTGACCCTTATGCGATTCTTGATTGCGTACAGAAGCTGCATCTCTAAGTCATTAATCTGAGAGTGGTTGGAATCCTTTGGGATGAGGACATAGCAGATAATGTAATGAAGCATTCGATCAGATACCGTCAGATTCTTGGCATAGCACAGCATACGAGCGGTGCGAGAGTTTGCAATAACTGTTTCTTTTGGGAACCTGCAAATCTGATAGTAATACTCCATTTTATCATAATTTGCCTAAGGTCCATCTACATGGTTTGCACCTTTCCTCAGGAAGCAGCCTTTTGATGGAATATTAAGGTGTCTAGCAAGGGTGGATAATTTCTCAACAAACTCATGGTCTCTAATGGTGGAACGGATCATGTGGTTCTCATCCATGTCCAGATATACAGCCATCTTACTCATAAAATCTTTAACAAGATCAGGATAAATAATACCAGAGTCGGTGACGAACTTGTCGATGCGCTGATATTCCAATAGTGTAGGAAATTCAAAAGAAATTGCAGGAAAAGCTCGAAGATTTACGTACTTTACCGACAGAAGTTGACGAACATGAACTTTGAAATCCATGCGCCTCTTTTTGGTGGTTTCCATTGGAATGTTGTCGTCATCAGATTCTGATGCATACTCAGGAAGCTTTCCCTTTCCTTTGCGTTAGGATGCCATGGATGAAAGTTTGAGAGAACTGAAGTTGTGGGTTCTGAGGAAGTTAGGGTTTGAGAAGTTGTGGGGATGGTTATAAGGAGTTATCCAACTTTAGAGAGTGGGAGAGAGAAGTTAGGGTTTGAAGAGGGAAGTTCCACAAAAACTCTTTAAGAGGGGATATGATTTTGGATATGGATTTGGATTCTTAAGAGAATATGGACCACATAAAAAATGCATTTATCATATATAATATTTTCAAAATTTTAATTAATTTTCGTTTCTGATTTTTAGAAAATTTAACAGTGTTAATCGGTTAACCATATAGATTAATCGGTTAACACATTAAAAAATTGAGTCAGAATTGAAAATTTAACAGTGTTAATCGGTTAACCCATATGGTTAATCGATTAACACACTCGAATTTTTGAAAAAATACTTAAAAACAGAATGCATACACATGAAAACACACCACAAATAATGTATACACATATTAGAGAAAAGGTCAGATGTCACCTTCATCAAGAATCCCAAGTTCTCGCTGAATTTTGTAGAATGGTTCTTTTGCCAAAGGTTTGGTGAAGATGTCGGCGAGTTGATTGTGCATGTCAACAAAAGTAACATCTACATCTCTATTCAATACGTGATCTCGAAGGAAGTGATGCCGGATATCTATATGTTTTGTTCTTGAATGCATGACCGGGTTCTTTGTAATATTGATGGCACTTGTATTATCACATCTAAGAGGAATGCAGCCGAGATCTATACCGTAATCGAGGAGTTGTTGCTTGAGCCACAGAATTTGTGCACAGCAACTTCCTGCTGTAATATATTCCGCTTCGGCTGTACTGAGTGCCACACACACTTGTTTCTTGCAGGCCCATGACACTAATGCATTCCCGAGAATGTGACATGTACCGCTTGTGCTTTTTCTATCGGTCTTACATCCTGCATAGTCAGCGTCAGAGTAACCAACTAAAGAACAAATACTACCTTTAGGATACCATAATCCGACGTTCATTGTCCCTTTGAGATACTTTATGATTCTCTTTACGGCTGTGAGATGTGATTCCTTCGGACTTGCTTGAAAGCGTGCACACAAACAAACGCTAAACATAATGTCAGGACGGCTTGCTGTCAAATATAGTAATGAACCGATCATACCTCGATATTTTGTTATATCAACTGGAGTACCGAATTCATCTTGATCAATGTACGTTCCGGATCCCATAGGAGTGGACATCACCTTGCAACTGTCCATATCGAATTTCTTCAATAATTCCTTGCAATACTTGGATTGGTTGAGGAAGATTCCATCCTTAGTTTGCTTGATTTGTAGTCCAAGAAAATAATTCAATTTTCCCATCATGGACATCTCGAACTCTCCTTGCATCATAAGTGAGAATTATTCGCAAAGCTCTTTGTTTGTTGATCCGAAGATGATGTCGTCGACATAGACTTGAACCAATAAAGTGTTTCCTTTGATCTTCTTTATGAACAATGTCTTGTCAACCTTTCCTTTTGTAAATCCTTTCTCACATAAGAAATTGCTAAGGCGGTCATACCATGCTCTTGGTGCTTGTTTTAGTCCGTAGAGTGCCTTTTTTAGTTTGTAGACATGTGAGGGATTCTTGAAGTCTTCAAAACCCGGAGGTTGTTTGACGTAGAATTCCTCATTAATGTACCCATTCAGGAAAGTGCTTTTGACATCCATCTGGAACAACTGAAAATTCATAGAACAAGCGTAAGCAAGTAGTAATCTAATTGCTTCTAACCTTGCTACCGGAGCGAACGTTTCATCAAAATCAATTCCTTCCTCCTGGTTGTAGCCTTGTGCGACCAATCTTACTTTGTTACGAACTATGATCCCATTCTCGTCAAGTTTGTTCTTGAACACCCATCTTGTTCCTATGATGTGCTTATGGTCTGGTCTTGGTACAAGACTCCAAACTTGATTCCTTTCGAATTGATTGAGTTCTTCTTGCATCGCTACAATCCATTGGTCGTCGCCTAAGGCTTCATCAATCTTGGTTGGTTCAATTTGAGACACAAAAGCCATGTTGAGACAAGCATCCTTTAGATTAAGTCGAGTTGCAATGCCTTGGCTAATATCACCAATAACTTTATCTATCGGGTGATCTCTATGCGTTCTCCATTCCTTCGGAAGATCTTGAGGTTCTTCAATGATTTGAGTGACATCTTCTTGTGGTATTTCTTGATTCTTTGAAATCTCTTCTTGTTGTTGTGGAGAGCCTACTATATCATCATCATCATTCATAATAATATTATCCTATTTCGAGGGGTTAGTCTCATCAAACGAAACATGAATGGATTCTTCAATAGTAAGTGTTCTCTTATTAAAAATTCTAAATGCTTTACTATAAAGAGAGTAACCAAGAAATATACCTTCGTCGGATTTCTCATCAAACTTACCGAGATTATCTTTGTTGTTGTTGAGAACAAAGCATTTGCATCCGAATATGTGGAAGAATGCTATATTCGGTTTTCTTCCCTTGAACAACTCATACGGAGTCTTTTTGAGGAGTGGTTGAATATTGACACGGTTGCTTATGAAGCATGTTGTACTAACTGCATCTGCCCAATAATATTTAGGAAGATTTGCATCGCTGAGCATTGTCCTTGCAAGCTCTACCAGTGATCTATTCTTCCGTTCTACGACACCGTTTTGTTGAGGCGTCCTTGGTGCTGAAAAATTATGAGAAATTCCATACTCTTTGCAAAATTCTTCAAAGTCTGAATTTTGGAATTCTCCACCGTGATCGCTTCTTATAGAGGCTATGGTGAGTGATTTCTCATTCTGAATTTGCTTTGCATATTTCTTGAATGCTTTAAAAGCATCACTTTTCTGCACTAAAAATAATGTCCAAGTGTATCGAGAGAAATCATCAACAATAACTAAGGCGTAGAAATTACCTCCGAAGCTTTTTGTTATCGATGGACCGAAAAGATCCATATGCAACAATTGAAGTGGTCTTGATGTAGAAACCACTTGCTTGGATTTGAAAGTTGTCTTGGTCTTTTTTCCCTTTTGACATGCATCGCATAACTTATCCTTGATGAATTTTATCTTCGGACGACTAACAACTAGATCATGCTTTATCAACTTGTTTAAATGCTCCATGTGAATGTGAGCAAATCTTTTATGCCAAAGTCATGCCTCGTTGTTGTTCGCCATAAGACACTTTACCTTCAAGGAAGAGTCATCAAAAGAAATCATAAAAATGTTATTATATCTTTTACCTTTTAGCAAAATGTCATGAGTGACTTCATGTTCTATCAAGCATTCCTCCTTTGTGAAGTTGATTCGGAACCCTTTGTTACACAATTGATTTATGCTAAGTAGGTTGTGTTTAAGGCCTTCCACATAAAGAACGTCTTCGATGATTGTACATGGAGGTGCACCAATGGTTCCAACTCCAAGAATTTTTCCCTTATTATCATCACCATAAGTGACGTATCCTTTGGCCTTTAATGATAGACTTGAAAATTTGTTTATGTCTCCCGTCATATGCTTCGAGCAACCACTATCAAGATACCATGGATTTGTGGTTGTCTTCAAGCATACCTACAAAACAAAATTAGGTAGTGTTAGGTACCCAAATTGCTTTGGGTCCTTGATAGTTAGTACCCTTTTCAACCCACACATAATGCCCTTTTGCAACACCAATATTACGTACATAGCAGGCATTAGGTGTGTGCCCTTTAATTTCACAGTAAAAACACGTAGGTTGAAAATGACTTCTATACCTAGGAATATAATTCTTTTTCTTATCAATTCTTTTCTTGTTATGATTTTGATGCTGAATTTTAGAAGTGCTTGTCTCTTCTTTAACAATTTGTTAACTTGCTCTTACGAAAATGGTCTTATTGGTGCTTGGTTTTGAAAATTTAGAATATCCCAATCCACTTTTATCATTAGGATACCTTTGATGTTTAAGAATTTCTTCCAAGCCAATTTGACCTTTTTCGTATCTTTCTAAAACTCTTTTAAGTTGAACAATTTGAAAAGACAAAGACTCACAATTCTTACATACAAGACTTTGTTTTTCATCCATCACTTTTTGTTTTTCATCTTCAATATTTTTCAAGAAGGCAGAATTTTGTTTTTCTAAAAGTAAAATTCTTTTCTTTTGTGATGAGATGTCTTTATACAAAGTCTTGCACTATTTTAGAAGTTTATCTATAACTTCTTGTGCATCATTATCATAGATAGAGAAATTACTACTAACCTCATTTTCGTCATCGGAATGGTGAGAGGCCATTAAAGCCATATTTGCGCATTCATCGCTATCTGATTCCGATGATGAACTCACTTCGTTGTCGTCCCATGCGACATAAGCCTTCTTCGTTTTGAAATCCTTCTTGCCTTTGAATTTTCCTTTATTTGCGAGTTTCGGGCAATCTGGCTTTATGTGACCTTGTTTCCCACATTCGTAACATGTAATTTCTTGGTTTGATGTGGGTGCCTCCTTTTTCCTGAAATGTCTATTCTTTTTAGAAAAAGAAGAAATTTTATTATTATTAAAAAACTTACCAAGCTTCTTTACTAGAAGCATGAAATTTTCGTCTTCGGAAGATTCATCATTTTTATCATCCATTGTGTCAATCTTCAAGGCAATTCCTTTGGACTTCTTGTCTTGACTTTCATGTTTTTCAAGCCTACCAAGTTCCAGTTCATGCTCTTGAAGTTTGCCAAATAATGAAGCAGATGTCATCGTTGAAAGACTCTTCTTTTCGGAAATAGCGGTCACCTTCGGTTGCCATTCTCTTGTTAAGGATCTTAGGATTTTCAAGTTGAGATCATCATTGGTGAAGGTCTTCCCGAGGGCAATCAGATGATTAGTTAGATGAACGAATCTCTTTTGTAAGGCAACAATGGATTCACCAGGCTGCATACGGAACATTTCATATTCTTGACTTAAAGTATTAAGTCTTGATCTTTTTACTTCGGCTGTCCCTTCATGCGTTTCTACCAGGGTGTCCCAAATTTCCTTTGCTGATTTACACTGTGATATACGGAAGAATTCGTCCATGCTGAGAGCGCTTTGAAGTATGTTAATTGCTTTCTTCTCATTCAAAATTCTCTTCTTGTCATCTTCATCATATGGGGATTTTATCTTTGGACTTCCAACACCATTTACCACACTTGTAGGAACATGTAGACCAGTTTCTACGGTTTCCCATATACCATCTCCTTGAGCCTCAAGATGTGCCTTCATACGGATTTTCCAAAAGTCGAAGTATTCTCCAGAAAAGAGTGGTGGCTTGTTACTGCTTCCACCATCTTTGAAAACCGGGTTAGTACTAGCGGAAGCCATTAGGATCGATAGGAACAGGTTACCTTAACCTGCTCTGATGCCAATTGTAAGTACAGAGTATGCCTAAGAGGGGGGGGGGGGGGGGTGAATTAGGACTTTTAGAACTTTTTCCAGTTTTTATGGTTTCTTGAAATTTTACTAGTTTGTGTTCTTGGTTATGAAAGCAGTAGAAAGTAAAAGGACAGTGGACACCAAGATTTATAGTGGTTCCCCTCATAATCCGAGAGTACTCCACTCCCCTTTCAACATGAAAGAGAGTTTTCACTATTGTTTAATAAAGTACAACCTATCACACCATTAACCGGTGAGGCCTACTATCAAACAATACAACTAACAAGTGTACAAGAACAATCCTCTTGTAAACACTCACCCTTGTGTCCAACAATCCTGAATCACAAGTCAGAATACAAATACTTGTAATGATTTTGTTTTGTGAATAATAATAGCAATGTCAAAATTGATCTTCTCCAAATGATCAAAATTCACTCTTATAATTTTCAACACAAGTGTTCAACAGATGAATATGAAATTTTTATGCAATTATGAACACTTAGAAAGGATTTTGAAAATGGTGAATTTGATTCTAAGAATATTTGAAAATGAATATTGGAGGTTCTTTTTTCAATTTGAAAAACTCAGAATTTATATGTGTAAACATACCTTTTCCAACAAGTATATTTGAGTATAATTCAAAATATGAACTGGTATAATTTTCAAACCATTTTTGAACTTGAAATAAAGCCATTTTTCAAAATACGTTCAGTGTTAATCGGTTAACCTATATGGTTAATCGGTTAACACTTGAACGTTATACCAAAATATTCAAAATTTGAAATGGTTAACCGGTTAACCTATATGGTTAATCGGTTAACACTGCTATTTTTCAGAAAAATACTTATAAAAATAGTGTTATACCAATTCTAATAGTTTTAAAAAATATGCTAATGCAATGTGATCAAATGATAAAGATGTTGAACACTTGTATATCAATTAAATTAATGGATTTTGATATACCATAGCTTGTGTCCAAAACTTGAAAGTTGATCAGTCAAATGTTCATGAAGCTTTGAATGTTGATCACTTCCATTCTACTTGATCTTGGTCTTTTGAAAGCGTTTGCCTTTTTGCACAGATGAATTATTCTTGATCTTGATGTTGACGTCATCAAAACTTTGAGATGAAGCTTGCTTCTACAGATACCGATCTTGGGAATTTTTCCCAAGTCTCCGCAAACTAATCCCAAATTATCTTTAGCCTAGAACTTTCAAAAAGATGCATTTTTTTATTTGACTGAAAACAAACAAAACACTAACAAAAACAAGGAAAACAAACGAAAACAAAGAAATTATTCTCTCCCCCACACTTAAAACATACATTGTCCTCAATGAAAGAACATAAATATAAAATAAAAGCGAGAAGAGATAGGAAAGGACACACCCGAGGAGTCAAGGTGGATAGATGATTGCATAAGCAGCATTTCCTAAAGAGAGCTCTTCTGCAGTCTTTTCTTCCAAAGTGGGACTCTCATGGAGTAGCTTTGGGCAGTGACCATTGTTTTTGAAATTTTTAGTGATGTCTTCGTCTTTTATTCCAGGATCAAAGAAGGTCCTTCGATACGTAAACGTGTCGAATGGGCACGTGAACATGATCTCATTTTCACGTCAAGAATAAAAGGAGTAAGGGGTTGTCTAACTAATTTAGCTCCTTCTTTAAGCAGAATCCAATGCATGCACCTGGAAGGGCTAATACCGGGAATGTCCGCCAAGGTCCACCCTATTTCCTTTTTGTGCCTCTTTAAAACCTGCAAAAGCCTACTTTCTTGATTGAAATCAAGGTTAGCTGAAATAATAATAGGAAGCTTATCATTTATGTCTAAGAAGACATATTTGAGATTTTCTGAGAGAGGTTTGAGTTCTAAAGACGGGGGTTGCTCAATAGATGGGATGGTCGGGGCAGCAGGAACGTCCAGAGCCTCAACCGCACAAACCACTTCATCGATAACCTTATCCACCTGCAAAATATCAGTCCGCAATGCAGCATTTATCTCGGCACAAGTAGAGCAAACATTAGTGTTAGTGCATACATCACAGGAGAAAATATCATCATAGTCTAGTAAAGACGGGAAATCAGATAAAAACTCGGGAAGTGTATCATCTACTAAGTCAGAAAGTAACTCAATTTGAAACACTGAATGCTCTTCCATGGGATGTCTCATTGCATCAAAGATTATGGCCAGGATTGCAAATGCAGCAACAAATCCGATAATTTCCACAATGTCCCTATAGGTCAGAATCAAACTCAAAGAAGGAAGATGGTTAAAATAAAATTGAAAAAATCTAAAAACACAAAATTTAACCTAATTAGATCAAATAAGAATTTTGGAAAATTTTTTGGATTTTTTTGAGATAGTGAAAACAGTAAAAAAATAATTAAAAATAGAAAAAAAGGGAATTGGCGATTCGAGGGGCCAACTCCTATAACTCTTCTAGAGTTAAGGACTTTTGATCGCACGATTTTTATGCTTCAATTTCACGAAACAGATCTAAAAAAGAAGGCGATTTGCCCAAAACCTGGTTTTTTTACTTGATCCCCGGCAACGGCGCCAATTTGATCCGCGGTCGCTCGCGGATCAAAAACAAGTAATTTTAGGAAAATGCAGTACATCGACAGTGACTCGGAATATCGTCTCACAAGGATTCTTGTAGGAATAATAAAATACAGTAACAAAATATGTGGGGTTTTGATTAAGATAAAATAAACGAAAAATAAGTGATTAGAAAAAGTGATTGTAGTAATGGGTTGAAACGGCTAATCTACTGTTTTCGTTTCCCAACTTATCATCGATCCTAATAATTCCCAATTCCTAAGCGGATTCTATCCCCTTTCCGATTATAATAACAATCAACAAGCGCAATTGATATTATACGATACACGTTCCTAATTTCTGAATTAAGCAAACAGATAAAATAGTAACCGTGAATTAAGCAAACACGAGAAACATACGCGGATTAAGCAACCGCGATTAAAGTATAAGAACATGCAATCATCGAAAAAAATCAATCATTCCTAAGATAAATCGAATTAAGCAAACAAAATATCATAGAGAAGAATTGAAAGGAAATAGATTTTATTGGAAATTAAAAGAACCTCAAAGTGTTGGCGGGAACCGATTATAGAGATTAATCCGAAGGAATTAGTTCTCCATAATTCATACAAAACTCCAACCAAAAAATTTCATGAATAGTGAATAGGATACTGTAAACGAGGTTTCCCCTCAAAATAAAACAATGGATTCAGTTCATAACCCAACTGGGTCAAAAACATAACCCAGACCCAAAACAAGATCAAAACTAAAACAAAATTCCAATGCTGTAACTTGAAACGAAATTCTGGAATTTTGAGCTCCGAATCTGACTTCGACTCCAACACGAAAGTCGTAGCTCTCTCTCTTAGCTTTTCGGAAATTTTTAGAACGCCTCAAACGGATTCCTGGAACTCCAATTATGATCGTTTCTGTGCAGACTGCTAAAGCTGAAAAATAAGTGCGAAAATTAAATTAAACCAAAAATAAAATAAAATAAGAAAACATAATAAAATATAATAATAAGAAAAATAAAATAAAGAAATGCCTAAGTAAAAATGTAGGAGAATGTGCATAAATATGCACTGATCATGAAATCACTGGGAGCACTTGCAACCATCCTTTCATAGTAAAACAGACCCAAAGTCTTCAAAAAGATCTTGGCCATCTCTTTCTCTTCAAGCCGAGGGTTTATCTGAGCTGCAATCTCACGCCATCTCTGCGCATACTCTTTAAAAGTTTCTTTCTCTTTCTGAGACATTGCATGGAGTTGATCATGGTCCGGCGCCATATCCAGATTATATTTATACTGACGGACAAAAGCTTCTCCGAGATCATTGAATGTCTTGATTTGGAAACTATCAAGTCCCATATACCACTTTAGTGCAGCACCGCTAAGACTATCTTGGAAAAAATGAATTAGAAACTAATGGTTGTCAGTATGGGTAGACATATTTCTGGCATACATGACCAAATGGATTTGTGGACAAGTGTTCCCTTTGTATTTCTCAAAATCTGGAACCTTGAACTTGGCAGGAATCTTCACATTAAGAACAAGACAAAGCTTGTGAGTATTCTTCCTAAATAACTCTTTTCCCCTTAAAGCCCTGATTTCTTTTTGCATCTCAGCAAACTGATCTTGAAAATCATTCATACGATCAATAACATCCAAAATCTCGCTCAGAGATGTGTGGAAAATTTTCTCTTCAACATAAGCCATAGTGTGAACCACGGGCGGTAGCACATGTGCAACAGTAGAAACAATTGGAATCTCAATATTAGGAACAATATTAACCACAAGAGGTGGTACAGTCATAACAACAGGAATTCTTGGACCTTCAGAAGTAGGAGGTTGATATCCCTCTGGCAAAAAATTGAGAGGCATTCCCCAAGGGAAACCAGTAGGCATCTGATATTGAGCAGCATTAACCAGAGCCACAGAAATGGGCGTTGATATGATCTCAGAAATCACAGTTCTCTGCATAGGAGAAGAAGAAGGCGGTGATGGCTGATTCTGAGCAGCCACCAGAGCTTCCATCGCAGCAGTGAGTCTTTCTATACTATCCTTCAGAGTTGATACCTCTTCACGGAGCTCGCAGTTCTCTTGTTGCAACTGATCCATATTTTTTTAAGATTAGCTCGAGTGTTATAGTGATGCGACAACTTGGCTGAATGAAAACCAAAACGAAATAAATAAGACACTTGGAAAAGGAAAAAACATATGCACAATGATGTGAATGCAAAATGCAAATGTTTCATTCAATTTTCAAGGATCTTTAAGATATAAAGCAATTACAAACATTATAAAGAAATGACACTTTTTGAAATACTGATAAACATATCATTTCATTGAATATTGGAAAGAGTTACACTTGGAAGTACAAGTTACATAAGATCAATGTTCAATAAGAAAAAGCTAGGTCCTAAGAAGCATCTGATGACGATCTGAGCTGATACTTCCTTCGGAGTCTCTTAATCTCTCTCTCATAGTTGTCCTTCATGGTGGTCTTCTCTAACATGAGCTGATCCACAATACCCTTCCAAGCACCAAAAGTAGGAGGATGTGATGATGAAGTAGTAGAGGAAAATAAATCCTTTGCATATCTCTTCACGTCACGTCGCTCAAGCAACTCAATCAAGTCATCTTTCTCCTTCATATGCTTTTGCAATTCTGTATTCTCCTTGTCCGAAGCATGAAACTTACATTCCCGCATCTCTTTCTCTTGCTTCATTTCGGCCAAAGCATCTTGAAGAGTCTTCATATTATTAGAAGAAACAGGGAGTGATGTAGCAACCATTGTAGTCATGGGTTTCTTAAAAGGATAAGGCATTTTGAGCTCCATAGCTCTTTTCTTCACCAAAAGTGTATAAGGTTCCAAGGCAGTGCAAGCTTGTCTTCCAAGCTCTCCTTTACCCATCTTATGAATCTTAGTCCAAGAATGAGTCATTCTCCTCCTTAAACCAAGAGAATCGTCCCCTTCTTGGAAAAATAAACCCTCTAATAGAATATTTTTAGGCTTATCTTTTAACATATAACCAAGCTGACGGCGAGCTAAACTCGGGTTGTAGTTAAATCCACCTTGTGTTCCAAGAAGAGGAATATTGGAGAACTCCCCACAACTATCAATAATCTGGACATTGTCACAAACAAAAGAAGACCAAGTAATGTCAGCATGCGTAAGGGACATGATCCTCTGAGACCACCTTAAACAATTCTTATTCTCCCTAAAAACAGATGACTGTGGGAAGTGCGAAATGAACCAATTGTACGGCAGAGGTGTATAACAAACGATGGTACCGTTCCCTTTACAAGTCCTAATATGGATGGAGAAATAGGTGTCACCAAGCAAAGTCGGAACAGGGTTCCCAATCAAGAAAATCCTAATAGCGTTAACATCCACAAAGTTGTCAATGTTAGGGAACAAGACTAGTCCGTAGATAAGCAAAGCAAATATAGCCTCAAACGTCAACGCATGACCAGTGTTAGAAAATAAAGTGGCTTTCCTAATCAAGAACTTAGAAGTCAAACCCTTGATGCCTCCCTTAAACATTAGGTTAACATCAATATCAGATTTCGTCAAATGGGTAGCTGCAGCAATATCTTGGGGCTTAAGAACTTCCTCCAAATCAGTATAAGGAACTTTCGTACCCCAAATTTTAAATCCTAGATTCCATTATCATTCTAGGTGCATCAAGCATATGTTGTCTAACCCTAACCTCTGTCAAGTTTGTCTTTGTCAAGATGCAGATGAATTAGGGTTTCACACAGTTAAAATCAAGAATCATGTGGACTGATCAGTCAAGGCTTTGGATTGATCTTTTATATATCAACTCTTCACATCATTAAGAGGTTCATATCTTACCAAGAACAAGTGCTATTTGAGGTTGTTACCAAGAGAATTAAAGTAGTGTTGTGCAAAACCCTGATTAGGGTTTCTAGTTGAAAAAGTCAATTGTAGTTTGACTTTTTGTTTAAATGGGTTTCCAAAGCTTGAAACATGGTCCATGATGTTTCTATGACTTATTGAAGTCCACTCAAGAAGTATGAAAGCTTCAAGAAACCCCAGAATACTAAGGATCAGTCTTGAAGATTTCAACTATTCGGTTCGTCTATCTGAAAAGTCAACTCTTTGACTTTTAAGGTTTTAACCCCAAATTGAAGCAATCAAGGTTTCCAACATTATTTTATGCCTAACTAGTGAGTTTGGTGAATATTTAATCAAGAATTGATGGATAACTTGTGAATCAAGAAATTAGGGTTTATGAAAAACCCTAATTGAAAGCTTATTTGGAATGGTCATAACTTTCAAACCACACATCCAAATAGAGTGGTCCAAAGCTGGTTGGAAAGCTCTTGAGAAATCATACAAAACTGTCCTAGGGGGTTGAGGTTCAAAAATCCATATATTTGGAGTTATGAGCTCATCAAATTGTGAAGGATTTCCACACTTAGAAAAATTCCTTGTTTCTTGGCTTGTAAGTCAACTTTTGCAACAAACTTCATGAGGATTTTTGACATAGTTCCCTTTGGAATGTGAACTTTGGCCAAATATGAATGTTGTAGATCATATTTGGGGCTTTTTAAAAAGTACAAGAGAATTTTATCAACCTTTGTATTTAGGGAGAATCGAAGAGGGAAAGTTGGGAGTTTTTCATGTCGCGAAACCAAGTTCAGCACTTGCATTTTGATGCATAAACCATTAAAACCTTTTCTAGTCACTTGTTTAACACATTATCTGAAGCTTAGGGACCTAATTGATGATATTACAATGCTTTTCCATGAGCAAAAACCAGAATTAGATTATTTTGAATTGTTTATTCTTGCAAGTACAAGCAAGTGGCAAGGAGAGAGAAACTTTTTGCAAACTCTGCCACAACTCAGCTACCACATAAGTTGCTATCTTCCTTCACTTCATGTTAACTATTTGCAGGATATTTATGGTGATGAAACACATAGGGAAGTGGCTCATGCTCAGAAAAGAGATCCCAAGTTGGATTTGCTCATTTTTGCCTCCAAAAAGGGCAAACTTGGCAAAATTGCAAAATCTGTCCATACCTCTCATTCCCCAAGCTTGCTTATAAATAGAACACAACCATCACTTCCAAAATACACCATAATTAAATAAAAACCAAGTTGAATCCTCTCATTTCTCTGATCACAACCTTCTTACAAGTGGTACAAGTGACCTCCTTGTGAAGTAAAAATCTGTTTTGCATAAACTCATCCAAAACCATTTCCAATCACCAAACTGTTGTACCCCAAAATTTGACCAACCTTTTTCTTCTTAACTTGGTTTAGGTGTCATTGTATTATAGCATTTGCATTTGCATAGCATTGTTCTTTACAGGGGATTAAGAGTTGTTATGCCATTCAAGAGGAGGGTCTCTTTGGTTTCAAACTCAAGCAAAGGCACTTATGAAAGCCATCAAGGGTTTACCATCATCATGGAAGGATCAAAGCTCCTTGAAAGGAGAGATTCGTGTGAGGATGCGGTCTCCTATCTCAAAGGCTCATTAGAGGATCATCAGGGGTTCATGAGGTCATTTATTTGGACAAGAAATGGTCTACAAACTCATTGAGTACTCTAGAGGTCATTGTGGAGTTTGTGGAGTCATTCAATTCATCTCCAAGAGCCACGGTCAAAGGGCTTGGAATTAGGGTTTCATCTGATCAACTCAAGGTTAACTGTGGATTTGAGGGGTTGCCAAACTGGTTTTCAAGTCACACAAGCCATGTGAAGTCAACTTAAAGCATTTAAGATGTTATGATAAGATAAAATCAAGAGGAATCAAAAGTAGAAAAGTTACCAAATTAGGGCTTCAGATGGTTTCAGTGTAAAATCCCCTTCTTTAGTGCGCAACTTCAAGGCCATTTTCACCTATGTTGCAAGCTCAATCTCATTCCCATGAAAACATGAGACTTATAGAGCATGTTCTTAGATTTATTTTGAGTACAAGAACTCATCCATTGAGTTTTTACATCTCAAGTTATGATGTCAACAAATTAGGGGTCTCAGATGAATAAAATTTTGGTCAACAAAAAGTCAACTCACTTCCAAGGCATTTTTGACCTAGAAGCAAGTTTCCCCTCAACTTTAAGTGAACATGAAAGTTGTTCCTCATGATCTTAGATTTCCAAAAATTCCTAGGAGTCCTCTTTCTCATGTGTGGAGCTCAGTTATGTTCTTGACAAGGCAAGGGTATTTTTGGAAAAGTTCATTATAGGTCATGTGTTTCAACGACCATTTTCATGAACTCATGTACCTCAAATGCAAATCCAACCAACATGAAACTTGTGCCTAAGAGTCTTATCTCCATCATTAAGCTCCAAATTCATGAGTATTATGGAATTATATGGCCATGTGGGACACTTTTTGGTTGAAAACTTATCTTTTGGTTATGGTTCAAGAATATTACATTACAAGTCATTATTTTGTCTCATTTTTGAGTTATTTGGTACCATTACATGACATAAGAGAGGTTTACCAAAAATGGACCAACATGAAAGGTCATGATATACCTCATTTTTAAATTCTTACTCAAAAAGTAATGGTTTGAAACTTGGTGTATAACATTGTTATAAGGCCAAAATCATTTCCTTTCATTACTACACCCTTAAGTGTGTTTGTTGCTGACCCAAAAGAAGGTGTGGAACATGGAACCCGTGTGTGGTGCAAAGTGGAATTTTTTGGGGAAAATTTGAAATCTCACATGGTAAGTAACATGGGCCTGCATGGAATGCATTAAGCCCTCGTATATAAGCTTTGAATGAAACCCTAATGCTGAGGATTGGCTGGCTATGTGTGAGAAGAGAGAATCACTCAAAATTTCATAAAACTTCTCTTTCTTCGAATTGACCATTTTTTGGAGATTTCTTCAAAGCTTTTGCTCACATCATCTTCACAAAGGATCAAGGAAGGGATTAGAGGCTTAAAACAGAAGGTTGCTCATTATTTCAAGAGCCAACGGAGCTGCTCCGTTCAATAAGTTCTCCAACTTTTTTCTCTCATGCTAGGCACAATTTAGGATGCATATTGAGTACATCTGAAGCCCTACGTGGAGTAGGCCATGTTTGACTTATTTTGATGGCTGTTTCTGAGCATTTCAGTTTGAGCATTTGATTTTTGTGGCCGTTTTTCTTATGGTTAGAGACACCTTTTTATGAATCCAAGGGCATATTTGAATTCCCCATGAAAAGTGCTTGAGAAATGTGCCAAATGTTTGGATTTTTATTGGGTTTTGATCACCAGCTCCAGCGACCCCTGGCCAGAGAAGACGACCGGATCCTTAGCTTCGGTGTCTGGTGTTTTCTCAGATCAATGCTGACTGGGCATGGGTGGACTTGTTGACCCTTTATGTGGCGTGTTCTCATTCATTTGACCATGTCCGCGTGTGGGTTTGAATCCACGTAGTTAAATGAAACGTTGCGTTTCATGTGTTCTGAGGTTTGGCTTGGATTGGGCCAAACATGCTATCCCCACCCCCTTGTTTTGTAGCCCATTTTTCATTTTAACGTGTTCCAGTTCATTCTTGGAATTACTAATGCACCTCCTCTGGTTTCTTTGTTTATTTTATTTTATTTTTCTTTCTGTTTTCATTTGCAATTATTAAAAATACTTCCAATTGTCCAAAAATTTAATAAAAATTGTTTTTAAACATTTCAAAACCTTAATTATTTTTTCATAATTTTTATTTCTGATTTTATTTCATTTTGCAATTTTATTTCAATTTTACAATTTGAGGTGTTTTTAATATTGTCTTTGCTTGATCATCATCAATTAAACCACCAATTCACATCACCTATGAATGAGGTTTCCTTTCCATTTAAAGGATGGATTGAGGTACCTTTGGGGCTGATTTTGGTCAATGTTTGATCATTTTTTGTTTGACTTTGCTTTGTCTTTTCTTGACCCTCGATAATAACTCCATAAGGTGGAGCACCCTAGTTGATCAATTTATTTGGTGATGCCTAAAATTGATTTTGGCTTTGAAACTTTGGCCTCTGTTTGCCATTGAGCTTGGTTTCTTTGTGCATTTTATTTAAGATTTATTGAGGCACCCTTCTATTTTTGGTGAACCTTGCAAGTCAAGCCACCTTTGAAGGTGTTCATACAAGCTAGTTTGACCTAGTTCCTTTGGGAAATGATTCCTAATGATCCCATATGCATCTTGTGAGTGTTGCAACATGTTTATAACTTGCTCAAGATGCTGGTCCTTCATTTTTAGGTCATACATTTGTGTAACTTTTTTTACAAATTACTTGGAAGTTAGGGCATTCCACTTGATTTTTTAAGTGTTGAACATGGATTGAACTTTGGTTCTTCCTCTTGCTTTGACTTGCTATTTATTTAGGCTTGTTTTCCACTTTGTTTTGGACCTTTTCTCTTATGGTTTCACTTTTGCCTCATGTGGTTTGGCTCTTATTCAAGATGATTTGGTGTTCACATTTACACTTTGAGTTTGTCTTGGATAATTAGCCACTTTCTTGCACTTGTTGGCTTATCTCTATTGCATGATCATTTTGTTTTGGTTGGTTGAGATAATTTTCATGAGCTTGATGCCCAAGCTTCTTTCTCCCATCTACACTTTGATCATGATCTTGTTTGTGCATTGTTGCTTACCTTTTGGTGTAAGTGATTGATGTTTGAATGGTTGTAGGAGTTGTAACTTCTCCCATTTCATCTCACTTTTTCTTTGACTTGTTTAAGTCATTTTGTATTGATTCATTTGTTTGTGTTTCATCTTTGAGCATTGCATATCATGTTTGCATTTCCTCTTGACTTGTTTAAGTCAACTTCTTCTCTTTCTTTCATTGCATATGTGATTGAACTATCTTGCGTTTACTTGGTCTTTTGCCATGATCCCTTAGGATTCCTAGTCCCTCTGTTTAAGATGGGAGTAGGAGAGACATTAGGTGTTCAATCCTTTGTATGATAACATTAGGATAGTTTCTTCCCTCTCAATCCAAACTTTAGGAGCATCTTGCATGATAACATTAGGGTTAGTTCCCCTTAGAGTTACGTCTTTTCTTCTCATCTCATAACTTCATAAGACACTTAATAAAGGTTAACACTTGTTGTACGCTACGAGCCTTAAGTACTTGCGACGCATTCACTCTCAAGTCATAGTCTTTAGTGCAACATGAGTTACAAACTTAACTCAATTCACTTCTTGTTAAAAAACACAAAACAAAACATCAAACCTTTTTATCCTTCGGAATTGTTTGGAAAATCATTTTCAGAAAGAGTGTGTTAAGTCTTGGTTCTACCGCAAATATGCATCATCCCTAACTGCTAGAACGAAGATTTAACCCTACTCAATTAAAACACTGGAACCTACCTGTGGTCGTGTCAGCCCGAACTATGTTTGCTCTAATTTCTCATACCAAATGAGGATACGTAGGCACAAGACGACGATGTCTTGGCGAGCAACCTTTTTCCCCCTTCACCCGTAGTTTTCCGAACTACGTTGAATCTGACTTTCCCATTGCACGAGGGAATACGTAGGCATAGAGCGGCGATGCTCTATCGAGTCTCTTTTCTTTTCTTTCACCCCGTGTTCCAGCCTTTAGATAATTAACACCCTTTTAGATAGACAACAAGCATGGATCCCGTTGAGTACAACGAACATGAGGGGTGCTCATACCTTCCCCTTGCGTAACCGACTCCCGAACCTAAGATTTGGTTGCGATGACCTGTCTTTTCCCATTTTCGTAGGTTTTCTCTGATCGTTTCTTTTCCCTCTCTTTGGGATAAATAATGAATGGTGGCGAATCTTCTGTCTTTGCCGACCCCTCTTCGCAGCGATGCGACAACTGGCGACTCTGCTAGGGAAACTTTCCCATCCCCTATGCGAGTCAACCCTAGAGCTTGTGTGTTTTATCTTTGAGTGTGTATATATGTGCATTTGTGTTGTATCTGTATTTTATCGCAGTTGCATTTTACTTTCCCGTATTGTATCATGTTATTGATGTGCTGTTGGGTGGGACTGTCCCATTCTGTGATAAGCCAAAACCCAGGCTTGAGTATAACCATAGCATTAGAGTGGAAAATAGTGAGGACCTGCACGCTAGGCGTGCACTAGTCTTCATGAAATCTGCGTTCAGAAGAGGTTTTCTTTGAAGACATCCTATTTTGTACATTGGTCAGGAAAGGGTGTTGGATCTGGAAACTGTCGACTCTGGAGACCAATCATTTGGGAGTCAGCTAAGTGAGGCTGCTTCTTTAGACTATGATGCTAAGCCAGAAATGGTGAACATATCATTGTTTCTCAAAAGTCTGTGACGCTGACAACCGCATAGGATGCCAGACCTTGTCAGAGATAAGTTCATACCTGTGAGTTGGGAGGGTTATGCATGAAACCTTAACCTTCAACCTACCCAATTTTCTTGTTAGTGTGGACTTTTGATCTTTGATACAGTGGGGTTCCTTGTGTCAGTGCTGTGTTATTTCTCGCCAAAGCGAAGCGCTGGTTCATCTCAGTCGGCAGCACAACAATCTTGATCTCCTATTGCATTTGCATACTCATTTGCATCCTAACATTTGCATGTATCTGTGTTTCAGGTGTATATTTTCTCCTTGATTCTAGTAATCTGATCCACTGCCATCATGGAACGTGGTTTCAAGAAAGTTGTTATTTACAAATTCCCAATACCAGACATAGGACCTCTGATGAGCCTCATTTCTATGGTTGAGCGTGGAGTTATGGATGATTTCAAAAAGGAATATGGGAGGATTTTGAGCCTTGTCTGCAAGATCTATAAATTTGAGTTGGAAGGTATCCACGCATTGCTGCAATTTTATGATCCTCAACTGTGTTGTTTCACATTTCCTGAATATATTTTGTTGCCTACCTTGGAGGAATTTGTTCAGTTGTTGGGAATCCTGGTCTTGAAAGAGATGCCTTTTGTGCATTCTGAAGAGGAGCCTAACCTATCCAAGCTAGCCAATACTCTACACTTAGATGTTTCTGAACTAGAGGGAAAGATGATACGAAGGAGTGGGGTGCCTGGTTTCCCTTTGCCATTCTTAATAGGAAAGGCTTAGCACTTTGCAAAGGAAGGATGTTGGGTTTTCTTTAATGCAGTCTTGGCGCTCTGCATCTATGGGATAGTGTTGTTTCCCAATATACCTTATTTTGTTGATTTAGATGCTTTCCACATCTTTTCCTCCAAGAACCCTGTGCCAACCCTTCTAGGTGATGTCTATCATTCTACACACTACAAGAATGAGAACAGACGAGGGAGGAACGTTCCTTGTTGCACTCCACTACTTTACAAATGGTTTATTTCGCATCTGCCTAAGTCTGGACCTTTCATTGATGCAACTAATACAATTGGTTGGCCAGAGAGCCTTATGGGTTTGACTTCGGAAGATATTATATGGTTTAGCAGAGACCTCTTGGGTAAGGGTATTATTTACAGCTGTGGAGATTTCACAAATGTTCCTTTGATTGGGAGGAAGGGTGGCATTAACTACAATCCAGCTCTCGCCATCAGGCAATTTGGCTACGCTTTAAGAGAACCTCCAAAGAAGGATGAAGTACATGAATCTCTGTATTTCACCGGTTTAGCTGATGTTGTTACTCTAACTAGTTTGCAACAGGCTTGGAATATCATTCATCGGAGAGGAAAGCTTTCTTTAGGCAAGAGTGATTGCAGAGCATATGGACCATACGTGGAATGGATCCAGGAGAGAGTTGGCAGACTGTTGCTACCCTTTCCAATCCGAGAACCTTTGTACCCCGTGGTAGTTGAAGAACCAACGATAGTTGATATTCAGAAGTACAATCAACTTTGGGTTGAAAAAGAAGAACTACGCAGGGTGAATGAAGAATTGGAGAAGGAAATCATCCAGCTTAGGAGTGAGAAGGATCAAGCCACTCACTTATCCAAGAGGCAGACAGAGATAGTGAACAAGATGGGCAGATAACTGACTGAAGAAATTCGTGTCAGAGAACATCTTGGTCAGAATATGAGAAGCTTGGGTAATGCTGTAAAAGGGAAGAAGAAAGAATTAGAGAAAGCACACCTTGAGATATCCAAGTTTGATGCATACTGGAATGCTATCTTAACCAACAACAAAGAAAGAGAAGATGGGTTTCGTCAATGGATTGACAGGTTGAAGACTCAACTCTGAATCAAAGATGAAAAAGCTCCCAGAGAATCAGCTCGTCGATACGAAAGTGACTGAAATCTACGTGAAGCTCTTGCAACGTTGGAGGAGTATAAGTTGAGAGCAGATCTAAAAAGGTCTAAAATTGAAGATGCATTTGGGGAAGGCGCCTGGGAAGATTATGCTCAAGGCTTACAAGCTAACATCAGCAGGAGAGAGTTTCTTATCCAGGGATTGATTGCTAGGCCTGATCACCCTGATACGAGGGAGTTGTTGGAGGAGTTTCAGACTCGTTGTCGCACTTGATGTATTTTCTCTTTGTTTTTATATTCCGACCATCACCAGGATTGTTGGATGAGGTCGTATTGACTCAGTTGTATATTCCTTGGTGATGTATTGTATGTTGACACTTGGTTCCTTATTCTATTTTATGAGAAAGGTTAGGTGGCTCCATACGTTGGCTCTTCATTCTCCTTCTGTTCTCGTGGAACTAGAATCAAGGGGAAGATCTCCTCGAACCATATTTACATGTCTGCATTTTGCATCATTTTTCATATTGCATTGTAGGTGTTCTGGTTCCATTGACCTTATTCCTTTTTGTGGTTTTCTCAGCGCTGTTTCAGGATTGAAGACCGCGCCATCCACCGCTACTCGACAAGGGGGAATCAGCAAAAAGCCATGGACCAAATTCAACTTGAACTGCAGGAGTTCCGTGACCGTATGGCACAATTTATGGATTTGATGTAGGGAGTCACCAACGACCATGACTAGCTAAGGACACTCGTCCAACCTCTGATTTCCAGGGTTGACGGAGGCAGTGTTTTACATGGAGGAACTGCTGATGTGCCTCCTACAACTGACAATGTCACCTTTCATGCCACTGCCATTCCAACATTTGTTATCCCTTTGGGCGGAGGTAATCAGACTGGAGTCCCTATTCCCGCACCAACATGCGCTGTACATGGAAACGCTAGTCCTCAATGGGAGGAGGACGAGCAAGATGATATTTTCTCTATGGGAGATCTTGGAGCAGGATTACAGCCGGACACGGACAAAAGGTTTAAACTGATAGAAGAGAAGATGAGAAACCTTGAAAACCAGAATTCTCTTGGTCTGGGTATGTCAAACTTGGGACTGATCCCAGGTCCCACCAAAGTTCAAGGTCCCAGACTTTGATAAGTATAAGGGGACAACCTGTCCCAGGGTGCATCTCCGTTCTTACTATAGAAAAATGTCTGCATACTCTGACGGCGAGAAGTTACTGATGCACTTCTTTCAAGATAGCTTGTCTAGTCCTTCCTAGGAATGCTATATGGGTTTAGAGTCGGTGAGCATCAGAAGTTGGAAAGATTTGGCAGAGGCTTTCATTAGACACTATCAGTATAATAATGATCTGGCCCTTAACTGTGTGCAGTTGCAGAATTTGTCGCAACGAAATAATGAAGGATTTAAAGAGTACACCTAAAGGTGGCGCGAACTTGCTGCAAGGGTTCAACCTCCTATGGTGGAGAGGGAACTTATTGATCTGTTCGTAGCTACATTGCCTGGTGTGTACTACGAGAAGTTAGTCGGCAATATGTCTGGTAGCTTTTCAGATCTAATCATTACAGGTGAACGGGTTGAAAATGGGATCAAGCTGGGAAAGATCTAAGCCGGTGAAGGGTCCTCATTTGGAGGAGGTAGAAAGAACTTTGGTAATAAGAAAAGAGAAAGGGAGACGAACGCGGTCTTAGGATATAGGGGTAACAACAGAAACAGAAACAGAAATCAACAGTACCATCAACAACAACCTCAGATTATGAGTATTGCTATTCCGGCAGTACAACCACAACAACAACAGCAACGTCTACAACAGCAACAACAACAAAATTACGCTCCACGACAGTTCCAATATCGTAGGAGGACAATGAACAGACATTTTGATGCACCGCCAATGCCATACTCAAAATTGTTACAACATTTGATGCAAATGCAGTTAGTTCAGAAGAGGACGCTGGCGCCTCTAATTGGTGCGCCACCCTCAGGGCATGACGCAAATGCCAGATGTGACTTTCACTCAGGTGCTCTCGGCCATCACATTGATAACTGTAAATCCTTCAAGCATAAGGTTCAAGACCTTATAGATAGCAAGGCGATCAACTTTACGAATGATGCGCCCAATGTTGTACAGAATCCTATGCCTAACCATGGGGCAGCAGGGGTAAATGATATTATGGAGGGAGAAAGTTTGAATTTGGTGAGCAGTGTTGAAGAGCTGAAAACTCCGTTGAGTGTAGTTAAAAGCAGAATGTTGAAGGAGGGAGTGTCTCCAGGTTGTTTGGAAAGCTGTGAAGGTTGTTTGGCGTGTCCTGAGGGATGTGAGGACTTAAAAAACCATGTACATAGATTGATGGATGAAGGCATACTATAGTTTGACAGAATTGGTGAAGAAAAAGCTGAAAGGGTGATTGGTCAAGAGCTGAATGAGGTTGCCACAATCTCAATTCCATTCAGAACCATCAATATATATGCGTTGCCGAGGCCAGCTACCGTCATAATCACCAAGGTCGGGCTTGTACCTTACGAAAGCACTAAGGCAATCCCGTGGAACTACGGCGCTGAAGTCTATTGTAATGGTCAAAAACAAGAGTTGAAAGGAACGACGCCTTATTCGATAGATAATTTGGTGGGAACAGGTGGAATAACGAGAAGTGGGAGAGTGTTTTCACCTCCAGAGGCTAATGCTGAAAGACAAGACAAGGGAAAAGGGGAAAGCTGTTGTTGAAGAGAGTTCTCAAGGGGCTGAAAAGAACACTTTGTTGAAAGACGCTGGGGAATTCATGCGTCTAATCAGAAAAAATGATTATAAGATTGTGGACCATCTCCAACAAACCCCGTCAAAAATATCAATTTTATCATTACTACTGTGCTCTGAGGCACATCTGAATGCCCTTCTGAGGATTCTGAACACTGCATATGTGCCACAGGAGATATCTGTGAACCAACTGGAAGGAGTGGTGGCACACGTGAATGCTGGAAATGGATTAGGATTTACTGATGTGGATTTGACTCCTAAAGGCAGAAACCACAATCACGCCCTGCACATTTCCATTGAGTGCAGAGGAGTTATATCATCTCACGTGCTGGTAGATACTGGGTCTTCACTTAATGTGTTGCCCAAAAATGCTTTGATGAAGCTCGATACCCGAGGAATAATATGCACTCCTAGTGACCTGATTGTGCGAGCATTTGATGGGACAAGAAGGTCCGTGTTTGGAGAAGTAACTCTTCCTATCCAAGTTGGCCCTGAGGTTTTTGATGCCGTCTTCTATATAATGGATATCCAGCCAGCATACAGTTGTTTGCTAGGTCGTCCCTGGATCCACTCGGCAGGGGCAGTGACCTCAACCTTGCATTAGAAATTAAAGTATATGGTGGAGGGGTAACATTGTCACCATCTGTGGTGAGGAGGACATTATGATTAGCCATTTATCCTCGTTCAAATATGTGGAAGTTGATGGGGAGATACATGAGACTCTTTGTCAAGCGTTTGAGACAGTCAAGATTAAAGAGAAGGCGCCAGTTATGGGCGGAGTTCCCGAGGTTGCTATGTCATCATTCAAAGAGGCGCAAGCTGTGGTAAAATCTGGATCATCTCAAGGTTGGGGCAGGTTTTGAGCATCCCCAATAAACAAGATAAGTTTGGACTGGGGTACAACCTATCATCGTCTTCCTCACAGAGCATGCCGCGCTACAGGGGACCAGTCCAATTCACAAGTGGTGGGGTGATTTTTGATCGAATCAACACCGTGTCCGAGGATGAAGGTGATAGTGACTGCAATATGGATGCATGGATCCAACCATGTATGCCTGGCCGAAGCCTCAACAACTGGACTATCGAAGAAATTGTCCAAGTGACGCATGAAGAGTAATTATCTCATTTTTGATTATGTATAGCCCTACATTCTACCCGGAGCATAGTGATCTTTGTCTGTAGGGCCTTTTTCTTGCTTATGTTTGAACAATTGTTTTATCATTAATCAAAGGGCATTTTTGCATTCAAATATTGTGATTCTTGTTTTTCTTGTTTTTATTTTTAACAATAAAATGGCAATATGGTTTGTGTTGTTTGCATATCATTTTAAGCATCAAATCATCATCATTGTAGGTTTCATATAGCAGATGCCACTAATTCAGACTCGTCTATGACTCGGTATGACTTTGATAATCCAATCTTTCAAGCTGAAGAAGAGATTGAAGAAGACGAAGACCTGCCTGAAGAGCTCGCCAGGTTGCTGAAACAAGAAGAGAAGGTCATCCTGCCTCATCAAGAGGAAATTGAAGTCGTCAACCTAGGCACAGAGGAAGCCAAGAAGAAGGTCAGAATAGGGGCTGCCTTGGAGGATGACGTCAAACAAAGACTGGTAGAACTGCTATGAGAGTATAAGGATGTCTTTGCTTGGTCGTATGAGGATATGCCCGAACTTGATATGGATATTGTGGTTCATCGCTTGCCTCTTTGAGAAGAGTGCCCACCTGTGAAACAGAAGCTAAGAAGAACCAAACTAGACATGGCGGTAAAAATCAAAGAAGAGGTCTAGAAACAATTAGACGTCAAATTTCTTGCTGTAAAAAATTACCCTTCGTGGGTCGCTAACATTGTACCTGTTCCAAAGAAGGATGGTAAGGTAAGAATCAGTGTAGATTACCATGATCTAAACAGAGCGAGCCCGAAAGACGATTTCTCGCTCCCTCACATTGATGTGCTTGTTGATAATACTGCTCAGTATTTAGTGTTTTCCTTCATGGACGGTTTCTCTGGATATAACTAGATCAAGATGGCTCCGGAGGACGTGGAGAAAACGAATTTTATCACGCCGTGAGGGACATTTTGCTACAAGGTATTGCCTTTTGGATTGAAGAATGCAGGGGAAACCTATCAGCGGGCAATGGTGACTTTGTTTCATGATATGATTCATCATGAAATTGAAGTTTATGTTGATGACATGATTGCAAAGTCACAAATGGAGGAAGGACATTTGGTGAATCTGTTGAAGCTGTTTGAGAGGCTAAGGAAGTTCAGACTAAGGTTGAATCCAAATAAGTGCACTTTAGGTGTACGGTCAAGAAAGCTCTTGGGGTTTATAGTCAGTGAAAAAGGAGTCGAGGTCGATCCTGCAAAAATAAAAGCTATACAGGAAATGCCAACACCGAAGACTGAGAAAGAGGTTCGTGGTTTCTTGGCTAGATTGAACTACATTGCAAGGTTCATATCTCACCTCACAGCCACGTGTGAACCAATGTTCAAATTGTTAAAGAAAGATCAGGCGGTTGTCTGGAATGAAAACTGCCAAAGGGCATTTGAAAAAATAAAGGAATATTTGCAGGAGCCTCCGATACTGATGCCTCCAGTGGCTGGAAGACCACTAATAATGTACTTAACGGTTCTTGAGAACTCCATGGGTTGTGTTCTCGGTCAACACGACAAGTCAGGAAGAAAAGAACATGCCATCTACTACTTGAGTAAAAAGTTCCCAGATTGTGAGTCTAGGTACTCAATGTTAGAGAAGACGTGTTGTGCACTTGCTTGGGTCGCCAAACGCCTAAGGCAATATATGATAAATCACACAACTATGCTGATTTCAAAGATGGATTTGATTAAGTACGTGTTCAAGAAGCAAGCACTTTTGGGAAGGATTCCTATATGGCATATGGTTTTGACAGAATATGACATTCAATACGTCTCCTAAAAGGCTATCAAGGGGAGTGTTTTGTCAGAATATCTCGTAGAGCAACCAATCAACGACTATCAATCGATGAAGTTTGAATTTCCTGATGAGGATATTATGTTCTTGAAGATGAAAGACTGCGATGAGCCGCTACTAGATGAAGTTCCTGAGGTAGACTCCCAGTGGAAGATGATCTATGATGGTGCTGTTAACTCTTATGGTAGCGGAATTGGGGCAATCATTACGACTCCCCAGGGTTCGCATATACCATTTACTGCCAGGTTAACATTTCCCTGCACCAATAACGAAGTTGAATATGAAGCATGTATCATGGGCATTGAAGAAGCGATTGATTTGAGAATCAAAAACCTTGATATTTATGGTGATTCAACTTTGGTAGTCAATCAGATCAAAGGAGAATGGGAGACTCGTCAGCCTAACTTGATTCCCTACATGAACTATGCAAAGAGGTTGCTACCTTTCTTTGACAGGGTAGAGTTTCATCATGTACTAAGAGCGGAGAATCAGATGGCAGATGCCTTGGCTACCTTATCCTCGATGTATAAGGTGAATTATTGGAACGACGCTCCGAGAATTTTCACCTCTCGCCTTGATAGGCCAACGTTCATATTTGCAATAGAGGAAGCTTCAGATGGGAAGCCATGGTATTATGATATCCGAAACTTTCTCAAGAATCAGGAGTATCAACCTGGGGCATCCAGTAGGGATAAGAAGACATTGAGAAGGTTGTCTGGAAACTTCTATCTGAACAAAGATGATGTACTCTACCGAAGAAACTTTTGATCTGGTTCTATTGAGATGCATGGACGAAAAAGAAGCAGGCTTGCTTATGGAAGAGGTCCACGAGGGTGCTTTTGGAACACATGCAGGTGGACATGCCATGTCTCGAAAATTATTGAGGGCAGGCTACTATTGGTTGACTATGGAGTCTGATTGTTTCAAATATGCCAAGAAGTGCCATAAATGTCAGATTTATGCTGATAAGATGCATGTACCGCCAAGTCCTCTGAGTGTCATGGCGTCTCCCTGGCCCTTCGCTATGTGGGGCATCGATATGATCAGTAAGATTGAACCGACCGCATCCAACGGACACCGCTTCATCTTAGTGGTAATTGACTATTTCACTAAGTGGGTTGAAGTAGCTTCTTTCGCCAACGTCACCAGACAAGTCGTGGCTCGATTCATTAAGAAGGACATCATCTGTCATTACGGAGTGCCTGAAAGAATCATTATTGATAATGTTTCAAATTTGAATAACAAGATGATGAAGGAACTGTGCCAGAGTTTTAAAATTGAGCATCACAACTCTTCTCCCTACCGTCCGAAGATGAATGGCGGTGTCGAGGCGGCCAATAAGAACATAAAGAAGATCATGCTGAAGATGGTTGTGACCTATAAAGATTGGAACGAGATGTTTCCTTTTGCATTACACGGATACCGTACGACGATACGTACTTCAACTGGGGCAACTCCTTTCTCGCTAGTGTATGGTATGGAAGCTGTCCTACCATTGGAAGTCGAGATTCCTTCTTTGAGAGTTTTGGTTGACGTCCAACTTGATGAGGTAGAATGGGTGAGAAACAGATTGAATAAGCTCATACTGATGGACGAGAAAAGGTTGGTAGCCATTGCATATGGTCGTTTGTATCAGAGCAAGATGAAGAAAGCGTTCGATCAGAAGGTGCGCCCACGGAGCTCTCAGGCAGGTGACTTAGTGTTAAAGATGATTCTCCCTCCACAGATAGATCACAGGGGAAAATGGACTCCCAACTACGAAGGTCCATACGTCGTAAGGAAAGTCTTCTCGGGAGGAGACTTACTTTTGTCAACCATGGATGGTGAAGATTTCATATCCCCTGTGAACGCAGACGCAGTTAAAAAATACTTTGCTTAAAGAGACCTGCTGGAAAGAAAAAGAAAATCCAGGAAAAATGGGGCATCCCGGCGAACCATAAAAAGAATGGGTTTGGGCAAAAATTAGGGATAAAAAGAAAAAAGATGTAAACCCGCAAAGTTGGAAACCTAAAAAGGCGACTTTGGCAAAAATGGGCGATTCAGGCAAAAGTTAGGGATTTGAAAAGCAAATGGCTGCGGTCTGTGTATTGATCCTTTGAGCACAGTGGATTATGGGAGGACCCGAGGGTCAATCAATCAAGTTATTCTTTTTAGAGGATGGAGCGTTGGAGAAGCATCAAAGTTATGCGAGTCATAGATGAGTCGACGCATGGTGGTTGTCTGTACCACATTGCCGACACTTTGTATATCTGTTGTATCTCTGTACCATTTGCGCAACTTTCTCTTTTCAGGAGTTCATCTGTTGTAAATTTTCCTATTTACAGGCCATTTAATAATGAAGTACATATTATTCAGAAAGCTTTCGTGTTTGTTTTAGCTTTTACTGTTTTGTTTGGAAAAAAACGCCTGATGTTTTTGATAAAACTTTGCATACATAAACTTGTGGGCTCTGCTAATCATGATTAAGACTTTGATTTTCTTGAACGATGTCATGGACAATAACCGAGATAGCTCTTGTTGTATACAGGATACTGTGTTTGTGTTTATTACAGGGCTCTCATTCTTGAGGTTATTCCAAAAAGTTATCCCCAACGGATTATGACTAGTTTCTCCCCAGCAGGTTGAGTTCTTGGTTATGCCCAACAGGTATGTAGGATTATTCTCCCATAGGTAGGACAAGAGCATTGTCGTTACCCCCACAGAGTCTAAATCTTTGACTCCTTTCCCCTCAGAGTTCAGGTCAGGAACTCGATTCCCTAAGCAGAGGTTGATATTGTTGAGTTTATTGCTCGTTTCCCCAAGCAGAGGTGGATGCTGATTCCCTCATCGGGTGATTCCCTCAGCAAAGTTGTTATCTGTAGTAGAATCCAATTGGTAGGTTTTCTTTCCGGATATTTCCCCAGTTAATTTTCATCCCCTGCAGGTCCCCAGAGAAGTCAGTGGAATGTTTCCTTCCCCGCAGAATGGAATTGACCCAGGGATTGTTATTCTCCATCCTCAACATAAAGAGTTTGGGACAGCTCCCTAGTAAATCTTTTTCATTATCCCTAGCAGAGTGGATTAAAATTTCCAGCAGAGCGAAATCTCCGGCATAGTGGAGTAAGTCCCCACAGCTTGCTCTTCTTCCCCCAGTAGAGTCATATTCTGAAGGGCCATCCAGGGTTGATTTCCCTAGTAGAGCGGATTTGTATTCCCCAACCAATTTGTTTGTTCCCCAAAAGAGTTGTATTTTGGTAGATTGTCCAGGGCCGTTCTTTCCTCAGCAGAGTTGATTTGATCCCCAGCGGAGTGGATCTTTGTTCTCAGCAGAACAGTTTACCCAGGAGAGTTCTTTTCCAGGAAGCCGTCCAGGGCTTGTTTCTCCCAGCAAAAGTCCAAATGTACTTGGCACCCGGTCATTCCCAGCAGAGTTGGATCCTTCTTTTTAGCATTTATTTTGCTGGAGCGGTTCTTTTGCATTTGTATTTATGCATAGCATTCTCCTAAACGCGTAGCATTTCCATTTCGTAGGGAGCATTACGCCATTTTCAAACATGTGCATTTGAAACATAAGCCATGTTGTTACCTCTTGCTTTCAGGTGTATCTCCGACAAATGATTGTTTCACCCCAAATTTTAACCCTTTAGATCCTCATCATCATTGTAGGATCATATTTGCTTGATTAACTAACCTTAACACATTTAGAGTTTATCTTTGTTAAGATGCAGATGAATCAGGGTTCCGTACCGTCAAAATCGAAACTTCGAGGGTTTGATCAATCAATGTTTTGGATTGATCCAACTTCAAACAAGATCAAGGATGATACATTGGATTAAGAACGAATTCAATTTGAGGTGGTCACCCGAAGATTGAGAACAATGCAATTTGAGATACCCGATTAGGGTTTTCGATCAGAAAAAGTCAACTATAGTTTAACTTTTGATTCAAAGAGTATTTCAATGGTGGAATCAAGGTCCATTAAGCTCCTATGGATTAGTAAAGTCCATCCAAAGAGTTTCGAGTCCTCAGGATGTCCGGATCACCAACGGGCGACTCGGTAGACACCGATCGATCGAACGGTTGACCGAAAAGTCAACTCTCCAACAATAAGGAATTTGACTTCAAGGTGTGAATGAAAAATGTTCCTTATATCATATTACACCTCCCCATAAAATTTCATGACCATTGGATCAAGGGTTGAGAAGTAATTACAAAAATCGGGAATTAGGGTTTCGAAAGGGGCAAGATCATAACTCCCTAACCACACATCTGATTGAAGTGGTTCTAAGCTTGTTTGAAAGGTCTTGACAAACCCTACAAAAGTCCCACACTGGTCCACATTCAAAAAATGCATGGAATTGGAGTTATAGCAAAAATCATTTTTCAAGAGTAAAAGACTTGATGAAATTTCACAAGTTCTGGCCATACAAATCATTGTTTCAGTCAACTTCAAGGGGGTTTTCAACCAAGATGCACATAGAATTGGAAGTTTTGATAAACATGAAAGTTGTAGAGCTACATGGGGGATTTCTAAAAAGTACAAGAACTCCTCAAGAGGATTTGTGAGCTAAGAGTTATGGTACATGGAAGTTGGGCCTGTCACACTTGAAATCACTTTGGCCAAACTTCCCAAAAATCAGTTTTTCACAACTTGGACTATCCTCAACCCTTGGATCATGATTCAATATGGTTTTCAGATGTGTAGAGGAATGAAAATGCAGAAAAATAAGGAGTTTGAAGAGAGAGGCAAGTGGCAAGCCAGTTGTGTAATAAAATATTCAAATGTAAGAAGGAGAGAGAAACTTTTTCACTCCAAAAACTGTTGCAGCTGCTCTCCTTACCTCCATGGATCATCTCAGTCACTTCATGTGCATATCCACTTGATTTTTCTGATCTCCATTGAACCATGTAACTGATAGGAGAAGATTTGGCAAGATTCACTTGAAAATCTCAAATCTCCCTCCAAAAGTGGTGAAAAACCAAATCTGCCCCAAGCTCCTCATGGCCTATAAATAGAGGTTTCTCCACACTCTATACCACACACCAGAACTATCCAAAGCATCATAAACATATAGTTCTCCTTCTTTCCCTCCTTGCTTGTAAGTGAAGAAAAGTCACAAAAACACTAAATTGGCCACTTTTCATTTTTCACACCAATCCTTGGTCTAAACCCAAAAACACTTCAAAGACCATTCATACAACTTTAAAATGGCCATTTGAAGCTGTTCCCATTGTTACATTTCTCAGAAAATCCACCAATCTAAAAGTCAACCCTCACACCCCATATTTTGACTTTTATGCATTTTAAGAGCCAAGTCACTACATAGGCCTTTTCCTACTACCTCAACACTCCCAACACCTCACATATGTCATAATACAACTGTCCAAAGCATTGAAAACTATTGGTGAAGTACATTTCCTCAACTGGCCCCAAGATTGCATATTGCTTCAAAGAGAGGAAAATCACAAAACCAGGAGGTGCTTGGAATTTTCTCTGGTTTTTCTTGGTTCTATTGCTGGTTTAAGAGTGTCTACAAGAGGTTAGTGGCCATTATCCTTTTTATTTTTGGCATGTTTGGTGTTTAAGTGCAAAGTTTTGTTCATAAGCAAGACCTTTTCTTTGTGATCAAATGTTGTGTATGCATACTGTTAATGATCTAGCTCTCTTGAGAAAGTGTGCCTTGAAGTTGATGATTGATTTGTGCAAAGCCAAGTTTATCTCTGATGTTCTGGTTTGTTATTGTTGGATCAGTACACAATTTCTATTAATTCTGTTGTAAGCATATAAGATTTGAAATAGGCTGATGTGCATGTGTTTGTTTTGAACTTTTAATGTATACTGAACAGTTCAAACATTGGTTATGTTTAGTAGTGCAGTTTTGCTGTCAAGAAACAATTCCTAGGGTTTGGTTCAGTCAAGTATTTGTCTTGAGACATTTGATTTGTGATTGAGTGGCTCTATATGGGTCAAGTTTTTTTTAACCCTTATGTTTGTTGAATTTAGTAGGATTGCCTGTTTGTTATCACTAGAACTCTAGGGGCTGTTTGAGGTTGCAGGTTTGTATACCTCACTTATATTTACAACCAAGGGGGGGGGGGTTGTTTGGTCCAGGCTGAGATCTTTCTAGCATTTAGGATTATTGTTGGTGCCTTAGGAAGGATGTCTTTTAGTTGCTATCAGGGTCAGGTTCCTATATTGGATGCTTATTTTGTGCTTTAGAAGTCTACAAGAGTTGTGGCTGTCAACTTTTAGCAGTTTATTGGAGGTTAGGGTGGTTTGTTTAACTGTGGATTAGCAATTGTTATATTTGAGCTTTGGGATCTGACCAACCTGTTTGTGTATGACTGAGGCTGTCAAGTTTGCTTTGGTTCTATCTTCAAACCTATTGACTCATTGGCATAAGATAGAAGTGTATAGTGTTGTCATCACAGTCTTGTTGGAGCTTGCAATAAACTATTGGTGGACTCTTTGTTGTGACAAGAGAGTCATTGGCTGATGTAAGTTGGTGTTGATTTTTGCTGAAGTTGGTCTGTCAAGTCTCTTGGCAGCTGTATGTGTATACCTCTTATTGTATGGAGATAGGTTTAGGTGAGTTGGATTGGGAATCCATTGATATTAAGATTATGGTATGCTTGAGATTCATCTCCAAGGCTGGTGTTCAGTTGGATCCAGAGGTGTTGAATGCTACCAACTGCTTTGTGTGTCTGTTGTTGCCAACTCTATAGGACAGTTACCCTTGGCCTTTTGATAGCAGTTTCTTAGTTACCATTTAGTGTTAGATTATTGTCCTTAACTTGTGACTTTAGGCTGTTATTTGTTTGGTGATTTGGATTTAGGCATTTTTATGTTACAATGTAATTGCTGTTAATTTTGAGTTTGTTAGCTCAAAAGCATCTTTGCCAGGATTAGAGGCTCAGGCCTGCTGTAGGAGTGTGGTCAGTCTGCATCCATGCTTGTTTTAGGCTAGGTTTGTCAACTTTCTGTTCAGGTGTTGCAAGGTTGTGTTTAAAGGCCTAACCAATCCCATTAGATGTGTTTACTGTTACAACATTTTTGGTGAACAACTTTCTTCTGCCTACTATCTTGAAAATTTATGGACTTGCATTTGTGAGCATCTTAGACTGGTGGTTGTTAGTTGTAGGCTTTGTCATTCACACTTGCTAAGAGTTGATTTTATTTTGTCAATTCATTGTTGGCTATTTGGATCTGTTAGCTCATACTTAGAGTTGCTAACCCTCTTATGTCAATGCATTCATTTAAGCTTGTATCCTAGTTAGTGTTAGTTCAGTATTTTGGTTGGAGGTTGCAAGCTATGTAGGGTTAACAGGCCTGGCCAATGCAAGATTGCTGAACTGCTGTAGTACTGTACATGCCCAGTTGGTGTTAAAGTTCTGTATGCACTTATGTCAGAATTCATGTATGTGAGACAAATATGGGAATGATATATTGCTGTCTAGGTCTGTTTTGAGGATTATCAACCTATTGTGTTTTCTAATTTCAGTTGGGATCTTAGAATCCATGAGTGTGTAGGTTCATGTCATGTTGAAGTTTGAAACTAGTAGACATGTATGTAATGTTGTGAATCATACTTGACTGTTTGAATTAATCACATCATTAACTGTTCTTTTTGAAAATACCATTTCAACTGCTATGACCTGTCATTTCTGACCATGCCAAATATTGTGCTTTTGTTGTTGTTTGTAAATTATTTGCTTTGTTTGTTTAATGCTGGTAATAAATTTATGAACCCTTTTGGTGCACTTGTTTCCATGACTGTTTTGCTTAAAGGTTTGTCAACCTCCATTATCACCAAGAGACCATGTTTCACTGATTTACAAACTTGCCAATTTAACTTTGAATACATGTTTGCACTATGATAATAAATTTAGCCACTATTTTTGTTTTCAAACCAAATTTGATTCATGCTGGTTGGAGTTGTAACTCTTTGAAGACCTGATATTTTGAATCTATGCTGTCAAACTTGGTGTACCATTAAATGGGGATGTATTGCTGTTAGTATTCATGGACTGTCATAACCTATTGGTATGCTTTGTTGAAATGAGTTTTAGAAGTGAATGCAGCACATGTGTGAAATCTGTTTTTGTTTTGTTTGCCTCACTCATCATGATTAAACATCTTGTTGATCATCATATAATATGGTTCCATTGCGTGAGATTTAATCCATATCATGTTTGGAGAAGGTTGCTTGCAACTGTTTTTGGATGAATGTTGATTTTCAATGTCAGGATGTTCCATTATTGGTGAGTATGATTGTTGGTTTTGTTGAAACCTAGGTGTGAAGTTCATAATGCAGTTTAAGGCAATAAACTGGTGTTTGTCATGGATCTTGGTGCTAGCATTGGTTTTGCATAAATTTTGTTTTAAACATTTTCAATAACTTGCAACATGAAGGGTCATATTTCAATTAAGAATTTGAGGTCTTTCTTTGAACATAATCCATGAGCAATAAGCTTAAAACATGTGCAGACCCTCCTTCATTTGAAAACACACCTGTTTTGACCCTTGGCTTCAAAAATGCATTCCAAATTCATAGTATGCATGTACATTCGTGTTTTTTATTGTGTACATTATTTCACAAAATGATGAATGTCATCATGATCCTCATCAAAAATTAATCAGTTTTGACTAGAATTTTGTTAAATTCCATTAAGTCTTGGTTGAGATATGGATCAAAACGTAATTCAGTTTGGGCTTGGTTCTTGTTCTTCATGTTTGCCCAGATTCATTTGAAATTTCGCCTTGTATATTTATGGGGTGGATTTCATCAACAGATGTATATCCACCCCAGTGGTAAGACCATATGCCTAAAACACGCCTTGTACCTGCATGACCTGGGTTCGACCCCTGAGGAGGGCAAGCCTTTTATTTATTTTTGCAATTTTTCATCCAATCTTTGAAAATTCATATCTCACTCGTTTTTAATCATTTTGAACCCATTCTTTTTGCATTGTATTTGTATTGATGTCTACTTTCATGTGACTTTTTTAATTCCATGTTTGTTCAAATTTTCATACTTTTTGGTTGCTTTCAAGTTGCCTTTGTATCGAGATCGTTATCTCCCGTATGCAGATGAATTTCTTTTTCACCATGATCATTTGTGTTAAGATATTTGTTCATTCTCATTCCTTTTATGTTAGTAAACATATTAGGATTCTCTTATTTGGTTGTTACCATAAAATATCCCTTTTGTCTGTGTTTACTTTAAGGCTCAATCCGTCGATGCGTTTCTTACTTGATTACTTGCCTTGATTGTCATCCATACACTTTCACTTATGACATACTCTTTTGTTGGTTGTTACCTTTATACTTTCATCATATTTACTTGGTTAAGTGATTTCATTTCCATGTCTCCTCCTAAGTTATGAGGTTTAAACTGATTTAATTGTGTTTGATTGTTATCTATGCATATTGTTGTCACATTTACTATGCTTTGAACTTATAACTTGCCCATCTTCAAAATTGTGATTTGTTTATGTAGTAATAACCTTCATCGTGTTCCAATCTTTTTCAAGATGAGCCCTCAATCTTTGTTAAGATGATTTATTGGTTGTAACCCTTGGTATCATTTAAAGTATCTGCTTATTATAATATGCATGCTTACTTGTCTTAAATCTTATTTCATCTTGCTTTATTAAGTACTTCTTCCCCCAAGTGATGGAACTTTCTAGTTCTCATCCAAGTTGCCTCTCTCTCTCTCTCCCCTTCCAAAGGAAAAGTCTCTCCTTTGACCCTTGTGTCATTGGACAGCTCAATTATCCCTCTTGACTTTGTGAAGCCATCTTCAACCCTAACTTAGTTAAGTTAGAACCTTTAAACCATTAGACTTTGCTTTAAGTCTAGAAAACCCACATACACTAGGAGTGTTCTTCAATTAGAACCCTAGGATAGAGTTTGTAAACTCTATGTAAGAATCATAGCAATGATTACTTACGCCCCTTTCTTGAGAATTCAACATAGATCTAGAGAGTTTCGTAAAACTCTACACAAGCATGGATATGTTTGTTCCCCTTTGAACCTTGATCATAAGCAAGTGTTCTTCAACCTTAGTGAGATGAACTATGATTGCTCTGATTCTATCCTAGTAAGGATACGTAGGCAGAGGAGGCGATGTCTTTGCGAGCAACTTAGAAACTATCATTAGGTTTTAACCCATACCTTTACCCAATCCCAACCCTTAGCAAACATTTACCAACTTAGCATGCAAATAAACAAAAGGTTCCTGTAGAGTACTACAGATGTTTAGGATGTGAAATACCTACCCTAGGCATAACCAACCCCCGATCCCCGAATCTCTCAGCATTGTTGTTACATCGCGAAAAGGGTTCTTTCTTTCTTTAGACCTTTCCTTTGGATAAATTAAAGTACGGTTGTGAATTTAAGAATTTAAGATTCAAGTTAAATCCATAGCTTGGTATCACGATTCTCACTGCAACAGAAATGGCGACTTCACTGGGGAAGACAAATCTTCACTGAGGGTTTAGCCTAATTTGTTTAAATTGCATGCTATATTTGTAAATATTTGCTTAACATGTATATTTGTCAATATATTTGTTTGATTGTTGGGTATTGGGTGCTTTGAGTGGTGAGACGGTCCTATACTCGGACTTGAGCGAAATTATGATAGGATGGTGGTATATTCAAGAAGGCTTATAGGGAGTTGATTCCCGACCAAGCTAACTTGAGAAACCACCGCTCAGTGTAGGCCCTCTTGAGAGTTTAGTATTGTTGATCGAGTATTCGTGAAAACAATGCTACTTTCAACGAAGGAGCCCATGACACTGTGGACTTTTAGAATACACTCTACCCCACTTTGGCCTTATTAGGACGTAGTGCGATGACTATAAGGAAGTATTTCCGAAATAGTTGATACGTGATACTACACTCAGACGAGATTCTCTTGAGAATATTATCGATTACCAAGTAATTTGAGAAGTTGATAATATCCGAAAGATGGGTTGATGACTTTGGGAACTTTGTAGAACCCGTTCGACAGGTACAATCAATCCATAGTACAAATCTTTGGGGATGGGTAGACCCTTGGACTCATGCTTGTCCTTAACCCTAAGCTTGTGTTGTGTGTGTTGCACCCCAAAATTTGACCAACAATTATTTACCCATCAAGTGTTTAAAGGTTGATACCTTTGCCAGAAAGCTTAAGAGATCCTCAGAGGAATTGGTTGAAACCAAGGTTGTGTGCTTCATAACTTGAGAGTTGTGGGTGCTCCTCAGATGATTATGAGACCATGAGGATGAACTTGAGGCTTTGAGAAAGCCTATGAGATGTCTTGAAAGCCATCATGAAGCCCAGAGAGGTCATTGTGCAAGAATTCAGAAGATTCAACCATGACTGGTAGAATTAGGGTTTGACTGGGTCAACTGAAGATTTGGAGACGGTTGAGACCTAATCCAAGGGCCATGTGATCATGGAATGATGTATTGAGATACTATGAGGATGATTCCTAGACCAACTCATCATTATTGAGGAGTTTGAGAAGTTTTAAGCTAGGGTTTCTAAGGATGGACAGTGTAAAATCCCCTAGTTTGATCCATATCTTCCAGACAGTTTTAGCTCAAGATGTGATTGTCATCTCATCTACCCCACAACATGAATGTTGTAGAGCTTGTTCTTAGATTTAATTTGAGTGGTAGAATTCCTTGATAGGATTTTCAAAGCTCAAGTTATGGTTTTGACAAATTACAGGTCATCTGAGGTATGTGAATCTGGGTCCTTGAAAGTCACCCAACTTGCAGACAACTTTTGCCCTAGTAGGATGATTCCTATGATCTCTTGGTCAACATGAATGTTGAAGAGCATCTTCTTATATTTCTATAAAGTACTAGAAGTCCTTGATAGGATTTGTAGAACTCAACTTATGGCTGTGACAAGCCAGGGGCATTTTGGTCATTTGGAAGTTATAGGTCATTTCAAGCATATGGCCATATCTCCTACTTCCAAGCTTCAAATGGAAAAACCTTCAACATCAAAGTTGCTTAGAATGATGTTTTAAGGCTAGTAGGGTGGTCATGAGATGTTGGAAAGGCTCATATCAAAAAGTGATAAAAATGGCCTAAAAATGAGGCATAAGTTAATTCAAGTGAAATGGAAAATCATAAAATCCAAGCTATAAACCCTAACCATGTCATATGATAGGTGTTGCGGTGGAAATAGGATATCAAACTATTAATGAGTTTGAATCGCAATTCAATTCACAACCGCTCTTTGATTTATCTGAAGGAAAAGGTCAAAAGAGGGAAAACCTATTTTGCATCGTGAACACAATGCGGGGAAAGATCTAGGGTTCGGGGGTTGGTTAAATTTAGGGAAGGTATTAGCACCCTAAACTTCTGTAGTACTCTACAGGAACCTTTTGTTCAATGTTTACTATTTGCTTTATTTATTTGCTTAAGGTATATGTACAAAAGATTAAAAGTGAGAAGAGAGACCTAAGGGGGTTAATTCTAAGTTTACTCGGCAAGACATCGCATCTTGTGCCTACGTATCCTTACGGGAGTGGAATCAGAGTAATCGTAGTTCCCCTCAAAAGGGAGGTTAGAGACTTCTTGACTGTGGTCAAGGTCTCAAGGGGAATAAACATGTCTTAAGGACACGCTTACACGGAGTATAGAAACTCCAATATCTACGTTGTAAATTGTTAAGTGAATTAGGGTTAGGTTAGGTTAGGGATTCCGCGACGGGAAACCCTAAAATGAGCGCGGCGGCTCTTTGACCTAATGCTAGGGGTAAAATTGTAATTTTGCCTGCGGCGAGGCATTTGTGAAAATTAGGGTTTGTAAGAGTTGTAGGGGTTTGAAGTTGAGGACTATTGGCGCGGCGACCAAAAGCTAGACCTAATTCCTTCGGATGTGTGTAATGTGACAGGAGTATTGATAAATGTGTGAAATAATTGAATTGTACATCAGCAGAATTTTAAATGCAGAAACGTAAGCGCGATTATTAGGTTCGCGAGGTTACAAATGAGGAGCAGATACAAGTACAATACATCTTGAATTGAGAAATAAAATAAAATAAATAACGGTAAACGTTATAAGCTGCAAAACAAACGACGTTAGTGGACAGAGTTAGGCGGCAATCAAATGAATTATGGGACAATGAAGAAAAAGATGCAAATTTGAGATTTTTGTTATTGTTTTATTAAAAAATCTTGATTTAAGTTTTTTTCTTTAAAAAAAAGGAATTTAATATTAACTTGCAAAAAAGATTTAATTTTAATTAAAAAATGTTTTAATTTTTTTTAAAAAAAAGAGTTTTATTTTTTTTATATTTTTAAGAAAAGTTTTCTTATTTTTATTTTAAAAAAGGAGTTTTTTGTTTATTCTTTTTTAAAAGGTTTTAGTTTTAAATTTTTAAAAAAAGTTTTTATTTATTTTTAATATTTACACACAAAATTTTTTTTTAAAAAACAGTTTTTTAATCACAAAAAATGGTTTTTTTAAAAAACTAAAAAAAACAAAAATAAAAGGGTTGGGCCGGTCACCACTCCCGGACCCAACCCGGTTGGTTAGTAATGAAACAAAAACAAGTTAGGGTTTCAAAACCCTATTGTTCCTTCGCGGCGCCGTTCTTCTTCTTCCTTGCCTCTTTAATCACGACTTCCCTCTTCTTTTCCGCTGTGGGTTTTCTCATAATGTTCATCGTCATGCTTCCCTGAAAAATTTAACATGAACAAAACATGGAAAACGTTAAACGGTGTCTCACAATCTCAATAGCGATGGCTTTGTTTGGCAATCGTGAAGACGCGATGATGACGAATCCGGTCACGGTCTCGTCTTAGACGTTCGATTTGTGGCCGATGATGAAGATATTCTGAGGCCGAGGGTCCGATTTCCCGCCGTTCTTCGCGGACGGTTGCTGGTGATCTCTCCCTTTCGCGATTTCCCGTTAGGGTTTGGCTTGCGATGGTGGTTTCGCTCTTTTTCTCTGGAGCTGTCGCGATTTTCGTTAGGGTTTCACTCAGGTGATATCATTCCCTTTTTATATCTCTCTTTTTGGGCTTTTTGGGTCTTTAATCTGTGTTGGATTTGCGTTACCCTTTGATGATTTCGTGTTGATTTGATTTTGTCTGATTTGTTTGGTTATTGATTTTCAAATACTGATTGGATTCAGATCGGATACGATTCCTGATACTGATTGGATTCACCTGATACTGATTGAATCTTGTTTCATCTTTTAGGATTGGATTGGGATTTTTTTGATACGATTCTGGGCCCGTGATTTGTCTCTGATACGATTTGCTGCTGATATTATTGGAATTGTGGCTTTGTAGATTCATATTTGATCTTCTTTCCTTTCTGATACAGATTTCGTTTTGGATATCCATCCGGTTTGATCTTCACGACTTTTCTTCTTCTTTTTTCAGAATCAGTACTACGCTTTGGTTGAGTTAAACGCCGCCGAGGATGGTATGCGGCGATGATGACAGCTTGTCTGAGCCTGATGAGGGAACCTCTTCGATGAGGCCGCGGTTGCCTTCGAGATTGGTTGTTTTCGATGCTTGGTTGGGTTCAGAACACGAGTTCTGGGCTGCTATTGATTATTGGCTTTCAGATTGATTGTGAGGCCATGATGTGCGATAACTGATGCCCTTGCATTCGGTTCCACGATGCCCCTAGCTTACTGCTTTGTTGGCTTGTCATGGTGACTTTCACCTTTAACTGGGGCTTGTCCTGAGCTGATGTGATTACGCGAGCTCATCCTGCTCTTTCTGGTATGGTTCGTGATATGATTTGTGTTGTTCTTGTGCTGTGATTTTGTGCTGTTGTCTGCTGCAATTCAGTGTTTTTCGTGACTTGCCATTCGAACTGGTTCGAATTGGAACTTGCCTTTAACTGATGCTGCTGAACCTTTTTGATACTTTGTTCGATGCAATTTGACGCAGCTTGTTTTGTGTCTCATTTTTCTGTTCTGTTTGAACTTGATTTTTATGGGCTCACTTATGTGTTGCAGAGTTGATGCAGCTTATGCATTGCTTTGGTTTTGAGTTCTGAATTCTGAATCTGGTACTGATGCTGTTGTGGAATTTCAGGTGTGGGAAAAACTTTGAACACAAAGTGATTCAGACCTGCCGGCATCCGGGTCTGAATCCAGATTGACTATGTATCAGTTTGGAAATCCAATTGCGGCAAAAGCGAATCAGTCCCGCTTCTTTTATCACTTCTATCTCTCGGATGTCCCGTAATGATAAGAACAGGTGTTACCTGATCTGACGCCAACGGCGCGGATCGGTAACGGGGGTAGGACGCAGCTTCGGTTGTGCCACTCCCGGCACTCGATGATGACACTGTTCTGAGAGTGTCAAAAACAATTTCTAACATTTTTTCTATTCTGTTTGTGTCTTCGTTTCTTTTTGTGCAGGTTAATCGGAGGAGCATGGAGAAATGTCCAAGGGATGAACATCATGAAGAACACTTATGGATGTTTAGGACTTAGGACTTTTAGGATATACAATTCTTTTGTAACTTGTAACAAAAAATGTTATGAATAAATTCAATAACATTTTTTATCCAAATTATTTCCTCTTTGTAGATCATGACAAAATATTATGAATAAACTTCAAATTTCTATCCCAATTCACTTTACAAATTGTAATAATAATAATAAAATATTATGAATAAAATTCACATATTCTATTAAAATCATTTCCAGATTTCTTTTCCATGATTTAAAATTTGCAAACAACCTCAACATCCGATTAAATCTCATCAGTCAAATATCCTTGAATTAATTCGATCCAATCTTGCATAATAAGCTTAATACCTTCAACATGAATCAGTCGAAGTTTTCACTGTTTTCCCTCTAAAATGAACTGGAAGATAGAAGAATGATTTCTTGTTAAAACCCTGTTCCACAGATCAGATTTTCCAACCCACGTAAATAAATGCCTCAGGAATAAAACCTCATTACGAATTATGCTTCAAAATGACCAAAACGCCCCTGGGGTATTTCCTGCAAAACAAAACGTACTTTATGACTGGTTAGTGGTTAGCGGATGCACAAATGAGATGCTATGCGAAATGACTAAATATAAGGGTAAAATTTGGGGTATTATAGTTGCCCCTATTTAAATAGCTACACCGGACGATTTGAGTGACAGAGACTCGAGGAATCGTGGTGGAGGGATTTAAATACAGATAACCGAAAATTTTGCCCTTATATGCGGCGATATGCAATGCTATGGACCAAGCGAGAACAAGCTTAATGCAGATGATGCCATGAATATGATATGATGCGTATGCTAAAATGATGAATTGCGAAAATGCTGACGAATGCGACGACACAGGGACAGACGCTACGAGAAGAGCACACTGAGGAAAACGACGCGTTGGGACACAGCACAAACACTGGGGAATTCTAAAGTGATAGTCAATTGGTGCGAACACTACCAATTGTCATTTTTAAAACGGGAACGAGATTATCAAATGGAGATGGCACCTATAAGACGGCCTCCACTGGGGAACCTAAAAGTAAAATTGAATCGTGTACGATTGCAAGATCGATCATAGAATGCTGGAGCATTGAGCAAAGAATAACATCCAAGCTTCTGTAACCTATCCCTCGTGACAGGATCAAACGGACTTTTCGGGAATCCGTATCAAATATACAGGGTAAAAACCGGCTGTATGCCAAAATAAGTGGACTTTTAAGAATAAGATCCTTAAATGGAGATGGCACCTATGCGGTGACCTCCACTAGGGAATGTCTAATAATAAAACAGGATCTACACGGTTGCAAGATCGATTACAGAATGCTGGAGCATTGAGCAAAGAATAACATCCAAGCTTCTATAAACTATCCTTCGTGATGGGATTGAACGGACTTTTCGGAAATCCGTATCAAATATACAGGGTAAAGACCGGCTGTATGCCAAAATAAATGGACTTTAATGGGAAATGCCCTGATAAGCTTCTCGAGGGAGAACTGTCACTTATCGTTGGAAGGGACTTACATGCCAAAACGAATAAGCACTCAAATAAAGAGGCTGCTGCTTATCTGATATATAAATCTTCTCATATTTAAGGTCGGCGCCTGGAATACGATTCTGATTTTTATTTTACTAAAGGATAAGTGAACTTCTTCATACTTCAAGATCGTGCTCTCCTGAATATGAAAAGGGTAAAATGAACTTTCTCATACTTCAAGATCGTGCTCTCCTGAATATGATTCCGCTCCTTCTTTTACTAAAGGGTAAATGAACTTCCTCATACTTCAAGATCGTGCTCTCCTGAATATGATTCCGCTCCTTCTTTTACTAAATGGTAAATGAACTTCATCATACTTCAAGATCGTGCTCTCCTGAATATGATTCCGCTCCTTCTTTTACTAAAGGGTAAATGAACATCCTCATAATTCAAGATCGTGCTCTCCTGAATATGATTCCGCTCCTTCTTTTACTAAAGGGTAAATGAACATCCTCATAATTCAAGATCGTGCTCTCCTGAATATGATTCCGCTCAAACCTCCCCGTATTTCAAGATCGTGCTCTCCTGAATACGATTTGGTTCAAACCTCCCTATACTTCAAGACAACAGGGAAAATGGAAGCCCAACTGCTCCATGGAGATGGCCATTTGCTGCGAGTCATAACGAAGATAGGATCGGCTTCTTAGGTGAGAAATGTCGCATACCGATGCTGTAAGATGTAGGATTGTAAAGTGTTGTACTGATAGATTTTCCAGGCGTGAACTGGTGTGTATCTGTAAAGGATTGATTGATCTTCTTGAAAGATAGTGCAAAATAAATGCACATCCGGGTACAGTGATAAGCTTCTCAGGCGAGAACAGTCGCGTATCTGCCAAGGTATGGTGAAAACCTTTAGATGGTGCAAAATAAATGCACGTCCGGTTGGCTCGGCGACCGACAAAACTGAGATTCAGTCTAGGATAGAGCTAGAAAGAAGACTGGTAATCAAGACTCCATCGAGGGAAACGATCTCGAAGGGTAAATATCTTATCCTGGTAAGGAAAGATAGCTGAAGTAACCGTCATCCACGAGGATCGAGCTCCGTGGGGAAACTGGAAACACATATGTATTTTATGCTTAGGGCTGACAATCTATTTGGAGAGAATGGACAAACCCCAGTTACTCGGCGGTAACGACCAATGATGGAGACACAATGAACCTGTGCATGTTAACGCGTATGTTAATGAATATGTTAATATGAATGTATGTTAATGTCTATGTAGTTAAATATGCAAGATGTTATGAAATGAGTATGTAATGAGTATGCGAAATGAGTATGTAATGAGTATGTGAAATGAATACATGAAATGGGCATGTGATGCTTATGCCCCTGCGTATGCTGACGAAACAGACTAGAGACAGGACGAGAGATGAAATAAACATCTCGACGGAGATACCCTGCGTTCTCTGCAACCAATACGTCAATCATGGATGAGAAGGATCAATGGTAGAACCAAATCTGGTTTTAAAGTTCTGAATTCTCTGGGGAGAAGGTAATCTACTTGGGTGCACAGTATCATGTCTTTACATGGGGAGAAGAAAACCTGAGGGACACTTTCGAGTTACCCCAGAAAAAGTTGTCAGCTTATAGTCTCGCTGGGGACTGTGATGAGGCAATAGTTTAGGAGCCTGTTGCAACACTGAGATTTACTGGGGAATGAAGGCCGCTGTGAGTAAAATCCATCGGGTGCATGAAGAAAAGTTGTGACCACATAGTTTTGATCTTGAAGGACCTTATAGTAGTCGCCATTTGTTTCTTTAAAAAACATGGTGCCCCAGGATACTTGCGTTGTAAGGCATGGTCATCTCAAGAGGATTTTATAGAGAACACGGAGTTTGGCTGCCCCACTGTTTTCAAACTCTTTGAGAGATTTGTTAGGTCTCGACGTAACTGGCACAATATTAACCGTGTTATGACAAAATCTTTGAAAAATAGCTCTTAAGAACGTCAGACTCGCGTTGGTAAGCGAATTGGGAAACTGCCTGCCCCTGTTTAGCAGGATCTTCAAATTCCACGGGTTATGTCCATATATAAGTCTCTAAGATATCAAGCAAAGTCGTCATGCCTGAAATGCCTATCCTGAGCTTGTCAATGTACACATATATTTGTCTTGAATTTTTGTTTTGAAAAAGATATCACAATAACTTGTGACCGAAGTCACTAGTCGGGATATAAGTTTTAATTATAATGCCAACATGAATTTTTTCTGAGCATAGCTCGTAGGAGTCAGGAAACGTGGTCTTGTCGAGTATGCTTTCAACCGAAGTCCTACTTCAATTAGGTCTTTTAAAGGTTGTATCGTGGCTCGGTTCACGGTTTAAGAAACAAAAGGATAAAGGCTCAAAGTTATATTTGTACCCACCCCTTCTTCGTGATGTTCTCCACTCCTAATTCAGTTAATCGGATACGAACGCTCATATCTCAAGCGGATTTGCTATGGTCGAGAACTTATCAAGGCTTTGGACATGGCAGTCACTCACCTATTTCTAATGGCAATTCGATCATACGACCTTTTTCTTCATAGGGATTCTAAAAAAACTACTGGTTTGTTGTTCTTATTCCCTAACTTTTGCCTGGACAACATCTTTTGATCTGACTTTGGAGTCCAGCGGGATGCCCCAGTTTTGCCTAAGTCTCCTTCATAGGTTTTGACTTAGCGGGCTCTTATTTTTTTTGAATATTCTTTTATGCACAAGTCGTGTAAATCTTTTGGAAGGCTCGTGACTGCCCCACTCCTTAGGTAACTGAGGGGTAGTCATTGTATTGGACTTCTTAAGATGCTAAGGATAAATTCTCGAAGGTTTGCTCTTCCCCTTTTTAGAGTCTAAGTGCTCGATCGGTTTAACTGAAACCTACCCTGCCCCAGGTTAAGATGAGGGTTCTTAAAAAAGAAAACTCCTACTTCAAGGCTCAAAGGGGTTAACGAGGGATTAACATCCTTATATCTCCAGTGTTTGGGATTTGAAACAATGCCTTACATCATCAGCAGGTTTTAGTTGAAAGCATACGACAAGAAATCTGACGTTTTAGGTTCGTCATCCTCCTCCCAATTCTCCATCAGAACAAGAGGTCGGGTAAAGTTGGCATTATAATTTATGAAAAATATATATTTTGAATGAGTGAAACGAATGGACTTATTCAAGACAAACATATGCGTTGCATTAATCAATCAAAGATAAACAAATTCGTACATGCTAAATATGCTTAATCAAAGAGAAATACATATAAATAAACAAATGAACTGTCGGAAAAATCCTTCTAAATGGTTTATGAAATTCAAAAGCAACAGTTTCCTTTGGCGGAGCCTCAACGGAAAGGACGTCGGGTTTACGATCACTGTGAGTCGTCACGGCTTGCCCCATTTACGCTGGTCACATCTTCAACAGTTTTCAGTCGTTGCTTCAAAATAACTTTCCCAGATTCTTTGTTGATCTCGGTCATATCATCTTGAGGGTTACTGAAATGAAGAGAGCTAGGCCTTTGAATAATTACTGGATTCGGCTGATTTGCCACAGGAGTAGCATGCTTTGCAGAATTCGAACTCGACAAGTGAGGGACCCCGAGAGGAGTCTCGATCTTCAGCTGAGCATCGCTAAAAGACAACTTCTTCGTTTCTAGCAAATTTCTGACAACTTTCTTAAGAGCATAGAAATTCTCTAGATCATGGCCGGGCGTACCCTCATGAAATAAACAATGAGCGGCAGCGTTGTAACCTGCAGGTAAAGGATTAGGCGGAGGACCAAAAACACGGGTGGTAATCAGACCCTGTTGTACCAAATGGGGGTATAACTCAGTGAAAGCCATCGGAATTGGAGGACAAGGCTTATACTGACTCTTACGGGGATAAGGAACCTGATCCTGTGATTGCTGGTGAACAGGAGCGTTGGGCACTCGTTGACTGTTGACAGGAACTTGCATAGGCGGATAACCGAAAGGTTGTTGATGAATCGGTGCTTGATATACCAGAGCTGACTGCACAGGCTGGTATGTAGAAAACTGCTAATCGAAAGGAGGTGCAACAGTAGCTACATAGGGTTGTTGGACATATGGAGACGGATAACCTTGAACATAACTCTGCTAATGTTGCCAAGGTTGAGGAGTAGCCATTTTGCGGTTCCTCGAACACGCATGTCCTTTACCATGGTCGGAGTTAGGAGTTTTGCACTTTGGAGGGGTAGCTCGTCGAACTGGTTGAGCACTAGGGGGCACCAAACCGGATTGAAGACCGTGAGGAGGTACATTCTTGACAGTAACGGCTGGTTGAGGTTCCATAACGGTATTAGTCTCAGAAACAGCAGTAGACTGAGCATCCACCTTCGCACTAAGAGCTCGTAGCATTTCCAAAATCTGCCCTACACTTCCTCGAAGATCTTCGAGTTCATGGCTGACACGGTTGATCTCTTGGTTTTGACCTTCCATCCTTTTGAAGGGTCGTATTTGATGCAGAGAACTCAGGGTGACAAAACTGGAAGGTGAGAGAACCGCGTATGAGAAATCGGGAGACACATGCAATGCAAAAGTAAGATGCTAAAATGTGAATGCAAATGAAGATTTCATGGAATTCAAATATTTACGAATATTGCGGAATACCAAAGAAACTTTTAATTTATTGAAGACAGATTACAAATAATATTCTTGCAACCGAAATAGCTAAATAAAATCCTAGAAAATCCTAGAGAAGCATCTTCCACAACTTCAGTGAGCAGACGGAGATCCGGAGGAAAATAAATATTCGTAGAGCCTTCTCTTCTTGTAAGATTGTATCTCCTCATCCTTCGACTGAATCTTCTTTTGAAGTTCTTCGTACTCGCCGACCATCACATGGTATTTGTTCTTCCATGCTCCTGTTTCGAGTTGTGATTTCTTCAAAGTGATCTTCAAAGTCTCAGCTTCAGTCATGAAATACTGGACAGGTTCTTCTCTTTGAGGTAAAGGATCTTGGCAAGAGTAAGGCATCTTCAACTCAATAGCTCTTCCTCGGACCCATTGAAGGTATGGTTCCATGGACACACAATTAGGTCTTCCCAAACTTTCTTTGTCTTTCCTATGCAGATGATTCCAAGAAGATAGAATCTGATCTTGAAGCTTTTTGTCGTCTTCGAAAAAGATTTTCTCCACATGAATACCTTTAGGCGGTTCCTTCAAGGGGTATCCCAACTGTCGGCGAGCTAAGACTGGATTGTAGCTAATTCCTCCATTGGAACTGAGCAAAGGCACATCGTTGAAGCTTCCACAACTATCAATGATCGACATCCCATCGTACACGCGATTATACCAATCAATATCAGAGTGAGTTAAAGCCATAACTTTTTGCGACCAACGTTCTTGATTAGGTCTCCAGAACGGACCGGACTTGGGTAAGTGAGAAATAAACCACTTGTATAGTAATGACACACAACATGTAATCATTCCTCCACCATGAAAGTTTCGGAGATGTACTGAATGATAAGTATTACCCAATAGCGTTGGAACTGGATTTCTCCTCATGAAGGTCTTGATTGCATTAAGGTCCACAAACCCCTCAAAACTGGGAAAAAGCAGCAACCCCTAAATAAGCAAAGCAAATATTGTCTCAAAGGCAAACATGTCTTTATGATCGGCATAAAATTGGGCTTTCTTAATTAGGAAGTCCCTGGGAAAACCGGAGATCCCCCCTTTGGTGATCATATTGTTTTTGACATCTGACATCCTTAGACAAATGGCTTTAGCAATATCTCGTTCTTTATGGTCTTCCTCCAAGAAAGGGAATCGAGACTTATTCAAGATAGGTAATCCAACCAACTGAGAGTACTCTTCTAAGGTAGGTAAAAGCTGATAATCTGGAAAGGTGAAGCAGTGATAATCTGGATCATAAAACTGTAGCAAAGTTGCAAGAAGTCCTTCGTTTACTTGAATCTTCAACAAAGACAATAGCCTTCCATATCTGTTTTGGAATTTTTCTTGATCTTGAACCAAATCCCTTAGCTTCTCTAGGACTTCCAAATTAAAACCCTCAAGAGTAAATTTCAAAGTATGCCTTCTATGGTGATCCATGGTATCCTGCAATGTTCATAAATAGAGTTTGAATTCCATGAAATCTTAATGCGATATGATGTTTTATGAATGCAATGCATGAAAACACACAAAGTCCTAGGTTAAAGGAACGTGAGTGGAGTTAAGGTCTACCCATCCCCAAAAGGAGTGTACTATAGGTTAATTGTACCTGCAGAACAAGGTTCTAAAAAGTGCCCAAAGTCATCAGCCCATCTTTCAGATATTATCAACCTTCCGATTGACTCAGGGGTTAATAATATTCTCAAGAGAACCTCTTTTGAGTGTAGTATCGCGTAACAACCATTGTAGGATTACTCCCACATAGCTCCCGCACTAAGTCCTAAACAAGGCCAAGGTGGTGTTAAGGTACTACGGTCCTCAATATCACAGACTCCAATCGACCATGGAAGAAGTTTTCACGATTACTCGTTCGACCGAACCATTTTCGAAAAGGTCTCAACTGAGCGGTGATTCTCGAATCGGCTTGGTCGGGATTCACTCCCTATAAGCCTCATCGAATATATCCCCATCCTATAATAGTGTCACTAGTCCGGGCGTAGGACTTATCTCGCAGCACAAGGATCAGTCCCCAAATCAGAGCACAAATATATACATGCAAATGATCAATAACACAGATAGTAATAAATAGGAACAAATTAGGGATAACCCTCAAAAGTTTAGAACTCCCCAGTGAAGTCGCCATTTTCTGTTGCGGTGGAAATAGGATATCAAACTATTAATGAGTTTGAATCGCAATTCAATTCACAACCGCTCTTTGATTTATCTGAAGGAAAAGGTCAAAAGAGGGAAAACCTATTTTGCATCGTGAACACAATGCGGGGAAAGATCTAGGGTTCGGGGGTTGGTTAAATTTAGGGAAGGTATTAGCACCCTAAACTTCTGTAGTACTCTACAGGAACCTTTTGTTCAATGTTTACTATTTGCTTTATTTATTTGCTTAAGGTATATGTACAAAAGATTAAAAGTGAGAAGAGAGACCTAAGGGGGTTAATTCTAAGTTTACTCGGCAAGACATCACATCTTGTGCCTACGTATCCTTACGGGAGTGGAATCAGAGTAATCGTAGTTCCCCTCAAAAGGGAGGTTAGAGACTTCTTGACTGTGGTCAAGGTCTCAAGGGGAATAAACATGTCTTAAGCACACGCTTACACGGAGTGTAGAAACTCCAATATCTACGTTGTAAATTGTTAAGTGAATTAGGGTTAGGTTAGGTTAGGGATTCCGCGGCGGGAAACCCTAAAATGAGCGCGGCGGCTCTTTGACCTAATGCTAGGGGTAAAATTGTAATTTTGCCTGCGGCGAGGCATTTGTGAAAATTAGGGTTTGTAAGAGTTGTAGGGGTTTGAAGTTGAGGACTATTGGCGCGGCGACCAAAAGCTAGACCTAATTCCTTCGGATGTGTGTAATGTGACAGGAGTATTGATAAATGTGTGAAATAATTGAATTGTACATCAGCAAAATTTTAAATGCAGAAACGTAAGCGCGATTATTAGGTTCGCGAGGTTACAAATGAGGAGCAGATACAAGTACAATACATCTTGAATTGAGAAATAAAATAAAATAAATAACGGTAAACGTTATAAGCTGCAAAACAAACGACGTTAGTGGGCAGAGTTAGGCGGCAATCAAATGAATTATGGGACAATGAAGAAAAAGATGCAAATTTGAGATTTTTGTTATTGTTTTATTAAAAAATCTTGATTTAAGTTTTTTTCTTTAAAAAAAAGGAATTTAATATTAACTTGCAAAAAAGATTTAATTTTAATTAAAAAATGTTTTAATTTTTTTTTTAAAAAAGAGTTTTATTTTTTTTATATTTTTAAGAAAAGTTTTCTTATTTTTATTTTAAAAAAGGAGTTTTTTGTTTATTCTTTTTTAAAAGGTTTTAGTTTTATATTTTTAAAAAAAGTTTTTATTTATTTTTAATATTTACACACAAAAAAAAAAAAATTTAAAAACAGTTTTTTAATCACAAAAAATGGTTTTTTTTTAAAAACTTAAAAAAAACAAAAATAAAAGGGTTGGGCCGGTCACCACTCCCGGACCCAACCCGGTTGGTTAGTAATGAAACAAAAACAAGTTAGGGTTTCAAAACCCTATTGTTCCTTCGCGGCGCCGTTCTTCTTCTTCCTTGCCTCTTTAATCACGACTTCCCTCTTCTTTTCCGCTGTGGATTTTCTCAGAATGTTCATCGTCATGCTTCCCTGAAAAATTTAACATGAACAAAACATGGAAAACGTTAAACGGTGTCTCACAATCTCAATAGCGATGGCTTTGTTTGGCAATCGTGAAGACGCGATGATGACGAATCCGGTCACGGTCTCGTCTTAGACGTTCGATTTGTGGCCGATGATGAAGATATTCTGAGGCCGAGGGTCCGATTTCCCGCCGTTCTTCGCGGACGGTTGCTGGTGATCTCTCCCTTTCGCGATTTCCCGTTAGGGTTTGGCTTGCGATGGTGGTTTCACTCTTTTTCTCTGGAGCTGTCGCGATTTTCGTTAGGGTTTCACTCAGGTGATATCATTCCCTTTTTATATCTCTCTTTTTGGGCTTTTTGGGTCTTTAATCTGTGTTGGATTTGCGTTACCCTTTGATGATTTCGTGTTGATTTGATTTTGTCTGATTTGTTTGGTTATTGATTTTCAAATACTGATTGGATTCAGATCGGATACGATTCCTGATACTGATTGGATTCACCTGATACTGATTGAATCTTGTTTCATCTTTTAGGATTGGATTGGGATTTTTTTGATACGATTCTGGGCCCGTGATTTGTCTCTGATACGATTTGCTGCTGATATTATTGGAATTGTGGCTTTGTAGATTCATATTTGATCTTCTTTCCTTTCTGATACAGATTTCGTTTTGGATATCCATCCGGTTTGATCTTCACGACTTTTCTTCTTCTTTTTTCAGAATCAGTACTACGCTTTGGTTGAGTTAAACGCCGCCGAGGATGGTATGCGGCGATGATGACAGCTTGTCTGAGCCTGATGAGGGAACCTCTTCGATGAGGCCGCGGTTGCCTTCGAGATTGGTTGTTTTTGATGCTTGGTTGGGTTCAGAACACGAGTTCTGGGCTGCTATTGATTATTGGCTTTCAGATTGATTGTGAGGCCATGATGTGCGATAACTGATGCCCTTGCATTCGGTTCCACGATGCCCCTAGCTTACTGCTTTGTTGGCTTGTCATGGTGACTTGCACCTTTAACTGGGGCTTGTCCTGAGCTGATGTGATTACGCGAGCTCATCCTGCTCTTTCTGGTATGGTTCGTGATATGATTTGTGTTGTTCTTGTGCTGTGATTTTGTGCTGTTGTCTGCTGCAATTCAGTGTTTTTCGTGACTTGCCATTCGAACTGGTTCGAATTGGAACTTGCCTTTAACTGATGCTGCTGAACCTTTTTGATACTTTGTTCGATGCAATTTGACGCAGCTTGTTTTGTGTCTCATTTTTCTGTTCTGTTTGAACTTGATTTTTATGGGCTCACTTATGTGTTGCAGAGTTGATGCAGCTTATGCATTGCTTTGGTTTTGAGTTCTGAATTCTGAATCTGGTACTGATGCTGTTGTGGAATTTCAGGTGTGGGAAAAACTTTGAACACAAAGTGATTCAGACCTGCCGGCATCCGGGTCTGAATCCAGATTGACTATGTATCAGTTTGGAAATCCAATTGCGGCAAAAGCGAATCAGTCCCGCTTCTTTTATCACTTCTATCTCTCGGATGTCCCGTAATGATAAGAACAGGTGTTACCTGATCTGACGCCAACGGCGCGGATCGGTAACGGGGGTAGGATGCAGCTTCGGTTGTGCCACTCCCGGCACTCGATGATGACACTGTTCTGAGAGTGTCAAAAACAATTTCTAACATTTTTTCTATTCTGTTTGTGTCTTCGTTTCTTTTTGTGCAGGTTAATCGGAGGAGCATGGAGAAATGTCCAAGGGATGAACATCATGAAGAACACTTATGGATGTTTAGGACTTAGGACTTTTAGGATATACAATTCTTTTGTAACTTGTAACAAAAAATGTTATGAATAAATTCAATAACATTTTTTATCCAAATTATTTCCTCTTTGTAGATCATGACAAAATATTATGAATAAACTTCAAATTTCTATCCCAATTCACTTTACAAATTGTAATAATAATAATAAAATATTATGAATAAAATTCACATATTCTATTAAAATCATTTCCAGATTTCTTTTCCATGATTTAAAATTTGCAAACAACCTCAACATCCGATTAAATCTCATCAGTCAAATATCCTTGAATTAATTCGATCCAATCTTGCATAATAAGCTTAATACCTTCAACATGAATCAGTCGAAGTTTTCACTGTTTTCCCTCTAAAATGAACTGGAAGATAGAAGAATGATTTCTTGTTAAAACCCTGTTCCACAGATCAGATTTTCCAACCCACGTAAATAAATGCCTCAGGAATAAAACCTCATTACGAATTATGCTTCAAAATGACCAAAACGCCCCTGGGGTATTTCCTGCAAAACAAAACGTACTTTATGACTGGTTAGTGGTTAGCGGATGCACAAATGAGATGCTATGCGAAATGACTAAATATAAGGGTAAAATTTGGGGTATTACAATAGGTCATTTTGACTCCAAAGGACATTTTGAGAACAATGGTTCAGCCACAATTTTGATTTGAGGCTTGAATCTTGGGGTTGCTTTGTAATTTGCTTGATTGCATAATGGCATACCAAACCAAAACAAGGAAAAGCTTAATGAATAAGGGAAATATGCATTGTATATTGTCCTAATTCTCATGTAAGGAGAAAATCAAGATAATTACTCAAGTTGCAAGGGATTTTGTCATGATATATCATGTGGTGAGAATGGAAATGCAAATTATCATGTCATGAAAGTTCAAGTTCTTACTAGAGTGATCTAGATGATTCTAGACCCTTCTAAATTAGTCTATATATTGATTACAATCTCCGTTGGTGAAGGGTTGGTGATTGTTGATGTTAATGGTGGTAGAGAATAGAGATTGAACCAAAATTCTCCATTTTGCAAATTGTATTGAAACTTCATTTTTCTCTTCATTACCCTTCCATTTTTCTTCACAAATCATCACTACAAACATCCCTGAGTATGTTCATGCTAGCTTGAGGTTCCATTGTTGAAGAATTGGAGGAGTTCCAAGTGAAGTTGCAAGGGAGCAAAAGGCATTGGATCTTGAGATACAAGCCATTTCCATCAAATCTTGTGCAAGCAGAGGATTGTTCATCACCTAGAGAATATTCTTGAGGATCTACAAGGCCTGATTCGAAGCTTTTCAACACCTACCATTGCAAGAATCAAGGTAAGCAAAATCACTTCCACACTCTGATTTAGGCATGGCTAGGGTTAGTTCTTGTTGTAAAACCATTAGAGACCATTAGGTGATTCATTTGGATGAGTTTAAGACCAATTGGTGAGGTTTCTTCCATGGTGGTTAATTCTTGAGGGAGCTGGAATGAGTGATTTAGTGGGTTATAATGCACGATTTTTGGTTAGTTTTAATCAGCATGACATAAGGATCAATTCTATATAAAGATTGCTGAGTTTGGTGAGGGTCAAAAACTGATGAAGTTTTGAATTCATGGAAGTACACCATTCGGTTTGGAGGATTTATGGTGTTTCAACGAAATCCAATGGCATGGTTGTGTTCTACGCGAAATTCTAGTCAAGATTGGTTTTTAGATCATGCAATTCGGTGGAGTATTGAAGTCACACGAGTGGTGGAAAGTTCATGCATGAAGCTTATGTTTTAATGGTGATGCAAACCCTAGATGAGCCAAGGAAGAAGACGACACCAGAATCGTTGGATGAGAGCAAGACCGGTTGACCAAGCAACGATCCAACGGCCAGGATTTAAACGCGAATGGAGGGAAGAAACAGCAGCAAACGCTGCGTTTCATTAAAGCTCCCAGCTGGGCCTTGTGTTATTTGCTTTCCCCACCCCCTTGTCCAAGCCCAATTGATTTTTAACTGCAATTACTTGCTATATGCACCGTGTTTTTAATCTTTTTCTTTTCATTTTAAGTAGTTTTCTGATTAATAAACTGGGCCCAGGCGCTTTGCTTTTCGCCCCCCCCCCCCCCATATCTGGGCCCATCACCATAATAACTGAATCTTATTTCTATCTGCACCCACCTCATCATTTCCATTTAATATTTTCTCCAAATTTCTTTAATCTTTGAAAATTCATATAAAAATAAAAAATGAATATTTTTTAATGAGACTTTTTTTTCCCATTTTCCATTTTCTGTCTAGAAAAATATAAAACCATAAAATATCCATTTTATTTCATTTTTATATTTTTTGCATATTTTTACTTTTAATTGCTTTTTATTTAATTCTTTTAGTTGATATGTTGATTTGTAGAATTTCATTAGGATAGTTCCCTTAGGATTTTGAGTTCAATCTTTTTAGGATAATTAGATGGATGTTTTAGGTTCCCCCTAAATTAATGTCATATTTTTGTGATAATATTTAGGGTAGTTTTAATTAGGTAGTTCTAAGTAGTGTAGAATTTGATTAAAACTCTAGCATAGGTTCATAACAACTTTAGATTTAGGGCTTGTAGGGCAATTTAGTCTATGGGGAATATATGGGACTTAAGGGTAGTTATGTAGGGTCCCCTAGCATTTATATTAGGATTTAATAGAACAATATACTATTTTTGGTTGATTTTTGAATTGAATGATTGTTTGTGTGGCCTTTAGGGCAAGTTTTGTTTAGTTTGCTTTGCTTTGGAGTTTTCCTTTGGTTTGAGGAGCATGGCATCTCATTGTGGAGAATGGTTGAAGATTGGAAGAGGCTTGGAAGAGCTTGAGGAGCTTGTTCTTCTTTTCTTTTTGTTGTTTTAGGGTTAGGATTAGGAAGAGCTTAGATGTAGATAATTTCTTTCTCAAACATGGATAGTATCTTTCACATCCATTCCTCCCTATGATTCAAAGTCCTTCCAGGGTATACACCTCTCTCCTTTGGAGGGATAAGTGCTATACCCAGGAGGTAGAACTTTTGAGGGAACCCTTCACTTGATATTGAACTCTTAAAGGTCACCTTTGGTGATCAAATAAGCAGTTCAATATCCCCCAGCTTATTCAGTAAGTGATTTTTCCTCTGGCTTTGATTATTCTTGAGAGGTTGAGCCTGAGCATGAAGATGAAGACTTCATTGGAGATTGTTGAAGAGGATGAATCCTTGAAGACTGCCATTCCAGCTGAAGCTTGAAGAGCATGAAGATCAAGTTGATACTTGAAGATCCCTGAAGATAGTGAAGCCTGAAGGTGGAGCTGATCAAAGAAGCTGAAGTTTAAAGGAGAAGATGAGTTGATACTTATGTTGTAGGGTTGAAACCTGGAAAGCAGTTGATGATTGAAGTCTGAAGACTGAGTTGCTGCTGGAGGAGCTGAGGCTTTCTTCTTTTTCTTTGATGTATGGTGTGTTTTGTTTGATTTGTCTGTTGCATTAGATTAAGTCCATCTAGAATAAGTAGAATCTAGGAGCATGATTGCATTAGAGGTTGAGTTGCTCCCTCTGCTTGTATTATTACTGTGTGGCTTTGCTTGCAGGTATTCGGTAGAGCCCAGCTCCCTTGCCCATGTGGTTTGTTTGCCTGATGGTATTTCATTTCATTTCTTTTATCTGTATGATTGCAGTTTACTGTTATTGCTTGATAGCATGTTATTTATGTTTCAGTATGATTACTGTTATTTCATGACTGGCTTGAGGTTGAGACGAGCTTGTGGAGGCTGAAGCCCCACACACATTTCCTCCCTCACTTGCATTGCATGCATTTTACTGTTAAGCTGATGCTTTGTCTGTTGTGGTATATCATTGACATGATCCCTTAGGACTCTCATTTCCTTTGATAAGGATTTGATGATAGATTTTTAGGTTGAAACCTATGCATGACAACTTCTAGGAGTTCCATGTTCAAACCTCAACCATAGGATGAATCCATGGCATGATAACAGTAGGACTTGATAGTCTCCCTCCTAGTCGGGCCTGTTCTCTTCTCATCTCAAAACAGTTCAAGATACAGTAATCATGAATGATTTCTTTCGTACGTTACGAGCCTTAAGCTATCTGAGAAAGGATTGTGGGAGAGTTTCTTTTCCACAGTCTGGATGTTTAGTATGGTACCCTTTGGGTGACATGCGACGCATTCACTCTCAGGTCATAGTCTCTAGTGTGGTTGAAATTGCAAATACCATAAAAAACACTTCTTTCATAAAAGACAGGAAATAAACCGTAGTTTCCCGAACTACGTGAGCTCTGATCTCTCATGCCTGTTGAGAGTACGTAGGCACAAGATGGCGATGTCTTGGCGAGCTACCTTCCCCCATAACCCTTCGTAGGCCGAACTACGTTGACTCTGATTTCTCATTCTCTGATGAGAATACGTAGGCATAAAGTGCGACGCTTTGCCGAGTCATTTTTCTTTTTCAGCCAGCCTTGATAGGTAGATAGAATAAAACCAACCCGTCCAAGTAAACCAACAAGCGTGGATCCCGTCGAGTACGACGGACGTGAGGGGTGCTAATACCTTCCCCTTGCGTAACCGACTCCCGAACCCAGACAATGGTTGCAACGAACTTGTCTTACCCTTATTCGTTAGGTTTTTTCCGATCGTTTCCCTGCTGGGTTGCGTTTATTTATCGCATTTTACTTCTCGCACTTTATTTCCCGCACTTTATTTTCAGTATAATATGATTATTTGTGCTGTTGTGGGATGGGAGTTCTGATGAGTGAGAAGCCAGACCCAGGCTTGAGTGCACTATAGACTTAGAGTGGAAATTAGTGGGCGCGTGCTTGCTTTGCAGGCACTAGTGTCTCATGAAATCCACGCTCAAACGAGGTTCATCCGGTTGGCTTCACTTTCAACCCTTTGGGTTGAGACGGTTGCTGGTTTGGTGGATTGTCGACTTTGGGGACCGATCATTTGTGATTCAGCTAAGTGAGGCCTCTTCATGAGCTGGTGATGCCACACCTTCTGGGTATCGTATCACCCCTCTTGAAAGTCTGTGATGCTGATGAACGCATAGGATGCCGTACCTTGAGTCAGTTTAGGTCCATACCTGTGAGTGGGATTGGGTTTATTGCATGAAACTTTGACCTTCAGATTACCTGGTTTTCTTGACAGTGAATCAATTGTGTTGGTACCAGGGTTTCTCAGTTGCATATTTGTCTGTTCTTGATAGAGCAGGTTTTGATCAGAGGATCTTATCATCAGGTGTATGTCTGTTCTTGATAGAGCAGGTTTTGATCAGAGTATTGTCATCAGTGGTTTGTTCTTGATAGAGCAGATTTCTAGGGTCTGAAGATCTCATCAGCAGATGTTGTTTGCTCTTGATAGAGCAGATTTTGAGTGGGGTCTGAAGATCTCATCAGCAACTGTATGTTTGTTCTTGATAGGGCAGATTTTTGATTTGGGGTCTGAAGACTTCATCAGCGGATATTTCTTGATCATACATCCGAGGTCCTTATTATCAGACATTTGTTCTCGACAGAGCAGAATTTTGATCCTATGTATATCGTCCTATCAGATGGTTATTCTTAGCAGATCAGATCAGTGGTCTTACACCGGGGTTTTCTTCTCATCAGTGATTGTTGATACAGAATCTCCGCAACAGCAGTTACCTGGATATATTATTGCATAACTGCATTTTTGCATTAGTTTGCATGACATTTGCATTTCATTAACGTGTGTCTGTGTTGCAGGTACCGTTTCCCCGATCCAGTATTTCTTGCCTCCTATTGTATTATTATGGCCTCTCTCAGGAAGACTGTTGCGTACAAGTTTCCTACCCCAGATGTGTCGAAGTTGATTGGTTTGATAGCTCTAGCAGGTGATTCTGTGAAGGATGGGTTCAGGAAGTCTTATGGCCGGTTGCTCAGTTTGGTTGGCAAGCCTTCTACGTTCGAGTTGAATGTGTTACATGCTCTGTTACAGTTCTATGACCCTCCACTGAGATGTTTCACTTTTCAGAACTTCGTTCTCGCGCCGACGCTGGAAGAATACGCTGATTTGCTAGGTGCGCCTATCAAAAGGCAGGTGCCTTTTGTCCACATGGATGCTGAGCCTGATCTGGCTGGTTTAGCTTCTTCACTTTATTTGGACGCCTCTGAGTTAGTAGTGACTAGTTGGAACAGGGTTCCTGGGTTCTCCTTGCAGTTTCTAGTAGCTAAGGCTCAACAGTGTGCTAAGGATAGATGTTGGGATGCGTTCAGTGCCATCCTCGCTTTATGCATATATGGCATTATCCTGTTCCCCAACATGCCGGATTTCGTAGACTTTGATGCGTTTCATATCTTCGCTTCAGGGAATCCAGTCCCTACTTTGATCGGAGACGTCTATCACTCAGTGCATTACAAGAATGAGAACCGGAGAGGGAAGGATGTCTCATGCTGCGTACCGTTGCTGTACAAATGGTTTGGTAGTCATTTGCCCAAGAGGGGTTCTTTCGTCTTGTCTGCAGCCACAGCTGAGTGGCCTGAGCGTCTGATGGGTTTATCTGCAGAAGATATTGATTGGTTCGACAGAGACAGGTTAGGTACTGAGGTGATCTTCAGTTGTAGTGGGTTTCCTAATGTACCTCTGATAGGTAGGAAGGGCTGCATCAACTACAATCCGTCATTGCTAGTTCGTCAGTTCGCATATGCTTTGAGGACTCCGCCGAAGGAGGAAGAGGTACAGGAACCTCTGTACCTCACGGGTACTTTAGAGGGGGATTTGTTGTCCAAGCTTCAGCGTGCGTGGAATAGTATCAGCAAGAGAGGAAAGCCTTTGCTGGGAAAGAGCAACAGTCAAGCCTACCCTCCATATTCAGCATGGATCAGAGCCAGAGCCAACGCTATAGGGATGCCATTTCCTCATGCCAGACCAGAGAGTCCTCCACCAATCGAAGAGCCTACTACTGTGTCCATTCATCAGCATAACCAGGTATTAGCTGAGCGGGATGAACTGAAGCGGGCGAACGCAGAACTGGAGAAGGAGTTAGCTCAGCTTCGAAGTGAAAGGAATGAAGTCGTGCATGCTTTCAAAAAGCAAACAGAGTTGGTGAACCAACTGGGTATAGACCTGGCGAAGCAGATTGCTGATCGTGAACGCTTGGGTCAAGACTTCAGGGCTGTTAATGATGTACTAGCTACGAAGAAGCAGCATTTGGACGAGGCATATCGGAGGATATCTAAGTTCGACCAGCACTGGAAGGCTTCCCTGGTCACCAGGAAGGAGCGAGAGGACAAACTGTTGCTGCAGATCTCTAAGCTGGAAGCCGAGGTGAAGGACAGTGAGCGAAGGTTTGATGAAGAAACCGCCCGCAGGTACGCTGCCGAAGGCCAACTCAACAAAGCCCTTGCCAACCTGAAGGAGTGCAAGCTGAAGTTTGAGTCTAAGAAGCGGAAACTGGAAGACTGCTTCAGCGAAGGAGCATGGGAAAGTTCAGTTCAGGGACTTCAGTATACCATTGTGCAGAGGGAACTACTCGTCGAGGGGTTGCTCACTTTTCCAGATCATCCAGAGACGAAGGAGTTATTAGCAGAGTACCGCGCCCGTGGCCGTACTTGACTAGTTGTATTCCTTTTGTTTTGATCTTTGCTGTATGCTGACCATCACCAGACTTGTTGGTTGAGGTCACGCTGTTGATTTGATTTGTACTCGTTGATGCTATGTACTGCCTTGATAGGCCTTTCCATATATATATGAGATTGATGTTTCCATGATTGGGCTCGGACTTCTTCTTCTTATTATTATTATCAGCACTGGCACTAAGGCACTAGGATCGGGGGAAATCTCCCAAGCACACAGACACACGCATGCATCTGCATGAAGCATTTGCATGGCGTACATTTTGTTGTTTCTCCTAACCTTTAATGTTTGCAGGTTTTTTCAGGTTCACAGGTTCCAAGTTGTTTCCGGTCTCCAGGATTGATCAGAGACTCATTCACCGTTATTCAACTCGAGCTAATTAGACAAGGATCATGGATCAGGTGCAGTCAGATGTCCAAGAGCTCCGTGAACGGATGGATCGTTTTACGGAACTGATGCAGGTAGTCGCTAACGGTCAGGACCAGCTCCGGACTTTGGTTCAACCTTTGATCTCCAGGGTTGATAGTAACGACATACTTCATGGCGGGGCCGTGCCTACTCCTCCACCAGTTGATACTCCGCAGAATGTTGTTCCTGTTGCCGGGGGCAACGGCAGTGCTAATGGCAATGTGATGGCCAATATCGGACTCAATGCGACGGGCGTCGGCAATGGTAGTCTGGGAGCTAATGTCAACATCGGGCCGGTCAACGGCAATGCTGGCGTCGGGAATCTGTTGGTGCCTCAACCGTGGCTTGAGGATCATCAGGATGATGTGTTTTCTCAAAGAGGTGCGGAAGCAGAGTTGAATGCTGAAGCGCGGCTCAGGTTCAAAGCACTGGAGGACAAAATGAGAGACATTGAGAATCAGAATACTTTGGGCGTTGATATGTCCAAGCTGGGGTTAATTGCTGATTTCAAGGTACCTCCTAAGTTTAAGGTGCCTGTCTTTGAGAAGTACAAGGGCACTACCTGCCCTCGTGTCCACCTTCGATCGTATTATAGAAAGATGTCTGCCTATTCCGAAGATGAGAAGTTGCTGATGCACTTCTTTCAAGATAGTCTTTCTGGACCATCCCTCAAGTGGTACATGGGCTTGGAGCCCACTAGCGTGCGCACCTGGAAAGATCTCGCTGAAGCGTTTGTCCTCCACTATCAGTACAATAGCGACTTGCCCCCCAACCGAGTCCAGCTCCAGAACCTCTCGCAGAGAAATAATGAAGGATTTAAGGAGTACGCCCAGCGGTGGCGTGAGTTGGCTGCTCGGGTTCAACCGCCGATGGTTGAGCGTGAGCTCGTACAGATGTTTGTGGCTACCCTTCCTGGGATCTACTATAAAAAGTTAGTCAGCGGTATCTCGGGGACGTTCTCAGCTCTCATCACTATGGGCGAGCACGTCGAGAATGGTATAAAGATCGAAAAGATTCAAGGTGAATCATCCTTAACTGGAGGAGGTGGAAAGAAACCTTATGCTGGTAAGCGAAGAGAAGGGGATGCGAGTGCTGTCACCCACGCTCGGAGAAAGGGCAAGGGCCCTCAGCAGCAGATAGCCAGTATAAATATCCCAGCTGCTCCGCAACCGCATCAGCAGCAGCAGCAGCAACAGAGTCAACAGGGATATAGAAAGTACCAGAATCGGGCTCCTTTGATAAACCGTCAGTTCGAAGCACCGCCTATGTCATACGCGCAACTCTTGCAGACGTTGCTTCAGCTTCAGTTAGTTCAGAAGAGGACGATGGCTCCCTTGACAGGGGCACCACCGCCAGGGTACGACGCAAATGCCACTTGCGACTTCCATACAGGGGCACCAGGCCATACGATCGAAAACTGCAAAGCCTTTAAGCACAAGGTGCAGGACCTGGTAGATGCCAAGATTATTAACTTTTCCGATAATGTGCCCAATGTCACCAAAAACCCTATGCCGAATCATAGGGGAGGCGGAGTGAACGCCATTATCGAGGAGGAGAGTGCAGATCTGTTGACTGATGTCCAAGACCTAAAGACACCGCTTAGTTTCGTCAAAGCTAAGTTGTTGAAGAAAGGGTTCTTCCCAGGATGCGGAGAGTTATGCATGGACTGTGCTACACATTCTGATGGGTGTGAGCAGCTGGTAGAAGGTATCCAAAGTCTGATGACTGAGGGTATTTTGCAATTCAGCCGGAGGACTGAAAGTGTATCAGGGGAGGTTATGCTGAAGCAGGCCGATGAAGTCGCCACCATCACCATTCCTCGCCGATCAATAACTATTTCTGCGCCCCAACCGCCTACAATCGCCATTACCAGAGCTGGGCCAATCGCATTCGAGAGCACTAACGCCGTTCTGTGGCATTACGGCGCCGAAGTCTATTGCAATGGTCAGAAGTTAGAGTTGGAGCCGTATGGGTCGACTGTGCAGAATCTCGTAGGAGTCAGTGGTATTAATCGAAGCGGAAGAGTATTTGCACCGACAGAGGTTGTGGCAGATAAAGTGGTCAGAGCTGATGCTGCTGATAAGGGTAAAGGCAGATCCGTCGAAGAGGTCCCTTGTGGGGCAGATAAAAATTTGCTTGTCAAAGATGCCGAGGAGTTTATGCGGTTAATCAAAAAGAGCGACTACAAGATTGTAGACCATCTTCATCAGACTCCGTCAAAGATTTCTATTCTCAATTTGTTGCTTTGTTCTGAAGCGCACCGCAACGCGTTATTGAAGGTATTGAACGCTGCCTACGTACCGCAAGAGATATCCGTGAATCAGCTAGAAGAGGTGGTAGCCCATGTTAATGCTGGCAATGGGCTAGGTTTCACAGATTTAGAGCTGACTCCTAAAGGGAGAGATCACAACAGCGCCTTGCACATTTTGATAGAGTGCAGAGGCACAATCATGTCGCATGTCCTGGTGGACACGGGTTCGTCGCTTAATGTGCTTCCGAAGAAGGCACTGATGAAGTTGGACACTCGTGGATTGATTTGCACGCCCAGTGATCTGGTGGTGAAAGCATTTGACGGAACTAAGCGCCACGTTTTCAGAGAGTTGACCCTGCAGATTCAAGTTGGTCCGGAAACGTTTGACACGGTTTTTTATATCATGGACATCATGCCAGCCTACAGTTGCCTCTTAGGTCGGCCATGGATCCATGTTGTTGGTGTCGTGACGTCCACGTTGCATCAAAAGCTCAAATATGCTGTCGAAGGAAGCATAGTAACCGTCTGTGGTGAGGAGGACATTATGGTGAGCCACTTGTCATCCTTTAAGTATGTTGAAATGGATGGCGAAATCCATGAAACTCTCTGCCAAGCATTTGAAGCCGTCAAGGTGAAAGAGGTAGCTCCTGTCGTCTCAGAGAAGTAAGAGATGAATCTCTCCTCGTTCAGAGAAGCTCGAGCCGTCGTCGAAGCCGGTTCTACCCCAGGCTGGGGGCATATTTTGGAAATACCGATCAAGCAGGATAAGTTTGGATTAGGGTATTCCCCTGAAGCTGAAGCTTCATCTTCCTCGTCTAGCAGTGCGTCACGTGGTAAGGGGCCGATCCTATTTACCAGTGGCGGAGTGATCTTCGAAAGCATCAACGCGGCGTCTGAGGACAGCGGGGATAGCGATTGTGATCTTGACGCCTGGATTCAGCCAAGCAAGCCAGGCGAGCACCTCAACAATTGGACCATCAAGGAAATTATCCAGCTGACAAGTGAAGAGTAATGATTTACTTTTTACAATCATTGTACAACCCTATGTCCTACCCGGGACATAGTGGTTTTATTGTCAGGGCCTTGTTGGATTATGTACATGCATTTTGTTAATAAATCAAAGGCGTTTTTTTTCGTAAGCAAATATTGTGTTCTCTGTTATTCCTGTTTTATGTTTATTTTGAAAAAAAGTAAAATGGCAACGGGGTTTGTGCTAACCTGCATATTCTTGTTTTAAACTTAACCCTTGTTATTACAGGATCCACATAACAGACGACATCGACTCTGGACCTTCTACGGCTCACTACGACTTCGATTGCCCGATCTATCAAGTCGAGGATGAGATTGATGAAGACGAAGACCTTCCGGAAGAGTTGGCCCGCTTGTTGAGACAAGAGGAAAAGGTTATTCTGCCTCATGAGGAGGATATTGAGATCGTAAACCTGGGTTCTGAAGAGCTCGTCAGAAATGTCAGAGTAGGGGTTGCGCTGCAGAGTGATGTCAAGCATAGACTGGTCGAGATGCTTCGAGAGTATAGTGACGTCTTTGCTTGGTCATACGAAGATATGCCCGGACTTGACACGGATATCGTGGTCCACCGCTTGCCGCTACGAGAAGATTGCCCTTCAGTCAAGCAGAAGCTTAGGAGGACGAGACCAGACATGGCTGTAAAAATCAAAGAAGAAGTCCAGAAGCAGTTGGATGCAGGATTTTTAGCCGTCACCACTTACCCTCCGTGGGTCGCCAACATAGTGCCTGTACCGAAGAAGGACGGTAAGGTACGCATGTGCGTCGATTATCGGGATTTGAACAGGGCGAGCCCTAAAGATGATTTCCCGTTGCCTCATATCGATGTGTTGGTCGACAACACAACCCAGTTCTCCGTGTTTTCATTCATGGATGGCTTCTCCGGTTACAACCAGATCAAGATGGCGCCGGAGGACATGGAGAAAACAACATTTATCACCCCCTGGGGAACATTTTGCTATAAGGTAATGCCCTTCGGTCTGAAGAACGCAGGGGCCACTTACCAGCGAGCAATGGTAACTTTGTTTCATGATATGATTCATCATGAGATCGAGGTCTATGTTGATGACATGATTGCAAAGTCCCAAACGGAGGAAGAGCATCTGGTCAACTTATTGAAGCTTTTTGAGAGGCTTAGGAAGTTCAGGATGAGGCTGAATCCTAACAAGTGCACTTTCGGAGTGCGGTCCGGAAAGTTATTGGGGTTTATCGTTAGTGAACGAGGTATCGAAGTTGATCCTGCGAAAATAAAAGCTATTCAAGAAATGCCAGCGCCGAAAACAGAAAAAGAAGTTCGTGGTTTCTTGGGCCGAATAAACTACATTGCCAGGTTTATCTCTCAGCTCACGGCTACTTGTGAACCGATGTTCAAGCTTTTAAAGAAAGATCAGGCGATTACTTGGAATGAGGACTTCCAGAAGGCATTCGACAAGATAAAGCAGTATCTTCAAGAACCTCCAATCTTGATACCCCCAGTGGCTGGATGACCATTAATCATGTACCTGACGGTTCTGGAGAATAGTATGGGGTGTGTTCTCGGTCAGCACGACGAGACGGGCAGAAAAGAGCATGCCATTTACTATTTGAGTAAAAAGTTCACTGAGTGTGAATCTCGATACTCGATGCTGGAGAAGATGTGTTGTGCACTAGCTTGGGCTGCCAAACGTCTGCGACAATATATGCTCAATCACACCACTATTCTAATTTCGAAGATGGATCCGATCAAGTATGTCTTCGAGAAGCAGACTCTTTCGGGCAGGATTGCCAGGTGGCAAATGGTGTTAACGGAATATGATATTCAGTACGTCTCCCAGAAGGCCATTAAGGGAAGCGTATTGTCTGATTACCTTGCCGAACAGCCGATCAAGGACTACCAGCCGATGAAGTTTGAATTCCCTGACGAGGATATTGTGTTTCTCAAAGCGAAGGACTGCGATGAGCCGTTGCCCGGCGAGGGGCCAGATAGGAAATCCCAGTGGAAGTTGATATTCGATGGAGCGGTTAATTCCTATGGAAGTGGTATCGGGGCTATCATCACGACTCCTCACGGATCCCACATCCCGTTTACTGCGAGACTGGCATTTCCAGTTACCAATAATGAGGCGGAGTACGAAGCATGTATTATGGGTCTAGAGGAGGCAATTGATTTGAGAATCAAGAATCTAAACGTGTATGGTGACTCAGCGCTTGTGATCAACCAAATTAAAGGCGAGTGGGAAACTCGTCAAGCGAATTTGGTGCCGTACATGAATTATGCCAGGAGGCTACTTCCGTTCTTCGATCGAGTGGAACTTCATCATGTACCCAGGGCTGAAAATCAGATGGCTGATGCCTTAGCCACGTTGGCTTCAATGTATAAGGTCAATTTTTGGAATGAGGCTCCAAGAATTGTACTGTCTCGTCTTGATAGACCGACATTTGTCTTTGCGATCGAGGATGCCGCCGACGGCAAGCCATGGTTCCATGACATCCAGACTTTCCTTATGACTAAGGAGTATCCTGCGGGTGCGTCAACCCAGGATAAGAAGACTCTGAGGAGGCTGTCTGGAAACTTTTATCTCAATCCTGATGGAGTGTTGTATAAGAGAAACTACGATCTCGTGCTACTCAGATGTGTAGATGAGAAAGAGGCGAGTATGCTCATGGAAGAAGTCCATGAGGGCACATTTGGTACGCACGCCGGCGGGCATGCTATGACGAGAAAGATCCTGAGAGCAGGATACTACTGGCTGACGATGGAGTCGGATTGCTTCAGATTCGCGAAGAAATGTCATAAATGCCAAATTTATGCTGATAAAGTTCATGTACCGCCGTGCCCGTTGAATGTCATGTCCTCCCCGTGGCCGTTCTCCATGTGGGGCATCGACATGATAGGCAAGATCGAGCCCACTGCATCCAATGGTCATCGCTTCATTCTGGTAGCTATCGACTACTTCACCAAGTGGGTGGAGGCAGCCTCGTACGCTAATGTGACCAAGCAGGTGGTAGCTAAATTCATAAAGAGGGACATCATCTGTCGTTACGGAGTTCCCGAGCGGATCATTACTGATAATGGTTCGAATTTGAATAACAAGATGATGAAGGAGCTGTGCCAGAGCTTCAAGATTGAACACCACAACTCATCTCCTTACCGGCCGAAGATGAATGGCGCCGTTGAAGCCGCCAACAAGAACATAAAGAAGATTGTTCAGAAGATGGTTGTGACGTACAAAGATTGGCACGAGATGCTGTTGTTTGCATTGCACGGTTATCGTACGATGGTGCGTACGTCGACCGGGGCAACTTCTTTCTCCTTGGTGTACGGTATGGAGGTTGTCCTACCGTTAGAAGTGGAGATCCCTTCTTTGCGAGTTTTGGTTGATGTGAAACTCGATGAGGCAGAATGGATTACGAATCGTTTGAACCAACTCAGCCTGATGGACGAGAAGAGGTTAGCATCGATTGCATTTGGTCGTCTGTACCAAAGCCGAATGAAGAAAGCTTATGATAAGAAGGTGCATCCTAGAAGCTTTCAGACGGGTGATCTCGTCTTGAAGAAGATTCTTCCGCCGGACTCCGATCACCGGGGCAAGTGGACTCCGAATTACGAAGGGCCGTATGTCGTCAGCAAGGTCTTCTCGGGAGGAGCTTTGTTGTTATCCACGATGGATGGTGAAGATTTTGCATCCCCGGTGAACGCGGACACAGTTAAAAAATACTTTGCTTGAAAGTGACCCGCTGGACAAAAAAGAAAGAGTCCAGGAAAAAAAGGGGCATCCCGGCGAACCAAAAACAGAATAAAAGGTTCGGGCAAAAATTAGGGATATATTGAAAAAATGTACACCCGCGAAGTCGAAAACCTACACTGGGCGGCTTCGGCAAAAAAGGGTATCCCGGTGAACTGAAAACCCGTAAAGGGCGGTTCACGCAAAAGTTAGGGATTTGAATAAGCAAATGACTGCGTTCCGCGTGTGGACTTTCATTGTTTAGTGGTTCGGAAGACCTGAGGGCCGTTTATCTGAATCAATCTCTTTTGAAGCTGAAGCGTCGGAGAAGTATCGAAGTCGAGCGGGTCTTAGAGGGATCAACTCATGGTGTTCGCCTACGCCTCGTTGCCGACATTTGTATATACTGATGTATATTTATGTTTTATTTTTGCGCGGCTTCCTCATTCCAGGAGCTTGTCTCTGTTGTAAAACGTTTTTACCCATTCAGGGGTTCATCATCAATAAAATGCACACTATTCAGCAATTCTGTTTGCCTGTTTAGCATTTATCTGTTTTGTTTGCGAAAGAAAACGCTGATGTTTTTGATAAAATGCGCATACATAAACTTACTGGCCTAGGCCATTGATTGTTGAAACAATTAAATACTTGGATATTGTCACGAGATAATAACCTTGATAGGTCCCTTTGAGAAGGGTATCTTGTCTGTTTGTTTGTGTTGTTGCAGGTGTAGCATATCCCAAGCAGTGCGCCGTGCGCATCCCCGAAGCAGGACGATTCCTCCTTCTTCAGCAAAGTTCAGTAGCCTCTCCTTGCAGAGTATGAACGCAAGATAGTGAGCATCAATATGTCTCCCCAGGCAGAGATGATTCTCTCCCCAAGTAGACGCGTCCTGAAGGAACGTCATCTCCTCAGCTGAGTTACGCGCCGAAGCAGGATTCTTCCCCCCGCACCGGGTCACAAGTGCAGGTTTCGTAGAAATGTTCGGGTGCCGAAGCTCGTGTTTTACCCAGTAAAGTCGCCGAAGCTCGTATGCTCCCCCGCACCGGGTCACAAGTGCAGATTTCGTAGAAGTGTTCAAGCGCCGAAGCTCGTATGCTCCCCCCGCACCGGGTCACAAGTGCAGGTTTCGTAGGAAGCTATTCGTACACCGAAGTATGCAGCAACTGATGGTGTCAGACTGAAGTCTCCAGCGGAATTGAGATTCCCCGCCAGAGCCGTATTCTCTCCCGAGGTCGGATGATTCCCTCTTCCCCAGTAGAGTGTTGGAACGACTGATGTTGTATTCCCCTGCAGAGTTGTACTCTCCCCCGAAGTCGGATGACTCCTTCTTCCCCAGCGGAATTGAAATTCCTCATCAGAGTCGTACTCTCCAGTGAAGTAGAATGATTTCTCTTTCCCCGGCTGAGTTCGCAAATCCCCAAGAGAGCCGAATCCTTGGTAGCAGTTGAGACCATGAGTGGATTTTCCCTAGCAGAGTGTTGAACAGCCGATGCTGCATTTCCCCAGAGTCGCACTCTCTCTAGTGAAGCAGAATGATTTCTCCTTCCCCAGCCGAGTTTGCAGATACCCAGGAGATCCGAATCCTTAGAAGTTGATCAGACCATGATTGGTTTTCCCCGGTGGAGTGTTGCAGCTGAAGTTGTTTCCCCACAGAGTTATCATCCCCAGAAGAGTAGCCGAGACGGCCGCGCAGTTTATTCTCGCGATTGACATCGCTTTCCTTCAGCAGGTCCAGGTTCTCGTAGAGCTTCATTCCCCTGCAGTAATCAACTGAAGTTGTTTCCCCTGCAACAGTCAACTGAAGCTCACTTCCCCAGACGGAGTCCAATTGATATTGGCGTGTTCACGTTCTCCTCAGCAGGATGATTCCTCTATCTGAGTAGTTCCATCTCCTTGACAGGAGGAGCCCCCCCTCGACATTTATTTTGCTGACGGGATCGCATCATAGTGCATGGTTGCATAGAATTTAGCATAAACGCATAGCATTTTCACCGTGTGGAGCATGGCGTCGAAGCATATGCATAATAAACATGATCTAGGTTGCTACCGTCCTTGTTTTACAGGTGTTCCGCCAGAGGATCAGCTGCTCAAGCCATGATTGGTTTGTCCCCGGCAAAAGTTGCTCAGGATGATTCCTGGAATCCCCAACAGAGTGTTTGCTCAGAATAGTTATCAGTTCAAGATGATTCTTGAAGGTCCCCCGGCGGAGTTATTTGTTCAAGATGAGTCTTGAAGTGCTCAGCAGAGTTGATTCCTCCAGAATGATTTCTGGACCCCCGGAGCGGAGTTGCTTGATAGCTCTCCAGATTCCCCAGCGGCGATGTTGGATGTTTGGTTCTGGCGGCGTTGTCAGGAGATTATGTTTGACGGCGATGTCAGACTCTTTAACTCCCCAGTAGAGATTATATTTGTACGACGGTGATGTCGAGTGTCTCTCAGAGTTATGTTCGTTTCCAGCGGCGATGTTGGATGTGTGTTTCTGGCGGCGATGTCAGGTGATTTAATCTTCCGACGGCGATGTCAGATTCTCTAGTCTTCCAGCGAAGATGTTGGGTATTTTGGATTCGACGACGAGGTCATGTTTCCAGCGGCGATGTTGGATGTTCGTTTTGACGGCGAGGTCAGATTATGTTTGTTTCCGGCGGCGATGTTGGATATTTGTTTTGACGGCGAGGTCAGATTATGTCTGTTTCCGGCGGCGATGTTGGATGTTCGTTTTGACGGCGAGGTCAGATTATGTCTGTTTCCGGTGGCGATGTTGGATGTTCGTTTTGACGGCGATGTCAGATTATGTTTGTTTCCGGCGGCGATGTTGGATGTTTGCTTTGACGGCGAGGTCAGATTATGTTTGTTTCCAGCGGCGATGTTGGATATTTTGGTTGTTCGACGGTGATGTCGGGTTCTTTAGTTTTCCAGCGGCGATGTTGGGTATGCCAGGTGGTGCAATTCTCCAGCGGCGATGTTGGATATTTGTTTGTTTCTGGGGGCGATGTCAGGTGATTGAATTCTCCAGCGGCGATGTTGGGTGTTTTGTTGGTTCTGACGGTGATGTCAGATAGTTTAGTTCTCCGGCGGTGATGTTGGATATGTTTTGGTTGTCCGACAGCGATGTTGGCAGTTTGTTTCCAGCGGCGATGTTGGGTGGTTGTTTCTAACGGCGATGTCAGGTGATGTAGTCTTCCAGCAGCGATGTTAGGTGTTTTGGTTGTCGGATGACAATATCAGAAGAATTTAATGTGGATAACTGACGGCGATGTCAGATCAGTATTTCTCCAGATAGTTGTCGTGCAGCTATTATTCCAATGTTCGAAGAGTTGAGCAGTTGGCAAATTTTCGGGTTTACCGATATTCAACCGTCTCGCACCTTGATTGGCTGAGAGCCATTCGCTTCTCACCCAGTCAGGTTTAAGCCGTTTGAATAGGGGCAGCTGTTGCACCCCAAAATTTGACCAACAATTATTTACCCATCAAGTGTTTGAAGGTTGATACCATTGCCAGAAAGCTTAAGAGATCCTCAGAGGAATTGGTTGAAACCAAGGTTGTGTGCTTCATAACTTGAGAGTTGTGGGTGATCCTCAGATGATTCTGAGACCATGAGGATGAACTTGAGGCTTTGAGAAAGCCTATGAGATGTCTTGAAAGCCATCATGAAGCCCAGAGAGGTCATTGTGCAAGAATTCAGAAGATTCAACCATGACTTGTAGAATTAGGGTTTGACTGGGTCAACCCTAGGTCAACTGAAGATTTGGAGAAGGTTGAGACCTAATCCAAGGGCCATGTGATCATGGAATGATGTATTGAGATACTGTGAGGATGATTCCTAGACCAACTCATCATGATTGAGGAGTTTGAGAAGTTTTAAGCTAGGGTTTCTAAGGATGGACAATGTAAAATCCCCTAGTTTGATCCCTATCTTCTAGACAGTTTTAGCTCAAGATGTGATTGTCATCTCATCTTCCCCACAACATGAATGTTGTAGAGCTTGTTCTTAGCTTTAATTTGAGTTGTATAAGTCCTTGATAGGATTTGCAGAGCTTAAGTTATGGTTTTGACAAATTACAGGTCATCTGAGGTATGTGAATCTGGGTCCTTGAAAGTCACCCAACTTGCAGACAACCTTTGCCCTAGTAGGATGATTCCTATGATCTCTTGGTCAATATGAATGTTTAATAGAATCTTCTTAGCTTTCTAGAGAGTAATATAAGTCCTTGATAGGATTTGTAGAACTCAACTTATGGCTGTGACAAGCCAGGGGCATTTTGGTCATTTGGAAGTTATAGGTCATTTCAAGCATATGGCCATATCTCCTACTTCCAAGCTTCAAATGGAAAAACCTTCAACATCAAAGTTGCTTAGAATGATTTTTTAAGGCTAGTAGGATGGTCATGAGATGTTGGAAAGGCTCATATCAAAAAGTGATAAAAATGGCCTAAAAATGAAGCATAAGTTAATTCAAGTGAAATGGAAAATCATAAAATCCAAGCTATAAACCCTAACCATGTCATATGATAGGTTATTTTGACTCCAAAGGACATTTTGAGAACAATGGTTCAGCCACAATTTTGATTTGAGGCTTGAATCTTGGGGTTGCTTTGTAATTTGCTTGATTGCATAATGGCATACCAAACCAAAACAAGGAAAAGCTTAATGAATAAGGGAAATATGCATTGTATATTGTCCTAATTATCATGTAAGGAGAAAATCAAGATAATTACTCAAGTTGCAAGGGATTTTGTCATGATATATCATGTGGTGAGAATGGAAATGCAAATTATCATGTCATGAAAGTTCAAGTTCTTACTAGAGTGATCTAGATGATTCTAGACCCTTCTAAATCAATCTATATATTGATTACAATCTCCATTGGTGAAGGATTGGTGATTTTTGATGTTAATGGTGGTAGAGAATAGAGATTGAACCAAAATTCTCCATTTTGCAAATTGTATTGAAACTTCATTTTTCTCTTCATTACCCTTCCATTTTTCTTCACAAATCATCACTACAAACATCCCTGAGTATGTTCATGCTAGCTTGAGGTTCCATTGTTAAAGAATTGGAGGAGTTCCAAGTGAAGTTGCAAGGGAGCAAAAGGCATTGGATCTTGAGATACAAGCCATTTCCATCAAATCTTGTGCAAGCAGAGGATTGTTCATCACCTAGAGAATATTCTTGAGGATCTACAAGGCCTGATTCGAAGCTTTTCAACACCTACCATTGCAAGAATCAAGGTAAGCAAAATCACTTCCACACTCTGATTTAGGCATGGCTAGGGTTAGTTCTTGTTGTAAAACCATTAGAGACCATTAGGTGATTCATTTGGATGAGTTTAAGACCAATTGGTGAGGTTTCTTCCATGGTGGTTAATTCTTGAGGGAGCTGGAATGAGTGATTTAGTGGGTTATAATGCACGATTTTTGGTTAGTTTTAATCAGCATGACATAAGGATCAATTCTATATAAAGATTGCTGAGTTTGGTGAGGGTCAAAAACTGATGAAGTTTTGAATTCATGGAAGTACACCATTCGGTTTGGAGGATTTATGGTGTTTCAACGAAATCCAATGGCATGGTTGTGTTCTACGCGAAATTCTAGTCAAGATTGGTTTTTAGATCATGCAATTTGGTGGAGTATTGAAGTCACACGAGTGGTGGAAAGTTCATGCATGAAGCTTATGTTTTAATGGTGATGCAAACCCTAGATGAGCCAAGGAAGAAGACGACACCAGAATCGTTGGATGAGAGCAAGACCGGTTGACCAAGCAACGATCCAACGGCCAGGATTTAAACGCGAATGGAGGGAAGAAACAGCAGCAAACGCTGCGTTTCATTAAAGCTCCCAGCTGGGCCTTGTGTTATTTGCTTTCCCCACCCCCTTGTCCAAGCCCAATTGATTTTTAACTGCAATTACTTGCTATATGCACCGTGTTTTTAATCTTTTTCTTTTCATTTTAAGTAGTTTTCTGATTAATAAACTGGGCCCAGGCGCTTTGCTTTTCGCCCCCCCATATCTGGGCCCATCACCATAATAACTGAATCTTATTTCTATCTGCACCCACCTCATCATTTCCATTTAATATTTTCTCCAAATTTCTTTAATCTTTGAAAATTCATATAAAAATAAAAAATGAATATTTTTTAATGAGACTTTTTTTCCCATTTTCCATTTTCTGTCTAGAAAAATATAAAACCATAAAATATCCATTTTATTTCATTTTTATATTTTTTGCATATTTTTACTTTTAATTGCTTTTTTTTAATTCTTTTAGTTGATATGTTGATTTGTAGAATTTCATTAGGATAGTTCCCTTAGGATTTTGAGTTCAATCTTTTTAGGATAATTAGATGGATGTTTTAGGTTCCCCCTGAATTAATTTCATATTTTTGTGATAATTTTTAGGGTAGTTTTAATTAGGTAGTTCTAAGTAGTGTAGAATTTGATTAAAACTCTAGCATAGGTTCATAACAACTTTAGATTTAGGGCTTGTAGGGCAATTTAGTCTATGGGGAATATATGGGACTTAAGGGTAGTTATGTAGGGTCCCCTAGCATTTATATTAGGATTTAATAGAACAATATACTATTTTTGGTTGATTTTTGAATTGAATGATTGTTTGTGTGGCCTTTAGGGCAAGTTTTGTTTAGTTTGCTTTGCTTTGGAGTTTTCCTTTGGTTTGAGGAGCATGGCATCTCATTGTGGAGCATGGTTGAAGATTGGAAGAGGCTTGGAAGAGCTTGAGGAGCTTGTTCTTCTTTTCTTTTTGTTGTTTTAGGGTTAGGATTAGGAAGAGCTTAGATGTAGATAATTTCTTTCTCAAACATGGATAGTATCCTTCACATCCATTCCTCCCTATGATTCAAAGTCCTTCCAGGGTATACACCTCTCTCCTTTGGAGGGATAAGTGCTATACCCAGGAGGTAGAACTTTTGAGGGAACCCTTCACTTGATATTGAACTCTTAAAGGTCACCTTTGGTGATCAAATAAGCAGTTCAATATCCCCCAGCTTATTCAGTAAGTGATTTTTCCTCTGGCTTTGATTATTCTTGAGAGGTTGAGCCTGAGCATGAAGATGAAGACTTCATTGGAGATTGTTGAAGAGGATGAATCCTTGAAGACTGCCATTCCAGCTGAAGCTTGAAGAGCATGAAGATCAAGTTGATACTTGAAGATCCCTGAAGATAGTGAAGCCTGAAGGTGGAGCTGATCAAAGAAGTTGAAGTTTAAAGGAGAAGATGAGTTGATACTCATGTTGTAGGGTTGAAACCTGGAAAGCAGTTGATGATTGAAGTCTGAAGACTGAGTTGCTGCTGGAGGAGCTGAGGCTTTCTTCTTTTTCTTTGATGTATGGTGTGTTTTGTTTGATTTGTCTGTTGCATTAGATTAAGTCCATCTAGAATAAGTAGAATCTAGGAGCATGATTGCATTAGAGGTTGAGTTGCTCCCTCTGCTTGTATTATTACTGTGTGGCTTTACTTGCAGGTATTCGGTAGAGCCCAGCTCCCTTGCCCATGTGGTTTGTTTGCCTGATGGTATTTCATTTCATTTCTTTTATCTGTATGATTGCAGTTTACTGTTATTGCTTGATAGCATGTTGTTTATGTTTCAGTATGATTACTGTTATTTCATGACTGGCTTGAGGTTGAGACGAGCTTGTGGAGGCTGAAGCCCCACACACATTTCCTCCCTCACTTGCATTGCATGCATTTTACTGTTAAGCTGATGCTTTGTCTGTTGTGGTGTATCATTGACATGATCCCTTAGGACTCTCATTTCCTTTGATAAGGATTTGATGATAGATTTTTAGGTTGAAACCTATGCATGACAACTTCTAGGAGTTCCATGTTCAAACCTCAACCATAGGATGAATCCATGGCATGATAACAGTAGGACTTGATAGTCTCCCTCCTAGTCGGGCCTGTTCTCTTCTCATCTCAAAACAGTTCAAGATACAGTAATCATGAATGATTTCTTTCGTACATTACGAGCCTTAAGCTATCTGAGAAAGGATTGTGGGAGAGTTTCTTTTCCACAGTCTGGATGTTTAGTATGGTACCCTTTGGGTGACATGCGACGCATTCACTCTCAGGTCATAGTCTCTAGTGCGGTTGAAATTGCAAATACCATAAAAAACACTTCTTTCATAAAAGACAGGAAATAAACCGTAGTTTCCCGAACTACGTGAGCTCTGATCTCTCATGCCTGTTGAGAGTACGTAGGCACAAGATGGCGATGTCTTGGCGAGCTACCTTCCCCCATAACCCTTCGTAGGCCGAACTACGTTGACTCTGATTTCTCATTCTCTGATGAGAATACGTCGGCATAAAGTGCGATGCTTTGCCGAGTCATTTTTCTTTTTCAGCCAGCCTTGATAGGTAGATAGAATAAAACCAACCCGTCCAAGTAAACCAACAAGCGTGGATCCCGTCGAGTACGACGGACGTGAGGGGTGCTAATACCTTCCCCTTGCGTAACCGACTCCCGAACCCAGACAATGGTTCCGACGACCTTGTCTTACCCTTATTCGTTAGGTTTTTTCCGATCGTTTCCCTGCTGGGTTGCGTTTATTTATCGCATTTTACTTCTCGCACTTTATTTCCCGCACTTTATTTTCAGTATAATATGATTATTTGTGCTGTTGTGGGATGGGAGTTCTGATGAGTGAGAAGCCAGACCCAGGCTTGAGTGCACTATAGACTTAGAGTGGAAATTAGTGGGCGCGTGCTTGCTTTGCAGGCACTAGTGTCTCATGAAATCCACGCTCAGACGAGGTTCATCCGGTTGGCTTCACTTTCAACCCTTTGGGTTGAGACGGTTGCTGGTTTGGTGGATTGTCGACTCTGGGGACCGATCATTTGTGATTCAGCTAAGTGAGGCCTCTTCATGAGCTGGTGATGCCACACCTTCTGGGTATCGTATCACCCCTCTTGAAAGTCTGTGATGCTGATGAACGCATAGGATGTCGTACCTTGAGTCAGTTTAGGTCCATACCTGTGAGTGGGATCGGGTTTATTGCAGGAAACTTTGACCTTCAGATTACCTGGTTTTCTTGACAGTGAATCAATTGTGTTGGTACCAGGGTTTCTCAGTTGCAGATTTGTTTGTTCTTGATAGAGCAGGTTTTGATCAGAGGATCTTATCATCAGGTGTATGTCTGTTCTTGATAAAGCAGGTTTTGATCAGAGTATTGTCATCAGTGGTTTGTTCTTGATAGAGCAGATTTCTAGGGTCTGAAGATCTCATCAGCAGATGTTGTTTGCTCTTGATAGAGCAGATTTTGAGTGGGGTCTGAAGATCTCATCAGCAACTGTATGTTTGTTCTTGATAGGGCAGATTTTTGATTTGGGGTCTGAAGACTTCATCAGCGGATATTTCTTGATCATACATCCGAGGTCCTTATTATCAGACATTTGTTCTCGACAGAGCAGAATTTTGATCCTATGTATATCGTCCTATCAGATGGTTATTCTTATCAAATCAGATCAGTGGTCTTACACCGGGGTTTTCTTCTCATCAGTGATTGTTGATACAGAATCTCCGCAACAGCAGTTACCTGGATATATTATTGCATAACTGCATTTTTGCATTAGTTTGCATGACATTTGCATTTCATTAACGTGTGTCTGTGTTGCAGGTACCGTTTCCCCGATCCAGTATTTCTTGCCTCCTATTGTATTATTATGGCCTCTCTCAGGAAGACTGTTGCGTACAAGTTTCCTACCCCAGATGTGTCGAAGTTGATTGGTTTGATAGCTCTAGCAGGTGATTCTGTGAAGGATGGGTTCAGGAAGTCTTATGGCCGGTTGCTCAGTTTGGTTGGCAAGCCTTCTACGTTCGAGTTGAATGTGTTACATGCTCTGTTGCAGTTCTATGACCCTCCACTGAGATGTTTCACTTTTCAGAACTTCGTTCTCGCGCCGACGCTGGAAGAATATGCTGATTTGCTAGGTGTGCCTATCAAAAGGCAGGTGCCTTTTGTCCATATGGATGCTGAGCCTGATCTGGCTGGTTTAGCTTCTTCACTTTATTTGGACGCCTCTGAGTTAGTAGTGACTAGTTGGAACAGGGTTCCTGGGTTCTCCTTGCAGTTTCTAGTAGCTAAGGCTCAGCAGTGTGCTAAGGATAGATGTTGGGATGCGTTCAGTGCCATCCTCGCTTTATGCATATATAGCATTATCCTGTTCCCCAACATGCCGGATTTCGTAGACTTTGATGCGTTTCATATCTTCGCTTCAGGGAATCCAGTCCCTACTTTGATCGGAGACGTCTATCACTCAGTGCATTACAAGAATGAGAACCGGAGAGGGAAGGATGTCTCATGTAGCGTACCGTTGCTGTACAAATGGTTTGGTAGTCATTTGCCCAAGAGGGGTTCTTTCGTCTTGTCTGCAGCCACAACTGAGTGGCCTGAGCGTCTGATGGGTTTATCTGCAGAAGATATTGATTGGTTTGACAGAGACAGGTTAGGTACTGAGGTGATCTTCAGTTGTAGTGGGTTTCCTAATGTACCTCTGATAGGTAGGAAGGGCTGCATCAACTACAATCCGTCATTGCTAGTTCGTCAGTTCGCATATGCTTTGAGGACTCCGCCGAAGGAGGAAGAGGTACAGGAACCTCTGTACCTCACGGGTACTTTAGAGGGGGATTTGTTGTCCAAGCTTCAGCGTGCGTGGAATAGTATCAGCAAGAGAGGAAAGCCTTTGCTGGGAAAGAGCAACAGTCAAGCCTACCCTCCATATTCAGCATGGATCAGAGCCAGAGCCAACGCTATAGGGATGCCATTTCCTCATGCCAGACCAGAGAGTCCTCCACCAATCGAAGAGCCTACTACTGTGTCCATTCATCAGTATAACCAGGTATTAGCTGAGCGGGATGAACTGAAGCGGGCGAACGCAGAACTGGAGAAGGAGTTAGCTTAGCTTCGAAGTGAAAGGAATGAAGTCGTGCATGCTTTCAAAAAGCAAACAGAGTTGGTGAACCAACTGGGTATAGACCTGGCGAAGCAGATTGCTGATCGTGAACGCTTGGGTCAAGACTTCAGGGCTGTTAATGATGTACTAGCTACGAAGAAGCAGCATTTGGACGAGGCATATCGGAGGATATCTAAGTTCGACCAGCACTAGAAGGCTTCCCTGGTCACCAGGAAGGAGCGAGAGGACAAACTGTTGCTGCAGATCTCTAAGCTGGAAGCCGAGGTGAAGGACAGTGAGCGAAGGTTTGATGAAGAAACCGCCCGCAGGTACGCTGCCGAAGGCCAACTCAACAAAGCCCTTGCCAACCTGAAGGAGTGCAAGCTGAAGTTTGAGTCTAAGAAGCGGAAACTGGAAGACTGCTTCGGCGAAGGAGCATGGGAAAGTTCAGTTCAGGGACTTCAGTATACCATTGTGCAGAGGGAACTACTCGTCGAGGGGTTGCTCACTTTTCCAGATCATCCAGAGACGAAGGAGTTATTAGCAGAGTACCGCGCCCGTAGCCGTACTTGACTAGTTGTATTCCTTTTGTTTTGATCTTTGCTGTATGCTGACCATCACCAGACTTGTTGGTTGAGGTCACGCTGTTGATTTGATTTGTACTCGCTAATGCTATGTACTGCCTTGATAGGCCTTTCCATATATATATGAGATTGATGTTTCCATTATTGGGCTCGGACTTCTTCTTCTTATTATTATTATCAGCACTGGCACTAAGGCACTAGGATCGGGGGAAATCTCCCAAGCACACAGACACACGCATGCATCTGCATGAAGCATTTGCATGGCGTACATTTTGTTGTTTCTCCTAACCTTTAATGTTTGCAGGTTTTTTCAGGTTCACAGGTTCCAAGCTGTTTCCGGTCTCCAGGATTGATCAGAGACTCATTCACCGTTATTCAACTCGAGCTAATTAGACAAGGATCATGGATCAGGTGCAGTCAGATGTCAAAGAGCTTCGTGAACGGATGGATCGTTTTACGGAACTGATGCAGGTAGTCGCTAACGGTCAGGACCAGCTCCGGACTTTGGTTCAACCTTTGATCTCCAGGGTTGATAGTAACGGCATACTTCATGGCGGGGCCGTGCCTACTCCTCCACCAGTTGATACTCCGCAGAATGTTGTTCCTGTTGCCGGGGGCAACGGCAGTGCTAATGGCAATGTGATGGCCAATATCGGACTCAATGCGACGGGCGTCGGCAATGGTAGTCTGGGAGCTAATGTCAACATCGGGCCGGTCAACGGCAATGCTGGCGTCGGGAATCTGTTGGTGCCTCAACCGTGGCTTGAGGATCATCAGGATGATGTGTTTTCTCAAAGAGGTGTGGAAGCAGAGTTGAATGCTGAAGCGCGGCTCAGGTTCAAAGCACTGGAGGACAAAATGAGAGACATTGAGAATCATAATAGTTTGGGCGTTGATATGTCCAAGCTGGGGTTAATTGCTGATTTCAAGGTACCTCCTAAGTTTAAGGTGCCTGTCTTTGAGAAGTACAAGGGCACTACCTGCCCTCGTGTCCACCTTCGATCGTATTATAGAAAGATGTCTGCCTATTCCGAAGATGAGAAGTTGCTGATGCACTTCTTCCAAGATAGTCTTTCTGGACCATCCCTCAAGTGGTACATGGGCTTGGAGCCCACTAGCGTGCGCACCTGGAAAGATCTCGCTGAAGCGTTTGTCCTCCACTATCAGTACAATAGCGACTTGGCCCCCAACCGAGTCCAGCTCCAGAACCTCTCGCAGAGAAATAATGAAGGATTTAAGGAGTACGCCCAGCGGTGGCGTGAGTTGGCTGCTCGGGTTCAACCGCCGATGGTTGAGCGCGAGCTCGTACAGATGTTTGTGGCTACCCTTCCTGGGATCTACTATGAAAAGTTAGTCAGCGGTATGTCGGGGACGTTCTCAGCTCTCATCACTATGGGCGAGCACGTCGAGAATGGTATAAAGATCGAAAAGATTCAAGGTGAATCATCCTTAACTGGAGGAGGTGGAAAGAAACCTTATGCTGGTAAGCGAAGAGAAGGGGATGCGAGTGCTGTCACCCACGCTCGGAGAAAGGGCAAGGGCCCTCAACAGCAGATAGCCAGCATAAATATCCCAGCTACTCCGCAATCGCATCAGCAGCAGCAGCAGCAACAGAGTCAACAGGGATATAGAAAGTACCAGAATCGGGCTCCTTTGACAAACCGTCAGTTCGAAGCACCGCCTATGTCATACGCGCAACTCTTGCAGACGTTGCTTCAGCTTCAGTTAGTTCAGAAGAGGACGATGGCTCCCTTGACAGGGGCACCACCGCCAGGGTACGACGCAAATGCCACTTGCGACTTCCATACAGGGGCACCAGGCCATACGATCGAAAACTGCAAAGCCTTTAAGCACAAGGTGCAGGACCTGGTAGATGCCAAGATTATTAACTTTTCCGATAATGTGCCCAATGTCACCAAAAACCCTATGCCGGATCATAGGGGAGGCGGAGTGAACGCCATTATCGAGGAGGAGAGTGCAGATCTGTTGACTGATGTCCAAGACCTAAAGACGCCGCTTAGTTTCGTCAAAGCTAAGTTGTTGAAGAAAGGGTTCTTCCCAGGATGCGGAGAGTTATGCATGGACTGTGCTACACATTCTGATGGGTGTGAGCAGCTGGTAGAAGGTATCCAAAGTCTGATGACTGAGGGTATTTTGCAGTTCAGCCGGAGGACTGAAAGTGTATCAGGGGAGGTTATGTTGAAGCAGGCCGATGAAGTCGCCACCATCACCATTCCTCGCCGACCAATAACTATTTCTGCGCCCCAACCGCCTACAATCGCCATTACCAGAGCTGGGCCAATCCCATTCGAGAGCACTAACGTCGTTCCGTGGCATTACGGCGCCGAAGTCTATTGCAATGGTCAGAAGTTAGAGTTGGAGCCGTATGGGTCGACTGTGCAGAATCTCGTAGGAGTCAGTGGTATTACTCGAAGCGGAAGAGTATTTGCACCGACAGAGGTTGTGGCAGATAAAGTGGTTAGAGCTGATGCTGCTGATAAGGGTAAAGGCAGAGCCGTCGAAGAGGTCCCTTGTGGGGCAGATAAAGATTTGCTTGTCAAAGATGCCGAGGAGTTTATGCGGTTAATCAAAAAGAGCGACTACAAGATTGTAGACCATCTTCATCAGACTCCGTCGAAGATTTCTATTCTCAATTTGTTGCTGTGTTCTGAAGCGCACCGCAACGAGTTACTGAAGGTATTGAACGCTGCCTACGTACCGCAAGAGATATCCGTGAATCAGCTAGAAGAGGTGGTAGCCCATGTTAATGCTGGCAATGGGCTAGGTTTCACAGATTTAGAGCTGACTCCTAAAGGGAGAGATCACAACAGCGCCTTGCACATTTTGATAGAGTGCAGAGGCACAATCATGTCGCATGTCCTGGTGGACACGGGTTCGTCGCTTAATGTGCTTCCGAAGAAGGCACTGATGAAGTTGGACACTCGTGGATTGCTTTGCACGCCCAGTGATCTGGTGGTGAAAGCATTTGACGGAACTAAGCGCCACGTTTTCGGAGAGTTGACCCTGCCGATTCAAGTTGGTCCGGAAACGTTTGACACGGTTTTTTATATCATGGACATCATGCCAGCCTACAGTTGCCTCTTAGGTCGGCCATGGATCCATGCTGCTGGTGCCGTGACGTCCACGTTGCTTCAAAAGCTCAAATATGTTGTCGGAGGAAGCATAGTAACCGTCTGTGGTGAGGAGGACATTATGGTGAGCCACTTGTCATCCTTTAAGTATGTTGAAATGGATAGCGAAATCCATGAAACTCTCTGCCAAGCATTTGAAGCCGTCAAGGTGAAAGAGGTAGCTCCTGTCGTCTCAGAGAAGCAAGAGATGAATCTCTCCTCGTTCAGAGAAGCTCGAGCCGTCGTCGAAGCCGGTTTTACCCCAGGCTGGGGGCATATTTTGGAAATACCGATCAAGCAGGATAAGTTTGGATTAGGGTATTCCCCTGAAGCTGAAGCTTCATCTTCCTCGTCTAGCAGTGCGTCACGTGGTAAGGGGCCGATCCTATTTACCAGTGGCGGAGTGATCTTCGAAAGCATCAACGCGGCGTCTGAGGACAGCGGGGATAGCGATTGTGATCTTGACGCCTGGATTCAGCCAAGCAAGCCAGGCGAGCACCTCAACAATTGGACCATCAAGGAAATTATCCAGCTGACAAGTGAAGAGTAATGATTTACTTTTTACAATCATTGTACAACCCTATGTCCTACCCGGGGCATAGTGGTTTTATTGTCAGGGCCTTGTTGGATTATGTACATGCATTTTGTTAATAAATCAAAGGCGTTTTTTTTCGTACTCAAATATTGTGTTCTCTGTTATTCCTGTTTTATGTTTATTTTGAAAAACAGTAAAATGGCAACGGGGTTTGTGCTAACCTGTATATTCTTGTTTTAAACTTAACCCTTGTTATTACAGGATCCACATAACAGACGACATCGACTCTGGACCTTCTACGGCTCACTACGACTTCGATTGCCCGATCTATCAAGCTGAGGATGAGATTGATGAAGACAAGACCTTCCGGAAGAGTTGGCCCGCTTGTTGAGACAAGAGGAAAAGGTTATTCTGCCTCATGAGGAGGATATTGAGATCGTAAATCTGGGTTCTGAAGAGCTCGTCAGAAATGTCAGAGTAGGGGCTGCGCTGCAGAGTGATGTCAAGCATAGACTGGTCGAGATGCTTCAAGAGTATAGTGACGTCTTTGCTTGGTCATACGAAGATATTCCCGGACTTGACACGGATATCGTGGTCCACCGCTTGCCGCTACGAGAAGATTGCCCTCCAGTCAAGCAGAAGCTTAGGAGGACGAGACCAGACATGGCTGTAAAAATCAAAGAAGAAGTCCAGAAGCAGTTGGATGCAGGATTTTTAGCCGTCACCACTTACCCTCTGTGGGTCGCCAACATAGTGCCTGTACCGAAGAAGGACGGTAAGGTACGCATGTGCGTCGATTATCGGGATTTGAACAGGGCGAGCCCTAAAGATGATTTCCCGTTGCCTCATATCGATGTGTTGGTCGACAACACAACCCAGTTCTTCGTGTTTTCATTCATGGATGGCTTCTCCGGTTACAACCAGATCAAGATGGCGCCGAAGGACATGGAGAAAACAACATTTATCACCCCCTGGGGAACATTTTGCTATAAGGTAATGCCCTTCGGTCTGAAGAATGCAGGGGCCACTTACCAGCGAGCAATGGTAACTTTGTTTCATGATATGATTCATCATGAGATCGAGGTCTATGTTGATGACATGATTGCAAAGTCCCAAACGGAGGAAGAGCATCTGGTCAACTTATTGAAGCTTTTTGAGAGGCTTAGGAAGTTCAGGCTGAGGCTGAATCCTAACAAGTGCACTTTCGGAGTGCGGTCCGGAAAGTTATTGGGGTTTATCGTTAGTGAACGAGGTATCGAAGTTGATCCTGCGAAAATAAAAGCTATTCAAGAAATGCCAGCGCCGAAAATAGAAAAAGAAGTTCGTGGTTTCTTGGGCCGAATAAACTACATTGCCAGGTTTATCTCTCAGCTCACGGCTACTTGTGAACCGATGTTCAAGCTTTTAAAGAAAGATCAGGTGATTACTTGGAATGAGGACTGCCAGAAGGCATTTGACAAGATAAAGCAGTATCTTCAAGAACCTCCAATCTTGATACCCCCAGTGGCTGGACGGCCATTAATCATGTACCTGACGGTTCTGGAGAATAGTATGGGGTGTGTTCTCGGTCAGCACGACGAGACGGGCAGAAAAGAGCATGCCATTTACTATTTGAGTAAAAAGTTCACTGAGTGTGAATCTCGATACTCGATGCTGGAGAAGATGTGTTGTGCACTAGCTTGGGCTGCCAAACGTCTGCGACAATATATGCTCAATCACACCACTATGCTAATTTCGAAGATGGATCCGATCAAGTATGTCTTCGAGAAGCAGACTCTTTTGGGCAGGATTGCCAGGTGGCAAATGGTGTTAACGGAATATGATATTCAGTACGTCTCCCAGAAGGCCATTAAGGGAAGCGTATTGTCTGATTACCTTGCCGAACAGCCGATCGAGGACTACCAGCCGATGAAGTTTGAATTCCCTGACGAGGATATTGTGTTTCTCAAAGCGAAGGACTGCGATGAGCCGTTGCCCGGCGAGGGGCCAGATAGGAAATCCCAGTGGAAGTTGATATTCGATGGAGCGGTTAATTCCTATGGAAGTGGTATCGGGGCTATCATCACGACTCCTCACGGATCCCACATCCCGTTTACTGCGAGACTGGCATTTCCAGTTACCAATAATGAGGCGGAGTACGAAGCATGTATTATGGGTCTAGAGGAGGCAATTGATTTGAGAATCAAGAATCTAGACGTGTATGGTGACTCAGCGCTTGTGATCAACCAAATTAAAGGCGAGTGGGAAACTCGTCAAGCGAATTTGGTGCCGTACATGAATTATGCCAGGAGGCTACTTCCGTTCTTCGATCGAGTGGAACTTCATCATATACCCAGGGCTGAAAATCAGATGGCTGATGCCTTAGCCACGTTGGCTTCAATGTATAAGGTCAATTTTTGGAATGAGGCTCCAAGAATTGTACTGTCTCGTCTTGATAGACCGGCATTTGTCTTTGCGATCGAGGATGCCGCCGACGGCAAGCCATGGTTCCATGACATCCAGACTTTCCTTATGACTAAGGAGTATCCTGCGGGTGCGTCAACCCAGGATAAGAAGACTCTGAGGAGGCTGTCTGGAAACTTTTATCTCAATCCTGATGGAGTGTTGTATAAGAGAAACTACGATCTCGTGCTACTCAGATGTGTAGATGAGAAAGAGGCGAGTATGCTCATGGAAGAAGTCCATGAGGGCACATTTGGTACGCACGCCGGCGGGCATGCTATGACGAGAAAGATCCTGAGAGCAGGATACTACTGGCTGACGATGGAGTCGGATTGCTTCAGATTCGCGAAGAAATGTCATAAATGCCAAATTTATGCTGATAAAGTTCATGTACCGCCGTGCCCGTTGAATGTCATGTCCTCCCCGTGGCCGTTCTCCATGTGGGGCATCGACATGATAGGCAAGATCGAGCCCACTGCATCCAATGGTCATCGCTTCATTCTGGTAGCTATCGACTACTTCACCAAGTGGGTGGAGGCAGCCTCGTACGCTAATGTGACCAAGCAGGTGGTAGCTAAATTCATAAAGAGGGACATCATCTGTCGTTACGGAGTTCCCGAGCGGATCATTACTGATAATGGTTCGAATTTGAATAACAAGATGATGAAGGAGCTGTGCCAGAGCTTCAAGATTGAACACCACAACTCATCTCCTTACCGGCCGAAGATGAATGGCGCCGTTGAAGCCGCCAACAAGAACATAAAGAAGATTGTTCAGAAGATGGTTGTGACGTACAAAGATTGGCACGAGATGCTGTTGTTTGCATTGCACGGTTATCGTACGACGGTGCGTACGTCGACCGGGGCAACTTCTTTCTCCTTGGTGTACGGTATGGAGGCTGTCCTACCGTTAGAAGTGGAGATCCCTTCTTTGCGAGTTTTGGTTGATGTGAAACTCGATGAGGCAGAATGGATTACGAATCGTTTGAACCAACTCAGCCTGATGGACGAGAAGAGGTTAGCATCGATTGCATTTGGTCGTCTGTACCAAAGCCGAATGAAGAAAGCTTATGATAAGAAGGTGCGTCCTAGAAGCTTTCAGACGGGTGATCTCGTCCTGAAGAAGATTCTTCCGCCGGACTCCGATCACCGGGGCAAGTGGACTCCGAATTACGAAGGGCCGTATGTCGTCAGCAAGGTCTTCTCGAGAGGAGCTTTGTTGTTATCCACGATGGATGGTGAAGATTTTGCATCCCCGGTGAACGCGGACGCAGTTAAAAAATACTTTGCTTGAAAGTGACCCGCTGGACAAAAAAGAAAGAGTCCAGGCAAAAAAGGGGCATCCCGGCGAACCAAAAACAGAATAAAAGGTTCGGGCAAAAATTATGGATATATTGAAAAAATGTACACCCGCGAAGTCGAAAACCTACACTGGGCGGCTTCGGCAAAAAAGGGTATCCCGGTGAACTGAAAACCCGTAAAGGGCGGTTCACGCAAAAGTTAGGGATTTGAATAAGCAAATGACTGCGTTCCGCGTGTGGACTTTCATTGTTTAGTGGTTCGGAAGACCTGAGGGCCGTTTATCTGAATCAATCTCTTCCGAAGCTGAAGCGTCGGAGAAGTATCGAAGTCGAGCGGGTCTTAGAGGGATCAACTCATGGTGTTCGCCTACGCCTCGTTGCCGACATTTGTATATACTGATGTATATTTATGTTTTATTTTTGCGCGGCTTCCTCATTCCAGGAGCTTGCCTCTGTTGTAAAACGTTTTTACCCATTCAGGGGTTCATCATCAATAAAATGCACACTATTCAGCAATTCTGTTTGCCTGTTTAGCATTTATCTGTTTTGTTTGCGAAAGAAAACGCTGATGTTTTTGATAAAATGCGCATACATAAACTTACTGGCCTAGGCCATTGATTGTTGAAACAATTAAATACTTGGATATTGTCACGAGATAATAACCTTGATAGGTCCCTTTGAGAAGGGTATCTTGTCTGTTTATTTGTGTTGTTGCAGGTGTAGCATATCCCAAGCAGTGTGCCGTGCGCATCCCCGAAGCAGGACGATTCCTCCTTCTTCAGCAAAGTTCAGTAGCCTCTCCTTGCAGAGTATGAACGCAAGATAGTGAGCATCAATATGTCTCCCCAGGCAGAGATGATTCTCTCCCCAAGTAGACGCGTCCTGAAGGAACGTCATCTCCTCAGCTGAGTTACGCGCCGAAGCAGGATTCTTCCCCCCGCACCGGGTCACAAGTGCAGGTTTCATAGAAATGTTCGGGTGCCGAAGCTCGTGTTTTCCCCAGTAAAGTCGCCGAAGCTCGTATGCTCCCCCGCACCGGGTCACAAGTGCAGATTTCGTAGAAGTGTTCAAGCGCCGAAGCTCGTATGCTCCCCCCGCACCGGGTCACAAGTGCAGGTTTCGTAGGAAGCTATTCGTACGCCGAAGTATGCAGCAACTGATGGTGTCAGACTGAAGTCTCCAGCGGAATTGAGATTCCCCACCAGAGCCGTATTCTCTCCCGAGGTCGGATGATTCCCTCTTCCCCAGTAGAGTGTTGGAACGACTGATGTTGTATTCCCCTGTAGAGTTGTACTCTCCCCCGAAGTCGGATGACTCCTTCTTCCCCAGCGGAATTGAAATTCCTCATCAGAGTCGTACTCTCCAGTGAAGTAGAATGATTTCTCTTTCCCCGGCTGAGTTCGCAAATCCCCAAGAGAGCCGAATCCTTGGTAGCAGTTGAGACCATGAGTGGATTTTACCTAGCAGAGTGTTGAACAGCCGATGCTGCATTTCCCCAGAGTCGCACTCTCTCTAGTGAAGCAGAATGATTTCTCCTTCCCCAGCCGAGTTTGCAGATACCCAGGAGAGCCGAATCCTTGGAAGTTGATCAGACCATGATTGGTTTTCCCTGGTGGAGTGTTGCAGCTGAAGTTGTTTCCCCACAGAGTTATCATCCCCAGAAGAGTAGCCGAGACGGCCGCGCAGTTTATTCTCGCGATTGACATCGCTTTCCTTCAGCAGGTCCAGGTTCTCGTAGAGCTTCATTCCCCTGCAGTAATCAACTGAAGTTGTTTCCCCTGCAACAGTCAACTGAAGCTCACTTCCCCAGACGGAGTCCAATTGATATTGGCGTGTTCACGTTCTCCTCAGCAGGATGATTCCTCTATCTGAGTAGTTCCATCTCCTTGACAGGAGGAGCCCCCCCTCGGCATTTATTTTGCTGACGGGATCGCATCATAGTGCATGGTTGCATAACATTTAGCATAAACGCATAGCATTTCCACCGTGTGGAGCATGGCGTCGAAGCATATGCATAATAAACATGATCTAGGTTGCTACCGTCCTTGTTTTACAGGTGTTCTGCCAGAGGATCAGCTGCTCAAGCCATGATTGGTTTGTCCCCGGCAAAAGTTGCTCAGGATGATTCCTGGAATCCCCAACAGAGTGTTTGCTCAGAATAGTTATCAGTTCAAGATGATTCTTGAAGGTCCCCCGGCGGAGTTATTTGTTCAAGATGAGTCTTGAAGTGCTCAGCAGAGTTGATTCCTCCAGAATGATTTCTGGACCCCCGGAGTGAAGTTGCTTGATAGCTCTCCAGATTCCCCAGCGGCGATGTTGGATGTTTGGTTCTGGCGGCGATGTCAGGAGATTATGTTTGACGGCGATGTCAGACTCTTTAACTCCCCAGTAGAGATTATGTTTGTACGACGGCGATGTCGAGTGTCTCTCAGAGTTATGTTCGTTTCCAGCGGCGATGTTGGATGTGTGTTTCTGGAGGCGATGTCAGGTGATTTAATCTTCCGACGACGATGTCAGATTCTCTAGTCTTCCAGCGACGATGTTGGGTATTTTGGATTCGACGGCGAGGTCATGTTTCCAGCGGCGATGTTGGATGTTCGTTTTGACGGCGAGGTCAGATTATGTTTGTTTCCGGCGGCGATGTTGGATATTTGTTTTGACGGCGAGGTCAGATTATGTCTGTTTCCGGCGGCGATGTTGGATGTTCGTTTTGACGGCGAGGTCAGATTATGTTTGTTTCCGGCGGCGATGTTGGATGTTCGTTTTGACGGCGATGTCAGATTATGTTTGTTTCCGGCGGCGATGTTGGATGTTTGCTTTGACGGCGAGGTCAGATTATGTTTGTTTCCAGCGGCGATGTTGGATATTTTGGTTGTTCGACGGTGATGTCGGGTTCTTTAGTTTTCCAGCGGCGATGTTGGGTATGCCAGGTGGTGCAATTCTCCAACGGCGATGTTGGATATTTGTTTGTTTCTGGGGGCGATGTCAGGTGATTGAATTCTCCAGCGGCGATGTTGGGTGTTTTGTTGGTTCTGACGGTGATGTCAGATAGTTTAGTTCTCCGGCGGCGATGTTGGATATGTTTTGGTTGTCCGACGGTGATGTTGGCAGTTTGTTTCCAGCGGCGATGTTGGGTGGTTGTTTCTGACGGCGATGTCAGGTGATGTAGTCTTCCAGCAGCGATGTTGGGTGTTTTGGTTGTCGGATGACAATATCAGAAGAATTTAATGTGGATAACTGACGGCGATGTCAGATCAGTATTTCTCCAGATAGTTGTCGTGCAGCTATTATTCCAATGTTCGAAGAGTTGAGCAGTTGGCAAATTTTCGGGTTTACCGATATTCAACCGTCTCGCACCTTGATTGGCTGAGAGCCGTTCGCTTCTCACCCAGTCAGGTTCAAGCCGTTTGAATAGGGGCAGCTGTTGCACCCCAAAATTTGACCAACAATTATTTACCCATCAAGTGTTTGAAGGTTGATACCTTTGCCAGAAAGCTTAAGAGATCCTCAGAGGAATTGGTTGAAACCAAGGTTGTGTGCTTCATAACTTGAGAGTTGTGGGTGCTCCTCAGATGATTCTGAGACCATGAGGATGAACTTGAGGCTTTGAGAAAGCCTATGAGATGTCTTGAAATCCATCATGAATCCCAGAGAGGTCATTGTGCAAGAATTCAGAAGATTCAACCATGACTTGTAGAATTAGGGTTTGACTGGGTCAACCCTAGGTCAACTGAAGATTTGGAGAAGGTTGAGACCTAATCCAAGGGCCATGTGATCATGGAATGATGTATTGAGATACTATGAGGATGATTCCTAGACCAACTCATCATGATTGAGGAGTTTGAGAAGTTTTAAGCTAGGGTTTCTAAGGATGGACAGTGTAAAATCCCCTAGTTTGATCCCTATCTTCTAGACAGTTTTAGCTCAAGATGTGATTGTCATCTCATCTTCCCCACAACATGAATGTTGTAGAGCTTGTTCTTAGCTTTAATTTGAGTTGTAGAAGTCCTTGATAGGATTTGCAGAGCTCAAGTTATGGTTTTGACAAATTACAGGTCATCTGAGGTATGTGAATCTGGGTCCTTGAAAGTCACCCAACTTGCAGACAACTTTTGCCCTAGTAGGATGATTCCTATGATCTCTTGGTCAACATGAATGTTGAAGAGCATCTTCTTAGATTTCTAGAGAGTAATATAAGTCCTTGATAGTATTTGTAGAACTCAACTTATGGCCGTGGCAAGCCAGGGGCATTTTGGTCATTTGGAACTTATAGGTCATTTCAAGCATATGGCCATATCTCCTACTTCCAAGCTTCAAATGGAAAAACCTTCAACATCAAAGTTGCTTAGAATGATGTTTTAAGGCTAGTAGGATGGTCATGAGATGTTGGAAAGGCTCATATCAAAAAGTGATAAAAATGGCCTAAAAATGAGGCATAAGTTAATTCAAGTGAAATGGAAAATCATAAAATCCAAGCTATAAACCCTAACCATGTCATATGATAGGTTATTTTGACTCCAAAGGACATTTTGAGAACAATGGTTCAGCCACAATTTTGATTTGAGGCTTGAATCTTGGGGTTGCTTTGTAATTTGCTTGATTGCATAATGGCATACCAAACCAAAACAAGGAAAAGCTTAATGAATAAGGGAAATATGCATTGTATATTGTCCTAATTCTCATGTAAGGAGAAAATCAAGATAATTACTCAAGTTGCAAGGGATTTTGTCATGATATATCATGTGGTGAGAAAGGAAATGCAAATTATCATGTCATGAAAGTTCAAGTTCTTACTAGAGTGATCTAGATGATTCTAGACCCTTCTAAATCAGTCTATATATTGATTACAATCTCCATTGGTGAAGAGTTGGTGATTGTTGATGTTAATGGTGGTAGAGAATAGAGATTGAACCAAAATTCTCCATTTTGCAAATTGTATTGAAACTTCATTTTTCTCTTCATTACCCTTCCATTTTTCTTCACAAATCATCACTACAAACATCCATGAGTATGTTCCTGCTAGCTTGAGGTTCCATTGTTAAAGAATTGGAGGAGTTCCAAGTGAAGTTGCAAGGGAGCAAAAGGCATTGGATCTTGAGATACAAGCCATTTCCATCAAATCTTGTGCAAGCAGAGGATTGTTCATCACCTAGAGAATATTCTTGAGGATCTACAAGGCCTGATTCGAAGCTTTTCAACACCTGCCATTGCAAGAATCAAGGTAAGCAAAATCACTTCCACACTCTGATTTAGGCATGGCTAGGGTTAGTTCTTGTTGTAAAACCATTAGAGACCATTAGGTGATTCATTTGGATGAGTTTAAGACCAATTGGTGAGGTTTCTTCCATGGTGGTTAATTCTTGAGGGAGCTGGAATGAGTGATTTAGTGGGTTATAATGCACGGTTTTTGGTTAGTTTTAATCAGCATGACATAAGGATCAATTCTATATAAAGATTGCTGAGTTTGGTGAGGGTCAAAAACTGATGAAGTTTTGAATTCATGGAAGTACACCATTCGGTTTGGAGGATTTATGGTGTTTCAACGAAATCCAATGGCATGGTTGTGTTCTACGCGAAATTCTAGTCAAGATTGGTTTTTAGATCATGCAATTTGGTGGAGTATTGAAGTCACACGAGTGGTGGAAAGTTCATGCATGAAGCTTATGTTTTAATGGTGATGCAAACCCTAGATGAGCCAAGGAAGAAGACGACACCAGAATCGTTGGATGAGAGCAAGACCGGTTGACCAAGCAACAATCCAACGGCCAGGATTTAAACGCGAATTGAGGGAAGAAACAGCAGCAAACACTGCGTTTCATTAAAGCTCCCAGCTGGGCCTTGTGTTATTTGCTTTCCCCACCCCCTTGTCCAAGCCCAATTGATTTTTAACTGCAATTACTTGCTATATGCACCGTGTTTTTAATCTTTTTCTTTTCATTTTAAGTAGTTTTTTGATTAATAAACTGGGCCCAGGCGCTTTGCTTTTCGCCCCCCCATATCTGGGCCCATCACCATAATAACTGAATCTTATTTCTATCTGCACCCACCTCATCATTTCCATTTAATATTTTCTCCAAATTTCTTTAATCTTTGAAAATTCATATAAAAATAAAAAATGAATATTTTTTAATGAGACTTTTTTTCCCATTTTCCATTTTCTGTTAGAAAAATATAAAACTATAAAATATCCATTTTATTTCATTTTTATATTTTTTGCATATTTTTACTTTTAATTGCTTTTTTTTAATTCTTTTAGTTGATATGTTGATTTGTAGAATTTCATTAGGGTAGTTCCCTTAGGATTTTGAGTTCAATCTTTTTAGGATAATTAGATGAATGTTTTAGGTTCCCCCTGAATTAATGTCATATTTTTTTGATAATTTTTAGGGTAGTTTTAATTAGGTAGTTCTAAGTAGTGTAGAATTTGATTAAAACTCTAGCATAGGTTCATAACAACTTTAGATTTAGGGCTTGTAGGGAAATTTAGTCTATGGGGGAATATATGGGACTTAAGGGTAGTTATGTAGGGTCCCCTAGCATTTATATTAGGATTTAATAGAACAATATACTATTTTTGGTTGATTTTTGAATTGAATGATTGTTTGTGTGGCCTTTAGGGCAAGTTTTGTTTAGTTTGCTTTGCTTTGGAGTTTTCCTTTGGTTTGAGGAGCATGGCATCTCATTGTGGAGCATGGTTGAAGATTGGAAGAGGCTTGGAAGAGCTTGAAGAGCTTGTTCTTCTTTTCTTTTTGTTGTTTTAGGGTTAGGATTAGGAAGAGCTTAGATGTAGATAATTTCTTTCTCAAACATGGATAGTATCCTTCACATCCATTCCTCCCTATGATTCAAAGTCTTTCCAGGGTATACACCTCTCTCCTTTGGAGGGATAAGTGCTATACCCAGGAGGTAGAACTTTTGAGGGAACCCTTCACTTGATATTGAACTCTTAAAGGTCACCTTTGGTGATCAAATAAGCAGTTCAATATCCCCCAGCTTATTCAGTAAGTGATTTTTCCTCTGGCTTTGATTATTCTTAGAGGTTGAGCCTGAGCATGAAGATGAAGACTTCATTGGAGATTGTTGAAGAGGATGAATCCTTGAAGACTACCATTCCAGCTGAAGCTTGAAGAGCATGAAGATCAAGTTGATACTTGAAGATCCCTGAAGATAGTGAAGCCTGAAGGTGGAGCTGATCAAAGAAGCTGAAGTTTAAAGGAGAAGATGAGTTGATACTCATGTTGTAGGGTTGAAACCTGGAAAGCAGTTGATGATTGAAGTCTGAAGACTGAGTTGCTGCTGGAGGAGCTGAGGCTTTCTTCTTTTTCTTTGCTGTATGGTGTGTTTTGTTTGATTTGTCTGTTGCATTAGATTAAGTCCATCTAGAATAAGTAGAATCTAGGAGCATGATTGCATTAGAGGTTGAGTTGCTCCCTCTGCTTGTATTGTTACTGTGTGGCTTTGTTTGCGGGTATTCGGTAGAGCCCAGCTCCCTTGCCCACGTGGTTTGTTTGCCTGATGGTATTTCATTTCATTTCTTTTATCTGTATGATTGCAGTTTACTTTTATTGCTTGATAGCATGTTGTTTATGTTTCAGTATGATTACTGTTATTTCATGACTGGCTTGAGGTTGAGACCAGCTTGTGGAGGCTGAAGCCCCACACACATTTCCTCCCTCACTTGCATTGCATGCATTTTACTGTTAAGCTGATGCTTTGTCTGTTGTGGTGTATCATTGACATGATCCCTTAGGACTCTCATTTCCTTTGATAAGGATTTGATGATAGATTTTTAGGTTGAAACCTATGCATGACAACTTCTAGGAGTTCCCTGTTCAAACCTCAACCATAGGATGAATCCATGGCATGATAACAGTAGGACTTGATAGTCTCCCTCCTAGTCGGGCCTGTTCTCTTCTCATCTCAAAACAGTTCAAGATACAGTAATCATGAATGATTTCTTTCGTACGTTACGAGCCTTAAGCTATCTGAGAAAGGATTGTGGGAGAGTTTCTTTTCCACAGTCTGGATGTTTAGTATGGTACCCTTTGGGTGACATGTGACGCATTCACTCTCAGGTCATAGTCTCTAGTGCGGTTGAAATCGCAAATACCATAAAAAACACTTCTTTCGTAAAAGACAGGAAATAAACCGTAGTTTCCCGAACTACGTGAGCTCTGATCTCTCATGCCTGTTGAGAGTACGTAGGCACAAGATGGCGATGTCTTGGCGAGCTACTTTCCCCATAACCCTTCGTAGGCCGAACTACGTTGACTCTGATTTCTCATTCTCTGATGAGAATACGTAGGCATAAAGTGCGACGCTTTGCCGAGTCATTTTTCTTTTTCAGCCAGCCTTGATAGGTAGATAGAATAAAACCAACCCTTCCAAGTAAACCAACAAGCGTGGATCCCGTCGAGTACGACGAACGTGAGGGGTGCTAATACCTTCCCCTTGCGTAACCGACTCCCAAACCCAGACAATGGTTGCGACGACCTTGTCTTACCCTTATTCGTTAGGTTTTTCCGATCGTTTCCTTTCCCGCTCTGAGGGATAAATAAAGAAAGGTGGCGACTCTTCTATTGTGCCGACACCTTATTTTCGCGAAAGCGACAGTGTGCATGTGTATTTGCTTGTGTATGTGCATTCATATTATCATGTCATCATATCATTATATGGTTTCATGGAACTCAGACTTTGTTGTTTGTAAACATCAGAGGTCGTCATGAACAGTGAAAGAAAGAAAACTTTGAAGTACACTTACAAGGGTTTTAACCTAGATGATTTGAAAAGGTTGAGCACCTTAGTGACAGATCCAGAAGGATTTCAAAGCCGATATGGGAAGCTGTTGCTACTCTTGAAGATAAAGATGGATAGTGGACTTCTTTCTACTATCCTCCAGTTTTATGACCCGCTTTACCACTGTTTCACATTCCCTGATTATCAGCTAGTGCCCACGCTAGAAGAGTATTCTCAGTTAATTGGATTGCCTATTCTTGAAGATTCTCCTTTTTCGATTGCAGAGAAGGACCCTAAAAAGCAGGATATTGCCAAAGCTACACGTTTGGGAGTGGTTGATATAAAAAAGAATCTGATTACAAAAGGAGGAGTCTTTGGGTTAAAGGCAGAATTCTTGGTTGAAAAAGCTCAGTACTATGTAGATCATTTAAGCATGGATGCATTCGAGGCTATTCTTGCCTTACTCATCTATGGTATATTCTTGTTTCCAAGCTTTGAGAATTTTGTGGACCTCAATGCCATCAAAATTTTCTTGAAGAAGAATCCTGTGCCTACCTTGTTAGCAGACACATACCATTCTGTTCATCTGAGGAACTTTCACAATGGAGGAATGATCACTTGTTGCGCTCCTTTATTGTATAAATGGTTCACTTCACGCTTTCCCAAAGCCAACGCTTTTTGGGATCCAAAGAAAGGATGGTGGTCGCAAAAGATCATGGCTCTTACCCATTCTGATATTGATTGGTATAGTCGTGATTATGATGTGACAATGATTATTGATAATTGTGGGGAATTCGGCAATATACCTCTTCTCAACATTAATGGAGGGATCAGCTACAATCCAATACTCGCCCACCGACAATTGGGATACCCTCTAAAGGACAAACCCAAAAGTGTTCAAGTGGAAAGCATCTTCTTCAAAGAAGGGGAAGATAAGCAAGGATTAAAAGAGAGAATTCTAGAAGCTTGGAAGCATCTACACAAGAAAGGGAAGAAGGATCTTGGAAGACTTAACTGTGTCTCTTTGGAACCTTACCTCCAATGGGTTCGGAAAAGAGCCGTCACACTAAGGATTCCATATCCTAAGCAAGAGCCTATGGCCTTGAAGGAAGAAAGCCCGTTGGTCTTCATGTATGAAGAAGAAAAGTTGAAAATTGCTTTGGTCAAAGCACATCAAACTGAAGAAGCTTGGAAGCACAAGTATCAAATAGCCGTCGAAGAAAATGCGGAGCTCTAGAGACAACTCCAGTTGAAAGATGAAGAAATCCTCTCTTGTAAGAAGAGGAAAGCACTAGAAGAACCTTACGAGCCTCAGTTTAATCCATGGAAGATAATTGTGGACAAACTCATCTTTGAGAAGACTTAGATGGAAAAAAAGATCGAGAAGCTCAACCTCAGGCTGCTCGGAGAACCTTGATAGGATTCATTTAGTTGTTATTTAAAACTCTTGTAAGAGGAGACAATGTTTTGTAATCCGTTTTGTTAATCAATGAAATGACGACTTCTGATGTTCGAAAATATCTGAGTTCCATGACAATCATTTGCATTTGCATTTGCACTTCTTCTAACCATTCAAGGAAATTCATTATTTTTTTTTTGCAGACAACAACATGGTAAGAAGAGACATGCTTCGAGTTCCAGATTTGAGATTGGGCCGTCTAAGGATGTTAACAAGACTTGTCAGAAACCCTGTTGCTTTCATAGTCAAATATGGGGACCTATTGCCATTGATAAGCGCTCTGATCAACGAGCCCATGTTGCAAGCCTTGGTTGAATTCTATCATACAACTTACCACTGCTTTGTGTTTCTAGACTTTCAGTTACTCCCGACCCTCGAGGAGTATAATGCTTACTTAAAGATTCCATGGACTTTTACGCTCCCTTATGGAAAACCAAATAAAAGGGACTTAGCTAAAGCCCTGCATATCAAACTGGAAGACTTACCACTGATGAGAGCGAAAGGAGGGTGGTATGGAATGGATGCCAGGCCTCTAATGGAGATGGCTGAGTATCATTATGAAAGCAGAAACCTGGGCATTTTTGAGGCGATTCTGGCACTACTAATATATGGACTGTATCTGTTCCCAAGCAGTTACGACTTCATCAGCGAAGAAGCGATCCGCCTCTTCATCCTCAAAAATCCGGTCAACACAATACTGGCTGACACTTATGTAGTCATTCACCGTTTCGCCTTGTATGATTGTGGGCAATTCTCATGCTATCTTGCACTACTCGACCGATGGTTTACTTCTCATCTGCCCAGGACTCATATCCTTTGGAGGCTTCCTACCAAAAGAGCATGGGTTTCTAAACTTGTCACTCTCAGACACCATGATATCACATGGTATGACACCAACATCGGTGACCAACTCATGATTTCTAGCTACAGAGATTTCCCCAATGTGCCTCTCATTGGGATAGAAGGGGTGATCACTTATAATCCTATTCTCGCCTGGCGTCAACATGGGTATCCTACCGGACCAGAGCCTGAACCAGAACTGTTGAGGCCTCTCTTCTGTGAGACAGGTTGCAACCAAGAACTAGAAGAAAACGCTCAATACGCTCAAAGAGATCCACACCTCATGGGCCCAACTCCAATGGAGAATGCAAGCTGTTTAACCACCAGAGAGTACCTGCTATGGTCAAAAGAAATTGCCTTAAACATGTTCTACACTCATGACTATGAGATAACCATGGAGCCTGAGATCCCCGCAACTAGGGAAGAGCTAAGATACGCTTTGGTCAAAGCGCAAAGAGAAAACGAAGACCTGTGGGAGATTATCCGCCAGGATCAAGTTCATGTCAGAGTCCAAGAAGGAGAAGGGTCGTCTTGTTAGATTGATCTTCGTTTCACCATTTCCCTGCTTTCCCTAAAAAAGGATTAAAATCCTATTTGTTGCATTTACTTTCATTTCCCTTGTAAGAAAGGTTTTGCTTTTTAGCAAAGGCCCCTCTATTGTAATAGATTTCCAGCTATCAAATGAAAAACGCTTTTTAAGCATGTTGTTACATGTTGGTCTAATTTTTTTGTTTGTAAATAAAAATTTTAAGTTTCCTTGAATGGTTTATGCATCCGCATTTGCATTTGCATATCATCCTACATCAGTCCTGCATTTGGGTTCCGCAGCTCACCCTTTGTTCTTGTCCAGAAGGAGATAAGGAGTCACGCTGAGTACCCACAGATACAATACACGGTCCCAAGCTCAAAAGAAGATGGCAGATAACGACTAAAGGTTCGATCAAATGGATAATGATATTGAAGGGATCAAAGGGGACGTCAACCAGATCATGGAAGTCCTCAACATAATCAAAGCAAAAATGGATACGCAACCTACAGTGATCTCCGAAGTTGCCACATCAGCAGCCAATGTCACAATAGCTCCTGTTACTTCAGCAGAGTTTCCCTATGGCATGTCCCGGGATTTTGTGCCACCTTTCAACAACATGCAGTCTTCAGGTCTCAATCCTTTGTTTGACTTAACAATCAGAAACCCTATTTTCACTCAAGCAGGTGGACCTACCACAGTACGACCAGTTTTCGCCAATCAACAACCAATCTTTGATATACCCGATGGGTCTGAAGTTGAGGACGAAAAACATGAAAAATTGAGAGTGGAGATGGACATCATGGCCAAAAGGATGAGGGCCATTGAAGGAAATCATGTCTTTGGATCTGATGCCAAGGATCTATGTCTGGTATCTGGATTGGTGTTTCCTCAGAAATTTAAAATGCCAATCTTCGACAGATATGAGGGGACCATTTGTCCTAAAGAGCACCTAATCATGTACTGTAGGCGGATGGCTCCGCATATTGAAAATGATAAGTTGTTAGTACACTGTTTCCAAGATAGTCTTAAAGGGGCTTCGGCTAAGTGGTATCTCGGTTTAGATCAAGCTAAAATCCACAGTTTCCAAGACTTTTCAGATGCTTTTATTCAGCAGTACAAGTACAACATGGACCTAGCTCCCGACCGCCGTCAGCTTCTCAGCATGACGCAGAAAAATACTGAAACCTTCAAGGAGTATGCGCAAAGATGGCGCGGAACTGCAGCACAAGTAGAGCCTCCCCTTTCTGAGATGGAGTTGGCAGACTGGTTTATGGATACAGTTCGACCAGAACTCTATGAACGTTTAATCAGCAGTGTTACAACAAATTTCTCTGATATTGTGGCAGTAAGAGTCAAGGTGGAAGCAGGTTTAAAGAGTGGAAAAGTGACCACTCCAAATGTTACCTCAAGCGCCAGCACGACAAAGAAGCCAGTCAACACTTTCCACAAAAAGAAAGAGGGAGAGGTGAGTGCAATCACATACGGAAAGAAAGCCCAGAGCTCACGAAGCCACCACCAACAGTACCAACCATCATATGTGGCGGCAGTAACCCCAGTTTTTCAACCTTCTTCACAGCATGGTCCCTAGCCTGGGGCATCTAACAATCAGCACCAGTATCAGCCTGGCAATCAGCAACATTACCACCACACCAATAATCAACAAGAATACCAGCAGCCGCAGGGTCAACAACCTCAGAACAGGGCCCCGAGGGCAAATTATCAAGCAAATAGGCCAAAGATACAGCCTATTCCAATGAGTTACACCGACCTGTTTCCCATGCTAATAGAAAGAGGGCTGGTTAAAACAAGAAAATTAGGTGCTCCACCTAATCCACTCCCGTTCTATTACAATGCAAATGCTCGCTGCCAATTTCATGAGAATGCTCCAGGCCACGATCTCGAAGGTTGCTTCGCCCTTCAGCATCTAGTTCGTGAACTTATTGAAAAGAGAATTCTATCCTTCGAAGATAATCCCCCCAACGTTAAGAGCAACCCTCTTCCAAATCATGGTGGAGTCAACGCCATTACTGAAGAAGGGGAGGGGTCAGAAGACAAGAAAGTTACTACTGTTGGTGAGATCAAAGTGCCACTAGCATACTACACAAACGCCTCGCTCAGGCATGGCCACTCAAGACATCTCACGAAGATTGCAAAGAATGTATGCTGAATCCTGAGGGTTGTGACGCAGTGAAAAAGGACACTCGGGCTATGATTGAACAGGGAATGATAGAAATCGCTCGCCGAAAAAAAGGAAGAAGATGTGGCGGTCATCGAACATGTGTTTAACATACCAGGAGAGCCTAACAAAGGAGCCGTATTCCGAGATGATAACAGTAACAAAAATTACAAGAACGTTCGACCAGTATTTCGCGATGATGCACCCCCGAAATTCGGGAGGGGACAGACTAGGTTTGAGCCGAGGGGAGGATCCAAGCCTCACCCAAGAGCTATGACACCAAAACAAGACTATTCATGGTATGAGGGGATTTTCAAAGAAAAGAAACCAGTAAGTGTGGCCAACATTGCCAGTGGGAGTAAAATGACCCGGAGTGGTCGCGTCTATCAACCTCGAACATATAATGAGACTCCTCCACCAGCAATTTCTGTTCAAAAAACGCCTGTTCCTCAGAAGCCTGTTCCAGAGGCAGCCACCGCCAAAGAACCTTTAGTTAGAGGAAAAGAAAGTCTCAAGAACGATGAAGAAGAATTCTTGAGAATCATTCGACGAAGTGATTATAGGGTGGTGGACCAATTAAACCAAACACCCTCCAAGATCTCGGTCATGGCTTTGCTTTTAAGCTCTCCAGCACACCGCCAGGCACTGCTCAAAATTCTGACACAGGCCCACGTCACTAAAGATATTACAGTGGGGCAGTTTGACTCTGTTGTAGCAAATATCACTGCCTGCAACACTCTGAGCTTTGATGATAACGACCTAACAACTGAGAAGCGTAAGCACAATCGTGCTTTACATGTGTCAGTCAAATGTGAAGAAGATACAATGTCCCGAATTCTTGTTGCCACGGGATCAACACTCAACGTAATGCCTAAAAGGACTTTGGCCAAGCTGGCATATCAAAGTGCTACCATGAGACCAACTTCCCTTATAGTCAAGGCATTTGACGGATCCAGGAGAACCGTGATAGGAGAAGTTGATCTTCCTATCCTAATTGGACCACAAATCTTCAAAGTCACCTTCCAGGTGATGGACATAAATCCGGTCTACATTTGTCTATTGGGAAGACCATGGATTCATACAGCTGGTGCTGTCACTTCCACTCTCCACCAAAAAATGAAGTTCGTTGTGAACGACCAGCTGGTCATTGTCCATGGAGAAGAAGACTTAATGGTGAGCAACTTGTCATCGTTCCGGTATATTGAGGCTGATGAAGATTCCCTCAAGACGGCCTTCCAAGCACTAGAAATAGCTCATGCTATTCTAGTTGATGAATCAGACATAACCCAAGGGCCGTCATTTACCTCTGCTCAAAGTATTAAGGCATCACTGAAAGCTAGAGTCCCACTGGGATGGGGAGAGGTCATCGAAGTCAATGCTCGAGCCAAACATGATCGACAAGGGTTGGGTTACAAACCAACTCCGGAAGGCGAGCCAGAAGAAAGCACCATGAAGAAGAAGAAGTCTTTAAAAGAGATATTCACCAGTGGCGGCGTGCAAGTCAATGCCATTATTGTTGAAGATGAAGATGGTAATCTGGATCATCTAATAACTAGGGGAGGAGCAGCGTTGCGCAATTGGGAGGCTGTGGAAGTTCCCATCTTTTTACCTTTAGAGTAATTCACTCTGCTTGTTAGCTTTGTGTTTTTCTTTAAAAAATTCCTGGTCTTGCCCAAGGCCTGCGAATTATTTTGTATTGGGCCACTTTGCTAGATTTGAAAATCATTAATGAAAAGTGTTTTTGTTAAAACTCTTGTTATTTGTGTTGTGCATCACTTTCACTCTTTTTGTTAAAAGAAAAATGACAATCTTCTTTGAAAAAAATAAAAATAAAAACAACCCTTCATCTGCATGTCTGTGTGTGTGTGCCTAATTGTTCCAAAATAAAACATGCAGAATACCTCCATCAACCACAGAATCCGATGATCCTTCGGTTCCTTCTACTAGCGGTTCATTTGTCTTCCAAGCTGAAGAAGAGAATGACGAAGAGTTAGAAGTCCCAGAAGAGTTAAAGAGGATGGCTGAATACGAAGATGTTTATCTCCAACCCCACAAAGAGCAGACTGAAGTCATCAACTTGGGGTCAGAGGAAGACAAAAGAGAAGTCAAAATCGGGGCATCATTAAGGCCAGAAATCAAAGACAATCTGATAACAATCCTCAGAGATTTTGTTGACGTATTTGCTTGGTCCTACCAAGATATGCCAGGGTTGGATACTGACATTGTCATGCACAAGCTCCCCCTGAAGCCTGAATATCCTCCGGTCAAGCAAAAGCTTCGCAGGTCGAGACCAGACATGGCGCTTAAAATCCGAGATGAGGTCAAAAAGCAAATAGTTGCTGGCTTTCTAGCAGTATCCAAGTATCCGGAATGGGTGGCAAACATTGTACCGGTCCCAAAAAAGGATGGCAAGGTCAGGATGTGCGTCGACTACAGGGATCTAAACAAAGCAAGTTCGAAGGATGACTTCCCTTTACCGCACATTGATACTTTGGTGGATAACACAGCAAGCTTTGCAGTTTTCTCGTTCATGGACGGATTTTATGGTTATAACCAGATAAAAATGGATCCAGATGACATGGAGAAAACAACCTTCATCACACCATGGGGCACCTATTGTTATAAGGTAATACCTTTTGGTTTGAAGAACGCGGGGGCGACGTATCAGAGAGCTATGGTCACACTCTTTCACGACATGATGCATAAAGAAATCGAAGTGTACGTGGATGATATGATCGCAAAATCCCAAAGTGAAGAAGACCACTTGGATCATTTGTTAAGGCTATTCGAGAGACTCCGAAAGTATCAACTGAGATTAAATCCAGCAAAATGCACCTTTGGAGTTCGCTCAGGCAAGTTACTTGGTTTCATCGTTAGTCAGCAAGGAATTAAGGTAGACCCCGATAATGTTAAAGCAATCCAGGAGATGCCTGCTCCCAAAACTGAGAAACAAGTCAGAGGCTTCCTTGGACGTTTGAATTACATCTCCAGGTTCATCTCCAATCTGACCCCTACCTGCACACCGATCTTCAAGTTGTTACGAAAAGATCAAACGATGGTATGGAATGAAAACTGCCAAGCCGCATTTGAGAAAATCAAGCAGTACTTGCAAGAACCTCTAGTGTTGATTCCTCCGGTACCCGGAAGACCTTTGTTCATGTATATGACGGTGCTAGAGGATTCAATGGGTTGTGTCTTAGGTCAGACTGATGAGTCAGGAAAGAAAGAACACGTAATCTATTATCTAAGCAAGAAGTTCACTGACTGCGAGAGTCGTTACTCTCCCCTGGAAAAGGCTTGTTGTGCGTTAGCATGGGCCGCCAAGCGTCTGAGGCAATACATGATTTGTCACACTACAATGCTGATTTCTAAGATGGACCCCATCAAGTACATCTTTGAAAAGCCAGCTCAAACGGGAAGATTAGCTAGATGGCATATGCTCTTATCAGAGTATGATATCCAATATGTTGCGCATAAATCTATCAAAGGAAGTGTCTTGTCAGAACACCTCGCAGAGCATCCTATGGAGGATTATCAACCACTCAAATTTGATTTTCCTGATGAAGGCGTGATGTATATTCAGCGCACGAAACCAGAGCCTGGTCCGGAAGAAGGTCCTGAGCTGGGATCCCGCTGGGAGATGATGTTCGATGGAGCATCAAACAAAAATGGACATGGCATCGGAGTTGTTCTGAAAAATCCAACTGGAGGGTACACTGCAGTCACAACCCGACTTTGTTTCTCATGTAAAAACAACATAGCAGAGTATGCAGCCTGCATCCTAGGGTTGGAAGCTGCCATTGATCTCCGAATCAAAATCTTGGAAGTAATTGGTGATTCTGCTTTGGTGATATACCAACTCAAAGGAGAATGGGAAACCAGGGATGAAAAATTGATCCCTTACAAGACCCACATCTTGGAAATGGCTGAATATTTCGATGAAATTACCTTCAAGCACGTACCAAGGGCAGAAAATCACATTATTGATGCGCTAGCCATGATGGCATCAATGTGGAAGGTCCAGTATGTCAACGAGGCACCTCTGATCCGCATCGAAAGAAGGACAGTTCCCGCATACGTCATGGCAATAAACGAAGAATCTGATGAGAAGCCATGGTTTCATGATATCAAGAATTTCCTCCAAAATCAAGAGTATCCCGCTAACGCGTCCACAGTTGACAAAAGAGCAATACGAAGGTTGTCATCTAAATTCTTCATCAGCAATGGTATCTTGTACAATAGAAATCATGACATGGTCTTACTCCGATCCGTCGATGAAAACGAGGGGAATCTCATAATGACCGAAGTACATGAAGGAACCTTCGGCACCCATGCGAATGGCCACGCCATGGCTAAGAAAATCTTAAGAGCAAGTTACTTTTGGTTAACTTTGGAGACGGACTGCATACTCTTCGCTCGGAAGTGTCATAAATGTCAAGTTTATGCCAATAAAGTGCATGTCCCTCCACATCCTCTCAATGTGATGACATTACCTTGGTCTTTTGCAATGTGGGGGTATAGATATGATTGGGGCCATAGAGCCAAAAGCTTCCAACGGTCATCTCTTCATTCTTGTCGCAATCGATTATTTCACCAAATGGGTGGAAGTAGCGTCATATGCAAACGTGACAAAGCAAGTGGTTGCCCGCTTCATAAAAAAGGTGATCTTCTACCGATATGGTATCCCTAACTAGATTATCACTGACAACGGGTCGAATCTGAACAACAAAAAAATGAAGGAACTTTGTGACGATTTTAAGATCAAACATCACAACTCGTCCCCTTACAGACCTAAGATGAATGGTGCAGTTGAAGCTGGAAACAAAAACATCAAAAAGATAATACAAAAGATGGTTGTAACTTACAAAGATTGACACGAGATGCTGCCATTTGCTTTGCACGGATACTGAACATCAGTGCGCACTTCGACAGGGCAACTCCCTTTTCCTTAGTGTATGGGATGGACGTTGTGCTACCCATTGAAGTCAAAATACCTTCCTTGAAGATCTTGACGGAAGCAAAACTTGATGAAGACGAATGGATAAAAGAAAGAATCGATTCGTTGAATCTCATTGACGAGAAAAGAATGACGGTCATGTGTCACAGCCAAATCTATCAACAAAGGATGGCCCGAGCGTTCAACAAGAAGGTTCGTCCCAGAGAGTATAGGGAAGGAGAGCTTGTGCTTAGAAAAATCCTACCAACTCAAAAAGATATACGTGGCAAGTGGATGCCCAACTATGACGGCCCTTTCATTGTAAAGACTGTTTTCTCCGGAGGATCTCTGATTCTCGAAACTATGGATGGCGAACAACTCAAGTATCCCATCAACTCAGACGCAGTAAGAAAATACTACGCCTGAAACGAAATACCTAGAAAGGGGATTTCAGTGCCTCGACAAGATGAAAGCCCAATGTTTGAAAGCTGGAAGACGCTAGGGCAGAGTCCTGTGTAGAATATTAGAAGAAAGGTCAACGCCTGTTGTTCTCGTCAGAAGCAGCAAAGCAAGTGAACTGGCAGTTGGAAGGACCGGATTATTATGGGATTCTGTAACCTTTTCTATTGCCATTTTTTTTCAAACTTATAAAATTCCCAAGGCTTTGCCTTTTGTAAAGCTCTTGTCTATCAATAAAATCATATTTTTAGGCCAAATCATTGTTATGATCCGCTATTTTTGTTATGCAATTTCACTTATTTGTTAATAAGAATTTTCATGAAAGCAAAGTATTTTGAAAAGCTTAAAGTCTTGTTTTGTAAAAAAGGAAAACATGATTCGACAAAATGATTGAAAAGTTCTAGAGGTAATATGATGATATTACACAGTTCTCGAAGTTATGGAAGTTGCTGTTACCTTGGACCAAGCTAGAGGTGTCTGACAGCAATTCTAGCTCTTCAGCTAAGACTTCTTCTCTGCAGAATTACGAAGATATTATTGAGAAAAGATCGTTATCTACACCAAAGAAGGAAGCGTCGTCCAACTTAAGGCATTTTGAAACTCAGCGTGACAAGTTATCTCTTTATTTTGCTTTCCTTTGTTCCTACGGGTCGGTCTGCGTCTTGCATACAACATCATGCCAACATACGCATTTGTTTGCATCCCTGCCATTGAGATCCTTCGGTCATTACCTTTATCTTTGACTTGTTATTACAAAGTTCGCTTCAAAGTCGACATCCTGGGATTCCTTATTTTCGCGGGGAAGCTAGTGGTGACTAGCAATATCCAATTTACACAAACAAGGGTTTGTTACCAATTTTCATCTTCGATTTGGTCGTCACCAACAAACTTTGAAAAACTAGTGGTCACTAGCACACGTTTAGAACTAATCATGATCGGTATCTTGATTTAGTCCTTACCAACTACTTTTCAAACCCAGTTGTTACTGATTCTGATGTAAAACAAACCAATTGTTATTGGAGTCCCTTTGATTCGGTTTTCACCAATCTGGCTAAAAATCTAGTGGTTACTAGTATTGCCTTCTAAAAACTAATGGTTGTTGACATTGGAGTTGGTCGTCACCAAAATTCCCTAAAAGTTCAATGATTATTGGCATCACCTTCAAATCCAATTGTTATTGGTACCCCATTTGATTCGGTTATTACCAGTCTTTCTGAACCTAGTCGTTACTAGTTTTACCCTCAGACCCAATCGTTATTGGTACCCCTTGATTTGGTTATTACCAATCTCTATAAGTCTAGTGGTCACTAGCCTTGTTTGGAAAACCTAGTCGTTACTAGTCTTACCTTTAGAACCAATTGTTATTGGTACACCTGGTTTGGTCGTCACCAATTAGCCCAAGTCCAATAGTTATTGGCACCACTTAAAGCCGATTGTTATCATCACTTCGGTCTGGTCGTTACCAAACTCTTTGAAAATCCAATGGTCATTGGTCTCCTGGATTAGATCGTCACCAAATTTTCCAATTAAGTCTAGTGGTTACTAGCATCGTCCAGAACCAGTTGTTATTGGTATATCCTGATTTGGTTATCATCAGTCCCCTCCAATTGTTATTGGTATATCCCGATTTGGTCATCACCAGTCTCATCTAAGACCAGTGGTTACTGGCATTGCTCGAAAATTAATCGTTATTAGTACCGAAAGTTTATTGTTACCAACTTCCCCAGCCAGAGTCCTGTTGTTTTAACAACATTGCTTGGAATTCCCAATTGTAATTGGAATTTCGATTTGGTCATCACCATATCCCCAGGAGGTCTAGTGGTATTTAGCACTTCTTGGAAACCGTTATTGTTTTGGTCGTCACTATGTCCCCAGTAAGTCTAGTGGAAACTAGCATTGTTTGAAGCTGTCTGTTATTCTGGTCGTCACCAGCCTCCCCAGTTGAAGCTTTTGCTTTTCCAGTCGAGTCTCGGAGAATTAGTGGATACTAACCTCCCCGGCACGCCCGGTCTTGTTTCTAACCTTTTCCTGAAGATCCCGTTTGAACTCTTCGTTATAGGAAATTTTATCATATGATTGTCCCCAGCGAGGTTCGTGTCTTCGTTCCGTTTTTTCCCCGGTGAATATTTTCTTCCCCAGTAGATTTTTTTCCCCGGTGAAGATTTTCTTCCCCAGTAGATTTTTTTCCCCAGCGAAGTTTTCCCCAGCGGATTCCTTCCACAGTGCGGTTTGCGTTTCTTTTCTTTCTTTCCCTAGTGAAGAATTGTCATCTTTCCCTATGGGCTTCCTCATCTGGTTGTCTCCAATGAGGTTCGTATCTCTTTTCCCCAATGAGGATGTGTATTCCCTGGTGGAATTTGTGTCCCCCGTGTGAAAGATTTCCTCGATAAGCATCTTTAGTCATGTCTGAACTATCTTGCTTACTTGGTCTTGAACCTTTCCCCAATGTGTTGAGTCCTCGTGAGTGGTTACTTGTTGTATTGTCATTCTTTTATATTTGTGTATGTGTTTGTCTTACATTTAAGCATCATAAAAAATCGTTTAGATTCATTTGCATTTCAGCATTTGTCCTTTTGGATACCATCGGATCTAAGGGACAAAATATCTGGTTTGCTATATTTAAATACCTTTCACTGCGATTCTATGAGGATTGTCATCTCTCATTATCATCTAGTGAAGATATTTAAATAAGGGCATCTGTTGCACCCCAAATTTTGACCCTTTAGAACCTCATCATCATTGTAGGATCATATTTGCTTGATTAACTAACCTTAACACATTTAGAGTTTATCTTTGTTAAGATGCAGATGAATCAGGGTTCCGTACCGTCAAAATCGAAACTTCGAGGGTTTGATTAATCAATGTTTTGGATTGATCCAACTTCAAACAAGATCAAGGATGATAAATTGGATTAAGAACAAATGCAATTTGAGGTGGTCACCCGAAGATTGAGAACAGTGCAATTTGAGATACCCGATTAGGGTTTTCGATCAGAAAAAGTCAACTGTAGTTTGAATTTTGATTCAAAGAGTATTTAAATGGCGGGATCAAGGTCCATTAAGCTCCTATGGCTTATTAAAGTCCATCTAAAGACTTTCGGGTCCTCAGGATGTCCGGATCACCAACGGGCGACTCGGTAGACACCGATCGATCGAACGGTTGACCGAAAAGTCAACTCTCCAACAATAAGGAATTTGACTTCAAGGTGTGAATGAAAAATGTTCCTTATATCATATTACACCTCTCAATAAAATTTCATGACCATTGGATCAAGGGTTGAGAAGTAATTGCAAAAATCGGGAATTAGGGTTTCGAAAGGGGCAAGATCATAACTCCCTAATCACACATCTGATTGAAGTGGTTCTAAGCTTGTTTGAAAGGTCTTGACAAACCCTACAAAATTCCCACACTGGTCCATATTCAAAAAATGCATGGAATTAAAGTTATAGCAAAAATCATTTTTCAAGAGTAAAAGACTTGATGAAATTTCACAAGTTCTGGCCATACAAATCATTGTTTCAGTCAACTTCAAGGGGTTTTTCAACCAAGATGCACATAGAATTGGAAATTTTGATAAACATGAAAGTTGTAGAGCTACATGAGGGTTTTCTAAAAAGTACAAGAACTCCTCAAGAGGATTTGTGAGCTAAGAGTTATGGTACATGGAAGTTGGGTTTGTCACACTTGAAATCACTTTGGCCAAACTTCCCAAAAATCAGTCTTTCACAACTTGGACTATCCTCAAACCTTGTATCATGATTCAATATGGTTTTCAGATGTGTAGAGGAATGAAAATGCAGAGAAATAAGGAGTTTGAAGAGAGAGGCAAGTGGCAAGCCACTTGTGTAATAAAATATTCAAATGTAAGAAGGAGAGAGAAACTTTTTCACTCCAAAAACTGTTGCAGCTGCTCTCCCTACCTCCATGGATCATATCAGTCACTTCATGTCCATATCCACTTTATTTTTCTGATCTCCATTGAACCATGTAACTGATAGGAGAAGATTTGGCAAGATTCACTTGAAAATCTCAAATCTCCCTCCAAAAGTGGTGAAAAACCAAATATGCCCCAAGCTCCTCATGGCCTATAAATAGAGGTTTCTCCACACTCTATACCACACACTAGAACTATCCAAAGCATCATAAACATATAGTTCTCCTTCTTTCCCTCCTTGCTTGTAAGTGAAGAAAAGTCACAAAAACACTAAATTGACCACTTTTCATTTTTCACACCAATCCTTGGTCTAAACCCAAAAACACTTCAAAGACAATTCATACAACTTTAAAATGGCCATTTGAAGCTGTTCCCATTGTTACATTTCTCAGAAAATCCACCAATCTAAAAGTCAACCCTCACACCCCATATTTTGACTTTTATGCATTTTAAGAGCCAAGTCACTACATAGGCCTTTTCCTACTACCTCAACACTCCCAACACCTCACATATGTCATAATACAACTGTCCAAAGCATTGAAAACTATTGGTGAAGTACATTTCCTCAATTGGCCCCAAGATTGCATATTGCTTCAAAGAGAGGAAAATCTCAAAACCAGGAGGTGCTTGGAATTTTCTCTGGTTTTTCTTGGTTCTATTGCTGGTTTAAGAGTGTCTACAAGAGGTTAGTGGCCATTATCCTTTTTATTTTTGGCATGTTTGGTGTTTATGTGCAAAGTTTTGTTCATAAGCAAGACCTTTTCTTTGTGATCAAATGTTGTGTATGCATACTGTTAATGATCTAGCTCTCTTGAGAAAGTGTGCCTTGAAGTTGATGATTGATTTGTGCAAAGCCAAGTTTATCTCTGATGTTCTGGTTTGTTATTGTTGGATCAGTACACAATTGCTATTAATTCTGTTGTAAGCATATAAGATTTGAAATAGGCTGATGTGCATGTGTTTGTTTTGAACTTTTAATGTATACTGAACAGTTCAAACATTGGTTATGTTTAGTAGTGCAATTTTGCTGTCAAGAAACAATTCCTAGGGTTTGGTTCAGTCAAGTATTTGTCTTGAGACATTTGATTTGTGATTGAGTGGCTCTATATGGGTCAATTTGTTTTAACCCTTATGTTTGTTGAATTTAGTAGGCTTGCCTGTTTGTTATCACTAGAACTCTAGGGGCTATTTGAGGTTGCAGGTTTGTATACCTCACTTATATTTACAACCAAGGGGGGGGGGGTTGTTTGGTCCAGGCTGAGATCTTTCTAGCCTTTAGGATTATTGTTGGTGCCTTAGGAAGGATGTCTTTTAGTTGCTATCAGGGTCAGGTTCCTATATTAGATGCTTATTTTGTGCTTTAGAAGTCTACAAGAGTTGTGGCTGTCAACTTTTAGCAGTTTGTTGGAGGTTAGGGTGGTTTGTTTAAGTGTGGATTAGCAACTGTTATATTTGAGCTTTGGGATCTGACCAACCTGTTTGTGTATGACTGAGGCTGTCAAGTTTGCTTTGGTTCTATCTTCAAACCTACTGATAGGCTACTATGTTTGACTTCATCTACTCCATTTTTGAGACACTTATGACTGGTAGCCCAATATTGTTTTAAAGTTTGATGCTAGCAGGTTTTGGGATGATCAAGGCTGACATTTTGTAAAGGGTTTGTCAACTGGCTTGTTTACTGCATTAGGGCTGGCAGTTGGTTTTAGAGGTTATGGGTCAGGTTTTGGGTTTTGGGTTTAGTTATGACTGTTGTTTGTTCTAAAGTGATGTTGTGGGCTGGTGAAGACTCATTGGCATAAGATAGAAGTGTAGAGAGTGTTGTCATCACAGTCTTGTGGAGCTTGCAATAGACTATTGGTGGACTCTTTGTTATGACAAGAGAGTCCTTGGCTGATGTAAGTTGGTGTTGATTTTTGCTGAAGTTGGTCTGTCAAGTCTCTTGGCAGCTGTATGTGTATACCTCTTATTGTATGGAGATAGGTTTAGGTGAGTTGGATTGGGAATCCATTGATATTAAGATTATGGTATGCTTGAGATTCATCTCCAAGGCTGGTGTTCAGTTGGATCCAGAGGTGTTGAATGCTACCAACTGCTTTGTGTGTCTGTTGTTGCCAACTCTATAGGACAGTTACCCTTGGCCTTTTGATAGTAGTTTCTTAGTTACCATTTAGTGTTAGATTATTGTCCTTAACTTGTGACTTTAGGCTGTTATTTGTTTGGTGATTTGGATTTAGGCATTTTTATGTTACAATCTAATTGCTGTTAATTTTGAGTTTGTTAGCTCAAAAGCATCTTTGCCAGGATTAGAGGCTCAGGCCTGCTGTAGGAGTGTGGTCAGTCTGCATCCATGCTTGTTTTAGGCTAGGTTTGTCAACTTTCTATTCAGCTGTTGCAAGGTTATATTTAAAGGCCTAACCAATCCCATTAGATGTGTTTGCTGTTACAACAGTTTTTGGTGAACAACTTTCTTCAGCCTACTATCTTGAAAATCTATGGACTTGCATTTGTGAGCATCTTAGACTGGTGGTTGTTAGTTGTAGGCTTTGTCATTCACACTTGCTAAGAGTTGATTTGCTTTTGTCAATTCATTGTTGGCTATTTGGATCTGTTAGCTCATACTTAGAGTTGCTAACCCTCTTATGTCAATGCATTCATTTAAGCTTGTATCCTAGTTAGTGTTAGTTCAGTATTTTGGTTGGAGGTTGCAAGCTATGTAGGGTTAACAGGCCTGACCAATGCAAGATTGCTGAACTACTGTAGTACTGTACATGCCTAGTTGGTGTTAAAATTCTGTATGCACTTATGTCAGAATTCATGTATGTGAGACAAATATGGGAATGATATATTGCTGTCTAGGTCTGTTTTGAGGATTATCAACCTATTGTGTTTTCTAATTTCAGTTGGGATCTTAGAATCCATGAGTGTGTAGGTTCATGTCATGTTGAAGTTTGAAACTAGTAGACATGTATGTAATGTTATGAATCATACTTGACTATTTGAATTAATCACATCATTAACTGTTCTTTTTGAAAATACCATTTCAACTGCTATGACCTGTCATTTCTGACCATGCCAAATATTGTGCTTTTGTTGCTGTTTGTAAATTATTTGCTTTGTTTGTTTAATGTTGTCTCTAAAAGCCTTGTTTAAGGCTGCTGCCAGTTTTGGTGGGAGAGACTGTCAAGGCCAATTGGGTTTTAGTGAGTGTTATTGGAATAAGATAGTTCAGTTGAACATTATCATGTTTTTGAACTCAGGCCATCTTGAAACATTTTGTCTTAGCATTTACACGAGTATTTGTTCATAATCCTTTCATTAAAGCTTGATAGCCTTTTTTTTATGAAAAATTGAGTTTTTCCTTTGGAGCTCATAATGAGTTTGATACTCCAAGTATGAACAGGCCTATGTTGGCCTTAAACTCACCTTTTTTGATCATCTTGCATATGTATGTTTGCATTCCTTTGTGGTTGCATCTATATGTTTCTCAGTTTGTGGCCTTACAGCAGTTCCTGGATTAGCTGTTGAATTTATGATAGGAATTGGTACTTGTTTGTTTTGAACCCATGCTTGCATCTTGATTTCCTTCAAAACATGTTGTTGTTATCCTTGGCTTTGTATTCAAACATGATGCATAAAGTTGTTTAGTTCTGTTTTGAGGTTGTTGTTTTTACGTAAGTATGTCCATTTTGTTTTGTGTATTACCAACTTTGTCTAGCTATTATGAACCCTTTTGGTGCACCTGTTTCCATTACTGTTTTGCTTAAAGGTTTGTCAACCTCCATTATCACCAAGAGACCATGTTTCACTGATTTACAAACTTGCCAATTTAACTTTGAATACATGTTTGCACTATGATAATAAATTTAGCCACTATTTCTGTTTTCAAACCAAATTTGATTCATGCTGGTTGGAGTTGTAACTCTTTGAAGACCTGATATTTTGAATCTGTGCTGTCAAACTTTGTGTACCATTAAATGGGGATGTATTGTTGTTAGTATTCATGGATTGTCATAACCTATTGGTATGCTTTGTTGAAATGAGTTTTAGAAGTGCATGCAACACATGTGTGAAATCTGTTTTTGTTTTGTTTGCCTCACTCATCATGATTAAACATCTTGTTGATCATCATATAATATGGTTCCATTGTGTGAGATTTAATCCATATCATGTTTGGAGAAGGTTGCTTGCAACTGTTTTTGGATGAATGTTGATTTTGAATGTCAGGCTATTCCATTATTGGTGAGTATGATTGTTGGTTCTGTTGAAACCTAGGAGTGAAGTTCATAATGCAGTTTAAGGCAATAAACTGGCGTTTGTCATGGATCTTGGTGCTAGCATTGGTTTTGCATAAAGTTTGTTTTAAGCATTTTCAATAACTTGCAACATGAAGGGTCATATTTCAATTAAGTAAGAATTTGAGGTCTTTCTTTGAACATAATCCATGAGCAATAAGCTTAAAACATGTGCAGACCCTCCTTCATTTGAAAACACACCTGTTTTGATCCTTGGCTTCAAAAATGCATTCCAAATTCATAGTATGCATGTACATTCGTGTTTTTTATTGTGTACATTATTTCATAAAATTATGAATGTCATCATGATCCTCATCAAAAATTAATCAGTTTTGACTAGAATTTTGTTAAATTCCATTAAGTCTTGGTTGAGATATGGATCAAAACATAATTCAGTTTGGGCTTGGTTCTTGTTCTTCATGTTTGCCCAGATTCATTTGAAATTTCGCCTTGTATATTTATAGGGTGGCTTTCATCAACGGATGTATAGCCACCCCAGTGGTAAGACCATATGCCTAAAACACGCCTTGTACCTGCATGACCTGGGTTCGACCCCTGAGGAGGGCAACCCTTTTATTTATTTTTGCAATTTTTCATCCAATCTTTGAAAATTCATATCTCACTCGTTTTTAATCATTTTGAACCCATTCTTTTTGCATTGTATTTGTATTGATGTCTACTTTCATGTGATTTTTTTAATTCCATGTTTGTTCAAATTTTCATACTTTTTGGTTTCTTGCAAGTTTCCTTTCTATCGAGATCGTTATCTCCCGTATGCAGATGAATTTCTTTTTCACCATGATCATTTGTGTTAAGATATTTGTTCATTCTAATTCCTTTTATGTTAGTAAACATATTAGGATTCTCTTATTTGGTTGTTACCATAAAATATCCCTTTTGTCTGTGTTTACTTTAAGGCGCAATCCGTCGATGCGTTTCTTACTTGATTACTTGCCTTGATTGTCATCCATACACTTTCACTTATGACATACTCTTTTGTTGGTTGTTACCTTTATACTTTCATCATCTTTACTTGGTTAAGTGATTTCATTTCCATGTCTCCTCCTAAGTTATGAGGTTTAAACTGATTTAATTGTGTTTGATTGTCATCTATGCATATTGTTGTCACATTTACTATGCTTTGAACTTATGACTTTCCCATCTTCAAAATTGTGATTTGTTTATGTAGTAATAACCTTCATCGTGTTCCAATCTTTGTCAAAATGAGCCCTCAATCTTTTTTAAGATGATTTATTGGTTGTAACCCTTGGTATCATTTAAAGTATCTGCTTATTGTAATATGCATGCTTACTTGTCTTAAATCTTATTTCATCTTGCTTTATTAAGTACTTCTTCCCCCAAGTGATGGAACTTTATAGTTCTCATCCAAGTTGCCTCTCTCTCTCTCTCCCCTTCCAAAGGAAAAGTCTCTCCTTTGACCCTTGTGTCATTGGACAGCTCAATTATCCCTCTTGACTTTGTGAAGCCATCTTCAACCCTAACTTAGTTAAGTTAGAACCTTTAAACCATTAGACTTTGCTTTAAGTCTAGAAAACCCACATACACTAGGAGTGTTATTCAATTAGAACCCTAGGATAGAGTTTTTAAACTCTATGTAAGAATCATAGCAATGATTACTTACTCCCCTTTCTTGAGAATTCAACATAGATCTAGAGAGTTTCGTAAAACTCTACACAAGCATGGATATGTTTGTTCCCCTTTGAACCTTGATCATAAGCAAGTGTTCTTCAACCTTAGTGAGATGAACTATGATTGCTCTGATTCTATCCTAGTAAGGATACGTAGGCAGAGGACACGATGTCCTTGCGAGCAACTTAGAAATTATCATTAGGTTTTAACCCATACCTTTACCCAATCCCAACCCTTAGCAAACATTTACCAACTTAGCATGCAAACAAACAAAAGGTTCCTATAGAGTACTACAGATGTTTAGGATGTGAAATACCTACCCTAGGCATAACCAACCCCCGGTCCCCGAATCTCTCAGCGTTGTTGTTACATCGTGAAAAGGGTTCTTTCTTTCTTTAGACCTTTCCTTTGGATAAATTAAAGTACGTTTGTGAATTTAAGAATTTAAGATTCAAGTTAAATCCATAGCTTGGTATCACGATTCTCACCGCAACAATGATGGTTTATCTTTTTAGCCCGCATGGTATCCAGACCCCAGCTAACAGCGGTTTTCATCGGCCCGTGTGGTATCCAGACCCCGACTGATACCAGTTTATTTCTAGAGCCCGTGTGGTATCCTGACCCCGGCTCACACCGATTTGGTTTTATTAGCATGTGTGGTGTTCAGACCCTGGCTAGCGTTTATGTCATTAGCCAGCATGGTGTTCAGACCCTAGTTAGTGATGGTGTTTTTCTTTTTCCTGTGCGGTATCCAGACCCTGGCAGATTATGGTGTTTTCTCAAGCCTGTGTGGTATCCAGACCCTGGCAAGAGTTATTGACAGATGTGTTCATATTATTGTCGCTACTGCGAAAATAAGGTGCCGACGAAACAGAAGAGTCGCCACCTTTCGTTATTTATCCCATAGAAAGGGAAATGAAACGATCAGAAAAACCTGACGAAAAGGTATAAGACAAGGTCATCGCAACCACGTCTGGGTTCGGGAGTCGGTTACGCAAGGGGAAGGTATTAGCACCCCTCACGTCCATCGTACTCGATGGGATCCACGCTTGTTGTGTTTATCTGACGGGTTGGTTTAACTATCTACCTATCAAGGCTGGTCTGAAAAGAAAAGATAATGACTCGGCAAAGCATCGCACTTCGTGCCTACGTATTCTCGTCAGAGAACGAGAAATCAGAGTCAACGTAGTTCGGCTAACTACGGGTGAAGGGAAGGTTGCTCGCCAAGATATCGCATCTTGTGCCTACGTATTCTCGTCAGAGAAATTAGAGCGAACATAGTTCAGGTTACTACGGATTACGGGCTTAGATTCATCTACTTTTCCGAGTCGGGTTAACAAACAGTTCCAACAGTTTGGTGTATGTAGCTTGCTCGTCGGAGACTTGTGCGTTACCGTTTGCGGTAGAACTGAGAGTTTACGACACTCTTTTTCTGAAAATGTTTCCCTGATTAAAGGAGCCCACGGGGCAAAAAGAGGTTTGATGTTCGTTTTTTTGTCTTTTACGGAAGAAGTGTTTTTTATGAATGTTTGCAATTCATACCGCACTAGAGACTATGACTTAGGAACGAATGCGTCGCTCATTGTCCTAAGGACGTGGGCTAAACACTCTAGATGATTGAGGGGAGACCTCTCAATTGTCATTTCCCAAGTGGCTTAAGGCTCGTAACGTACGGTACTCATTAGCCTTTATTAGATGTTTTACTGTGGTTTGAAGAGACAAGAGAAAAAGGACTCTACAGGGGGAAACTGAATCCTACAGTTATCATACAATATGGCCCTAAAGTTGAGTTTGAAGGGGAAACTATCCTATGTGTTGTCATGCATGGATTAAACCTATTGTCTATCATTAGTATCCTTGAACAAGGAGGTGAGAATCCTACAGGAACATGCAAAAGGGAAAAGGAACACAGCTAAAATCAGTAAGCAGATGAGATAAGAATATAAACAGATGCATATGCAATAGAACAGTACAAGCAGAAGGAGGAAGCCTCAACTTCTAATGCAAACATGGGATGCACATAGAAAGCACACAAGCAAAGGGAGGCAGGCTCAACCTTTCAATGCAAACATGACAGGTAAGTAAGCAGAAAAGCAATCAAGCAAAGGGAGACAAGCTCAACCTTTCAATGCAGTCATGCACCTAAACAAAAGTATTCTACTCATGCAGTTCTATCCTAATGCAACAAGCAAATCAATCAAACAGGGAGGAGAAGGGTAAACAAGATGAGCAACAAGGGAAACATCCCAGGCTACATCAAGTTCAGATGTGTGTCAACACAAGAGTCCATCTTAGGTTCAACCTCTTGAGGAATGCACAGAATCCAACCAAGGGAAGGATTAGGCTCTCACAAGAGGGATCCTAAGAATGTAGGACAAATGAGAATGGTGGAACCTAGATGTCAATCTAATGTGTCTGGTTAGTGTGTATCAACATAAAATGTCTATCTGAGGCTCAACCTTTTGAGGAATGCACAAAATCCAACCAAACGAAGGATTAGGCTCTCCCAAGAGGGATCCTAAGAATGTAGGACAGAGAAAGAAGATAGTATAAACCAAATTAATATACTATGCCATTGAATGTCAATCCAAGACTCAACCTCTTGAGGAATGCACAGAATCCAACCAAAGGAAGGATTATGCTCTCCCAAAAGGATCCTCATCAAGACTTGAAGGAGGAAGATAGTGCAAACCAAAGGAATGTACTATGCTAATGAATGTCTATCCAAGGCTCAACCTCTTGAGGAATGCACAGAATCCAACCAAAGGAAGGATTAGGCTCTCCCAAGAGGGATCCTAAAGATAAGACTAGGAGAGATTGGAATGACAAGGCAAACTCAGGCAAAGAAGCCACACAAGAGAAAGAAATCATCACAAAACTTATAAAGAAACCTTCAATGTTTAAGCTCTAAGGAAAGTTCATTCTAAGGGAACTTAAAGGTATGTTAAGGACTTGAAAATGGACCTAAAAAGGTGTCAACCTATGTACTAAGGGTTAATGGGAAGATTGGATGCTTAAAGTTGGCTAAAAGTTCATTTATTAGGCCAAACTATAAGAAGGTGCAAGTTGAAACATGTAAACATTGGTCAGAATGCAAAATATGGGAAAAATAGGAAATCATGTCCTAAAATTTTGATAAAATTCCTAGATGATCCTAAATGTGTTAGGGATCTATGGTTAATGTTTCAAGTCCAAACTCTATGCCTAAGGGCACTAACAGAAAGCTAAACCAAGATGTATGCTATGGGGGATTCAAATGGGGAAGGCTCTAAAGATGTGCCTCAAAACCTATTCAAATGGAATCTAAAAATGCAAGAAAAATACTACAAAATTATTCCATGTATCAACATTCACTATACAAAAAATCAGAGATTTATATGGATTATTAAAAGAGAAATAAAATCATAAAGCATGGCATGTAAGTTTTCAATCATTAAAAATACATTAAAATGGAGAAAATGCAATTAATTAAAAAAATGCATGAAAACTGAAATTAAAAAATATGATAAACTTTTAGACATGTCAAACTACCTACATGATTTTTTTCAAGATTTATTGGCATCATTTAATATTTTTTTTCTGAAATAAAATCAAACAAGTAATCAAAATAGAAAACATGAAAATGAAATTAAAATGGAAAATACAAGGGTGGTGCAGTAAGTAATGTTCTCGTGTGTTATTTCTAATGGGCCCTGGGATGGGGGTGCTGTTAGTGAAGACGCTAGGCCCAGCTGAGTTTCTTAATGAAACTCAGCGTTTTGCCATGGAAAGAGCCTCTTCGTGAAATCTGATCGTGGCCGCACGACGGAATTACAAAGTCCATGACTCGGCGCAATTGGACAGTCCTGATGTGAACTGGCAATTTCAAATGCAAAACGGAGGGAGTCCGCTCGCAGTGGGGGGCGGTGGCCGGAGAAGATTCCAGTCATCTTCTCCGGCGGTACGCTACAGTATCGGTTTTGAATACTTCACAAAAACTCTAATTTTGTATATCAATCTCTTCGTCTTGCTTCCTAGATCACGAATATCATATTCTTTTTTGTTTTTATCCAATAAATAAGGAGAAACGCAAGCTACAAGCTAAGGTGCCATTTCCTAAAGTTTCAAGAAACTTAACCATTCTAATCCTAAAACCTTCTACCTATCCTAAGGAGTGTAAATCCATGAAAATGGCATTGAAATTCCTCAAGAATAGAGAGCATGGATAAGAAATAGGAACCTGGTTTTGAGCTTCAATGGAGGTGTCAATTGGCAATGGTTCTCACTCCAAATGGTGTAGAACGTTTCAATGGATCATCCTCAAGCTTCTAGCAACCTTGGTTTGGCTTGAATGTGTGTGATTCTCCAAAAACGAAAAATAATTTTTCTTTACTTTTTCTCCATGAAATTCTGTTATAACTGCCTCCAAATTCTGTTATTTTCTATTAGGAATGATTGGAATGTTATATACAATGGATATTGAATGATTTGCAGCCCAATGGAAGCCCATAATAGTCCAATCCAAAATTCACATTTTTGGTTTTGAAGCCTTATGGGAATGGTGAAAAACAGAGCCAACCAGCTTGTAATTTGATTCATATCAGTTTCTTGAGGTATAAGTAATATGTGTGGATAGGATTGAGGCCTTGGAAATGAAAGGATGGTTGATTTTGCATTTGTTGCTTAAAGATGAAGAAACCATGAATTTCCACATGTAAATGGCTTCAAACTTGATTTGTAATTTTTCCAATGTTTTTAAAACATCAATTGGACTCAAAACAAGCACAAATATGACATGAATTGGTTCCAAAATGAATTGATTTGAATTAGCCCTTTTCAAGCTTCCTTTCATGAATTTTTCTCCAAGCATTTTCTAATTCAAGCCATATCAATGATCCCTTGAGGTTTGATTGACCAAATAATCCCATTTGGACCAACTTTCAAGTTGGCAAGATTTTCATTTGAGGTATGCAAAGTGGTGAACTTGACCTATAATGAAAATGACCTGTAATCTTATTTTCCCAAAATACCCTTGACTTGTAAGTCTCATATCTTGAGTTCTACAAATCCAAATGAGGACTTCTAGTACTCTTTGGAAAGCTAAGTTGATGAGGAACAATATTCATGTATGTCAAAAGTTGAGGAGAAACATCCTTCTAGCTCAAAAATGTCCTGGAAGTTGGTTGACTTTCAAGTACCAAAGTCACATTCATCTGATGACCTGTAACTTGTCAGCTTCCTAACTTGAGTTCTAGAAATGCAATTGTCGCTACTGCGAAAATAAGGTGCCGGAAAAATAGAAGAGTCGCCACCTTTCGTTATTTGTCCCTCAGAACGGGAAAGGAAACAATCAGAAAAACCTGACGAAAAGGTATAAGACAAGGTCATCGCAACCATTGTCTGGATTCGGGAGTCGGTTACGCAAGGGGAAGGTATTAGCACCCCTCACGTCCATCGTACTCGATGGGATCCACGCTTGTTGTGTTTATATAATGGGTTGATTACATCTATCTACACTAAAGGTCTGGTCTGAAAAGAAAAGAAAATGACTCGGCAAAACATCGTACTTTATGCCTACGTATTCCCGTGTAGAACGAGAAATCAGAGTCAACGTAGTTCGCCTAACTACAGGTTACGGGGGAAGGTTCCTCTCCGAGATATCGCATCTCGTGCCTACGTACTTTCACACGGTGTGAAAGATCAGAGCAAACGTAGTTCGGGACACGAGAGACACAGGTTTGTCTTTTTTATCCGAGTAGGGTTAACAGACAGTTCCAGCAGTTTGGTGTATGCAGCTCGCTCGACGAAGACTTAGGCATTTACCGTTTAGGGTAGAACCGGGAGTTAACAGAACTCTCCTTCTGAAAAAGGTTTCCAAGAATTAAAGGTCCAAGAGGACAAAAAGAGTTTGATCTTTGTTTTCTGTTTTTTAGAGAAGTATCTTTTATGGATGTTTACAACTGATATCGCACTAGAGACTATGACATGAGAGTGAATGCGTCGCATGTCACCCAAAGGATACCATACTAAACATCCAGACTGTTGGAAAGAAACTCTCCAACAACCCTTTCTCAAGCAGCTTAAGGCTTGTAGCGTACGACGTCAATTAACCTTTATTACTGTATCTTGATTTGTTTGCAGATGAGAGGAGAAAGGACGCACTAAAGGGGAACTGATCCAATCCTAAAGTTGTCATGCCAAATTGATCCTATGGTTGAGGTTAGGGGGGAACTACCTAATGTTATCATGCATGGTTAGAACCCTAATGTCTGTCATAACTTCTCTTGGACAAGAGAAGTCAGAGTTCCTAGGGGAACATGGCAAAGGAAAACAACAGCAGAAAGAAATAACTGTAAAGAAACAACGGTAAATAAAATGCATGCAATGCAACAAACAAGCAGAAGGAGCCAAGCTCAACTTCTAGAGCAAGCAAGCCTAAAGGCAACACACAAAGCACAGGCAAGGGAGACAGACTCAACCTTAAGCCAGCAAGCAAAGCCAAGCAATAACAGTCAAGCAGAGGGAGCCAGACTCAACCTCTAGATGCAGACAAGCAAAGGGAGCTAATCTCAACCTTTAGGATGCTCTTAGGCCTAGAATCAACTACATGAGTCCTAGTATAAATGCAACATACCAAACAGTCACGCAAGTAACAGTCAAGTAATCAGAAAATACAACAGACAAAGATAGCAGACAAACAACTCAACAGCAAAACAGACAAACAGCAAAGCAAACAACAGTCTGCAAACAACTTCAAGTCCAAGCCATCTTTAAGAGAAGTCTTCATATTCATGCCTCAACAATCTCCAACACAAGGGAAGAGAATTAACATCAAGATTATTGATTGAGGATGGGAAGTAGGATGGAAACCAAGGGAATCCATCATGGCACTCAACCAGTCATCTGAGATAGGCATCCTCAAAGGTTCTACCTATCATGAAATGCCACACATCCTTCCAAAGGAAAGATGAGGCTTCCACATAGGGATATTGAATCATAGGATGGGAATGGAAAGCAATCAAAGCAATCCATGTTTATTTGAAGAAAGAGAAAGCAAACTAGGCTCTTCCTAAACCCTAATTGAACAAGCTCAAAGAAAGCTACTAAAAGAAGGTCTAAACACCAAACCCAAGCACCATAACAAAGAAAACATAAACCTATACATGTCTAAAGCACCACCAAAGAAGATTATCAAACCTATTATGAACTAAAAGCAACCATTGAGGTCAATCTAAAGCAAGTGCATGTTGAAAGCACCTTAAAACTAGCCTAAGTACCAAATCAAATTAAAAATACTAAAACTACTTCTAAAATCCTATAAGATTTTCTAGGGGAACCTAAACATGCTAAGGACCTATAGTAGAAAGGTTAGGGATCAAATCAAAAGGGAAGGTCACCTAAAAAATCCTAGATCACAAGATACCAAATGAAAACCCTAAAATGGAAGGTCTAATGATCCTAATCCAAAACAGAACCTAATGTTGTCTAAAAAATATAAATTAAATCCTAGGGGATCATGCATCTCTAATCTACCAGCTAGCCAAAAATCTCATCCAAATTCAATGCTAATCGAAAGAACAAAAATCAGCAAAATCATGAAGAAATAAACCAAATTAAAGAAATTAATAAAAATGGAAAAATGCTCAATAAATGGAAAAATAAGAAAAAATGAAATATTAAAGCATCATAAAATCAAGAATAAAATGAGGAACATGGACATATTTTTATTGTATTTTTCTGATGATTAATGAATTAAAAATGAATTTTGCAAGATTAAAGCAATTAAAATAAAAGAAAAAAGAATTAAAAAACAAATAAAACTGAGAATAATATCAGGCGCGTTGGATGGTTGAACTAAGTCTCCTGATCTAAAGGCTCTCAGGCTGCCACCTCATTTAATGAAACGACGCGTTTCATAGCCAAAATTCAACTTCTGAGAACAAGTCGTGGCCATTGGATTGGGATACAAAGTCAAGGTTCTAACCAGATCCAAGGGTGAAAAGACCGGCTTCTCCATTTGAATCTCCAGTTGGAGGGAGAGTTGCAGTGGTGGCCGGAGAACGACGCCGGTCGTCTTCTCCGGCGAGACATTACACGCAGGTCATGGAACCTCAATTAAATCCATACAGTCTCACTCAAAATTTTATGTAGATTCCAAATATCACGTCTAAATCTCCTAATTCCTCATGAATTGTGAAATTTGAACACCAACAAAAAATACTCCATAACCTCAAGTGTCACCAAAACTCAATCTAAAGTCATAGATCTCCTCCTTATGTTACATAGATCATCCTAAACTATTCAGATCGTGTTGAATCCTTAAGATCAGGTCAATCCAACTCCAAACAGAAATCACACATCATCTTAATTTGTCTCTAAACTTTCAATTATTGATCCAGAATCCATCTAGTATCTCTCCTAAAGCCTAACAACATGCTAACATATGCTAGATCATGCTAGAAAAAGCGCAATCGTGACAAATAAAAACCTGGAATGTAGCTTGAAATTGAAGTATCTGCAGAGTGATTCTTGGCTTCAAACTGTGCAGATCCACTCTATGTTTGATGCTGAAGATGATTCAATCCAAGAATTGCCTTGATTTTCTCTGGAAATGAAACTCGATTCTTCACTTGGAGCTTGAAAACTCAACTTGCTCTCTCTGGTTCTAGCACGAAATGAACACCAAACTTGCTCTGAATCCAACATAGAACTTATATAGAAGAGGTTTGTGGGCTTTAAAGGTCCAATGGAGGCCCAAATCAGAATATCCACTTTTCAATTTTGTTTCAAAAACTCAACAATGGTATACATGAATTTACACTCAAAACTTCCTCAAGAAGCTTCAATTTTATTGCTTGTGGTCTGGTGAGAGTCTTGAGATTAATTGGAGAGCTTGTTTGCACATTAAGACTATGGTTTGATGTGTTACTTATTTGTGAAGTAACAAGTTGAACCACCATGAAATAAGCACCAAATGAAAAATCTAATAATGCCAAAGTTCTTAGAATGATTTTTCTGATTAAAATGAGTACTCACTTGGCCTTGTTTGACCACAAATGAATTAATCTTGAATTTTTCACTTAAATGCCTTTAAATTCCCCCTTTTGCCAAATTTCTCAAACCAAGTCTCACCCTAAGCCAAATGAATTCATCATGAGGACATGGTTGACTTAAAAACATCATTTTGAGCAAGTTTTGTGTTGAAAAAAACTTCATTTGAAGCTTGCAAGATAGTGAAAATGACCTATAATTCCAAATGACCTATAATCTTACTTTCCCAAAATACCCCTAACTTGTAAACCTCATAACTTGAGTTCTACAAATCAGATGGAAGACTTCTAGTACAATTTGGAAAGCTAAGATCAATAACTACAACTTTCATGTTGGCCAAAGGTTTAGGAGAAACGCCCTTCTAGGTTAAAAGTTCCATGGAAGTTGGTTGACTTTCACAGATAAATTTCACATTCCTCAGATGACCTGTAACTTGTCTGAGCCATAACTTGAGTTCTATAAATCCAATGGAGGACTTCTAGTACTCAAATTAAATCTAAGAGCATGATATAAAAGTTTAATGTTGACTAAAAGTGGAGATGAAACTTGCATCTTGAGATAAGTGGTCTTGAAGTTAGGCACTAAATAAGGGATTTTACCCTGAGAACCCTAGTTTAGCAACTCTTCACACTGTGAACTCTTCTTGAATTGATATTGTAATATCACCTCATGTATCTCAACACAACTATCCATGATTGAAAAGACTTAGAATTGAGCTTTGACCCTCTTCAATTGCACAACTGACTTAGGGTTACTCAGATGAAAACCCTAATTGTAACACCCTCAACTGTGGCTCTTCACTCTTAGTATAATGACTTGATTGAGCTCCACCATGACCCTCAATGCACCCTATGAGCTCTATCCACACACACTCTCCTTGATCAAGGCTCCACAACCCACTGATGGTCTTCAATTGGTCCTCAGATTAGGAGATTAACCCCATACAAACAACTGAACCTCTCAAGAACCTAACCCTCTTCCTGATGACTTTGGTGACTTCTCAAGCTTAAATAAGTCCTCTAGATAGGCTCCTTTTGATATAACCCACACTTGATCCCCTGCACAAATGAACAATGCTATGCTATGCAAAAGTTAGATCAATGATATGCCAATGCAATGAAACATAAACCAAGTAAGAAAAGGTTAGGCAAATTTTGGGGTGCAACACCAATGAATGACTTCTAATACTCAAATTAAAGCTATGAACATGCTCTACAAGTCTCAAGTGGATATCAAGATGAGATGAAACTTGTATCTTGAGTTATGTGGTCTTGAAGTTAGGCACTGAAATAGGGGATTTTACACTGTCAAGCTTAGAAACCCTAGCTCAATAACTTCTCACACTCTTTAATATTGATGAATTGATATTGAAATGATATATGACATGTCTCAACACAACATCCATGATCATAGTTGCTTGGAATTGAGTCTTAATCTCCTAAAGACTCACAGTTGACTGAGGGTTGACCAGGTGAAAACCCTAGTTGCACCAATCTTGGTTGTGGCCTCTTTCACTTTGTATAATGACTTAAATAAGCTCCATAATGACTCTCAAGACCTCTTATGAGCTTTCTCAATTATCATACCCACATACATGGATTCATAGGCTCCTGATAACTCCATTGACCTCCAACATAGGAGACACAACCATATACAACTCTTTGACTTTTCTGAAGGTGATAATCTCTTGAATAGCTTGAATAAAGATTCTTGATTAGGCTTAGGCCTTGGATAACCTCTTCTTGATGAGCACAACTCCTTGATCCCCTGTGAATGGCTGATGGTATGCAAATGTTAATGCAATGCTGATGCTATGAAACAAAAGCCAGTTAGAGGAAAAGGTTGGGCAATTTTTGGGGTGCAACAATTATTGATATACTTCTTTAGCCCGTGTGGTATCCAGACCCCGGCCTCTTCCGGCTTACTTGTTTAGCCTGTGGTATCCAGACCCCAGCTAACAGCGGTTTTCATCAGCTCGTGTGGTATCCAGACCCCGGCTGATACCAGTTTATTTCTTGAGCCCGTGTGGTATCCAGACCCCGACTTTCACCGTTTTTGCTCAAGCCCGTGCGGTATCCAGACCCCGGCTTCCACCGGTTCTTTTCTTTGGCCCGTGTGGTATCCAGACCCCAGCTAACACCAGGTGTTTTCATTAGCATGTGAGGTATCCAGACCTTGGCTAATGATAGTTTATTTATTTACCTGTGTGATATCTATACCCCGGCTCACACCGTTTTTTTCATTGGCATGTGTGGTATCCAGACCCCGACCAATGATTTGTCTTGCCTGAGTGGTATCTAGATCCCGGCAGAGTATGATGTCTTTGATGGATGTGTTCATCTTATCACATTTTCCCCAACAGAGTTTATCGGTTACAATTATCAGTGGCAATTCTTTTGCGGTTGGCAAATTTCCGGGTTCTTTGGTATTCAACCGTCTTTTACCTTGAAAGTTGGAAAGCCGTTCGCTTTTCATCCATTCAGGTCCAAGTCGTTTGAATAGGGGCAGTTGTTGTACCCCAAATTTTGACCAACCTTTTTCTTCTTAACTTGGTTTAGGTTTCATTGCATTCTAGCATTTGCATTTGCATAACATTGTTCTTTGCAAGGGATCAAGAGTTGTTGTGCCATTCAAGAGGAGGGTCTCTTTGGTTTCAAACTCAAGCAAGGGCACTTATGCAAGCCATCAAGGGTTTACCATCATCATGGAAGGATCAAAGCTCCTTGAAAGAAGAGATTTGTGTGAGGATGCTGTCACCTATCTCAGAGGCTCATTAGAGGATCATCATGGGTTAATGAGGTCATTTATTTGGAAAAGACACGGTCTACAAACTCATTGAGTACTCTAGAGGTCATTGTGGAGTTTGTGGAGTCATTCAATTCATCTGCAAGAGCCACAGTCAAAGGGCTTGGAATTAGGGTTTCATCTTGACGCATCGCTACGAAGAGGGGCCGACAAGGACAGAAGAGTCGCCATAGTTTGTTATTTATCCCAAAGAGAGGGAAAGGAAACTGTAATACCCCAAATTTTACCCTTAGATTAGTCGATTCCTGTCACATGTCATCTCATTTTCACATCAGCTAACTATTAACAGGTTACGTAGCTTGTTTCGTATTGCAGGAACCGCGTCTGGTACACTTTAGTGGTTAAAAGGCAAAATGGTCATTTTCACGTTGTTTGCGGACTATTTTTAATGATGAGCTGTCGTCGGAGTTTTTCGAGTGATCAGAACCTCCGTCTCCGAGTTCTTTATTTTCTTTGAAGATAAACAGAAATTCACGGTATTTTCTCGTCAGGATGTTCGAGATACGGTAATTATGTCAATGGGCCGAGTCTCTGTCGCCAGTGGATTTGTGAGACATATATTTTGTCATATGGGTTGATTAAGTTGAAATATCCATTTTAGTTTGGTTCAAGTCGGTGCAAGAGTTCGTTCTGTGGAATTTAGTTTCAACAGAGAATTATCTTCTGCTTTTTCTGCTACCGGCCATTTAAATTTCTCAAAAGGAAAGCGGTACAAAATTGGCTCAAGTCGGGAGTTGTTACACTTATTTAATTGAAATTTTTGGCCGAGCTGGTTCAGGGCACTGGATTTATTAGTCGGAAACATAAATTGATTTTTTAGTGCGGAGTTTAGTTTTGGTCACTGTTAATTGGATTTCTCTACTTTTTGCTGTTTTATTTCGTTCAAGGCCAATACTGCTTCTATCACCAGCCACCACTTAAGTTGGGCAGGAAATTTGGACCATTTGATCTGGTTGTTGAAGTTCAATCGGAATTTGTGTCGGAAATGGGAGTAGTCGAATAAGTTGGAAGTATCAGAAATTAATAAAAATAAGTACTTTTATTTCGTTTTCATTTCATCTAAATCATTTGCATTACATTGTATTTCATTTTAAAAATCAAAAGAACATAAATAGTTTCATTTCAATTTTTATTTTCTAGTTTAAATTAACTTTTTTTAAAAATTGTATTTAACTTATCCTCATCTCATTTGTTTTAAAGAATTAAACTTTCATTTCATTCCCATTCAAATATTTGCATTTTAGTTCATCTTGTTTCAATTCAATATGTTCATTTTAAATTTTATCTCATCGCATTCTAATTAATCTCATTTAAGTTGTTATCTTATTTCCATTCAAATGTTTCATTTTAGTTTTATCTCATGTCATTTCAATGTTTTCATTTAAGATTCTATCTCAATGTTAGTTTAAAATTTTTATCTCGTTTCATTTAAAGTAATTTTATTTCAAATGTTTAATTTAATTTAATTTTTATTTACACAAAGGTTGCATTTCACAATATCTAAAATTAAAAAGTTATATTAGAAATAATAATCTTTACAAAAATAATGATAATAACAAAATAATAAAGGAAAAAATTACAAAAATAAAATAATAATTTCCGAAAATCCTAAAGCTTCCGACTTTCTCCGACATCTTCTGATCCTCCATTCTTCCGACTTTTCCGAATCTGCAAAACGAGCAAAGCAAGCAAACTTAATTGGTTAGTTTGACAACCCTCAGAACAATGTCATCATCGGGTGTCCGTTCTCGGCCAATGGCCTATCCGACAGTTTACTGTTGTTATCACAAGCGACCGAGGAAGATGAAGAGAAAAATTATGTCGAAATAAGTTGTTCGGCCAAAAGCGCTTATTCGGAAAGGCGGTTTGCCCGAAGAGTCGGACCGTAACGCCAACCTTTCCGAAACAGTTCCAAAGCCAGCTCAGAAAGTCAATTCCAAACCAAGTTCAGAATCAAGTGCAAAAAGCAGTTCAGGAATCCGGCAGTTCACAAATCAGTTCATGAATAAACAAAACCAGTTCGAATAATAAACCGAAAAGCCAGTCCAGTTAACCAGTTCATAAGTAAACCAAAAACCAGTTCAGATAATAAACTGCACCTGCATTAAGCCAAAACGGTTTTACGTCAGAAAAAAATCACAAGGCAAATCCATGGACAGTTGATGAGCGAAACCAACTCTGGGTTATGAATGAAACCGAAAAATCCAACCAAATTTGCATCCGGATAACTGTAAAACAGATCCAGCTCATCAAAAATAATCAAATCCCACAGGGTCAAACTGTCAAAATGAAAACCAGTCAAAATACATAATATAAAATCAGACGAAAAGAAACCGTAATCTCCGATAGTTCTTCAAAAGCCACGTTAAAATCACAACAGACCAAATCAATAGCCAACAACCCACAGAAAACAAATGATATAAATCATACCGCGAGAAGAGATCGAACCCTAACGAAGTTCAGCACAACAATCAACAACGCCGTAAGCCTCAGGCAGAAAATTTCTTAACCATCATCGGCGGTAAAGAAAAGAACAGCCGCAAGTGCGAAACCCTCACAATCGGAGACCGCTGTCGCCGTCATTACGAACGGCGGGCAATCACACGCCGGCCTCAGCTCTCTACATCACTGGTCGTTTCAACAGTAAGGCAGCCACAAAATCAACCACGCGGAAGCCATAACAACAAATCAAACAGAACGAGCTCACCGGAAGCGAAGCACTACTGAGGCTCAGACTTCCGCGAAGTCATCATCGCCACGAAGATGACACGAGACAACTGGAGACGAGGATCGCCATCGCCGTTTCAAAATGGCGGGCAATCTTCATAGCCTCAGAAAATTTCATCATCGGCCTTAATCATCCAGAACCATCGAGATCGCTAAGGGTAAGCCATTATGTGTTTATTCTCACATTTTTTTCTTTTTGAATTTTTCAGAACAGAGGAGGAAGAATGATATGCGAACACGAAGGAAGAAGAACGGAGAGAACGGGAAAACGGAAACGGCGCCGCGGTTGGAACATGAGGGTTAACAAACCCTAAATTTTTTAGGGCTCCCATCTTATTTGGCCAAACCGGGCCGGATTGGGGTTTGACCACCCGACATCCGGCCCAAACCAATACAGTTTGGTGTTGTTTTATTTATTTGGTTTTAATTTAAATTCTGTTTTAAAAAATAAAGTAATTAAAGTCTGTGTTTAATTTAAATTTTGTATTTAAAAGATAAATAAAATAAAAATACTTTTTCTTATATGAGTTAAGGATTTTTTAAATATCAAGTTTTTTTATTTTTATTTCAAGATAAAAACTGTTTTTTTAAAAATAATAAATTGAAAACTCTTTCTTTATGAAAATTAGGAGGCTTTTTTTAAAAAAAGGGAAAAAGTAAAGATTTTCTTAAATTCATAATTATAACGTTCTTAAAAAAATCAATCCTTTTTAATTAAGGTAAAAAAATCGTTTTTCAAGATTAAAAGATTTGGTTAAAAGATTTGGTTAAAAGATTGTCGTTTTAATTAAGATTTTCTCTATTTGGTTTCCGTTAGAGTTCAGTTGATGTCGGTTTATCATTAGTTAACTAGTTTATTATCATATTTGCATTTGTTTTCATGGAAGTAATTTACGCGAGGCCATGGTCGCGGTTATTTTATTTTTGCAGTCTTATTTTGAAATCTGTAATTTACGCGAGGCTATCGTCGCATTGCACTTATTTCTTTACAGCTTTCTTTACTTTCTGCCCCTTAATTTCTGCCATATAATATCTTTCCATGTTTGCATGTTTATCGTTAATTTTCTCCTCCGAAGGAATTAGGTTTATCCGTTTGACCGCCGAGTCAATAACCCTACATTTTGACCGTTTCAAACCCTAATAGTTTAAACGTCCCATCGTGGACAAAAACACCCTTTACCCTAGCCTTTAGGTCAAAGAGTCGCTGTAATCTATTTTAGGGTTTCCCTCCGTGGAATCCCTAATTTTAACCATAATTTCAATCCTAATTTTCAATTAACAAATTCAACATAGAAATAGGAGTTTCAAAGACTCCACGTAAGTGTGTCCTTAAGATACATTTATTCCCTATTGAAACCTTGACCATAGTCAAGAAGTTTCTAACATCCCTTTCGAGGGGAACTACAATTACTCTGATTCCATTCCCTATCCAGGATACGTAGGCACAAGATGCGATATCTTGCCGAGTAAACTTAGGAATAACCCTTAGGTCTTTTAGGTCACTCTATCCCTTAGCTCAAGATATTTAAAGCAGATAATAAAATAAAAAAGCATACAATAAACAAAAGGTTCATGTAAAGTACTACAGAAGTTTAGGGTGCTAGTACCTTCCCTAAGCTTAACCAACCCCTTACCTAGGTCTCTCCCCGCATTGTGTTTACGATGCAAAAATAAGTTTTTCCTCTTTTGACCTTTTCCTTCGGATAAATCAAAGAGCGGTTGTGAATTAAGAATTGTGATTCAAACTAATTAATAGTTTGATATCCTATTTCCACCGCAACAGAAAATGGCCACTTCATTGGGGACCCTCCTAATTTTTAAGGGTTGCCCCTATTCTGTTTATCACATGATTTTTATTTCTTAATTATTTGTATATATATGCTATTATGCCTTGCTTTGTGGGGATATCCTTTTATTGTGAGATAAGTCCTACACCCGGACTTGAGTAACCTTATTATAGGAGGTGAGATATTCGACGAGGCTTATAGGGAGTGATTCCCGACTAAGCTGACTCGAGAATAACCGCTCAATTGAGAACCTTTCGAAAATGGTTCGGTTGAACGAGTATTCGTGAAAACTTTTACTATTGTCGATTGGAGTCTATGATATTGAGGATCGTAGTACCTTAACACCACCTTGGCCTTATTTAGGACGTAGTGCAAGGACTATGAGGGAATATTCTCGAAATAGTCGCTACGCGATACTACACTCAAAAGAGATTCTCTTGAGAATATTATTAACCACCGAGTTAATCGGAAAATTGATAATATCCGAAAGATGGATTGATGATTTTGGGCACCGCTTTAGAACCCTTGTTCTGCAGGTACAACTCAACTTAGTACATACCTCATTGGGATGGGTAGACCCTAACTCCTGGCATATACCTTTAACCTAGGACTTGCGAACATGTGTGCATTGCATCCATAAAACATCATTTTGCATTACATTTCATGGAATTCAAGCTTTATTTATGAACATCGCAGGATACCATGGATTACAAAAGGAGAAATACTTTGAAATATACCTTCAAGAGTCCTAAGTTGGATGACCTAAGGAAGTTAGGAACTTTGGTTGAAGACCATGGAAGGTTCACAAATAAGCATGGGAAGCTGTTGGATTTATTGAGACTCCGAATGGACGAGGGACTTCTTTCCACTTTGTTACAATTCTACGATCCGGATTATCATTGCTTCACCTTCCCCGACTATCAGTTATTGCCTACTTTAGAAGAGTACTCTTATTTGGTTGGCTTACCTATTTTGGAGGACTCGCCCTTCCCCTTTTTGGAAAAAGACCCTAATGAGCAAGACATCGCTAAGGCTACAGGCTTGAAGGCATCCGACGTCAAGGGCATCATGATCTCCAAAGGTGGAACTCTTGGGTTACCTACAAATTTCCTAATCAAGAAAGCTCGATACTACGCCAATTATATGAGCAAGGATATATTTAAGGCAATCTTCACCTTACTCATTTATGGAGTGTTACTATTTCCGAGTTTGAAGGATTCGTTGACCTTAACGCCATCAAAATCTTCATAATGAAAAATCCGGTGCCAACTTTATTGGGTAATACTTATCATTCCGTGCATCTCCGAAATTTCCATGGCGGAGGGATGATTACATGCTGTGTTCCTTTGTTATGCAAGTGGTTTATTTCGCACTTGCCCAAGTTTGCTCCTTTTCTAGGTCTTGACAAAGGACTTTGGTCACAAACGGTTATGGCCCTAACCCACTCAGATATCAATTGGTATAGTCGTGTGTACGATGGAATACTAATTATTGACGGCTGTGGGGACTTTGTCAACGTACCTTTGCTTGGATTTAATGGAGGGATCAGCTATAATCCGGTTCTAGCCCGCCGACAACTAGGTTATCCATTGAAGGAACCGCCTAAAAGTGCTCAGGTGGAGAAAATCGTTTTCAAAGACAATAAAGAACTTCAAGACCAAATTGTTTCTTCCTGACGTCATTTGCATAAGAAAGGTAAAGCAAGTCTAGGAAGGCTGAATTGCGTGTCCATGGAACCATATCTTCGTTGGGTCCAAGAACGAGCAATCAAGTTGAAGATGCCTTATCCTCGCCAAGAGCCTCTACCTCCAAGAGAAGAATCTGTTCAGTATTTCATGTCCGAAGCGGAAACATTGAAGATCAAATTGAAGAAAACTCAGCATGAAGCAGAAACATGGAAGGACAAATACCATGTGATGGTCAGCAAGTACGACGAACTTCAGAAACAACTTCAGTCAAGGAATGAAGAGGTACTCTCCTACAAGAAGAGAAGACTCTACGAGGATTTATTTTCCTCCGATTCTCCGCCTAATCGTCAAAGTAATGAATAATGTTTCCTTAGGGTTCTAGAATTTTAGTTGATTATTTTCATTGAGACTTTTCTTTTAAGAATATTATTTGTAATCCATTTTTCAATCAATAATTTTTTTTTGTTATCCCGCAATGCTCGTAAATACTTGAATTCCATGAAATCATGTCATTCGCATTTTGCATCATATCTTTGCATTACATGTGTCTCTCGGTTTCTCATACTCGGTTCTCTCGCCTTCCAGTTTCGTCACCCTGAGTCGATACAATACTAGAGCTCAAGCTCGAAGAAGGATGGAAGAACACGCTCAAGAGATGGATCGCGTTAACAACGAGTTATAAGACCTTAGAGGGAGTGTAGGAACAATTATGGAATTGCTCCAGGTTATCAATGCAAAGATGGATACTCAGACTACTGTGGTTTTTGAGATTAACGCTACTGCTGCCGTAGATCCTCCGGTTGTTTCTATTGAGAATCTGTTTCCTTATGGTCTTTCGTAGAGTTTCATACATCCGCCTGTTGTTACGTCAGTTCAACAAACTATGCCTATTGCACAAAGTGGTCAACAAGCTATGCCCGTTATACAGAACGTTCAACAGACCGTGCCTTTGGTTCCTGAGCCTCCGAAGGTGGTCCCTACTTTCACACCAACTAATGTCCGCACTCATGTGCAGCCTTACCTCAATGAGCCTGTTTATGAAATTCTGGATGATGATGATGGAGGATACCAACCACGTGATAAGCTTCGCGAGGAAGTTGTTACTATTGATAAAAGATTGAGAAAGATGGAAGGAGACCAGATCTTTGGTGCTGCTGCTAGAGATATCTGTTTGGTTTCCGGTCTGGTTATTCCGCCAAAGTTCAAGACTCCGAACTTTGACTGCTATAAAGGGACTACTCGTTCAAAAAGCCATTTGATAATGTACTACCGCAGGATGGCTGCTCATGTGGAAAATGACAAGTTGATGATTCACTGTTTTCAAGATAGTCTGAAAGGTGCTTCGTCGAAGTGGTATTTGACATTGGACCAGTCTCGCATCAAGTCTTTTCAGGATTTGTCCGATGCTTTCATTAAGCACTATAAGTACAACATGGATTTGGCTCCTGACAGGAGACAACTTTTGAGTATGACACAAAAACGTTCTGAGACCTTTAAGGAATATATCCAGCGATGGAGGGAAATTGCTTCCCAGGTGGAACCTCCGTTGACTGACAAGGAATTAGCAGATTGGTTTGTTGACACGGTTTGTCCCGAGTTCTATGAAAGGATGGTGGGTAGTGTAACCACGAATTTCGTTGATATTGTTGCTGTTGGAGTAAAGGTTGAAATGGCTATGAAGAGAGGAAAGATGTCTAGTGGTTCTAGCAGTATGAGTTCAAAGGACCAAGCCAAGAAGACTTCCGTCAATCCTCAGAAAAACAAGGAAGGAGAGACTCACGCCGTGTCTTCAGATAAGAGAAGGAATGGGTCGTATCAATATCCGCCACAGTATGCCAAACCCCAGGGTTACCCGGTTCAGTATGCACCACTTTCGTATGTAGCCACTGTCGCACCATCTTTTAGTCAGCAAGCTCCTCAAGCTCCTGCTTACCAGCCTATGCCACAGGCTCCTGTGTATCCGCCTCCGCCTAATTATCAACAAGCGTCCAACGCTCCGGCAAATTAACAACCGAGGAATCAGGCACCCCGCCAGAATGCTTCAAGGAGACCATACAAGCCTTGCCCGCCAATTCCAATGACGTTCACCGAGTTGTACCCTTATTTAGTGCAACGAGGTTTGGTCACTACTCGAGCTTTGGGGCCGCCTCCGAATCCTTTGCCAGTTAACTACAACGCTGCCGCTCATTGTTTATTTCATGAGGGTGCGCCGGATCACGATCTGGAAAACTGTTATGCTTTGAAGAACATTGTGAGGGATCTGATGGAAAAGAAGATTTTGTCGTTCAATGATCCTCCGCCCAATGTCAAAAGTAAACCTTTGCCTGACCATGGGGCTGTTAACGCCATTGATACCTCGCCTGAAGAGAATTTTATCCTTGACGTAGCTCAGATCAAGACTCCGCTCAAGACGTTCCATTCAAAGTTGTTTGAAGCAGGCCTGGTATCCGATTCCCACGTCGGTTGTACGAGCTGTGAAGGATGTGATAAAGGTTGTGCTATGGTTCAAAAAAACGTACAGAGATTGATTGATGATCCTGCAAGTAGTTAACAAGGCGAAAGAAGTAGCCGCGATCGAGCCTACCTTCAACTTGCCCAAACCAAGGGGTAGGATGCCCGTGTTTAATCTGCCAGCACCGAATTCTGTCATGCCAGTGTTCAATGTACCGACTTCTGTCACTCCAACAGTGGACCTGCCTAAACCTTTGATTATCCAAAAGCCAAGTCTATTTCCATTCAGTGATCCCAAAGCAGTACCTTGGAAGTATGATGTAACCGCGATTGACAAAGAATCTGGGAAGGTCATTCCAAGAGAAGAAGTGAAGATTGATAGTGGGAGTGTGACTAATATAGCTGGGGCAAGCAGGATGACCCGCAGTGGTTGCGTGTACACTCCCCGTTTTGATGAGGCTCCACCTAAAGAGACGAATAGTAACACTGTTGTGCCTGCCAGAGATAAAAAATAAAGAGGCAGCCAATAATGATGAAGACGCCGAATTCTTAAGGATCATCAGGAAAAGCGACTACAAAGTTGTTAATCAGGTTCATCAGACTCCTTCAAAGATCTCTGTTCTATCACTGTTACTGAATTCACCCGCTCATAGAGCTGCTTTGCAAAAAGTATTGACACAAGCTCATATCGCTCAAGATATTACTACCGATCAGTTTGATAGTGTGATCGCCAATATTACCGCCTGTAATACTCTCAGCTTTAGCAATGAAGAGCTACCTAAAGAAGGTCCAAATCATAACCGTGCTTTGTATATATCCGTGAAGTGTCAGGAAGATAATTTAGCAAGAGTACTTGTGGATACCAGTTCATCCTTAAATGTCCTACCCAAGAGAGTCCTTAGCAAGTTGGCCTATAAAGAGACTGTGGTGAAGCCTACGTCATTGATTGTCAAGGCTTTTGATGGTTCTCGTAGAGCGGTGATTGGAGAAGTAGAACTTCCGATTCTGATTGGTCCACATGTTTTTAATATCACTTTCCAAGTCATGGATATCAATCCCAATTATAGTTGTTTGCTTGGAAGACCTTGGATTCACGCCGCTGGGGCAATGACTTCTACCTTGCACCAAAAGATGAAGTTTGTAGTTGATGGTAAGCTAGTTATTATACATGGTGAGGGGAATTTTATGGTTAGCAACTTGTCGTCGTTCCGGTATATTAAGGTTGATGAAGACGCTTTGGAAACTTCATTTCAAGCACTCGAAATTGCTAATGCTGTTTTAGTGGAAGTCGAGGAAATTGCAGGAGTCCAGAGTAATCCATCTTTTGCTTCTTTGAAGAGTACCAGACCAACGATTGACAGGGGCATTCCTGAAGGTTGGGGAGAAGTAATCAATATCAAGACGAAGACCGACCGCTACGGGTTGGGTTACAAACCAGCTCATGAGAAAGTTCCTGCATCTGTCAAAGGGAGTCCGAAGGTTTTTCAAGAAGTGTTTGTCAGCAGAGGTTTTCAAGTTAATGCCATCAGTAACGATAACGAAGATGAAGACCTAAGAAGCCTGGTGTTCAAGGGTGACGCGGCTTTGAGAAATTGGGAGGCTATAGAGATTCCAATCGTTTTTCCATTGTCAAAGTAATTTAATTTTTCATATGTGTTTTCAAATCCATAGCTCTGCCCAAGGCTATTGGATCGCTTTGTAGGGCCACCTTTCATTTCAAAATATTATTAATAAATGCATTTTGTTCCCGTTCCATCTTGTTTCATTAGCGTTTTTTCGTTTTCACCTTTTTAAAATGAAATTGGCAATTTTTTTCAAAAACTACAAACTAAAAACATTTTAATTTTCTCTCGCATTTTCATTGAACATTTAATAAAAATAAGCCTTTCAACATGCAGTGACATTACAACCCTTGTTGAATCCGATGACTCTATTGTCTCTCCTGATTGGGATTCACCCATTTACCAAGCTGAAGATGAGGGTGAAGAATATTTTGAGGTACTCGCGGAACTGACGAGATTGGTTGAGTACGAGTACACAGAGCTTCAACCATACAAGGAGCAGGTAGATTTGATTAATCTTGGCACAGATGAAGATAAGAAAGAGGTCAAGATTGGTGCAGTACTTGGGGCAGAGGTCAAGCAGAGATTAGTCAAGCTGTTGAAGGATTATGTTGACGTGTTTGCATGGTCGTATCAAGATATGCCCGCTTTAGACACAGATATTGTAGTTCACAAGCTGCCGCTTAAGCCAGAATGTCCGCCCGTCAAGCAGAAACTTCGAAGAACGAGACCTGACATGGCTTTGAAGATTCGAGATGAGGTTAAGAAACAGTTGGATGCAGGTTTCCTTGCGGTTGCGAAGTATCCTGATTGGGTTGCCAACATTGTTCCCGTGCCCAAAAAGGATGGTAAGGTCAGAATGTGTGTGGATTACAGGGATCTGAACAAGGCTAGTCCAAAAGACGATTTCCCTTTGCCTCATATTGACACACTTGTCGACAATACAGCTAGTTTTACAGTTTTCTCATTCATGGATGGTTTCTCCAGTTATAATCAGATCAAGATGGATACCTCCGACAGAGAAAAGACTACATTTATCACCCCTTGGGGACCTTCTATTACAAAGTTATGCCTTTCGGTTTGAAGAACGCAGGGGCAACCTATCAACGTGCTATGACGACTCTCTTTCATGACATGATGCATAAAGAGATCGAAGTGTATGTGGATGATATGATGGCCAAATCTCATAACAAAGAGGAACATTTGGTTCATCTGTTGAAGCTATTTGAACGACTCCAGAAATATCAGTTGAAACTAAATCTTGCTAAGTGTACTTTTGGTGTCAGATCGGGAAAGCTACTGGGTTTCATCGTCAGCCAACGAGGAATCAAGGTAGACCCTAATAAAGTCCGAGCCATTCAAGATATGCCGGCTCCGCAGACCGAAACCCAAGTCAGAGGTTTTTTGGGACGTTTGAACTACATCTCCAGGTTTATATCTAACCTGACTGCTACTTGTGAGCCGATATTCAAGTTGCTTTGCAAAGGTCAGACTATTGATTGGATTCCAGATTATCAGCGTGCATTTGAAAAGATTAAGGACTACTTACAAGAGCCTCCTGTCTTGATGCCTCCTGTTCATGGAAGACCGTTATTTATGTACCTCACTATTCTTGAGAAGTCTATGGGTTGTGTACTTGGGAAACACGATGAGATCGGACGAAAGGAACACGGAATATACTATCTAAGCAAGAAGTTTACTGATTGTGAGAACCGATACTCACTTTTGGAGAAGACTTGTTGTGCGCTAGCATGGGCCGCTAGGCGTCTCCGGCAATATATGATGTGTCATACTACGTTGTTGATTTCGAAGATGGACCCAATAAAGTACAGTTTCGAAAATCCTGCTCAGACAGGGAGGCTGGCTCGTTGGCACATGTTGTTATCAGAATATGACATCCAGTACGTACCTAAGAAAGCTATCAAAGGAAGTATCTTGTCAGATTATCTTGTAGACCAACCGGTCGAAGATTATGAGCCTCTTAAGTTTAACTTTCCAGACAAAGACATTATGTGGGTAGATGATTTCAAAGAGCCAGAGCCCGAGAATGGTCCTGAACCGGGTCTCTGGTGGAAGATGATGCTTGATGGTTCCTCCAATTACAGCGGGCATGGCATAGGCACCGTTTTAATGAATCCAAGAGGTGGCTATACCCCATTTACAGCAAGGTTAGAGTTTGAATGCATGAACAATGTCGCCGAATATGAAACATGCATCCTTAGCCTTGAAGCAGCTATTGATCTTCGGATCAAACTTCTCAAAGTAAGCAGAGATTCAGCGTTGGTTATCTATCAAGTGAAAGGTGAATGGGAAACCAAGAATGAGAAGTTGGTCCCTTACAAAGCCTACATTGTGGAGTTAATTAAATACTTTGATGAGATCAAGTTCGAACATATTCCGAGGACTGAGAATCATATTGCTGACGCCTTAGCCATGCTAGCATCCATGTGGAAGGTCAAATTTGTCAATGAAGCGCCACTCATCCAAATCGAGTGCAGAATGGAACTGGCCCATTGTTTGTTGATTGAAGAAGATGAAATTGATGAAAAGCCTTGGTTTCATGACATCAAGAATTATTTGCTCACGCAAGAGTATCCAGCATATGCTTCTTATCTTGACAAAAGGAATTTGAGAAGACTGACATCCAAGTTCTTCATCAGTAATGACGTGCTGTACAAACGAAACCACGACATGGTTCTGCTTAGGTGTGTTGATAGACGTGAAGCGGACATGTTACTCTAGGAGATTCATGAAGGGACATTCGGAACTCATGCCAACGGTTATGCCATGTCCAAGAAACTCTTGAGGGTTGGATATTACTGGGTAACTATGGAATCAGACTGCATCCAATATGCTAGGAAATGTCACAAGTGCAAGATTTATGCCGACAAAATGCATGTACCTCCGGCACCGTTGAATGTTTTGACTTCACCGTGGCCTTTCTCAATGTGGGGCATTGACATGATTGGGGCAATTGAGCCGAAAGCTTCTAACGGTCATCAGTTCATTCTAGTTGCTATTGATTACTTCACCAAATGGGTCGAAGCCGTGTCCTATGCCAATGTGACCAAGCAAGTTGTTGCTTGATTCCTTAAGAGAGAAATTATCTGCCGCTACGGAATTCCGAGCCGAATTATAACTGACAACGGTACCAATCTGAATAACAAGACCATGAAAGAGTTGTGTGACCACTTCAAGATTGCACACCATAATTCATCTCCTTACCGTCCTAAGATGAATGGAGTCGTGGAAGCTGCGAACAAAAACATCAAGAAGATCCTACAAAAGATGGTCAAGACTTACAAGGATTGGCATGAGATGTTACCGTATGCTTTGCATGGATACAGAACTACAGTTTGAACTTCAACAGGGGCAACCCCTTTCTCATTAGTATATGGAATGGACGCCGTCCTCCCCATTGAAGTTGAGCTACCTTCCTTAAGGGTATTGAGGGAAACCAATCTAGATGAAGCCGAGTGGGTTCAAGATAGGTTAGACCAGCTGAATCTCATCGACGAGAAGCGTTTGACAGCTATGTGTCACAGACAGCTATACCAGAAACGGATGAAGAGAGCCTTCGACAAGATAGTATGAATTCGTGAGTTTCAACAAGTAGAAATTGTACTCAAGAAGATCTTGCCAGTTCACAAAGACATGATGGGAAATGGATTCCCAATTACGACGGTCCATTTGTTGTTAAGACAGTCTTCTCTGGAGGATCGCTAATTCTGACGACAATGGATGGAGAAGAGCTCGCACATCCTGTGAATTCCGATGCAGTCCGAAAATATTATGCCTAAAGAAAAATAATAAAAAATATGGCTCGCTAAGTTGAAAACCCGAAAGGGCGGCTTAGGCAAAAATGAGCGTCCCGGTGGATTGAAAACCCAAAAGGGCGGTCCAGGCAAAAGTTAGGGACAAAGGCATTTCACTGCATCGGACGACACCGAGCATTGCAGACGCATCTACAGAAATTCATTTTCAAATCCCATCGCTCTCTTCAGAAGCAAGGTTGTGGGTAGTCTTAGTCAGTAGGGTCAGTAGGTCGGTGGATTCAATAGAACCTTTCCAATATTGCCAGTTTCGAATTGTAATTTTCCATGGAGCTATGCCTTTAGCGAGTTACCATTCTTCAATAAAATTTACCTTTTTCTATTCAACTTCTCTGTGCACATTATCTCCATTTTATTTTTGTTATGCATTTTGCTTTTGTTAATAAATGTTGAACGTGAAAAGTGTTTTCAAAACAAAAAAATATTTTTCTTGAAAATACATTTGGAATTGAAATTCGCTTTGACTTATGGAGATCTGTGAAGGGTCTCTTCGCTCCCAGGTAAGTCTCATTGTTGCATAAGCATTTGTTACCAGCATCTTCCCAGTAATAGTCCCCAGCGAGACTTTAAGCTGAAAACACTTTTGGGGTCTATCCAATAAATCCCCAGTGACTTTCAAGACTGCAAAGATATCCCCGGTATCCTCCAAGTGATATGCTCTTAAGGACCCATGCTCTGTGGAAGCGTCTGTTCCTCAGTGATATTGCATTACCTTCCTCAAGAATACTTCCCAGGAGGTTTCCATATTCTCACCAAGAAGTCAAGACACTGTTCTCAGAAATGTCTGTTGATTTTCTCCCCAGTAGGCCTGATGAACTCTTCGCGGGGAAGCTTCATATATCTTATCCCTAGTCGGATGTACCAGTCCCCAGGAAGCCGAGGTTATTCCCAGGAAGTTGCTACACTATCTCCATGAAGCTTCCTAGCTCCACATCTTCCCCATGAGGCGGATATTTATTTTATCCCCAGAAGTCTCTGATCCCAAGAGTTCTTCGGCTGATTACAGTTCATGATAACAATCCCTCCCATGAAGTTATGACACCGTATCCTCGTGCAGAGGTCATAGACCCCCAGTTGAAGTCATGTTATCGTACTCTCCAGTGAAGTTGTATCGTATCCCCATAAGGAAATCCTGATACTATATCCTCAAGTGGGTTATGTTCTCCCCAAGGAAGTTAAAGCTTTGAAGCCAGATTTGGTTCTACCATCAACTTTTTCTATCCCTCTGATAGACGTATTGTTGCAGAGGTCGCCAGGGTATTCCCGTTGAGATGTTTATTTCATCTCATGTCTCTCTCTCTCATCTGTTTTGTCAGCAAGCATGAGTCTAAGCATTGCATGCTCATCGCATGACATTGCCATACACATTAACATATACATTAGCGTACACTTTGGCATATGCATTAGCATCTACACTGTCTGCTATTTGTCGTTTATCGTTACCGCCGAGTAACTGGGTTTCCCTCTCTCTCCAAGTAGATCGTCAACCCTAAGCACAAAATACTCATTTATTTCCAGTTTCCCCACCGAGGTCATCCCTCGTGGACGATGGTTATTTTAGTTACCCTTCCACATTAGTTAAGATAGTCCCATTCGAGTTCGTTTCCTCAATGGATATTTGTTTTGTCAGTTCTTTCTAACCAAGTTCTGTTATCTTGCTAATTTCATTACAACCTTCATTACAACTTTCATTACAGTTTTTCATTACACTCTACAATTGATCTTCTCGTACAAGGAGCTTAGTACAACCTTCATTACAATTTACACTGTTCTTTTATTACAAGCTTCATTACAATCTTCATTACAATTTACATTACCTGTTACCACCTCTACAAGCTGTTCTCACCCGAGAAGCCTATCAAATTGGTATTTCTTGCCTGAGGAGCTTATCCTATCTTCGTTATGACTCACAGCAAATGGCCATCTCCATCAAGTAGCTGGGCGTCCATTTTCCTTTTCATGATTGAAGTACGGGGAGGTTTGAACCAATTCATATTCAGGAGAGCATAGATCTTGAAGTATGAAGAAGTTCGTTTACCCTTTAGTAAAAGAAGAAGCTGAATCATATTCAGGAGAGCACGGATCTTGAAATATGAAGACGTTTATTTTATTCTTTAGCAAAAGAAGAAACCAAATCATGTCCATGGAGCACAAACCTGAGATTTGGAGAAGTTTATTTTATCAACCAATCTTTTATCCAGTTTGGCATTTAAGTCCTTTCCAACGATAAGTGGCAGTTCTCTCTCGAGAAAGCTTATCAGGGCATTTCGCATTAAAGACCATTTCATTTTGGCATACAGCCGGTTTTTACCCTGTATATTGTCTATGGATTCCTAAATTCCGTTTGATCCTGTCACGAGGGAAAGTTTACAGAAGCGCGGATGTTATTCTTTGCTAAATGCTCCAGCACCTTGTTAATCGATCCTACAGTCGTACAGATCCAGGTTTACTTTTACTCTAGAGTATCAGCCGGGCACGCTTGAACCTGTTGATAATTACTCTTAGATATTCCCCAGTGGAGGCCGTCTCACCAGTACCATCTCTATTGTGGATCTCGTTCTTACCTTTCTTTGTCTAAAAAGAGACATGGTGGTGTCAATACTGTAGAGGAAGACTCTGATATAAGAGTTGTTTCTAGGGTTTCTGAAGTTAAGACTCCATTGATAGAGTTACATAAGAAATTGATAAAGGTAGGTCTGATCAAAGACTCTCATGGGGACTGCAGTGATTGTTATCATAATCTGCAAGGTTATGAATTAGTGCGAAAGAATATTCAGTCAATGATTGACGGGGATCTGTTGCAGATATGTGGGAAAAAGAGAAAATAAGATATCTCTATGATAGAACCTATATTCAATCTACCAAAGAAGTCTAAAAAAAGGCCGGTATTCAACACTACGAATAGCAAGTCCGCTTCTCATGTTGCTGTTGGGCCCGTATTCCACAACAACCCAGTACCGACGGTTGGCCAGCCTAAACCAAGTTCTAGCCTAAGAAGAGGACTAGGTCCCAATCCAAAGGCGGTATCATGGAAGTATGACTATTCCTGGTACGATATGAATGCTAGGAGAAAGCACGAGGATGTAACAAATATTGCTGGGGTGAGCAAAATGACCCGCAGCGGTCGTATATATCAACCCAAAGCAACTGTTACCATTCCCAAGGAAGCCATCCCCAAGGAAACCATTCCTAAGGAAATCCTCTCCAAAGAGCCTGTTATTATTGAGAAATCAAAAGGAAAAGAAGTCATGAAGGAAGATGAAGAAGAGTTTCTAAGTATAATCTGTCGGAGAGACTATAGGGTAGTAGACCAACTCAATCAGACACCATCAAAAATCTCGGTCATGTCTCTACTACTAAGTTCTCCTACTCATCGACAAGCATTGCTGAAGATAATGACACAGACCCACGTAACAAAAGATATCACTGTGGGGCAGTTTGATTTTGTCGTTCCTGATATCACATCTTGCAATACACTGAGCTTTAACAATCGTGCCTTGCACATATCTGTAAAATATGAAGATGATACTCTCGCTATAGTACTTATGGATACTAGGTCGTCTCTCAATGTGATTCCCAAGAGAACATTGGCCAAGTTGGCATATAAAGAAGTTGTGATGAAAGCCATATCTCTGATCGTGAAAGCCTTCAACGGATCAAGAAAAACAGTAATTGTCGAAGTTTATTTTCCAATCATGGTGGGACCACAGGTCTTTGAGATCCCTTTTCAAGTAATGGATATAAATCTGGCGTACAGTTTTTTATGGGGAAGGCCGTGGATCCATGCAGCGGGCGCTGTCACATCCACATTACATCAAAAAATGAAGTTTATTATTGAAGATCAGTTGGTCATAGTACACGGAGAAGAAGATTTAATGGTAAGCAATCTACCATTCTTCTGGTACATCGAAGCCGATGAGATGCGTTAGAAACAACTTTCCAAGCATTGGAAATTGCACATGTTGTATTAATTAAGGACGCTGTTGTCACATGCAAGCCATCTTTTGCCTCTGTCCAGAGCATCAAGAATTCCATGAAGGAAGGAGTTCCTCAAGGTTGGGGAGAAGTAATTGAGGTCAACTCCCAGGCGAAGAACAATCGACAAGGGTTGAGTTATAAACCAACTCTAGATGAAGGATCAGAGATCGACGACAATCGCCCAAAGACCCTAAAGGAAACCTTTGTAAGCGGCGACATTCAGATAAATGCCATTGAAGATGATGTTGAAGTAAGTTGTATTGACAACTTGGTATTCCGAGATGAGACCGTTTTGTGCAATTGGGAGGCCGTTGACGTTCCCATCATGTTACCACTCTTAGAGTAATATGTTTAACTTGCTTGTTAGCATTCTCTCTATTTAAAATCTATGGTTACACTCGAGGCCAGTGGATCATTTTGTATGGGCCGCATTTTTTCAATTAAAGATCAATCAATGAATGAGTATTTTGTTAAACTCTCATTTTGTTATTCATAATTTTTTTTTATTGTTTTCACTCTTTCAAAAAAAGGAAAATGGCAATCTTTTGAAAACCTAAAAAGAATTCATCATTTGCATCTCTTTATGTGTGTTTGATCATTTAAGCCCGTTAACACATGCAAAAAACCTCCATCACCCGCTAAATCCGATGGTCATCCAGTTCTTTCTGACTTTAGTTCACCGGTATCCCAAGTTGAAGATGAGAGTGATAAGGATTTTGAAATTCCTGAAGAACTGATAAAGATGACTAAGTACGAGGATGCCTATCTTCAACCTTACGAAGAACATATCAACATTATCAACTTGGGCTCTGAAGAAGTGAAAAAGGAGGTCAAGATTAGGGCATCGCTTGGGGAAGAGGTTAAGGACAGATTGGTAATGCTTCTCAAAGATTATGCGGATGTATTTGCTTAGTCCTACCAAGATATGCTTGGGTTGGACATCGATATTGTAGTTCACAAGCTTCCTCTTAAACCTGAGTGTCCTCCAGTTAAGCAGAAACTTCAAAGATCCAGACCCGACATGGCTCTCAAAATCAGAGATGAGGTTAAAACACAGATCGACGTAGGCTTTCTAGTAGTTTCTAAATACCATGATTGGGTGGCTAACATCGTACCAGTAGCTAAGAAGAATGGCAAAGTTAGAATATGTGTAGATTACAGGGATCTTAGCAAAGCCAATCCAAATGACGATTTCCCTCTGTCGTATATCGATACTTTGGTGGACAATACAACCAGCTTTGCAGTATTTTCGTTCATGGATGGCTTCTACGATTATAATCAGATAAGAATGAACCCAACTGATATGGAAAAGACAACCTTCATCACACCCTGGGGCACTTATTGTTATAAAGTTATGCTTTTTGGTTTGAAAAATGCTAGAGCCACATACCAACGAGCCATGGTGGCATTATTTCATGACATGATACACCAAGAAATTGAGGTTTATGTTGATGATATGATTGCCAAGTCTCAGAGCTAAGAAGATTACCTTGATCATTTATTGAAGCTATTTGAAAGACTCAAGAAGTATCAGTTAAGACTAAATCCCGTCAAATGTACCTTCGGAGTCAGAACTAGTAAACTACTCGGCTTCATTGTTAGTCAACATGGAATAGAGGTAGACCCTAACAAGGTACGAGCCATTCAGGAAATGCCTGCCCCACAAACTGAGAAGTAGATCAGAGGTTTCCTTGGCAGATTGAATTATATCTCCAAGTTTATCTCCAACTTAACTCCTACTTGCGTGTCGATCTTTAAGTTGTTACGGAAAGATCAAGCAGTTGTGTGGAATGAGGATTTTCATTAGGCATTTGGGAAGATCAAAGGATACCTCTAAGAGCCTCCGATATTTATCCCTCATGTGCCTAGAAAGGCTCTCTTCATGTACATGACTGTGCTCGAGGAATCGATGGGTTATGTCTTAGGCCAAACAGATGAGTCGGGGAAGAAGGAGCATGTGATTTACTATTTGAGCAAGAAATTCACCGATTGTGAAAGTCGTTACTCTCCATTAGAAAAAGCTTGCTGCACTCTGGCTTGGGTAGCCAAACCTCTGAGGCAATACATGATTTTTCACACTACTCTATTGATATCCAAAATGGATTCGATAAAGTACATATTTGAAAAACCTGCTCAAATGGGAAGAATTGCAAGATGGCACGTGCTCTTATCATAGTATGACATTCAATATGTTGCTCAAAATTCAATAAAAGGAAGTGTCTTGTCAGACTACCTTGATGATCAACCTGTTGAAGATTATCAGCCGCTCAAATTTGACTTCCCCGACGAAGATATCATGCTTCTTTACAAAGCCAAAGAAGAGCCTAACCCCGAGGAGGATCCTGAACCTGGTTCCTGTTGGAAAATGATATTTGACAGTGCGTCCAACAAAAGAGGCGATGGTGTTTGTGCTGTTTTGGAAAATCCGACTGGTGGCTACACTGCTGTTACTGCAAGACTGTGCTTCAAATGTATGAAGCCTGCATCCTGGGTCTTGAAGCTGCCATTGACCTTTGTATTAAGATTATGGAAGTAATGGGTGACTCTGCCTTGTTAATTTATCAGCTCAAGGATGAAGGGGAGACCCAAGATGAAAAACTGATTCCTTACAAAGACTATATTTTGGAGATGATCGAATATTTTGACGAAATTGCTTTCAAACACGTCCCAAGATCTGAAAACCACATAACATATGCTCTGGCTATGATGACTTCTGTGTGGAAGGTTCAGTTTGTCAACGAAGCTCCCTTAATTAGTATTGAAAGAAAGACTGTGCCAGCGTATATCATAATGGCTAAAGAAGAGTCTGGCGGAAGACCTTGGTTTTATGACATAAAAAATTTCCTTCAGAGTCAAGAATATCCTGTCGACGCCTCTAAACTTGATAAGAGAGCTTTGCGAAGATTTTCATCTAAGTGCTTCATTAGCAATAATGTTCTGCACAAGAGAAATTGAAATTCTAGTAACACACAGGCGATGCCATATCGGATGTTATGACATCCACTTCTGAACAAATTATTAAACTTAGTAATAAACAAGTAACGAAAGCAGTAAAGAACACAGAAAATTGTTTACCCAGTTCGGTGCAACATCACCTACATCTGGGGGCTACCAAGCCAGGGAGGAAATCCACTATAAGTAGTGTTAATTCAGATCTAAACCACCAATTTACAATTCCTCACTTAATACCTACCCAATGCAATTTCAATCTAACTCTAGACCTGAGTTCCTACACACTCCCCCTTAATCACATCAGTGATATCAATCAAATAACAAACAGATTCAAAAGGAAGAGACACTTCAAACAAATCTTGATCTTGCTTAAAAGCTTCAATCAAGAGACATAGCACTCTTGCTTAAGAGCTTAGAGTGACACAACCAAAACACCTCTAAAAAAAACCACACTAGTCCAATGCAATCATCAAGATGATAATTTCTTGGCTCACAAGAAAACCTAAGACAAAAACACACGTGAAGATACAACCACACAAACAGAATTCTTCACACCAAAATCTTTGAATCTTTAGTGAGGATTGTCACTCTTCTTTATATGCAGCTCATGGGCCTTGGGCCTATGTAGCATAAATTAGGTTTAACCACGTTAATCCAATCTCCACAATTCAAGGTGCTACAAAATAGGCCATTGGAGTTTCCTAAAATATAGCCTGAGATAAGGTAGGAAACCTAACAGAAAATAAACAGCGCCCATGCTAGCAGATACCTGATGTCACAACATTCAGTGTGACATCCAATAAACTTTGTATTAGCTAACCAAACATATCCTGCAGAACACTACACAAGTATGTCATGACATCAGTCAAGACATTTACACACATAACAATGTTTTACCATAAAATGCAGTCAATCAAGAAAATCTACAAACTCCCCCTTTGGCAAATTTTTGGCTAAAACAACTTGTCACCATATTAGAGAACACATGGAGCAGAAAAATGCACAACACACAGCCAATCATGCAGAATAGCTAATACACTACCATCACACAAACTCCCCCTCAACAGACTCAAAACAGCCCACCTAGGCTACTCAAAGTTCAAAACTAAACCAAGGCTACAACTAACAAGGACAACATCCTTTTAATAACCAAGTAACAAGAATCAACATCTTGTTAACAACAAAAGAGCGGTAGCAGCAGCTACTATCTTCACACCTGTTCATCACACCAGCAAAACAACCTAGACCTAGGTATACAATCAGAGCAATAACACATCATATCATCTTCTCAGCTACTACCTGTTAGGGACATACACTAAGTTGTAGTATACAGCCAATCTTCTCCCCCTTTTTAGCCATAAATTTAAGATCAAAAAACTAATGGAATAGTATTGATCAGAACAGTTAGAAACACATATGTTAAGAGTATGGAAACCCCAAGATTACAACCCAAGGAAAAAAACAGTAAACCACCAAGGCATACAACTTAATCTTCATCCTCAGAAGAACTTGAGCCAACCTCCTCAGCATCAGTTGAAACACCTTTAGATTCTTCCCCTGCACAGCCTCACTATTTTGTTCAGAAACATTATCATATCTGGGGGATGGATCAATGCGAGCAAGAGGTGTGGAAACACCATGCACAATACGACCTTTCTGGAGAATCTTAGTGACAAGTTCCCTGATGGATCTGTCCACATATGCAGAGCCTTCCTTGTTTAACATTCTAGTAATGTTGTCGGAAGAGGGATCAGAAGATTTACCTGTGGAGTGTTGTTTGGATTTGTCAGCTTGAGACGATGTAGCATCAGGAGCATCTTCGAAGGGGTTGGTATGGAGATTAGTTTGAGAAGCATCTCGTTTGGGAGCCATTTTGTTGAAAGAGGAACAATTGAAGGACTGTGAGGTATTGTGAAGAGTAGAGTGGAATAGGGGAATTGTTGGTGCAGTGAGATAACAGGTTTGTGTGGGATAAGGAGCTTTAGTGGTCAATGGCGTGAGATGCATTAAAGTCGGAGGTTGGACCGTGTTTTGTCCAATAAAACTTCTTTTAAACACAAAACTCCCCCTTGAAAGTAATTGCTATAAGTCCTCATAAGTGCAAATTCCCAACTTGCTTCTTAAATTCTCAAATTGGGGAGCATTTAGAGCTTTTGTAAAAATGTCAGCAAGTTGTAGTTCAGTGGACACATGCTCCAGGGTAATCACTTTGTCTTCCACAAGCTCTCTTATGAAGTGATGTCTGATATCAATATGTTTGGTTCTGCTATGCTGGATTGGGTTCTTGGAAATATTGATGGCACTAAGATTGTCACAGTATAATGTCATGACATCCTGAATGACATTGTATTCAGTTAACATTTGCTTCATCCAGACCAGTTGGGAACAGCTGCTACCAGCTGCTATGTGTTCAGCTTCAGCAGTGGATAAGGAAACACAATTTTGCTTCTGAATGAACCATGATATAAGGTTGTTCCCCAAGAAGAAACATCCACCAGATGTGTTTTTTCTGTCATCAGCACTCCTAGCCCAATCAGCATCACAATATCCAGATAGAATAGGGTTACACCCATGATAATAAAGCATACCATAATCACAAGTTCCATTCACATATTCGAGAATCCTTTTGACTTGATTTATGTGGCTCACTTTGGGATCTGCTTGATATCTTGCACACACACCAACTACAAAGGCAATATCAGGTCTACTAGCTGTTAGATATAGCAAGCTTCTAATCATGCTTCTATGTAGGCTTTGATCAACACTAGTACCACCTTCATCTTTAGACAACTTCAAATGTGTAGGTGCAGGGGTTCTTTTGTGACGAGCATTCTCCATGCCAAATTTTTTGACTATGTTCTTGGCATATTTACTTTGGGAGAGAAAAATGGGCTCTTCCATTTGCTTGACTTGCAGCCCAAGAAAGTATGTTAATTCTCCAACAAGGCTCATTTCAAACTCAGATTGCATTTGATTGACAAAATGTTTAACCATCCTATCTGACATCCCACCAAAAACTATGTCATCCACATAGATTTGAGAAATCATGATTTTTCCACCTTTATCCTTCACAACGAGGGTCTTGTCTATCCCTCCTTTCCTCTATCCATTAATAGTGAGAAAACCAGTCAGTCTCTCATACTAATCTCTAGGAGCTTGCTTCAATACATAAAGAGCTTTCCTTAATTTGTATACATGATTTGGCCGGTTAGGATCATCAAATCCTTTAGGTTGTTCCACATATACTTCCTCATTCAAGTAACCATTTAGAAAAGCACTTTTCGCATCCATTTGGAATAATTTGAACTTCAGGATGCAAGTAACTCCTAACAGTAGCCTTATTGACTCAAGTCTTGCAACAGGTGCAAAAGTTTCATCAAAATCAATCCCTTCAACTTGAGTATAACCTTGTGCCACCAGTATAGCCTTATTTCTAGTTATTACTCCTTTTTTATCAGATTTGTTCTTGTAGATCCACTTGGTATCAATGATGTTTGTTCCTTCCGGTCTTGGAACCAATTCTCATACTTCATTCCTTTTGAACTGTTCCAATTCATCTCACATGGCTTTGATCCAATATTCATCAGTTAGTGCTTCCTTCACATTTTTTGGTTCAATCTTGGATACAAAACATGAACTTGAGATGATCTCTCTCGATCTGGTAATTACACCACTGTTGGAATCTCCTATGATAAGATCTTTGGGATGATCTTTCTGGATTCTGATAGAAGGTCCTTTGTTGAGAGCTTCTTACTCAGAATCTGGAGGTACACCATGAGAATCTTCAGTTTTGACAACAACATCAGTATGAGTTTCAAAGAATGTTCCAACATACTCTGTGACATTGGTTTCTTCATGCTGGTCATCAACAATAACATTAATGGATTCCATCAAGACTTTTATTCTGGAGTTGAATACTCTATATGCTCTGCTGTTTGTAGTGTATCCCAGGAATATGCCTTCATCACTTTTGGGATCCATTTTTATTATTTGTTCACGATCTGTCAGAATGTAGCATTTGCTTCCAAAAACATGGAAATACTTCACAGTAGGTTTCCTTCCTTTCCATATTTCATACAGAGTGGAGGAGGTTCCCTTTCTCAAGGTAACTCTGTTGTGAACATAGCAGGCTGTGTTCATTGCCTCAGCCCAAAAGTGCATAGGTAGTTTCTTCACATCAATCATAGCTCTAACAGACTCTTGAATAGTTCTATTTTTCCTTTTCACAACTCTATTTTGCTGAGGAGTAATAGGAGAAGAGAATTCATGGCTAATTCCTTCAGATTAGCAGAATTCAGCAAACTTGGAATTTTCAAACTCCTTTCCATGATAACTTCTGATTCTGACAACACCACTTTCCTTTTCTCTTTGAAGTCTTGTACAAAGATCTTTGAAAACATCAAACACGTCTGATTTTTCTCTGGTGAAACTTATCCAGGTGTATCTGGAGTAGTCATCAACAACCATATACGCATACTTCTTCCCACCAAGACTTTCTACCTGCATTGGTCCCATCAAGTCCATGTGCAACTGTTCCAGAATTTTGGAAGTTGTAAGATGTCCAAGCCTTGGATGTGACATCTTGGTTTGCTTACCAACCTGACATTCACCACAGACTTTTCCTTCATCAATTGTTAGCATTGGAATTCCTCTCACTGCTTCCTTGGATATGATCTTTTTCATCCCTCTTAGATGAAGATGTCCAAGTTTTTGATGCCATAGTTTAACCTCCTTTTCTTCTTTGGCCATAGTACACAAAGTGGAGTTATTTGAGACTTTAGGCTCCCATAAGTAGCAATTGTCTTTAGATCTAGATCCCCTCACGACTTCCTCATTTTCTCCATTGGTGACAACACATTCTTCTTTAGTGAATATAACATTGAGTCCTTGATCACATAGCTGACTAATACTAATAAGGTTTGCAGTCAGTCCTTTCACCAACAACACATTATCTAGGTCTGGAACTCCAGGACAGTCTAGTTTTCTAACACCTTTAATTTCCCCTTTAGCTCCATTACCAAAGGTCACATAACTAGTGGAATAAGGTTTGATGTCTACCAATAAGTTCTTTATTCCAGTCATATGTTTTGAACAGCCACTATCAAAATACCAGTCTTCTTTGGCTGATACCCTTAGAGAGGTATGAGCTATTAGAGAAACATCCTTAGAAACCCATTGTTGTTTCTTGATAGGAGTATTCTATTTGGGTTTGACTTGATGAGTATGGTTGAGAAATCCATACAGCCTGAAGCAAAAAGGCTTTATATGTCCAAATCTTCCACAGTAGTGACACCTCCCCCTTTGTAACCAAATGAATCTAAAACCTATTTCAAACTTTTCACCAACATCTGATTAAATGCATATAGCTACCATTGAACAACTTGCAACAGAAACAACGACCATCTGAGTGAGCCAACCTCTAGATCTTTGATCAAATGAATCTTGAATCACATTGAATCTGTCTAGGTAAATCCCCAGGAAAATAAATCCCCAGAGGAGCATAATTTAAACTGATAATCATGATGATCCTGACTTTCTGGACCAACTCACTCGAACGACTGCTTGATAACCTGACGAGTTCTACAAAAACTGACCTTGGATACATACTTACAGTGAAAATAAGCCAATGGTATAGATAACTTGCAACTGAATTCTTGATGGTTTGACCAAGATTAGGTCAAACGTCCCTCTGATATTGATCATGACTGAACAACCACGCTTGACCCAAAACCATGCCACCGTCCCTGATAACCTGATCTTCTATCCATGATGAGAAATAAACCCTGATCTTGAGCCATCTATCTATAAGCTTGCCAACCAACTTGAACTCATGGACTGATGAAACCCTAGGCCCTTGATACCTGATGACTCTTTGAAGAATGTAAGCCTGACACTTGATGATTTGATTCACAGAAAATCCTGATCCTATGTCTTAGAAGACCAATGCAAAATATGATTATGAGCTATGGCCTAATGGTATAATCAGAAGTGAATCATCTCGAGACTCCGCCAATCAGGGGCAAGTCTCCCATAGTTTCTTTGATCTGAGGGCAGATCCCACTAGTATTCAATCAGGACAAGTTAAGTCGCTTCAACGCTCTTTCAGGGGAAAGCTACCTCAAGAGTACATTGAAGCCAACCGCTATGAGAGTCGGTTAATCAAGGATGAATCCTTTCTCTTTTGAATTTTGCCTTGGAATACACTTTTAAAGATGCTTTTCCTCTTTAAATTCATTGGACTTAGAGTGTAGATGAAGTTGTATAAACATTCATTAATTCAAATCTATCTTTAAAGTGAATTGTTCAATTTATTTTAGGTGCTTTGAGTTAATGATATGTTTAGTGCTTTAATCCACCAAGATGAGTGGGTGAACTTAAAGATGGAATGATCTTGAACTTGTAATTCAATTTGGTTTTTCCTTTCCTCTTTTCTTTTTTTCTTTTGATCGACGAAAATCTTCGATATCGTTGGAACTTATTTCAAGTTCTTGATAAATATGAGATTGTTACCACTTTTCTTTTTGTGCGGTATTAATTTCGGAGAGTGATCTACATATCACTTCTCTAGCATACATTAACACTAACATTTTTATTGACCGGCCTCAGATGCTCGTGGTTTCTACATAAACCTGATTACAATTGCTTAACATAGCGCTAAATTGTCCCGTAATCGGAAAATGATCATTCATGGCTCAAACTTATGTTTGAAAGTCCAAGTATGGTTGATCATTTGTCTTAGGTCCATTACCTATGAAACTTGTTTTTAGGAGGCTTTAATTTTATCAATCCTCTAATGAGTCTTCATTAACTTTGGCTTAAGTTCAAGATTTAATCATTGTTGATCATTTCTTCTAACAACTAATCACTAACTCACTAACAATATTATTGTACTAATTTTGTTTATGTTTCTTTCTCATTCTCTATCTTTCTTTTATTTTTTATGCTCCATTATTATCATTTCATATCATATTATTGTTTATGTTTCCGCCATTTTTCTTTTGTCCACTTGGACTATATTTTGTTCACAACACTAATGAAGGATTAAAACTCTAAAAAACTTGGTGCTCTTAATTTTGTGCCCTTGGACTTCTTGGACTATTCTTGACCCTTTGTTGCACCCCAAAATTTTACCAACAATTATTTAGCCATCAAGTGTTTGAAGGTTGATACCTTCATCAGAAAGTTCAAGAGATCCTCAGAGGAATTGGTTGAAACCAGAGTTGTGTGCTTCATAGCTTGAGAGTTGTGGGAGCTCCTCAGATGATTATGAGACTTTGAGAATGAACTTGAAGCTTTGAGAAAGCCTATGAGATGTCTTGAAAGCCATCATGAAGCCCAGAGAGGTCATTATGCAAGAATTCAGAAGACTCAGCCATGAATGGTAGAATTAGGGTTTTGACTGGATCAACCCTAGGTTAACTGAAGATTTGGAGAAGGTTGAGACCTAATCCAAGGGCCATGAGATCATGGAATGATGTATTGAGATGTTATAAAGATGATTCCTAGATCAACTCATCATGATTGAGGAGTTTGAGAAGTTTTGAGTTAGGGTTTCTAAGGATGGACAGTGAAAAAACCCTAATTTGATCCTTATCTTCCAGGCCGCTTTAGCTCAAGATGTGATTGTTATCTCATCTTCCCCACAACATGAATGTTGTAGAGCTTGTTCTTAGCTTTAATTTGAGTGGTAGAAGTCCTTGATAGGATGTGCAGAGCTCAAGTTATGGTTTTGACAAATTACAGGTCATCTGAGGTGTGTGAATCGGGGTCCTTGAAAGTCACCCAACTTGCAGACAACTTTTGCCCTAGTAGTATGATTCCTATGATCTCTTGGTCAACATGAATGTTTAATATAATCTTCTTAGCTTTCTATAGAGAACTAGAAGTCCTTGATAGGATTTGTAGAACTCAACTTATGGTTTGAACAAGACAGGGGTATTTTGGTCATTTGGTGATTATAGGCCATTTTAAGCAAAGGCCATATCTCCTACTTCCAAGCCTCAAATGAAAAAACTCAAAACATAAAAGTTGTTCAAAATGGAATTTTAAGCCTAGAAAAGTGGTCATGCGTTGTTGGAAAAGCTTGTAGCAAGGATTGACAAGAATGGGTGAAAATGACCTAAAAATGGCTTATAACTTAAATAAAGTCAAGTTGGAAATTGGTTTGGGAGATCTATGAATCCAAAATGGGTCATCCAATATGTCATTTTGAATCCAAACATCATTTTAAAAACAATGGTTTAAATACATTTTTGATTTGAGGTCTTAAAATGGGGGTTACTTTGTAAAGTTCTTTCTTGCATATTAAGGAACCTTTGAGAAACTTCACCAAAGGCAAGGCTGGGCTTGTTTTTTGCACATACACTCCCAATATCTCTTGTAAGGAGATTTTGACACAAAGTTAAGAGGCTTAAGGCATGAGATGAGATAATACCACATGTCATTAAAAGAGAAATTCCATGACTTTCCATTACTTTCTAGATGATTCTAAAAGCTTCTAGATTCTTCCATTAATGGTTATATATTGAGAGGATCACCATGAGATTAGGGGTTGGCAAGATTGGTGGAGAGAGTGAGAGGAGAAAGGGGTATTCAAAGTTTTCTTCAAACACAAGCAAGACTCGAGTTGCTCATCACAGGCTTCAATCATCTAAGATAGTGCAAACAGAAGACTACACACCATTAGAGGATCATCTTGAAGCAAGATCAAGCTCTGAAACCATCCCTAACTGCATCTACCATCACCATTTGACAGGTTTGGATTCTTCTCCATACCACCTTATTTATATGCATTCAACTAGATTCTTAGATGTAGAATGGTTAGGTTTTATTAGGTGATCATTTTCTGAAGCTTAGAGGAGATTCTATGAGGTTTCATGGCAGGTCACGATTTCTTCAAGATGCAAGAACAAGCTGTTCAGTGAGTTTTAGTGATTATGGTATAACATAGATTGGTTAGGGTAATGTGTAGATCAGGATTATACCATTAGAATTGAGTTCTATCAAGGTTGATGTCAGAGAAGTATGGTGAAACCCTAACCTTCGTGCCCTCTGTTTGGGATCTATAGGGAGTGTTAGTAAAAACTAGGACCATGGATAGATTCCTTGTGATTAGTAGATCATTTTAGGTCTTTGTTTTTTTCGTTTTCATCAAGTATTGAGAGAGAATGAGAGGTTTGAATATTCGTGCATGAGCTTGGCAAACCTGAAAACCCTAATGGTCACTTGGAGAAGATAAGCCTCCACCGTTAGATCGTTCATTGTATTTGACTTAATAATCTCATCCAACGGCCTTAATTTAAAACAAGAAACGGAGGGAAACCTCCCAGCTGCAACGCAGCGTTTAATTAAATGGAAATCCTGGGCCTCAGCCATTCATCGCTACCCACACCCCCGCACGGAGCCCAATCCATAAATGAACTTTAAACTCTTGCTAAATACACCGACCGTTTATCCTTTTTCTTTCAGTTTTTCATTTAATTTCTGAGGCATATGGGCCTGCGCGCATTCGCTATCTGCACCTCCTATCTCTGGCCCATCATAATAAAACAACTGGGCGCCATTCATTGTTACACCCCCCAGCCATTTTATTTCAATTTTTATTATTTTGATTTTCTTTTATAATTTCTTGCCTTTAAATAATTCATAAATAATTGAAAAATAATTGTTTGTTGATTCTTCTTTTTTCTATAGGACTTTTATAATGTGTAGAAAATATAAAAAATAAAAAATAGGATTTTATTTTTAGTCTTGTATTTTTTTAGCATTTTTCAATTAAATAGCTTTAAAATGGAATTAATTTTGTACTCAATATTGTAGAATTTATTTTAGGACCCTCCCTTAATCTTTTGGAGCCATTCTTTTTGGTGTGATTAGATATTGAATCATAGTTTCCCATAGGATTTATTTCAAGATTTTTAGATTAAAATTTGATTATTTTAATTAGGTTAGCATTAGGGTACCAAATTAGGGTTTAGGTTATGCATAGGTGAAGTAATTCATTTTCTTTTGAGAGTTTTGACTTGATTTTTGGGTATGGGCATATATGGATGTTAGGGGTAGGTGTTGTAGACCCTTGTAACTGATTGGTAGAATTTTTCCCCCTTGCTTTAGTATTTTTAGATATTTTCTGAAGTTGACTAATTGTATTGACTGTCTGTGTGATATTTGTCTGTCTTTTGGGGTTTATCTTTGGGGATTGTTGTGGGGCTTGGTTTGTCTTGAAGAGCTTGTTGGAGGAGCATGATGAAGAAGAAGATTGAAGACCAGAGACCCAGAGGTTGAGAGGTCCAGGAGCTTGTTCTCTGTTTGTGAGGTTTGAGATCCTGAAGTTTGAGGGAAATCCATGGTACTTTCCTGAGGAAGGCACTATGGATGTCTTTCATTCTTTCTTCTCACCTCTTTCTTAAGTATCCAATGATGTTGGAGCCTTCATGTGAGTTTAATTTCTCCTGAGGAGGAATGTAAACTGATCACAGTTGTTGAGCCACATGGGATACAATTCCTAAGTGGAAGCCTCCTAGTACTTTCCTGAGGAAGGTCCTATGGGTCTGTTCACTTAGTTCCCTTAGTTCATCTAGGACTTCTTAAGTATCCAATGATGTTGGAGCCTTCATGTGAGTTTAGTTTCTCCTGAGGAGGAATGTAAACTGATCACAGTTGTTGAGCCACATGGGATACGATTCCTAAGTGGAGGCCTCCTAGTACTTTCCTGAGGAAGGTCCCATGGGTCTGTTCACTTAGTTCCCTTAGTTCATATAGGTTTTCTTAAGTATCCAATGATGTTGGAGCCTTCATGTGAGTTTAATTTCTCCTGAGGAGGAATGTAAACTTATCACAGTTGTTGAGCCACATGGGATATGATTCCTGAGTATAAGCCTCCTAGTGCTTTCCTGAGGAAGACACTATGAGTCTGCCTACTTAGCTCCCTTTCTTTGGTAAGCTTGTTTTGAAGCTTGAAGACTGGGATTGTTTTCTTTTGCTTTAGGGCGTTGCTTAGATATGATTAGGGTTTTGTTTTAGGGTTAGGATTAGGGAGAGTTTAGATGTAGATGTTTCTTTCTCAAGCAGGTGGTTTGTTTGCCTGATGGCACTTCCTCTCTTTTATCTGTTTATTGCTTGACAGCAGGTTGTTTATTTTTTAGTATGATTACTGTTATTTCATGACTGGCTTGAGGTTGAGATGAGCTTGTGGAGGCTGAAGCCCCACACACATTTCCTCCCTCACTTGCATTGCATGCATTTTACTGTTAAGCTGATGCTTTGTCTGTTTGGTGTATCATTGACATGATCCCTTAGGACTCTCATTTCCTTTGACAAGGATTTGATGATAGACTTTTAGGTTGAAACCTATGCATGACAACTTCTAGGAGTTCCCTGTTCAAACCTCAACCATAGGATGAATCCATGGCATGATAACAGTAGGACTTGATAGTCTCCCTCCTAGTTGGGCCTGTTCTCTTCTCATCTCAAAACAGTTTAAGATACAGTAATCATGAATGATTTCTTTCGTACGTTACGAGCCTTAAGCTATCTGAGAAAGGATTGTGGGAGAGTTCCTTTTCCACAGTCTGGATGTTTAGTATGGTACCCTTTGGGTGACATGCGGCGAATTCACTCTCAGGTCATAGTCTCTAGTGCGATTGAAATCGCAAACACGATAAAAAACATTTCTTTCAAAGCAGGAAATAAACCGTAGTTTCCCGAACTACGTGAGCTCTGATCTCTCATACCTGTTGAGAGTACGTAGGCACAATACTGATGTATTGGCGAGCTACCTTCCCCCATAACCCTTCGTAGGCCGAACTACGTTGACTCTAATTTCTCATTCTCTGATGAGAATACGTAGGCATAAAGTGCGATGCTTTGCCGAGTCATTTTTCTTTTCTTTTTCAGCCAGCCTTGATAGGTAGATAGAATAAAACCAACCCGTCCAAGTAAACTAACAAGCGTGGATCCCGTCGAGTACGACGGACGTGAGGGGTGCTAATACCTTCCCCTTGTGTAACCGACTCCCGAACCCAGACAATGGTTGCGATGACCTTGTCTTACCCTTTTTCGTCAGGTTTTTCCGATCGTTTCCTTTCCCGCTCTGAGGGATAAATAACGAAAGGTGGCGACTCTTCTGTTGTGCCGGCACCTTATTTTCGTGCAAGCGACAGCTGGCGACTCTGCTGGGGACTTATGGCATCTAGGGACTTTTCCCATCCCTTATGCTGGTGTCGCTTGCGCGAAAATAAGGTGCCGGCAAAACAGAAGAGTCGCCACCTTTCGTTATTTATCCCTCAGAGCGGGAAAGGAAACGATCGGAAAAACCTGACGAAAAAGGGTAAGACAAGGTCATCGCAACCATTGTCTGGGTTCGGGAGTCGGTTACGCAAGGGGAAGGTATTAGCACCCCTCACGTCCGTCGTACTCGACGGGATCCTCGCTTGTTTGTTTACTTGGACGGGTTGGTTATAATCTATCTACCTATCAAGGATGGCTGAAAAAGAAAAGAAAAATGACTCGGCAAAGCGTCGCGCTTTATGCCTACGTATTCTCATCAGAGAATGAGAAATCAGAGTCAACGTAGTTCGGCTAACTACGGGTGAAGATGGGGAAGGTTGCTCGCTAGGATATCGCATCCTATGCCTACGTACTTTCATCTGGTATGAAAGATCAGAGCAAACGTAGTTCGGGTAACTACGGATTAAAATGGCTCAACTAGGAGGGAGACTATCAAGTCCTACTGTTGTCATGCCATGGATTCATCCTATGGTTGAGGTTTGAACAGGGAGCTCCTAGATGTTGTCATGCATAGGTTTCAACCTAAAAGTCTATCATCAAGTCCTTATCAAAGGAAATGAGAGTCCTAAGGGATCATGTCAATGATACACCAAAACAGACAAAAGCATCAGCTTTAACAGTAAAATGCATGCAATGCAAGTGAGGGAGGAAATGTGTGTGGGGCTTCAGCCTCCACAAGCTCATCTCAACCTCAAGTCAGTCATGAAATAACAGTAATCATACTGAAAATAAACAACATGCTATCAAGCAATATACAGATAAAGGAAATGAAGTGCCATCAGGCAAACAAAACACACTTGCTTGAGAAAGAAAGAAACATTTATTCTCTAACCATAATCCTAATCACAGAATCTGAACAAACCTAAGCAAAGCTCTCAAGCAGAACCCTAAACAGGAGAAATCATTCCCAGTCTTCAAGCTTCAAAATAAGCTTACCAAAGAAAGGGAGCTAAGCAATCAGACTCATAGTGTCTTCCTCAGGAAAGCACTAAGAGGTGGATACTCAGGAGTCATACCCTATGTGGCTCAACCACTGTGATCAGTTTACATCCCTCCTCAGGAGAGATTAAACTCACAAGCAGGCTCCAACATCACTGGATATTTAGGAAATCCTATCTGAACTAGTGGAACTAAGTGAATAGACCCATAGGACCTTCCTCAGGAAAGTACTAGGAGGCTTCCACTTAGGAGTGGTATCCCATGTGGCTCAACAACATGTGATCAGTTTACATTCCTCCTCAGGAGAAATTAAACTCACAAGTTGGCTCCAACATCATTGGATACTTGAGAAATCCTAGATAAACTAATGGAACTAAGTGAATAGACCCATAGGACCTTCCTCAGGAAAGTACTAGGAGGCTTCCACTTAGGAGTTGTATCCCATGTGGCTCAACAACATGTGATCAGTTTACATTCCTCCTCAGGAGAAATTAAACTCACAAGTTGGCTCCAACATCATTGGATACTTAAGAAAGAGGTGAGAAGGAAGAATGAAAGTCATTCATAGTGCCTTCCTCAGGAAAGTACCATGAACTTCCCTCAAACTTCAGGCTCTCAAACCTCACAGACAGGAGATGAGACAAGCTCTGGGCCTCTGAATCTTGATCTACAAGCTTCTCCTCATGATGCTCTCCATCAATATCCTCAAGGCAACACAAGCCCTTCAACAAATTCCTCAGAATGAACCCCACAGATGAACAGATAACCCACTGAACAAACCAAATCATCAGGCAATCTTCAGACAATACCTAAAAATACTAAACTAATGGGAAAAAATCTAACAATTAATCACAAGGGTCCTCAACACCTTCTCATAACATCTATAAAGGTTTCTACCTAAAAATCAAGATAAAACTCAATCAAAGAAAGGAATCATCACCTATGCACAATTCTAAACCCTAATTAGACTATCCTAAGTCAACCCTAATTAAACTAATCAAGATTAATTCTAAAAAATCTAGAAAAAATCCTATGGGGAAGTATGACTCATCATCTAATTGCATAAAAAAGAATGGGTAAAAAAGATTAATGGAAAGTACTAAAACAATTCCTACAAAATCAAATATCAAAATGAAACAATTAAAAAGCTATTTAATTGGAAAATCTACTAAAAATATTAAACCTAAAAATAAAATCTCAATTTTATTTTAATAATTTTCTACACATTTTAATCTACTCATAGAAAAAAGAAGAAATTAAAAATCATTTTTTAACTATTTTTAATGAATTTCACAAATCAGAAAAATAAAAGAAGAAAATTAAAAAGAATTAAATGAAATAAGGGATGGGGGGTCAGAATAGCACTACGCATCAGTTATATTGGTTGGGCCAAAAAAAGGGGGGGGGGGCGAATAGAACATTGGGCCCAGGACGCCCTTAAAATGAAACGCGGCGTTTTAATTATTTAAACTTTCCCTCTCTTTCTCAGGCGCGATCACAGCCGTTGGATTGGGAGAGCGAGTCAATCTTTGGGAACGATCCAACGGATGCTCCCTCGTCTTCTCCAAACACCAATTAGGGTTTGCAGAACCCTCACTCCATGCACACAAGATCGAGCTCCTCTAGCTCCCTCCACAGGCCACGGCTCCACACGACTCCAACATGAAAAATCATCTACGTCTCAAGCCCTACACAACCCTACGTAAAGCTTTCCATAACTCGCCCTAAATTGCCCTAACAGAGGAATTGAAGATCCGGGTACAACCATGGTTCAACATTTTAAACTGATATTAATCTTCATCAAACTTCAATTTAATGGTCAACAGATGTTCTACGTGCTATCCTGATCATTATACACTACTTCTTGATGATTGAAATGCCCTAAACTAATAGTTCTTGAAAATCAAAGTTTTATGCACCTGCCATGGAACCTCATGGAATGAGCTAAAACTTCTAGGGTTAAGTCATCTACCCTAACACAATCATTCTACACCTATAATATGCTCTATCTAATCATAAATAAGGAGAAAGAGATGAGTTCACCAACCTGTCAAGAAGCTATGGTGAGTGATTCTATGGCTCGAACCAAGGCTTGTAAATCCTTCAGGATGATCCTTTGATGATGGATAGCCTTCTGTTTGCACAATTCTTGAAGAAGAAGACTTGTAATGGAAGAATTCTTGAGTTACTTCAACTTGAAGCAAGAGCTTTAATGGCTATCTTTCTCTCTCTCTTCTCTGGCTTGATTCCAACTTTCACCAACCCTAGACTCTCCACAATGCATTCCTTATATAACAATTGATGGATGTTTCTAGAATCATCTAGAATGTGATGGAAGTTTCTTTAAAATCTCATGTTATGCCATATTGGTTATCTCATGATATATCACCTCTAACCAACTTACACACCTTTTAAAATCTCACCACATGATAATATGGAATAGTAAGGAAGCTCACATGCCTTGTAATTGCCTTATGTTAAGTTTTCCAACATTGCCTTCTTTTTCAAGTAACAAATTTCCAAAGGAACCTCATTTTTTAAGCCTCAAATGAAAATTCTACTTAAACCAAAGTTCTTAAAATGTTTTTTCCAATCAAAATGATATATTGGATGACCTATTTTGGATTTGTGGATCTCCCAAATCACTTTTCAATTTCAACTTTTCAAAGTTATAAGTCATTTTTAGTTCATTTTTGACCAATCATGGAATCTTGTGCTATGAGCTTTTTCAACAATTTGTGACCTTCTTTCTAGACTTAAAATCACATTTTGAGCAACTTTCATGTTTTGAGTTTTTCCATTTGAGGCTTGGAAATAGGAGTTTTAGGCATTGGATAAAATGACCTATAACTGACAAATGACCAAAATACCCCTGCCTTGTTCAAACCATAAGTTGAGTTCCACAAATCCAATCAAGGACTTCTACCACTCAAATTAAAGCTAAGAAGATCCTCTTCAACATTCATGTTGACCAAGAAACCATAGGAATCATCCTACTAGGGCAAAAGTTGTCTGCAAGTTGGGTGACTTTCAAGGACCCAGATTCACACACCTCTGCTGACCTGTAATTTGCCAAAACCATAACTTGAGCTCTGTAACTCCTATCAAGGACTTCCACCACTCAAATTAAAGCTTAGAACAAGCTCTACAACATTCATGTTGTGGGGAAAATGAGATATCAAACACATCTAGTGCTAAAACTGCCTGGAAGATAGGGATCAAATTAGGGTTTTTCACTGACAATCCTCAGAAACCCTAACTTGAAACTTCTCAAAACTCCTCAATCATGATGAGTTGGTCTAGGAATCATATTTATAACATCTCTATACATCATTCCATGATCTCATGGCCCTTGGATTGAGTCTCAACCTTCTCCAAATCTTCAGTTATCCTAGGGTTGACCCAGTCAAAACCCTAATTATACCATTCATGGTTAAATCCTCTGAACTCTTGCATAATGACTTCTCTGGGCTTCATGAAGGCTATCAAGGCATCTCATAAGCTTTCTCAAAACATCAAGTTCATTCTCAAAGTCTCAGAATCATCTGAGGGGCACTCACAGCTCTCAGGCTATGAAGCACACAACCCTGGTTTCAAACCAATTCTCTGGAGATCTCTTGAACTTTTTTGCTGAAGGTATCAACTTTCAAACACTCAATGAATGAATAAATGTTGGTCAAATTTTGGGGTGCAACAGCTGGGACCGTTTCCCATCCCCTACGCGAGTCAATCCTAGCGCATGTATGTTTGCTTGTTGGGTTGCGTTTATTTATCGCATTTTTACTTCTTGCATTTTATTTCCCGCATTTTATTTCCAGTTTGATATGATTATCTGTGCTGCTGTGGGAGAGGGATGTTACTACGAGTGAGAAGCCGGACCTGGGCTTGAGTATACACCTAGACATAGTTGCGGAGAGTAGTAGACGGACCTGTCTGCTGAGCAGGCACAGTCCCCTACGAAATCTGCGCTCAGACGAGGTTCTCGCAGAGGTGCTCCTTTCCGGTCCTGAGGATCTGAGGGGAGTCCAGACGTGAGGATTGTCGACTCTGGGGACCGATCATTTGGAAGTCAGCTAAGTGAGGCCTCTTCATGACTTGATGATGCCACTCCTTCTGGGAATCGTATCGTCACTCATGAAAGTCTGTGACGCTGATGACCGCATAGGATGCCGTACCTTTGTCCGTGGATTAGGTCCATACCTGTGAGCGGGATTGGGTTTATTGCAGGAAACTTTGACCTTCAGACTACCTGGTTTTCTTGACAGTGAATCAGTTATGTTGGTACCAGGGTTCTCAGTTGCAGATTTGTCTGTTCTTGATAGAGCAGGTTTTGATCAGAGGATCTTGTCATCAGGTGTATGTCTGTTCTTGATAGAGCAGGTTTTGATCAGAGGATCTTGTCATCAGGTGTATGTCTGTTCTTGATAGAGCAGGTGTTGATCAGAGGATCTTGTCATCAGGTGTATGTCTGTTCTTGATAGAGCAGGTTTCATTCAGAGGATCTTGTCATCAGGTGTATGTCTGTTCTTGATAGAGCAGGTTTTGATCAGAGTATCGTCATCATTGGTTTGTTCTTGATAGGGAAGATTTTGAATGGGGTCTGAAGATCTCATCAGCAGTTGTTGTTTGTTCTTGATAGGGCAGATTTTGAGTGGGGTCTGAAGATCTCATCAGCAGATGTTGTTTGTTCTTGATAGAGCAGATTTTGAATGGGGTCTGAAGATCTCATCAGCAAATGTTGTTTGTTCTTGATAGGGCAGATTTTGAGTGGGGTCTGAAGATCTCATCAACAGATGTTGTTTGTTCTTGATACAGCAGATTTTGGGTGGGGTCTGAAGATCTCATCAGCAGATGTTGTTTGTTCTTGATAGGGCAGATTTTTGATTTGGGGTCTGAAGACTTCATCAACAGATATTTCTTGATCATACATCAGGGGTCCTTATTATCAGACATTTGTTCTTGACAGAGCAAAATTTTGATCCTATGTATAAGGTCCTATCAGATGATTGTTCTTGGCAGATCAGATATGTGGTCCTACACCGGGGTTTTCTTCTCATCAGTGATTATGGACACAGAATCTCCACAGCAGTTACCTGGATATGTTATTGCATGCCTGCATTTTGCATTAGTTTGCATGTTCATTTGCATTCCATTAACGTGTGTCTGTGACAGGTACTGTTTCCCCGATCCAGGATCTCTCGCCTCCTATTGTATTATTACAGCCTCTCTCAGGAAGACTGTTGCGTACGAGTTCTCGGTCCCTGATGTGTCGAAGTTGACTATCGCTGATGCTACGTACTGCCTTAATAGGCTTTCCATATATACGAGATTGATGTTTCCATGATTGGGCTCGGATTGCTTCTTCTTCTTGTTATTGTCAGCACTGGTACTAAGGCGTTAGGGTCGGGGGAGATCTCCCAAGCACACAGACACACACATGCATCCGCATGAAGCATTTGCATGACGTACATTTTGTTGCTTTTCCTAACCTTTAATGTTGACAGGTTTTTCAGGTACACGGGTTCCGAGCTGCTTCCGGTCTCCAGGATTGATCAGAGACTCATTCACCGTTACTCAACTCGAGCTAATCAGACAAGGATCATGGATCAGGTGCAGTCAGATGTTCAAGAGCTCCGTGAACGGATGGATCGTTTTATGGAACTGATGCAGGTGGTCGCTAATGGTCAGGACCAGCTTCGTACTTTCGTTCAACCTTTGATCTCCAGGGTTGATAGTAATGGCATACTTCACGGTGGGGCTGTGCCTACTCCTCCTCCAGCCGATGCTCCGCAGAATGTTGTTCCTGTTGCCGGGGGCAACGACAGTGCTAATGGCAATATGATGACTAATATCGGACTCAATGCGGCGGGCGTCGGCAATGGTAGTCTGGGAGCTAATGTCAACATAGGGCCGGTCAACGGCAATGTTGGCGTCGGAAATCTGTTGGTGCCTTAACCGTGGCTTGAGGATCATCAGGATGATGTGTTTTCTCAAAGAGGTGTGGAAGCAGAGTTGAATGTTGAAGCACGACTCAGTTTCAAAGCGCTGGAAGACAAAATGAGAGACATTGAGAATCAGAATACATTGGGCGTTGATATGTCCAAGCTGGGGTTAATTACTGATTTCAAGGTACCCATAAGTTTAAGGTGCCTGTTTTTGAGAAGTATAAGGGTACTACTTGCCCTCGTGTCCACCTTCGATCTTACTACAGAAAGATGTCCGCCTATTCCGACGATGAGAAGTTGCTGATGCACTTCTTCCAAGATAGTCTTTCTGGTCCGTCCCTTGAGTGGTATATGGGTTTGGAGCCCACTACCGTGCGCACATGGAAAGATCTCGCTGAAGCGTTTGTCCTCCACTATCAGTACAATAGCGACTTGGCCCCCAACCGAGTTCAGCTCCAGAACCTTTCACAGCGGAATAATGAAAGCTTTAAAGAGTACGCCCAGCGGTGGCGTGAGTTGGCTGCTCGGGTTCAACCACCGATGGTTGAGCGCGAGCTAGTGCAAATGTTCGTGGCTACCCTTCCTGGAATCTACTATGAAAAGCTAGTCAGTGGCATGTCGGGGACATTCTCAGCTCTCATCACTATGGGCGAGCATGTCGAGAATGGAATAAAAATCGGAAAAATCCAAGGTGAATCATCCTCAGCTGGAGGAGGTGGTAAGAAACCCTACGCTGGTAAACGTCGAGAAGGAGACGCGAGTGCTGTCACCAACGCTCAGAGAAAGGGCAAGGGCCCTCAACAGCAGATTGCTAGCATAAATATCCCAGCAGCTCCGCCGCCGCAGCAGCAGCAGCAACCGCAGCAACAGAATCAGCAGGGATATAGAAAATATCAGAATCGGGCTCCTCTGGCAAGCCGTCATTTTGAAGCTCCACCTATGTCGTATGCGCAGCTCTTGCAAACTTTGCTTCAGCTTCAGTTAGTGCAAAAGAGGACGTTGGCTCCCTTAACAGGGGCACCACCACCGGGGTATGACGCAAATGCCACTTGCGATTTCCATACTGGGGCACCAGGCCATACGATTGAGAACTGTAAAGCTTTTAAGCACAAGGTGCAGGACCTGGTAGACGCCAAGGTTATTAACTTTTCTGATAATGTGCCCAATGTTACCAAAAACCCTATGCCTCATCATAGGGGAGGCGGAGTGAACGCCATTATCGCAGAGGAGAGTGCAGATCTGTTGACTGATGTCAAAGACTTGAAGACGCCGCTTAGTTTCGTCAAAGCTAAGTTGGTGAAGAGGGGGTTCTTTCCGGGATGCGGAGAGTTATGTATGGCTTGTGCTACACATCCTGATGGGTGTGAGCAGCTGGTAGAAGGTATCCAAAGTCTGATGTCTAAGGGTATTTTGCAGTTCAGCCGGAAAGTCGAAAGTGTATCAGGAGAGGTTGTGCTGAAGCAGGCAGATGAAGTCGCCACCATCACCATTCCTCGTCAACCTATTACTATTTCTGCGCCCCGACCGCCTACAATCACTATTACCAGAGCCGGGCCAATCCCATTCGAGAGCACTAACGCCGTTCCATGGCATTATGGCGCTGAAGTCTATTGCAATGGTCAGAAGATAGAGCTGGAGCCGTACGGGTCGACTGTGCAGAATCTCGCGGGAGTCAGTGGTATTACTCGAAGCGGAAGAGTGTTTGCACCGACAGAGGTTGTGGCAGAGAAAGTGGTCAGAGCTGATGCTGTGGATAAGGGTAAAGGCAAAGCCGTCGAAGAGGTCCCTTGTGGGGCAGAGAAGGATTTGCTTGTCAAGGATGCTGAGGAATTCATGCGGTTAATCAAGAAAAGCGACTACAAGATTGTAGACCATCTTCATCAGACTCCGTCAAAGATTTCTATTCTCAACCTGTTGCTGTGTTCTGAAGTGCACCGCAACGCGTTACTGAAGGTATTGAACGCTGCCTATGTACCGCAAGAGATATCCGTGAATCAGCTAGAAGAGGTGGTAGCCCATGTTAATGCTGGCAATGGGCTAGGTTTCACAGATCTAGAGCTGACTCCCAAAGGGAGAGATCACAACAGCGCCTTGCACGTCTCGATAGAGTGCAGAGGCACAATCATGTCGCATGTCCTGGTAGACACGGGTTCGTCGCTTAATGTGCTTCCGAAGAAGGCACTAATGAAGTTGGACACTCGTGGATTGCTTTGCACGCCCAGTGATCTGGTGGTGAAAGCATTTGACGGAACTAAGCGCCACGTTTTCAGAGAGTTGACCCTGCCGATTCAAGTTGGTCCGGAGACGTTCCATACGGTTTTTTATATCATGGATATCATGCCTGCCTACAGTTGCCTCTTAGGTCGGCCATGGATCCATGCTGCTGGTGCCGTGACGTCCACGCTGCATCAAAAGCTCAAATATGCTGTCGGGGGAAGCATAGTAACCGTCTGTGGTGAGGAGGACATTATGGTGAGCCACTTGTCATCCTTTAAGTATGTTGAAATGGATGGCGAAATCCATGAAACTCTCTGCCAAGCATTTGAAGCCGTCAAGGTGAAAGAGGTAGCTCCTGTCGTCGTAGAGAAGCAAGAGATGAATCTCTCCTCGTTCAAAGAAGCTCGGGCCGTCGTTGAGGCCGGTTCCACCCCAGGCTGGGGGCACGTTTTGGAGATACCGATCAAGCAGGATAAGTTTGGATTGGGGTATTCTCCTGAAGCTGAAGCTTCATCTTCTTCGTCTAGCAGTTCGTCTCGTGGGAAGGGGCCGATCCTATTTACCAAGGGCGGAGTGATTTTCGAAAGCATCAACGCAGCGTCTGAGGACAGCGGGGATAACGATTATGATCTTGACGCCTGGATTCAGCCAAGCAAGTCGGGCGAGCGCCTCAACAATTGGACCATCAAGGAGATTATCCAGCTGACAAGTGAAGAGTAATGATTTACTTTTTACAATCTTTGTACAACCCTATGTCCTGCCCGGGGCATAGTGGTTTTATTGTCAGGGCCTTGTTGGATTATGTACATGCATTTTGTTAATAAATCAAAGGCGTTTTCTTCGTACTCAAATATTGTGTTCTCTGTTATTCCTGTTTTATGTTTATTTTGAAAAACAGTAAAATGGCAACGGGGTTTGTGCTAACCTGCATATTCTTGCTTTAAACTTAACCCTTGTTATTGCAGGATCCACATAACAGATGACATCGACTCTGGACCCTCTACGACTCACTACGACTTCGATTGCTCGATTTATCAAGCCGAGGATGAGATTGATAAAGACGAAGACCTTCCGGAAGAGTTGGCCCGCTTGTTGAGACAAGAGGAAAAGGTTATTCTGCCTCACGAGGAGGATATTGAGATCGTAAATCTGGGTTCTGAAGAGCTCGTCAGAAATGTCAGAGTAGGGGCTGCGCTGCAGAAGGATGTCAAGCATAGACTGGTCGAGATGCTTCGAGAGTATAGTGACGTCTTTGCTTGGTCATATGAAGATATGCCCGGACTTGACACAGACATCGTGGTTCATCGCTTGCCATTGCGAGAAGATTTCCCTCCAGTCAAGCAGAAGCTTAGGAGGACGAGACCAGATATGGCTGTAAAGATCAAAGAAGAAGTCCAGAAGCAGTTGGACGCAGGATTTCTAGCCGTTACCACTTACCCTCCGTGGGTTGCCAACATAGTGCCTGTACCGAAGAAGGACGGTAAGGTACGTATGTGCGTCGATTATCGGGATTTGAATAGGGCGAGCCCTAAGGATGATTTCCCGTTGCCTCATATCGATGTGTTGGTCGACAACACAACCCAGTTCTCCGTGTTTTCGTTCATGGATGGCTTCTCCGGTTACAATCAGATTAAGATGGCACCGGAGGACATGGAGAAAACGACATTTATCACCCCCTGGGGAACATTTTGCTATAAGGTAATGCCCTTCGGTCTGAAGAACGCAGGGGCCACTTACCAACGAGCAATGGTCACTTTGTTTCATGATATGATTCATCATGAGATCGAGGTCTATGTTGATGACATGATTGCAAAGTCCCAAACGGAGGAAGAGCATCTGGTCAACTTATTGAAGCTTTTTGAGAGGCTTAGGAAGTTCAGGCTGAGGCTGAATCCTAACAAATGCACTTTCGGAGTGCGGTCCGGAAAGTTATTGGGGTTTATCGTTAGTGAACGAGGTATTGAAGTTGACCCTGCAAAAATAAAAGCTATTCAAGAAATGCCAGCGCCAAAGACAGAAAAAGAAGTTCGTGGTTTCTTGGGCCGAATAAACTACATTGCAAGGTTTATCTCTCAGCTCACGGCCACTTGTGAACCGATGTTCAAGCTGTTAAAGAAAGATCAGGCGATTACTTGGAATGAGGATTGCCAGAAGGCATTTGACAAAATAAAGCAGTACCTTCAAGAACCTCCAATCTTGATACCCCCAGTGGCTGGACGGCCATTAATCATGTACCTGACGGTTCTGGAGAATAGTATGGGGTGTGTTCTCGGTCAGCACGACGAGACGGGCAGAAAGGAGCATGCCATTTATTATTTGAGTAAAAAGTTCACTGAGTGTGAATCTCGATACTCGATGCTGGAGAAGACGTGTTATGCATTAGCTTGGGCCGCCAAACGTCTACGACAGTATATGCTCAATCACACCACTATGCTAATTTCGAAGATGGATCCGATCAAGTACGTCTTCGAGAAGCAGGCTCTTTCGGGCAGGATTGCCAGATGGCAAATGGTGTTAACGGAATATGATATTCAGTACGTCTCCCAGAAGGCCATTAAGGGAAGTGTATTGTCTGATTACCTTGGCGAACAGCCAATCGAGGATTACCAGCCGATGAAGTTTGAATTCCCTGACGAGGATATTATGTTTCTCAAAGAGAAGGATTGCGATGAGCCATTGCCCGGTGAAGGGCCAGATAGGAAGTCTCAGTGGAAGTTGATATTCGATAGAGCGGTTAATTCCTATGGAAGTGGTATCGGGGCTATCATCACGACTCCTCACGGATCCCACATCCCGTTTACTACGAGACTGACGTTTCCAGTTACCAACAATGAAGCAGAGTATGAAGCATGTATTATGGGTCTAGAAGAGGCAATTGATTTGAGAATCAAGAATCTAGACGTATATGGTGACTCAGCACTTGTAATCAATCAGATTAAAGGGGAGTGGGAAACTCGTCAAGCGAATTTGGTTCCGTACATGAATTATGCCAGGAGGTTGCTTCCGTTCTTCGACCGAGTGGAACTTCATCATGTACCCAGGGCTGAAAATCAGATGGTTGATGCCTTAGCCACGTTGGCTTCAATGTATAAAGTCAATCTTTGGAATGAAGCTCCAAGCATTGTCCTTTCGCGTCTTGACAGACCGAAATTTGTCTTTGCAATCGAGGATGCCGCCGACGGCAAGCCATGGTTCCACGACATCCAGACCTTCCTTATAACTAAGGAGTATCCTGCGGGTGCGTCAACCCAGGATAAGAAGACTCTGAGGAGGCTGTCTGGAAACTTTTATCTCAACCCTGATGGAGTGTTGTATAAGAGAAACCACGATCTCGTGCTACTCAGATGTGTAGATGAGAAGGAGGCAAGTATGCTCATGGAAGAGGTCCATGAGGGCACATTTGGTACGCACGCCGGCGGGCATGCCATGACGAGAAAGATCCTGAGAGCAGGATATTACTGGCTGACTATGGAGTCAGATTGCTTCAGATTCGCGAAGAAATGTCATAAATGCCAGATTTATGCTGATAAAGTTCATGTGCCGCCGTGCCCATTGAATGTCATGTCCTCCCCTTGGCCGTTCTCCATGTGGGGCATCGACATGATAGGCAAGATCGAGCCCACTGCATCCAATGGTCATCGTTTCATTCTGGTAGCTATCGACTACTTCACCAAATGGGTGGAGGCAGCCTCGTACGCTAATGTGACCAAGCAGGTGGTAGCTAAATTCATAAAGAGGGACATCATCTGTCGCTATGGAGTTCCCGAGCGGATCATTACTGATAATGGTTCGAATTTGAATAACAAGATGATGAAGGAGCTGTGCCAGAGCTTCAAGATTGAACACCACAACTCATCTCCTTACCGGCCAAAGATGAATGGCGTCGTCGAAGCCGCCAACAAGAACATAAAGAAGATTCTTCAGAAGAAGGTTGTGACGTACAAAGATTGGCACGAGATGCTGCCGTTTGCCTTGCACGGTGTTGCGGTGGAAATAGGATCACAAACTATAAATTAATTTGAATCACAATTCAGTTCACAACCGCTCTTTGATTTATCCGAAGGAAAAGGTCAAAAGAGGGAAAACCTATTTTGCATCGTAAACACAATGCGGGGAAAGATCTAGGGTTCGGGGGTTGGTTAAATTTAGGGAAGGTATTAGCACCCTAAACTTCCGTAGTACTCTACGGGAACCTTTTGTTCAGATGTTTACTATTTAGCTTTATTTATTTGCTTAAGGTATATGTACAAAGGGATTAAAAGTGAGAAAAGAGACCTAAGGGGTTAATTCTAAATTTACTCGGCAAGACATCGCATCTTGTGCCTACGTATCCTTACGGGAGTGGAATCAGAGTAATCGTAGTTCCCCTCAAAAGGGAGGTTAGAGACTTCTTGACTGTGGTCAAGGTCTCAAGGGGAATAAACGCATCTTAAGGACACGCTTACGCGGAGTATAGAAACTCCAAATCTCTACGTTGAAATGTTAAGTTGTAATTAGGGTTAAATTAGGGATTCCACGGCGGGAAAACCCTAAAATGAGCGCGGCGACTCTTTGACCTAATGCTAGGGGTAAAATTGTAATTTAGCCTGCGGCGAGGCATTTGTGAAAATTTAGGGTTTGCGAGGTTGTAAGGGTTTGAAGTTGAGGACTATTGACACGGCGATCAAAAGCTAGACCTAACCTTCGGATGTGTGTAGTGTGACAGAAATATTGATGAAGGTGTGAGATAAATGAACTGTAAACAGGGAATAAAACAGAAGTTAAAGTCATACAAACAGAAATTTAAAGGAAGAAATTTAAAGCGCGATTATTAGATTCGCGGGGTTACATATGAGAAGCAGTTACAATATGATAATGAACTTTGAGTGAGAAGATAAGATGAAATAAGTAATAAGCTGCAAAATGAACGAACGACGTTAGGGGGCAGAGTTAGGCGGCAATCAAATTAATTACGAAGCAATAAAGAAAAAGATGCAAATTTGAGATTATTACAATTTTTAATATTAGCTTGCAAAAAAAGATTTAATTTAAAATATTTTACTCTTTTAAAAGGTTTTATTTTTAATATTTTAAGAAAAGTTTTTCTTATTTTTATTTAAAAAAGAGTTTTTCATTTTTATATTTACAAAAGTTTTAGTTTTATATTTTAAAAAAGTTTTAATTTTTATTTTTAAAAAAGAGGTTTTGTTTAATTTTATTATAAAAAGATTTTTATTTAAGTATAATATCTACACAAAAAAGGTTTTAAAACAAATATAAAACAATTTAAAACAAATAAAAAAACATAATTAAAAAAAACAAGATAAAACAAAATAAAAAAATAAAACATAAGGGGTTGGGCCGGTCATCACCCCGGACCCAACCCGGTTAGTAGTTTGATTGAGAAACAATTAGGGTTCTGGGAACCCTAATACTCCTTACGGCGCCATTCACGTATTCTTCTTCTCTCATCTCTCTCGCTTCTCCTCACCGTCTCTCTCTATGTTCTTCATTTTCCTCTGTAACCTGAAATCAAACACGAATGTTGTAAGGGAGATATCTCATAGCTTACGTTTATGGTGAACGGCCGGTGATGAGGGTTTCCTCTGAGGCTTGGAGTTGATTGCCCGCCGTTTAAACGGCGAAGGCGATCTTCCCCTTTCGGTGGCGCGGTTGTTGATGTTGGTTCATCAGTGAACGGAGGCGATGATGAGGGTAACGATCCCTCTGAGTCTCAACCACGCCGTTAGGGTTTGTACGCGATTTCGTCGCTTTGATGTTCTCCCTTTCGCGATTTTCTCGTTAGGGTTTGTACGCGATTTCCTCCCCCTTCTCTCTGAGGTGAGATCGTTCCTTTATACTTCTCTTTTTGGGCCTTTAATCCGTGATGGATTTGCGCTATTTGATTTTGATGATTCGATTTGGGATCTTTGATGCGATTCTGATTTTATCTGACATTGATTGGGTTTTATTGGATCTTGTTTGATATCTGAAATTTGTTTGACTGATCTGTACTTGATTCGTTTGATTTGTTTTGATTTGATTTTGTTTGGTTTTTTTCAGATTGAGTTCCACTGGGGATGTTTCCTGATACGATTTGGATCCATCTGATACATGATTGAATCCTGTTTCCTCTTTTAGGATTTGATTGGTCTTTCTGATTTCCAGCTGATACGATTCTTCTGACCCTATTCGATTTGTTTAATAATCTGAACTGATTTGTTTTGATCTGTTTTGGGATTGATATCAAATCAAAATCTCTCTATTATTTTTCTGATATGGTTTGCCTTCAGGTTGGATTGATTGATATCTGATTTTGATTCACAGAACTCCTTGATGGATTCGTATCTCTGTTTGATATTTTCGACCTCGAACTGATTCGTTTTTGATTGATCCGTTTCAGATTCTTTTCCTCTTCTTCTTTCAGAGAGGGCTGATATTGTGTTGGTCTTTGCCGCCGAGACGGGTACACGGTAGTGATGACACTTAGTCTGAACCGTCGAAGCAGGATACTACAATCCTGGTTTTACGCTGTTTGCATTCTGAACTGGTTCGGTTTCACTCGTGAGTATGGTTTGATCCTTCACGTTTCGGTGACTTGTTTGTTGGGGGCAATGATGTTCATAACTGAGCCCCTGTCTGCGCTATGCTTTGTGCTGCAACTTGGTGTACCTTCTTGTGACTTGCCATCCGAATTGATTGAAGCTTGCCCCTAACTGACAACCTTTGGTACATTTTGATGCAGCTTGATACGGCTTGTTTGGGTACTTCATTCTTCTTATTCTGTTTGAACTTGCTTTCTGATACATTAACTGTTGTTACACCTTTCTTTGGATCCTGTTGGGAACCTTCTGTTATGACAGATTTATAGTATATTCCTTCTGGCTCTTTGCGCATGAACTTGTCTTCTGATACATTGTTTTGATGCAGTTCAGTTTGTATTTGGTGTTCTGTTTGGAATTGATGCAGTTTGATGCAGTTTTGGCTTGCATTTCAGTTCTCTTGTTCTGTTTGGACTTGACTTTCCATGAACTCAGAATTGATGCTACTCATGAATTGTTTAGGTTTTGAGTTCAAAATTCTGAACCTGATACTGATGCGTTTGTGGCTTTTCAGGTGTTGGAAATTTCGAAACCAAAGCGACTCAGACCTGCCGGCATCTGGGTCTGAGTCCAAACTTGCCTATGTCGCCTTATTCTCGTATCAGTTTGGAAATCCAATTGCGGCAAAACGAATCAGTCCCGCTTCTTTTATTACTTCTGTCTCTCGGATGTCCCGTAACGATAAGAACAGGTGTTACCTGATCTGACGCCAACGGCGCGGATCGGTAACGGGGGTAGGACGCAGCTTCGGTTGTGCCACTCCCGGCACTCGATGATGACACTGTTCTGAGAGTGTCAAAAACAACTTCTAACATTTTTCTATACTGTTTGTTCTGTTTTGATGTGCAGGTGAATTGGAGATTCCGCGGAGAAGCTTAAAGACATCATGAAGACACTTAGGAATTTTTAGGATTTAGGATAGATACTCATTGTAAATAAAACCTCTTGTAAACCCAGTTCAAATTCACTTATCCATTTGTAAACTATAAATATTCATGAAATGAAATTCAACAAATATTCATATTTACTTTCTCAATTGTAAATTCAAAGTATCCATAAATAATAATTCAGAACCATTTAAATTCCCCCTTGAGTTGTAACTTATAGATACTTATGAACAACAGTTCAAAAATATTTAAAACTTACTTCTCCTTTGCCTTGACTAATTTTATAAATGATATCCCGCCACATGATTATATCCGAACAAATTCAAATTAAAATCTCGTTGATCACATCACTTCTCAAAATAACCTTAACAGTATCCACTTCCTTTTCAATCCAACTTCATCTTATTAAGAGGAAACAGACTGTTCAAAATCAAACAAAGAACGGCTCCGAGTCCAATCGTATTTCTGACAAAACATGCCGGCACCTTGACCCAAGTGGCAAATAAATGCCTCAGAACTTAATAACAGCCCGTTTTCAAGGAAATAGCAGAATTTGCGTAAAATGACCAAAATACCCCTGGAACCAAATCTGCAAAACAAACACCTCCATAACTTGTTAGTGGTTAGCAAATGTACATATGAGATGACATGCGAAATGACTGACTAAATATAAGGGTAAAATTTGGGGTATTACAGTTGCCCCTATTTAAATAGCTACACCGGACGATTTGAGTGACAGAGACTCGAGGAATCGTGGTGGAGAGATTTAAATATAGATAACCGAAAATTTTGCCCTTACATGCGACGATATGCAATGCCATTGGACAAAGCGAGGACAGCTTAATGCCGATGATGCCATGAATACGATATGATGCGTATGCTGGAATGATGAGTGCGAAAATGCTGACGAATACGACGACACAGGGACAGACGCTACGAGAAGAACACACTGGGGAAAACGACGCGCTGGGACACAGTACAACACTGGGGAATTCTAAAATGATGGTCAATTGGTGCGAACATGACCAATTGTCTTTTTTTAGAAAAGGAACGAGATTCTCAAACGGAGATGACACCTGTGAGACGGCCTCCACTGGGGAATCTAAAAGTAAAACTGGATCATGTACGACTGCAAGATCGATTACAGAATGCTGGAGCATTGAGCAAAGAATAACATCCAAGCTTCTGTAAACTATCCCTCGTAACAGGATCAAACGGACTTCTCGGAACTCTGTAACACATATACAGGGTAAAGACCGGCTGTATGCCAAAATAAATGGACTTTGATGGGAAAGAGGTTGCTGCTTATCTGATAAATAAATCTTCTCGCATTTAGGTCGGCGCCTGGAATACGATTCTGATTCTTCTCTTACTGAAGGATAAATAAACTTCTTCATGTTTCAAGATCGTGCTCTCTTGAACATGAAAAAGGTAAACTGAACTTCCTCATACTTCAGAATCGTGCTCTCCTGAATATGATTCCGCTCTTTCGGGTAAATGAAATTCTTCATACTTCAGAATCGTGCTCTCCTGAATATGAAAGGGGTGAACTGAACTTCCTCATAACTCAGAATCGTGCTCTGCTGAATATGATTCGGCTCTTTCTTGTAAATGAAATTTTTCATACTTCAGAATCGTGCTCTCCTGAATATGAAAAGGGCTAATTGAACTTCCTCATAACTCAGAATCGTGCTCTCCTGAATATGATTCGGCTCTTGAAATTTCTTCATACTTCAGAATCGTGCTCTCCTGAATATGAATAGGGCTAACTGAACTTCCTCATATTTCAGAATCGTGCTCTCCTGGATATGATTCGGCTCAAACCTCCCCGTATTTCAAGATCGTGCTCTCTTGAATACGATTTGGTTTCTTCTTTTACTAAAGGATAAATGAACTTCTTCATAATTCAGAATCGTGCTCTCCTGAATATGATTCCGCTCAAACCTCCCCGTACTTCAAGATCGTGCTCTCTTGAATACGATTTGGTTCAAAACCCCCCATACTTCCAGACGACAGGTAAATGGAAGCCCAACTGCTCCATGGAGATGGCCATTTGCTGCGAGTCATAACGAAGATAGGATCGGCTTATTAGGTGGGAAATGTTGTATATCGATGCTGTAAGATGTAGAATTGTAATAATAAATTATCCAGGCATGAACTGGCATGTATCTGTAAAGGATTGTAGTTGATTTTCTTGAAAGATAGTGCAAAATAAATGCACGTCCGTGTACAGTGATCAACTTCTCGGGCAAAAACATGCCGCGTATCTGCCAAGGCATGGTGAAAATCTTCAGATGGTGCAAAATAAATGCACGTCTGGTTGGGCTCGACGACCGAAAAGACTGAGATTCAATCTAGGATCGAGCTAGAAAGAAAATTGGTAATCAAGACTCCATCGAGGGAATGAACTCGAAGGGTAGATATCTTATCCTGGCGAGGAAAGATAGCTGAAGTAACCGTCATCCACGAGGATCGAGCTCCGTGGGGAAGCTGGAAACACATAGGTATTTTATGCTTAGGGCTGACAATCTATTTGAAGAGAATGGACGACCCCAGTTACTCGGAGGTAACGACCAATGATAGAGACACAATGAACCTGTGCATGCTAACGCGTATGTTAATGAATATGTTAATATGAATGTATGTTGATGTCTATGTATGTAAATATGCAGGATGTTATGAAATGAGTATGTAATGAGTATGTATGTAGTGAGTCCGTAATGAAATAGGCATGTGATGCTTATGCCCTTGCGTATGCTGACGAAACAGACTAGAGACGGGACGAGAGATGAAATAAACATCTCGACGGAAATACCCTGCGTTCTCTGCAACCAATACGTCAATCATGGGTGAGAAAGATCAATGGTAGAACCAAATCTGGTTTTAAAGTTCTGAATTCTCTGGGGAGAAAGTACATTGCTTAGGTGCACAGTACCATGTCTTCACATGGGGATAAGAAAACCTGAAGGACACCTTCGAGTTACCCAAGAAAAGGTTGTCCGCCTATAGTCTCGCTGGGGACTGTGTTAGAGCAATGATTTGAAAGTGTTTCTGCAATAATGATATTTTCGGGGAGTGAAGAGATCCTTCCGAAATTTCCACTAGTCAAAGTAATTTATTATATTTCAAATTTTCTTTTTTTTTTTTTGAAGAACAATTTTTGAAAAATCTACAAATGCACCTTTCATTTTCAAATTTTAAGAATAAACGCATTTTGCATAACAATAGAAAACAAAGAGCAATGCACCAAGGAATGTAAGTAACAAAATGGTATCTTTTATTAAAGGGTGGCGGCTCGCTGAAGGCATAGCTCCACAGATGATTATGTTTTAAAATTGGCAACATGGGAAAAGGTTACATTGAATCCAATGACACCTACTGACACTAATAACTAGGACTAATCCAGAATCTTGCTTTGGGCAAGGGTGAAAGAACTGAAACATGGCTCTCATGCGGAAAGTGTGTTCGCGATGATCAGTGTCCTCTGATGCAATGAAATGCCTTTGTCCCTAACTTTTGCCTGGACCGCCCTCTCGGGTTTTCAATCCACCGGGACGCTCCTTTTTGTCTAAGCCGCCCTTTCGGGTTTTCAACTTAGCGAGCTTTTTATTATTATTATTATTATATTTTTTTTTCAACCCTTATTTTTGCCTAAGTCGCCTTTTGCAGGTTTTCGACTTAGCGGGTTTTTAGGCATAATATTTTCGGACTGCATCAGAATTCACGGGGTGTGCAAGCTCTTCACCATCCATTGTCGTGAGTATCAGAGACCCTCCGGAGAAAACGGTCTTTACAACAAATGGGCCTTCATAATTGGGCATCCACTTTCCACGCATATCTTTATGCACTGGCAAGATCTTTTTAAGTACGAGCTCTCCTTGACGGAACTCACGGATACGAATCTTCTTATCAAACGCTCTTTTCATCCGTTTCTGATATAATTGCCCATGGCACATGGCTGTCAAGCGCTTCTCGTCAATGAGATTCAACTGATCCAATCTGTCTTGAACCCACTCTGCTTCCTCAAGTTCAGCTTCCATCAACACTCTTAAAGAAGGTATCTCTACTTCGATGGGGAGCACGGCGTCCATTCCATACACCAATGAGAAAGGTGTTGCCCCCATCGAAGTTCTCACTGAGGTTCTGTATCCATGCAAAGCAAACGGTAACATCTCATGCCAATCTTTGTAAGTCACAACCATCTTTTGCAGGATTTTCTTGATATTCTTATTCGCAGCTTCAACGGCCCCATTCATCTTAGGACGGTACGGAGAAGAATTGTGGTGAGTGATCTTGAAACTATCACACAGCTCTTTCATAGTCTTGTTATTCAGATTGGTGCCATTGTCAGTTATTATCCGGCTTGGGATTCCATAACGGCAGATGATTTCTTTCCTGATGAAGCGGGCAACCACTTGCTTGGTCACGTTGGTGTAGGAGGCAGCCTCTACCCACTTGGTGAAATAATCAATAGCAACAAGGATAAAACGATGACCATTAGAAGCCTTCGGCTCGATTGCCCCAATCATGTCAATGCCCCACATAGAGAACGACCATGGTGAAGACAAAACATTCAACGGTGATGGAGGTACATGCATTTTATCAGCATAAATTTGGCACTTATGGCATTTTCTAGCGTATTGGATGCAGTCAGCTTCCATGGTTAACCAATAATATCCAGCCCTTAACATCTTCTTGGACATAGCATAACCATTGGCATGAGTTCCGAAGGTCCCCTCGTGAATTTCCTGCAGTAACATGTCTGCTTCCCGTTTATCAACACATCTGAGCAGAACCATGTCGTGATTTCTCTTGTATAACACACCATTACTGATAAAGAATTTGGACGCAGTCTTCTCAATGTCTTTTTGTCCAGACCAGTAGCACCATCGGGATACTCTTGCTTGACGAGATAGTTCTTGATATCATGAAACCAAGGCTTTTCATCCACCTCAACTTCTTCGACCACCTGACAATAAGCGGGCTCAACTTTGCGCTCAATATGGATAAGAGGTGCTTCATTAACGAATTTAACTTTCCACATGGATGCTAACATGGCTAAAGCATCAGCAACGTGATTCTCGGATCTAGGAACATGCTCGAACTCTATCTCGTCGAAATACTTGATCAGCTCAATAATATAGTCCTTATAAGGGATTAACTTCTCATTCTTCGTTTCCCATTTGCCTTGTACCTGGTAAATAACCAAGGCTGAGTCACCACTTACTTTAAGAAGTTTGATTCGGTGGTGAATCGCTGCTTCGAGGCCAAGAATACATGCTTCATATTCTGCGACGTTATTAGTACACTCAAAGTCCAACCTTGCTGTAAATGGAGTGAATCCACCCTTGGGTTCATCAAAACGGCGCCTATACCATGCCCATTGAAATTCGAGGAACCATCAAACATCATCCTCCACCAAAGACCTGGTTCCGGACCTTCGCTCGGATCTGGCTCTTCACAATCTCTTTTAATCAACAAAATATCCTCATCAGGAAAATCAAACTTAAGAGGTTCATAATCTTCAACCGGCTGGTCTGTAAGATAATCAGATAAAATACTACCCTTAATCGCCTTTTGGGGTACATACTGGATGTCATATTCGGATAACAACATGTGCCAACGGGCTAGCCTCCCGGTTTGAGCAGGTTTTTCAAAAATATACTTGATCAGATCCATTTTAGAAATCAACAATGTGGTATGACAGACCATATATTGCCGAAGGCACCTAGCGGCCCATGCCAATGCACAACAAGTTTTCTCCAATGGTGAGTATCTGTTTTCGCAATCGGTAAACTTTTTGCTCAGGTAATAAATCGCATGTTCCTTTTTCCCAGTCTCATCATGTTGTCCAAGCACACAACCCATAGACTTCTCAAGAACAGTAAGGTACATAAACAACGGTCTTCCAGGCACGGGAGGAATCAGAATAGGGGGGTCTTGCAAATAACCTTTAATCTTCTCAAACGCCTTCTGACAATCGGGGTTCCACTCAACCGTCTGCCCCTTGCAAAGTAACTTGAATATCGGCTCACAAGTAGCGGTCATGTTGGAGATGAACCGGGAAATATAATTCAAACGTCCCAGAAAACCTCTAACTTGCGTCTCGGTTTGCGGAGCTGGCATATCTTGAATGGCTCGGACTTTGTCAGGATCCACCTCAATCCCTCGCTGGCTAACAATGAAACCAAGCAATTTTCCAGATCTGACACCGAAGGTACATTTAGCAGGATTCAATTTCAACTGATATTTCCTGAGTCGTTCAAACAGCTTCACCAAATGGTCTAGATGCTCCTCTTCACTCTGAGACTTGGCTATCATATCGTCCACATACACCTCGATCTCCTTGTGCATCATATCATGAAAAAGAGTGGTCATAGCGTGTTGGTACGTTGCCCCCGCGTTCTTTAAACCGAAGGGCATGACTTTGTAGCAGAAGGTTCCCCAAGGAGTAATGAAAGTAGTTTTCTCTCGATCGTCGGGATCCATCTTGATCTGATTATAGCCAGAGAAACCATCCATAAATGAAAACAACGCAAAACTGGCTGTATTGTCTACAAGGGTATCGATATGTGGCAGAGGGAAGTCGTCTTTCGGACTTGCTTTGTTCAGATCCCTGTAATCCACACACATCCTAACTTTACCGTCTTTCTTGGGCACTGGCACAATGTTGGCAACCCAATCTGGATATTTTGCAACTGCCAAGAAACCTGCATCCAACTGTTTTTTAACCTCATCTCGAATCTTCAAAGCCATGTCGGGTCTCGTTCTTTGAAGTTTTTGCTTGATAGGTGGACAATCTGGCTTAAGTGGCAACTTGTGAACAACAATATCCGTGTCTAGGCCCGGCATATCTTGATACGACCACGCAAACACATCAATATACTCTTTTAACAACTCAATCAACCTCGGCTTAACCTTTGTCCCAAGCATCGCACCAATCTTGACCTCTTTCTTGTTCTCATCTGTACCGAGATTAATTAAGTCTACCCGCTCTTTATACGGTTGAAGCTCTGTGTACTCGTACTCAATCAATCTTGTCAGTTCAGCGGGTACTTCAAAATCTTCTTCACCCTCGTCCTCCGCTTGATTGATGGGTGCATCCCAGTCAGGAGTGTCAGTAAAGTCATTGGATCCAACAAGGTTTACGACGTCTCTGCATGATGGAAGGCTTACTTAATTAAAATGCTCGAAGATATGCAAGATAAGGAATGAAATGCTGTGTTTTTTTTTGTTTTATTTTTTTGGAAGAAAGGGTTGCCAATTTCATTTTTAAAGGTGAAAACGAAAAACGCAAATGAACCAAAGTGGAATTGAACAAAATGCCTTTATTAATATCTTTTTAGAAATGAAAGGTGGCCCAATAAAAGCGACCCTATAGCCTTGGGCAGAGCTACGGATTTTTATTTGAAAACGTAAATGAAACTTTTTAAAAAAATTACTTTGACAAGGGAAAAATAACAGGGATCTCTACGGCCTCCCAGTTGTTCAAAACTGCATCACCCTTAAACACCAGGTTGCTCAGCTCTTCATTTTCCTCACAGTCACTGATGGCATTGACTTGGAAACCTCCGCTGACAAATACCTCTTGGATAACCTTCGGACGCCCTTCGACAGTTGTGGCAGCTCCATTCTGAGTTGGTTTGTAACCCAACCCAGAGCGATCAGTCTTGGTCTTGACATCAATTACCTCTCCCCAACCTTCAGGAATGCCCCTGTCAATTGTTGATTTGGTACTCTTCAGAGATGCAAAAGATGGATTACCCTGACCCACTGTCTCTTCGACTTCTAGCAGAACAGCATTGGCGATCTCAAGTGCTTGAAAGGAGATTTCTAAAGCATTCTCATCGGCCTCGATATAACGGAAAGAAGACAGGTTACTGACCATCAGATCCTCCTCCCCATGTATAATAACCAATTTTCCATCGATCACGAACTTCATCTTTTGATGTAACGTTGAGGTTACTGCCCCAGCGGCATGAATCCACGGCCTTCCAAGTAAACAACTGTAATTGGGATTAATGTCCATGACTTGAAACGTGATATTAAAAACTTGCGGACCAATCAGGATAGGAAGCTCAACCTCCCCCATTACCGACCGGCGAGAACCATCGAAAGCCTTGACGACCAAAGGAGTAGGTTTCAACACAGTCTCTTTGAAAACCAACTTATCAAGAACCCTCTTGGGTAGAACGTTCAAAGAAGAACCGGTGTCCACTAGCACTCTTGCTAAATTGTCCTCCTGACATTTCACCGATATATGTAAAGCACGATTATGATTCGGACCCTCCTTCGGTAACTCTTCATTGCTGAAACTAAGGGTGTTACATGCGGTCAAATTGGCAATCACACTATCAAACCGACTGGTGCTGATATCTTGATCCACATGTGCTTGAGTCAAAACTTTCTGCAAGGCCATCCTATGAGCAGGTGAACTCATCAACAGAGATAAAATCGAAATCTTGGAAGGAGTCTGATGAAGTTGGTCGATAACTTTATAGTCACTTTTCTTGATGATCCTTAAAAACTCGGCATCTTCATCATTCGTAATGGCTCCCTTACCTTTGTCTTTAACGGCCACTGGGATATTAGTGGTCTCCTTAGGTGGAACCTCATTAGAACGGGGAGTATACACACGACCACTGCGAGTCATCCTGCTTGCCTCTGCGATATTGGTCACAGTGTCCTTAACCTCTTCATTTGGAATAACCTTCCCAGACTCCTTGTCAATCATCGTCACGTCGTATTTCCAAGGCACAGCTTTAGGATCACTGAAAGGAAACGGTCCTGGTCTTCGAATAACTATTGGCTTATGCTGATTCACCTCAGGGATAGACGACTTTGGTATATCGAACACGAGATTGGCAGAACCTGCCCCTGATAGATTAAACACTGACACCTTTCCCTTTGGTCCAGGCTGATGGAAGACTGGCTCAACCACAGCAACCTCATCCTTCCTGGGTTGGCTTGTCACTTGTAAAACACCCTCATTAATCAACCTCTGAACATCATTCTGAACCAACACACAACCCTTAATACTGGCTTCACAACTTACGCATGCAACGTGGGAAGTATCTACCAAACCAGCTTCAAACAGTTTCGAATGGAACATCTTGAGAGGAGTCTTAATCTGTACAACGTCAAGGACATAACCTTCCTCCGAATCGGCACTAATGGCATTGACACTCTCATGGTTAGGGAAAGGGTTCTTCTTAACATTTGGTTGAGGATCTTCAAATGACAAAATCTTCTTTTCCAATAAATCCCTGACAAGATTTTTGAGAGCATAACAATTCTCCAGATCATGACCAGGCGCACCCTCATGAAATAAACAATGAGCGGCGGCGTTGTAATTGGCGGGTAGAGGGTTAGGAGGCGGACCCAAAGCCCGAGTAGTGATTAGACCTTGCTTGACCAAAGAGGGATACAGCTCGGTGAAAGTCATCGGAATCGGCGGACAGGGCTTATATGTTCTTCTGTTCGGAACATTCTGGCGAGGAGCCGGACTCTTTGGCTGTTGAGGAACAGGAGCGTTGGGCACCTGTAGGTAGTTGATAGGAGGCGGATAAACAGGAGGTTGTTGCATAGGTTGATACATAGGAACCTGTTGATTGAAAGAAGGTGTAATAGCTGCCACATAGGGTTGTTGAGCATATTGGATTGGGTACCCTTGAGGTTGAGCATAACCTTGCGGATATCGATAAAAGTGTTCTCTTGGTCTACCAGAGGATATAGCATTAGTCTCGCCCTCTTTTTTCTTTTGGGAGCTATACGGAGGTTTCTTCGGCTGATCCTTAGAAGCACCATGATTATTTGTCATTTTACCACTTTTCATACCCAATTCAATCTTGACACCCACAGCAACGATGTCAGAGAAATTTGAAGTCACACTACCCACCATTCTCTCGTAAAATTCTGGACGCACCGTGTCGACAAACCAATCAGCTAACTCTTTCTCGGTCAAAGGAGGTTCTACCTGCGAAGCAATCTCTCTCCACCTTTGAGCATACTCTTTGAATGACTCAGAATTCTTTTGTGACATACTCAACAACTGTCTTCTGTCAGGAGCCAGATCCATATTGTACTTGTAGTGTTTGATGAAAGCGTCAGATAAATCCTGGAAACTCTTAACGCGAGACTGGTCCAAAGTTAAATACCACTTGGAAGAAGCACCCTTCAAACTATCTTGGAAGCAATGAATCATCAGTTTATCATTCTCAACATGGGCAGCCATTTTGCGATAATACATGATCAGATGACTCTTAGGACAGGTGGCACCTTCATAACGATCGAAGTTTGGAGTTTTGAATTTCGGGGGAATAACCAAACCTGAGACCAAACAAACATCCCTTGCAGCAGTCCCAAAAATTTGATCACCCTCTACTTTTTTCAATCTCTGGACGATGGTGTTTACTTCCTCACGAAGCTTATCATGTTTCTCATAACCTTCAACATTCTCATCAAGATTATCAAAAACTGTCTCATCGAAGTATGGTTGCGCACGGGTGTGTACAACAGGTGGTGCAAAGATAGGAGCCCCCCTAGGAACTTCAGAAAATAAAGGCACGGCTTGCTGAACAGGCTGATTAATCGGAACAGTGGCTTGAGGAGGCACAAAACCGGGAGCAAGACCATAAGGTGGGTCCCTTGCCACGGTCACATTTGGTGGAGGGTCCACAGTAACGCCGGTAATCTCGGAAACAACAGTGGGCTGGGTATCCATCTTAGCATTCATGACGTGTAACAATTCCATCATACGCCCCATACCCCCTCGAAGGTCTTCAAGTTCATTGCTAAGGCGATCAATCTCTTTTGCCTGATCCTCCATTCTTTTCCGAGTTTGAGCTCTGGTGTTGTACTGGTGCCGAGAACTCAGGGTGATGAAACTGGAAGGCGAGAGAACCGAACATGAGAAAACGGAAGACACATGCAATGCAAGAAAGTACATGATGCTATGATGCAAATGCAAATGAAGATTTTATGGAATTCAAACATTTACGAATGTCGTGGGGTACCAAGGAAATCTTTGTCTTGTTTTTTCATTTTATTATTTTTTTTATTTATGGTGTCCCGCGATATCCATAAATGATATTTGAACTCCATGAAATACAATGCAATGAGATGCTTTATGGATGCAATGCATGAAAACACACAAAGTCCTAGGTTAAAGGAACGTGAGCAGAGTCAAGGTCTACCCATCCCAAAAGGAGTGTACTATAGGTTAGTTGTACCTGCCGAACAAGGTTCTACAAAGTTCCCAAAGTCATCAGCCCATCTTTCGGATATTATCAACCTTCCGACTGACTCAGGGGTTAATAATATTCTCAAGAGAACCTCTTTTGAGTGTAGTATCGCGTAGCAGCCGTTGTAAGATTACTCCCACATAGCTCCCGCACTACTTCCTAAATAGGGCCGAGGTGGTGTAAAGGTACTACGGTTCCCAATATCACAGACTCCAATCGACCATGGAAAAAGTTTTCAACGATTACTCGTTCAACTGAACCATTTTCGAAAGGGTCTCAACTGAGCGGTGATTCTCGAATCAGCTTGGTCGGGATTCACTCCCTATAAGTCTCATCGAATATATCCCCATCCTATAATAATGTCACTAGTCCGGGCGTAGGACTTATCTCACGGCACAAGGAACAGTCCCACCAGGAAAGCATAAATATATACATGAATAATAACACAGATAGTAACAAGTATGAACAAGTTAGGGATAACCCTCAAAAATTAAGACAGTCCCCAGTGAACTCGCCATTTTCTGTTGCGGTGGAAATAGGATCACAAACTATAAATTAATTTGGATCACAATTCAGTTCACAACCGCTCTTTGATTTATCCGAAGGAAAAGGTCAAAAGAGGGAAAACCTATTTTGCATCGTAAACACAATGCGGGGAAAGATCTAGGGTTCGGGGGTTGGTTAAATTTAGGGAAGGTATTAGCACCCTAAACTTCCGTAGTACTCTACGGGAACCTTTTGTTCAGATGTTTACTATTTAGCTTTATTTATTTGCTTAAGGTATATGTACAAAGGGATTAAAAGTGAGAAAAGAGACCTAAGGGGTTAATTCTAAGTTTACTCGGCAAGACATCGCATCTTGTGCCTACGTATCCTTACGGGAGTGGAATCAGAGTAATCGTAGTTCCCCTCAAAAGGGAGGTTAGAGACTTCTTGACTGTGGTCAAGGTCTCAAGGGGAATAAACGCATCTTAAGGACACGCTTACGCGGAGTATAGAAACTCCAAATCTCTACGTTGAAATGTTAAGTTGTAATTAGGGTTAAATTAGGGATTCCACGGCGGGAAAACCCTAAAATGAGCGTGGCGGCTCTTTGACCTAATGCTAGGGGTAAAATTGTAATTTAGCCTGTGGCGAGGCATTTGTGAAAATTTAGGGTTTGCGAGGTTGTAAGGGTTTGAAGTTGAGGACTATTGACACGGCGATCAAAAGCTAGACCTAACCTTCGGATGTGTGTAGTGTGACAGAAATATTGATGAAGGTGTGAGATAAATGAACTGTAAACAGGGAATAAAACAGAAGTTAAAGCCATACAAACAGAAATTTAAAGGCAGAAATTTAAAGCGCGATTATTAGATTCGCGGGGTTACATATGAGAAGCAGTTACAATATGATAATGAACTTTGAGTGAGAAGATAAGATGAAATAAGTAATAAGCTGCAAAATGAACGAACGACGTTAGGGGGCAGAGTTAGGCGGCAATCAAATTAATTACGAAGCAATAAAGAAAAAGATGCAAATTTGAGATTATTACAATTTTTAATATTAGCTTGCAAAAAAAGATTTAATTTAAAATATTTTACTCTTTTAAAAGGTTTTATTTTTAATATTTTAAGAAAAGTTTTTCTTATTTTTATTTAAAAAAGAGTTTTTCATTTTTATATTTACAAAAGTTTTAGTTTTATATTTTAAAAAAGTTTTAATTTTTATTTTTAAAAAAGAGGTTTTGTTTAATTTTATTATAAAAAGATTTTTATTTAAGTATAATATCTACACAAAAAAGGTTTTAAAACAAATATAAAACAATTTAAAACAAATAAAAAAACATAATTAAAAAAAACAAGATAAAACAAAATAAAAAAATAAAACATAAGGGGTTGGGCCGGTCATCACCCCGGACCCAACCCGGTTAGTAGTTTGATTGAGAAACAATTAGGGTTCTGGGAACCCTAATACTCCTTACGGCGCCATTCACGTATTCTTCTTCTCTCATCTCTCTCGCTTCTCCTCACCGTCTCTCTCTATGTTCTTCATTTTCCTCTGTAACCTGAAATCAAACACGAATGTTGTAAGGGAGATATCTCATAGCTTACGTTTATGGTGAACGGCCGGTGATGAGGGTTTCCTCTGAGGCTTGGAGTTGATTGCCCGCCGTTTAAACGGCGAAGGCGATCTTCCCCTTTCGGTGGCGCGGTTGTTGATGTTGGTTCATCAGTGAACGGAGGCGATGATGAGGGTAACGATCCCTCTGAGTCTCAACCACGCCGTTAGGGTTTGTACGCGATTTCGTCGCTTTGATGTTCTCCCTTTCGCGATTTTCTCGTTAGGGTTTGTACGCGATTTCCTCCCCCTTCTCTCTGAGGTGAGATCGTTCCTTTATACTTCTCTTTTTGGGCCTTTAATCCGTGATGGATTTGCGCTATTTGATTTTGATGATTCGATTTGGGATCTTTGATGCGATTCTGATTTTATCTGACATTGATTGGGTTTTATTGGATCTTGTTTGATATCTGAAATTTGTTTGACTGATCTGTACTTGATTCGTTTGATTTGTTTTGATTTGATTTTGTTTGGTTTTTTTCAGATTGAGTTCCACTGGGGATGTTTCCTGATACGATTTGGATCCATCTGATACATGATTGAATCCTGTTTCCTCTTTTAGAATTTGATTGGTCTTTCTGATTTCCAGCTGATACGATTCTTCTGACCCTATTCGATTTGTTTAATAATCTGAACTGATTTGTTTTGATCTGTTTTGGGATTGATATCAAATCAAAATCTCTCTATTATTTTTCTGATATGGTTTGCCTTCAGGTTGGATTGATTGATATCTGATTTTGATTCACAGAACTCCTTGATGGATTCGTATCTCTGTTTGATATTTTCGACCTCGAACTGATTCGTTTTTGATTGATCCGTTTCAGATTCTTTTCCTCTTCTTCTTTCAGAGAGGGCTGATATTGTGTTGGTCTTTGCCGCCGAGACGGGTACACGGTAGTGATGACACTTAGTCTGAACCGTCGAAGCAGGATACTACAATCCTGGTTTTACGCTGTTTGCATTCTGAACTGGTTCGGTTTCACTCGTGAGTATGGTTTGATCCTTCACGTTTCGGTGACTTGTTTGTTGGGGGCAATGATGTTCATAACTGAGCCCCTGTCTGCGCTATGCTTTGTGCTGCAACTTGGTGTACCTTCTTGTGACTTGCCATCCGAATTGATTGAAGCTTGCCCCTAACTGACAACCTTTGGTACATTTTGATGCAGCTTGATACGGCTTGTTTGGGTACTTCATTCTTCTTATTCTGTTTGAACTTGCTTTCTGATACATTAACTGCTGTTACACCTTTCTTTGGATCCTGTTGGGAACCTTTTGTTATGACAGATTTATAGTATATTCCTTCTGGCTCTTTGCGCATGAACTTGTCTTCTGATACATTGTTTTGATGCAGTTCAGTTTGTATTTGGTGTTCTGTTTGGAATTGATGCAGTTTGATGCAGTTTTGGCTTGCATTTCAGTTCTCTTGTTCTGTTTGGACTTGACTTTCCATGAACTCAGAATTGATGTTACTCATGAATTGTTTAGGTTTTGAGTTCAAAATTCTGAACCTGATACTGATGCATTTGTGGCTTTTCAGGTGTTGGAAATTTCGAAACCAAAGCGACTCAGACCTGCCGGCATCCGGGTCTGAGTCCAAACTTGCCTATGTCGCCTTATTCTCGTATCAGTTTGGAAATCCAATTGCGGCAAAACGAATCAGTCCCGCTTCTTTTATTACTTCTGTCTCTCGGATGTCCCGTAACGATAAGAACAGGTGTTACCTGATCTGACGCCAACGGCGCGGATCGGTAACGGGGGTAGGACGCAGCTTCGGTTGTGCCACTCCCGGCACTCGATGATGACACTGTTCTGAGAGTGTCAAAAACAACTTCTAACATTTTTCTATACTGTTTGTTCTGTTTTGATGTGCAGGTGAATTGGAGATTCCGCGGAGAAGCTTAAAGACATCATGAAGACACTTAGGAATTTTTAGGATTTAGGATAGATACTCATTGTAAATGAAACCTCTTGTAAACCCAGTTCAAATTCACTTATCCATTTGTAAACTATAAATATTCATGAAATGAAATTCAACAAATATTCATATTTACTTTCTCAATTGTAAATTCAAAGTATCCATAAATAATAATTCAGAACCATTTAAATTCCCCCTTGAGTTGTAACTTATAGATACTTATGAACAACAGTTCAAAAATATTTAAAACTTACTTCTCCTTTGCCTTGACTAATTTTATAAATGATATCCCGCCACATGATTATATCCGAACAAATTCAAATTAAAATCTCGTTGATCACATCACTTCTCAAAATAACCTTAACAGTATCCACTTCCTTTTCAATCCAACTTCATCTTATTAAGAGGAAACAGACTGTTCAAAATCAAACAAAGCACGGCCCCGAGTCCAATCGTATTTCTGACAAAACATGTCGGCACCTTGACCCAAGTGGCAAATAAATGCCTCAGAACTTAATAACAGCCCGTTTTCAAGGAAATAGCAGAATTTGCGTAAAATGACCAAAATACCCCTGGAACCAAATCTGCAAAACAAACACCTCCATAACTTGTTAGTGGTTAGCAAATGTACATATGAGATGACATGCGAAATGACTGACTAAATATAAGGGTAAAATTTGGGGTATTACACACGGTTATCGTACGATGGTGCGTACGTCGACCGGGGCAACTCCTTTCTCCTTGGTGTATGGTATGGAAGTTGTCCTACCGTTAGAAGTGGAGATTCCTTCTTTGTGAGTTTTGGTTGATGTGAAGCTCGACGAGGCAGAATGGATTACGAATCGTTTGAACCAACTCAGCCTGATGGACGAGAAGAGGTTAGTATCGATTGCATTTGGCCGCCTGTACCAAAGCCGAATGAAGAAAGCTTATGATAAGAAGGTGCGTCCTAGAAGCTTTCAGACGGGTGATCTCGTCCTGAAGAAGATTCTTCCGCCACACTCCGATCACCGGGGCAAGTGGACTCCGAATTACGAAGGGCCGTATGTCGTCAGCAAGGTCTTCTCGGGAGGAGCTTTGTTGTTATCCACGATGGACGGTGAAGATTTTGCATCCCCGGTGAACGCGGACGCAGTTAAAAAATACTTTGCTTGAAAGAGACCCGCTGGACAAAAAAGAAAGAGTCCAGGCAAAAAAGGGCATCCCGGCGAACCAAAAATAGAATAAAAGGTTCGGGCAAAAGTTAGGGATATATTGAAAAAATGTACACCCGCGAAGTCGAAAACCTACACTGGGCGGCTTCGGCAAAAAAGGGTATCCCGGTGAACTGAAAACCCGTGAAGGGCGGTTCACGCAAAAGTTAGGGATTTGAATAAGCAAATGACTGCGTTCCGTGTATGGACTTTCATTGTTTAGTGGTTTGGAGGACCTGAGGGCCGTTTATCTGAATCAATCTCTTCCGAAGCTGAAGCGTCGGAGAAGTATCGAAGTCGAGTGGGTCTTAGAGGGATCAACTCATGGTGTTCGTCTACGCCTCGTTGCCGACATTTGTATATACTGATGTATATTTATGTTTTATCTTTTGCGCGGCTTCCTCATTCCAGGAGTTTGCCTCTGTTGTAAAACATTTTTGCCTATTCAGGGGTTCACCATCAATAAAATGCATATTATTCAGCAATTCTGCTTGCCTGTTTAGCATTTATCCGTTTTGTTTGCGAATGAAAACGCCGATGTTTTTGATAAAATGCGCATACATAAGCTTACGGGCCTAGGCCCATTGATTGTTGAAACAATTAATTACCTGAATATTGTCACGAGATAATAACCTTGATAGGCCCCTTTGAGGAGGGTATCTTGTCTGTTTGTTTGTGTTGTTGCAGGTGTAACATATCCTAGACGGTGTGCCGTACGCATCCCCGAAGCAGAACGAGTCCTCCTTCTCCAGCAGAGTTCAGTGGTCTCTCCTCCACAGAATTAGAACGCAGAGTAGTGAGCGTTGATAGGTCTCCCCAGGCAGAGATGATTCTCTTCCCCAAGCAGACGCATCCTGAAGGAACGTCATCTCACCAGCTGAGTCGCACGCAGCAGCTCGTATTCTCCCCCAGCACCGGGTCACAAGTGCAGATTTCATAGAGGTGTTCGGGTGCCGAAGCTCGTGTTTTCCCCGGTAAAGTCGCTGAAGCAGGATTCTTCCCCCCAGCACCGGGTCACAAGTGCAGGTCTCGTAGGAAATTGTTCGTACGCCGAAGTATGCAGTAACTGATGGTGCCAGACTGAAGTCTCCAGCGGAATTGAGATCCCCCCCAGAGTCATACTATCTCCTGAAGTCGGGCGATTCCCTCTTCCCCAGTAGAGTGTTAGAACAGCTGATGTTGTATTCCCCTGCAGAGTTGTACTCTCCCCCGAAGTCAGATGATTCTTTCTTCCCCAGCGGAATTGACATTCCTCATCAGGGTCGTACTCTCCAATGAAGTAGAATGATTTCTCTCTCCCCGGCTAAGTCCGCAAACCCCAAGAGAGCCGAATCCTTGGAAGCAGTTGGGACCATGATGGATTTTCCCTAGCAGAGTATTGAACAGCGGATGCTGTATTTCCCCCCAGAGTCGTGCTTTCTCCAGCGAAGCAGAATGACTTCTCCTTCCTCAGCCGAGTTTGCAGATGTCCAAAAGAGCCGAATCCTTGGAGGTTGATCAGACCATATTTAGTTGTTTCCCCAGTGGAGTGTTGAGCAGCTGAAGTTGTTTCCCCACAGAGTTATCATCCCCAGAAGAGTAGCCATGACGGCCACGCAGTTTATTCTCGCGATTGGCATCGCTTTCCCTCAGCAGGTTCGGGTTCGCGTAGAACTTCGTCCCCCTGCAGCGATCAACTGAAGTTGTTTTCCCTGCAGCGTTCAACGGAAGACCAATTCCCCAGACCGAGTCCGATTGATATTGGCATGCAGTTTTCTCCTCAGCAGGATGATTCCTCTATCGGAGTAGTTCTTCTCTCCTTGACAGAAGAACTCCCCTCGGCATTTATTTTGCTGACGGGATCGCATCATTGTGCATGATTGCATAGCATTTAGCATAAACGCATAGCATTTCCACCGTGTGGGGCATGGCGCCGAAGCATATACATCATAAACATGATCTAGGTTGTTACCATTCTCGTTTTACAGGTGCTCCGCCAAAGGATCAGTGATTCAGGATGATTTCTGATATTCTCCCCAACGAAGTCTTCAGCTCAAGATGATTTTTGAGATCCCCAGCTCAGTCTTCAGTTCGAGATGATTCTTGAAATCCTCAGCAGAGCCGTTTGCTCAAGATGATTTGTGGAGATCCCCAGCTCAGTCTCTAGAGTTGGTTGCTTAAGTTGATACCTAGAGTCCCCGGCGAAGATCGCCCAGGACGATTCCTGAAACTCCAAGAGAGCCGAGTCCTTGGAAGCTGCTCAAGCCGCGATTGGTTTGTACCCGGCAAGAGTTGTCCAGAAAGATTCCTGGAATCCCCAGCAGAATAAAGTCTCCAGAATGGTTATCGGTTCAGGATGATTCTTGAAGGTGCTCGACGGAGTTGTTTGTTCAAGATGATTCTTGAAGTCCCTAGCAGCGTGATATGTTTGCTCCAACAGTGATGTCTAATCTGAAGATTGACTTTGTAAACGCCTGAAGGCGATATCAGAAGGTTCCTGTGGATTCGGATTTCCTTGTTGATGAATCAACGTTTGTCTGAAGACAAGGTTCAAAAGTTTGTAGATACAGCTTTTGTATGCTAGGTGATCCGCGTTGGCCTGAAGACCAAGTCAGTTGTCCTGAGGTGATGATTGATTGTGATCAAGTGAATAGTGTTTCTTCTGACTGAAGTCGAAGATGTTTCTCCAGCTGAAGCGGAGTTTGCCTGAAGGCAAAGTGTTTGAATCCCCGTAGAGTCATGAATGGCTCAGGATACCACTTCTCTGACTGAAGTCACAGATTTCCCAAGCTGAAGCGAAGGTGCCTGAAGGCAAGGTTATCCCCAAAGTCATGAATGACTTAGGATTCATTTTTCGAACTGAAGGCCGAAGTATATCCCTGACTGAAGTCACGGATACTCTATAGCAGAGGCGGAGCTGCCTGAAGGCAGACCCATGTATCCTTGAAGGCCAAGGACCATTTCTTCCGACTGAAGTCGAAGATACCTCCTGCAGAGTTGCCGACGGGCAAAGTTTATATCCTTGAGGGCCAAGGATGATTATCTTCAGAAATACTTGAAGATCTTTTCTAGCTGAAGCTGGAATCGCCGACGGGCAAAGTTTATATCCTTGAAGGCCAAGGATGTCTATCTTCAGGAGTACTTGAAGATCTTTTCTAGCTGAAGCTGGAAGTGGCCAGGGGCCAGGGTTTCATATAGCTTTGATGTTGAAGTTCTACGGTGGGCTCAGTATGCGGTAGTATTCGGATGTTCGTTATGGTTCTGAGGGAGAACCCCAGATCAGAGTGTGATTGGTTAAGTCTCTCATTCCCAGCGGAGTAGTTTCAAATACGCAAGTGTACCTTTTGTTCCATTTACCAGGGGTGAACCCCAGGTCAGAGTTGTTCAGTGTTGTGTTTTCTCCAGCGGCGAGGCGGGGAATTTTGATTATCCAACGGCGAGGTCAGATTATGTTTGTGTTCGACGACGAGGTTGGATGTTTGTTTTGACGGCGAGATCGGATCATGTTTGTGTTCGACGGCGAGGTTGGATGTTTGTTTTGACGGCGAGGTTGGATGTTTGTTTGAGGGCGAGGTCAGACTCTTTAAATCCCCGGCAGAGATGATGTTTGTAGGACGGAGATGTCGAGTGTCTCTCAGAGTGATGTTTTGTTTCCGAAGGCGATGTCAGATTCAGTTTCCCAGCGGCAATGTTGGGTATGCCAGATGAGGCAGTTCTCCAGCGGCGAGGCGGGGTATTTTGATTGTCCGACGGTGATGTCAGATGGTTTAGTCTTCCAGCGGTGATGTTGGGTGTTGTGGTTGTCTGAAGGCGATGTCAGAAGAAGTTAACGTGGATAACTGACGGCAATGTCAGATCAGTATTTCTCCAGCTAGTTGTTGGGCAGCTAGTGTTGCAGTGTTCGAAGGTTTGTTTTCCGCAGAGTATCGTGTGCTCGTGCAGTTGGCAAATTTTCGGGTTTACCAGTATTCAACCGCCCCGCACCTTGATTGGGTGAGAGCCGTTCGCTTCTCACCCAGTCAGGTTCAAGCCGTTTGAATAGGGGCAGCTGTTGCACCCCAAAATTTGACCAACAATTATTTAGCCATCAAGTGTTTGAAGGTTAATACCTTCATCAGAAAGTTCAAGAGATCCTCAGAGGAATTGGTTGAAACCAGAGTTGTGTGCTTCATAGCTTGAGAGTTGTGGGAGCTCCTCAGATGATTCTGAGACTTTGAGAATGAACTTGAAGCTTTGAGAAAGCCTATGATATGTCTTGAAAGCCATCATGAAGCCCAGAGAGGTCATTATGCAAGAATTCAGAAGATTCAACCATGAATGGTAGAATTAGGGTTTTGACTGGGTCAACCCTAGGTTAACTGAAGATTTGGAGAAGGTTGAGACCTAATCCAAGGGCCATGAGATCATGGAATGATGTATGGTGATGTTATAAAGATGATTCCTAGATCAACTCATCATGATTGAGGAGTTTGAGAAGTTTTGAGTTAGGGTTTCTAAGGATGGACAGTGAAAAAACCCTAATTTGATCCCTATCTTCCAGGCAGCTTTAGCTCAAGATTTGATTGTTATCTCATCTTCCCCACAACATGAATGTTGTAGAGCTTGTTCTTATCTTTAATTTGAGTTGTAGAAGTCCTTGATAGGATGTGCATAGCTCAAGTTATGGTTTTCACAAATTACAGGTCATCTGAGGTGTGTGAATCGGGGTCCTTGAAAGTCACCCAACTTGCAGACAACTTTTGCCCTAGTAGGATGATTCCTATGATCTCTTGGCCAACATGAATGTTGAAGAGCATCTTCTTATCTTTCTAGAGAGTACTAGAAGTCCTTTATAGGATTTGTAGAACTCAACTTATGGTTTGAACAAGACAGGGGTATTTTGGTCATTTGGTGATTACAGGCCATTTTAAGCAAAGGCCATATCTCCTACTTCCAAGCCTCAAATGAAAAAACTCAAAACATAAAAGTTGTTCAAAATGGCATTTTAAGCCTATAAAAGTGGTCATGAGTTGTTGGAAAAGCTTGTAGCAAGGATTGACAAGAATGGGTGAAAATGACCTAAAAATGGCTTATAACTTAAATAAAGTCAAGTTGGAAATTGGTTTGGGAGATCTATGAATCCAAAATGGGTCATCCAATATGTCATTTTGAATCCAAACATCATTTTAAAAACAATGGTTTAAATACATTTTTGATTTGAGGTCTTAAAATGGGGGTTACTTTGTAAAGTTCTTTCTTGCATATTAAGGAACCTTTGAGAAACTTCACCAAAGGCAAGGCTGAGCTTGTTTTTTGCACATACACTCCCAATATCTCTTGTAAGGAGATTTTGACACAAAGTTAAGAGGCTTAAGGCATGAGATGAGATAATACCACATGTCATTAAAAGAGAAATTCCATGACTTTCCATTACTTTCTAGATGATTCTAAAAGCTTCTAGATTCTTCCATTAATGGTTATATATTGAGAGGATCACCATGAGATTAGGGGTTGGCAAGATTGGTGGAGAGAGTGAGAGGAGAAAGGGGTATTCAAATTTTTCTTCAAACACAAGCAAGACTCGAGTTTCTCATCACAGGCTTCAATCATCTAAGATAGTGCAAACAGAAGACTACACACCATTAGAGGATCATCTTGAAGCAAGATCAAGCTCTGAAACCATCCCTAACTGCATCTACCATCACCATTTGACAGGTTTGGATTCTTCTCCATACCACCTTATTTATATGCATTCAACTAGATTCTTAGATGTAGAATGGTTAGGTTTTATTAGGTGATCATTTTCTGAAGCTTAGAGGAGATTCTATGAGGTTTCATGGCAGGTCACGATTTCTTCAAGATGCAAGAACAAGCTGTTCAGTGAGTTTTAGTGATTATGGTATAGCATAGATTGGTTAGGGTAATGTGTAGATCAGGATTATACCATTAGAATTGAGTTCTATCAAGGTTGATGTCAGAGAAGTATGGTGAAACCCTAACCTTCGTGCCCTCTGTTTGGGATCTATAGGGAGTGTTAGTAAAAACTAGGACCATGGATAGATTCCTTGTGATTAGTAGATCATTTTAGGTCTTTGTTTTTTTCGTTTTCATCAAGTATTGAGAGAGAACGAGAGGTTTGAATATTCGTGCATGAGCTTGGCAAACCTGAAAACCCTAATGGTCACTTGGAGAAGATAAGCCTCCACCGTTAGATTGTTCATTGTATTTGACTTAATAATCTCATCCAACGGCCTTAATTTAAAACAAGAAACGGAGGGAAACCTCCCAGCTGCAACACAACGTTTAATTAAATGGAAATCCTGGGCCTCAGCCATTCATCGCTACCCACACCCCCGCACAGAGCCCAATCCAGAAATGAACTTTAAACTCTTGCTAAATACACCGACCGTTTATCCTTTTTCTTTCAGTTTTTCATTTAATTTCTGAGGCATATGGGCATGCGTGCCTTCGCTATCTGCACCTCCTATCTCTGGCCCATCATAATAAAACAACTGGGCGCCATTCATTGTTACACCCCCCAGCCATTTTATTTCAATTTTTATTATTTTGATTTTCTTTTATAATTTCTTGCCATTAAATAATTCATAAATAATTGAAAAATAATTGTTTGTTGATTCTTCTTTTTTCTATAGGACATTTATAATGTGTAGAAAATATAAAAAATAAAAAATAGGATTTTATTTTTAGTCTTGTATTTTTTTAGCATTTTTCAATTAAATAGCTTTAAAATGGAATTAATTTTGTACTCAATATTGTAGAATTTATTTTAGGACCCTCCCTTAATCTTTTGGAGCCATTCTTTTTGGTGTGATTAGATATTGAATCATAGTTTCCTATAGGATTTATTTCAAGATTTTTAGATTAAAATTTGATTATTTTAATTAGGTTAGCATTAGGGTACCAAATTAGGGTTTAGGTTATGCATAGGTGAAGTAATTCATTTTCTTTTGAGAGTTTTGACTTGATTTTTGGGTATGGGCATATAGGGATGTTAGGGGTAGGTGTTGTAGACCCTTGTAACTGATTGGTAGAATTTTTCCCCCTTGCTTTAGTATTTTTAGATATTTTCTGAAGTTGACTGATTGTATTGACTGTCTGTGTGATATTTGTCTGTCTTTTGGGGTTTATCTTTGGGGATTGTTGTGGGGCTTGGTTTGTCTTGAAGAGCTTGTTGGAGGAGCATGATGAAGAAGAAGATTGAAGACCAGAGACCCATAGGTTGAGAGGTCCAGGAGCTTGTTCTCTGTTTGTGAGGTTTGAGATCCTGAAGTTTGAGGGAAATCCATGGTACTTTCCTGAGGAAGGCACTATGGATGTCTTTCATTCTTTCTTCTCACCTCTTTCTTAAGTATCCAATGATGTTGGAGCCTTCATGTGATTTTAATTTCTCCTGAGGAGGAATGTAAACTGATCACAGTTGTTGAGCCACATGGGATACAATTCCTAAGTGGAAGCCTCTTAGTACTTTCCTGAGGAAGGTCCTATGGGTCTGTTCACTTAGTTCCCTTAGTTCATCTAGGACTTCTTAAGTATCCAATGATGTTGGAGCCTTCATGTGAGTTTAGTTTCTCCTGAGGAGGAATGTAAACTGATCACAGTTGTTGAGCCACATGGGATACGATTCCTAAGTGGAGGCCTCCTAGTACTTTCCTGAGGAAGGTCCTATGGGTCTGTTCACTTAGTTCCCTTAGTTCATCTAGGTTTTCTTAAGTATCCAATGATGTTGGAGCCTTCATGTGAGTTTAATTTCTCCTGAGGAGGAATGTAAACTTATCACAGTTGTTGAGCCACATGGGATATGATTCCTGAGTATAAGCCTCCTAGTGCTTTCCTGAGGAAGACACTATGAGTCTGCCTACTTAGCTCCCTTTCTTTGGTAAGCTTGTTTTGAAGCTTGAAGACTGGGATTGTTTTCTTTTGCTTTAGGGCGTTGCTTAGATCTGATTAGGGTTTTGTTTTAGGGTTAGGATTAGGGAGAGTTTAGATGTAGATGTTTCTTTCTCAAGCAGGTGGTTTGTTTGCCTGATGGCACTTCCTCTCTTTTATCTGTTTATTGCTTGACAGCAGGTTGTTTATTTTTCAGTATGATTATTGTTATTTCATGACTGGCTTGAGGTTGAGATGAGCTTGTGGAGGCTGAAGCCCCACACACATTTCCTCCCTCACTTGCATTGCATGCATTTTACTATTAAGCTGATGCTTTGTCTGTTTGGTGTATCATTGACATGATCCCTTAGGACTCTCATTTCCTTTGACAAGGATTTGATGATAGACTTTTAGGTTGAAACCTATGCATGACAACTTCTAGGAGTTCCCTGTTCAAACCTCAACCATAGGATGAATCCATGGCATGATAACAGTAGGACTTGATAGTCTCCCTCCTAGTTGGGCCTGTTCTCTTCTCATCTCAAAACAGTTTAAGATACAGTAATCATGAATGATTTCTTTCGTACGTTATGAGCCTTAAGCTATCTGAGAAAGGATTGTGGGAGAGTTCCTTTTCCACAGTCTGGATGTTTAGTATGGTACCCTTTGGGTGACATGCGGCGCATTCACTCTCAGGTCATAGTCTCTAGTGCGATTGAAATCGCAAACACGATAAAAAACATTTCTTTCAAAGCAGGAAATAAATCGTAGTTTCCCGAACTACGTGAGCTCTGATCTCTCATACCTGTTGAGAGTACGTAGGCACAATACTGATGTATTGGCGAGCTACCTTCCCCCATAACCCTTCGTAGGCCGAACTACGTTGACTCTGATTTCTCATTCTCTGATGAGAATACGTAGGCATAAAGTGCGACGCTTTGCCGAGTCATTTTTCTTTTCTTTTTCAGCCAGCCTTGATAGGTAGATAGAATAAAACCAACCCGTCCAAGTAAACTAACAAGCGTGGATCCCGTCGAGTACGACGGACGTGAGGGGTGCTAATACCTTCCCCTTGTGTAACCGACTCCCGAACCCAGACAATGGTTGCGATGACCTTGTCTTACCCTTTTTCGTCAGGTTTTTCCGATCGTTTCCTTTCCCGCTCTGAGGGATAAATAACGAAAGGTGGCGACTCTTCTGTTGTGCCGGCACCTTATTTTCGTGCAAGTGACACCCTTGGACTTAGAATTAGTTCTCTTTCCCTATGCTTGGAGTATTATGGATCTTTGCCTTTGTTTGGCTTGTTCATTTGCTTATGCTTCAAGATGGAAGGAATTCTTATTTGGCTTGCTATGGAGCTTGCTATCTTTTGGTTAGATCCTTCTTATCTCTAGCTTTTATTTTTCTTTCTAGGATAGTCACTTCATCTTCTCCTCTTCTTAAATTTTCTAGAATCTTCTTCCTTTTTCAAAAAAACTTCTTGTTTTCAAACTTAAAACCACTTTCATAATAAAACCTTGACTTTTGTCAAGTAATTTTTAAACTTTGTTTTCTTTAATAAATGTCAATCAATGTTAATCATATTTTGACCATTTTCAAAAAAGATATAAAAAACACTTCACCTCATTCAAAGCTTTTGTACCTTTGTGCACTTTTTCTCTTAAAAACTTTTCAAAAAGTTTAGATATGAGTCATTTCCATAATTGAGATATAATTCTCCTATTCTCCATAGTATTTAAGATGTTGACATTTTCCACTTAGGTGTTGAGTGATATACTTGTTGATTTTAATCCAAGCAAAACCCTCCATCTTTAGGTGATGTAAATATTGTCTTATGCTTGTGGACGACTAGTCATAGTTTTCTCTTTAAAATGACGAGTTTTTTTTACATTTAAAAATCAATCAAAACAAACCAAATTTTTGTTATTTGTATCACAAACTACGGGGCTTTGATCCTATATTACACTTTGTGGATACGTAGGCATGAGGCGATAAGTCTCCCTAAACACAAAAATCTTTAAAAATATTTCTCTTCTCATCTCCCCAATCTCCTTTCAAACAAACGTTTTCAAACCAAAAAGCGTAGATATTTCAAAGGCTCCTATAAAGTACTATAGACGTTTTGGGTGCTAACACCTTCCCATTGCGTAACCAACCCCCTTACCCAGTCTCTGTTTATTTGTTCTTGTATTAGAACTCTTTAGTTTTTTTCGCTCTTTTTCCTTTCTTTTTGGATAAAATAAAAGTGCGGTGGCGACTCTTGCAATTTTTGAGTTAATTTAATCAATAGCTTACACTCATAAATTTCCCCGCTACAGATGGATGCACATCATATTCTGAATCTAGTGTGTAACATGTTTAACCTTTGAGTCTTCAAGAGGTTTTGTACTGATAGAGCCGTTGAGAGAAAATATCCGTATAGCATGCCAACCTTTCTTGAGCCTTGCAATCTTGTAGACTCTAGCTAACAGGTGAATAAGACAATACAACCTGCTTTCTGCAGTATTGACAATCCACAACTTTATCACCAACTCTGAATGGTACCAGATGCTGATATACAATTACCAAGTGAAGTAACTCGTCTGAATGCTGAGGCCTTTAGTCCAGAATCTGCACCAAGACACACTAGCAATTATTCTTCAAACTCTGCCATCAGAAGCTAGCAATGAAGCAACTCTCAAGTGTGTTCATGTAATACAGATTCTGATTACTTATGTACAATGATGAGAACCTGCATAAATAAAACATACATCAAATAAACCATTGTTCTTTTAATAATTTGTTATCATCAAAACTAAAAGAGAATATGTCATGAACAAATCTTGTTCTAATAATCTCCCCCTTTTATGATGACAAACACAAGTATATAATGGACAACGTTGGGCATTTAATTTTCCATGCTCCCCCTGAGTCTGATAGTCCACAGCTGAGTTCTATTGACTCTAACACCAAGAACTATTTTTTAAGAAAAAATAAATCACTCTTCTAAGTAACATCAGCTCTGAGGTTTGCATGCTCCCCTTGAGTCAAACAGTTCAAAGGTTGAGGTTTGTAAGCTCCCCATTAGTTCCATATTTAAGAAAGCCAAAATAACAACATTTTAACTTCCTTTGGCAACTTCAGAATATGAGTTTTGTAAGCTCCTTCTGAGTCTAAATAGGCTAAGTTAGAGGTTTGTAAGCTCTTACTTAACATTATGTACAAGAGAGTTAAAACATGTTGCCCTTTTAACTTTCTTTGGCAACACCAAAATATGAGGTTTTCAATCTCCTTCTGGGTCTGATATGCTAAGCCAGAGGTTTGTAAGTTTTTCCTTAGACCTATGTACAAGAAAGTTAAAATACGCCTTGGGCAAGGTAACCATCAAAACAGAATATAAATTACCAATATGTACAACTGAATAGGTAATCAATGAGCTCAGTTTCCACTTAAATACTTACTATTATTTCTCCTCCTTTTGTCACATCAAAACGAATAAAAAGAAAAGAAGAAGAAGAAAATATCACTAAGAAATGTATCTCAAATCATCATTACAAGATCGGTTTCTAAGGAGGAAAAGTAATCGAGTAATAAGAATCATTAAGGTTTGTATAATTCATACTTTAAAGTCTTAGTGGTCGTTACTATTTCAAGAATTAAACAAGGATTAATTTTAGAGTCTTGGTATCCATATAAGCCATTATAAAAGCACCCAACTCCTAAATCATTTTCATCAATCATCTTCCTAAAGATATGGAGTCATTAGCTGAGAGTCATAACACATCCGTCATAACAGATGTTACATAGAGCTCTACGAGTTTAAAAGTCCAGTCCCCTCAGAGGCGAGGTACTCTTGAATCCTCTAAAACTGAGCTTTTATCCTCAGCAACACTTACCTCTAAAGAGGAAACTTCAATAGTACCTAAACGACCTTCAGAAGCAAGTTCATCAGTAGCTGCTTTGAAGCCAAAAAGAAGAAGTATAAAGAGGTCAAAGAAGAAAAGAAGGATCAACAAGCGGTTTTACCGCTCACTCCCAGTCATAGATAAGGAAGAAATGATTGATTCTGAAGACGAAGAAGTGTACTATGGAAACAATGGACGTTGTTGGGCACGAGATGCACTAGCTAGAGATCTTTATTAGAAACATATTGTCCCTCTTTAAAAAAAATATTGGCTAAATACCCTTTTTGGTCCCTTAGCTATACCCTTAGGTTCAGATTGGTCCCTTAATAAATTTTTTTGTCAGATTGGTCTAATGACTCTTTAAAACGTGTCATATTGGTCCTTTTCGTCTAATTAATGACGAAAAAATTCAAAAATTCATCGCTAATTAGACAAAAAGGATCAATATGACATGTTTTAAATAGTTAAGGGACGAATCTGACACAAAAAATAATTAAGGGACCAATCTGAACCTAAGGATAAAGTTAAGGGACCAAAATGACATTTTGCCAAAAATATTTTTGTAATCCTGTTGCTTAATATTAATGAAATAATTCATTTTGACCAAGATTTCTTTTCAGGATGCAAGTACATTCCAGTCATTTTTCTTTAGATTTTCTAAAAGTACATTAACAAAGTGAAACTGACACAAAAACAACAGTTAAAACTAATCAACCATTAACTCATAGTTGTTCATAGAATCTTAACTAGGTTAGACAGCTAGATAACATTACCAATAGTCATTATTAGAGTATTGATAATATTTAATCAATACTTAAATAATATTAAACTCAATACAATGTATGTAACACGTCTATAAAAAATGACTCAAGTAAGCTTTCTTCCATCATCACTTAATCCCTAAAACACCAAGATGTACAAGCAAAAGCAAATATGGGTCCCAAAGAGAGATTTTAGGATGGCAACACTACTAAATGCAACAACTCAAGCAAACTAAGGCAAAGCAACAGTTAAAGGATTTGCAAGCAAGTACACAACTTCAGAAGTGCTATCCTCTTTAGTATCCTTTATGAAGACACACGGAAGAAGAAGATCTTCTAGATCCAGACGCCAAAACCAAATGAAAAATGAGGCTTTGGAGTTTGCTAAGGAAGAATGTTAAGACTTAGATAATCTGGACATGTCAGATGATCCTAGGGAATTCCTTAGGGTCAATACAACAGACTAGGAAATCCAATTGTCTTGTAATAGCTTCATTTTTATTAATGAAACAAGTTGCATACATTGAGTTCTTTCTCTTATTACTTAGAGAATTCTATTGAACAACACAAAATTAATTTTCAACAGTTTAAACTAAACACAAGCATGAACAAACTCTGAATTTACTAATAAGTAACTTAATGCAAAGATTTCAACAAAATACGAAGCATAATTATGCAGAAACCTAACATCAGAATCTTTCATAGATAACTTCAAACTTGTCTCTCTAAATATTAGAAGAACTAGCCTCAAAACTTATGTTAACCCCCTGCTGAACAAGTATCTCAAAAATAACTCGTCCAAAAGGAATGAAGAAGATCTTTCCCTTTTGAACAGAAGAAAGAGACCTCTTCATATGGTCAAACATAACTTGAGGAAGCTCAATCTTCAAATCGGAATTGAGAAGTAGAAGAAGATATTTTTCAATAGGGTCCACTTGGTCTAAATCCTTATCCTTTGAAAATAAGTTTGAATTTAGAATCTGACTTTAAACAACAACATCTGGAAGAATATTTGAGACCACTGATGTATTAGATGGATCTACAAAGATACAGCAAGTAGGAAGATAGTGTTCCCAAACAAGATTTCTTGGGATTTCTCCAATCTCATCATAATTAATCACATTTGTAATCACTTTAAAGGTTACTTTAATAGAAACACCAATTACTCTGGACAGAATAGCATACTCAGAATTCATCTCAATAATGGAGGCATTAATCCAAAACTCTTTGACAAGACTTGGATAAGTGAAACCATAGAATATCTCAAAGTAACCATTCCAACCTTGTTTAGACATAGTCTTCCAGAAGTTGAAACCAATTTTAAGCAACTCATTAAAATCCACAAACTTTTTAGATTCAAAGGAGAATTAACTGAAGAACTCATATCTGGTTTGGTTTGATAAGCACACAAATAAGAAGAAAAGAAGAACTCAACAAGAATCTCACAAGAATAATAATCTTGTAAAAAATAGGACACAATGATGTTTCACAAGATAGGGAATAGTAACAACAAGACCAAAAGAGAAAACATCATTACCCAAAGGTTCTTATCAATCAAGTATTTAAATTCAACTAGATGAGTTTCAACTTTATGAAAATTTAAGTATTATAAAAGTTTTTGGAATTTTTTTTTACTTAAACTGCTATATTAGAAGTAAATAAACTTCTTCTGAATCTCAGAATCTGAAAACTTTCAGAAGCTATCATCCACCACAGTCTAGTAGATATAGACTTAGACAGAGATATCATCTGCCAGTCATAAGTCTCTAAGATTCTATTCATAATTATCACTTTATCTTGAAATAAGAGTCATGAGTGATAGATTGAATATTTAATTGTCTTCTTTAGATAACTAACAAGCAACAATATCAACTCAAAAAGTGATAAAACTGTTTCCATAAATATGATCATCATCTGGCTTAATAAGATATTCAGTACAGAAAAATCCAACAGAGTTTCCTCTTAAAGATTTCTGAAGTTCTCTTTTACAAAAGAACTTTTCTAGAAGTCTAACAGAAACTTTGTATTTATATCTATACAAATATTTCATTTAAATCAAAAGATAAACCAGAAAAGAACAAGCATACCTTTTTTTTTTGTTTTTCCCGGTTAGACTCGAATCATTATTCAGACTTGACTAATAGAATCTAAACACCGCTTTGAGTGAATTCTGATTCAATGGCTGTCTAACCACTAAGTTCACAACTCTCACCAAACTCAGTACAACCAGTACTTGAATCTGGGCTATTGGCTCTTCCTCCAATAAATATTGCAAACAACCTTAAGGAAGATGCCTCTGATCTTTTCCTTTATATCTGTAGCAGATACATTATGATACTCATATTTCTATAAGACCATACATGTAAGTACAAACAGACTCTTCTTTACCTTATGTCTCTTCCTAATAGAAAAATCATAAATCACTCCAGAGTATAAGTCTAGGATGAGATATGATACGAACATAATCTTGTTCTAAGCAGAATTACTAATCTCATTGTCTAGGATTAAATCTTTTGAATCCGAAATTATTGACAAGTTTAAAACCAAATGGTGTTAGCTATCAAAATTTGACACAAAGAAAATCAAAGTACTGCCTTAATACAACTGATAGAACTCAAAGAGAAATTGAATACTTCTCATAGAAATGTTTTTTAAAACAACTTTCATGATAATCCTCAATCAAGAAGCAATGGAGTTTCCTAAGATATCACCTTAAGGAACAGACTCCAAATAATCAAATATTTTGAAGCAAGATATCACCTTGAGAATTTGAATAATTGTGTTCAAATGACTATCACAAGGAGCATTCAGAAATTGGCTTACAAAGCCTACTGCAAATGTAATATTCAATCTTGTAATGGTAATATAATTTATTCTACCTACTACATGTGATATCATCTCGGGTCTTTCAATGGCTCTCCCTGACCCAGAAGAAGCTTGGTGTTGGGATCCATAGAAGTATCAATAAGAAGACAACCTAGCATACCAATTTCACTTAGGATGTCTAATGCATACTTACATTGGTTAAAAGTAATGCCTGATGAGGACTGAGCAACTTCAATGCCAAAGAAGTATCTGAGTGGACTCAAATATTTTATATAAAAGTTTTTGAAAAGACGAGTTTTGATTCATTGGATACCATCTGGGTCATCTCTGGTGATAAGAATGTCATCAACATAGACAACAAGAAAAATACGTCAACTGGTAGAGGAGTGAAGGAAGAAAACAAAGTGATTTGCTTCGCATATAGTCAAACCAAACTATATCAAGGCAGAGCTGAAGTGACCAAACCAAGCACGTGGGGATTGTGTTTAACCATAAAGAGAACGACGAAGCCGACAAACAAGTCTAGAATTTCCAGGAATATTAACACTTAGAGATTGATCCATATAAACTTCCTCCTCCAACTCTCAGTGTAAAAAGACATTTTTAATGTCTAATTGATAAAGTGGCCAATGATGAATGGTAGCCATTTCAAAAAAGAGGTGGACTAGCTAATCTTCACCACCGTAGAAAAAGTGTCACCATAATCGAGGCCAAATATCGGTGTGTATCCTTTGGCTATTAAACAGGCTTTGAAATGATTTATTTGACCATTTGATCAAACTTTCACGGTATAAACCCATTGACATCCCACACTATTTTTGTATGGAGGTAAAGCGACAATGTCCCATGTGTTATTTGAATGAAATGCAACCATTTCTTCCACCATCGCCTGATGCGATTAGGATCAGTCATAGTTTCACCTGTAGAATTAGGAATAGACACATAATCCAAAGAAGAAACATAGGAAGTATAAAGATGGTAATAATTTAAAACACAAGCATATTTAGGATTAGGAATATGAGACCAAATACCTTTTAGTAATGGTATTGGAAATCCAAGTTCAGGTGACGTAATTGGAGGAACAGTTGGAGTATGAGATGATGCAAGTGGACCAATATCATCTCTTACCTCGGATGGACAGGGTGTCCATCACTGGTAGACCTGTAATGGAGGTGTAAGAGATACAATAGGTGCGGGGATGATGGAAGGGATATCTTCAACATTTGAAGGACCATTCTCATTAGGTAACATAGAAGAAGAGAAAAATAGTGAGGTTCCAAAGAATTTGTCATTGGAGGAAACAATGTATCATTGAAGTTGGGGACAAAAATAATGATATGTTAGAACAAGATTTGGTTCTGCATTTGTATCTCTAAGTTTTGATGATAACAAGTCAGTATTTGTGTGAGAATAATTTTGGTACCCTAAAAATTTGTTATTGTGTATCTTTTGCAAACAACTTTGATTTTGACTCTTGAACATGGAACATTACAAGTTTCTGAATATATTAATCTAAATTTCTTCTGCTCAAACTCACGAATGAGAAGCTTCTAAGGAAAATGTATGTTGCTGCTACAAAGTTCGCTTGGCTCTTGCTTCTGACATGTGACTCTGATTAATTCACTTCTGAAGACTACTCAAACTTCCGAAGATTAAAGTTGAAGGTTCTAAAAAATATGAAGAATCTCAAGTCAGATATTGATGTGATCAAGCTTCTGATTGATGATTGAAGTTTCTGAACTCAAGCTTCCAAAGATTAAAAGCTGAAGGTTCTAAAACCTTTGAAGAATCTCAAGTCAAATATTAATGTGATCAAACTTCTAATTGATGATTGAAATTTCTGAACTTAAGCTTCCAAAGATTAAACGTTGAAGGTTCTAAAAACTTTGAAGAATCTCAAGACAAATATTGATGTGATCAAGCTTCTGATTGATGATTGAAGTTTTTGAACTCAAGCAAAATTAACTCTTCAAACTCATGCTTCAAATAATGTTTTATCTAGAAGCCACTGAAGAATATAAGTTAAGAACGAGTTTATACATGGGAAAAATAGTACATAGTACAAATCAATATTCCTTTCACTAAGTGGATTTCATGGAGTAAGGAAATTGAGGTAGTATGATACTTGTCCCCTCCGTATTAAATCGTTACTCAAGTCACCAACTCATTCATGAAGAATACCTGATCTTCCCCCTCTAAGGATCTTTTTTATTAGATATATAAAGACTTGAAGACTTGAAGAAACTACACATGCAAGACTGTTGTCATAACTTGTGCTGAAAATTTCTTTAAGTGTATTGTGTTTTTAACTTGTTTATACCTTCTTATATAGAAGCAATCTTTGTAAACACAACCTTGTAATCAAATTGTTGTTTGTATTTCCTTAAGGGAACAGTTAGGTCAAAATCCTTGAGAAGACATTGAGTGTGTGCCTTTGTGGTTTGTTAGTCACCAACGGTTGCTAGTGTAGTTGTAATCAGATGATTATAGTGGATTAAGTCCTTGGGTATAAGGCGAAATAATCTTGGTGGGTGGACTGGATTAAATTTAATATTTTCAAGTGAACCAGTATAAAAATCAAAGCATATTTATCTTTATTGTTGAATAGTTGTGGTATTTATTGAGTGAGTAAAAAGCTTTTCTTTTTGAAAACCCCAATTCAAAACCCTCACCTTTATTATGTTTTTCTCACCTTCAATTGGCATTAGAGCTCTGGTTCTGATTGTGATAAATGTTTATCAAACACTTAACTGTGTTCAGTACTGATTCAGTGTGTTTGTGAGAAACAATGGTGGTTGCTGCTATTCCAGTAGAGAATGATTATTACAGTGCCAAACCATCAGTCTTTGATGGTGACAAGTTTGACTATTAGAAAGGTAGAATTGAAAGTTTCTTTCTTGGATATGATGTAGGTATTTAGGATATTATTGTCGATGGCTACAATCATCCTGTTAATGTTGTAGGAGAAAAAGTGTCAAGAAGTGCTATGACTGATCAACAAAAGAAAGATTATAAGAATCATCACAAGACAAGAACTATACTGCTAAATGCTATTTATTATGCTGAGTGTGAGAAGATAAGAAAAAGAGATACTACTAAGTACATTTTTGATTCGCTAAGAATGACTCATGAAGGAAACACTCAAGTTAAGGAGACAAAGGCGCTTGCTTTAGTCGAGAAATATGAGGCATTCAAAATAGAGGATGATGAAACAGTTGTAACTATATTTTCAAGGTTTCAAATGCTAGTTGCAGGACTCAAGGTTATTAACAAAGGATACTCAACTACTGACCATGTCAAAAAGATCATTAGAAGCCTTCCCAAGAAGTGGAGACCTATGGTAACTTCCTTGAAACTATCTAAAGATCTGAATAATATCAGTCTTGAAGAACTTGTTAGTTCTTTGAGAAGTCATGAGATAGAACTAGAGGGAGATGAACCTCAAAGGAAAGGAAAGTTGATTGCTTTAAAATCCAACTCTGAAAAGTCAATGACTTATCAAGCTAAGGAAATCTCAGAAGATTCTGATGAAGACTCAAAAGATAATGATGAACTTTCATTAATTTCCAGAAGGGTCAACAGACTCTGGAAGAACAGACAAAACGGTCAAGGAAAGTTCAAATGAGGTAAAAGGACTACCGGTCGTTATGACTCAACATCAGGACAAAGGAAGTTGAGTTCTGGAAAAGAAGTTATTTGCTATGAAGCAAAGATCCAGGTCATTACAAGAATGAATGTCCCAAACTCAAGAAAGACAGAAAGCACAAAAATAATTTTTTCAAAGGTAAGAAAGGACTCATGGCTACCTGGGACGACTCTAATTCAGAAGAAGAAGATTCTGAAGAAGAACAAGCTAATGTTGCACTAATGGCAACAACCTCTGATACTGGAGTCTCTGGAAAATCCGAAGACAAAGTATCATCAGAATCAAAAACAGAATCTGATCATGATTATGAAGAGGTATTTTCTAATCTCTCTTTAGAATCATGTCTTTCTGAAATAATGGAGAAGTGTCAAAGTCTTCAAAGCAAATACAAAGACCTTAAACAAGTCCAAGTAATTGCTTCTGAAACTTGTGAGAAGCATGAAGAGAATATTTATTCTTTAAATGAAAAAATCTTTTCTTTAGAAAGTACAAACTTTACTTTGAAAAGTCAAAGCTCAAAATTAGAGGAAGAAATAGGTCCATATGCTTCCGGTAACAACTGTGTATTTAGATATGACAAAGCTTTTTAGCACTTTCTAAATAAAAGCATAGATAGAAGAAAAATTGCTTCCTTAATCTATGGAGTTAGTAGAAATGAAAAGATAGGTTTAGGTTGTACAGATACCTCCAATATTGGTGAAAGTATCGTGGTAAAACCAAAACATTTCTATAAGCACTTTGTACCTGCTGGCACAAAACCTGTTTATTTTGAGCTTGCACAGAAACCTCCACCAACACAGAAATCTGTTTCTAAGCGTATATATCATGCACAAATACCACTTGATTATCCCGTTGCACATAAACCCAAAGTTGCTAAACACTCTGGGAAAACTAATAAAAAAGGACCCAGAAAGTGGGTACCTAAGGAAAAGATAGTTTATGTTGCAGTCATCCTTAACAGCTTAACTGAGACACCAATCATGGTACCTAGGCAGTGGTTGCTCGCGACACATGACGGGAAGAAGGCATATGTCTGAGGGGAAAGTGTACTATACTTCGCTATACTTGTTTTAATGATGTCAAAACATATATAGTTAGAAAAATGTACTTTGGACAGTATCATCGAGTCACACATGCATACATTATTTTTCGAGTGTCAAACATTTGTCAAAATGTGTCTTGGTTCATATAGGAAAAGCACTATATGTATCCTATATGAGTTTGATCATGTTGGTCGAGTTAGAGATGCATTAGGAACACTTAGAAGTAGCTAAAACATATCAAAATCTGCATTTTTGAAAGTTCTGAGTCTTTGAGTCGACTCAAAACTTACTTAGGTTGACTCATGCAGAAGATAATTTTCATGTTTTGCTCTGAGGAGAGCTCGCGTTGACCCTCTGGTTGACTCATACTATGTGCATTTATATTTGTCAAAAATGGGGTGCTTTGCATCGACACATGGACCTATTCCGGTTGATGCAAAGAGCGTTATCACACGTTCTTTTTCACCCTAACCCTTAACCTCCATATCATTATCATTTCCATTAGCATTTGCACCTAGCATGGATCTTAGACAAGGAATCAAGGTATCTTATCTAGCAATCAAGAGAAGGGCTTCATATTCAAATCTCAATCAAGAGCTTAAGCTCAAATTTATGGCAATCTCAATCCATAAGGTATCCATCATCATAAAGGCATGTCACTCAACCACTTGAATCAAGAACACAAGCATTGATTCTCCACCTCCTATCTCATGGATAATTGTCTAGAGTCTTGATTCAAAAGGAGGTTTGTGGCTATTTCTTTAGGCAAGACATGGTTCTAAAGCTCAACACACACCTCGAGGGTCCTCTACATGGATCATGTGTCATCACAAGCCATCACAAGAGCCTCAACCAGTGGAAATGGTCTTAGGGTTTCATCTGGTCAACAAAAGTCAATCGTGGTTCAATTAGGTCAAGATCTTGAATTTCAAGGCCAATCAAGGGCATGATATTTGTTTTCAAGTCATTTCACGAGTTTGGAACAAGAAGAATTAAGGAGAAACATAAAATCAAGAGTTTGACTAAATTAAGGTTTTGATAGAAAATTTTCTGTGTGAAAATCCCTAATTTTAGCCATCTTGCAACTTCCATAACTTTCTCATTTTTGATTCAATGAAGGTAAACTAACTATCAAATTGAAGAGGACATCATGACTACAAGTTTATGGAAGAAATCATGTCCAAAAGATTCATGGTTTAAGATATATGATGAGTCAAAGTTTGGAAAAATGAGATTATGACATTTCTACACTTAGAAAATTTTCTAAGTATAGAAATTCAGTTTGAAATACCTACTTTCAATCCCATTTTTCATGGTGATGCAAGCTTCATTTGAATTTTCCTATAACATGAGAATTGTAGAGCATCCTCCAAGATTTATTTTGAGTACTAGACCATTTTCATTGGATGTGTAGAGCTCAAGTTATGATGCTCCCAAATTAGGGTTTCAAAGATGTCGAAATTGGCAAGTGGTTAGACAAATTTTTCAACCCAACTTTCCAGACAGTTTTCACTAAGTTCTTGACTTCAATTGAGTTTTCTCACAACATGAAAGTTGAAGAAAATTATTCAAGCTTTCCATCCATTACTAAAACATATCCATTGAATCAAAACTAACCAAATTGTGGCATGTCAAAGATGAGGGTCCAAGTTGTCGTTTTTCATGACTTAGAATTTTCCCCAAGTTTTCATAGGGACAGAATGTTGGACATGTTTTCCAACCACTCTTTCATGTTCTTCCAAGCATAATAATAAGATGTTTTCAACATGGAAGTTGCTCACAAACATGCCTACTTTATGTTGAGCCCAAAATCTGATCATTTGGAATCATGAGCATGGATTTATGATGACATGAAATAGGCAACTTTAAATGATCTCAAGATGCATATTTAGTGGCATGTATGCAACATGATCTTGTAGCAACTGTTTCAGTCCAATCTCATGCGTATGGTATGTTACATTGGTTCACAAAACATTGATTTTTATGGCCAAACCATCCATGTACCAATCATGTCCTTCGTAAGCAAGTTTTGCTAAATGAAGCAAGAGACAAAATGCAAGAACCTTCTCAACAAAGTCCTGCCTCTAGTCCTTCACTCTCTACCTACCAATTTTCCACTCTAAGGATGACATCCATACCATCACCATGAACCATACTGCCCGAGCCACTTTTCATTTTCAAATTTCCACAAAAATAGTAAACACAAGTTTAACCACTCCATCCACCATATATAAGATACACAAACCCTAATAGGGAAAGGAAGAATCATCTGGATCATAATCAGCACCCTAAAACACTCTCATTTCTCTTAAAAGATATTTTCTTCGAATCTCATTCCTCAAGCTCATTCTTTTCATTTTCTCACCACCATCATCATCCATAAGTCATAAGGAATCAAAGGAGGAGGCTTGGTGGAAGTTTAAGGCAAGACCTAGAGCTGCAGGATTTGCATTTTTTAGGTAACTTTCTTTCTCATTTTTCTCTCATGCTATACGTCCATTTGCCTTGTTTTTTTTTTACATATCTGAACTTCTGGGTGGATATAGATCATGACTGTGTATGTGTTGTGCATGTTCGTTGATGTTTCAATATGTGCTTTGTTTTCCGTGCTTGCTTTTCACTTTGTTTAAGCCATTATTAATGAAAAATAAGACCATATTTTGATTCCTTATAAAATTCCCTTCAAAACAATGTCCAAGTTTTATACTTTTGATGCATTTTACAGTCTTCTCCAGCGAGGCTGCCTGGAGAAGACGACTGGAGTAGGGTTCCAGTGTCCTTTATGTAAGCTGAGGTGTTTTGATGATGTGTATTGTTGACTTGCGCGCGTGGCATGCTGGCCCATGATGTGGAATGCCACATCGTTTAATGAAACAATGTGTTTCATGGAGGTTTTCATTTTTCAGATTTTTGGTTTATGGGCTGGGTCCATTTTTATATATGCGCACCCCCACATATTATGGCCCATATGCGTCTTGTAACACCTGAGATGAAAGAGGACGGTGGTTACATGTAACACCCGTGGGCGAGGGAGTGGTTGTCGGTGTCATGAGGCATGACAATGAGACACTCCTAGCAGCTTCTAGGGGAAAACCGAATTCACATCCGAATGAGAGGGATCCTGAGGCTATGCAGGTATGGGACTGCATGGTTGAATGAAGGCTTATAAGGATTAATTGGTACTACCTATAGCAACAAGATGCATCTTCTTTTCGGTAGCCCATTCATAAGAACTTCACAGTTAAGCGTGCTTGACTTGGAGCAATTCTGGGATGGGTAACCTTTTGGGAAGTTTCCTGGAAAGCGTGTGATTGAGGACAAAGCATGCTGAAAAGCAATATGGGGCGTTACAAATGGTATCAGAGCCATACCTCTCCCAGTATGATGTGGTTCGGGGACGAACCAAACGGAAGCTGGTGGGCATGTAACACCTGAGGTGAAAGAGGACGGTGGTTACATGTAACACCCTTGGGCGAGGGAGTGGTTGTCGGTGTCATGAGGAATGACAATGAGACACTCCTAGCAGCTTCTAGGGGAAAACCGAATTCACATCCGAATGAGAGGGATCCTGAGGCTATGCAGGTATGGGACTGCATGGTTGAATGAAGGCTTATAAGGATTAATTGGTACTACCTATACCAACAAGATACATCTTCTTTTCGGTAGCCTGTTCATAAGAACTCCACAGTTAAGCGTGATTGACTTGGAGCAATTCTGGGATGGGTGACCTTCTGGGAAGTTTCCTGGAAAGCGTGTGATTGAGGACAAAGCATGCTGAAAAGACGCGTGTTGGTTTGTGGGTCAGTCAGTAATCCTAAAAGCAATATGGGGCGTTACACGTCTTGTCTGGCTTCTTGTTCATTTATGATTACTGATCCACCCCCCTTTTGCTCTTCTTTTTCATTTTATTTTTTATTTTGTTTCTATTTTCTTTTATTTTATTTTTAATAGCAAAACCCTTTTAAAAATTCCACAAAAATACTTTTCTGATATTTTTACATCTTATTTATTTTTTCACATTTTATTTATTTATTTATTTCCTATTTATTTTTTATGAGTGTTTCCATTGATACCCTTGTATTAGGGTTGAGGATTTGAGTGCCTTGTGCTCATATTTTGAGGTTAATGTTTTAGCCACATTAGGACCATTGAATAAGGGTTATGTGATGTTGTTTGGGGCTTGGTTTGAATGACCTAAGGTGACTTTCCATTTCTCATATTTTGACCCTCAATTCACACTCGATTGTAGGCTTAGCTTGTGTGGTTCAACCATTTTGGGCTTTGTCTTTAACCTATGTTCTTCCCATCTTCGGCAATTGTTTAAATATGTCTTTAAACTTATGTTTTCTTATTTTTTAGGATTTTATTTGAGTGTATTTCTATTTTTGGTGGAAGCCCCATTGAGTGTTGTTGATAACTCTTCATGTTTGAGCCATATGCCAAGCTTATTGATCCTTTGACCTAGTTAAGGTTGATCATAGCTTGTAGAATTTTGGAAAATGATAACATGCTGTCTTGAGGTTATTTTTACTTTGATTCCATGGTCTTTGACCCTTCGTCCTATTTTTTATTGATTTTACAAGTTTGGTTGAGTGTTCCATTTAGCCATCCTTTGGGCTAGTCTTGCTTTGATACCCATTTACATGTGTCAAGTGAGGCTTTTGATCTTTATATGTTTCATATAAGTTGTCTAAATTTTTGGTCAAGTTGCTTTTGCCCTCATTTCATGATCACATTACCTTACATACACTTCACATGACTCTTGGTTCATTATGAGGCCACTTGATTTATACATTGCTTGGAGACTATTCTAATGTCTTATTTTGATTGATTTTTTTTGAGTTGTGGATTGATGTGATTGCTTCCCGTAGGGTTTCCATCTCATATATTATATGTCTTGATAATTTGCTTCATATTTCACATGTATTTGCACTCATGACCTTTCATTGCTTATCTTGTTGCATTGACCTCACTAGTGTAAAAACACTTTTTAGCAGAGGTTTTTAAGTCAGTTCATCAATAACCCGACTTAAGAAGTCACACGGTGGAAAATCCGTAAATATTTGAAATTTTTTTATGCCGTATCTATGTTTAACCGACCTAACAAAGATTAAATAAAAAAAATGTAATTTACATTAAATTCCTTAAGTCGGTTCTTTTACCGAAATGACTTAAGAAGTTTATTTATTAAGTCACATGTTTATTACCTGACCTAAGAGGTTCTTACAAGACCCCGGTTCGATTCCTACTTAATACATTTTAGTGAAATAAAACAATTATAATATAATACATTTTGCAAACCCTAAAAGTTGTTGAACCATATCTTCTTTCCGGTTCAATCTGAGAGCTTGGATTTCACTGCCGTTTGTGGAGGTGCAGCGTACCTGACATTGTCGCCACCAACGCCACAGTCGCAAACTATTCTTCAGTCGCCGACGTAGTCGCGTGCTCCGGCGCAATTGACATTGGATTTTCACTCGTTAAGTCAACGGTCGTGGTTACCTTCACAGCCACGGTGGCAACAGCAGAGAACGTCACAGTCTCCGCCGGTAATGCCACATTTACGATCTCCGTGGCCACAATTAGTTTCTCCGGTCCATCGTTTACAACACCCTTTACAGAAGCTTCCGGTGAAGAGGTTAATGAAATAACGTTTTGTTTTTTTCTTTCTGAATGTGTTGCATATACGGATAAGCAATTTTTCGATGCTAAAGTGTAGCGATATTCAGTTAGAAAGTTGAATTGGAATTAGTGATTCGTGTTTTGAATTTTAGTATATGAGACTTGAGATTGTATTAGAAATAAAAGGCTTTTACTGGAATTTAGCTTCTAATTGAAGACAAGGGTTCTTATCTGTAATTTGATTAGATGTGCGAAAAGCATGATTCTTGGAGAATTTTTAAATGTAGGGATGGTTGCGTAAGTGCTAGTGTAAAGAGCATTAGGGATGAAAGTCTGAATTTCCTATCAATTGTAGTCAATAATTCATTTCACTAATAATCTAACTTGGTTATTGTATCTGAGAGTGATCTGAGCATCATTCTGAGGTTGGTTATAATAATGTAACTTGTGGGTAAGTAGTGAAAAGAGTAATGGTTATAATCATTCTCAATGCCTTAAATTGTGAGTACTTTATCTTCCCTGTATGAAAAACTTCCATCAAGAGTATTTTACCACATGACCTATATGAACATCTTGCCTGCTTTTTTGTGCTTTCTTTAACTAACAATAGCTAATTTTGCAACTACAAAGTATTGTGAGTGCTTTGCAGCTGGGATCTATTGTGATGGTTGCAATTGTCTGAATTGTCATAATAATGTGGACAATGAGGCTGACCGTCAGGAGGCAGTTGAAATAACTCTGGAAAGAAATCCAAGTGCTTTCAGACCAAAAGATGCAAGCAGTCCACAAAAACCAGAAGTTTCTATGGTTAGTAATTCAATTCAACTCCCTCAAGTATTTATAGTTGGTGTTTGGCATCAGTCTTTTGGGCTAAAATTTTGTGATTTTAATAACTATTCTGGATTTAGCTGATATTTTAGTTGACTTGTGCTACATTTAAATGTCTTGAACAAACTCATGAGGAAGTATCTAAAATTCAAGTCATGGACCTCGTGGAGCTGAACCCGTTGAGAATATCAATTTCATGTAAGTGAACAAAAATGTTTTTCTTTTCTTTTCTCAATCGTTATTTTCTTTCGGTGAAACGGTGACTTAAACAAGGCACATATTAATGGTGGATGCAGGTTTCTGAAAAACAACTCTCTTAGTGGAAAACTCTCGGGTGGATCCTGACCAGCAAACAGAACTTGTCAGCACATTTTCTTGATTTTTTTTACTACTAACTACTTACTTTTTACTCACTTGTTCAAATTTTGGTGTTAACACAAGCACGATTAGTCTTGAACACTCGTTGAGTGATGAAGTAATTAAAATATACATGCTTCATGTTTCAGCGATTTGTCTTTCAATAATTTTTCCGAGTCTTCTGCGACTGATTGTTAGCCCTTGGACGTGTAAGCTTCATTTTTTTCCAACAATTTTACAATTATTTTGTGTATGGAAACACTAAGCATAGTACTGTTGAACAGGAATTTAGCCTCCAGCGTCTCTCCTTCAGCAAACACTTCATAAGTTTGTATGATCATACTACTATTTATGGTTTAGTTTCAATTATGTATCACCTTTGGAATAATCTTCTGAATTTAACGTCGTATCTTTTAGATTATCTTGTTTGAAGACGAACTTACATTGTTCGGGAAAATCTCAGTGTGAGTGTTTAGACATGTTAGATCAATCGTGTTTTCATAAAGTACAATGTTTTGTAAATGAAATTATGATAGTTTCTTTTTTAATGTGATGAAAAAATATTTTTGTTAATATTTCTCTGCAGATCACTCATTGTTTATAAATTGTGGAGGACCTGCTATTGAGTTTGATGACAAAGAATATGAAGCTGATGAACATTTACATGGAATTTCGAACTTTGTTCCAAGTACTGATGGAAAATGGGCTTATAGCAACACAGGAGTATTTCTAGGAAATGAAAAAGTTGATTATGTGGCAAGAAATGTTTTCTCTTTGAATTTTAATGACTCTTCTGGATACTACCAAACAGCCCGCATTGCGCCGATATCTCTTAACTACTTTGGATTTTGTATGATGAAGGGAAATTATAATGTGAAACTTCATTTCGCTGAGATAATGTTTTCTAATGACACGACTTTTAGCAGTCTTGGAAGACGCATATTCGATGTTTCAATTCAAGTAAGTATTGAATCCACAACTACCTCTTTCTTAGACTGTTTGCTAAGGACTTAATTAAGCACTTATAGCTTTAATGTTTACCATATAAGTGCTTATGTATAGTCTATTTCTATAACAAAAGATACCATAAAGTCAAACTATTCTCATAAGCTATCTTTTGTAAGTTATATTCATAAGTTATCCTATAGAGAGCTTATGAAATTTTGTTGAAAACTATTTTCATAAGGTATCTTCTATAAGCTATTTTCATAAGCTATCTTCAATATGTTATTTTCATAAACTATCTTATAGAGTTTATGGAATTTAGTTGAAAACAGCTTATGGACATGTCTTAAGCTATTCCTATAAGCTCTTACAAACAGTTCTACTTGTACTTATGTCAGTAGATAAACTCAAGCAAACCAATCCAGACCGGCGCTTAGTTTCTAGTTTTTACCAAAATGTTGCTCATCTTTTGTATGCGATTATTAAATGTTGTTTTGAAGGTTTTATGCTAGCAGAATATATTGGAGTAATGCGTGCTTCAAATTTTGAATCATTATTCGCTCTGAAGATTGGGTGCTAATATGAACTCTAATACGGACAATCGCATATTGATTCACTGATCAAATTATAACATCTGAATGCCAAATTCAACTAGTATGATGCGGGCTTCTATATATTTTCTTAAAACTTCATTTTAATTTTACTTACAGGAGATTCAGGGATAAGAAAGATAACGTGGAACCTGAAGCAGACCCAGAAAGGGATCAGAGAACTGTTTTTGCCTACCAGGTTGATTGATTGCCTCCATTTTCATTTGTTTTAAATATGTAAAATATATACTAATTATGTTCTGTGTTATTGGGATATTTTTCAAAATTTTCCTGATGATTTTCTGTTTCTTGTTTGGTGTTCACAGATGCCTTTAAAAGTAACAGAGAGAGATGAATATGAGTTCTTCTCAAAAGCTGGCAAGGTTAGTTGCTTTTGACATATTGTGACAACATATCACCATTATTGATATTCCTCAATTATGATGAGTGACAACAGTTATATATGATAGAACAAACACATCTTACATGTATAATGAATATATGTTACTCTGAGCACTTGGTTTTTCCTGAAATAGTCCACTACTTTCAGTTTTAACTTTTAAGTAGGGCAGCCATGTATAATGAATATATATTACTCTGAGCACTTGGTTTCTCCTAAAACTCTTATTATTTATCTCCTCCCTTTTATCTAAAACTAACAACTTCAGCAGAATCCATGAAAATGATTTTTTATTTTAAATAAGTGATTTTTCTACAAAATAATCTATAACAAATTGGTTCTTTGACATATTGGCTAAACATGATAAGTTTTCAAATTTCTTACCTACATCACATGTTATATGTTGTTATATCAAAGAAGGTTTCTCTCTAATCGCAATAGGATCCATTTTTCATACATTTGATCTCGAGACTGTTGTCGAAGGTCAGAAGCGGATGAAAAAGCTATTTAAAGAGTAAGTAATTTCATGTTTTCTTTAATGCCTAACTGCTAATAGTCATGTCTGATCTCAAGTTTAGTGTAATTGTTGTCATCTCATGGTTTCTTCAATGCATAACTGCTAATAGTCATGTTTGATCTCCAAGTTTAGTGTAAATGCTACATTCGATGATACGGTGCATCAGTGGAGTAATCTTTGTGGTGACTTGTGATGGCCTTAACTTAAAATCATAACATTCAGTGTTTAGTGTCACTACTTTTATTTGAAACGGCGAATTGTTGTTAGTAATTAGTTTTTATGTTAGTATTTTATCTTTAACTAGGTTTGAACAGGTCCTCCAAACCCTTTAATACATAAGCTCAAACAAGTTATTAGTTAAGATACCCAAGCCCTCTGTTCAGTGTCACCACTATTTTTGCCTCATTTTGATTATGCTGTTTTCATTAAATTGAAAAATGGTGTTTCTGTAAACAATCAAATGAATTTGCTAGTTTAATATTTCTTTTGGCTAGACTGTGATCGCTATAGTTGATTTAAGATTTGTTATGTAATATATAAGAAATATGAATTGGAAAGAAACCTTTAGTTTAAGTATTCAATCAAACTTCATTGATCTTTTGTTTCACTAAATGTCCTTTTGTCTTTGCTGGTTTCATTAATTCAGACATGGTGTGAGTCCTCTTTCGCCATTGAAGGGACTTTTTATTCAAGGTCCTATCTTCATTAGTTTTTTTCTCGCGGTAAGCTTAGCTGACTTTTACCTCAATATTCTCCTTACCTTTAGGAGTCTGAGTAACCTTTCTTTATATTGTTTCTACCACTGAAAATTTTATTTCATTTTTTTTTGTGGCAGATAAATAACATATCTGAAAAAATGCCAATCGTGCATTTTCTCACTTGAACACAACAGCATTTTCTATATGATAAGTATTTTACTATTCTTTAACTTAATTACGAATAAATTGCTCTATGTATATACAGATGAGCTTTGGGTTATCAGGGCCAAATTCAAAGGGTTCAGAGCATTGAAATTCAGAGGGTCAAAGTGGCAAAAATTGACAAGTGGGTCTATTTTTTGATTCATGAAACTATCTATTTACCTTGTATGTTGTTTTTCATTATACTGTTGTTGGTTCATGGACACATGTAAGTAATATAATATTTTTAGAAAGTTGTATCAATTAATTACAAAAAATTTGATATATTAATTTAATTTGTTGATTGAGTTGGATAGTCTGATTTAGGGGTAAATTGTTAAATGGGAAAACTGCATCTGATTTGTGTGATTATCCACACAAAAAAAACAACTTCTTAGGTCGGTTAATTATACCTGATTTAAGAAAGTAAGTTCTTAGGTCTGATATAAATGGTTTCTGCAGGTTAGACTTATTAAGTCGAGTTCTGTCTAACCGACCTAATAATAGTTTGTTAAGTCAGGTCCACAACCGACTTAAGAAGTCAAAACTTCTTATATCGGTAATTCTTAGGTCGGGCTCGGACCCGACTTAAAAAGTCATTTTTAACTGACATAAAAAGCCTTTTTTCCACTAGTGCCTTTTGTTTTGTTGACTTATTATTCTCTTTTAGTGCATCATTGGACATACCTCCTTCATACTTTACATCTTATTGCCCTCCTTGGTGGGTATTATGTATCCCTCTCCCCATTACAATGTAATAACTTAGTGCTTTTAACTTTTCGTTTGTGTTTGCTTTATTGTTTAAGAAAGATAAAATGAACTTAGAATTATAGCACATTTTCAATAAAAGGAACAAACAAGGCTTGATCTAATGTCAAGTCATTTTTTCAAAAGCCCATTAACTTGGTTTACACCTTAGGGTTTCTCTCACCTATTTCTCTTCTCACATCTCTTCCATCAACTCCCCACTAAACTTGTATGTATTTCACCCTTGTAAGTCGATTGCTTCAAGCATCGCCATCAACCTACCTTGATCTATTCATGACCCTTTCTTTTCAAACATTTTCTCTATTTATTTTTGTCCCCTTGAGTCTAAAAACCTTGGCCTTGTACCAAGTCCATTTTCAAACTCTTTTTCTTAATAAACTTGGATGGTTGTGGAGTGGTTAAACAAAGGTCTTGTCCTATCCCGAGTCCTTGACATTACCTTTAGGTTTCACTGTCACAAAGCATTTACCATTCAGAATTAAAACATCTTTAATAAGAGAATAAGGTTCTCTTTGTATTAAACTAAAGAGAGAGGATTGAGTGAAGACTTCTTCCTCTCCGAGTATTATGATACTCACTTTAGAGTGTGTGGTCTCGATACTCATCTTTTAATACGAAGACGTGACTATATTTGTCACACCATTTTTTATAATAAATCTTTTGAGATAAGAATTGGGTACTACCCGCAAGGGGTTACTACTCGAGGACTTATTTCACCCTTAAAAGTAACTTTTACAAATCAAATGTGACATCTTGCCTTGATGGAGAAAACTATTTCTTTTCAAAAAGGACATGTTATGTCCGTTCTATCGCAAACAGGTAATGCCTAAGACTCCACAAGCAAGCTGCAATACACCTAACTGCTAGAATGCACATGTTGGCATCGTCTATAAAAAAAGTACCAACAAACCGTAGTCCGAACTATGGATGCTCTAATTCTTTACTTCTTTTAAGTGAAGATACGTAGGCACAAGGGCCCCAATCCTTGGTGAGCACACTCCCTTCTATTATCCGTAGTCCTCCGAACTACGTTGACTCTGACTTTCTCATATCTGTTGAGAATACATAGGTGTTGCACCCTAAAATTTGCTCAACCTATTTCACTTGGTTTATGTTTCAATTACATTAGCATTTGCATATAGAGTCATGTACATAGTCTAATCATCTGCATAGCATAGCATAGCAAATCATCCAACAAGGGACCAAGTACTATTCTCATCTCTATGGGCCTATCAAGAGGTTATTATTCAAATTCAAGCTTACCCAAGTCATCAGAAAGAAATTGAAATCTAAGAAGTCAGTGGATCAAGCAGTGGATCTATCTCCTATCTTGAGTATATTTGAAGATCATCAAAGAAGTTGTGAGCTGTGAATTGAGAATGGAGGGTATATAGACATCATGGAGGACCTAAAGGGTCATTTTGAAAGTGAGACAAGTCATTGGCATGATCACAAGAGTTGCAGGTGAAGACAGTCAACTAGGGTTTCATCTGGGTCAACCCTAGGTCAAATGCTTGATTGAAAGGCATCAAGGTCTATTTGAGAGATGTGGGGTTTATAATTTGACATGTAGAGAAGGATGTGGTGTTGTGCCAAGAAGAAATCAATAGAATTCAAGAAGAAGAGGAGTTTCTAAATTAGGGTTTCTGTGTAAAATCCCCTGATTTAGGTCAAACTTCCCAACAAGATAAGTCAAAATGCAAGCTTCAAATGGATCCTTGGTCAACATGAAACTTGTAGAGGATCTCAAGACCTTTAATTTGAGTTGTGGAAGACATCAAGGAGATTTATAGAACTCAAGTTATGGTCCTTGCAAGTTATAGGTCATCTGAGGTATCTGAAATTTTGTCTGTGAAAGTTACTTGTCTTCCAAGCAACTTTTACCCCTCAAGGAGATTTCAAATGAATTTCTGGTCAACATAAGAGTTGTTCCTTATTGTCTTAGCTTTCTATAAAGGTATGGTATGCCTTCATCTGATTTATGGAACTCTACTTATGGCCTTGGCAAGCAAAGGGTATTTTGGTCATTTGAGAATTACAGGTCATTTCAAGCCTATGCCCAAAACTCATACAAGGAAGCTTCAAATGAAAAAATTCACAACATCAAACTTGCTCCAAATGACATTTTGAGTCTAGAAAAGTGATCATGAAAGTTTGGAAAGGCTCATAGCTCAAGGTTTCAAATTTAGTCATTTAAAAAGGGAATTTAATGAATAAAAGTGACCTAAAATTGAGATTTTTCATAATTTGGCCAAATGGGATGAAATTATAGGTCATTTTGATTGGAAAAAGTGTTTTAAGAACATTGGAAAAAGTGTATTTTTGAGTTTGGTTCAAAATTTGGAAGATATGCTAGTTGGCTTACAAAGGAAGTAACATAATCAAGATTCAAGGAAAGTGTGCACAAGAAGTTTCTATCAAATTCTAGAAAGGTCCATGAGTGTCTATATATTGAATTGATAGGCTTCATTCAAGGGTTGGTGATCCATTTTGTTCACAACACATAGTTTCATATCATTCTTCCATTTTGCAAAACCATTTCAAACTCTATCAAACCTTCATCAATTTCCAAAGTTCTTGATCCTATCATCCTCTACCTTCATTCAAGATCAAGCTTCCATCAAGATTTGGCTCAATTGAGGTAGAATTCGTGCTATCCATCTTCATCATCCAAAGTGCAAGAAGAAGTGGTTACAAGAATCCAAGAGGTTTGAGCAAGTGATATTGCATACAGAACCAAGAAGCAAGCTTAGTGATCAATTCCCAAGCATTGCAAGCATTGGATCTAAGGAATTCTGCACCTGTTTTCATCATTTACACCAGGTTAGTTTTCCTTTCGAATTGGCTAGATTAGTTAGCATGTTAGAGAATTATTAGGTTAGAATGGTTAGGATTAGTTAGATGATCATTTCTGTTGAGTTTGAAGACAATTCATGGAGGTTGCCATTGGTGCACCAAAGCTGTTAGGGCTTAGAACTCCTAGTTTAGGGCTTAATAATACTGGTTAGATATATGAGAGTGATCAGCAAAGTGTGTAGATCGTGTTAGGGTAAGAATTAGAAGGGATTAGCATGATGGATATCAGTGTAAAATGGTGGAGCCAGGATGTTCTACCTATCGGGTTTGATTTTTTATTGAGTTTCAGAGGAATCTAATGCCATGGCTGTGTAGAGGGGAAGAAGTAGAGCAATTTTGCTCTTTACAGATTGGAGTTTCATGGAGAATCGAGGTCGTATGAGAAGGTGGAAGATTGAGTCACGAAGCTGCATGCATGGTGTATCAATGGTGGAAACCCTAATTCTGTGGAGAAGACGCATGAGGACCGTTGGATGAGGTCTCCTTCATTGACTGAAGCCTTGATCGCGTGGCCAGGATTCAAAGATGAATTTGGAGGGAACTCTGGGTGCCAAACGCACCGTTTCATTAAACCATTCTGACTGGGCTTTAATCGTTCATGCTATCCACACCCCCAAGCGCCAAGGCCCAATCATTTGCACTATTATTTTTACTATATGCACCGTTTCAGTTTTTTTCTTTTTGTGAGTTTTTTCTGGTTAGCTGGGCCCAGACGCGCTTTGCTATGCGCGCCCCCCAGTCTGGGCCCATCATCTGGTTTTAACTGAAAATAAATGCTAATTGCACCCTTAAGTCATTTAATTCATATTAATTTCTTTCAATTCTTTTAATTCTTCAAAAATTCATAACAAATAGAAAATTGCATATTTTTTAATGGTTGTTTTTGCATCCTTTTCATATTCTTGTTAAGAAAATTATCATATAAAAAAAATTAGCATTTCATTTTATTTTTATATTTTTAGTATATTTTTCTTTTAAATAGGTTGTAAATAATGTTTAGTTTGATGCATGATATTGTTGATTTTAGTTTAATTAGATGCTTTTACATTTTGGATCCATTCTTTTTAGGTTGATTAGCTTAGAACTTTAGCTTCCTCCTAGGATTTAATTCATGATTTTAGATTAAAATTTTAGATGATTTTTTTAGGTGTGATTAGGAGAATCAAAACTAGGGTTTAGAGATAACATAGGTATAGTAAATCCTTTCTTTTAGGAGTTGTAGTTTGAATCTTTAGGGTATGGGAATATAGGGGTTATGGGTAGATAATAGATCCCTTAGAAATTACTAGGTTTCCCCTATTCTACTATTAATATTGGTATATTGCTTGTATTTGCTTGACTGTGTGGTGTGCCCTCTCTAGGGTTATTTCATTTGGCTGTGTGGGGTATTGGGTTTGTTTGGGGATTGGGTGAGCTGAAGACTGTGCTGATGAAGCCCATTGAAGATCAAAGGAATGAAGATCAACTTCCAGAGTTGATGAGGATTATCTCTTGCTGGCAGCTGTTGAAGGCTATAGGATCTAGGAGTTAGGCAGAGCTCTAGAGTAGAAAACTTGATTCACAAACATGGAAGGTCTTGTTTACCTCCATCTCTCTCTATGATGCAGAGTCTCTCTAAGACATTCACCCCCTTCCTTTGGAAGGCTTGGTGATAGTGTCTAAGAGATAGAACTCTTGAGAGAAATATTCTATGTGTTGTCAGCAGTCTGTTTGCCACCCTTGGTGGTCAACTAATTGCTTAACACCCCAGTTCATTCTTGTGATTGATTCCTCAGCTTGGAGATTGAGACTTGAAGAAAAGCCATGGCAGACTGATGATGGAGACCTTGACTGAAGGCTTGAAGATTGAAGACAAAGACCTTGCTTGAGGGTTGTGAAGATAAAGATTGATGCATGCTTGAAGCTTGTAGCTGTTTGGAGATGACCTGAAGACAGATGTTGATGCAGAGCTGCTTTTGCTGTTTATTTTTGCTTTTTAATTCTTGATGTATTGATTGAATTTCCCTGACTGTATTGTTTGCTGTTTAACCTGTTAGGTTGAAAGTGAATTCTGTTCACTTTTGCCTGTTGTTTTCTAGGTTCGAGGTTGAGTGGGACTCCCTTGCCTCGCTTGTATTGTTGCATTCATGCATTTTACTGCTTTATTGTATATTTGCTATTGTTTCTGTTTCCTTCTATTCCCTTAGGATCTCTGTTTCTCTCTGTGCAAGAGAGGAGCATGATAGACATTAGGTCTTAACCCATGCATGATAACATTAGGTTAGTTTGATTCCCCTTTTCAACCGTAGGTTAGAGTTCTGTCTCTTCTTTCTCAAAACAAACAGAAAAACACAATAAATATTTCAAACACAATAAAAGCCACTTCTTCCGTAAAAGAATGTGAACTCATCAAAACGTCATTTTTGTCCGCTTGGACCTTCAATCAGGAGAAACCCCTTTTTCAGAAGGACTAAAAACAATCAAGACAGACTTGTGTCATACGTGGCCCGAACTATGTTTGCTCTGATCTTTCATGCTGTATGAAAGTACGTAGGCATAGGATGCGATATCCTAGCGAGCAACCTTCCCCTCCTTTCCCGTAGGTAGGCGAACTACGTTGACTCTGATTTCTCGTTCCAGACGGGAATACGTAGGCATAAAGTGCGATACTTTGCAGAGTCATTTTATTTTCTTTTAACCCCAGACCTGTAGAATAGATAGAATAACAATCCATACCAGAAAACAAGCGTGGATCCCGTCGAGTACGACGGACGTGAGGGGTGCTAATACCTTCCCCTTGCGTAACCGACTCCCGAATCCAGGATTTGGTTGCGATGACCATTCCTTTCCCGTCTTTGCGGTAGGTTTACTTCGAGCGTTTCCTTTCCCTCCGTTGGGATAAGTAACGCACGGTGGCGACTCTTCTGTTCAGCCGGCGCCGATTTTCGCAGTAGCGACAATAGGCATAGGACCGCAAGGTCCTACCGAGTCTCGTTCCTTCTTTCACCTTCTCTTTTCTCTCTATTCTTGCTTCATACCCTTTATATCCCTTTAGAACACTCTTAGAAAGCAATATCCTTTAGCAATATCCTTACACATATGACAATCAAATGGTTCCCATCGAGTACGATGGATGTGAGGGGTGCTAATACCTTCCCCTCGTATAATCGGCTTTCGAGCCTTTTCTTTTGGTTGCGAGACCATATTATCCATTTCCTTCTTGGGGTTTTCTCGATGTTTTCCCTTCCCCTTTTGGGATAAATAAAGTTCGATGGCGACTCTTCTATTCTTCCATATTATCATCTCTGTCATTGCATTTTTTCGAGTAGCGACAAGCGTTTTTCTGCATAATCTTGAATTCGGGAGAGCTCAGGTCGACCCCCTATTGTTTTAGGTCGGCCGCTCGCTCGTTTCTCATAAATTTTTTGTTATGTTTACCATTCAAGGGAAGAGAAGGCATAGGCTCGGCATCAATTTTGGGATTGAGTGTTTGAATTCTATTGCTTCTCTTGTAAAAACAATTTGCAACAAGTTATATATACACGTCTCAATTCTATTTTTAGAATTGAAGGTATACGCACCCCGAGCGAGGACGACGGGGGAACTGTCTCAACAAATTGGTGTTCTCTCTTTTTACTATTTTCATTGCTGAATTTTGAGTTTGTGCAAACATATTAGTTGACTAAAATTCTAGTGTGTGTTAGTGCTGAAACATTTTTAGAAACCTCATTACAATCCGTTTGATTGTAATCAGAAAAGCATAGCACTTCATTCACTTATTGAATTTTACTTGAGGTGCTTCGCACACCAAGTGTTCGACTAATTGCGTAAATACAAACACTTGAGATGTTTTTCAATTTGGTTTATATTTCACTCGCATTGGAAATTTTCTAACGTTGAGTGAACAAAATCTTATTGATTCATATTTAAACTATTGATTCTAATTCTCGTCTTTATCAGTATTCCATATAGTCGTAGCGTATATCTGATCTTTTTGGTAACAGTTCGTTTAGACGATTATAGTTCCTCTACCGTTTCTGCTTAAAACTTTTAAAGTTCAAATTATATTAAGTTCTGAATCTGTTTTAAATAAGTGATCTATTCAACCCCCCTACCTCTAGATCATTGTCGTCGATTAATAAGTGGTATTAAGAGCACTGGTTCATTCTGTGCTTTCCATATAACTTCTTAGAACATGTCAAACAAACTAAAAGGGGCATATAATAGAGCACCTATTTTCAACGGTGAGAACTATAGTTACTGGAAAGATTGTATGTGTCTGCATATAAATTCCATTGACATAAAGTTATGGAATGTTATATTGAACGGTCCTATGGAAATCACCATGATCGATGAAAATAACGTTGTTGTACATAAGCTTGAAGCACAATGGAATAATGAAGATGAGAAAAAGTACAATTATGATTGGAAGGCTACAAATATTCTGATCTCCTCCTTGGGAGTTGATGAATATTATAGAGTTTCACATTGTATGACTGCTAAAGCTATGTGGGACTCATTGCAAGTTTCTCATGAGGGAACTAATGATGTCAAACTAGCTAGAATCAACATTTTGACTCAAGAGTTTAATCTTTTTCACATGGATCAAGGGGAAACCATTCTCGACATGCAAAATAGATTTTCTCACTTAATCAATAGACTAAATTCACTTGGTAGACCAATTTCCAATGATGTTACTACTAACAAATTTTTAAGATGTCTTACCAGGGAGTAGAAACCAAAGGTCACGACCATAAAGGAAGCAAATGCTCTTATGACTTTTGACCTTACAACTCTTTTTGGAAAGCTCCAAGAACATGAGAAAGTGCTTCTTAGTCTCGAGCAATTTGAGAAAAAAGAAAAGAAGGAAAAGACCAAAACTACGGAAAAGAAGTCTATAGCTCTAAAATCTTCTTGCTCAAAATCCTCCACAAAAGAGCCAAGTGATTACGACTCGAGTGATGACGATGATGAATAAATGAATGAGGATATGGGGCTGTTCGTGAAGTGATATAATCTCTATCTAAAGAATAATGGTATCCAACATTTCGAAAAGAATCTCGTCAATTTTACAAGATGATCAAGGTCTTCCAAGAATGAAGACAATAAGGGGAGTAAAGCAAGAGGGTCATGCTTTAATTGTGGAAAAGTAGGACACTATAAGCCGGATTTTCCATTGATGAAGAAGGAAAAAGGAAAGGAAAGTAATCGTTCACAAAAGAAACAAGGTAAGCCTAGAAGAGCTTACATCGCTTGGGAAAGCGATAGTGAGTCATCCGCGGATGATAGTTCAAGTGACGAAGAAGAGTCCGTCAACCTTTGTCTCTCCGTTCATCAAAAGAAGAAAAATAAAAAGGTACTACATGCCAAATATGAAAACTCTACTAAATTGTCTCCTTTTGAATTACAACATGCCTTTGACACCTTACATTATGAAGCCAAGGAAGCCTTTAAACGGTTAGCCTCAAACAAATAAATTTTTAATCACTTGGAGAAAAATATCTCCGATTTTGAAAGGGAATTGGAGGCTCTCAAGGCATACATGGTGGAAGTAACAAAGGTAGATGTTGAGGAAGAAAGAAGTAGATGGGTAAACTTTGGGTGTCATACTTGTCATATTTGGCAAAAAGAGGTTAGAAATCTTAAAGCCAAACTTGACAAGGCTCTAGAACCAAAGATCACTTCTGCGATTGATAGATCACACTTTAGAAAAAGCATGATTAATCCTTATAAAAAATATACATATGTGATTAAAAAATCAAGGTAACAAAAGTGATACAAAGGTTAACCTCACTTGCTTGTATTGTTGCAAAAGGGGTCATACCATTGCTAAATGTCGATTTAGGAGATTTTTAGTTCCTAAAGGGGTTTATCAATGGTTTCCTAAATGCAACCAAGATTTCACTCACAACCAAGGACCCAATAAACAATTGGGTACCTATTTTCGTTGATTGCTTTTATAGGTACAAAGTCTTGAGCCTACGGAGAGAAGATGTGTTCTCGATAGTGAATGCTCAAGATATATGACAGGAGACATATCTTTCTTTATTGACTTTGTGTAAAAGAAGAAGAGATTTGTAACCTATGGAGACAATAACAATGGATAAATACTTGGAAAAGATAGTGTAGATAATCCCTCGTCTACTACTATCTCCGATGTATTGCTAGTCGAGGGCCTTAAACACAACCTCATAAGCATTAGTCAATTATGTGTCAAGGGATACAAAGTATCCTTTTCAAAGGATTGTTGCATGGATGAAAATAATGATAAAAAGGGGGATGTGTTTAATGGCATGAGGGTGAATAATGTGTATATGCTGGATTTGAGTGAAGCCTCATTGAGTAGCGACAAGTGTCTCATCACTATGAGGGAATTGGCACATGTCAATTTTGACTTGCTAAACAAGATAGTTTCTAAGGACCTAGTTATTGGCTTACCCAAAATCAAGTTTTCAAAGGACCACTTATGTGATGCGTGCCAAATGAAGAAGCAAACAAGGATCTCGTTTAAATCTAAAAACATTGTGTCAACTACGAGACCTCTTGAACTTCTTCATATGGACCTCTTTGGACCATCTAGAATTAAGATTCTAGGTGGTAACTACTATGGTTATGTTATAGTCGATGATTTCTCTAGGTTTTGTTGGACTATCTTCTTGGCTAGCAAGAGCGGTACTTCCGCCTTTGAAAATTTTGCTAAACTTTCTCAAAACAAGTTAAACACAAACATTATATAAATTAGAATTGATTATGGAGGTGAGTTTGAAAATCAACTCTTTGAAGAATATTATGGTAGGTATGGAATTGATCGTATTTTTCTGCTCCGCATACCCCTCAACAAAACAATGTTGTGGAACGTAAAAATCGAATTTTGGAAGAGTTAGGAAGAACTATGATCAATGAAAGTGGCCTTCCTAAATATTTTTGGGCTGATGCCCTTAGTATGACTTGTTATGTTTTGAATAGGGTTCTCATTCTTCCTATTCTTAAAAAAAACTCCGTATGAACTTTTGAAAGGGAGAAAGCCCAATGTGTCTCACCTTCATGTTTTTGATTGTAAGTCTTTTATGTTGAACAATAGTAAGGAGAGTCTTGGTAAATTTGACTCCAAGGAAGATGAAGGTATCTTTGTTGGATACTCTCAGTCAAGTAAAGCATATAGGATATATAATAAGAGGTTACTTATTGTTGAAGAATCTGTTCATGTCACTTTTGATGAAACTTATCCGAAAAGTGTCAGAAAAGGTATTTTGTTTCATGGTGCATGTGTATCTTCTGAAGACATACTCAAAGACACTGAGAAAGGAATTGATCAACCTAAATCAGTGAAAGTTGAGGAGGAAAAAGATCACCATCATGACGAGATTGAGGAGGTTCATACGACTAACATCGATGGCCTTCCTCCAGCTTAGAAGTCTTCTAAAGACTATCCTATCAACAACATTCTCGGTGATATCTCAAAGGGAGTAACCACAAGATCTAAGCTAAGTAACTTCTATTATCACTTTGCTTTCGTCTCTCAAGTTGAGTCTAAAAACCATAAAGAGGAATTACTCGATGAACATTGGTTCCTATCAATGCAAGAGGAACTGAATCAGTTTAAAAGAAATGAGGTTTGGGACCTTGTCCCTCCTCTGCGAGGTCATCATGTAATTGGCACCCGATGGGTGTTTAGGAATAAAATGGACAAAAATAGAGTTATAACATGTAACAAGGCGCACTTAGTCGTGCGAGGGTATAGTAAAGAGGAGAGGATCGACTATGTGGAAACTTATGCGTCGGTTTCCCGACTCGAGGCTATACGCCTTTTGCTTGCTTACGCATGTGCGAAAAATTTCAAATGGATGTAAAAAGTGATTTCCTCAACGGATATATCAATGAAGAGGTTTATGTAGCCCAACCTCCTCGGTTTGAATCCCATGAGTATCCTAATCATGTCTACAAGTTAAAACAAGCTTTGTACGGACTCAAACAAGCCCCTAGGGCTTGGTATGACCGTCTTAGCAAATTTCTACTTGATTAAGGGTATTTAAGAGGAACGGTTGACACAACTCTCTTCATTAAATGTAAAGGAAAACACTTAATCTTGGTACAAATTTATGTTGATGATATCATTTTCGGATCAACTAACATGAATATGGTCAAGGAGTTTTCTAGATTAATGCAGGGAGAGTTCGAGATGAGCATGATGGGGGAGCTCAACTATTTCCTCGGATTGCAAATCAAGCTACTCGAAGAGGGTATGTTTGTGAGCCAGACAAAATATTTCCTTGAGCTTTTCAAGAATTTTGACATGGCAAACTCTAAGGCGATTGACACTCCGATGCCGACATGTGCAAATCTCAATCGAGATGAGAATGGTAAGGATGTGCAGGTGAATAAGTATAGATGTATGATTTGCTCTCTCATTTATCTTACTGTATCTCGACCCGACATAATGTTTAGTGTTTGCATGTGTGCAAGGTATCAATCATGTCCCAAGGAATCTCATTTGAAAGCCGTAAAGTGCATACTTAGATACCTCTCTAGTACTCCAAAGTGTGTGTTGTAATTGAAGGTTTACTCATCACATTCGAAGGACTTGATTCATCTTTAATCAAGGGAAGAGAAGGCATAGGCTTAGCATAAATATTTGGGATTGAGTGTTTGAATTATATTGCTTATCTTGTAAAAAAAATTTTGCAACAGGTTATATATACATGTATCAATTCTATTTTTAGAATTGAGGGCAGACGTACCCCGGGCGAGGACGGTGGGGGAACTGCCTCAACAAATTGGTGTTCTCTCTTTTTACTATTTTCATTGCTGAATTTTGAGTTTGTGTGCAAACATATTAGTTGACTAAAATTCTGGTGTGTGTTAGTGCTGAAACATTTTTAGAAACCTCATTACAATCCGTTTGATTATAATCGGAAAAGCATAGCACTTCATTCACTTATTTAATTTTACTTGAGGTGCTTTGCACACCAAGTGTTCGACTAATTGCGTGAATACAAACACTTGAGTTGTCTTTCAATTTGGTTTATATTTCACACGCATTGGAAATTGTCCAACTTTGAGTGAACAAAATCTTATTGATTCGTGTTCAAACTATTGATTCTAATTCCCATCTTTATTGGTATTTCATATAGGCGTAGCGTATATCTAATATTTTTGGTAACAGTTCGTTGAGACGATTATAGTTCCTCGGCCGCTTCCGCTTAAAACTTTTAAAATTCAAATTATATTAAGCATAAATGATCTATTCAACCCACCCTTCAAAATTATTTTCGTCGTCTAACAATATGTTCCAAAGTTTGGAATTTAAGCCTGGAGGCTTCGTTGGTTTCGGAGGAAACTAGAAAGGAAAAATAATTGGCTATGGAACTATCGGTAATGGTAAACTTCCCTCTATTACTAATGTTCTTCTGATCGATAGTTTGATGCGTAACTTATTGTCTATCAGTCAACTTAGTGACAATGGTTATGATATCATCTTTAATCATAAGTTCTATAAGACTATCACTCAAAAAGATGGCTCAATCCTTTTTACTGGAAAGAGGAAAAACAAAATTTACAAGATTAGACTTTTTGATCTTTGTGAACATAATTTCAAATGCTTAGTGTCTGTTAATGAAAAGTAATGAGTATGGCATAGACGTTTGGGCCATGTCAACATGAGGAGGATTTCTCAGCTAAATAAGCTTGAACTAGTCAGAGGCTTACCAAACCTGAAGTTTGCTTCAGATGCTCTTTGTGAGGCATGTCAGAAAGGCAAGTTCTCTAAAACTTCCTTTAAACCAAAAAATGTTGTCTCCACCTCTAGACCGTTAGAACTTCTACACATTGATTTGTTTGAACCAGTGAAAACTGCTTCAATTAGTGGAAAGAAGTATGGATTAGTTATAGTTGATGACTATAGTTGTTGGACATGGGTAAAGTTCTTGAAACACAAGGATGAGTCACATTCTATGTTCTCTACCTTTTTCTCTCAAGTGCAAATAGAGAAGAATTGCAAAATAATCAAAGTCAGAAGTGATCATGGTGGAGAATTTGAGAACATATACTTTGAGGATCCATTTGATTCTCATGGCATTTCCCATGATTTCTCCTTTCCTAAAACTCCACAACAAAATGGAGTTCTAGAAAGGAAGAATATAACCTTGCAAGAAATGGCTCGTACTATGATCCAAGAAACTGATATGGTTAAGCATTTTTGGCCAGAGGCAGTAAGCACATCATGTTACATTCAGAATAGGGTTTCTATTAGACCTATTATGGGTAAGACTCCTTATGAGTTGTGGAAGAATAGAAAGTGCAACATATCTTATTTTCATCCTTTTGATTGTACATGTTTTATGTTAAACACTAAGGAGAATCTTGGCAAATTTGATTCTAAGGCTCAAAAGTGTTTGCTGTTAGGATATTCTGAACGCTCTAAAGGCTACAGAATCTATAACACAAAAACACGAATTGTTGAAGAATCAATTCATGTTAGATTCAATGATAAGCTTGACCCTGAAAAGTCAAAGCTAGTTAAGGAACTTGCATATTTAGAAATCATCTTCTCAAAACCTAAAGATAAATACTCTGGAAATAAAGATACAACTGCTGAAACTAAAGACTCAGAAACAGCTCAATCAGAAACTATTGTTGGTCTATCTTATCAGAAGAAAAGAAAACCAAGAACTTCTAGTTTTGAAGAATTTATTATGGGAGATAAAGATGCACCAGTCAGAACCAAATCATCATTCAAACCTTCTGAAGAAACACTTCTTGGCTTGGTCTCTCTCATCAAACCAACCTCTATAAATGAAGCTCTTCAAGACAACAACTGGATTCTGGCTATCGAAGAAGAACTAAATCAATTCATCAAAAATGATGTTTGGGATCTTGTTTAGAAACCAAAAGGTATCCACGTCGTTGGAACCATATGGGTATTCAGAAACAAGCTCAATGGAAAAGGTGAGGTCGTAAGAAACAAAGCATGACTGGTAGCACAAGGTTATAGTTAGCAAGAAGGAACAGACTATACAAAAACCTTTGCACCAGTTTCCAGGTTAGAATCTATTCGTCTCTTAGTTTCTTTTACTGTAAATCATGACATTACTTTATATAAAATGAATGTAAAGAGTGCATTCTTAAATGGGTATATTTTTGAGGAAGTGTATGTGCACCAACCTCTTGGTATTGAAAGTTCTGAAAACTCATTTTGTTTTCAAACTTAAAAAATCGTTATACGATCTGAAACAAGCTCCTAGAGCTTGGTATGAAAGGCTAAGTAACTTTCTTTTGGAAAATAACTTTACCAGAGGAAAAGTGGATACAAAACTTTTTGTAAAACCTATAAAAATGACATCCTGGTTGTGCAAATTTACGTTGATGATATTATATTTGGTTCTGCAAATATTTCCTTGTGCAAGGAATTTTCTAAGTTAACGCAGGCTGAATTTGAAATGAGCTTGATGGGAGAACTAAAGTTCTTTCTAGGAATTCAAATTGATCAACTAACTGAAGAAACATATATTCATCAAAGAAAATATACCTTTTGAAGAAATTCAACATGTCAGAATGCAAGCCAGCAAAAACTCCAATGCATCCTACGTGTATTCTGGAGAAAGATGAGGTAAGCAGTAAGGTAGAACAGAAGCTGCTCAGAGGTATGATTGGATCTCTCCTTTATCTGACTGCTTCTAGACCATACATCCTCTTCAGCGTGTGCCTATATGCTCATTTCCAATCAGATCCTAGAGAAACTCACTTAACAGTTGTTAAGAGAATCTTTAAGTATCTGAAAGGTACTTCTAACCTTGGGATATTCTATAGAAAATCATCTGAGTACAAACTAGTAGGCTATTGTGATGCTGACTATGTTGGAGACAGAATAGAAAGAAAAAGTACTTCTGGAAGTTGTCAATTTCTGGGAGACAATTTGATCTCATGGTCCAACAAAAAACAGTCCATAATTACTTTATCAACTGCTGAAGCTGAATATATTGCAGCTTCCGGATGTAGCACACAAATTCTTTGCATGAAAAGTCAGTTAGAAGATTATCAGGTTTCTGAGAGTAACATTTCTATCTTCTGTGATAATACTTCTGCTATTTGTATTTCCAAGAATCCTATTCTGCATTGTAGGGCTAAACATATTGAAATAAAACATCACTTTTTACGTGACTATGTTCAGAAGAACATTTTGATTTAAAATTTGTAGATACAGACCACTAATGGGCTGATATTTTCACAAAACCCCTTGCTGAAATTTCAACGTGCCAAGTTACCATAACTTCTGAAATAAGATTCAGATGAATTTATTTATTTATTTTATTACGCATTTGGTTCTGAAATATGAGCTTTCTAAAGTAAGGAAGTTTCATGAATTAGAACGTTTCTTTTCAGAAGGAAATCCTTTGATTTATCTTCTGGATTGTGAACAGTTACTACATTAATTGTTGTCTTTTCATCTGAGAACGTGTGAATGCTAGTGGTGACAATTGTCCCATTTAATGAACATGCGTAATCATGATTTGACGTATTGGGTTTGTAACCTACTTGAGAATAGATTAAATTTTCATGCCTTCCCATATTATTGTGCATCTTCTATGTATAACTATGATTAATTATTTTAATTGCTTCTTTTGTGCCTATATATAATCACATCATTTACAGTTCACACTACGCTCACTTCTCCCACACTTTTAGTATTTAAACCCTAAAACTCCTCAGATTAACTTTTCACCCAAAACCTTCCATCTTCATTCCTTCAACTTTGACTCTTAACATCAATGGTTGAATCATCTCAACGTCCCTCTCAATTTCAGCAACAAGAAAGACAGTTCACGATTCCAGAGAAAACGTCTATCACTCTTGACACACCGGTAGTTGATCTTCACGTTCTTTGTGAAACCATGGTGAATTTCAATGATCTGAAGGATAATGAGTGTGATCTTATTCAAACTCTTGAGTTCTAAGTCTGGAATGGATTCTTTAAAATAATGCAAGGACTCGTCTTTCCTATCTTGGTTACAAATTTTTGGATTCATGCAACTACAAGCAGGAACGTCATTATCTCTTCTGTTTTCAGAAGACATATTATCATCATGGAAAATACAATCTGTGATTTAATCTCACATGATAGAAAAGGTCTAAGAATCTACAATGTTCAATCGGATAAGCAAAGGGAATCTAAAGTCACCGCATCTATCTTCAAGGAAGGAACTGTTCTGGATTCTAAGAAAGATCCTTCTTCATCGCTCTCAAAAGATTCTCTAAGAGTTTGGTTCAAGACTATGTTGGGGTATGTTTACCACCGCCATCCTACTCATTCTTCTGATTACATCAATCTTTCTCAAAAGTATGTTCTATACTACCTGATGAAAGGAAAAAAGATACATTTCCCAGCCATCCTGTTCAGATTCCTGAGAGACTCGATTATGACCTCAAGAACTGGCTCTACCAAAAAGGGGAATCATATCCCTTATGGCAGACTCATTTCTGATATTCTTGTTGTGTCTGGAATTGTTGAAGATCTTTGAATGCTGGACAAAATAATGGGCTAGTAAAGGCTGCTGGAAACATCTTCTGGGCAAAAAATTTGAAGAGTATGAAGTTTATTGAAAAGATCTCTCATCCAGCCACTCTTCTATCAAAGCAAGAAAATGATGCTATGAGGTTTCCAATTTCTGGATTTCCATCCTTTTCAAGAACTTATCATCCAGATGAGTTAGCACACTACCTTGCTGGATGCAGAGATGAAGCACTGGATGTGTGGATTGACATGGGCAATCTTCCAGGTACTCTTTCATAGATTTTAAAGAAAAAGAGAAAAGGCAAGAAAAAGAAGACTGCTGATGGTGAAGAACCATCAACCAAAAAGATGAAGATGACAATTAAATTTGCTCCTCCTGCTGGTGATCTCAGTAAGTCTGATGTCAATGACTCCTCTTTCGTATCTAATTCTGGTGTTTCTAGTGCTGTCTTACCAACACCATCCACCCCATTATCATCACCCATCACTATCTTAACTCCACAACCATCAAAGTCCAAAGAAATTATGTCTGAAAAATGACCACCTGAACAACATTCTTCTTTTGGCTACATGACCTCTTTACACCATTCATCATCTCTACCAACACCCATCATATCTCCATCTGTTAATGCTTCCCACTCAGGAAATCCAAATATTTAAATGTCTAAGGGTACTCCTGGTGACTTAACCAGTGCTTCTCATTCAGAGGCTTATGAAGATCTTCCCTCCATTGTCATACCTAGTATGTATGGTTCTAACCCCAACCCCAATATTTGCGAATTAACCATCAAATTCCCTAACATCTCTAAGACCAAAAATCCTAATGTTGGTAAGATGTTGCAGAAATTTGATATAGAGTTCAAGAATTGTCTGGATGCTGCTATGCAGATCAGTCTCAAATCTGTTAATCCATCATAAAGTGGTTCATCTTGAGAAGCCTACAGGAAACGGGTTGATTCCAAAATCTCAAAGATGAAGAATTTTGGATACAAATTAGCTGAAAAGAATCTCCATTCGTGCCTTGTACCTACAATAGAAGTCTTAAAGAAGAAGTTTGCTCCTCTATGTCTTCATGTCCCTGAGAAAGAGGAAGAAGAAAGGGATCAAAATTCTTCCTTGGTTAATGTCATAGCTGATAAAGGCAAGCAAGTTGTCTCTGAAGATGTCCAGCAAACTGCAAATTGTAGCTATGAACAACTAGTTGTTTCTGACAATTTGAATACTGCTACTGGGACTTCTACTTCTGGCGTGATTACAAAAATTATGAAGACTCTTGCTAAGCTGAAGGTAGATAAGAACAAGACGAAGAAATGTTTAGATAACCAAGAAGAGATGTTTCAGATTATTCTCTCCAGACTTCCCCCATCCAACCATAACCCTTAGTTGCACCTAGTTATTTTTTTTGTTTGGTTGTTTAAGTGGTTATCTTGGTTTGCTTCTTGCTTATGTAATTTTACACCTCTGGCGTTATTTCCTTTAATCAAATGAATATTATCCTTTTGTTGCATCTGTTGCATATTATTGCATATTTTTCTTTTTGATTGTTGACAAAAAGGGGAAGAAAGTATTGATTTTAATATAACTAATTTATCTTGAATCAAACCTAAACACTCCAAATATTTGCATTATCCCTTGCGTAAAAGGATATTATGTTAGTTGTTTTGCTTTCAGGAAAATTTTACTAAATATCAGAAACACTTGAAAAATTAGAACATAATGTATGAAGCCCAAACTCGGAAGATATGCTAGCTTCTTAAAAGTTCTGAATCATCTTGAGTGAGAAAAAAATTCAAACGTAATTCAAGTTTATTCAATTGATCAGAAGTAAAACTCATCAAAAGTTGATATGCGCTAAGTTCAAGAAACTTCTGACAGATAAACCAGTTCTTTTGAACAGAAGGTTCATCTACTCCTACAAAACGTTAATAAGGGAAGTGTTCTTTCATTCTGATTATCTTTTTAGAGTTTCTCATTTTAGGGGGAGATTTGTGCTTCTTTCTGATATATGTTTTGGTGATTGCCCGACAAAAAATGTTCATCAAAATACAATGTTTTGCCATTATCAAAAAGGGGGAGATCGTTAGAACAGAATTTGGTTCTGCATCTCTATCTCTAAGTTCTAATGATAACAAGTCAGTATTTATGTGAGAATAATTTTGGTACCCTAACGGTTTGTTATTCTGTATCTTTAGCAAATAACATTGATTCTGACTCTTGAACGTGGAACATTACAAGTTTCTGAATATATTGATCTAAATTGCTTCTGCTCAAACTCACGGATGAAAAGCTTCTAAGGAAACTATATGTTGCTGCTACAACATTCTCTTAGCTCTTACTTCTGACGTGTGCCTCTAATCAATTCACTTCTAAAGACTACTCAAGCTTCCAAAGATTAAAAGCTGAAGGTTCTAAAAACTCTGAATAATTTCAAGTCAGATATTGATGTGAACAAGCTTCTGATTGATGATCGAAGTTTCTGAACTCAAGCTTCCAAAGATTAAAAGCTGAAGGTTCTAAAAACTCTAAAGAATCTCAAGGAAGATATTGGTGTGATCAAGCTCCTGATTGATGATTGAAGTTTATGAACTCAAACTTCCAAAGATTGAAAGCTGAAGGTTCTAAAAACTATGAAGAATCTCAAGTCAGATATTGATATGATCAAGCTTCTGATTGATGATTGAAGTTTCTGAACTCAAGAAAAATCAACTCTTCTAACTCATGCTTCAAACAACGTTTTATCCAAAAGCCACTGAAGAATAGAAAATAAGTACGAGTTTATACGTCGGAAAAATAGTACATAGTACAAACCAATATTCCTTCCACTAAGCGGATTTCGTGGAGTAGGGAAATTGAGGTAGTACGATTCTTGTCCGTTCCGTATTAAACTGTTACTCAAGTCGCCAGCTCATTCACGAAGAATACCAGATCTTCCCTCCAACAGATCTTTTTAATTGGCTATATAAAAATTTGAAGACTTGAAGAAACTACACATACAAGACTATTGTCATAACTTGTGCTGAAATTTTTTTGTGTATTGTGTTTTTAATTTGTTTATACCTGCTTATATAGAAGCAATTTTTGTAAACACAACCTTGTAATCAAACTATTGTTTATATTTCCTTAAGGGACCAGTTAGGTCAGAATCCTTGAGAAGTCATAGACTGTGTGTCTTTGTAGTTTGTTAGTCACTAGCGGTTGCTAGTGCAGTTGTAATCAGTTGATTATAGTGGGTTAAGTCCTTGGGTATAAGGCGAAATCACATTGATGGGTGGACTGGATTAACTTTGAGATTTTCAAGTGAACCAGTATAAAAATCAAAGAATATTTCTCTTTGTTGTTGAATAGTTGTGATATTTATTGAGTGAATAAAAAGCTTTTGTTTTGAAAACCCCAATTCAACCCCCCCCCCCCCCCCCCCCCCGCCCTTTCTTGTGTTTTTCTCACCTTCACGATATCCTTTTTGTATAAGCGAGTAGCCTAGAAAAATACATTGAGAGATTGGGTACAAGGTTTGTCTTTACCTACACTGAGGTCGTGAACAAAGCATATGCAACCAAAAACGTAAAATGGGGTATAAATGATGATCACCCTAAAAACAAGAAGGGACATTATGGTGAAGTAAAAGAGTATGTGCAGTTTCAATTAAATGATGATTCTTCCGTTCAGTGACAATGTTTTGTTGTGGTGTGTAAGGACATGATGATTGATGAATAATCCCATGTGATATTAAAAAAGATTGAAACTGGGATGACATATATTCATGAGTATTGTTAGTGTGTAAAATTTTAATGGAAGTGTCAAACTGGTTTTTAATTTCGAAAAAAAAACTTTAAATATATGGAAGACATCTGAACGATTTTTCATCAAAAATAACCAAGTACATCGTAAAAAATCATCGATGAAGGTTATGAAGTAACAATATTCTAAAGTTGACATGATAGAACTAGGACCCTAAATATTAGAATGAACTAAAGCAAAAGCTGACGTAACACTTTTATTTACTCGTAGACTATAGATGTGACGAGTATGTTTGCCTAATTGATACGATTGACACTTAAATGACGAAAGCTTAGAAAAACTAGGAACTAAAAGACACATTTTATTAAGGCTAGGATGACCCAAATGTTGATGTGTAAGGTCTTGAGAAGCAATAAAAGCACATGCCATCAATGGAGACATATGATATAATCGTTCAAACTCATTCTCTGCTCCAATCGTCTGTCATACACGTCGATCCTAGACATAAACACAATTATCAATAAAAGGAAATGAACAGACAAGAGTAAGAGTGAGCTTGTTAACATATATTAGATTAAAAGGACAACCTGGAATATAGAACACAAAATCTAAAGACAAATTTGGAAGTGGGTGTGCCTGACCAAGGCCTTGAACTTTGATTTTAGATCCATCAGCCACAGTGACATAAGGCAAAGAATCAAAATAAGACAAGTAAGATATAAGAGATTTATTACAAGTTATATGATCAAAGGCATCAGAGTCAAAGACTCAAGACCAATGAAGGATGTAGAGACAAAGACTACAGGATTATCAGACTGAGCAACGAGGGCAAAAGATGATGATTGATGGTATGCATTGAATTGAAGGAACTCATTGTAATCAGCGATCAAAATAGTAACATCTTTGGTGAAAAAGTGTTCACACATGGTAAAATAAGGGTTGTTTGAAATGGAACATGATTTTTTGCGAATGGAAAATAAAATCTGAGGTCGGATCTAGAACGAGGGGAGGAAGGCGACGACAACGATGGAAATGACAATGAAAACGATTGTCAGACGCGCTATCATGGGCGGTAGAAGAGGTGGTGTGTGAGATCCACGCGGGGTAAGGCAGGAGGCACATGAGGGTGCATGTGAAAGCGGGTGGCGACGAGCTATTGGAGACTGAACGATCTCGATGAGGCATTTTTAGCGGTATAAGTATCTCGCGGGAAGGTCGTCAAGGATCGACAGTGCTAGTAGCGGTAGTGTCAATTGGGGCCGAAAAAACGAGAAATAAAATTTTAGTAGGAGACGCTGGTCAAACAACTTTGATACCATATGATTGTTTGACCTAACTCATCCTTACAAAACTGCCTCGTAAGGTGAGAGATGCTACTCTATATAAACTCTTTTCAAGCTATATGTCTAACCAATTTGAGACTTGTGATTTTTCCAATACACCCCATCATGCTCAACACTCTTTTGAGTTTGGTGCGTGGATATTAATAGTGAAAGATTCATGATCTGATCGATAGACTCTAATATCATTTTAAAAGAATATTTTTTGTATAATGTATTGTGTCTCATAAGATCACACTATATTGGTTGTACAAAATAAGGTAATATAATCAATCTTATTAATACAATATTAATACTAATCAATTCTAATTAATTTTTAACATATTCTTTTATATATATATATATATATATATATATATATATATATATATATATATATATATATATATATATATATATATATATATATATATATATATATATATATATATATATATATATATAATTCATCTCTTAATGATTTGTCGTCAACTACATTAACGACTTTATCTTCGTACCTGAGTGTGATCAAATCATTATTGCCACCAACTGTCATGTCTACTTGTTCGAGTTTGTGTAATTTAGAATTGTTATACGAGTCATATATTAGTCAATAATGAATCTGAGGTGATCCTCTGATCTAGGGTCGAAGATCTTGTGGTCAAAGAATTCACCCTCTCTTTTATTGTTGAGAGTTCTGCCCATAACATTAAAGATTGACTTGAGTTCGTCCATATTCTTCTAATGAGTCTCATTTAGCCCCAACAAAATATCGGTATATTTATAAAAAAAGTGATTAAGCGAGAAAATTTAACAGTACAGATAAAAAAAATTTAATCGAAATAAAAATCTTAAAAAATATAATATAGTATTTTATTTAAAGTAAAGTAGTCAAATTTCATAAAACTTAAAATCATTAATAAACTATTACAATAATAGATATTTTTGTTGTTGAGCAATTTATGACTGAAATTTAAATACTAATTAAGAGCATTTATAATTTATTGCAATAAAATAATAGAATTTTTTTCGGATGATTTCGCTCTCCCTTTTTAGTATATATTAAATTGTACTGGCAATGTAATTAAATTGTGGTATGCAGTTCTGCTTCAGCCCATCCCTATAAGGAAAGAAAATAAAGAAATGTATGTAGTACATGTTTGAATTTTGTATGGATTTAAAGTTTAATTTAGATAAATATTTGTCAGTGTTAAATATTTGTTAGATTGTTTCAAAAAAATTATAAAAAAACACGTGATATGTTTTATTTTACGAATCAAATATCTTTCTAATCACTTGAGCAGAAGAAAATTACAATAGACAATACATTAAAAAAAGAAAAGAAAAATGAAGAGAACTAACATTGTTTTGGGTCAAGAACTGAGTTTATTTTTAGGCAAATAAAAAATTTATATATAAAAAAAAATATACAAAAAGGGGTATGAATCAAAATCCCGCTAAAGCAAACAGTAACGAAAATATGGAAATCCTACCATATCTTCAAAAACAGACGCATAAACTTTATTTCACCAAACAAATATTTGAATGGCAAGACCCGATGAAGCTATAGTTTGTCTGTACAATGGTTATCTTTCCTAATTATATGTGAAAGGATAAAAGACATACTATGAGTTCTATGTATACAATTAAGCCACCGATTCTTCACGGCAAAGGAACTATGTTAGAGTTGTTAATAGCTCTAGAAACCGATAAAGAATCAATTTCTATCCAAAGGTGATTACAAATCTTTTCAAATGTCAATTCCATTGCTCTTATCACACCTATGAATTATGCATAAATGACATAATTTTTCCTAAGATTTTATGCAAAAACAACCAATCAGATTGGTTGAGTGGTCTCTGAAAAATTCTCCTACAAGCAGCCTGACCAGGGATCCTATGAGAAGTGTCGTTAGTGTTACACTTTATCCAAGACCGAAGATGAGGCTTCTAAAGTACTTCTATAATTCTTGTTGCCTTTGTAGGATGAACTGTGACTTTGAAAGCTTTAAGAATTCGAAAGTTCCTCATACTGCAAGAAGAGTTGGCCTTCGAGAAGTTTCCAAACAGGTTTACATTTGATATTAATGAGTTCAGGGCACTCTTCCAATGGATGCTTCTATTGTGGAATTTCTTCTGATTTCTACAATACCAGATGATGTTAAAAGTGTTGATGATGGCTGACAGAATAACAACCTTGCATTACTTAGACCCCGACTTATTGTAGACATCCTAAATCTCATACAGATTGAATTGAAATGCATGTTGAGTGATGCTAGATAGCCAATTCCAGATGGATTGAGCAAAGGTGCAATGCATAAATAAATGAGCAGTTGTTTCTTCATGAGTACCACACAAGTCCCATCTAGATGGGAACATGAGCCAACCTCTCCTAGCAAGGATCTCATCAGTAGGGACTTTAGAAAGAATCAACTTCTACACAAACATGAACTTAGAAGGAGGAATTCTTACATTCCAAATAAGCTTAGCCCAACAAAAATTAGAATCAGGAGGAGTTTTGAATATATATGCATCTTTAAGAGTTAAAGTTCTGAACTTAGAGTGGATCCATCTTAGCTCATCAATACTAGGTGAGATGGGGATATGTACCTGAGTAATGATGTTTAACAAGTTAGGAAACATGGTGACCAGATCTGGGGGAACCATTCATTGAAAGTTGAGCATGAAATCTGCTGCTTTTGAGTGGAGATTGGCTTGAACATTAGAAGGAATGTGAAGTTGATCAACAAAAGGGGTTCCACACAAGAGTTAGTCCAAAAACTGATCTTACTTCCATCACCAAGGTTCCAACTAGTGTTTTCTATCAAAGTTTGAAAGCTTCCTTTGATACCTGTCCAAACAGATGAGGAGATGTGATAACTGATGTGCTGGTTCTTCCTCAAGGTTCTGTGTCTAATAAGCTAAGCCCGTTAACTTAAGAAGTTGAAAAGCTCTTAGCAGAGCTTTATATTGGCAGCCTCATTGACTTTGGACATTGACCCGATGCCAAGACCACCTTCTGCAAAAGGCTTGTAATGGGTTGATGTGTGAAAAATATGAACAAACAGTGGAGAAAAGAATAAAGAGATGGAAGAAAATTGTAGTGGAATTAATGGAAAATCAATTACAAAAGTAAGAGAATGAATAATGAAAAAATAACAAAATAACAAAATAACAAACTGATAGTGACAGTCACTGTCAGCCCCTGTAGCACACAGTGCTCCCAAATCACTGTGAAAGTGACCCCACACAATAACAGAATTCTCAGCCCCCTATTTTCTCTTACTCCACCCACTAATATAGTACCTCTCATGCAAATCATGCAGCCACGTCATTATTCCTTATTCTTTTCCCTTTCTTTCTCCTATAAACCCTCCAAACCTTTGGCTTAGGCCCACTGTCAAGGCCCACCACTTGATTCACCTTTCTATCAACTCCCGCCTCCGTAGAAACAACCTTGTCCTCAAGGAAAAAATCTGGAAGTTGACCCTGCAACACTGCATTATCCTTCCATGTCACGTCCTCCCATGTCTTGTGCTTCCATTTAATGAGACTTTGCTGCACAGTCACTCGTCTCTTCACAGTCACCCTAGAGCCTATGACCTTCTCTAGATACACATCACTCTCATCTATGAGTTCCAAATATTTGGGAAGTTCCCCTGGCACCTGATAGTCTCCAATTGCTTTCTTCAATAACGACACATGAAAAACAGGGTGGATCCTGGACTGATTAGGCAGTTGCAGCCTATATGCCACTTCTCCAACCTTATCTACAACTTTGAAAGGCCCATAAAAATGTGTCGCTAATTTTTGATTGATCCGTTTAACCACTGAATGTTGTTTGTGAGGTTGTAATTAAAAAAAAATCATTCACCAACCTGAAAACGCACATCTCTTCTCTTCTTGTTAGCATAGCTCGTCATCTGTTCTTGCACTCTTCGTAGATGTGATTTAAGTTTTTTTAGAGCCTCATTTCTCTCACTTAGCTCTAATGCCACCGCAACCACCTTAGTCTTATTTGATAAAAACCACAGAATACTAGGAGGATGCCTTCCATAAACCACTTCAAAAGGAGTTTTCCCAATCAACACTTGATAGGTGGTATTGTACCAAAACTCGGCCCAAGAGAGCCAATTTGACCAATTTTTATGCTGATCAGAAGCAAAGCATCTCAAATAGCTTTCCAGACATCTATTTATCACTTCCGTTTGCCCGTTTGTTTCTGGATGATAGGCATAACTCATCTACAATTTAGTGCCCTGCAATTTAAATAATTCCAGCCAGAAATGGCTCACAAATAAGGGATCTCTGTCACTGATAAGGGAATTTGGAATTCCATGAAGCCTCACTATTTCTTTTACAAACAATTCATCAATGGACTTTGTTGTGTAAGGGTGCTTGAGCAATATGAAGTGATTGTACTTGGACAACCTGTCCACAACCACAAGTACATCCTCATAACCCTTAGACTTAGGCAAACCCATAATGAAATCTAGAGAAAGATCCTTCCAAATACCATTAGGAATGGGAAGAGGTTGCAACAAACCTCTGGGAGTCGTGGCCGCATATCTTTGTCTTTGACAGACATCACAAGCACACACAAATTCTCTCACCGACTTCTGCATTCCAAGCCAATATAAATTATCCGCCAGCTTCCGATAAGTTCTTAAGAACCCTGAATGTCCACCAGTAGGAGTGCAATGAAATTCCTCCAACAGAAGAGGGATAGATGGGGACTTAGGAGAAAGAACCAGCTTGTCATGATAAAACAACATACCTTGTTTAACAGAATAACCTGGCTTAGAATCAGGAGCAGGCAACACGGTTTGTATCATGTTCTAAATTTTTCGATCATCCTTCACCTCATCTAAAAGTTTCTTGCTATAGGTCCATTGAGGGTACGAAATCAAAGTACCCAATTCAGCATCAGCATAACACCTGGATAGAGCATCAACAGCTTTGTTCTCCATCCCTGGTTTGTACTTCACCTCAAACTGATAGCCAAGCAACTTAGCCAACCAACACTGCTGGTCTGGGGAAGTTATTCTCTGCTGCAGGAAGTGTTTTAGACTTTTGTGATTATTGTATACCGTGAACTGTTTTCCCAACAATTAGTGTCGCCAATGTTGAATGCACAATACCAAAGCCATAAGCTCTTTTTCATACACAGACTTTGCTAAATTGCCCTGAGATAATGCTTTGCTGAAAAACGCTATAGGTTTTCTCTGCTGCATTAACACTGCTCTGATACCTCTACCAGCTGCATCACATTCCACCTTAAAGGTTAGAGAAAAATTAGGTAATACCAATATAGGGGGTGAAGTCATGATAATCTTCATCAAGTGAAAAGCTGCATTTGCCTCTGTTCCCCACGCAAAGTTGTCCTTCTTGGTCAGCTCAGTCAAAGGCTTGGCCACCTTGCCATAGTCCTTAATAAATTTTCTATAGTACCCCGTAAGTCCTAAAAACCCACGAACTCCTTTTACGTTCTTTGGTTCTGGCCAATCCAAAATGCACCTTGCTTTCGCAGGATCTACTGCTACCCCTTCACTTGAGATGATGTGCCCCAAGTAATCAATCTGCTTACACCCAAACTTACACTTAGCTTGATTTACAATAAAACAGTTCTCAAGTAAAACAACAAGAACCTGACTTAAGTGCTTCTGATGCTCTTGAATGTTCTTATTGTATATGAGGATATGGTAAAAAAAAAACTAAGACAAATTTCCTTTAAAAAGGCCTAAAAATATCGTTCATTGTTGCTTGAAAAGTGGCTGGAGCATTCGTTAACCCAAATGGCATCACTAAATACTCATAGTGGCCATTGTGAGTTCTAAAAGCTGTTTTGGGAATAATCTTCATGCACCCTGATTTGATAATATCCGGACTTAAGTTCAATCTTCGAAAAAACAGTCGAGCCATATAATTCATCCAATAATTCGTCTATAATGGGAATAGGGTACTAATCCGGAACTGTAGCTTTGTTGAGGGCTCTATAATCCACACACATTCTCCAACTTTTATCTTTCTTTTTTATCAAAATCACCGGACTAGAGAAAGCACTCATACTGGGTCTGATAACTCATGCCTACAACAGTTCAGTTACTTGTTTCTCAATCTCCTCCTTCTGATGGTGAGGATACCGGTAGGGCCTAACATTGATTGTCCCATGATTGGAAATAATTTGATATGATGCACTTGAGACCTCTCTGGAGGCAGCTGAATTTGATCTTTAAAAACTGCAGGAAATTGTTCCAGAGTTGCAATTAATTCTGTTGGCACAGAGACCTCACCAGCTTTCAATTGGTGATGCTGAGACCACCACCATTCAGTTCCCATCCTATTCTGCTTGTCTTCCAAAAATGAGTTCAGATAACTATGCTCCCCTTGCCTGCTACCTTGACCCAACACCTTTACCATCTTCCCCACATACATAAACTACATAGACAACACCTTCCAATCCATTACTACCTTTCCCAATGTACCCAGCCACGAGACTCCCAACACCATATCCAATCCTCCCAGATCCAGTACCAACGCATCAATGACTACCTTCACAGACCCCATCTTTATTACAATTCCTTTGCACACCCCTTGAGAATTCACCTTATGTCCATCTCCAAGTTTGATGCTCTTGGCAGGTTCAGGAGTGATTTCTAACCCCAACACATTTGTTACTTGAGGGGAGATGAAATTGTGGCTCGCGCCACTATCAATCAACACTAACACATCCACATTTTCAATTTTTCCCTCAATTTTCATGGTACGATTTCCACACATACTTCCCAACACACCCATGGATTTACATTCTACCTCCTCCTCCTCTTCCTCATCAGATTGCACTTCCTCCATAGATACGATTTCACCTTCATCGTTAAGAGTTTCTCCTTCACTCAAAATCAACACTCATAAGGATCTCTCCAGACACTTATGGAGAGTAGGGTGATACTTACCTCCACACTTGAATCACAAACCCTTCGCCCTTCTCTCAGCCATCTCGTCATTGTGAATGCTGCGAATCTTTTTCCATTTTTCAGATCGCGAGTCATTTTCACCCTTTTTCCTAGTTAAAGCTAACGACGTCGTAGAGAGCATGTTAGATCCACTGGATCCTGTTTTCTGAGTCGGGTTGGCCTAACGGAAACAATTTATCTCTTTCGGGTTTGACCCGCTCCTGCTCCGAAAAACTGACCCGGCCCAATCATTACGGCCCAACCGATCCTGCCCTCCTTTTTTGCTACTGCATTTGCCTACGTCATCATCATCTTTTCTCAACTCTTCCTCTACGTCTTTTGTGATTCACATCATCTGCATCCAATTCAAGGGATTGAGAGTCCGAACCCTACGACGAATTTGTGGCTTCAAACCACTCATAAAATAACCCAGATACTGTTCCTCTAGAAGTCATCCCACTTGTGACGACAAAAGCTCAAAAGCTTCTACAAATTCTTCTACACTACCACTCTGTTTCAACGTGGATAATTCCTCAAAAGGATTCTCCAGACGTCTTCCTCCATAGCATGCAATCAGTCTCCTTTTCAGCTTTTCCTAGGACAGATCGTCCTCTGTTTCCATCAAAAGGTTAAACCAGTGTATGGTAGACCCTTCCATACTCAGTTGTGCCAACTTCACTCGCATCTCATCGGTCGTATTTTGCACATCAAAATAGATCTCAGCTCGTGTGGTCCATGCAACAGGATCGTCTCCTTCGAATAGTGGCAGTTTCACCTTCTTCCCTGACAAACGTGATTCCCCACGCGAAGACTCACCCATGGAACCCCCACTCTCCTGATTCGTATTCTTCTGACCGATCTGATTGAATAAATTAGAGAGAACCAAGCTTTGTTGTTGCATCTGTTGAGCCAAATGTAGCTTTAACGTCAACCATCTGTGTTTCCAATGCATCCATACGATCTCCACTCTTAGGCTTTCGTGGCATCTATAAATTTGGTACGGTGATTTTTTTGATCCGGTAGATCGGACCAATTAATGGGTTGAGTATCAAAAATATGAACAAATAGTGGAGAAAAGAATAAAGAGATGGAAGAAAACTGCAGTGGAATTAATGGAAAATCAATTACAAAAGTAAGAGAATGAATAATGACAAAATAACAAAATAACAAACCGATAGTGACAATCACTATCAGCCCCTGTAGCATACAGTTCTCCCAAATAACTATGAAAGTGACCCAATACAATAACAGAATTCTCAGCCCCCTATTCTCTTTGACTCTACCCACTAATATAGTACCTCTCATGCAAATCATGCAGACACGTCATTATCCCTTATTCCTTTTCCTTTCTTTCTCCTGTAAACCCTCCAAACCTTTGGCATGGGCCCACTGTCAAGGCCCACCACTTGATTCACCTTTCTACCAGCTTGCATACTTTGTGCCAAGCCATTATGATCAATTTTCTTTTGCTAATATTACCACTCCATGCAAAATTTTTCATACAGTTCTCAAGGTATTTGATAAGGCTAGCAGACCAAGAGCAAATGATTAGGCTATATGTAAGCATACTATGGATAACACTTTTTATGACCTGCAATCTACCAGCCATATTGAGAAGAGAAGCCTTCCACTTTGAGAGTTTAGATTTAACTTTGTCTGCAATAGGTTGAAAGTGGATAGCCCTTGGTCTTCGTTTAAAGATAGGAACTCCAAGGTAATTGAAAGGGAGTTGTCCTTCCAGGATTCGTAGAGACTGGGCAAAGTTAGAGAATCTATGTTGAGAGATGGATCCTGCAAACAAAATGGACTTTTGCTCTTATCTCTAATAGTACCAAGCTAATCTCAACAATTCAACCTGAAAAGCAGATTTTCACTGATCCTAAAGATATCTCAAATATTTTCTTGACTCATTTTGAGAATTTTTTCAACACTAGTAATGTCTCTAATAAGAATGGTCTAGTTGATGAGGTAATTCCCAAGCTTGTCAATGGTCATACTAATGTTTTACTAACAACTCTTCCTAGTCATATGGAAATCCAAAGTGCGGTTTTTTCTTTGAACAAGGATGAATCACCAGGGCCTGATAATTTTGGGGGGCATTTCTTTTAACAGTACTGGGAGGTCATCAAATCTAATGTAGTCAATGCAACTATCCAATTTTTCTCTACTGGATGGATCCTCCCAATTGGAATGCAAACTCAATAGTCCTCATTCCTAAATTCCACAATGCCTTTAATGTTGACCAGTTTAGACCTATAGCATTAGCTAACTTCAAGTTTAAGATTCTCTCTAAAATCATGGCAGACATGCTTTCTTCACTCATGCCCCTCATTATTTCCCCTGAACAAAGAGGCTTCATTAAAGGAAAATCTATTGCTGAATGCATATGTTTGACTTCTGAGGCCGTTAATATGCTTCACAACAAATCTTTCGGGAGTAACGTTGCAGTCAAAATTGACATCAGGGGGTAACACTGCAGTCAAAATTTACAACAAGAAAGTTTTTTATACTTTGGATTTAGAGTTTTGCTTCATATGTTGCACAAATTTGGTTTTTCTGATCAGTTCTATTCATGGATCAAGGTTATTCTTCACTCTGCCAAGCTCTTTATCTCTATAAATGGTGCTCAAGATGTTTTTTTTTACTGTAAAAGAGGAGTGGGGTAAGGAAACACCCTTTCACCTCTCCTTTTTTGCATTACTAAAGATGTACTCAGTAGATCTATTACTAATCTAGTGGAGAAAGGAAAGTTGGATCTCATGAAAGGGCCAAGAGGATCCTTAGTACTTTCTCATGAACTATATGCAGATGACATTATGCTTTTCTACAAAGCCAAAAGTTCAAATGTTGAAGCTCTCAAAAATATGTTCATTAGATATGCCCAGTGCTCAGGTCAAGAGGCATAATATTCGTTAGATGTAAAATGTTGTTTCAAAATTTAACTCGCGACAATATTATTTATTTGTATTTTCTCATAATGTATTTATGTAAATAAGTAATTGATTGATATTAGTAAATTAATAATTAAAAAAAATATTTTGTAAAGCTTTTTAAAATAATTTTACTTAATATATTTTTAAACAAAAATATATAATATTATAAAAAATTATTCAAAAAAATATATTGGAACTAACCGATACTAGACACTGATATCCTAAATAATATTGTTTTATATGTAAGGATGAATGAGTCCCTCTTGCTATTTTTGAAATTTATTCAAATATTCAACTTCTCCTTTTTATTTTAAAATTTAATTAAAATATACTAATGGTGTAAAGATATTTCATATTATTGAATATAATTATTAATTTGTTAGAGAAGTTTGATTTTTTATTTTTTTAATAAACAACCATATATTATAGAGAGTACTAGAGGCACCCTAATCCAACAACTAAGTTACAAACAAACAACTCTAACTATGAACCAATCATCCTAAATATATAATAGTCCTCCTATAAAAAATCAGATAGACATTTGAATGATTCATAATAATTAAACTTAACTCTATGAGAAGAGCTTAAAGTCACTCACCACCAAGAGGAATGAATTATTCTTTGAGCAATATCAACAGGATTCCCAATTGCATCATTAAAAATCACATGTTTTCTTGTCCACCAAATACACCAGCAAGTAGTAAACCAAATTAGACATGCAAATGACTTCGAGCATTTCCTTACCAACTTAATAAACCAAGCCATCATGTGGTCACAACAGTTTTCTTCCACAATATATGGAACCCCGACCCAGTCCGATACCAGCTTCCATACCAAGAAGATACGAGGACAAAAGAAGAAAACATGGTCATTATCTTCATCTGCATTAAAACAAAAAATGCAAACCTTGTCGTGGCTGTTAGAAATTACTCCCCTGGCCACAAGATTATTATGCATCGGAATCCTGTCCAATATCATTCTCCAACCAAAGATCTTAGCTTTCATAGGTATCCTTGATTGCCACAGAAGATCCAAAGGTGTCTTGGGAGCAATTTCGAACTCAACATAGCCACCAACCTACAACAGTTTATCATAACAAGGTTTTACAGAAAAGGAATTGAGAGGACCACATAGCCACACAAACAAATCAGATATTCCAAAATCTGGCCTGACATCATATAACAACATCATTAACTCCCTTAAATCTGCCTCCAAACCCCTACTGAGATCCATAATGTTAAAGCCCAGATTCTACTGCCACACTTCTCCAACCCAGCCTCCCATATCTCTAACTACCCCAAGTTTCATCTTTAAAGGTTCAAAAAGGCCAGGATATAGACTCCTCAACAAAGTCATACCAAGCCAACAAGAATTTCAAAAAGACACAAGGGATCCATCACTCGAATTCTATTTAGAGAATTTAAAAAACTTTAGGTCCCATAAAACAAAATCAAAGATTTTAAGATTCGCAGAAGCAAAACACATAACGAAAGAGCTTGGAAGCATTTCAATTATTCAATTCATATGAAATGGTACATGAAGTTACCATGAGATTGATTGCTCCTAGTGCAAGTCACGTACAAGTTAATCAAAGTTGCTTTAAAGGAAGCGATTTAAAAACACATTACTTAGATGTTATTAACAATGCATAATTGACTTTATGATAATTCCATAAAATTGATACACCACAAACCTAAGCTTATACATTAAACCACTATAAGCACAGTCTAACCTATATGGTATACAACAAATGCAATCATGCAATAATGTAACAACAAGTATGAATGAATACTTGTAAAGTAAAAGAGATAAGGAATGAGAAAGATACATAGAGATATATAGTGCTTTGAAATTCGTCCTCGCTTTGCATGCGTGCACTTTTCAATGGACGATTCCATCAGAACATAATCACGGTCTTCCACTATTTTCATAAAATGTTTACAATGTTATGATTAAAAGGAACTATCACATGATAATTCCCTCTGATGATGCATACACTAAACAACTAACAAAGACAAGATCTCTCAAGATCTTAATCCAATAACCTGCTTTAAGTATTTGTGTGTGGAGATCCCTCTGATCCCACCAATTTCTTGTCTAAGTGATTATTATTAACTGAGCGTATATTGGACGACTCTCAACTTTGTCTGCAAGTAATATTTTTCCAACGCCACCAAAGAAGTATAACTTCCTACTCTGTCTTACGGACTGTTAATACTTGATCTTGCCAAAGTTTTCTTTGGAGTATAATGAAAACTATCGTCTTGATAGATAACAACTCAATGACAAACTGAACTTAAGAAATGATACTTGCACGTGTTACAATAAAAAAAATTCATCTACACACAAAAACATTAGTACCCTAATGTACTTTTAGTCTCCCTTACACTCAATCTTTAGAGAATAGTCCATAATAAAAGGAAAAGAACTATGTATGAAGATGGTGAATAGTGCAAGATAATCTTAACAACCATTGATATTACGAGCTATTATTCAAGTAATTCAGATTTGATGAATAATGAACACACATACACACACACACACAAGGTTCAATCAAGTTTCTAGATGAGTGAGTTTTAGTTCTTGATTTTTGTATGGAGCTTGATCAATTTTCAATAAGATTTATCTACTCATTCTATAAGTAATACAAAGACAACAACAAAATTGCATAAGACAAGATACAACAAAAATGATAAATGATTGACATGGATTCAATATAAAAAGGTTGGTGATTTTGGAGAAGAAGAGAGAAATATGGTGTAAAGATCAACACACTAAGAAGAGAGGACAAAAATCACAATTTTTGTCTCTATTGATCACTATAGGTTTGCCACACTTGTTATTTTCACCATAAGAAACAATCATTTAAATAAGTGATGGAAAATTAGACATTTTAAGGTTTGATTCAAATCAAGAAATATTTGTGATTCAATCTGTATAAAGCCTTCTTCAATCAATAGAACTTTGTTTCCTAGTTTTTCACAACAAAACCAACGGGTTGTTCCACATTAACCTCCTCTTCTAAAGGTGTCACTCACATCAAACATATCCTGCTCCATAACACGAGGTTATAAAATGTCACATAATTCCTGTCATCGCATGCTCACCTTCACTTAGGGTATCATTGTAGTAGAATCATTATTAAATCAATTAAACATAATAATTGAAACCCACAACATTTAGTCTCATAAACTTCAAATTTCATCAAGCAACAAAAAAAAGATTTGTAATATTTAACTCGCCAAACTTTGAAATCTCATCAAACATAAATAGTAACTTCAACAAAACAAAAGAAGTGAAAGCAAACGTTTCCAACCCGATGTTACATGACTAGAGCGAGACCATACTAAAGAAAACAACAAACTATTGGAAGCCAATCCAAGATCTACCTTACACTTACTTCACCAATGCTACTCCTGAGTATCTTCACGGTTCACAAGTAAAGGCAACATTTAACAAAAGGGGTGAGAAACAATAAACCAATATAAACAGTATAAAGAATGTTAAGGTAGAGAACACGCATCAAGTACACAATCATTACACAATTATAAATAACATATTGTCACACCCAATTCATGACAGTAACCACATAATCACATCTAATCATAAACATCATGAAAAATCAACAACATATACAATCATATTTGCAAATGTACTCTACAACCAACTCATTATGCATGCGGTACCATTCACGAAAAATCAGGTTAATCTCGCTCCCGATCCCCACCATAGAACTGAAGCACACCATCGTTATCATCATCATAGATAACACTTCACTAGTTCCTACCTGAAACTTGTTACTCGCTCTTGATCCCCACCATAGGACTAGAACACACTAAAGGTCGTTATTTCACTAGTTCCTCACTAGAACTAGCTACTCGCTCCTAATCCATACCATCGGACTGTTGTAACACCCCAAATTTAATTAGAATATTTTAATTAATTTATTTAATTGAGAATATTCATTTTTCAGTGATTTTCGGTGTTTTGTGGAATATTGAGAATTAATGCATTTTTGGGTTATTTATTTTAATTGATAGTACACAATATGAATTTATTAATATTATTATTAATTAAAATAAATATAAGATGAATAAGGGAAAATTGGACATTTAAGGGGAGTTAGTGAGGGTATTATGGGGAAAGCCTAATTGTTTGGCCCAAGACTAGGTTTGACAAAAAGGGAATTCTAAAGGGAATTAGGATTCATTTTATGAACCGTGAAAAGTATTGAGGCTAGAGCTCTGAGGAGAGGATTGGAGGCAGAAGTTTTGAGAGATTCCCTGAAAGATTCGTGAAGGCTTTGAATCGACGATTAAGGTATGAGGAGTATAGCTTTTCATGATTTTCCATGTATGATATTCAATGTATTTAAGGTCGATTTAAGGTTTAAGGTATTTTGAGGGTAGATATGAGAAATAGTGATCTTTGGCCTTCGTGACCTAGACTTATGATTGGTGAATCTGATCGTGAGTTCAATCGGGAAAAAGGGAAAATTAGGCCTTCGTGGCAAAAACCTTGAATTGTTATATGTATGACCCTGTAAGGATAGGTATATTGAATAATGAGAAATCCTGATGAGTAGGGTGTAGTTGAAGGAAATATGTTTCGGGATTGGCCTAATGAACCGTAGGTTTTGTGCCTTTATCACCGTAAGACCTTAGGGATGATTTAGGGATGTTTTGGGGGCATTGGGAAAGTGAATCGTAGAGCTTTTTGAGTGATTTTAAGTTCTAGTACGTAGTAGAATTTGCTGTCATCGCACTGTTCTCCTAGCGAAGAAAGCTTCTCCAAGCGAACAATGTTGTTCCCAAACTCTCCTAGCGAACAATGCTTCGCCTAGCAAAGAAACTCGCCCCAGACTCGCCTAGTAAACATGCCAGCGAATGTAGCAGAGTTTCGCGAATGTTGATCGTGTGCAGCGATGCCTTGATGTTTGATTCTGTGATTTCTGAGATGAATTAACCTGAGTATGACAGTGAGTTTTATATAATGTGTACATGATAACATGATGATTTCCATGATGTAATATGATGATATTACCATTGATTTTGATGAATTATATGATGACATGAGATATGATGATAATTGTGATGGTGATGAATGATGATGCACCTATGTTGTTATTATTAGGATGAGTTGTGACGTGTGCATCATGCATTCATGTTCATCCAGACTTCGGTTCAGGACCTCGATTACTTTGACTTCAATCCCATTGTGTGGATGTGAAGTGTTTTGATGTGCTCCGGTTCTCTAGTAGAATCAATCCTAGTGATGGGGATCTATTGAGGGTTGATGGCCCAGTGTCCATCACTTTGTGATGATTGGTATCACATGCATTGAGTCTTGTTGCATTGCATTTATGAGTCTTTTGTATGAATTATGATGTTGTGGCCTTCGAGGCCTATTGAAGGATATGAATGTGTTGAATATGAAAATGACATTGTTTTATACGTTGATTTTTATGCATTGATTATTATTAATCATTTTACTCACCCTGCCTGTTTGAATGTTACCTCCACGTGGGTAACGTGCAGATGACCAGCTTTAGCCGTGGATGCCGTCGAGGATATTTTTGAAGTTTTGAGTTGTTATCCTTTTGGTTAACTTAGAGGGGCTTGCTCTGATATGTAACATCGGGTTGGGGTCTTTTGAGTTGAACTATGTTTTATTTTGAGTTTATTTTGATTATCTTCCCGTATGAGGAAAACCTTGATTTATGCCTTTTGAGTTTCACTGCTTTGTGCAATTTGAAGTATTTTGGGAAAACCGGTTGTTTACGGAGCCTTGACCTATTTTGTTGATTTGGGAAATGTATGCCATTTTGTGGTGGCTTTTATTGAGTTTAATAATTTACTCTGATATCTGTGTTATTTTGCCTTAATAATTGTGGGGTAGAAAAGGGTGTTACAACCAGAGCATACCAAAATTGAACCAAATCCCATAAACTATGATGCATGACTCTTATCAACATGCATTATCACAAAATGGTTCACCAAAAGGATCCCCATAAACATCTCACCATTTATGCATCATATCATTCATCATACGCAACAAGAAATCAATTTCATGACATCAATAAATAACAACCAATAGAATAAACTCAACAAATTTACATTCATAAGCATTTATTCATGTTACTTCACCAGAACAATAACACATCATCGTATACCCCATAACGATTCGCTAACCGATCACACAAGTCAACAAAAACATTGACACATTAGGTACATAGTTATAATTCAAATAGTTCTCCAAAATTCACCATATGATAGCTATGTGTGTTAGCTTTCCAACAATTCAAACCGTGCCTCAATCTGAGTCATGAAACTCAAGTTACGATGAAAACAATTGGAAACGAAAAATTATCATTTTTGGAAAACACAACAGTTGTGACTGGTCACACCAAAGCCCGTAATGGTTACATTCACAAAAATTTCAAAAAAAAAACATATCAATGCGTTAACGGGTTACCACTATACAAGAACGAAAAAAACACAATTTTCACTATTGAGGCCTTCCAGACCTCTGATTTCGATTTCGTAAAAACCCCAGATCTCAGAATTCGACATACTACATTATTCAATGATTAGAATATAAATTTCACAATATACCACATATTTTCATCAACAAAACCATTCAATCGCATCAATTCATGTTTACCCCAAACCTTTCAAATCCTCAAACATGGTGGAAAACATTTAACATCTCAAAACAGAAAATAGTGCACATGTAGGCATACGAATTTCATCTTCATAACAACCAATAACATAAAAAAAATCATAGAAATTTATAATCAATCATATATCATTCGTCCTAAAGAGAGTAAAGACCTCTCATCTCTACCTCATCATGCAAAACACCTAGATTGGTAGCCTTTTCTCCCCCTTACCTTAGATCTTCAACAATTGTTGATGATTTGTGCATCCTCTATGATTTCTCTCTTTAATTTTATAGCTTGCTTCTCTTTCCCTATTTTGCCTCTTTTCTACGTGTCTGATGTTTTTCTAAAAATCTAGCTCTTTCCCTAATTTTAGAATATATACTCCCTCACCACTTTGTCTAATTATGAAAAATTCCCAAATCAATAATAACTTCTTTATTTTTACACCTTATTTCCTACGATTCACATATAGCCCAATTTCATCATTTTATTATTTAATTAATTAACTCAAATAAAAATACTATTTATAAAATACTTTTTTACGATGCCCTTAACTTAAGGACTCATACCCCCACAACATTTCAACAAATACATCAACTAATATACATTATTAATAAGTAGAATACAGTAAAATATCCTAGATGAAAAACTGGGCGTTACACCATTCAAAAATGCATATTTGGTGTCCATTTGATAAATGGACCAAATGTTTTTGTTTGCAATCCAAACAACCAATCAGATGGTTTTAATCCTTGCTACCAGTGTGAATACTTCCTCAAAGTCTATTCCCTCATTTTGCAAAAATCCCTTAGTTACCAATCTAGATTTGTGTTTCATAGCCTCTCCTTTGGGGTTTGCTTCGACCTTGTACACCCATTTCACACCTATAGGTTTTTTCCTTGAGGCAAATCAACTAGCTCCCAAGTCTTGTTCATTTCAATCAATTCCAGCTCCTCCGTTATATCACAAATTCATTTTGGATCACTATAAGTCTCCTACATTTTAACAGGTTCAGATTTGGACATGAGTGCAAAATAAAAGAAGTCATTAACTTAGTTATCCTTGAATATATCACAATCTTAGAGTCTTGCGGGAAAACCTCATTCCCTTGTTGATGTTCTAACATTTTCTTCAAATTTGGTCTTTGTCGCTACTGCGAAAATCGGCGCCGGCTGACAGAAGAGTCGCCACCGTGCGTTATTTATCCCAACGGAGGGAAAGGAAACGCTCGAAGTAAACCTCGCAAAAGACGGGGAAAAGGTATGGTCATCGCAACCAAAACCTGGGTTCGGGAGTCGGTTACGCAAGGGGAAGGTATTAGCACCCCTCACGTCCGTCGTACTCGACGGGATCCACGCTTGCTTGGGTTGTCTAAAGGATGCAAAACAATCTATCTACGGCTGCTAAATCTAAACGGAAGGAAATTGACTCGATAGAGCGTCGCACTCTATGCCTACGTATTCTCAAGAGAGAAAGTCAGAGTCAACGTAGTTCGGGACTACAGGGAAAGTTTGCTCGCCAAGACTTCGCGTCTTGTGCCTACGTACTCTCAACAATATGAGAGATCAGAGCAGCCGTAGTTCGGCCTACGACAGCTAAACGGGGTTAGTCTCGATTGCACAACAGCAAGAGAAAGGTATAATTCGCCTAAAGCGAGAACAAGGGTTCACACGTCAAAGCCTAAACATACATCTAACGATTTCACAACACTCGATGGTCGCTAAAGAAAAAAGAAAGTCTAAAACTAAAGGGACAGGTTCCGCTGGTCTTCGTCTCCGTGCTCGAATGCAAGCTTCAGTGGCTTGTTTCTTCTTTGCAATTGTTTTGTCTTGATTTTTCCCTTTTTTGTCTATTTTCGTCTTTTTGTCATTTCTTGATGCTTTTCTTCTTTTTTTTGTAATTTTCTTCTTCTTCACCTACAAAAGAAACCTTAAACGCACAAGAAGTGTTAGTATGCACATCACAAAAGAATAGTGAGAAATAAACTCCTAAAAATACTCTCCTAAATTTCCTAAAGAAATGGATCAAAATTCCTAAAGAATTATCTAAGTTTTAAATTCTATTAAAAGGATACTATATTAACCCTAAAAGAATATTCTAATTAAAATTCTAAACAAATTTTATTCTAAAGGAAATCTATATCCTAATTTCTATTTATAAACTCTAATATTAAATTCTAATCTAATCTAATATTAAACTAAAGCTATGATGATTATATTCTAAAAAATAAACTCTAATTAAAATATTCTAATAAAACTAATTACAATTATCCACTAAAAATTGTTTATCAACAAAACTATTAAAAGAAATCTAAGCCAGGGGGTGCAATGTAATACAGGGATATGTAGTATGCTGTTAGGGCCCAGCCCAGTCCAATTCACGTAACAAAAAAACAAACAAAAAAACATAGAGGGAGGGGGTAAAGGAAGTGATACACAGGTGTAATCCAAAGAAGTTCGTTGGGCTTAGCCCGACCCAATACCTCCCAATACCATCAATAGAACAAACAAACGAAAAAAACCTCAGTAAACCTAAGTCGTATTCACTGTTCATTCACCAAGAGAAACGCCGTTTCCACTTGTTTCTCAAACTTTCTCAACCTTTCTCTCAACCACTCAATCAAACCTTCTTCCCCAATCTTCAATCTCCGTTCAAACAAAAACAACCACCAATCTTTCTTCCCTCATTGAATCGCCACCGCAAATGTTAAAACACCAACTAATCTCAAACTCAACCCTAACCTAACGAACAACAAACATTCAAGCGGTATAGATCCGGACCATTAACGAAACCCTAGCTTGAAGAGGATCTGACGAAGCACAAAGAACATTTCTGAAGCAAACTTCTGATAACGGATGCACGTGGAAGATCCACTTTGAGTCTTAACGATGGCGATTGGAGTGTCTTCATGAAGCTTTGAAGATTTGACCGGTGAAAGATTATTGAAGCGGAGAACGATCCTCGATGGCGAAATGAAGATTAAGTTGACGAAGCGGCGAAGAACAATACGAAATATGGACAAAGAATTCAAGCTAACCTCATGTGAATAGGGACAAAAGAAGAATGTTCGTTGTTTGAGGATTTCGGATGAAAGACGCTCATGACCTTCTGGTGATTTGGTGAAGATCTCTGTTGATGATTGCTGAGTTCTGGAAAACTTGCTTGAACGAGGTCTTGAAGTTGTTACGGAATTATGAACGCAATGAGTCAAATGGCTGGAGAATTATGATAAACGTTGATGGAATCTGGAAATCATGGATGAACATGGTTGAAGGTCTTGCATGTTCTTGGAGAGTTTTCCTGGAGGCATTGATGAACGAGATGATGTTAACGTTGATCGGAGGAGATGGACTTCAAAGATTGTTCGTTGATGAATGTTGATTAGAGATGTTGTTGGATGATGATGTTTATTGGAAGTTGGATGAGTTTTGTTGATGACCGGAGTGGGAAGTTGATCGGAGGAGATGGAGGTTGGTTGGTGATTTCTGGGTTTTTTGCATTTTCGGTGACCGGTACGGCGGCCGGAGTAGGTTAGGTGACCGGCGGTGGAAGTTGTGGTGGCCGGCGATGGAAGTTGGGGTGGTTGCATGGCCGCCGGCCATGCAACCGGTGGGGGATCTATGGTGGACACGTGGTGAGGTGAGTGGAGGGGTGCTCTGCATGGACGCCACGTGTGTGTGCGTGGCAGAGAGAGAGACTTAGTGGAGTGTGGCGTGGCGTGATGAAGTGTGGAAATGTGGGTCATCTCCTGGACTAACACGTGGAACTGAGGATTTATACCACTGCAATGTTTCTGGAATATTCTGGAGAATGCTGGAACTTGCTGGAAGAAATTCTGGACGAACTGGGCTTGCTGAAACGGACAAAAAGGAAACTCTGGGCCTGCTGATGACTGGGCCCAACGAAAATCATTAAGAAAATCCAAAAACTGCATGAAATGGTTAATCAATGGATTAAAGCTGATGGATTAAATTGGCTCAACAAAAACGAAAGTTAATTAACCACTTAAACTCTGAATTAATACTAATGTTCAGGATTAATGAATGGATTAAAGGCTAATTAATCTAAAAATTAACTCTAAAATAACCCTAATATTATTCTAACAATTAAGATCTATTAAATCTCTAAAACCAATTAACTCCCTTAAACTTCTATATGAAACAACTATATTATTTCTTCAAAAGAAAATCTATGATTAAGAAAAAAACTATATTATTCTATCTATTTAAATTCTATTATTCTATTTAATATGCTAAAAGAAAAATTTACTACTAATCTAAAAATGATTTTAAAAGCTATTAAAACTATTTAAATTCTATTAAAATTCTAAAAAATGATTTAAACCTATTTAAAAAAAACCATTAATATTCTAAAATGAAAAATGCTATTTATTTCTATAAAATTCTATATTATCCTAAAATGATTAAAAATCTATTTAAACCCTAAAAATAGCCAATAAAACCCAGAAAAATCACAATAATTCTCAGAGGAACAAAATAAGCACCGAACGACACATAACACCGCGAGAGCGCACCAAAATGGCCGGTAAAAATAAACGGGCACCGAAATATCCCAAAAATACGATTCTACCTATCTGAACTGATAAAAAAACCACCTGAGACGCGAAACGAGAGCTGTGATCCCGACAAAATCAAAACAAATGAAAAATGCATTGTATGCGATATGCAGATGCGAATGCGGTAATGCATCGAAACATAGGACCAAATACGGGACCCGGTTGGTCAAATTTTGGGGTGCAACAGCTGCCCCTATTCAAGCGGCTTGGACCTGAATGGGTGAAGAGCGCTCAGCCTTCAAACATTCAAGGTAGATGACGGTTGAATACAAGTGGAACCCTGAAATTTGCCAACCGCGGGAATATACTGCAAAATTGCTTGAGGAATAGCTCCCCATAAACTGAAGTTCGGTTGTCACGACAACAACTAGTCAATTTTCTGATAAATTTTCTTCTCCTTGCCAATCACCTGTGTGACGCCACAAGTATTGGAATAATGCTTCAAAAAAGCAAACACCTTGATTCCCATCTCTCTCATGGGATCAAATCCGGTCCACTCACAGTTCACTGCGAACTTGAGGACAATTCTCCTGGGGAATTCTGAATTGAACTGCCTGGCACCTATTCTGACGAAGGCGGCAGCTTCAGAAACCTGATATATGATAGTCTTTGTTGTTGTTTTTTTTCCGATGCTGACGTAACAACCAAATATGAAGAAATCACTCCGCTGGGGAAGTAGAGAAGCTTAGCCACACAACTCTGCAGGTGAACAAATTCGAAATCCAATAGGTAACCATCCTGTTTCATGTTTCGACATGCGTATGCTTGAGAATGATGCAATGCCCTATATGACATAGAATGCTATGCGTTTTGTTTGAAAATGCAATGCCCAAACGGCATGCTATGCTGTATGTTGTATAAATGCTATGACTATATATGCAAATGCTAATGCAAGCTCTAGCTGCCAGAGAACACCAGGTCTGAAAACCACTTGGCAAAATAAATGTCGAAGGCAACGTCAACTCTACTGGGGATGAACCGAAGTCACAGAATTATCTCAGCAAAATAAATGCTGGAAACGGGAAACCAAATCCGCTGGGGATAACTGTCCTGCTGGAGAAATGGAAAGGCAACCCTGCTTGGAGACTTCACTGGGGAGAAAAAGAACAACTCTGCTTGGGGATGCTCTCTTCAAACCATTGGCAACTGATTACTCTGCGGGGATTGACCCGAACTGGGGTTGATTGCGCGCAGCACACTGCTGGAAATGCCCATACTATCACGGATATCAATCTTAATCTGCTGTGGATACTCCTGATCCTACTCTGATACGGGATAACAATACAATCTCGACTCTTCCGGGGATAATAAGCAACTTTCATCTGCTGAAGAGCGGCAATTCTGATTTAACAACATCCCCGAGGAATTCACACATTACTCGGAGCACTGGTATCCGTCGAGCTTCGTATCGGGGAACATGACAACCTGCGAGTCATTAGGAACTACTGGGTCAGATACCTTTAGGTTTTTTTTGTTTTTCTGGTTTAGGATAAACATGGACTATGTACACAGTGGGAGATATGGAAAATACTAGACGAGAACTAGCATTCAAAGGTAGGCTACCAGACGAGAACTGGTAGAAAAATAGATTGAACGAAAATTGATTTTTGTATTTTGAACGTCAGACGGAGCTGACTGGAATAACAGACTGAGAACATAGACAACCAGGCGAGAACTGGCTGAAAGCTGACGTACACCAGGCGAGAACTGGTATAACACATAGGGTAAAACACACGATAACCGGACGAGAACTGATTACGCGATGACATGTACCAGACGAGAACTAATACAACACTTGAAGAGACGGTGACCAGACGAGAACTGGTTACAATAAACTGCACCAGACGGGAACTGATGCTTACAATAAACTGCACCAGACGGGAACTGATGCTTACGGAAGATGGGCCAGACGAGAACTGGTTACCGGTTTGCCAGGAGAGAACTGGACTTTGGAAATGACTGGTTACTGACACGCAACAGGTTTAAACTGTAGGACAATGATCCAATGACAGCAAGGTCTTCTTATTTGAAAGGTTCGGGTTTTTTTTTTTTTTTTTTTTTGATAAGGGTATTGACATGATTCCCCGATACTCAACTCTGGCTGGGGATAAACAAACTGATTTGAACAACTTGCCCCAGTACACTCAGCTGGGGATAACAAGACTGACTTGAACAACTTGCCCCAGTACAATTCAACTTGCCCCAATCTAACTCTTGGGAGTGCTTGCTCTGAACAGCTTGCTACGAGACGACTCCGAGATTACTTGCCCCGGTATCTGTACGACAAAAGGATTCAATCTCCAATTAAACACCTAACAACCCAGTTGATTTCAACATTCTCTGTGATGACTTGCCCCTGAATGAGCGTTCTAGCGACTTAACCCGATCTGGTTATCCACCTGAAGTATCTTTCAAATCTCAACGTTCTGCATAACTGCCCCTGATTGGCTCTCGAGAAGATTCATTCTGACCAACCGCTTCTCAAATAAACTGCCCCTGATCAATTGAAGCTTCGGGGCTTGTCCTCAGACTACTGATTCTGAACTTGCTGGACGTCAATGCCCCTGATTCAAAGGTCTTCACAACATACACCATTCTGGTTCAGACTGCTGAATTACTCAGTCCTGCTTGATTATTCCCTGGTGGAATTTCTTTCATGCCAACTACTAACCTACAATTAAAACTATCTATTCACGAATGGTAATCTTAATGCAGTGGTTATGCAGATTTTGAAAAAATTTTGAGCTGTCACTCATTTACATGCAACGATTATGAGTGACGAATGAACCAAAGTTCAAACGTAGTGCTTACATGGTCAGTAAAAAATACAACAAGGATGCGACTAGCAAGTCAAGAAGGAGTCAGGTTACTCAACCTTATTGTAATGCGCTTTCAGAATAAACCCTGCCTCAATTAGGTCTTTTAAGGGTTGTATCGTGGTCGGGTTCACGGTTCGTGAAACAAAGGATATTTGGCTCAAATTTTGATTTGTACCCACCCTGTCTACGTGATGATCTCCGATCCTAAAGTTCAGTTAACCTGGCACAAGCGCTCGCCTCTTCGAGAGGTATGTTGAATGGTAAGACCCACAGTTAAGGAACTCATAAAGCTTTTCTTCTAGAGTGATAGTTACTCCTTCTTCGCTTTCGGTGTCTGTATACACGACTTTGTGACTCGCTGGGGAAAAATTTCTATCCCTTTTTTCCATTCTTTTGATTCCCTAATTTTTGCCTGGACTAACTCCTTTTGAGTTCTTTTCGATTTTTTTGTTTTCTTTTGAAGTCCAGCGGGATGCCCTGATTTTTGCCTAAGTATTAGCTTTCCAGCTTTTTCGTTCTTTTTACTTAGCGGGCTTTCTTTCTTTCTTTCTTTTGGAACAAAGTCGTGTGACACTGGTTGCCTTGATTGCTCCTAAAGGATTGTAACTGTCTCACTCCTGGTTGGTGAGCTTTGACCCTTGAAAGGTATAAACTGATCGGTCCTCGAAAGACAACACTCCTCTGTAAGACTTGAACGCTTGGTCAAGCTAACTGACAACTACCCTGCCCCGGGTTAAGATGTGAGGGTTTAACAGTCTGAAAAAACTTCTACTTCCTGTCTCGAAGTGGTTAACAAGGGACTAACTCCTTATATCTCCAGTGTTTGGGGGATTTGAAACAATGCCTTGTACATCATCGGTACGGTCTTATCTGAAAGCATACGATCATCGGTTATGAGTTTAGTTTCGTCATCCTCCCTCCTAACTTTGCTAGTCACAGGGATAAAGTGGAGTGAATAAAATGCAAGTGTCAGTGCAATGCAGTAAATGAGCGACAGCGACATGATTAATTCAGAAAAATGCATAGTCACTTTATTATTATCACCATTCGAAACATACAATGTTTAAGTGCAAGTAGTAACTGACAGAAAAGAAACTACAAATGAAAATGATATATAAAGGTCTGAGGACTGCCAATGCTGAGGTGCCTGCCTGTCTAGACCACTGGCTTATTTGCTGGGGAATACTTTCCGAGTTTATGAGCTTAGACAGCTGAGCGGTTGGGATGAACAAACAGAAATCCTTCTCGAAAGGAAATGCGATCTTGGTCAATCAACTGCTGTACTTTCGCCTGAAATGCTTTACAATCTTCTGTTGAATGCCCGGGAGAGCCACCATGGTAACCACACTGAACGTGGGGATTATACCCAAGAGGGTAAGGTTCTGGCACTGGCTTAAGAGCTTTAGGTTCCACCAAAGACTTCTGGATCAAAGATGGTAACAACTGGCTGTACGGCATAGGCACTGGGTGAGAAGGAGCATTCCTTCGTTCCAAGTTACTACGAGGCTTGTTCTGATTCCGACACTGATTCTGATAACCTCGGCCACGAGTTCGCTGATTTGTAAGGGAAGCGACATAAGGTTCCTGATAGGGTGCCCCAGGTACGGCTGTCTGTTCAGTATAACAAGCCACAGGAGGTACTGATCTCTGATAAGATGATGAACCAACAAAATTCACTGATTCGCTTCGAGGATATTCAACCTTTGCCATGACTGAGTTGATCACAACTTCTTCTTCATCCTGATAGTCACAAGGATATTCAGTTTCATCAGCTTGATCGTATGACGTAACCTGAAATTTCCCAATTCTTATGGAATACTCAAGGCGTTCTCCTAATTCTACCACGTCAGAGAAACTTGTCGGAATCCCGAGCAATCTTTTGAAGTACGGATATTGTAGGGAATCCACAAACATGCTTGCCAGCTCTTGATCTAACAGCGGTGGACGCACTCTAGCAACAAATTCTCTCCATCTCTGAGCATACTTCCTGATAGGTTCATTGTCCTCTTGAGACAACTCTTGCAAATGCATGCGATAAGGAGCAATGTCTAAATTGTAATTGTACTGCTTCAGAAAAGCTCTGGCCAAATCCATCCATGATTGAATCTGATTCCTCTCTAACTGCATATACCACCTCAAAGATGCCCCAGTCAGACTATCTTGAAAGCAATGGATCATCAATTTGTCGTTTCGCGCAAACGCAGTCATTCTTCGACAGAACATCATCAAATGCAGCTTCGGACAGCTATCTCCCATGTATTTCTCAAACTTCGGCACTTTGAACTTATAAGGCAACACCAGGTCAGGAACCAAACACATGCCTACAGCATCCAGGTTAACAGCATCTTTGGCTTTCAAAGCTTTCAATCCTTCTTCCAATGCTCGGAGTCTTCTAGCCTTTTCGAGAGCTCCTGGATCTACCATCCTGGCTATCGGGATATCTCTTCGGTAATTCATCACAGGGAAAGCAACACCTTGATTGTTAACGGGAGGAGGACGCTTATTTCGGGCAACAAACTGCTCATGTCGGCCTCGGTTCTCAACAGAAGGCTGTACAACTTGGTCTGCAGTAACGTTGTTCACTTGCGGGAAATCTTCCATAGAATCATACAGAGGGTTGGACGCCATGGTGAACCCTGTCAGGGTGTTAGGAGACTGGAAATTGCCTTCAGACATAGCTACCAACAGTCTTCAGCTGACTTCAGTGCTTGATTCCGCTCAAATCTACTCAATCCCTAGGTCGGTCTTCTGACAATCAACAGTTGCCCAATCCAAACTCCGGGTAATCACCTTCAGGAAACAAAGGCTGGATCAGAACTCTGGCTAACTGGAGGATGATATGCAATGCAACACTGATATGCAGATGATATGCAAGATGCAGCAAACAACGGGATCACAGCCCCCACACAAAATCTGAATACTGTTGCGCTGCTGACGGAGACGCTCTCTGAAGAGAAGACCAGAATAACGGGTAGGTTGAAAGTCAAGTTTCCTGCACAAAAAACCCCCCCACTCACAGGTATGGACCTATATCGGACAAGGTACGGCATCCTATGCGGTCGTTAGCGTCACAGACTTTCAAGACTGACGATACGATTCCCAGGAGGAGTGGCATCATCAAGTCCTGAAGAGGCCTCACTTAGTTAACTTCCAAATGATCGGTTCCCAGAGTCGACAATCCAACTAACCAGCAACCCGAGCCACCCAAAGGGTGGGACAAGAGGCCAACCAGAAGAACCTCGTCTGAGCGTAGATTTCGCGGGACACTAGGACATGCAAAGCATGTGCGCGCCCACTAATTTCTACTCTAAGTCTAAGGTGCACTCAAGCCCAGGTCCGGCTTCTCTCAATCATAGAACACCCGTAACACCCCAACAGCAACAGATAATATAAATAAGCCCCAATAGCAAAGCAAACAAGCGCTAGGATTGACTCTCTCTTAGGGGACGTTGGATCCCACATGCGTAAGAACTATCGCAGTCCTTAGCAGCCAGGGGACGTTGGATCCCCAGCAGACTCACATAGGGAACTATCGCAGTCCCCAGCAGAGTCGCCAACTGTCGCTACTGCGAAAATCGGCGCCGGCTGACAGAAGAGTCGCCACCGTGCGTTATTTATCCCAACGGAGGGAAAGGAAACGCTCGAAGTAAACCTCGCAAAAGACGGGGAAAAGGTATGGTCATCGCAACCAAAACCTGGGTTCAGGAGTCGGTTACGCAAGGGGAAGGTATTAGCACCCCTCACGTCCGTCGTACTCGACGGGATCCACGCTTGCTTGGGTTGTCTAAAGGATGCAAAACAATCTATCTACGGCTGCTAAATCTAAACGGAAGGAAATTGACTCGATAGAGCGTCGCACTCTATGCCTACGTATTCTCAAGAGAGAAAGTCAGAGTCAACGTAGTTCGGGACTACAGGGAAAGTTTGCTCGCCAAGACTTCGCGTCTTGTGCCTACGTACTCTCAACAATATGAGAGATCAGAGCAGCCGTAGTTCGGCCTACGACAGCTAAACGGGGTTAGTCTCGATTGCACAACAGCAAGAGAAAGGTATAATTCGCCTAAAGCGAGAACAAGGGTTCACACGTCAAAGCCTAAACATACATCTAACGATCTCACAACACTCGACGGTCGCTAAAGAAAAAAGAAAGTCTAAAACTAAAGGGACAGGTTCCGCTGGTCTTCGTCTCCGTGCTCGAATGCAAGCTTCAGTGGCTTGTTTCTTCTTTGCAATTGTTTTGTCTTGATTTTTCCCTTTTTTGTCTATTTTCGTCTTTTTGTCATTTCTTGATGCTTTTCTTCTTTTTTTTGTAATTTTCTTCTTCTTCACCTACAAAAGAAACCTTAAACGCACAAGAAGTGTTAGTATGCACATCACAAAAGAATAGTGAGAAATAAACTCCTAAAAATACTCTCCTAAATTTCCTAAAGAAATGGATCAAAATTCCTAAAGAATTATCTAAGTTTTAAATTCTATTAAAAGGATACTATATTAACCCTAAAAGAATATTCTAATTAAAATTCTAAACAAATTTTATTCTAAAGGAAATCTATATCCTAATTTCTATTTATAAACTCTAATATTAAATTCTAATCTAATCTAATATTAAACTAAAGCTATGATGATTATATTCTAAAAAATAAACTCTAATTAAAATATTCTAATAAAACTAATTACAATTATCCACTAAAAATTGTTTATCAACAAAACTATTAAAAGAAATCTAAGCCAGGGGGTGCAATGTAATACAGGGATATGTAGTATGTTGTTAGAGCCCAGTCCAGTCCAATTCACGTAACAAAAAAACAAACAAAAAAACATAGAGGGAGGGGGTAAAGGAAGTGATACACAGGTGTAATCCAAAGAAGTTCGTTGGGCTTAGCCCGGCCCAATACCTCCCAATACCATCAATAGAACAAACAAACGAAAAAAACCTCAGTAAACCTAAGTCGTATTCACTGTTCATTCACCAAGAGAAACGCCGTTTCCACTTGTTTCTCATACTTTCTCAACCTTTCTCTCAACCTCTCAATCAAACCTTCTTCCCCAATCTTCAATCTCCGTTCAAACAAAAACAACCACCAATCTTTCTTCCCTCATTGAATCGCCACCGCAAATGTTAAAACACCAACTAATCTCAAACTCAACCCTAACCTAACGAACAACAAACATTCAAGCGGTATAGATCTGGACCATTAACGAAACCCTAGCTTGAAGAGGATCTGACGAAGCACAAAGAACATTTCTGAAGCAAACTTCTGATAACGGATGCACGTGGAAGATCCACTTTGAGTCTTAACAATGGCGATTGGAGTGTCTTCATGAAGCTTTGAAGATTTGACCGGTGAAAGATTATTGAAGCGGAGAACGATCCTCGATGGCGAAATGAAGATTAAGTTGACGAAGCGGCGAAGAACAATACGAAATATGGACAAAGAATTCAAGCTAACCTCATGTGAATAGGGACAAAAGAAGAATGTTCGTTGTTTGAGGATTTCGGATGAAAGACGCTCATGACCTTCTGGTGATTTGGTGAAGATCTCTGTTGATGATTGCTGAGTTCTGGAAAACTTGCTTGAACGAGGTCTTGAAGTTGTTACGGAATTATGAACGCAATGAGTCAAATGGCTGGAGAATTATGATAAACGTTGATGGAATCTGGAAATCATGGATGAACATGGTTGAAGGTCTTGCATGTTCTTGGAGAGTTTTCCTGGAGGCATTGATGAACGAGATGATGTTAACGTTGATCGGAGGAGATGGACTTCAAAGATTGTTCGTTGATGAATGTTGATCAGAGATGTTGTTGGATGATGATGTTGATTGGAAGTTGGATGAGTTTTGTTGATGACCGGAGTGGGAAGTTGATCGGAGGAGATGGAGGTTGGTTGGTGATTTCTGGGTTTTTTGCATTTCCGGTGACCGGTACGGCGGCCGGAGTAGGTTAGGTGACCGTCGGTGGAAGTTGTGGTGGCCGGCGATGGAAGTTGGGGTGGTTGCATGGCCGCCGGCCATGCAACCGGTGGGGGATCTATGGTGTACACGTGGTGAGGTGAGTGGAGGGGTGCTCTGCATGGACCCACGTGTGTGTGTGTGGCAGAGAGAGAGACTTAGTGGAGTGTGGCGTGGCGTGATGAAGTGTGGAAATGTGGGTCATCTCCTGGACTAACACGTGGAACTGAGGATTTATACCACTGCAATGTTTCTGGAATATTCTGGAGAATGCTGGAACTTGCTGGAAGAAATTCTGGACGAACTGGGCTTGCTGAAACGGACAAAAAGGAAACTCTGGGCCTGCTGATGACTGGGCCCAACGAAAATCATTAAGAAAATCCAAAAACTGCATGAAATGGTTAATCAATGGATTAAAGCTGATGGATTAAATTGGCTCAACAAAAACGAAAGTTAATTAACCACTTAAACTCTGAATTAATACTAATGTTCAGGATTAATGAATGGATTAAAGGCTAATTAATCTAAAAATTAACTCTAAAATAACCCTAATATTATTCTAACAATTAAGATCTATTAAATCTCTAAAACCAATTAACTCCCTTAAACTTCTATATGAAACAACTATATTATTTCTTCAAAAGAAAATCTATGATTAAGAAAAAAACTATATTATTCTATCTATTTAAATTCTATTATTCTATTTAATATGCTAAAAGAAAAATTTACTACTAATTTAAAAATGATTTTAAAAGCTATTAAAACTATTTAAATTCTATTAAAATTCTAAAAAATGATTTAAACCTATTTAAAAAAAACCATTAATATTCTAAAATGAAAAATGCTATTTATTTCTATAAAATTCTATATTATCCTAAAATGATTAAAAATCTATTTAAACCCTAAAAATAGCCAATAAAACCCAGAAAAATCACAATAATTCTCAGAGGAACAAAATAAGCACCGAACGACACATAACACCGCGAGAGCGCACCAAAATGGCCGGTAAAAATAAACGGGCACCGAAATATCCCAAAAATACGATTCTACCTATCTGAACTGATAAAAAAACCACCTGAGACGCGAAACGAGAGCTGTGATCCCGAAAAAATCAAAACAAATGAAAAATGCATTGTATGCGATATGCAGATGCGAATGCGGTAATGCGTCGAAACATAGGACCAAATACGGGACCCGGTTGGTCAAATTTTGGGGTGCAACAGGCTTCAACGACAAGCGCTTATGGACTTTTAAACACTACATGAACCATTTTTTCATTGTTGTAATGTAACCGGTTACATCCTGTTGGTAACCAGTTACAAGTTGCCGCAGTTCCTTTATTTTGTCGAAAAAACATCCATACTGCTCACGATCCTTCAATTTGCTGCATCATACAACTTGTAACCACCGATGGAGTGATACACTACAAGTATCATTTTATCTCCCTTATTGTCAAGCTTCTTTCTAAGCTGATACGACACATGCTGATATGCCACTGAGCCAATCACTTTAAAGGGACTCATGTTCGGTTTAAATCTGGACCAGGATTCCTCCGTTGTGATATTTTCAAGCTTCTTTATTGGGCATCCATTCAACAAGTATGTGGTTGTATAGATACCTTCTCTCCAAAATTCTTTCAGCGAGTTCTTTACCTTTAGCATGATCCTTACTATGTTCATGATAAAGTGGTTTTTTTCCAGATAGATCGCCACGACTAGCCGAATGAAGAGATACTTGCTCGAGCAAGGGCTGCATCATCGCAGCGACTTCGCCAAAGCAGTTGGCGTCAAGATGCCCCATTCGCTGGACGACCTGTTCCTCAAGGCTCAGGCCTATATCCAATACGAGGAGAAAGAGGCGGCCAATAATGCCCGCGACTCGCGGAACCAAGATAACACTAAGATCTCTAAGTACAACGACTCGACGGCTCCCTAACATGGAGGGGAGAAAAGAAGATACGAAAAGCCCTGCGACTCTCCCGAACACCGGGGACCAGCAGGCTACTTAACTGGGTACACATTGCTGACCACTCCCCGCGAGCGCATCCTTGCCGAGTGTATAAACTCGGATTTCTAACAAAGTGGGGTTCGTTTCCCCAAACTGACTCCCCTAAGCCGAACGTCGGTAAATCCAAGAACTGCCGGTTCCACAAAAGCCACGAGAATGTCACTGAAGACAACATCCACCTCAAAGATGAAATCAAAATCCTGATCAAGGAAGGACGTCTGAAAGAATACGTCAAGAGGAGTGAGGCTCCTCAATAGGTCATCTGCAAATTGAAAAAGGTCGAGGAAAAAATACCACCTTCTGACGACGCCGATTTACAGGTCACCCTGTGTGTCTCTCGGCCTGAGGACTTCTACGTCCCCAACGAGGTCACTATGCCTGTGTTCACTCACAGCACATGGGAGAACTTCCCATCCGCTATGGTTATATCCTACAGAGGATTCAACAAGCTCACCGTGGGGTTGGTGAAGAGGAAGCTTGGCGAGATGATGGACGCGAGCTCGAACCAGAACGCGACCCTCAACAGGTTTCAGGGAAAATCAAATCGCATCACTTTCTACCTCGAGGAGTTGTTGGACGGTTCCCTTAACTCTAGAATTCCTTTTCTCATCAAAGCACAAATGGAAAACTTCAATGTCCACCGCATCCTTGTCGACCAAGAGAGCTTCGTAGACATTATGTATGCTCACCTGTTCACCACTCTCCAGCTTGACGAGAGGCATCTGACATCGTACATAGGCTCTGACTTGCAAGCATTTAATGATACAACTACCAAGTTGTGGGGTTATGTCGAGTTGCTCATCACTTTCAGCGTCGAGGAAACTGCCAGATAGGTCAAAGTCTATTTCCTGGTCATATAGTGCCTATCTCTATACCAGTGCATCCTAGAAAGACCGACTCGGCCAAGCTGACTACCGTGCCATCCACGATCCACATGAAGATGAAGTACTACACGATCAGGAGACGCGTTTTCAGTATTCACAGGGACATTGAGGCCGTAAGGATATGTTTTGAAGAACCAAAAAAGGGGTTGAACTCGATCAACATGACGCCCAAGACTGCCAGCAAGCCAGCCCGGTCTGAGGAGAAGAAGCTGTTGCCTCGCGTCAATTCAGTCAACCTCGACAACCGCTTCAACGATGAGCATAAGCAGAATGGAGCAGCGTTAGACACATCTCCAACATATGGGAACGACGGGGAACCTCTCCATCCTATGTGTAATGCGTCTCATTCCAGATGGTGACTTCAAGCTCATTCTCCTCGGAGATGACCTTGACAAAGGCGTGATGATCGGCAAGGCATTCCCTGACTTAGCAAAGAAGCAACTGAAGGCCTGCCTAAGGGAGAACGCTGACTCTTTCGCGTGGAGCGTTGCAGAGATGCCCGGGCTGGACCCTGACTTTGCTTGTCATTAGCTTACCATAAATTCGGCCGCTAGGGCCGTAGTACAACATAGGCGTAGGAAGTCCCCTGTAAAAACTGAGGATGCTGAATTAGTTGCAAAAGACCTCCTAGAGGAAAATTTTATTTCTGAAGCCCAATACACAACATGACTGTCTAATGTTGTATTAGTTAAGAAATCTAATGGAAAGTGGCGTATGTGTGTTGACTATACAGATCTTAATATGGCCTGCCCCAAAGATGCACATCCCTTTCCTAACATCGATAAGTTAGTCAACAACTCTACATGTTTCAAGCTACGGTTGTTCATGGATGCATACTCGGGGTACAACCAAATCCCCATGGCGAAAACGTACATGCAATACACAACTTTTATAACCGAGTCAGACAACTATTACTACAACGTAATGCCCTTCGGCCTGAAAAACATCGGAGCTACTTACTAGTAGATGATAAACAAAGTCTTCCAAGGTGAGATCAGGGACATGCTCGAGGTCTACATGGACAACATGATCATGAAATCCCAAGAAGAAACCAACCACACCCTCCATCTAAAAAGGGTCTTCGACACAGCGAGAAGGTGCATGATGAGGTTCAACCCGGAGAAGTGCATCTTCAGCGTCCGAGCAGGAAAATTCCTCGGTTTCTATATGACTTAACATAGGAATCAAAATGAACCCTGACAAATGCAGAGGTTTATCCGAGTTTCTAACACTGAGATCGAAGAAATCGATTTGATCCCTAAACGTGATACTCACCTTGTTGTCTCGCTTCGTGGCTAAGTCCGCGTAACACACACTCCCATTTTTCAAACTTCTGCCCAAGGAAGTCGCGTTTGAATGGACAGAGGAGTGCGAGCACCGGTCCTCTTGCAACTAGAAAGCAGGGATACTTTGTACCCGTACCTCTCCATCGCAATCAAGGTTGTCAGCGCAGCTCTCATTCGCGAAACCGCCGAGAGGAAAAAACCTATTTACTTCACCAGTAAAGCCTTGCAAGGCCCAGAGCTTCAGCAGATCAAAAAGGTGGCTCTGGACCTCATCAGTGCGGCTAAAAGATTACTGTAACCCGGTGAACTGACTTTAAACAATGTTGCGGATAGCAAGAGTCGCCACCGACTTTTATTTTATCCATAAGGAAAGGTTATAAAAGAACAGGAAAGACCTTAGAGAATATTTTGGGTCCGGGGGGTAGGTTATGAAAAGGGAAGGTATTAGCATCCTTTTCATCCATGGTTATCCATGGGCTCTTAGGTACTTAAGCTCACTTTTGAATTGTTTTGAAATTGTAGTGTGTGAATAGAAAATTTTCAGAATAGTTAATAAATAATCCATGTATGGATGTGAAAAAAACTTGTTTGAAAATTTTGTTGGAAATTTGTTTAAGTGTGAAAAAAGTTTTGAAGTGAGCAAGTATCTAGGAGTAACCTACCCTAATGTTTAAAGGTCTGTCTTATTCTTCATTCTTTCCTTTAGTAAGACTATCCCTACTATAATGGAGTAGGTAGTCCTTACTTTGGATGTTAAGGGACATGTGAGGGACAATTTGACTTTGAAGGCCATTGTGGGATGTAATAAGCACATATAAGGGACCATCATCATTTTTCGAAAGGGACTCGATTCGTAAAGGCAACCATAAGGGACTTTGATGATTTTTCTATTTGAGGGACTTGCTTTATACACCCCACTTAACCATTATTCGTAGGCAACTTGAGGGATATCCTTAGGAAGTGAGACGGCGATTAAAATCGACTTACGTGTGTGACGTGTTTATTTTAATTATCTTTATTTAAAAGTGATCTAAATTTATTTTAATATTACATACATGTTGTTACACTCCCTAATTACTAACCATAATAATAATTAAATAATTAAACAACTTTACATCCAAGAAACAATTACAAAATAATAAGCAAAATAATTAAATAGCAAAGATAAATAAAATATAAATAAGCAATAATAAATAATAAAGGGGGTTAATTCTAAGTTTACTCGGCAAGACATCGCATCTTGTGCCTACGTATCCTTACGGGAGTGGAATCAGAGTAATCGTAGTTCCCCTCAATAGGGAGGTTAGAAACTTCTTGACTGTGGTCAAGGTCTCAAGGGGAATAAACGCATCTTAAGGACACGCTTACGTGGAGTGTAGAAACTCCAAATCTCTACGTTGAAATGTTAAGTTGTAATTAGGGTTAAATTAGGGATTCCACGGCGGGAAACCCTAAAATGAGCGCGGCGGCTCTTTGACCTAATGCTAAGGGTAAAATTGTAATTTTGCCTGCGGCGAGGCATTTGTGAAAATTAGGGTTTGTAGTTTGTAGTTTTGAGGATTTGAAATTGAATGTGTGAAGTTTTACGGACTATTGGCGCGGCGGCCAAACAGTTAGACCTAACCTTCGGATGTGTGCAATGTGACAGAAATAATAGTAAACGCGTGAGATAATTGAATCATGCAAACAGAGAGATAATGTCATAATTTAAACCAGGCAAGCAGAAATTTAAAGGCAGAATTTAAAGAGCGATTGTTAAGTTCGCGAGGTTACATGAGAGGAGCAGATACAATATGATAATGAAATTTGAATTGAACAATAATAAAATAAAATAAATAACGGTTCTAGTTATTATTTTAAAAAAAAAGATTTTAGTTATTATTTTAAATTTATCTAAAAAAAAGTTTTTCTTAAAAATAATAGGTTTTCATATTAATTTGGAAAAGATGTTAATGTTATTTATTTTAAAAAACAGATTTTTATATTATAACAAATTTTAATAAATTAATGATAACAATAATAATAATAATGGTAATAATAATGATAATAATGATAATAATAATAAATAATGATAATAATAATAATAATAATAATAATAATAATAATAATAATAATAATAATAATAATAAAGCAATAATGAATTTTAAATGTGCCAAATAACCCAACAATGTTGCTAACGCAGAAATGCGCTCATCGCAACCAGATCTAAATCGGACGAAACAAAATTTATCGCAAAGAAAAAGAAATTAAGCAAAAAATAGTATTATTGCTCACACAAAAATGCGATCATCGCAACCAGATCGAACTAACACAAATGTCACGCGTCATGCACACAAATGTGCAAACATCGTATCGACATAATTCGATCAAAAATCTTATATATATAAACTCTAACAATTTAAAAATTATATATATATAAACGTAACAGTAATAGATAAAGAAAAAGAAATAACGGTAATAGATGAAGAAAAAGAAATAACGGTAAAAGATGAAGAAAAAGAAACAACAGTAATAGATGAAGGAAAAGAAATAACGGTAAACGATGAAGAAAAAGAAACAATAGTAATGGATGAAGAAGAAAACTAAATAACGGCAAACGGCACTCACTCCTCTTAGGTTTTTTTCATTCTCTCCCCTCTTTTCCAACAAGGCAACACATGTATATATAGGGAACAAATTAGGGTTAACACCAAATTGTCAATAATGTCCCTAAAGCCCATTTTAAAGCCCAAACTAAATAATTAGTTAAGAAAAAATAAAATTTAAATAATTTAAAATAATTAAAATAAACTTAAAATAAAAACTAATAATCCTATTGATTCCTAAAATAAAAAATATTATAAAAAGAACAAAATTTTTTTCAATATTTTTTATTTTATGATTTTTTGGATATTTTTATGAATAATTTAGAAAAAAGTGAAAAAAATAATATTTTAAAAAATGATTTAATTAAAATACGAAAATAATAATTAAATAATAATAAAAAACTATTTTTGTTATTTTTTTAATGAAAGATAGAAAAATTTAGAGTAAAAATAATAAAAACAAAAAAAAGTGACAAAGGTGAGATTCGAACTTTCAACCTCTCACACTCATAACTCCTTACACATGTCCTCCTGCCAATTGTGCCATTTTTACTTTTTAGAAAAAAAATGCATGCCATATGATATTTACCTGCAAAAAGTCAAACGACTACACAAATTTGTTAGTAATTGATTAAATGCAATGAAATGCGACGACAAATCTTAGGGCAAAATTTGGGGTATTACAGTTATTATGATAATATTTCTCACCCAACCTCTCTTTGATGTTGGCAAAAAAAAAATCATGAAGTTTGACTTTGGTTTGACCACAGTTGACCTCAGTTTGACCTTTTAACTGCATTGACTGCTTTTGACTTATCTGATCATCTGACTGAGCAAACTTTTGAGAAAAGTCTTGAAACTTGACATGGGGGTTCTTATACACATATAAGATGTTATGAAGCTCACTTGAAGTCTTGGAAGTCCATTTAGCCTGATTAAAGTCAAAACCCTAGTTTTGGATGCACTGCTTAGGAGGTGCATTGTCTGAGGGAATTGTCAACTCTTCTGACCAATTATGAATTTTGTGAACCTTGTGAACCTTCTTGGAACACAAAGTCTTGTATTGTGAGGGCAAATTTTGGGGTGCAACAATTACGCCATTACTTCCTGGCTCACACAATCGTGGTACTAACTGACCATCCCATAAAGCAACTACTCATCCATCCCGACATGGTCGATAGGATGCTCAAATGGTCGTTGGAACTCTCTGAGTTTGACATCTAGTACGAGAGTAAGAAGGCCCTAAAAGCTAAAGTGCTGACCGATTTTGTGGCAGAAATGACCGCCCCAATCTCCCTGGCAGACGGAGCCCACAGGTGGACCATCTACATGGATTGGGCATCCAAATTGACAGGAAGTGGTGCGGGCATCATCCTCGAGAATGAAAAAGGCATCATGATCGAAGTGTCCCTCGCTTTATCCTTCCCGACCTTGAACAACCAAGCTGAGTATGAAGCTTTCCTCGCAGGGCTACGCTTAATTGAGGACCTAAACACGAAAGAAGTAAAGTTCTTCACTGACTCTTAGCTCGTTGCCTCTCAAGTACGGGGAGAGACCAAGCCAAAAATGACAACCTCGTCGAGCACTTAGCCCTGGTAAAAGAAAAGATGAAAAAGTTCGATTCCGCAGAGGTAAAGCATGTTCCCCGCGAACACAACACCCGGGCAGACATCCTGTCGAAGCTTGCGAGCATGAAGAAGAAGGGCGAAAACAAGTCCTTCATCCAGGAGGTACTTTCTCGACCAAGCATCGATAAACCCACCGCGACCATCGACGTGAACGCCATCGGCCACAACGACTACTGGATGACCCCGATGTAAACATACCTCACCACAGGGGAACTCCCCCCGACTCGAAAGAAGCTAACATAGTTAAGCGTAGCGCTTGCTCTTATGTCTTGATCCAAGACAAGTTATACAGGCAAGGATTCTCCACCCCTCTTCTCAAGTGTGTCGAGGAGTCTAAGGTCCCCCACATACTTCAAGAAATCCACGAAGGGACCAACGCCTAACATTTTAGAGGATGATCTTTCGCCCGGAAGGCCCTGCGAGCGGTATACTACTAGTCTACTATGCAGTAGGACGCGAAGGAGCATGTCAAGAAGTGCGACAAGTTCCAACATCACAGGGACATGCACTTGGAACCTCCTAACGAGCTCAAAATGCTATCGTCCCCATCGTGGTTCGCCTAGTGGGGATGGATATCCTTGGCCCCTTCACCATGGGGTTGTATCAGAACAAATACTTGATAGTCAGCGTCGACTATTTTACAAAGTGGATAGAGGCTGAGGCCTTCGCCAAAATCACAGCAAATAACATACTCTGTTTCTAAAAGAGAAACATACTTTCTCGGTTCAGCATACCACAGGAACTCATTACTGATAACCGGACGCAATTCACCGACAGAAACTTCCAGGAGTACGTCGCCAAACTAGGCACCAAGAAACACTTCACATTTGTCGAGCACTCGCAAACAAACGGGCAGGCTGAGGTCGAGAACAGAGTGGTCATGCGAGGCCTTAAACGAAGATTAGGAGAAGCTAAAAAGAGGTAGGTCAAGGAGCTGCATAGCGTACTCTAGGCCTATAGAACAACCCACACTCAACCACCGAGGAGACCCCATTCGAACTAACCTACGAAATTGAGGCAGTTATTCTGGTGGAAATTAGAGATCCCTCAAGGAGGATCGAATCTCCCCTCGACAAGGAGATGAACAACGAGGCACTAAGGGAGAAACTAGATCTGGTCGAAGAAATTTGATCGGGGGAAGCCCTCTGCGCGGCCTCGTTGAAGAAAAAAATAACCACGCGACATGACGTCAAAGTCATAAAACGTGAATTCCATACTGGAAGCCCAGTCCTGCAAAGAAATTAGAAAGATTCACGCAAAGGCAAACTTGTCACGAACTGGGAATGCCCTTATCGTGTCCGAGCGAAAACGGGAAACGGGGCCTACTACCTCAAAAACCTGCATGAAGAAGAACTTGCTCGACCATGAAATGCTGAAAAGCTCAAACAATATTACAGTTAGACATCACAGTTGGCGCACTTGGTTCGACGACAACGAAGTACGTCCCGACCATAGAGGGGTGCTAAGGTATAAACACAACGTCCAAAATCGAAACGAGAAGGCAGGATTCCGCTCTTGTGTGTATGACCATACTCTTGGTCAGACGGGGACACCTCAATTGAGCTCCAATATTGTCGTACCAATGAGGCAGAGTACCCAACTTGTGATGGGAAGTTCATGTCATAAAGCAAAGACCTCGATCGAGATCTTAGCTCCATTGTCCATCGGAAGAAAACTCCGATCACTTGACCAGTTCCCTACACAGTCGAGGACCAATTATGTTGATCAAAGTCCCTACACACTTAGTAAAACCAAGCAAAAACAATATTGCAATACATATCGACGAGGAAAATAAGTACTCGACAAGCAATACGCACAATGGCACACACACACACATGGCAAAAAGGCAATTATTTATATTTGAGTCACTAAACAAATATTCAAGTACAAACGACGGGAGAAACCCATTATTAAAATATTAAAAACCATGGCACGCAGGCCAGGAAAATACAAAATGGGGCGTGCAGGCAAAACAACTAAGTAAAAAACTAAGCATCTCCTTCCTCTTCGTGCTAGGACTCCTCGTTGGCTTGATAAGCATTCCCGCCGAGATCTACTGGAGTGATTACCTGGTCGTTGACCACATGGTGAAAAGGCCCAATTCCCTCGGTGACAAGCTGAATCCCAGGGTTGACGACTTAGAGCTGCTCAACCGCACATTTGAAATCCAGATCGAGGGTACCCAAGCAGTTCTGCTTGAGTTCTCGGATCCTAGAAATCAGCCCACCTCGAGTTGACAAGGCTTTCTCCTCTCCAGTCTCATCCTCGACGGGCATTGCTGCAGTCTCCAACTCGTTGACCCTCTCCTTGAGGCATTGGGCCTCCTCGATTCCCTTGTTTATCTTCTCCTGCATCTCGTCGATTTCATGGTAAAGCCCGACCTGGATCTCATACTTTGACTTGTAGTCAAAGAAGACGTTATCCAGTTTGGGCTTCTTTGCCTCAACGGTAACCTTCGTAGAATACATCCTTCTAAGCTCGGCAAGAGGGCAGATCTCATCATTCAGAGCCAAGGTGGTCTCCAAGACCCTCATAACAGCAGCCGCATCCTCGGACAATGTTTATCTCCTGGTATCTCTATCGATGGCCAGGATTGCCTTGGAGTCCTGTTTGAGCATGACCAGAGAATTGCCTCTGCCGAAGATCCCCCTATGAAGATAAAAATGGGGTAGCTCAAAATTTTTCCCGACGACACCTTCCGTGAGGTCGACGGGCCCAGAGTCTTCCGCACGTTGCCTCTTAGGTGGATTCTCTTGAGAAGATGGAGACTGACTGCCCTAGGGGGAGGAGGAAGAACCCCCAGGGTGTTGGTCGATCTTCGACAACTGTTGGACTTGGGCGACGCGGCCCTTGGTGGCCTTCTTAGCACCCCTGATCGCCGCAATCTTGAGTATGCACTTCTGAAGGCTCAATATTTGACCTGCAATAAAGAAAAGAGCGAGCTAATATAAAAAATAAAAGTAGGCGGACAAACAAGTGGAGAACGCGCTCACTACCTAAAAGCCTTAAGACCTCCTAGGCGGAACGACACTTGAGGAACACCTTAGTATTGATCAACCGAGCCTCGAAAGTAACCTTCCCATCCTCGTTACAGATGAAGCTCCCATCCTTGTTAACCCACTTGGCAGGGGTGAAGCTGTGGAGGAACGCCACAATTTTCTCGTAAGCAAGCTGATCCTTAGCATCCAGCTCGTTGAGCTTTGTGATGTAGTGGCTCGTCCCTTTGTCAAAGTGAATCCTTTGCCACTTGAGGGGAAACTTTGCTTCTAGGTTCTACACCTCCTGCCTGTCCATGAGCTTGACCACACGCTCAAACAAGGAATCGATGGCGGACGAAGTCTAGGTACATTCTAAAGAGCTTCCTCGGCTGTTTCAAGGACACCCAGTTGTGCTACTTGTGTGTAGACTTCTGCTGAAGATGGAAGAGACGAAAGAATAGTGGGAGTGTAGCATCGACGCGAAGGTGTTGACACACGAGCTCAAATGCCCGCACGAATGCGACCGCATTCAGATGAAGTTGTGAGGGTGCTAACTCCAGCCACTGGAATACCCCCACCGGAAATTTGCTGAAGGGCAGACGAAACCCTGCCTCCCAGAAGGCGAACTCGTATATAGGGAAGCGCTTCCCCTTGAACGACGAGCATATCTGATCCATTTCCTTGGGCTTATAGACCTCCCAGTTCACGGGGGGCCCTTCCTCTAGGTCCTCGATGGTCATGAAGGCATCCGAGTCATCAAAAATAAAACGTGAAACAATGGCTCAGGGTTTTTGCCCAACATAATCTGACTGGGGTTCAGTGTTTGTGTTGGCCAAATTAACTTCGGCATCCACGTCGACCATAGCGGTGTCCTCGAGTTTTTGAGCCATTTAACCTGAAAAGCAGAGGAAAATAATGAATTCGATGTTAAGATTAAATCCACCCTTCCACTACAAATCAAGTGAAAGGGCAAGGAAAAGCTTGAGGACACGTCCTTGACCAAAGCCCTTGTTGACAAGCACGTAGTCATGAGAAACTTTTCCTCGACACAAGACATGAACCCTCTCTCCACGAGGGAGAGATTCCTCGACACGCTGGTTCCTTATCACAACCAAGTGGAAGAAGCCTCCTTGACAAAAGAATTTTTCATAGTTTCTATACTCCCACGAGGAAAATTTTCCTCGTCATCAAGCCCAACAAAGACGCGAAAATCTTCCATGAGTTTCCCGGGATCTTCATCCGAAACTTCATGAGTTCCCCGAGATCTTCATCGAAAACTTCATGAGTTCTCCAAAAACTCCATCAGAAACTTTGTGAGATCCCCGAAAACTTCATTGAAACCTCATGAAGTTCGTCAGAAGTTCAAGAAAACCGTCGAAAAATTCATAGCAACAACCGAAAATGCGTAACTTCATCGCGAAGTTCGTGAGCGTCCAGAAACATGCATCCCTAAAGCTACGTTATAGAACTAAATGCTACCATACTAGCTAGAAAAGACAAAGGAAAATTACGTGTATGTAGGAGATTCTGGAAAGCTACGGTGGCGGAAGAAGAACCGACAGCGGCGGAAAATGAGAATTTGATAGAGCAGAAAAACTTGAGGAACTCTTGAATAGCTTGAGTCCTGTGAGCGTAAAAAATGAACCCCCACTCCTTATACTTATATCCGTTGGCACACTAACGAATCGTCGCCTAGACACTCGAGTATCTCTACACGTAGGTCGTCAGACACATTCATTATTTATGACACGTGGCTCCCTTCACTACTCCCAGAGTTTGTCACTCCAAGCCTTGCCTGGAGTGCTCGACTCCCACATTGTATCGCGGGCACGTCCTTGGAGAAAGGTTTGAAACAAGTTAGGTTGTAGAGCATAGATAATAACTTTGGCCTCTCACGAGAACATGGCTTCAAGATAAACACAAAGCTGGACCTTGATGTCGGGCATACACAAACCTTGCGGGCAGTGTCTTGGAAAAAATCTCCACGTGTTCGCTTTGTCAGGCGCGATGATTAACTTCCACGTTCCTCCGCGAGCATAGCTTCACGAGCTCACCACCTCAAGGGAAAATCCCTTTTTTCCCTCTTCGACATAAGAATTGACTCTAAGTCATTACTTCTATGCTTCGGAGTAACGACTTGGGGGGCTCCTGTACTGGAATGGGACTGGGAGATTACATATATATTATTGAAAATGATACAATCAAGTGCGAATTTAAGTTTCACATTAGTTTTAAATGTGGAGATTTGAACATTTATAAGTAGAAGAACGGAGAACCTACACACCTATCATTTTATAATTTTACATGGACATGTGGTGTCTCTCTCAGTTGTTTGTATTGTTCTCAGGTCAATGTTGATGCTTCTCCCCATGATCCAATAAATGATATCATGAACCTTTGATTCGAGTAAAGAGACCGACTTACTTGTATCAAAATGTTCAAGAAAAAGTGTCCCGATGAAATCGAAATGCCCAATAAGAGATGTATCGAAATGCTCATGAAGACGTATCAATGACGATAGTATGTGGATAAAAGAGTTTTCACTTAAGGAGGAGCAACGTGGACTGAGGGAGCGTTGAGAACAAGTGTGAGTTGGAGTATCACATTGATTTCAACATTTATAAGTGAAAGAACCCTAACACGTATTACCTTAAAGTTTTAGGTGGATAAACGGTGTCTCTCTTACTTACTTATGTATTGTGAAATTGTTTCATACAATTAACATTAGGCACAATGAAGTTCTACATTGAAAGGAAGTATGCCAATAACATGAATCATTCATCAGAAAATATATAAGAAATCCTTATGAATGTTTTTTAGAAACATAGTTTGTTGACTGTAGCAGAGCTTATCTGCCGAGCCTACTCTATCTGTCAAGCAAAACTAGAGTTCAGATATAAGTTCAACCAATACACCGACTGGATGGCTACTGTAATTGGTCTAGACCGAGTATCAGAATATGAATTCCTCACTCATAAAGAGTCTACACCAACATGAAACACGTCAAGATGAGTGATGTGTATCTCCATCTCTGTAATGAAATTTCACCTCAAATTATGTAAGGATTAAATCCAATGCTAATTGACTTAAATACAAAATTATGGAAGTTCTGTTTTGTTGATATTTCTCCAAATTCAACTTATTCATGAACTTGCACTGTCAAAAGAAATACTTTATTATTCACTTAGGTCTAATGATTTGTAGTTTTTTTTATTTGATTTATATTACTTTCTAAAAGTTATGGTATAACCCGTGTGTATCTTTAATGAGTTTGATTTTGGGGACACAATAAGTTGATGTTTTTATTAATTTTATGCTTACCAATTGGTCTGAAGGATGTGTTTTAAGTGATATGTTTAAGAAAAAAAGTTTAAGTGTCTTTTGCAGAAGTGGGATCTTATGCAAAGGTTAAAAAGCATGATTAACTTTTTTCTTGGTTTCAAATCATGTTTTGTTTGAGAAATATCAAAGTATCATATTCTATTAGAAAGGGCCAATATACATAGCAAAAATATAAAATTGTTCCTCTCAATGTAAATAACCAGTCTCTCTCATGATGAAAACACTGTCCCAATTATATATTTAGTTGCATAGAGTAACCATGCTTTCAGTTTTGAAGTGTTTTTGGGTCTTATATTAGATAAAAAACAAATGTGAATAGAGACACTGTTCCAGTTGAAAAAATACTTATTCATAGGGATACACAAATGTTGGAAAGAAATTACATAGTTTAGCAAATATAATAGACTCAACAATCTAGACCATTCATGTTTAAGATAAGAAAAAAAGCAGTGCAGGCTTTATTATGCCTTTTTTTAAGAAAAAATTGTGCAGGTTATTCCATGTTTTGAGGCAAATTGTCCACAAGTTCATTGTTTTTATCAAGATTATCAATTTTTGTATACTTTTGTCATTATACTTACAGATAGATATTTTACATGATAATTGATTATCTAATATTTAAATTATTAGATTTTACATATAAATAATTAAAAAGTTATATAAATGGTCGTACCGCATATTTACGCAGCCGGTAAGATTTAAATAAGAAAATATACATAAATATTATTTTTAGTGATAAATATTTTTTAATTAATAATTTTATTTATTTGAGAGGTAACATTTTTAAATTCAAATGTTAAATTTTTATTTTTTTTCTTTCTCTATCTCAGAGGTTTTTTTCTTTCTCTGTACTCGAAACGAAACATGGGTGGTTTAATTTGTGAAGGAATGAACCCATGAAAAACTATAGTCAAATACATGAAAGATCTGACAAGCATATAAATAGTAGGCAGTGTAATTAAAATGCAGAACATGCACAACAATCGTTATGGTCTCAAGTTTCCTCCTTTATTATTCCCAATTACCAAAATCTCTAAACAGGAAAGAAATTTTTTTGCGAGAATTCGGCAAACGAAACAAGCCGTTAAATTAGCGTACAAACAACAAAGAATTGACAATAGAAACCTACGGTGAGGACTGTCCTGTTCTCCGTTAATCATCTGTCACTGTGTAGGTCCGCGTTATGACGTGACTAATGATGATACTATCAGAACGGTCGAGTGATAGAGACCGTCGGATTGTGCTTGAGGAGTATCTTTAATCCTCTGTGGCCTACCATTTAGGACTCACGGTCTTTCTTCTCATATCAACGGTGATTGATGTATCAGAAACAGTTTGTAAATCTAAAACCACAACTATGGTATATGCCCATTGTGACTTTCTTACTGTCCTGCCCAGTTTCTAAAAGCAAACTCTTAATCTGTTCTAGTGTGAGTTTTTTATTTTCAGGACGCCCTTTTTGATGATAGGACTCGATTATTAGTTGGGTGACTCTATACTGCATTGTTATTATTGTTTGTGTTTGACCAATCATTAACCGAGGGCTCAAAATATATATATTTTTTAAGTTATGTTATTAAATAAATTAATGTTATTATCATAAACTAATTTAATCATAAATATATTATTTTAAATAAACTTTCACTTAAAATTTTTTAAATATATTTATAATTATAATAATTAGACATTTAATCAACTTAAAGAAGTAATATACATTTTATTGATTGTAAAGAAATAATATATATTTTATTGATTATAGTGACGGCCTATTCCACATCTGCTGCTCTTTTTTTTTTTCTGCTTTCCCTTGTCAAACTCTCCAGTTCTATATCTTGTAGGTGATGGAGATGAGTCGAAAGACAGATCTTGATTTTGATGTGTTGTATTGGGGTCCATATCCGTAACATCAAAATCTTGAATGGAAAAATCTGACATATCCATAAGTTGGTCATCCGTGCAGTCAAAGTTGAGGAGTGAATGTGTTGGTCATCGTGCTGGGTCTGTTGAATGGGTGGGTAATAGACATTATCAGTGTTGAATATAGAAGTGGGTTGAGAGAATGCAATGTTGAATGTTTAGTGTTAGGATTGAGGGTTTGAGCGATCGAAGTTTGGTTGAGGAATTGGAATGTATTATATAGGTAGTCGATGGGTGGTTTGTTGTTGATATTGTTGGTTGTTGTAGTAGTAGTAGTAGTTTGTTTGAGGGAATGGAGTGTGAGGAGTTTGTTGTTGGGATGAGGTGACATATGTTTGTTGCGCAGATGAAGATGTCTGCCCCCCAAATTAGGATGTGTACATGGGTGAAATTTCGTGATGTATGGGCGCGGTAGTTTGTTGTGTTGAAGAAGAGGCATGTTCACAAAGGTCTTTCAAAAACTGATGGGAGCGACATGCATAAATGGAATTGTATTAAATCAACCCATATATTATCGACTTGGCTTACGCTCACCAACTACCGCGTTCCCCTCCAATACTAAATGCCTTCTTTTCTCCATTCTTTAACCTCATTTTTGTTCAAATCTTGCCAATGGATGTCCCATGCTTAGACTAGAGTCATGTCGTGGTGTTCCCTTAGACATCTTAGATGAGAAATGATTTGTTGTTCAAACCCAAACTGCAGTTTGACCCTATCTATCTGATACATCTCCATAGTAAAGAAATAGATAATATAAGTCGTCACACTGCAGACTCAGCTATCATTATAATCAGACACTAGGTATTGAAGGTACGACCTCCATATAAACTATCACAAGAAATATAAAAGTTAGAATGTAAGTAAGAAGTTTAGGAAACATATAGACTGTAAGGTTTCAAACTTACGTCTTGTTCCTCCATGTGCTCTATTGCAACTTGATACCCACATAGATGATAACGAGGGTTGTTTCTGTAATGCATACTTCGTTGGCACCATCTTGCGTTTACAAAAAAAGTATTACACTTAGGTATATTTTAATAAAAGGATAACAAGGTACATTTATAGATTAAGAATACCTTAATGCATATGGATGTGATGACTCCACGATACTAACAAGAGCAAACAACTGTATACGCGTGAATGCCCCAACACTGAGTAATACAACACAACCTCCTATGCTCTTGACTCCTTTTTGGGCTGCCTTACACATATGTTTATATAATGCTGCTAAAGGTATCCAAGATGAATGCAACAAATTGTGACTCTTGTCTGGCATCAGGAATGTAACAATAAGAAGTAAAATATATACTTTAGCATGAAGAATATTATCTTCTACAGTGGGTGAAGATTTATTTTTTTAACTCTTCTAACAGAGCCTCTAACCAATTTTTTTACAGAGGACCCAATTTTATTTGACCTTGTAGGTTCTATACCTAAATTCTCAATGTAAACATCATTTGTTACATTAGTATAACTATTAACAAGTTTGCCATTTATTCGGAGACCGAATAACATACTCACATTCTCTAAAGTTATGGTACTCTCATCGGTTGTTAAATGAAAGGTATGTGTTTGCGGTCTCCATCTCTCTATTAGAGCAACAACTAGTTTGGAGTCAATTTTTTAAACTAGATATTTTTGTGAGATTCGCAAAATCGGCTTGTTCCAAATACGACAGTATTTTCACACTTGGTGAGACATAAGTATATGAATGTACTCGGAACCTCAAGTCTACATGGGAAAAAATAGAAATAATAATGAATATGACGATTAAATAAACAGTTACGTTGAGAATATAAGAAACTTACATATGCTTGGGTATTTGCCGGTGCTCCACAATGTGATTCTCCCATCCACAACAAATACATTTTATGAGATTGTGAAGTATATGTTGATTTCTTAAAACTGAATATGGTTGGTGAGTGAACGTGGTAAATAATTTGTATAAGCTGAATTTATAGACTTTGTAGTAAAAAAAAATTTGTAGTATTAATATTGTGAAGTGACTTTACAATGCATACATGTAAGCCTATATTGATACATCTAATATAGCATGAAGGATTTCTACATTGATGAGACAATTTGTAACACCCTTCTAAACTTCACATAGAATTCACGGATAATTTAATTGGAATCACCACACAAAGGCGTCACATGTCATAAAACATAAATAAGTTCTGCTCCGTAACACGAGTTATAAAAATAATATTAACTTTTCATAATCATGCACATTCATAATATTTAGGTAACTTATCATTTAAATTATTTCCACCAACATGAAAATATTTTTAAATGAAAGTACGTTGTCTCAGCTTTCTACAGCTTCAAACGTCGCGTCAATCGGACACCCAGAACAAAAGTTATGAATTTTTGAATTTTTTCTAATTTTTCCTCCCAATGTAATCGGTTAACACAAAACCGGTAACCAATTACACCCATAAAAATCCAATTTCCATGTTTTAAGTGGTAACCAGTTACCACATTTTGTATAACTGATTACACCTGCTGCATAAGCATTTTTTCTGCAACTTTTTACACGAAAGTCACTTTTGAACCCCCCCCCCCCCCCCCCCCCCCCGAAACTCAATTTTTCTTATAAATCATTCGGAACATATTTTAACACGAAAAAAACGCTTTTCTAAAGTCCCAAACCCCAAATATTTTTCATCAAAATTACTCATAACCTTGTTTCGACTCTGACTCGTGATCACATGACATAAACAATATCAATAACATACAATAATCACTTATACGATTCCAACAACAACATAACAATTCACCCATTAATAATCAATTGAAACATCGTTTAACAATTCATTATTCATTAAACAATCATTCAATCCAACACATACAACAAAACCTACCTCTACCATTCCATCATACCAATCATAATTGAAAACCATTACCCACTCTTACATTGTTATTCCTAGCAATCGATCTCTTCAAGCTCTAATGGATGGATACTTCGTACCCTAGCCTCTTTCATCTTTTGCTCCCATATTTCATGTATGCTATATGTTACGGTGAAAATTGGATATCAAGCTATTATATTAACTTGAATCTTAATTATTTTACAACCGAACTTTATTTTATCCAAAGGAAAGGTCTAAAGAAAGAAAAACCCTTTTTGCGATGTAACGACAACGCTAAGAGATTCGGGGATTGGGGGTTGGTTATAACTAGGGAAGGTGTTAACACCCTAAGCATCTGTAGTACTCTACAGGAACCTTTTGTTTGATTGTTTGCTAGTTTGTGAATATGTGTTATGGATTAGGGATAAGGTATATGTTGAAACCTAAAGTTATATACACTAAGTTTGCTCGCAAAGATATCGCATCTTCTGCCTACGTATCCTTACTAGGATAGAATCAGAGCAACCGTAGTTCACCTCACCAGGGAAGAAGAACACTTGATTATGATCAAGGTTCAAGGGGGAACAAACATGACAATGCTTGTGTGGAGTTTGACAAAACTCCCTATTCTAAGTTGTAATATTCAAAAGGGGAAATAAGAAATCATGACGATGATCCTTACGTAGAGTTGACAAACTCTATCCTAGGGTTCTAGTTGAAGAACACTCCTAGTACAGATGGGTTTATTAGACTTAAAGCAAAGTATAATGGCTTCTAAACTAAGATTCAAGTGACTTAACAAATTCAAGGGGATGGATGAATGAGATATCCATAACACAAGGGTTATTGGGAAGACTGTTCCTTTGGAAAGGGGCAGGAGAGGCAACTTGGATAAAAGTTAACAAATTTCATCACTTGGGGAAAGAAAATTTTGAACAAGATAACAACATAATAAATATGCATTCATGGTGACAACCATTAGGTAAACTTGTGAAATGATAAAATGAAAATGCATTGATGACAAAGCAGTTGATTAAGCAGGAAGTGTAACAACAGATCAAGCTTCAGTGCATTTAGCAGATGAGGTAAAAATGAACATGGTAACAACCACAGATGAGATCCTAACATGTTAGTCAACATTTAATAACATGAATGCAAACAAACATTACAAGCAATCACAAGTACATCAAAAGAAAAATTCATCTGCATACGCGAAAACAATCACAGAACGTACATAACTTGCACATAGTCAAAAGAGATGAAAAATTAGGCAAACATGGAAATAGAAAATATGACATGAAAGTAGACATCAAGATGAAAAAATGCAAAAAGAATGGGTGAAAAATGATTAAAATTGAGTGAGATATGAATTTTTGAAAATGGTATGAAAAATGACAAAAATAAATAAAAGGGTTGCCCTCCTCAGGGGTCGAACCCACGCTTGCATGGTCAAAGGCGCTTAAGTGACAAGTTGCTTACCACTGGGGTGACTATACATCCAATGTTTATGCCATCCCAAATAATATATGAGGTATGCCTACAAAGTTGGCTGGGCAACAACATGAAGCAAAAACACCAACTTGCATTTTCATCACAACTCTTTCAAATCTTAATGGTTTTTGACAAAATTTTAGTGTAACTTGGGTATTTTTGAACAAGGAACAAAATGGCATTTTTAGTTTTTTGAAATTCTTCTTCCATTTTGAAACTCGATGGTATGTGCATTGTGATGTTTGAAAATGAAATTTGAGATGGAATTCATATACCAGTCAGTTATAGGTCAATGTAATCTTGCACACACATCATATGAATGTTAAAGAATGAGTTTAGACTAGAAGAACAAGGCAAGGCAGCTTGACAGAGCAGATGGTATGCAACTTGCAAAGATGATATTAGATGCAATCATGAAAAATGAATTTCAGGTTCTAGGCATAATTTTTGTGAATCAGTCACATATACACATCAAATATAGATTACCAAGGGTGCTCAAACTTGTTTTGAAATGAAGAGCAGTTTGTAGCAAGATATGCCTCTTAAAATGCACTTTGGTTATTTGACAGGGCATGAGCAAAATCAATTCATATTACAGGCCCATTTTAACCAAACCAATCACTCAGACAGTTCACATATGTGTCATGAAATGGTTTCAAATTGAAAAAAGAGTTCAAGGAAGTTTGTAATGAAAACTAGTTTTCAAAATGCAACATTTGTTATGTAAGACACATAATGAGGCTGAAATTCAATCCTAAACACATTCTGATCAGGGCAAGCCTATGCACATCTTGAAAACATGGTAATGCATGAGAGTGAGCAGGAAATCAAGTTCAAGCCAAGTGTTTGTGAAAAGTGATACTCATACTGCATTTTAATGCTTTGTGAAGTGTAGTAGGATTGTACATTTCAAACCTAGTCAGTTCTACATTATGCCAATTACATACACATACCATAAAATATTATTAGATGATGTCTAAACCAAGTTATGGATCAAAACATTCTGTATTGAAACATAGTATTCAAAATGCAAAAACTGTCAAGTGAGATGCAACAGAGAGGTCAATTCAGTTTTGTAGTATATTTGCACCAAGCTAATCCTAGACAAATACTTTATACATGGAAAGAAAAGTGTTCAAGCAATAAAATGAGACCAAATAGTCTGGTATTTGAAAATGAGGATTTGAGTGAAAATTTGGCAAATTGAATGCACACAGGAAGTTCAGTTCATTTTTCTGTACATATAAGCCACACAACTCATACACACAAGTTATATTCATGAAACTAGAGATGCCTATGCTCAAGAACTGGTTGTTATATGGACAGAAAAGTTTTTGGTGTATCTCATGGCACATTGTTTTGAAAAGATGCATTTTGAGATTTAAAAGTATGCATGACAAGGTTCAAAACAGGTTCTATGCATATTATGACTAAGATAAGCATACATACACATTATATACATACTTTTAAATGACTTCAAACACAAAGAAATGCTAGAACCAGACTGTCATGAGAAATGATACTCTAAATGCATGTTTGGCAAGTATTGATGCATGAGCATGTTCAATTTCAACTCAAGACAATTTCAGACCAATTCAGTCACATACATACCTTATATTCATGGTATTGAGTGAGTTCAAGCACAAAAATGGTTTCAAAATAGGCTGTGACAAAATATGACCTTTAAGTTGCACTTTGGTGTTTTGATGAATACATGAAAAGTTCAAAATCAAGTTTAATGCCTATTTAAGTCAAACAAACTACATACACAACTCATGTACATGTTAACCAATGATTTTAAACACAAAGATCCTTTATAAAGTCAATTGAAATGAAAATGGCATGCTTGATGCAAGTGACATGTTAAAAAGCAAGTTGGAAATACAAAAACAGGTTCTATGTGTTTTCAGGCCAAAGCAACATTTCAGCCAAGTTGTAAACATGCATACATTGATTCCAAACACACAAACAAGTCCTAAAGCCAATAAGAGTGAAAGTGACCTACTCATAGCAACAAAGTGACATTTTGAAGGGCAATAAGAAGTTCAAACAGGTTTGGAAGCATGTTCATGTGGAGAATTCATTTCACACAAACTACATATCAACCAAATGAGGCTTTTACATTCCAAAACTAATCAAAAACTAAGAAAATTCAAAACTGGTATGGTGCTGCTCATTTTTATTGAAAATGCATTTTGGGGGCAATGGATCAAATTAGATGCAAACAACTCATGCTAATCATTCACACACATTACAGATATGGTATTGAAGATGATTGAGTTTACAAGACAAACACATATCAAGTATAGCAATATTTTGACATTTTGATGCAAAAGCAATTCAAAAATTGGCAGCAACAGAGTATTTTTTAGGGATGATGCAATTTCATGATATTGCAATGAATAAAAGGAGACTCAATGATGCATACCTCTTGTAGACAGACTTGAATAAGCAAATTAAGCTGAGAAACCCAGAGAACTTCAACCACCTCCTTGCTTTGAGACTTTCCTTTCTTAAAGCAAAATGCAAATGTTGTGACAGTTGGAGAAATAGGAGGTACCAATGATTCTCAATGCTTTGGACAGTTGAGAAATGACATATGTGAGGTGTTTGAGTGATTAAAACACCAAGGAAGTATCTAAAACAAGTTTTGGCAGATTTTATGGCTTTTGGTCAAAGTAACTTGGTATGGAAGTTGACTTTTTGAATGGTGAGGTTTTTGAGTGGTCTAAGGTCTTGGACACCTTCTATATCATATTTAGAGATTGTGTGGATGATTGTTGGGGTGTTTGAATAGGGAGAAATGAGTTTGGCAGCAAATGTACCGAGACAGATTTTTGAAGCTTTTGGCAATTTTGTGATTTTGGAGTAAGGTGTGAAAAATTGAGAGCTTTGTGTTTCTATGGTTTTTAGAATCAATATTGTATGTAAAATGAAGTGATGAGGGCTCCCTTTTATAGGCAAATGAAGAGAGGGGGCAGATTTGGAGATTTCTTCACATGAAAGAAAGGTTTTACACTTTTGGATCAAACCTCCACAAAGGGGTTTTCTTGGCAGCTAGGTAAGCTTGAAGTCAAGCTTCATGATGAGTTTGAAGTGGCTAAAGTCAGGCTAGAGAGTGTAAGTTGATGGCTGTTTGCAGAACTTACTTTCCACCTCTTGCTTGTTAGTATTTTTTAATGCAACTTGCAAGGCAACTTGTCAAAGCCTCCAATTTCCATTCTCTGCATAATTCTTCACATTTCAATGCTTCAAAACATCCAAATATCAGAAATAATAAGATTCAAAGTCTGAGAAATGATCCAAGTGACCAAAGGATGAATTTATGAAAAATCACCAATGTGGGATTTGTCGCTACTGTGAAAATCGGCGCCGGTTGACAGAAGAGTCGCCACCGTGCGTTATTTATCCCAACGGAGGGAAAGGAAATGCTCGAGGTAAACCTCGCAAAGACGCGGGAAAGGTATGGTCATCGCAACCAAAACCTGGATTCGGGAGTCGGTTACGCAAGGGGAAGATATTAGCACCCCTCACGTCCGTCGTACTCGACGGGATCCACGCTTGCTTGGGTTGTCTACAGGATGCAAAAACAATCTATCTACGGCTGCTAAATCTAAACGGAAGGGAATTGACTCGATAGATCGTCGCACTCTATGCCTACGTATTCTCAAGAGAGAAAGTCAGAGTCAACGTAGTTCGGGACTACGGGGAAATTGGCTCGCCAAGACCTCGCGTCTTGTGCCTACGTACTTCCACACTGCATGGAAGATCAGAGCTTACGTAGTTCAGGCTAACTACGGCTAATCTGGGTGTTCTCACACAGCAGTGAGAAATTAATCTGGTTTTACGGGTACGGGAACCTATGGGAAAAACTACGGTCTGGTCTCAAATGCCCTCGGGCAAGAGAAAAGGGATAACAATTAGTCGTCAGCGGGAAAGTCTCGATCGTACAGCCGCGAGAGAACAAAAGGTTAGTTGTTAGTGTGCTCGCTAGGATGTCGCATCCTATGCCTACATATCCTCGTCTGGTACGAGGAATCAGAGCAGTTGTAGTTCGGCTACTTCGGGACCACAACTCAAATCTCATTTTATTAATCTTCTGAAAAATGGTTACAATGATTGAATACTGGAAATAAACTCCTAGGAAATACTATCCTATCCTATGAAAAATCAAATGAAAAATAGTCCCCTAACAAGTGGACTTCTAAACCTACTTCTAAAAAGGTAAAAAAGTCCCCTAACAGATGGACATTTAAAACTACCCCTAAAATAAACTCCATGAAGAAAATATACTCTAAAAAATATTAAATCTACACTAATATTTTTTCCTCTTTTTCTCAATATTTCTTTTCCCTTTTCTTTTTTTCAAAATATTCTTCATATATTTTTTCTCTATTTTTCTTTATTTTTTCAATATTATTTTTCTCTTTCTTTTCTCTATTTCTTTTTCTTTTTATTTTTTCATTCTTTTCTCTATTTCTTTTTATTTTTATTTTTTTCATTCTTTTCATTTCTTTTTTCATAAAGAAAGTAACTAAAATGAAAAATGGAAAAAAACAATGGGAGGGGGTACAGCAGTTGCAGGGGGTATACAAGCAGTAAAAAATATTGGGCCCAACCCATTAATTCAGCTGAACAAGAAAAATGGAGAGGGTGCAGAAATTGAAACGGAGGGTAAGCCAGGAAAAATTCGTTGGGCCCGACCCAATGTTCACCCAGGAGAGGAAAAAAAACGGAGGGAGGTGTTGCCAAAAAAAACTCTGGGCCTAGTGGCCCCAAACCCAACCGAACCGAACCCAATTCACCATTTTCTGCACCAAACCCTAATTCCCCTTCCTTTTCACTTTCACTATTCATCGCCGCTCCCCTCTCTCACAATTCTTTCTCCTTCTCTCCGATTCAACCTCCATCTCATTTCTTCTCCTCTCAGCCTCCCTCAACCTCATCGTTCACATCTCAAACCAAAAAACCTTTCGAATATTGTAATCACCAATGAAGTAACAACAACCACGCACTCAACGCAAGTTGATCCATGGTTTGACAATCTCAGAGGAAGTTCTTGAAGACCTCGTGGTTCGTGTTCTTGACGAAGATCTTAGATGGATCTTGATGTTCGAGCGCTTCGAAGATTCTGAGGTTTATTGAAGATTTCTGAAAAAATTGCTTGACGAAGGTTGTTGGAGGATGCTTTGATGACGGATGCATGTGGATCTGGATGAAGATCAGATGACGTTTCGTGAGGTAGATAAAGAACCTTCTGATGAATCTGGAAAGAACGCTGCATGCTGATGAAGATCTGGCCAATCTATGAATTTCTGGAGAGTTTGGATGCTCTTGACGCGGTGTTGAATCTGGAAACGGTTGTTGTTGATGAATTTCTGGGCGAAATTGATGGAGGCCTTAAAGAAAGGGATGAAGATTTGAAGGATCTTCACGAGTTTCTGGAAAAGAAATGAGCACGATGAAGGAATTGGAATCTAGACGAACGAGTTAGTTGACAATCGTGGATGAATCTTTCTGGGGATTGATGTTCTTGCGTGAAGATCTGGGAGTTTAATGATTCCTTGAGGCTGTTTGATAATGATTGTTGTGGAAGGATTGATGAAGAAGAGGATTGTTGGATGTGAGAGATGAACTTCTGGAAAAACGGTCGGAGGTTGATGAAGCTTGTTGATGAGAGTTGATCGGAGAAGATCAGTTCTGGAGTAATGATGATCGGAGATGATGATCGGTTGAAGGTGATGATGAGAGGAGAGAGATGAATTCTGGAGTTTTTTGGGTTTCCGGTGACTGGTATGACGGCCGGAAGAGGTTAGGGGTGGTCGGGAACTGGAAGTTACGGTGGCCGGCGGACTTTGCATGCCGGCCGGTCGGAGGTTACCCGCGAGGTTGCATGCATGAGGGGGAGGAGGAAGTGGTGACAAGTGTCCATGGAGAGGGTTTGCATGAGTGCCGTGTGGAGAGGGAGAATGTGAGGTGGGGTCTTTCTGAGTGGAAAACGTGGCCTCTCTCTTTGATTCACACGTGGCTTCAGCCTTTTATACTGCTGACAATTGGACTCTTGGACTCAGACTTGGGCTTTGGCTAATTGGGCCCAACGAAAGACACAATGAATTCCAAAAATCTGAATTGAAATGGATAAAAAAATGATTAAATGGAAATAATATGGATTAGTGCAAATGATTAATATGGCTTAACAAAAACTAACTAATTAATGCAAGTGAAAATGATTAATCTTAATTAAAACTATACCTAACAATTAATTCTAATTAATCTAAAAATCAATAAAAAATATATCTAAAAAACTATTATACTCTATAAAAACAAAAATCTAGTTACTTCTATATTAAAAAGAAAATATTTCCCTATTTAAAATACAACCCTAATATTCAAAAAAAACTATTTATTCTATAACCTATAATATCTATATTAAGAAAATTTATCCTATTTAATAAAAGAACATCTATTTATTAAAAGAAAAATAATATCTATATTCTTTCTATATTAAAATCTATTTAAAACTAATAAAAGAAAAATCCATTATTATTCTATATTATTCTAAAAACATTTAAAAGCTATTAAAAATATAAAGAAAATCTATTTAAATTCTAAAAACTCTATAAAGCCTATTTAAAATCTACAAGAAGCTATTAAATTCTAAAAAATGCAAACAAAGGCAAATAATCAATATAAAAGAGAGCGCGAGACCAGATTGAATTAAACGGTAAACCCAGACACCGAGAATCTCAAAAAATTACTGCATAAACCGAAAACACCCAGGAAGCGCGCGACTTCCCAAAATAACCTCCGATTATCCGAACTGGTCTGAGATACCTGAAAAGCGACGGCAGGGCTGTAATCCCGATAAACTCACCATGATTGAGAAAATGCATTATATGCAGTATGTGAATGCGAAATGCGAAATGCGTCGAAACATCGAGCCAGATACGGGACCCGGTTGGTCAAATTTTAGGGTGCAACAGCTGCCCCTATTCAAACAGCTTGGACCTGAATGGTTGAAGAGCGCCCAGCCTTTGATCATTCAAAGGTAGAAGATGGTTGAATACAAATGGAACCCTGGAATTTGCCAACCACAGAAATAAACTGCATCACTGCTTGAATAACAACATCTGCTGACTGGATCTGGTCGTTACGGAAACAAACTTATCCATTAACGACCGTGCTGGGGATTATTTTCATCAGCCTGAAAAAGATTCTATCATCGCAGGGGTAGAACTTTGTCCACGTTAGGACGCCTGTTTCATCAACACGAAGAAATCTCAACTAAAACTTGTCCACGTTAGGACTCCACCTGCCGTCAACACGGAAAAAATCTCGGCGACATCGTTGGGGATGACTCGTCTGCATTTCATCAGGAATAAATCGTCCACGTTAGGAATAAACTCTTTCACGTTAGGAATAACACTTGGTCTGGATCTTTCCACGTCAGGACTAAACTCTTCCATGTTAGGAATAACACTTCGTCTGGATCTGTCCACGTCAGGACTAAACTCTTCCACGTTAGGAATCATCTTTCCACGTAAGGAATCACATCTTTCCACGTAAGGAATCACATCTTTCCACGTAAGGAATACATCTTTCCACGTAAGGAATCCATCTTTCCACGTAAGGAATACCTCTTTCCACGTAAGGAATACCTCTTTCCACGTAAGGAATCATCTTTCCACGTAAGGAATCACATCTTTCCACGTAAGGAAACCATCTTTCCACGTAAGGAATCATCTTTCCACGTAAGGAATACCTCTTTCCACGTAAGGAATGCCTCTTTCCACGTAAGGAATACCTCTTTCCACATAAGGAATCATCTTTCCACGTAAGGAATCACATCTTTCCACGTAAGGAATCCATCTTTCCACGTAAGGAATACCTCTTTCCACGTAAGGAATCCATCTTTCCACGTAAGGAATCACATCTTTCTACGTAAGGAATCATCTTTCCACGTAAGGAATACCTCTTTCCACGTAAGGAATACCTCTTTCCACGTAAGGAATCATCTTTCCACGTAAGGACTCACCTCATCTTGATTTGTCCACGTAAGGACTCCCATCTCGTCTTGATTTGTCCACGTAAGGACTCCCATCTCGTCTTGATTTGTCCACGTCAGGACTCACATCTCGTCTTGATTCGTCCGCTTCAGGACTCACTTCTTCGTCTGCACAAGAAAATCCTATCAACATGGGGGTAACATCGTCCACGTCAGGACACCGTTCATTGACCTGAAGAAATATAAATTCGTCCACGTCAGGACTCACGCCTCTTCGACCCGCTAGGGAAATAAAACTTGTCCACGTCAGGACTCACGCTTCACTAACACGAAGAAAGATAAATTTGTCCACGTCAGGACTCGCGCATCTTGGTAACACGAAGAACTATAAACTTGTCCACGTCAGGACGCACATTTCACCATTACGAAGGAGGATATCTGCTGGGAATAAATGGTCCACGTCAGGACACCAACACAAAGAGTAATCAATTCTGTCCATGTCAGGACTTCAATCAATACGGAGAAATCGAATCTGTCCACGTTAGGACTAGCACTTCTTATCAACCCGGGGAAATAAAACTATCCACGTCAGGACACCCATTTCTCTAGCACGGAGAAATCCCTTCAATATAGGAATAGATTGTCCCCGTCAGGACCCATTTCTCCATTGATCCCAACCCACAAACTTCTTAGCACTGACGTGACAGCAACTTTGGGGCGGACTCTACTGGGGATATTTGGAAACCAAACTACCGGACGCCTGTTCTGATAACCGGCGGCAGCCTCTGAAATTCTGATTCATGAAACCTTTTGATGCTGACGTAACAACAATTTTGAAGAAAATAATTCGCTGGTCGGACTAGAGAAACTTCAACAAGTAACCCTGGCGGGGAACACAAAAGGCACTTACACAAATAACTCTGCTCGAGGACAAAGAAAAATTTATCATGATAACTCTGTGGGGAATAATGCCAAAACGGACATTATCGTTGAATATCTCACGCCGAGATCTTGAATGTTTGGTAATTCATTTGAGCAAAAGCTCTCTCCACCTGCAAGAGAAACAATACTTGAAACAAACAGTTAGCCAACCTGATTTATGTTTCAAAAATGCATATGTTTCACAATGCTCCATTCGACATGGAAATGCTACGCGTTTTTTTTTATTTGGTGGATGCAAATATGACACTATATGCCAATGCAAATGCAGACTCGAGCTGCTGGGATACAGAAACCGCTTCAGCAAAATAAATGCTGAAGACAATGCTAACTCCGCTGGGGGTAGCCAGGTGCTACAGAATTATTCCAGCAAAATAAATGCTGGAAGAGTGAAGCCCGCTTCGCTGAGGAATAACTGAATGCGCCAATCATGGTTGGACTTCTGCTGGGGAGTGAACGGGCATCACACGGTATCCTGACAAAATAAATGTCGGGACACACAACCAACTCTGTCGGGGAGAGTCTTAATCTTCGAGTTCCACTGGGAGGAAAGAAAACACTTGCTGGAAAGAGAACTCCACTGGGGACGAAACGATTCTCTTGGGGAAAATCAACTGACTCTGCTGGGGGAGAGTAAATGACCCCACTGGGAAGGATAGACTGCCTGAATGCAGCTCACGAGTTGGAAATATTAATCTTCTGAGGCTAAACCATTCTGCTTGAGATGGGGGAATCCTTCTGGGGGACACCACACTGTCTGAATACAGCCTTACAATCTTAGAATCGCCAAACTCTGCTGAGGATAAACGACTTTGCGGGAGAATGTCCTTTGGATAAGCTACGGCTAGCTGGGGAATTCGATCCTTCTTCAGTAAGGAACATTGTCATCTTTGAAGCGCGACCTGCATGGAGATTCACTTCACATAACGATCAAGTCTTTCCGTTACGAGCTTCCGGTTAGGACTCTTCGATCTCTGTACCCTGACGGTTAGATCTGAACTGTTTCTGTACGTCAAACCCCAAAAGAATGTCCCAACAACATCTTTTATTTTTAGGGTGTTCTGCCTCGGCCTTGCGATAATCTTTTGCCCCTAATCGACTGATTCGTGGAGTAATGCCCATAGCCGCGAGAGATTTGCCAAATCTCGACCTAATTGCCCCAGATTAACTGATTCTCGACCTTATGACTTTGCTGAGTGTGCCAAGTAGGCTGGACTTCTGTACATCCGTCGTAGGTCATACACTCCTGATGCTGGATAATACCCTGTCTAAATTCACGGCTTCTAGTAGAAGGGTCACGATTTCCCGCCATTCGTCTCAAACTTGAATATTGGTTGAATCGGCTCAAGTAGCTCTGAGTAACTCTGATGACACTGAGAAGAACAATTCTTTCGCCTCTGTTATGCCCCGGCCTGCAGGAACCTCTGTGGGATAGTCTGAAAATCTGTACCCTGATGGTTTAATATGAACTGCCCCAGCATTCTGAACTTCCTCGAGATACTTCGAATCGACCGTCCCTCGAATAAAGACATGCCCATGTCTGCAATGACTTTGCCTTAATCTGGTTCTCGGAAAAAACCACTCTGAATCGAAAGCGCCTTGCTACAATACGACCTTGCGGTGGCTTACCCCGGTGTTTCCATTAATTCAACAACTATCAACATCATAACTTGCCCCTGAACGAGCGTTGAGCGACTTAACCTGCCCTGATATAGCATTCTGGATGACTGCCCCTGATTGGCTCTCGAGAAGATTCGCTTATGATCAACTGCTTCTCAAGTAAGCTGCCCCATAATCAACCGATGCTTCAGGACTTTTCCTCAGACTAATTGATTCCGAACTCACTGGAAGTCAATGCCCCCGATTTACAGGGTTTCACAACATACACCATTCCGATCCAGACTGCTGAATTATTCAGTCCTGTTCGATTATTCCCTGTTGGAATTTCCTTTACGTCAACTACTGACCTGCAAGTAAAATTGTTCAATCCCGAATGGTAATTTTAATGCAGTGTTCATGCAGATTTTGAAAAAAAATGTGTTGTCACTCATTTACGTGTCATGATTGTGAGTGACGAATGAACCAAAGTTCAAACGTAGTGCTTATATGATCAGTGAAAAATACAACAAGGATATGACTAGCAAATCAAGAGGGAGTCAGGTTATTCAACCTTACCGTAATGCGCCTTCAGAATAAACCTTGCCTCAATTAGGTCTTTTAAGGGTTGTATCGTGGTCGGGTTCACGGTTCGTGAAACAAAGGATATTTGGCTCAAATTATGTTTTATACCCACCCCTTCTACGTGATGATCTCCGATCCTAAAGTTCAGTTAACGTGGCTCGAGCGCTCGCCTCTTCGAGAGGTACGTTGAATGGTAAGGACCATGGCTAAGGAACTCACACGGTTTCGGAGTGACATTTACTCCTTCTCGTTTTCGGCGTCTGTATACACGACTTTGTGACTTGTTCGAGGATTTCTCTTTTTATATCCTTTCTTTTCGTTCTTTCGATTCCCTAACTTTTGCCTGGACTGACTCCCTTTGAGTTCTTTTCGATTTTTTTCTTTTGAAGTCCAGCGGGATGCCCTAATTTTTGCCTAAGTATTAGCCTTCCAGCTTTTTCTTTCTTTTTACTTAGCGGGCTTTCTTTTTCTCCCCTTTTTTGTTCTTGGAACAAAGTCGTGTGACACTGATTGTCTTGGTTTCTCCGAAAGGATTGTAACTGCCTTACTCCTAATTGGTGAGGTTTAACCATTGTGGTTGGCAAGGTGCGACCTCTTGAGAGGTATAAACTGATTGGTCCTCGAAAGGCAACACTCCTCTATAAGACTTGAATGCTCGGTCAAGCTAACTGACAACTACCCTGCCCCGGGTTAAGATGCGAGGGTTTAAAAGTCCGAAAAAAACTTCTACTTCCTGGCTCGAAATGGTTAACAAGGGACTAACTCCTTATATCTCCAGTGTTTCGGGGATTTGAAACAATGCCTTGTACGTCATCGACAAGGTTTTATCTGAAAGCATACGATCATCGCTTATGAGTTTATTTCGTCATCCTCCCTCCAATCTTTGCTAATCACAGTGATAAAGTGGAGTGAATAAAATGCAAATGTCAATGCAATGCAATAAATGAGCGACAGCGACATGATCAATTCAGAAAAATGCATAGTCACTTTATCAATATTACCATTCGAAAACAATCAATATTTAACAGCAAGTAGTAACTAACAGACAAGAAACTACAAATGCAAATGATATAAAGTCTGAGGACTGCCAATGCTGAGGGCGCCTGCCTGTCTGAATCACTGGCTTTTGCTGGGGAATACTTTCTGAGTCTACGAGCTTAGACAACTGAGAGGTTGGCATGAACAAACAAAACTCCTTCTGGAAAGGAAAAGCACCCTTGGTCGATCAACTGCTGTACCTTCGCCTGAAACGCTTTACAATCTTCAGTTGCATGCCCTGGAGAGCCACCATGGTAACCACATTGAACTTGGGGATTGTACCCAGGAGGGTAAGGTTCTGGCACGGGCTTGAGAGCTTTCGGCTCCACCAAAGAACTCTGGATCAAAGATGGTAACAGCTGGCTATACGGCATAGGCACTGGGTGAGAAGGAGCTTTCCTTCGTCCCAAGTTGTTACGAGGCCTGATTCTGATTCTAACGCAGAGTCTGATAACCTCGGTCACAAGTTCGCTGATTTGCAAGGGAAGCGACATAAGACTCCTGATATGGTGCCCTAGGCACCGCTGTCCGTCCAGCATAACAAGGCATAGAAGATACTGATCCAACAGATTTCACCACTCCATCTCGAGGATATCCAACATCTGACATGATTGCATTGATCGCAACTCCTTCTTCATTCTGATAGTCACAAGGATATTCAGTTTCACCGGCTTGATCGTTTGACGTAACTCCAAGCATTCTTTCAAGGTACGGGCTCTCCAGGGAGTGTACAAACATGCTCATTAACTCTCGGTCTTGAAGCGGTGGTTGCACTCTAGCAGCAAGTTCTCTCCATCTCTGAGCATATCTCCGTATAGGTTCATTGTTCTCTTGAGACAATCCTTGCAACTGCATGCGATGGGGAGCTATGTCTAGGTTATAATCATACTGCTTCAGAAAAGCTCTGGCTAAATCCATCCATGATCGAATATGATTTCTCTCTAACTGCATATACCAACTCAAGGATGCCCCAGTCAGACTACCCTGAAAGCAATGGATCATCAATTTGTCATTGTGCACGAATGAAGTCATTCTTCGGCAGAACATCACCGAATGTTGCTTCGGGCAGCTATCTCCCGTGTACTTTTCAACTTCTGGCACTTTGAACTTGTAAGGCAACACCAGGTCAGGAACCAAACACATGTCTGCAGCATTCAGGTTAACAGCATCTTTCAAAGCTTTCATTCCCTCTTCCAACGCTAGGAGTTTTCTATCCGTCTCAGGAGCTCTTGGATCTACGGTCCTGGCTATTGGAATATATCTTCGGTAATTCATCACAGGGAAACCAACACCTTGATTTTTAACAGGAGGAGGATGTTCATTCCGGACAACAAACTGCTCATGTCGCTCTTGGTTCTCACCAGAAGGTTGTACAACTTGGTCTGCAGTAACGTTGTTCGTTTGCGGGAAGTCTTCCATGGAACCCTACAGAGGTTTGGACGTTATAGTGAACCCCGTCAAGGTGTTAGAAGACTGGAAATTGCCTTCAGACATAGCTATCAATTACCTGTAACTGACTACACTGCTTGATTCTCAAATCTGCTCTGCTCCAATCCCTTGGTCTTCTTCTGACAATCAACAGTTGCTCAATCCAAACTCCGGATACTCACATTCAGGGAACAAAGGCTGGATCAGAACTCTGGCTAGCTGGAGAAATGCTATGCAATATGATGCACAGATGCTTATGCAAATGCAATACAATGCAACAAACACGGGATCACAGCCCCCACACAACAAACTGAGTGCCACTGCACTGCTGACGAAGTACGTTCTCTCTAAAAGAGAACGCCAGGATAGCTGGTAGTCTGGAAGTCAAGGTTCGCGCAAAAGAAACCCCCCCACTCACGGGTATGGACCTAAGATACGACATCCTATGCGGTCGTCAGCGTCACAAACTTTCATGAGGAATGATACGATTCCCAGAAGGAGTGGCATCGTCATCCCATGAAGAGGCCTCACTTAGCTGACTTCCAATTGATCGGTCCCCAGAGTCGACAATCCTCACGTCTGGACTCCCCTATGATCCTCAGGACCTTAGAGAAGCACCTCGGAGAGAACCTCGTCTGAGCGCAGATTTTCGTAGGGAACTGTGCCTGCCCAGCAGACAGGTTCGTCTACTACTTCTCCGCAACTATGTCTAAATGCACACTCAAGCAGCCCAGGTCCGGCTATCACTCAGAATATCACCCTCCCCAGCACAACGGCAACAGAAAAAAGCGATGAAAAAGAAACACCCAAAAGACAAGCAAACAAGCGCTAGGATTGACTCTCTTAGGGGACGTTGGATCCCACATGCATAAGGAACTATCGCAGTCCTTAGCAGCCAGGGGACGTTGGATCCCCAGCAGAGTCGCCAGCTGTCGCTACTGCGAAAATCGGCGCCGGCTGACAGAAGAGTCGCCACCGTGCGTTATTTATCCCAACGGAGGGAAAAGAAACGCTCGAGGTAAACCTCGCAAAGACGCGGGAAAGGTATGGTCATCGCAACCAAAACCTGGATTCGGGAGTCGGTTACACAATGGGAAGGTATTAGCACCCCTCACGTCCGTCGTACTCGACGGGATCCACGCTTGCTTGGGTTGTCTACAGGATGCAAAAACAATCTATCTACGGCTGCAAAATCTAAACGGAAGGGAATTGACTCGATAGAGCGTCGCACTCTATGCCTACGTATTCTCAAGAGAGAAAGTCAGAGTCAACGTAGTTCAGGACTACGGGGAAATTGGCTCGCCAAGACCTCGCGTCTTGTGCCTACGTACTTCCACACTGCATGGAAGATCAGAGCTTACGTAGTTCAGGCTAACTACGGCTAATCTGGGTGTTCTCACACAACAGTGAGAAATTAATCTGGTTTTACGGGTACGGGAACCTATGGGAAAAACTACGGTTTGGTCTCAAATGCCCTCGGGCAAGAGAAAAGGGATAACAATTAGTCGTCAGCGGGAAAGTCTCGATCGCACAGCCGCGAGAGAACAAAAGGTTAGTTGTTAGTGTGCTCGCTAGGATGTCGCATCCTATGCCTACATATCCTCGTCTGGTACGAGGAATCAGAGCAGCTGTAGTTCGGCTACTTCGGGACCACAACTCAAATCTCATTTTATTAATCTTCTGAAAAATGGTTACAATGATTGAATACTGGAAATAAACTCCTAGGAAATACTATCCTATCCTATGAAAAATCAAATGAAAAATAGTCCCCTAACAAGTGGACTTCTAAACCTACTTCTAAAAAGGTAAAAAAGTCCCCTAACAGATGGACATTTAAAACTACCCCTAAAATAAACTCCATGAAGAAAATATACTCTAAAAAATATTAAATCTACACTAATATTTTTTCCTCTTTTTCTCAATATTTCTTTTCCCTTTTCTTTTTTTCAAAATATTCTTCATATATTTTTTCTCTATTTTTCTTTATTTTTTCAATATTATTTTTCTCTTTCTTTTCTCTATTTCTTTTTCTTTTTATTTTTTCATTCTTTTCTCTATTTCTTTTTCTTTTTATTTTTTTCATTATTTTCATTTCTTTTTTCATAAAGAAAGTAACTAAAATGAAAAATGGAAAAAAACAATGGGAGGGGGGTACAGCAGTTGCAGGGGGTATACAAGCAGTAAAAAATATTGGGCCCAGCCCATTAATTCAGCTGAACAAGAAAAATGGAGAGGGTGCAGAAATTGAAACGGAGGGTAAGCCAGGAAAAATTCGTTGGGCCCGGCCCAATGTTCACCCAGGAGAGGAAAAAAACGGAGGGAGGTGTTGCCAAAAAAAACTCTGGGCCTAGTGGCCCCAAACCCAACCGAACCGAACCCAATTCACCATCTTTCTGCACCAAAGCCTAATTCCCCTTCCTTTTCACTTTCATTGTTCATCGCCGCTCCCCTCTCTCACAATTCTTTCTCCTCTCCGATTCAACCTCCATCTCATTTCTTCTCCTCTCAGCCTCCCTCAACCTCATCGTTCACATCTCAATCCAAAAAACCTTATGAATATTGTAATCACCAATGAAGTAACAACAACCACGCACTCGACGTAAGCTGATCCATGGTTTGACAATCTCAGAGGAAGTTCTTGAAGACTTCGTGGTTCGTGTTCTTGACGAAGATCTTAGATGGATCTTGATGTTCGAGCGCTTCGAAGATTCTGAGCTTTATTGAAGATTTCTGAAAAAATTGCTTGACGAAGGTTGTTGGAGGATGCTTTGATGAAGGATGCATGTGGATCTGGATGAAGATCAGATGACGTTTCGTGAGTTAGATAAAGAACCTTCTAATGAATCTGGAAAGAACGCTGCATGCTGATGAAGATCTGGCCAATCTATGAATTTCTGGAGAGTTTGAATGCTCTTGAACGCGGTGTTGAATCTGGAAACGGTTGTTGTTGATGAATTTCTGGGCGAAATTGATGGAGGCCTTAAAGAAAGGGATGAAGATTTGAAGGATCTTCACGAGTTTCTGGAAAAGAAATGAGCACGATGAAGGAATTGGAATCTGGACGAACGAGTTAGTTGACATTCGTGGATGAATCTTTCTGGGGATTGATGTTCTTGCGTGAAGATCTGGGAGTTTAATGATTCCTTGAGGCTGTTTGATAATGATTGTTGTGGAAGGATTGATGAAGAAGAGGATTGTTGGATGTGAGAGATGAACTTCTGGAAAAACGGTCGGAGGTTGATGAAGCTTGTTGATGAGAGTTGATCGGAGAAGATCAGTTCTGGAGTAATGATGATCGGAGATGATGATCGGTTGAAGGTGATGATGAGAGGAGATAGATGAATTCTTGAGTTTTTTGGGTTTCCGGTGACTGGTATGGCGGCCGGAAGAGGTTAGGGGTGGCCGGGAACTGGAAGTTACGGTGGCCGGCGGACTTTGCATGCCGGCCGGTGGGAGGTTACCGGCGAGGTTGCATGCATGAGGGGAAGGAGGAAGTGGTGACAAGTGTCCATGGAGAGGGTTTGCATGAGTGCCGCGTGGAGAGGGAGAATGTGAGGTGGGGTCTTTCTGAGTGGAAAACGTGGCCTCTCTCTTTGATTCACACGTGGCTTCAGCCTTTTATACTGCTGGCAATTGGTCTCTTGGACTCAGACTTGGGCTTTGGCTAATTGGGCCCAACGAAAGACACAATGAATTCCAAAAATCTGAATTGAAATGGATAAAAAAATGATTAAATGGAAATAATATGGATTAGTGCAAATGATTAATATGACTTAACAAAAACTAACTAATTAATGCAAGTGAAAATGATTAATCTTAATTAAAACTGCACCTAACAATTAATTCTAATTAATCTAAATATCAATAAAAAATATATCTAAAAAACTATTATACTCTATAAAAACAAAAATCTAGTTACTTCTATATTAAAAAAAAAATATTTCCCTATTTAAAATACAACCCTAATATTCTAAAAAAACTATTTATTCTATAACCTATAATATCTATATTAAGAAAATTTATCCTATTTAATAAAAGAACATCTATTTATTAAAAGAAAAATAATATCTATATTCTTTCTATATTAAAATCTATTTAAAACTAATAAAAGAAAAATCCATTATTATTCTATATTATTCTAAAAACATTTAAAAGCTATTAAAAATATAAAGAAAATCTATTTAAATTCTAAAAACTCTATAAAGCCCATTTAAAATCTACAAGAAGCTATTAAATTCTAAAAAATGCAAACAAAGGCAAATAATCAATATAAAAGAGAGCGCGAGACCAGATTGAATCAAACGGTAAACCCAGACACCGAGAATCTCAAAAAATTACTGTATAAACCGAAAACACCCAGGAAGCGCGCGACTTCCCAAAATAACCTCCGATTATCCGAACTGGTCTGAGATACCCGAAAAGCGACGACAGGGCTGTAATCCCGATAAACTCACCATGATTGAGAAAATGCACTATATGCAGTATGTGAATGCGAAATGCGAAATGCGTCGAAACATCGAGCCAGATACGGGACCCGGTTGGTCAAATTTTAGGGTGCAACAAGATTCAAGTATGAAAACACCATCTTGCCAAATCCATAACTCTCAGCTCACAAATTCTATTGAGATGTTCTAGTACTTTTTAGAAAGCCCTCAAATAGCTCTAAAACATTCATGTTTTCATGAGTTTCAAATTCCTAAAGGACCTTGGTCAAAAAGTCTCTCAAAGTTGCTAAAAAATGAACTTAAAAGTGAAATTTCTCTAAGTCTTTTTCCCGTCTTGAAATGAATTTGACCATAACTCCAAATCTATACATTTTCTGATCATGGACCACTTAGGGACTTTTGTAGGATTTATCAAGAGCTTTCAAATGAGCTTTGAACCACTTCATTTGGATGTGTGGTTAAGGAGTTATGGTTTAGCCCCTTTCAAAACCCTAATTTCCTGATTTTTCGATTACTCCTTCATCCTTGATCCAATGGTCATGAAAATTTATAGGCAAGTGAAATATGATATAAGGAACATTTTTGATTCACACTTTGAAGTCCAATTCCTTAAATTTGAAAAGTTGACTTTTTGGTCAACCGTACGATCAATCGGTGACTACCGAGTCGTCTGTTGACACTCTGGGCCTCCTGAGACTTTGAAACTTCTTGAATGAACTTTATTAAGCTATATTAACTTCATGGATCATAATCTCACCATTAAAACACCTTCCAACATCAAAGTCAAACTACAGTTGACTTTCACTGGTAAAAAAAAAAACCCTAATCGGGTGCCCTAGCATACACTGTTCTTGACTCTGGGTAACAACCTCAAATTGGATTCTCAATTAACATCATCTGATACCCTTAATCTTGTTTCATGATTGAATTAGCCTAAAACTTTGATTGATCAGAAACCCTGAAGCTTCGATTTGACTGTACAAAACCCTGATTCATCTGTAACTTGACAAAGACAAACTTGCACTAGGTTAGGGTTAGATAATTCATGAGTATGCTCCTAAAATGATAATGAGAATCTAAGGGGTCAAAATTTGGGGTATGACACTATAAAACTGACTTCCCTATTCTCTAGTTCCCTTATAAAATCCCTCAAATCTCTACACACCTAATTTTCTATTTTATTTTATTTAATTAAAATTGAATAATTATTTTAAATGGCGACTCTCTTTCAGGATATGATTCATCATGAGATCGAGGTTTATGCTGATGACATGATCGCAAAGTCATAGACGGAGGAAGAACATCTAGTTAATATTTTGAAGTTGTTTGAAAGGTTGAGGAAATTCAGATTAAGGTTGAATCAAAATAAGTGCACTTTCAGAGTGAGTTCAGGGAAGCTATTAGGGTTCATTGTCAGTGAAAGAGGAATCGAGGTAGATCCTGCAAAGATAAAAGTAATACAAGAAATACCTGCGCCAAAAACATAAAAAGAGGTTTGTGGTTTTCTGGGGAGATTGAACTACATTGCAAGGTTCATATCTCACCTAACAGCCACATGTGAACCAATGTTCAAACTGTTAAAGAAAGATCAAGCAGTCGTTTGGAACGAAAATTATCAAAGGGCATTTGAAAGAATAAAGGAGTACTTGTAGGAACCTCCAATACTGATGCCCCCAGTGGCAGGGAGACCTTTGATTATGTACTTGACGGTTCTTGAGAACTCCATGGGTTATGTACTCGGTCAACACGATGAGACGGGAAGAAAAGAGCATGCTATCTATTATTTGAGTAAAAAGTTCACAGAATGTGAGTCCAGATACTCAATGCTAGAGAAAACATGTTGTGCGCTTTCTTGGGCAACCAAATGCCTAAGGCAGTACATGTTAAATCACACAACCATGTTGATTTTGAAGATGGATCTAATAAAGTACGTGTTCAAAAAGCAAGCACTTTCTGGAAGAATTGCTAGATGGCAGATGGTTCTGACAGAATACGATATTCAATATGTTTCCCAAAAAGCCATCAAAGGGAGTGTTTTGTCAGAATATCTTGCAGAGCAGCTAATTGAGGATTATCAACTGATGAAATTTGAGTTTCTTGATGAGGACATAATGTTTTTAAAGATGAAGGATTGTGATGAGCCACTACCAGACGAAGGGCCCGAAGTAGGCTCCTAGTGGAAGATGGTTTTCGACGGTGCTGTTAACTCATATGGCAACGAAATCGGGGCAATCATTATAACTCCCCACGGTTCCCACATACCGTTTATCGCCCGACTAACGTTTACCTGCACCAATAATAAAGCTGAATATGAAGCGTGCATCATGGGTATAGAAGAAGCCATTGATTTGAGAATCAAGAACCTTGATGTATATGGTGATTCAGCTTTAGTCGTCAACCAGATTAAAGGAGAGTGGGAAACTCGTCAGCTCAATCTGATTCCTTACATGAATTATACCAGAAGATTGCTGCATTTCTTTGACAGAGTAGAGTTTCATCATGTGCCGAGGGCCGAGAACCAGATGGCAGATGCTTTGGCAACCTTATCATTGATGTATAAAGTGAATATTGGAATGAAGCTCTGATGATCACTATCATGCGCCTCGATAGGCCGACGCTCATATTTGCAGTAGAAGAAGCATCAGATGGGAAGCCTTGATATTTTGATATCAGAAACTTTCTCAAGAATCAAGAATATTTGTCTGGGGCATCAAGCCGGGATAAGAAGACTTTGAGAAGGTTGGCAGGAAACTTCTACCTGAACAAGGACGGTGTGTTGTATAGAAGAAACTTCGACTTGCTATTGTTGCGGTGTCTGGACGAAAATGAAGCAAGTTTGCTAATGGAAGAAGTCCACGAAGGTTCCTTCAGAACACATGCTGGCAGACATGTTATGTCCAGGAAATTGTTGAGAGCAGGTTACTACTGAATGACTATGGAATCTGATTGTTTCAAGTACGCCATAAAGTTCCATAAATGCCAAATTTATGCTGATAAAGTGCATGTGCTGCCGAGTCCTTTGAATGTCTTGGCATCTATTTGGCCCTTTGCTATGTGGGGTATTGATATGATTGGTAAGATTGAGCCGACCGCTTCCAATGGACATCGCTTTATCTTGGTGGCAATCGATTATTTCACCAAGTGGGTAGAAGAAACTTCTTTTGCCAATGTAACTAGACAGGTAGTAGCTCGCTCTATCAAGAAGGACATCATATGTCGTTATGGAGTTCCAGAAAGAATCATTACTGATAATGGTTCGAATTTGAACAACAAGATGATGAAGGAACTATGCCAGAGTTTCAAGATTGAACACCATAACTCTCCTCCGTACCACCCAAAGATGAATGGTGTTGTCGAGGCAGCCAATAAGAACATCAAGAAGATTATACAGAAGATGGTGGTAACCTACAAGGATTGGCATGAGATGTTTCCCTTTGCTTTACATGGATATCGTACATCGGTGCGTACGTCAACTGGGGCAACTCCTTTCTCGCTGGTGTATGGTATGGAAACTGTCCTACCATTAGAAGTCGAGATTCTTTCCCTAAGGGTGTTGGTTAATTTGAAGCTTGATGAGGAAGAATGGGTGAAGGCTAGGTTGAATCAACTTAGTCTGATTGGCAAAAAGAGATTGGCAGCAATCGCCCACGGTCGGTTATATCAGAGTAGAATGAAGATGGCCTTTGATAAAAAAAGTGCGCCCTCGACATTTTTAGGTAGGTGACTTAGTGCTGAAGAGGATCCTCCCTCCACAGACCGATCACAGGGGCAAATGCACTCCCAACTATGAAGGTCCATATGTAGTAAGGAAAGTCTTCTCCAGAGGAGCCTTACTATTGTCAACTATGGACGGTGAAGATTTTACGTCCCCTGTAAACGCAGACGTAGTTAAAAAATACTTTGCTTAAACTAGACCCACTGGACAGAAAAAGCAAGTCCAGGAAAAAATGGGGCATCCCGGCGAACCATAAAAAGAATGGGTTCGGGAAAAAATTAGGGATAAAAAAAAGAAAGAGAATAAACCCGCGAAGTTGAAAACCTGAAAAGGCGACTTTGGAAAAAATGGGTATCCCGGTGAATTGAAAACCCGCAAGGGCGATTCAGACAAAAGTTAGGGATTGAAAAGCAAACGACTGCGGTCTGCGTCTGACCTGTGGGCATAATGGATTCTTGGAGGACCCGAGGGTTAACGAGTCAGTCTCTTCAGAAGACGAAGCATCAGTGAAACATCGAAGTCATGCGAGTCATAGTCGAATCGACACATGGTGGTTGTTCGTTTCCACATTGCCGACATTTATATATCTTTCTTATTTTGTACTTTTTCTACAACTTCCTTTTTTCAGGAGTTGCCTCCAATGTAATTTGCCTATTTACAGGCCATTTTCAATCAATGAAGTATTTTCCACAACGAGCTCTCTATTCTAGTTTTTGCTTTTTACTGTTTTGTTTGCAAAAAAATGCCTGATGTTTTTGATAAAACTTTGCATACATAAACTTGTAGGGCTTTGCTAATCATAACTAAAATAATGATTTATTTGATTGATGTCATGGACGATGACCGAAATAGCCTTTGTTGCATACAGGACACATTGTTTGTTTGTCATTTGCAGGATTCTCACCGCTAAGAATTGTTTCAAAAGCGTCTCACAAACAACGACATGTCTCTATCCCCAAAGGGTGATGATGTCAGATCAGAAGTATCTCCCCAGCAAGTTGAGATTGTGGCGTGCACTTATCCCCAGCAGGTTGAGATTGTGGTGTGCACTTACCCCCCGCAGGTTGAGATTGTGGTTATCCCCAACAGCTTGAGATTGAATTTCCCCGACAGTGGCGTGCATTTATCTCCAACAGGTATTTGGGATTATTCCCCCAGCAGTGGGAAAAGTTCAGTGCAGTTCCCCATAAAGTCTATTTCATTGACTCATTTCCCCATGCAGAGGTTGATGCTGATTCCTGTAATGAGTATTTCCTAGTGAAGTCGTCGTCCAAAGCAGAAGCCAGTGGTTATTGGTTATTCTTCAGAGCTAGATGCTAGGATAACTTCCCAATAAATTCTTCTTAATCCCTAGTAGAGTGGACTTATTCCTCAGTAGAGTGGAATTATTCCCGGCAGGGTGGAGTTATCCTCGAGAGAGTCTTGTCCCGGGAGACCGTTCAGGGCGTCGTCCGCCACAGAATCCAGTGGTTATTGGTATTCTCCAGAGTGAAATTTTGGGATGATTTCCCAATATATCTTATTCTTAATCCCCGTGGAGTGGATTTATTCCCAGCAGAGTGGATATTTTCCCCAAAAGAGTTTTATTCTAGAAGGCCATTCAGGGTATTTTTGAAGGTGAGAAAATACTTAGAAGGGGGGGGGGGATTGAATAAGGATTTAGAAAATATTATGGCAATAAAAACAGATAGATTTTTATCCTGGTTCGTTGAACTCAACTAATCCAGTCCACCCTATCAAGAGTGATTTGCCTTTCTCCACAAGGACTTAATCCACTATAATCAAACTGATTACAATATCAACCACTAAGAACAACTGTCTTAGTCTTCTCAAGAACTAATGACCACAACTTGGTCCTCTTAAGGAACGTTTACAATCAAATGTAAACTAAACAAGTGTTTAAAATACTTCTAAGAAAGCTATATCACAACTGTGATTTACACTTAAGTTTAAGAACGTATGAAACTATTCAATCAAAGAAATATAATTTGTATGAGAGCTTTGAGAGAGTTTTCAATGAATTTGTCAAAATACGCCAACTGAAGAAAGTTGTTGAAGGCTTGCTTATATAGACAAAGAAGTCCAAGACGTTGCAAGCTTGAAGACCGTGTACTGCAAAGTAGCTGTAGCCTTTTGTCTTCACATCACTTGACCTTTCCTAGAAGTAGAACGTTCAGAGAAATCCTTTTTGCCTGAGTACTTGTGTCTAGCATGAAAGAGGAAAGAGTCGTTTGGCATAACCAACGGATATAACTTTGAATAATCTTCTTCAACAAGTTTCTATTTCACAGCAATCAACATCAGAGCCTTGAGTGATCAGAGTCTTGATGTCATAAGAGTTTGTTGTATCAGAGTGTTGCAGCAAGTGTGCTTCAGCGTGAAATCAATCAGAGCAGAGTTTGGAAGTCAGATCCTCAGTACTTGCAGTGAGCATTACTATCAGAGTCTTCTGAAAAACGGTGCTTGAAACTCTTCATACAAAGTCTTTAGATACGCTTCAGATGCTTCTGTAGCTTCTGCTTTAGAGTTTTCTGTAGGCAGCGCTCAGAGTCTTCTAATGAGATGCTTCTGACGCTCATAGCCTTGCGTAGTTCAACGTTCAGATCCATTTTTTCTTTCAGAGGAATATTAAATTTAATATCTAAAGCAAAAATACTTGAACAAATTTAGAGTATATAATTTCTTAATACAAAATTTCATTAGTGTTATCATCAAAACATAGAGATATAACTAAGAACCAATCTGTGTTCTAACAACTTTTCCCCAGTAGAGCGGAACTATTCCCGGCAGGGTGGAGTTATCCTCGAGAGATTCTTGTCCCGAGAGGCCGTTCAAGGCGTCGTCCGCAGAAGAATCCAGTGGTTATTGGTATTCTCCAGAGTGAAATTTTGGGATGATTTCCCAATATATCTTATTCTTAATTGATGCGTCCGCAAGTGCACGGAAATATCGAAGTAATATAAAAGATTTGTCGAACCCACAGAGACCAATGTCAACCTACCGTTATCTATTGTCGCGACGTAAAGCTAAGGCTAATGGAATTAGGAAAGTTAAATGCGAATAAAATTAAATACAATGGAAATAAAGATTATTAGTTTAAGGAAGAACGATAAAGGGATATCGGTATGTAATGCTTTAGTTTTCGGGGATTCGACAGGTCGCCGGTGCTTTTTAGTCTTTGCAAACACTTTTCAGGAGAAAATACTCGTTTAAAGACCTTTTCCTCGCGATGGTTGTTGACTCGAGTCATAATTCTAAGGCGGAATGTACGCTCTCGCAGTCCCATTCGGGGTTAAAACTACTTTTTGAAAACAAATAAATTCTGATTTCTTTTAAAGCGCTTTCGCTGTGTTTAAAATCAATGTCTAGTTCTTACTATCCAGTTTGAACCCCAGATTTCGCGTGCCGGCTCGTGCCTTAATGAATTTCCCACTTTCATGGAAAAATTACTGTAAATAATTTCTCGCTTTCGCGACGAAGGTTTATTTAGAAGATTTGATTAAAAACTACGGCTAGAAAGGTGTTTGTAAAAGGGAAGATGCACCGGGTATTATCGAATCTCATCCTACTAATTGATAACGCGAAAACGTATATATTAAATGCCATGATTTTATGCTACTAATGGTCGATTTCACCCCGATTTCGGACCTTCTCCGCATTGTTTGTTAAGTATTTTGCAGGTTTACGAAGTTAACACTCAAATGAAGCAAGACAAGGAAAACAAGTACTAAAAGACACATAACAGAAGAAAAAGGACGAAAAGAGTAACAGAAATGAATTTTGCTGATATGACGGTCGTCACAGGTCCCTTACGACCATCACGTGTGTGATGACCGTCATGAACGTCACAAACGTCATGAGCTCCACAAACGTCATGCACTCCTTACGACCGTCACACTTGAAAATTCAGCTCAACGTCCACTTTTTAGAACGTGCAGCAGAAGCCCAAAAACAGAAGCACGACTCCCTGGATTTTCTGACCCTCAATTGCACTTCCAGAGGCAGTTCACATAGAAAACACTCACTATAAAAGGAGAGCTTGAGGACTGAAACAAGGGAGCCGCATTGAAGACCACGAAGTGCTGCCCAAATTACTACAGAAAGCCATTCTTGTTTCTGCTTTGTTTCTTGTTCTTTATTTTCTTTCAAGAGTTCAGTTGTAATTTTTGTTCTTTAAATTTTCCGTACATTAATCGTCACCAGAGTAATCCTGCCGACATTGTGGGGGATTATCCAAGTGTCGAACCAGAATTGTTTACAGGTTCCATTATTATTAATTATTTCCATTTGCTTTATAACGTATGTTTACATGTTCTGCTATTTTAATTCAATTATGCTTTCTTTAAGATTCATGTCTAGCTAAATCGTATTGATTGGTATGTAATGAATTAGTAGGACGAGATTTGATAATAACCGCCGTATTTCCACCTTTTCAAACTTGTTTCTGGCATAGTTTTTAATCCAATTTGTTAAACCAAACTTCGTCGCGACAGCGAGAATTTATTTAAAGTAATCTCGCCACGACAGTGGGAGATTCACTAAGGTACGAACTGACATGCGAAAGCTGAGGCTAGGACCAGATAGTAAAAACTAGGCATCTATTTTAAATACAGCGAAAGCACTTTAAAAGAGATTAGAATTCAATGGTTTTCAAAAATCAATTTTAACCCTGAACGGGATAGCGAAAGCATACGTTCCGCCTTAGAGTTGCGACTAGCGTCAACAACCAACGTGAGACAAAGGCCTTTAAACCGTTATTTTCTTCTGAAAACCATTTTGAAATCATTAAACCACGCCGGTAACTTATAGAATCCTCGAAGAACTAAGTCATTGCATACCGATTCCTCGTATTAATATTCTAAGAAACCTTTTAGCCTTTCTTTAATTTAGCCTTTACTTGTACATCTTTACCCTTAAACCATATCCAACCTAGCTAAACAAAGCAACGTCCGATGGCACTAGTTTGATTACGAGTCCATGCGGGATCGATATCTTTATTACTACGCGATAGATTGTGCACTTGCAGTTAGTTCGGTTAGACTCAGAAAGTCGCGATCAAGTTTTTGGCGCCGTTGCTAGGGACCCGTTTAGTAAATAGTGTAACCCTTTGTTACGTAGGATAGACTAGGTTAACTATTTTATTTCCCTTTTACTCGTTCGTCGATTGTATGCCAATTACTCGCTCACAAAGCGAACATTTGCTACCAACAATCTCCAAACTTGAGCGCTTCCTACACTTAGCCAGACGATTCGTAGATCATCAACGAAGATGTAATAATCCCCAACTTCTCATTCATGCTCCTAAATCTAAAGAAGAATCAACGATGGCTGAAGGACCTCAGAACAAACCTCTGAAGGACTACGCTACCCCATCTCAGCTAGAGCCTCATAGTAGCATTGCTGCCCCCGCTATCAATCGGAACGATTTCGAACTAAAACCATCATTACTGTCAGCTGTAAAACAACATCAATTCTCTGGAAATGCAATCGAGGATCCGAATGAACATTTAACGAAGTTTGTGCAATACGCAGACACAGTGAAGGAAAATGGAGTAACTCCAAATGCAATAAGACTTCGTCTTTTTCCTTTCTCTCTTAGAGATAGAGCTTGGGCTTGGTTACAATCCTTGCCATCCAACTCCGTTACGACATGGGAACATTTGAAGAACATTTTCTTAGTGAGATACTTTCTGCCAAGCAAAACTGCTATGCTAAGAGCTCAAATTAACGGATTTCGACAGAAAGATGCTGAATCTCTCTACGAAGCATGAGAAAGATTCAAAGATAAGATATGATGAGAGCATGTCCTCACCACGGTTTAGAAAACTGGGTGACAATTCATACTTTCTACAATGGGCTTCTGTATAACACCAGATTAACAGTAGACGTCGCTGCGGGCGGTGCACTTATGGATAAGCCATACGATGAAACCTATCAACTTATCGAAAACATGTCTCAGAACCATTCCCAATGGGGAGGTGAAAGAACTCCATCAGAGAAACCCGCAGCAAAAGGTGGGATGTACGAGATCAGCAGTCTTGAAAAATTCAACGCTAATGTAGATGCTTTAACGCAGAAGATCGACAGTTTAACTGTAACGCCACCTGCAACCGTAGCTGTTGTAACTCCAAACTGCGAGTTATGCGCAATAGCCACTCATAATGCACCCGAATGCCCATTATTGGCAGGAATTCCACCAGATCAAGTAAACTACGCTCAAGGTAACCCTTACGCGAATACCTACAACCAAGGATGGAGGAATCACCCAAACTTTTCCTACAAAAGCGATAACGCATTGCAAGCACCTGCTGCTCCACCAGGATATCAAAACCCAGTCGTAGCTGCCCCGACTGCCCCTAGAAAATCAAATCTTGAATTGATGATGGAAAAATTCATAGCTACTTAAGCTCAAACGAACAAAGAATTCCTCAATCAAAACAGACACACTAGCGAGCAGATTAAACAGCTAACCAGCAAAGTAGACGCTTTAGCCACCCACCACAAAATGCTCGAAATGCAGATATCACAAGTGGCTCAACAACAAGCTTCTGCAGCCGCATCAGCTAGTACATTTCCTGGTCAGCCCGAACCTAATCCGAAAGGTCATGCAAACGCTGTCATATTAATAAGTGGAAAAGAACTGGACCGACCGACCGATCCTAGGAGTGAAAACTCAGCCATGCATCAGAAAACTGATAAACTAGCAGAAAAGGAGTCTGAAACCGAAAAGAAGGAAGATAACGAGCAGGAGGCCGCCAAAGATGAAAACCCATATGTGCCTCCACCGCCATATAAGCCACCGATTCCTTATCCTCAAAGATTCATAAATTCCAAAACTACAGGACAATTCAAGAAATTCGTAGAACTTCTGAAACAACTGAATATCACCATTCCTTTCACAGAAGCTATAACTCAAATGCCCTTATACGCTAAATTTCTCAAAGAAATCCTGTCTAACAAAAGAAAGATCGAGGATAATGAAACAGTTACACTTACCGCCGAGTGTAGCGCAATCATTCAAAATAACATGCCTCCTAAACTAAAAGACCCAGGTAGCTTCTCCATACTTTGTATCATAGGAAAGTTCGTCATAGACAAAGCTTTATGCGATTTAGGAGCCAGTATAAGTGTTATGCCCTTATCTATATGCAAAAAGCTGAATATGGGAGAACTAAGACTAGGGGTGTACGCGGGTTGGGTTGGACCGGGTTCGCCTTAACCCGTTACCCAACCCGTTCAAATTTCAATGGGTTGGGTTTATCATCAAACCCGTAATTCTACTTTAAAAACCGACCCGAATCAACCCGGATATTTATGGGTTGGGTAGGGTTGGGTCCACGGGTTGTGTATATAATAATAATTATTTTCAATTTAAAAAATCTATAACACAATTTAATATAATTTTGCATATTTCAAACAATTAAATTATTTACGTAGTGGAGACAAATCCTACATATAAAATAGAATAATTAAAAATATAACAATTAAAATTTTGAAATGTATTTTCTTTGTCATAAAAAATATTAAGATACATATACACCATTAATTATTTATATATTTTCATTAATATACCTTAATTTATAAAAATTTATTAGTTATTTTGATACTCAAATGTTATCCATTACAAATATATATCAACATATGTAAAACAAATATATAATAATATACAGTATATATTAGTTGTTTTGATACTCAAATGTTACCTTTTCTAGCACATGCTTAAAAGTAGGTCCGTAAACTATCATATATATTAACACTTAATAATGTTTAATTATAATAATAATAATAATTTAATGTGTGATTGGAAACTGGAAGGAAAGTGCAAAAGATCTTTGTGTACGTTACAATTTACAAAGTTATAGCAACTTTAAAATTTATAAATAATATAATAATAATAATAATAATAATTAATTATGCCACGTCAACGGGTTGGGTCAACTGGTTCATGGGTTTAGAAACTAAAACCCAATACCCGAACCAAATCTATACGGGTTGTTACGGGTTGGGTCGGGTATACCCGTAAATGAATGGGTCCGGGTAATTAGTGGGTTGGTTCGGTTTGGGTAGGTGGGTTTGCGGGTCGAACCGCACCCATGAACACCCCTAACTAAGACCAACTAAAATGTCCGTGCAATTGGCCGACCGATCAGTCAAATATCCCGTCGGTATACTGGAAAATGTTCCAGTACGCATAGGTCAATTCTACATTCCAATCGACTTCATAATCATGGATATTAAGGAGGACTCTGTTACCCCAATTATCTTAGGAAGACCCTTCCTAGCAACAGCCGGAGCTATCATAGACATAAAGGAAGGCAGGCTAACATTCGAAGTAGGAGAAGAAAAGATAGAATTCATCCTCACCAAGTTCTTAAAAGCACCAGCCATAGATGACACATGCTATTTAGTAGATGTCATTGACGAATGCATACGAGAACTGGGAAAGGAAGAAACCAAATACTCTGAAATCATGAAGATCCAAATCCCTGATATTCAGGAAGACGATAATTGGCGTGCGCCATACAAAGATGATAGTCTAAACGAAATCTTAGCACTAACTCCTAATCACATACCAAGTCCGAAAAAACCAGCTTTAGAACTTAAAGAATTACCTAAGACCCTCTGTTGCACCCCAAAATTTGCCCTCTTTCAAGGCTTGACTCATTTCTTCATTTCTTTCAAATTCAATGACATAAGGGAGGCCCATCATTCCAAATTCAAGGCTCATGAATTTGAGGCTAGATTCAAAAGAAAAATTTCATGACATTTGCAAGAATGTCACATTTGTTACAAAATCCAAACTCTTGGTAATACTTAGGAAATTAAGCTATTTCTAGTCTTAATTCAAGTTTCTAAAAATAACTTCATGCCATGGTATCCCCCATGCCTCATCAAGTCCACATGGTCCTCTTTGTGCTTACAAACATGCAAGGAAAATATTTAAGAGCTAATTCAATGTTGGAATATCTCAAGATCAAGGCTATGCATACATTCATGGGCAATTTGAATATGGACCAAAAAACAGCCCCATGCAAGAAGTGGCAATGTGCATCATATTACAAAATCATTTTATGTCACAAAACCAAGGCTATAAGCTTATGTTGATACATCTACACATCAAAAAAATCAGAATTTGAAAATTCTGTCCAAAAGGTAGTGGTGTTAGTTACATGAATATATCCAAGCATAACCAACCAATGGACACAAGGATGGATAGCAAGGTGGAGTGCTGCAGAAAAAATACAGCAAAAGCAGCATACTAGAAGTGGAAAAAGTGGGGTTGCACCAAGAAAGTGGCCATAATTGTTGCCAAGAATGGAAATTCTGAAAATTGAAGCTTGTGCAAGAGCCATTGGTTTGGTACAGCAGAAAAAGCAGCAGAAAAAGTGAGATGAGAGGGGAAAGGGGCTGTCAACAAAAGGAAGGAGCTGCAAACAAATCTATTCATTCACTATCATTCACATACACAACATTGAAAGGGTAAGAGAGAAGAGAAAAACAGAAAATAGTGAGAGCAACACACATTGCAAAGAGAACCAAAAAAAATAGTAAGAGAGAAAACCAAAAAAGGAGTTCCATAGAAAGACAAGGAACCCTTGAAGATCAAAACATTCACCATATAGAGTGAAGAGGGGGGGCACAACCAACCAAAACCAGTGGAGTATTCGCGAGAAGGATAAAAGCTCTTGGGGTATCCATTTCTTTAAACTTTTCCCTCTTTATATCTTGCATTTGTCTTTTATCTTAAGTGTTGTTGTACTAAGTATACCATGTAAGATTCTAAGGGGACCAAAAAACCATTTTTAAAGAACCAATAAAAAGGAAGAAAATCACAAAAGACAGCAAAAAATACAGTAAATACTGTATTTTTCGCTTCAGGTCGCGGCGCGAACTGTCAAAAACAGAATGAAAACTTTTCTCAGTTCGCGGCGCGAACACCCTTTGCGGCGCGAACATGAAAAAAAATAGAATGTTCACTTTTCTCAGTTCGCAGCGCGAACACCCTTCGCGGCGCGAACTGATCAGTTTGTTTATTTTCTTGTTGTTTTTACCTTAAAAAGTGTCGTTTTATCTTTTTTTGCATGTCTCATTTTTTTTTACGTCGACTAACCCCATATGTTTGTATGATTTTAATATGTGAATACTGCTATTGTCCTTGTTGATTTTTGATACCAAAAAATATTTTCAAGAAAACAAACTCTCGATTCTCATCGAGCCATTTTTGACCTTGTAAGCCGATTGCCTTGTGCGTCGCCATCGACCTTGCTCGCTTCACCTCAAACCTTTTTAAGCAATTAAACCCTTGACCCAACGTCAAGCGGATTTTCTCGAACGATTGTTAAACCAATTCACCATATTTAATAAAAGGGTAAAGTTCTCTTTGTATTGAACTAAAGAGAAGGGATTGAGTGTAGACTTCTTCCTTTCCGAGTGTTGAGATGCTCACTGTAGTGTGGATGGTTTTGATACTTGTCTTTCAATACGAAGACGTTTTCATCCACACCTTTTTCTCCTAAAAAACCTCGGCCCCGTACCGAGTTCATTTTCAAAACACTTACAATAAATAAATTTATTCTCTTGGTATTGAACTAAAGAGAGAGGATTGAGTGTAGACTTCTTCCTCTCCGAGTGTTGGGATATTCACTGTAGTGTGGGTGGTCTCGATACTCGTCTTTTAATACGAAGACGTGACTTTATCCGTCACCTATCTCCCTCTACAACTTCTTTCCGTAACCTTTGTCACCTAAAAACCTCGGTCCCGTACCGAGCGCATTTTTAAACTCTTTTCATAACAAAAATTTGAATGGTCGTGGAGTGGTTATGCGTAGGCCTTCTCCTATCCCGAGTGCTGACGTTTACCGTAGGGTTCTCTGTCGCAAAAGCACTTACCATTCAAAACCAAAAACACTTTAATAAGAGAATGAAGTTCTCTTTGTATTGAACTAAAAAGAGAGGATTAAGTGTAGACTTCTTCCTCTCCGAGTGTCGAGATGCTCACTGTAGTGTGTGTGGCTTTGATACTCGTCTTTCAATACGAAGACGCTATGTTCGCCACACCCTTTCATAACAAAAACTTTGAGATAAAGAATTGGGTACTACCCGTAGGGGTTACTATCCGAGGACCTATCTCGCCCCTAAAAAAACAATTCAACAAATCAAATGTGACATCTTGCCTCGCATGGCGAAAACTTATCTTTCGAAAAGGATATGATACGTCCATTCTACCGCAAACAGGTAATGCCTAAGTCTCCAACGAGCGAGCAACAATGCACCTAACTGCTAGAATGCGTACGATAGCATCATCCATAAAAACATCAACAAATCGTAGGCCGAACTATGGCTGCTCTGATTCTTTACTTTTTTCAAGTAAAGATACGTAGGCACAAGGGCCACAATCCTTGCCGAGCACATTCCCCCTTATATCTGTAGTTCCCCGAACTACGGCTGCTCTGATTCTTTACTTTTTCAAGTAAAGATACGTAGGCACAAGGGCCACAACCCTTGCCGAGCATATTCCCCCTTATATATGTAGTTCCCCGAACTACGTCGACTCTGATTTTCTCATATCCGTTGAGAATACGTAGGCCTAGGACCGCGAAGTCCTACCGAGTCCGTCCTTTCTCTCTTCTTCCCTGTTACCTCCTTTCCCCGTTTCTAAACCCTTTTCTGTATCTTTTGGAACACTCTTCATAGTAAAATCTTTAAGCAAATAAATTCACACATTCGACAAGCAAATGGTTCTCATCGAGTACGATGGATGCAAGGGGTGTTAATACCTTCCCCTCGCATAACCGGCTTCCGAACCCGTTCTTGGTCGCGAGACCATCTTATCCATTTCTTTCTTAAGGTTTTCTCGATATTTTCCTTTTCCCTCATGGGATAAATAAATTTCGGTGGCGACTCTTCTGTCCTTTCCTTTTCGCCTTCCCCGTTGTTGCGCGTATTTTTCGAGTAGCGACACCCTCAGGTACGAATTCTTAGATACCGAATTCAAAAGACCAGTAATAGTCAACGCCGATTTAGGACAGTTAGAAACTAAGAAACTATTAGAAGTCCTAAGGAAATACCCAACTGCGTTAGGCTATAGTATAACCGACCTCAAGGGTATAAGTCCTTACATCTGTATGCATCGAATCATGCTAGAGGAAGATTGCAAAACTTCTAGAGAACATCAGAGAAGGATAAATCCTATCCTAAGCACTGTAGTCAAAGACAAAGTGAAGAAGTTACTAGACGCAGGAATCATATATCCGATCTCCGACAGCCAATGTGTTAGCCCAGTGCACGTCATACCCAAGAAAGGAGGCGTCACCGTAGTAAAGAACGCGAAAGGTGAATCGATAACCCAAAGAGTTGTAACCGAAAGCAGGATGTGTATCGATTACAGAAAACTGAATAAGGCAACTCGGAAAGATCATTTTCCTTTACCTTTCATAGACCAGATGTTGGAGAGATTAGCGAAACATTCGTATTTCTGCTATCTAGACGGTTATTCGGGATTTTTCCAAATTCCTATTCACCCCGATGACCAAGAAAATACTATATTCACCTGTCTTTATGGCACTTTTGCTTATCGACGAATGCCGTTTGGACTCTGCAATGCTCCAGCAACGTTCCAAAGATGCATGATGGCAATCTTCGCGGATTTCATAGATGACATCATGGAAGTGTTTATGGATGACTTCTCTGTATGCGGACAAAGTTTTGAAGGTTGTTTGTTGAACCTAGAGATGGTACTCGAAAGATGCGCGAAAGCGAACCTTGTTCTCAATTGGGAGAAATGCCATTTCATGGTCCGACAAGGCATAGTTTTAGGACACGTCATATCTGACAAAGGGATTGAAGTTGACAAAGCAAAAATAGAAATTATAAAGGATCTTCAACCTCCGAAAACCGTACAAGAAATACGAAGCTTTTTAGGACACGTCGGATTCTACCGACGATTCATAAAGGATTTCTCGAAAATCACAAAACCTCTGACAGGTATGTTAATGAAAGATGTTGAATTCATTTTCGACAAGGACTGCTTGGAAGCATTCGAAACTCTAAAAACAACACTCATTACCGCACCAATCATGCAACCACCAGACTGGCAACTACCATTCGAAATCATGTGCGATGCGAGCGATTACACTGTATGTGCAGTTTTAGGACAAAGGAAAGACAAGAAGCTTCACGCAATCTACTATGCCATTAGAACTTTAGATCCTGCCCAAATGAACTACGCCACAACAGAGAATAAACTTCTAGCAATTGTGTTTGCCCTTGACAAATTCCGTTCCTACTTGGTAGGAGCGAAAATCATCATCTACACAAACCATGCTGCCATTAGGTACCTGATAAGCAAAAAGGACGCCAAGCCGAGATTATTGCGATGGATCCTATTGTTACAAGAGTTTGATTTAGAAATCAAAGATAAAAAAGGAACCGAGAACGTAATGGCCGATCACCTATCCCGAATAGAAGGCATTAAGCCAGAATCAGAGCCTATCAACGACGATTTCCCTTACGAACGCCTGATAGCCAGATTGGAAAGTGATATGCCACCATTAACCTCAGAAGAACCAGAACTAGAAAAAGTCGTGGAAGCTGTCTACGCACAAGTCACCCTGCCTTGGTATGCTGATATTGTAAAGTACTTAGCCGCAGGCGTGCTCCCACCGGACTTCAGTTATCAGCAAAAGAAGAAATTCTTCCACGACTTAAATCATTATTATTGGGATGAACCTCTTCTTTTCAAGAGAGGAGCCGACAATATATTCCATCGATGCGTCCCAGAGGAAGAAACTGAAGACGTCATTTCTCAGTGTCACTCCGCTTCTTACGGAGAACATGCCAGTACTTCAAAGACATGTACAAAAATCCTGCAATCTGGCCTATTTTGGCCCAGCATTTGGAAAGATGTCCACGCTGCTATACTAAGGTGCGACCGGTGTCAACGCACTGGAAACATTTCAAGGCGCGACGAGATGCCCCAAAAAGGTATCTTGGAAGTGGAAGTCTTTGACGTATGGGGGATCGATTTCATGGGTCCATTCCCATCTTCTTTTGGAAACAAGTACATACTCGTCGCTATCGACTACGTATCGAAATGGATTGAGGCCGTTGCCGCTCCGGCTAACGACACGCGAGTAGTTATCAAACTCTTTAAGAATACCATCTTTCCCAGATTTGGTGTACCCAGACTTGTCATAAGTGATGGTGGTTCACACTTCATAGCGCGAATTTTTGACAAAATGCTATCGAAATATGGAGTAAAACACCGTGTTGCAACACCGTATCACCCGTAGACCAGCGGCCAAGTGGAGGTCTCCAATAGAGAAATAAAGCAAATCTTAGAAAAGACAGTCGCCACCTCCAGGAAAGATTGGTCATTGAAACTAAACGACGCTTTATGGGCCTACAAGACCGCTTACAAGACGCCGATAGGAACTACACTGTTTAAACTAGTCTATGAGAAATCATGTCACCTGCCAGTGGAACTTGAGTACAAAGCTTTTTGGGGTATTAAGACTCTAAACCTCAACTACACTGAAGCAGGCGAGAAACAGATTTTGAATCTGCATGAATTGGAAGAACTTAGACTAGACGCATATGAGAATGCCCACATATACAAGGAAAGAACCAAAAAGTAGCACGATAAGCGTTTAGTTCGGAAACAGTTCAGTGTGGGAGACTTCGTGCTCCTATTCAATTCAAGATTGAAACTCTTCCTAGGAAAACTAAAGTCAAGATGGTCAGGTCCTTTTGAGATAACTAGAATCCTTCACAGTGGAGCTGTCGAAATTTACAATAAAATCAATGCACCATTCATAGTCAATGGACAATGTTTAAAGCATTACAATCAAAATGACAACAGTAACCACGTGAGCAGGTTAAAACTGCTAGAGCTTCCTGCTCAACATCCCGAATAGCTTGTCACCAAGCTATCGTCAGGCTTTCGACGTTAAAAACAGCGCTGAATGGGAGGCAACCCATTTTCCCCCGTTTTTCCCTTTGAAATTATTTTCTTTATGTTTTTCATTTGATTTATACTATTGTTTTTTTTTTATTTTTCTTTATTTTTATCACCTTCTGTTTCTAAAATCTAATTTGAGTAAAATGTGTTTTCAACTATTTACAGGATTTTAAAGCCTTACTACTTATCTCCTTTTTGTATGACTAACTCGCGAGTATGGCTAACATCGACTACACGGTTACCTTTTTTAGAGGACCAGGTCAGCAAGCCAGATTTGAGGCTCTGACTCAGAGAGGCATCACTTTGACCCTTTACTATGATGGATCCACTATGGATCAGTTAGGAATTCATGATAGCATCCTCTACTTGTTTAACCAACTAGACTCGGAGCGAACTGCTCTAAAAACCCGTTTTGTCACCTATCGCGAACTCACGTTTGAATTCCTTAGCTCCCTAGGCTACAGACCCGAATACGGCTATGGATCCACCAAGGAGTTGATATGCTTTAGACTGTTTGGGACAGAGTTCACATATAACCGTAAGTCATTAGCTGATCTCTTAGGTTTCCCTAGCGGACCCTTCTCGTATACTGATGCTCAAGAAGAAGATATGGATATCGAGTTAGATTATTTTTGGGGTACTATTACAAGTAACTATCACCCTGAGCCAAACGACATGAATTCTAACGAGATACATAATCCTGCACTCCGCTACTTCCATAGGATATTAGCCCATACCCTCTTTGGGAAGGAGGAAAGCGTTACCGCAGTCTCTAAGGAAGAGTTGTTTATCCTGTACTGTGCATCACAAGGTCGTCCAGTCAATGTCGTACCGTTTATGATGAGAACCTTTGAAAAGATTAACCAGGAACAAAATTCACCTATCCTTATAGGAGGCCTCGTCACTATGATTGCACACGCAATCGGACTTAGGTACCAGCTGAATAGAATCAAAGTCTCTGGCCAAATCAGACCTATGGACATACCATTCTACTTTAACCAACGTATTATAGGTAACTTAGGCCCTGACACTTATGAGTACCTCATTGCTGACCGACCTGTTCACCTTTTCACACTGCCTAACCATGAGATGACAAGTGTCTACAAGCGAAACAACTGGCTATACGAATTGGATGAGCCTATGGGTCCTACCTCACCTCATTCTACACCTCAAGCTTACATGTACGACAGTGATCATATATCAGAAGCTCAATATTTTATGTACTATGAAGACTACGTGTCAGAAGCTGAGACCGACCCTGAGACTCCTCCAAATTACCACAATTTCCCTGACCCCGTTGTCGCTACTGCGAAAACCGGCGCCGGCTGAACAGAAGAGTCGCCACCGTGCGTTATTTATCCCAAAGGAGGGAAAGGAAACGCTCGAGGTAAACCTACCGCAAAACGGGGAAAGGAATGGTCATCGCAACCAAAACTTGGATTCGAGAGTCGGTTACGCAAGGGGAAGGTATTAGCATCCCTCACGTCCGTCGTACTCGACGGGATCCACACTTGTTTTCTGGTACGGATTGTTGTTCTATCTACTCTACAGGTCAAGGGTTGAAAGAAAATAAAATGACTCGGCAAAGTATCGCACTTTATGCCTACGTATTCTCGTCTGGAACGAGAAATCAGAGTCAACGTAGTTTGCCTACCTACGGGAAAGGAGGGGAAGGTTGCTCGCTAGGATATCGCATCCTATGCCTACGTACTTTCATGCAGCATGAAAGATCAGAGCAAACATAGTTCGGGCCACGTACGACACAAGTCTGTTTTGATTGCTTTTATCTCCTTCTGAAAAAGGGTTTTTCTGATTAACAGTCCAAGCGGACAAAAATGACGTTTTGATGAGTTCACATTCTTTTACGGAAGAAGTGTCTTTTATTAGGTTTGAAATCTTATTGTGTTTTTCTGTTTGTTTTGAGAAAGAAGAGACAGAACTCTAACCTATGGTTGCAAAGGGAATCACACTAACCTAATGTTATCATGCATGGGTTAAGACCTAATGTCTATTATGTTCCTCTCTTGCGCAGAGAGAAACAGAGATCCTAAGGGAATAGACGGAAACAGAGACAGTAGCATATATACAGTAAAACAGTAAAATGCATGAATGCAACAGTACAAGCGAGGCAAGGGAGTCCCACTCAACCTCGAACCTAGAAAACAACAGGCAAAAGCGAACAAAGTTCGCTTTCAACCTAACAGATTAATGGCAATCAATACAGTCAGGGAAATTCAAACAATACATCAAAAATTATAAACAGCAAAAATAAACAGCCAACAGCAGTCTTTATCAACAAGTCTTCAAGTCATCTTCAACCATCTACAAGCTTCAAGCAAGCATTAGCCTTCATCTTCACAGCCTTCAAGCAAGGTCTCTGTCTTCAATCTTTCACTGGCTTTTCTTCAAGTCTCACTCTCTAAGATGAGCAGCAGTCAACAAGATGAATTGGATGTTAAGCAGTCAATTGCCTACCAAGGGTGGCCTATTGACTGTTAACATGATACTGACAGTTTTCTCTGAAAAGTTCTATCTTTTAAATACATTCACTAATCCTTCCAAAGGAAGGAGGTGGGTATTTAAAAGAGACTTTGAATCATAGAGAAAGAATGGAGGCAGACAAAACCTTCCATGTTTATGAAGCAAGTTTTCTACTCTAGAGCTCTGCCTAGCTCCTAGACCCTATAACTTTCAACAGCTGCCAGCAAGATACTCTTCATCAACCCTGGAAATTGATCTTCATTCTCTTGATCTTCAATGGGCTTCATCAGCACAGTCTTCAGCTCAAACCCAAACCCCAAGTAGGCCTAATACCCCACACAGTCAAATAATAACCCTAGAGAGGGCACACCACACAATCAAGCAAATACAAGAAATATACTATTAGTATTAATACAATAGGGGAAGTCTAATATTTTTTTAAGGGATCTATTACTTACCCATAATACCCCTATAGTCCCATACCCAAAATTCAAACTACAACTCCTAAAAGAAATGGTTTATCACACCTATGTCACACCTAAACCCTAATTTTTATTCCCCTAATCACACCTAAACAAACCATCTAAAACTTAATCCTAAAATCATAAATTAAATCTCATATGAAATTTAAAGTCCTAAGTGAAGTACCCTAAAAAGAATGGGTCCAAAATATAAAAGGATCTAGCTAAACTAAAATCAACAAGATCAAGTATTAAACTAAACATCACTTAAAACCTATTTAAAAGAAAAATATACTAAAAATGCAAAAATAAAATGAAATGCTAATTTTATTACATGACAATTTTCTTAACAAAAATATAAAAAAGATGCAAAAACAACCACTTAAAAATCAATAAAATTCAATTTAATATGCAATTTCTAAATTTGAAGAAATTAAAAGAAAATAAAAATAGGAGAAAAGGGAGAGGGGGTGTTAGAAGTAATGCGCCTAGGGTATTATCCAGATGGGCCCAGCATCCAGGGGTGCGCATAGCAACTGATTAGGCCCAGACCAACACAAAAAAATAAATCAGAAAATCAACAGAAAAATAAAACGCACGCGGTGCCAATAGCAGGGGGATTCAGTTTAATTCGTGGTTGGGCTCGCGTGGGGGGTGTTGGAAGCAAGTCTGATCCACTAAGCCCATGAAGGGCACTTAAGTGAAACGCAACGTTTTGCGTAGATGCTAATTCCCTCTCAATCTTCAGTTTAAACATGAGCCGTTAGATTAGAGTCTTGGTCAATGAAAATACATCCATCCAACGCCTGAGGTGTTTCTTCTCCAATGGAATGCTAGGGTTTTGCCATCCACAGCCATGCACGAAGCTTCATGTAGCACTCTTCATCTTCCTCGTTCTCTCTCGTTTCTCAATGAAATCCAGTTCTATAAACAGCAAAGTTGCTCCAATTCTCAAGCTGAACAATAATATATCACTAATTCTCACTAACACGCCCTAGAAAACCAAACCCGATAGCACACTCTTCCATAATACTCCAACTTTCAACTTCTTCTTTCTCCAATTTCTTGGCATCAAAACAACCACCAAACATCACTGATTACCATAAGCTAAAGAACTAGTGCTAACACTCAATATTAAGAGAGTTCTAAATCCAAACAGTCGGTGTGCTCCAATGGCAAACTCCATGAAATGCTCTCAAACTCACTGGAATTGATCATCTACTTATTCCTAACAGTTCTAACCTAATGATTCTCTATCATACTACCTAGTCTAAGCCAATTCGATAGAAATACCAACCTGGTGTAAAGTTGAAAATAGATGGATGAAATCTCCACTTCAAGTTCAGCAATGCTCCAATAGCAATCAATAGACCAAGATCTTGATTCTGTATGCACTTGTGCTTGCTCAAAGGCTTTGGATTCTTGTAACCAATTCTTTTTGCAATTTGAATGATGAACTTGCAACACACGATTCTTGCACCAATACACTTGGATCTTTCTTGCAATGTGATCTATGATGAATATGGAGTATGATAGGATCAAGAACTTTGCAGAATGATGAAGAATTGATAGAATTTGGATGAATTTGCAAAAATGCAAGAGAGAATGAAACTATGTGTTTTGGATCAAAATGAAGTGCAACCCTGCATTGAAGGAGCTCTAGGGTTTATATAGATGCCCATGGAAACATCTAGAAATTGCTGGAAACTTCTTGTACACAAATCCCTTGTAATTTGGCATATGTCACTTTAACCATAAACAAGCCATGATATCTCTCAAACTTTGAACTAAACTCAAAAATCCACTATTGCCAATGGTCTCGAAACATTCTTTCCAATCAAAATGACCTATAATTTCATCCCATTTGGACATGTTATGAAAAATTCCCAAAAAATGGCTTTTTAATGACTTAAATCATGCCTTAATTAGGTCATTTTTGCAAATATGAGCTATACCCACTTTCAGCCCACCATGACCACTTTTCTAGACTCAAAACATCATTTGGAACAACTTTGATGTTGTGAAGTTTTTCATTTGAAGCTTCCTTGTATGAGTTTTAGGCATATGCTTGAAATGACCTGTAATTCTCAAATGACCAAAATACCCTTTGCTTGCCAAGGTCATAAGTAGAGTTCCACAAATCAGATGAAGGCATAACATACCTTTCTAGAAATATAAGATCATGAGGAACAACTTTGATGTTGGCCAGAAATTCATTTGAAAGCTCCTTGAGGGGTAAAAATTGCTTGGAAGACAAGTAACTTTCACAGACAAAATTTCAGATGCCTCAGATGACCTGTAACTTGCAAGGACCATAACTTGAGTTCTATAAATCTCCTTGATGTCTTCCACCACTAAAATTAAAGGTCTTGATATCCTCTACAAGTTTAATGTTGGCCAAGGATCCATTTGAAGCTTGCATTTTGAATTATCTTGCTTGGAAGTTTGACCTAAACCAGGGGATTTTACACAAAAACCCTAATTTAGAAACTCCTCTTCTTCTTGATTTATCTTGATTTCTCCTTGGCACAACACCACATCCATATCTACATGTCAAATGATGAACCCCACATCTTTCAAATAGACCTTGATGCTTTCCAATCAAGCCTTTGACCTAGGGTTGAGCCAGATGAAACCCTAATTGACTGTCTTCAACTGCAACTCTTGTAATCACATCAATGACTTGTCTCACTTTAAAAATGGCCTTATAGGTCCTCCATGATGTCTATATACCCTCCATGCTCAATTCACAACTCACAACTTCTTTGATGATCTTCAAATACACTCAAGATAGGAGAGAGATCCACTGCTTGATCCACTGACTTCTTAGATTTCAATTTCTTTCTGATGACTTGGATAGGCTTGAATTTGAATAATAACCTCTTGATAGGCTCATAGAGATAAGAATAGTACTTGGTCCCTTGTTGGATGACTTGCTCATGCTATGCTATGCAGATGATTGAATTATGTACATGACCTAATATGCAAATGCTAATGCAATTGAAACATAAACCAAGTGAAGTAGATTGAGCAAATTTTAGGGTGCAACAACTGCCCCTATTCAAGCGACTTGGACCCGACTGGGTGAAGCGCGAACGACCTTCAAACATTCGAGGTACGAGACGGTTGAATACTAAGAACCCGAAAATTTGCCAACTGCAGAAATAAACTGCACAACTGCTTGGGGAACGTTATCTACAAATTTGATTTCATCATTATCTTGTCAATACTTGAATAACCTGGACGACTTCACTGGGGAAGTACTTCTGTCAACACAACATGACCCTGCCAACGATACAGGAAAATCACTCTGTCACCATTATAGAAAAATAACACCGTCATCACTCCGCCACCACTGCGGGAAGATAATCTGGAAAAATAACAACACCGCCATCGCTACGGGTACTACTTTATCATTACTACAGGAAATGACTCCGCCACCACAGCGGGAAATAACACCGTCATCACTCTGCCACCACTACGGGAAGACAATCTGGAAAATAAATAACAACACCGCCATTGCTACGGGTACTACTTTATCATTACTACAGGAAATAACTCCGCCACCACTACGGGAAAATAACTTCGCCACCACTGCGGGAAATAACTCCGTCACCACTACGGGAAAATAAATCCGCCACCACTACGGGAAAATAACTCCGCCACCACTACAGGAAAATAACTCCGTCACCACTACGGGAAATAACTCCGCCACCACTGCGGGAAATAACTCCGTCACCACTACGGGAAATAACTCCGCCACCACTGCGGGAAAATAACTCCGTCACCACTACGGGAAATAACTCCGCCACCACTGCGGGAAATAACTCCGTCACCACTACGGGAAATAACTCCGCCACCACTGCGGGAAATAACTCCGTCACCACTACGGGAAATAACTCCGCCACCACTGCGGGAAAATAACTCCGTCACCACTACGGGAAATAACTCCGCCACCACTGCGGGAAATAACTCCGTCACCACTACGGGAAATAACTCCGCTGTGGGAAATAACTCCGTCACCACTACGGGAAATAACTCCGCCACCACTGCGGGAAATAACTCCGTCACCAGTACGGGAAATAACTTCGCCACCACTGCGGGAAAATAACTCCGTCACCACTACGGGAAATAACTCCGCCACCACTGCGGGAAATAACTCTGTCACCACTACGGGAAATAACTCCGCCACCACTGCGGGAAATAACTCCGTCACCACTACGGGAAATAACTCCGCCACCACTGCGGGAAATAACTCCGTCACCACTACGGGAAATAATCTCCGCCACCACTGCGGGAAATAACTCCGTCACCACTACGGGAAATAATCTCTGATACAGCTTCTCTGCGTATCTTTGCAGCAGCTAGCTCCATCAATCATATGGGTAACACAATATGAGTCTAGTCTTCCAATTTTCAGTGCTGACATGGCAGCAAATCTGAGAAGGACTCTACGGGGGATTTTCTGAATCCACACTGCCGGACAACCTCCAAAAGTCGATTCACGAAATCTTCTGATATTGTCACAACAACAACCTTGAAGAAATACTCCGCTGGAGGGGTAAGAGAAACTTAAACAAACAACTCTATGGGGAATAATGCCACGATTGACATTATCATTACATGTCTCACGCCAAGATCTTGAATGTTTGGTAATTAATTTGGGCAAGAGCTCCCTCCACCTGCATGGGAAACAACACTTGAAAACAAACGGTTAACCAACCTGGTTTATGTTTCAAAATGCATATGTTTGACAATGGCGTAATGCTCCATTCGACATGGAAATGCTACGCGTCTTTATTTGGTAGATGCAAATATGACACTATATGCCAATGCAAATGCAAACTCGAACTGCTGGGATACAGAAACCGCTTCAACAAAATAAATGCTGAAGACAACGCCAACTCCGCTGGGGGTAACCGGGCGTTACAGAATTGCTCCAGCAAAATAAATGCTGGAAGAGTGAAGCCAGCTTCGCTGAGGAATAGCTAAATGCGCCAATCATGATTGGACTTCTGCTGGAGACTGAACGGGTATCACACGGTATTCCGGCAAAATACATGCTAGGACACACAACCAACTCTGCCGGGGAGAGTCTTAATCTTCGAGTTCCACTGGGAGGAAAAAAACACTTGCTGGAAAGAGAACTCCGCTAGGGATGAAACGATTCTCTTGGGGAAAATCAACTAACTCCGCTGGGGAGAGTAAATGACCCTTCTGGGAAGGGTAAACTGCCTAAGTACAGCTCACGAGTTGGAAATGCTAATCTTTTGAGGCTAAACCACTCTGCTCGGGATGGGGAATCCTGCTGGGGGGACCCCACACTGTCTAGATACAACCTTCCATCTTGGAATCATCAATTCTACTGAGGGGAAACGACCTTGCTGAAGGATGTCCCTCGGATAAGCTACAATTAGCTGGGGAATTTGATCCTTCTTTAGTAAGGAACACTGTCATCTCAGAAGCGCGACCTGCGTGGGGATCGAGTCTTTCGTTACAAACCTCTGGTTAGTACTGCAATCTTTTGATCGTCCACTTCATACGGCTACGAACCCTGCAACACCACGAACAAGACAAGACAAGTCTACGCAACCAAATCTATTCAGGTTAGTGTTAGTGACATTATTTTCAGTTAATTCAAAGTTTTAGCAATTATTGGCAAGGGCCAGCGACGTTATACACTTGCTAGTTTTTTAACCTAGGCGTTTATCATGTACAAAACAGTAAAGAACCATCATCAAATACTGAATAACATGTTTTATTGATTGGGCCCCTAAATGTGCAGAGTTTTGTACACGAGATGTAACTCCTGAAAAGAGGAAGCTACGCACAACAAACACACAAGTATGTACAAGAATCATAAATATAATGACAAATCAAATTTGTACACATGTCGGCAACGGGATGCAGACAAACATCATGAGCTGATCCTCCTATGACTCGCCCGACTCTAATGCTTTCCCGGTATTCACACTTCCGAAGAGATTGTATCTGATAATCGACCCCTCAGGTATATTCTCCCGCACCAATGCGCACTGCAGTATCAGATTCGGACCGCAGTCATTTGCTTTTCAAATCCCTAACTTTTGCGCGAACCGCCCTTTACGGGTTTTCAGTTCACCGGGATACCCTTTTTTGCCGAAGCCGTCCAATGTAGGTTTTCAACTTCGCGGGTGTACATTTTTTCAAATTTATCCCTAACTTTTGCCCGAACCTTTCATTCTATTTTTGGTTCGCCAGAATGCCCCATTTTTGCCTGAACTCTCTTTTTTCTGTCCAGCGGGTCAATTTCAAGCAAAGTATTTTTTAACTGCGTCCGAATTCACAGGCGACGTAAAGTCTTCACCGTCCATGGTGGACAACAATAAAGCCCCTCCTGAAAAGACTTTTCTGACAACGTATGGCCCTTCGTAGTTGGGGGTCCACTTGCCCCTGTGATCTGCCTGTGGCGGGAGAATCCTTTTCAGCACAAGGTCACCCTTCTGAAATCTCCGAGGATGTATCTTCTTATCATATGCTTTCTTCATTCGGCTCTGGTACAAACGACCGTATGCTAGAGAAGCTAGCCTCTTCTCGTCCATTAAACTCAGCTGGTTCAACCTGTCTTTCACCCATTCTGCCTCGTCTAGTTGGACATCTCGTAATACTCTCAGCGAAGGAATCTCAACTTCTATTGGTAACACTGCTTCCATTCCATATACCAACGAGAACGGGGTTGCCCCGGTTGATGTGCGTACCATCGTACGATAACCGTGCAAAGCAAAAGGTAGCATCTCATGCCAATCCTTATAGGTCACCACCATCTTCTGAACAATCTTCTTTATATTCTTATTGTCCGCTTCAACAGCGCCATTCATCTTGGGTCGGTAAGGGGAGGAGTTGTGATGCTCAATCTTAAAGTTCTGACACAGCTCCTTCATCATTTTGTTATTCAGGTTTGAACCGTTGTCGGTAATTATCCGCTCGGGGATTCCATATCTGCAAATGATATCTCTCTTGATGAATCTGGCTACCACCTGCTTAGTCACATTTGCATAAGATGCCGCTTCTACCCACTTGGTGAAATAATCGATTACTACTAGAATGAACCGGTGTCCGTTAGAGGCAGTCGGCTCGATCTTTCCAATCATATCGATTCCCCACATCGAGAATGGCCATGGTGATGACATCACGTTCAGAGGACTCGGAGGCACATGGATCTTATCTGCATAGATTTGGCACTTGTGACACCTCTTCGCAAACTTGAAACAATCAGTTTCCATAGTTAGCCAAAAATAACCTGCCCGCAGCAGCTTCCTCGTCATAGCATGCCCACCAGCATGCGTGCCAAATGTACCCTCATGTATTTCCTCCATGAGCAGCTTCGCCTCTTTTTCGTCTACACAACGTAGTAGCACCAAGTCGTGATTTCTTCTGTATAAGACACCGTCCGGATTCAAATAGAAGTTACCCGCCAATCTCCTGAGGGTCTTCTGATCGTGACTGGATGCCCCAGCCGGATACTCCTTGTTCTTCAGGAAATTAAGGATATCAAAATACCACGGTTTATCATCAGATGCTTCGTCAATGGCAAATACGAAGGCGGGTCTGTCAAGCCGAGAGATAACAATTCTGGGAGCCTCATTCTAGAAGTTGACCTTGTACATGGAAGACAAAGTGGCCAGGGCGTCAGCCATCTGATTCTCTGCTCGCGGTACATGGTGCAATTCAACCTTGTCAAATAAAGGCAACAATCTCCTCGTGTAATTCATGTACGGTATCAAATTGGGCTGACGTGTCTCCCATTCCCCTTTTATTTGATTCACCACCAGAGCTGAGTCTCCGTATACATCCAGATTTTTGATTCGCAAATCAATGGCTTCTTCAAGCCCCATGATACAACCTTCGTATTCGGCTTCATTATTGGTAACTGGAAAGGTCAATCGAGCGGTAAACGGGATGTGCGACCCGTGTGGAGTAGTGATGATTGCCCCTATTCCGCTACCGTAGGCGTTTACAGCTCCGTCAAAGATCAACTTCCATTTGGAGCCCAATTCTGGTCCCTTGTCTGGCAACGACTCTTCACAATCTTTCATCTTTAGGTACATGATATCCTCGTCAGGAAAATCAAACCTCATCGATTGGTAGTCCTCAATAGGCTGCTCTGCCAAGTACTCAGACAATACACTCCCCTTTATAGCCTTCTGCGAGACATACTGGATGTCATATTCGGTCAAAACCATCTGCCAACGGGCAATTCTCCCCGATAATGCCTGCTTTTCAAATACATATTTGATAGGATCCATCTTCGAGATGAGCATGGTTGTATGATTCAGCATGTATTGCCTCAAACGCTTGGCGGCCCAGGCTAGCGCGCAACAAGTTTTTTCGAGCATTGAATATCGAGATTCACATTCGGTAAACTTCTTACTCAAGTAGTAGATTGCATGCTCTTTTCTTCCTGTCTCGTCGTGTTGACCGAGAACACAACCCATACTTCCCTCAAGAACTGTCAAATACATAATCAAGGGTCTCCCTGCCACTGGGGGTATCAAAATAGGAGGCTCCTGCAAATACTGTTTTATTTTATCGAACGCCTTTTGACAATTTTCATTCCATGTTACAGCTTGGTCTTTTTTCAACAGCTTGAATAACGGCTCACCCGTAGCAGTAAGATGAGATATGAACCGAGCGATGTAGTTCAACCTCCCTAAAAACCCGCGCACCTCTTTCTTTGTTCTAGGCGTCGGCATCTCTTGTATTGCTTTTATTTTTGCAGGATCAACCTCTATTCCTTTTTCGCTCACGATAAACCCCAACAGTTTACCCGATCGACCCCGAAGGTGCACTTGTTAGGGTTCAGTCTCAGCCTGAACTTCCTAAGCCTTTTGAATAACTTCAACAGATTCACCAAATGCTCTTCCTCCGTCTGGGATTTGGTAATCATATCATCAACATAAACCTCGATCTCTTTATGCATCATATCATGGAAAAGAGTCGTCATTGCATGCTGATACGTTGCCCCAGCATTCTTCAGTCCGAAGGGCATCACTTTGTAACAAAATGTTCCCCAAGGTGTTATGAAAGTAGTCTTCTCCATGTCTTCTGGTGCCATCTTAATCTGATTATAGCCCGAGAAGCCATCCATGAAGGAGAATACGGAGAATTGGGCAGTGTTGTCAACCAGCACATCGATGTGAGGAAGCGGAAAATCATCTTTCGGGCTCGCTTTGTTCAAATCACGGTAATCTACGCACATTCTCACTTTACCGTCTTTCTTTGGCACTGGTACAATATTAGCGACCCATGAGGGATATTTTGTAACAGCTAGGAAACCAGCATCCCACTGCTTTTGAACCTCCTCCTTAATTTTCACTGCCATGTCAGGTCTAGTTCTGCGAAGCTTCTGCTTGACCGGCGGGCATTCTTCTTTTAGAGGCAGACGGTGCACAACCATATCTGTATCAAGCCCAGGCATGTCTTCGTACGACCAAGCGAACACATCACTGTACTCTCTGAGCATTTCAACCAGTCTTCGCTTAACGTCGCTCTGCAGCGCGGCTCCTATACGGATGTTCTTTTCAACCCCTTCCGACCCCAGGTTAATAATTTCGATGACCTCCTCATGAGGCAGAATGACTCGTTCTTCTTGCTTCACTAACCAAGACAATTCTTCGGGAACGTCGCCATCTTCAACAATCTCTTCTTCGGCCTGAAATACCGGGTGCTCAAAGTCGAGACGAGTCATAGGCGGTTCAATGATGTCATCTGAAAATGTTATCCTGCAAAAGGAATGGTTAAATGCTTCAAAATGCGTATAAAGCGAATAACCACGTTGCCATTTTATTGTAAAACGCAAAACAGGAAAAACAGAGATCGCAATATTTGTACATGAAAAAACGCCTTTTATTTAATGATTAAACAACGCAATGTACATAACAACACAACCCTAAGCAAAATCACGATGCCTCGGGTAAGACACCAGATTGTTCAACAATTAAAAAACAAAGTATTACTGTTTGTGAGTCACAGGAACAATCTCCTGAATAGACCAATTGCATAATCCTTGTCCTGGCACGCTCGGCTGAATCCAGGCGTCCATGTCGCAGTCACTGTCTCCTTCTACGGAATCTGAAACAGCATTGATGGCCTCGTGACACACTCCACTAGCTGTGATTGTTATCGGTCCTCTGAAACAGGGTGCCCTAGCAGCAGGCGTTGATGACGACGGTTGATATCCTAGCCCAAATCGGTCCATTTTCACAGGAATATCCAGCACCTTGCCCCAGCCCTTTGTCTCACCAGTCTTTACTAGAGCTTGAGCCTCCTTGTATGACGAGACGGCTACCTCTGACGCTTTACTCGGCCCGGGACCTTTGTCTTTGATGCGCAACCCTTCAAAGGCTTGACAAGGTGTTTCATGAATCTCGCCGTCGACTTCTACATACTTGAATGATGACAGATGGCTAACCAATATATCTTCTTCTCCACAGACCGTGACCACACTGTCCCCTACCATGTATTTCAACTTTTGATGCAAGGTAGATGTGACTGCCCCAGCACCATGGATCCAGGGTCGTCCGAGAAGGCAGCTGTATGCTGGCTGGATGTCCATAATATAAAATTCAGTTGCGAAAACCTCCGGCCCTACCTGTAGAGGTAACGTTATGGATCCAAAGACTGTTCTTCGTGTACCATCAAATGCCCTGACCACCAAGTCACTAGGCGTACAAAGGATTCCTCTGACATCCAGTTTCATCATTGCTTTCTTGGGCAGCATGTTCAAGGAAGATCCGGTGTCTACCAGTACATGAGACATGACTGAGCCCCTACACTCAACTGAGACGTGCAACGCCATGTTATGCTCTCTCCCCTTCGGGGTCAAATCAAAGTCTGTAAATCCCAGGCTATGGCCTGCGTTCACATGCGCCAACACCCCCTCCAGCTGATTCACGGAAACATCTTGGGGTACGAAAGACGTATCCAGAACTTTCAACAATGCATTTCTGTGAGCTTCGGAACATAATAGCAGCGACAGTATGGATATCTTTGACGGCGTCTGTTGAAGGTGCTCATCACTCTTACGAATAAGGCGCATGAACTCTTCCACATCCTTCGACGATGTTTCTTTTTCGTTCCTCTGCACCGGGACACTCTCATTCATCTTTCCTTTTCCCTTCGCCAGTCGTTCAGCCTCTACCTCAGGCGATATGAAGATTCTCCCACTTCTTGTCATACCTCCGGTACCGACGACGTTGTCTACAACCTCAACTGGCTGCTTACTAACATCAATTTTCACCCCATCACAGTATACTTCCAACCCATAAGTCCAGGGGACTGCCTTAGTGCTCTCATAAGGGATCGGTCCGGCCTTGGTGATAGTGATCGGCCGTCGCCTGGCTGACGCCGTTATAGTTATCGTTTTTCAGGGAATCGTCACAGTAGCTACATCACTTTGCACGTCCGCTGATAACTCTGCACGTTCTTCAACTGCCGTTCGGTCGAATTGCAATGTGCCTCCATCTATTAAGGTCTGAATACCCTTCTTCAATTCAGCACACCCCCCAGCTTGGGTCCAACACTCTAAACAATACTCGTCGCAACCTGGATACACGCCTCCTTGCAATAACCTTCTCTTTATCTCGCACAACGGTGTCTTTAGGTCATCAACATTCATAATCAAATTCAGACCATCCTCGGTTAAAATAGCATTTGCCCCATGATTGGGCATGGGCTTTTGCACTATGTTCGGACCTGCCTGTCCAAAATTGATAGCCTTACTATCCAATAGATCCTGCACCACATGCTTGAACGCGTGGCAACCCTCTATATCGTGGCCCGGAGCCCCGGAGTGGAATTCACAGTGCTTGTTTGCGTCAAAGCCGTACGGAGGAGTGCCCGTTACTGGCGCCATAGTTCTCTTTTCCACCAAGCTCAAACCCAGTAATGTTTGTAGCAATTCGGCGTACGTTAAATGAGGCGTTTCAAACACCCTCCTTGGTTTGCCCCCCTGGATTATGCGCTGAGCAGGATGTACCCCCTGTTGTGGTTGCCGTTGCTGTTGTTGCATTGGTTGTTGCTGAAATGGAATGGTAACACTTGCCACCTGCTGCGGCTGATTGTACTGGTTTCGACCTCTGCCCCGGCCTCGGCCTCGGCCCCCAAACACTGCACTTGCATCACCTTGACGGCGCCCACCGAAAGCCCTTCTATTACTGCCAGCGGAAGTGGATTCCTCAGCTTGGAATCTTCCTTGTTTAATGTTGCTTTCAATCTTCTCTCCCATCAGGATTAAGTCTGAAAAACTGCCCAACGAAGTATGAAACAACTTGTCATAAAACATACCGGTAAACGTTCCTATGAACATATCATTCATTTCTTTGTCCTCCAAAGGAGGATGAACTCGAGCAGCCATGTCGCGCCATCTCTGCGCATACTCTTTGAAGCTCTCACCCTTCTTCTGGGACAACCCCTGCAATTGGACCCGGTTGGGTGCCAAGTCACTGTTGTACTTATAGTGAGCCACAAATGCTTCAGCCAGCTGCTTCCATGTCTTTATCTGTGTTGGCTCCAACCCCATATACCATTCAAGGGAAGGACCAGACAAGCTATCTTGAAAGAAATGCATCATCATCCTCTCATCGTTTGAATACGCCGACATCCTTCTGTAGTATGACCGCACGTGCACTTTTGGACAGGTATCCCCCTTATATTTGTCAAATGTGGGAGCTTTGAATTTTATTGGTACCCTCAGGCCAGGCACCAGACCCATTGTAGTCATATCTAAGCCAACAACGCTTTGATTCACGACCCCATTCATCTGCTCCTCGAGCATTTTGATTCTCTGAGAGTCATCCATAGGACCTTCAAAACCTCCACCGGAGAAAGCATCCTCTTGCTGATCTTCTAGCCAATTACCGTTCCCAGTTCCGTATCCATCGTACCCGTTGTTACGGCCAACTCTAATCTGATTCATTACAGGGCGTTGCCCCTATTACCATACCCCGGAGCGACTCCTGCAGGTCCAAAAGCCATTAACCCAGCGTCATTTCCATTTCCAAATCCGCCATAACCCTGATTAGTCATACCAAATCTGTCCTGCCCGAAGCCTTGAGCGTTGAAGCCGTACTTCCCAGCATGATCAAACCCCTGGTCATTGAAGCCGAATCCATTATTACCGAAGCCATTACCTCCCATATTATCACCCAGGTTGACATCTCCGAGCCCAACGTTGTTGACGACAGTCTCGTTACCGATTCCAACGTTACCGTTCCCGGCGGCAGCGCCGTTGTTCACATTGACAGCAGGTATGTTTACCACAGGTGGAGCGACCGGTGTGGGGGTACCATCCCCGTGAATAGTGTCAACTCGCACCGAATGATGGTCTTCATTTCCGTGCCCAACATTTCTTACCAACAAAGGCTGCACCAAAGCTTGCAAATTCTCTTGGCCTTTCGCAATGGTCTCCATTGTCTGCATGAATAGCGCCAGCTTCTCACGCATGTCCTGCATTTCATTCTGCATCTGATCCATAATTCTTCGGCAGTTGGTACGAGTGGAGTATCGGTGCGGGCGCTGACCTTCAATCCTGGGAAGACCTGGTACAGTGCAGGAAATGAGATACCGCTCAATAATCACCTGTAATGCAATATGAATGTGAATGCAATGCAATATGTGTCTGTGCATTAGGGAATATCATTCCCCGATTCTAGTGCGAATGTGCCAGTGTGGTGACAGTGACAGCAATACGGAGATCAGAGCCGAACAATAGAAAACACCTCATATATTGCAGAGAAATCCATTAAGCCAAGAATACTATATCAATGAGTGCACAATAAGAAGGCATGACCTCAACCAACAATCCTGGTGATGGTCAGCACAAATGCAAATAAAGCATACACATTAACACATGAAATGGTCAAGTACTCCCATAGGCCTGGTATTCCTCTAATAACTTCTTAGTCTCTGGATGACTTGGTCGGGTAAGAAGACCCTCAACGAGTAGATCTCTTCGCTTGAGAACACGCCGCAAATCACCAGCGGATTCCTCCCATGCCCCTTCTCCGAAGCGATCCTCTAGCTTCCGCTTCTGAGACACAACTTCTTTCTTGCCTTCGATGGCCTTGTTCAATGCATTCTGGAGACTATACCTCGCCATCACCTCCTCTTCATACTTCTTAGTGCTAGCCTTCAACTGTTCTTCGAGTTCAGAAATTTGCTGCTTCAATTTGTCTTCCCTCTTTTTGTTGTTGGTTAGCGTAGCATTCCACGTTTTGTTACAAGAAGAGATTTCCCGGTGGGCGGCATCGAGTGCTTTCTTTTTGGACTCCAACATGTCATGAGAGCTTCTGAACTCTTTCCCCAGGCGTTCACGCTTCTTTTTCTCTTCAGTCAATTCAGCACCTAGCCTGTTTACTAACTCAATCTGCTGTTGGAAAGAATGCACAACCTTGTTCTTCTCACTACGCATCTGAGCCAGTTCCTTTTCTAACTCTTCGTTAATCTTCATCAAGGCTTCTTTTTCTTTTACAACTCGCTCATAGACCTCCATAGTAACAGTGGTTGGTTCCTCTACCGGAATATGGACAGGGACCGGTGCAGCTGGAAATGGCATCAGCAACTGTCTTGCTCTCTCTTGGATCCAAACTTTGTACGGTACATAAGCCTGACAATCATTCTTCCCCAACAGTGGTTTCCCTCTTCGGTTGATACACATCCATGCGTGCTGAAGCTTAGCTAGTAACTCTCCATTCAAATCACCGGTGAAGTACAGAGATTCCTGTACTTCTTCCTCCTTAGGTGGGTTCTTCAACGCGTATCCAAACTGGCGAACGAACAGAGATGGGTTATAATTGATGCAACCTTTTCTTCCTATCAAAGGAATATTGGGATACCTAGAACAACTGAAAATAAGCTCAGACCCCAGCAAGTCTCGGTCGAACCACTCAATGTCTTCAGAAGATAGTCTCATCAGGCGCTCTGGCCAATCAGCTGTAGTTGCACTATCTACAAAAGGTCCCTTCAGGGGGAGATGGCTCTTAAACCACATGTTCAACAGCGGCGCACAACAGTAAACAGTCTTTCCTCTTCTGTTTTCATTTTTGTAGTGCAACGAATGATAGAGATCTCCAATCAAAGTGGGTACCGGGTTGCCAGCAGCAAACAGATGGAAAGCGTCCAAGTCCACAAAATTGGGTAAGTTGGGAAACAACACTATTCCGTAGATGCACAGAGCCAAGATAGCATTAAAGACTATCCAGCACCCGCTCTTGGCGTACTCTTGAGCTTTGCCAACCAGAAAATCGAGGGAGAAACCTGGAACCCCAAGCCAAGAAGTCACTAATAGTTTAGAAGCGTTCATGTGCAAGGCCTTAGCTAAGTCCTCCAGCTGGGGCTTAGCGTCACGATGGATGAAAGGAACCTTATTTTGTACCGGCAGCTCGATAAACTCCACGTATTCCTCCATGGTAGGCCCCAAAATAAAGTCAGCAAACGTAAAGCACCTCAAGACAGGGTTGTAGAATTGCATCAAGGTATACAGCCCATTCATCTCATCAGCAGTTGGCTTGCAGACCAGTCTCAACAATCTTCCATGACTCATCCTGAAACTTCTCCTAACCTCCTCATCAGCAAGGGACATCAGACCAAGTAGGGGAGTAATGTCAGGTGTAGGCAACTTGTACGCAACTGTCTTTCTCAAACCAGCCATGATCAATAAGCAGAAGTCCGGGCACTAGAATCAGGGAATGCAAATTCACCTGCAGCACAGACACACGTTAATGAAATGCACATGATAATGGTTATGCGAGCAATGCAATGCAAATAGATGCAACAGGGACCAAATGCCATGGCTGAGAAGCCTGAACCATATCAAAAGTCTCAGATAGACCCTCCAGAATTCCTCAAACCCTGGTCTTGGACAGACCCAATACAAAGCTCCAACACTGGTCTCTGATAGACCCCATAATATAACTCCAACTGGTCTCTGATAGACCTCATATCATAACTCTGACTGGTCTCTGATAGACCTCTCAACTGTCCATAAATACCCAGAATCTCAGATCAAGAAACAAACCGGTATCTGAAGGTCTAGTTACCTGCATAACCCCAAACCCTCTCACAGGTAAGTGTCCTAGTAACTGACGATGGTATGGCATCCTATGCGGTCGTCGGCGTCACAGACTTTCAGGGTTGATGATACGATTCCCAGAAGGAATGGCATCATCAAATCCTGAAGAGGCCTCACTTAGCCAACTTCCAAATGATCGGTTCCCGGAGTCGACAATCCAACTAACCAACAACCCCTTCGACCCAAAGGGTAGAACAAGAAGTCAACCAGAAGAACCTCTTCTGAGTGTAGATTTTGTGGGACACTAATGCAAGCAAAGTCGACACGCGCCCACTATTTTCTACTCTAATTCTAAGTGCACTCAAGCCCAGGTCCGGCTTATCTCTCAATCATAGAATCACCCGTCACACCCCAATACAGCAATAATAACAATAATATAATGCTGAAAGTAAATGACAGAAAAGGTAAATCCATACAAAATCCTCGACGGGAAAACAAGCGCTAGGATTGACTCGCTTAAGGGACGTTGGATCCCCAGCAGAGTCGCCAGCTGTCGCTACTGCGAAAATCGGCGCCGGCTGAACAGAAGAGTTGCCACCGTGCGTTATTTATCCCAAAGGAGGGAAAGGAAACGCTCGAGGTAAACCTACCGCAAAACGGGGAAAGGAATGGTCATCGCAACCAAAACCTGGATTCGGGAGTCGGTTACGCAAGGGGAAGGTATTAGCACCCCTCACGTCCGTCGTACTCGACGGGATCCACGTTTGTTTTCTGGTACGAATTGTTGTTCTATCTACTCTACAGGTCAAGGGTTGAAAGAAAATAAAATGACTCGGCAAAGTATCGCACTTTATGCCTACGTATTCTCGTCTGGAACGAGAAATCAGAGTCAACGTAGTTCGCCTACCTACGGGAAAGGAGGGGAAGGTTGCTCGCTAGGATATCGCATCCTATGCCTACGTACTTTCATGCAACATGAAAGATCAGAGAAAACGTAGTTCGGGCCACGTACAACACAAGTCTGTTTTGATTGCTTTTATCTCCTTCTGAAAAAGGGTTTTTCTGATTAACAGTCCAAGCGGACAAAAATGACGTTTTGATGAGTTCACATTCTTTTACGGAAGAAGTGTCTTTTATTGGGTTTGAAATCTTATTGTGTTTTTCTGTTTGTTTTGAGAAAGAAGAGACAGAACTCTAACCTATGGTTGCAAAGGGAATCACACTAACCTAATGTTATCATGCATGGGTTAAGACCTAATGTCTATCATGTTCCTCTCTTGCGCAGAGAGAAACAGAGATCCTAAGGGAATAGACGGAAACAGAGACAGTAGCATATATACAGTAAAACAGTAAAATGCATGAATGCAGCAGTACAAGCGAGGCAAGGGAGTCCCACTCAACCTCGAACCTAGAAAACAATAGGCAAAAGCGAACAAAGTTCGCTTTCAACCTAACAGATTAATGGCAATCAATACAGTTAGGGAAATTCAAACAATACATCAAAAATTATAAACAGCAAAAATAAACAGCCAACAACAGTCTTTATCAACAAGTCTTCAAGTCATCTTCAACCATCTACAAGCTTCAAGCAAGCATTAGCCTTCATCTTCACAACCTTCAAGCAAGGTCTCTGTCTTCAATCTTTCACTGGCTTTTCTTCAAGTCTCACTCTCCAAGATGAGCAGCAGTCAACAAGATGAATTGGATGTTAAGCAGTCAATTGCCTACCAAGGGTGGCCTATTGACTGTTAACATGATACTGACAGTTTTCTCTCAAAAGTTCTATCTTTTAAATACATTCACTAATCCTTCCAAAGGAAGGAGGTGTGTATTTAAAAGAGACTTTGAATCATAGAGAAAGAATGGAGGCAGACAAAACCTTCCATGTTTATGAAGCAAGTTTTCTACTCTAGAGCTCTGCCTAGCTCCTAGACCCTATAACTTTCAACAGCTGCCAGCAAGATACTCTTCATCAACCCTGGAAATTGATCTTCATTCTCTTGATCTTCAATGGGCTTCATCAGCACAGTCTTCAGCTCAAACCCAAACCCCAAGTAGGCCTAATACCCCACACAATCAAATAATAACCCTAGAGAGGGCACACCACACAATCAAGCAAATACAAGAAATATACTATTAGTATTAATACAATAGGGGAAGTCTAATATTTTCTAAGGGATCTATTACTTACCCATAATACCCCTATAGTCCCATACCCAAAATTCAAACTACAACTCCTAAAAGAAATGGTTTATCACACCTATGTCACACCTAAACCCTAATTTTTATTCCCCTAATCACACCTAAACAAACCATCTAAAACTTAATCCTAAAATCATAAATTAAATCTCATATGAAATTTAAAGTCCTAAGTGAAGTACCCTAAAAAGAATGGGTCCAAAATATAAAAGGATCTAGCTAAACTAAAATCAACAAGATCAAGTATTAAACTAAACATCACTTAAAACCTATTTAAAAGAAAAATATACTAAAAATGCAAAAATAAAATGAAATGCTAATTTTATTACATGACAATTTTCTTAACAAAAATATAAAAAAGATGCAAAAACAACCACTTAAAAATCAATAAAATTCAATTTAATATGCAATTTCTAAATTTGAAGAAATTAAAAGAAAATAAAAATAGGAGAAAAGGGAGAGGGGGTGTTAGAAGTAATGCGCCTAGGGTATTATCCAGATGGGCCCAGCATCCAGGGGTGCGCATAGCAACTGATTAGGCCCAGACCAACACAAAAAAATAAATCAGAAAATCAACAGAAAAATAAAACGCACGCGGTGCCAATAGCAGGGGGATTCAATTCAATTCGTGGTTGGGCTCGCGTGGGGGGTGTTGGAAGCAAGTCTGATCCACTAAGCCCACGAAGGGCACTTAAGTGAAACGCAACGTTTTGCGTAGATGCTAATTCCCTCTCAATCTTCAGTTTAAACATGAGCCGTTAGATTAGAGTCTTGGTCAATGAAAATACATCCATCCAACGCCTAAGGTGTTTCTTCTCCAATGGAATGCTAGGGTTTTGCCATCCACAGCCATGCACGAAGATTCATGTAGCACTCTTCATCTTCCTCGTTCTCTCTCGTTTCTCAATGAAATCCAGTTCTATAAACAGCAAAGTTGCTCCAATTCTCAAGCTGAACAATAATATATCACTAATTCTCACTAACACGCCCTAGAAAACCAAACCCGATAGCACACTCTTCCATAATACTCCAACTTTCAACTTCTTCTTTCTCCAATTTCTTGGCATCAAAACAACCACCAAACATCACTGATTACCATAAGCTAAAGAACTAGTGCTAACACTCAATATTAAGAGAGTTCTAAATCCAAACAGTCGGTGTGCTCCAATGGCAAACTCCATGAAATGCTCTCAAACTCACTGGAATTGATCATCTACTTATTCCTAACAGTTCTAACCTAATGATTCTCTATCATACTACCTAGTCTAAGCCAATTCGATAGAAATACCAACCTGGTGTAAAGTTGAAAATAGATGGATGAAATCTCCACTTCAAGTTCAGCAATGCTCCAATAGCAATCAATAGACCAAGATCTTGATTCTGTATGCACTTGTGCTTGCTCAAAGGCTTTGGATTCTTGTAACCAATTCTTTTTGCAATTTGAATGATGAACTTGCAACACACGATTCTTGCACCAATACACTTGGATCTTTCTTGCAATGTGATCTATGATGAATATGGAGTATGATAGGATCAAGAACTTTGCAGAATGATGAAGAATTGATAGAATTTGGATGAATTTGCAAAAATGCAAGAGAGAATGAAACTATGTGTTTTGGATCAAAATGAAGTGCAACCCTGCATTGAAGGAGCTCTAGGGTTTATATAGATGCCCATGGAAACATCTAGAAATTGCTGGAAACTTCTTGTACACAAATCCCTTGTAATTTGGCATATGTCACTTTAACCATAAACAAGCCATGATATCTCTCAAACTTTGAACTAAACTCAAAAATCCACTATTGCCAATGGTCTCGAAACATTCTTTCCAATCAAAATGACCTATAATTTCATCCCATTTGGACATGTTATGAAAAATTCCCAAAAAATGGCTTTTTAATGACTTAAATCATGCCTTAATTAGGTCATTTTTGCAAATATGAGCTATACCCACTTTCAGCCCACCATGACCACTTTTCTAGACTCAAAACATCATTTGGAACAACTTTGATGTTGTGAAGTTTTTCATTTGAAGCTTCCTTGTATGAGTTTTAGGCATATGCTTGAAATGACCTGTAATTCTCAAATGACCAAAATACCCTTTGCTTGCCAAGGTCATAAGTAGAGTTCCACAAATCAGATGAAGGCATAACATACCTTTCTAGAAATATAAGATCATGAGGAACAACTTTGATGTTGGCCAGAAATTCATTTGAAAGCTCCTTGAGGGGTAAAAATTGCTTGGAAGACAAGTAACTTTCACAGACAAAATTTCAGATGCCTCAGATGACCTGTAACTTGCAAGGACCATAACTTGAGTTCTATAAATCTCCTTGATGTCTTCCACCACTAAAATTAAAGGTCTTGATATCCTCTACAAGTTTAATGTTGGCCAAGGATCCATTTGAAGCTTGCATTTTGAATTATCTTGCTTGGAAGTTTGACCTAAACTAGGGGATTTTACACAGAAACCCTAATTTAGAAACTCCTCTTCTTCTTGATTTATCTTGATTTCTCCTTGGCACAACACCACATCCATATCTACATGTCAAATGATGAACCCCACATCTTTCAAATAGACCTTGATGCTTTTCAATCAAGCCTTTGACCTAGGGTTGACCTAGGGTTGACCCAGATGAAACCCTAATTGACTGTCTTCAACTGCAACTCTTGTAATCACATCAATGACTTGTATCACTTTCAAAATGGCCTTATAGGTCCTCCATGATGTCTATATACCCTCCATGCTCAATTCACAGCTCACAACTTCTTTGATGATCTTCAAATACACTCAAGATAGGAGAGAGATCCACTGCTTGATCCACTGACTTCTTAGATTTCAATTTCTTTCTGATGACTTGGATAGGCTTGAATTTGAATAATAACCTCTTGATAGGCTCATAGAGATAAGAATAGTACTTGGTCCCTTGTTGGATGACTTGCTCATGCTATGCTATGCAGATGATTGAATTATGTACATGACCTAATATGCAAATGCTAATGCAATTGAAACATAAACCAAGTGAAGTAGATTGAGCAAATTTTAGGGTGCAACACCCGTCCCTGACCAACAAACAGAAAAGCCGAATACCATTCTAAAAACAATGGACGATGTCAAGTTGGAAATCACCACAGTCAAGGATGAGCTAACAAAACTGCAGACAGATGTCACCACTTTCATGGACGTAGTTTGTGATCAGTTCGACTTCATTACTCAACAGCTTGACAAACTGAAGCAGCAGAAGGATTGATTAACTTTAGTTTTATTTTTAGTTTTTACTGCATTCTGAACTATTTCCGGTTTTATGTTTTTACAATTTGAACCACATTTCAATTCTTGTACTTCATTCTTTAATTAATGAGTTTCGTTTGCAATTTTAGTTTAATCAAGAATTCTTCATTTTCAATTCATTGTTTTAGTTGATATACTGGCCTGAAATGAGACTCAATATTACTACATAACTCCACTACGAACCAAAAAGCATAAATTCTGCAGCTGCATAATTTGCTGCTATGACGACCGTCACGGCCCTGTTACGCTCGTCACGAGCCTCACGATCGTGACGCCCCTCATGATCGTCACGTGATTACGAATTCTGCTAAATAGTAGAATACTGTTGCACCCTAAAATTTGACCAACCGGTGCCGCTTTCGGTTTATGCTTCGACGCATTTTCGCATTCGCATTTGCATACTGCATATAGTGCATTTCCTCAATCATGGTGATTTTATCGGGATTACAGCTCTGCTGTCGCATTTCAGGTGTTTCAGACCGGTTTGGATAATCGGAATGTATTTTTGAGAAGTCGCGCGCTTCCTGGGTGTTTTCAGTTTATGCAGTGATTTTTGAGTTTTTGGTGTCGGGATTTATTGTTTTGCTTCGATCTGGTCTCGCGCTCTCTTTTATGTGGTTATTTGCCTTTGTCTGCATTTTTAGAATTTAATAGCTTCTTTTGGATTTTAAATAGGCTTTATAGATTTTTTAGAATTTAAGTAGTTTTTTTAATACTTTTAATAGCTTTAAATCTTTTTTTTAGAATTTATAGAGTTTTTTAATAGGTTTTAATAGAATTTTAATAGATTAGTAGAATAATAGTTAATAGATATTATAGGATTTAATAGTTTTTAGATATAGAATAAATAGAGTTTATTTTTAATATAGATTTAATCTTTTGTTAGATACTAATTTCCTTTATTAGGTTTAATATAGGTTAATAGTTTTTTATATAGATATTATTAGATAATAGTTTTTAGTTTAATATAGAATTTAATTAGATGTTAATTCTTTTTTTTTTTGGTTTAATAGAGTTTAACTAGATTTTAATCATCTTTTAGATTTAGTTAGGATTTAATTAGTTTAATTAGAGTTTAATATTAGTTAGGTTTTATTTGAGTTTGTTAGAATAGTTTAATTTTCATTTAGATTTAATTGTAGTTTTAATTGTTAGTTAATTGAAGTTTAAATCTCTAATTAGTTTTTAATCCATTTAATTGTCATTAACCTTTTCATTCAGAATTTCCAGTCCAATTGGCCATTTTTCGTGGGCCCAGCAGAGGTTTTTGGAGGCCCAGTCCGTTTTTGTCCCACTTCAGTCCAGAAAATGCCATGTGTCAATATAAAAGCCAGGCCACGCGTTCAGTTTCAGGGGACCCCACGTCATTTTCACCCTCTTCCCAGAATCCCCCACGTGTTTCCCAATATCTCTCCCCAGCTCCACGCGTCTTCCATGCAGGCCCTCACCGTGACACGCGTCCTCCCCTGAGCGTCACCGGTTGCATGGCCGGCGGCCATGCAACCACCGTCCCCAACCTCCTCCGGCAGCCCTAACAGGCACCCAACTACCTCCGGCCACCGTAACTTCCGCCGGAAAACTCAAAAAACCCAGAATTCCTCATCTTCTCCGATCTAGACTCTCCAGAATTCATCAAGAACATCTTCACTCCTTCATCAACCAGTCACCGGAAAACTCATGAGGCTGCCGGAATCTGCATCTTCATACAACCTTCATCTCCTTCACAATTTCCAGATTTGTTCATCAACCATGTTCATCGCGTTTTCGCACTATTTTCCAGATCATCAATGAAGTTCATACCATCTTCATAGTCTCCAACGCGTTTTCCAGAATCACGGCGGCACCTCACCGGAATCTTCATCACCTTCAATCGTGTTCTTCATGATTCTCAGAAATCATCCAATCTTCTTCCAAGATCTTCATCAGATCACCATCAATCTTCAACAAATCTCCAGAAAATACTCAAGATCCCCAGAAATCGCCAGAAAAACCATGAACATTCATCCAAGAATCATCAGATAACGAGTTCTCCAGATTTATCGTCAAGAATCTTCAACCGCGTCCGGATCCATACGATCTCCAAGATTCGTTGCTTCAAGATCCAAGATCTTCAACAATTTCAAGATCTCTTCAAAGAATTCCTTAATCTCTGATCAAGATCCTTGACGAACTGCGCCGATCCACACCAAGCTTCATCATAAGTTCTTCGTAGTTCTCAGAAGCTTCATCATCTCCTTCGTTCTTCAAACTGCTTAGTGCATGTAGATCCTTCCAGATCCGTTCATCAGCCATCGACGTATTTCTCTGGATTGTTTCTTCAACGAATAACAATAAACTTCACAGTTCTTCAGCGAACAACGCAAGCCACGGATTAAGATGTCTCTGGATTAGCAATAATGTTGTTGTTATAAGTTTGTTCATGTTTTTTTGTAGGTGGTTGAACTGAGTTAAGGGATATTATGAGAGGGATGGAGGAACTTCGGAACGGAGGTTGAGAAAGAAGGTTGGAGACGGAGGTTTGAACGAGAGAGGGGAAGCGGCGGCGCAAGAATTCTGTGAACAGTGGAAGGGAAGGGGAAAAGGAAATTAGGGTTTTCAGAGGATGGAAGGAGAAGAGGGGGAAGGGGCCGTGTGAGGATTGGGCCAGGCCCAATCATTTTTCTGATTCACCCCCCCGTTTCTGGACGTACACCCTCCATTTCTGTTTTTTTCCTTTGCTGAACGATGGGCTGAGCCCAACGCCCATATGCTATCCACACACCCCGTTTCAATTTCTGCACCCCCCTCCCCGTTTCTGAGTTGCTTTTGGGCTGGGCCCATTTTCTTTATTTTTTTTGCAGTATTTTTGCTGCCTCACCCCTGAACTGCAGTGTACCCCCCTAGTGTTCTTTTTTTTTGTTTTTTTTTTATTTCCTTTTATTTTTCATTTGTGTAGATTTTATATGAAAAAAATAGAAGAAAAAGAATATTAAAAAAATAGAAGAAAAAGAATATTGAAAAAATAGAGAAAAGAATATGGTAAGAATATTAAAAGAAATACATGAGAAAAAAAGGAATAAAAGAAATGAAAAAAGAAAAAGAATATTGAAAAAATAGAGAAAAGAATATGGTAAGAATATTAAAAGAAATACATGAGAAAAAAAGGAATAAAAGAAATGAAAAAAGAAAAAGAATAGTGAAAAAGAAAGTGTGAAAAAGAAAAGAGTATGTGAAAAAAAATATTGAAAAGAGTATGTGGAAAAAATAAAAGAATATTAAGAGAAAATATTGGGAAAAAGAAGATAAAAATATTCAGCTTCACTTCAATTCTTTTAGGACATTTTTTTCATAGAGTTTATTTTACCCTTTTAGAGGTAGTTTTAGATGTCCATTTGTTAGGGGACTTTTTACGTTTTTTAGAAGTAGATTTGAAAGTCCACTTGTTAGGGGACTATTTTCCATTTTATTTTTCATGATGAATAGGATAGGGTTTTTAGGAGTTTATTTTTCAGTATTCAATCATTGTAACCCATTTTTCAGAATATCAATAAAACGAGATTTGAGTTGTGGTCCCGAAAGTAGCCGAACTACAGCTGCTCTGATTTCTCGTACTGAGCGAGAATATGTAGGCATAGGATGCGATATCCTAGCGAGCACACTAACAACTAACCTTTCATTCTCTCGCTGTTGTGCGATCGAGACTTTCCCGCTAACGACTGATTGTTATCCCTTTCTCTTGCCCGAGTGCATTTGAGACCAGACCGTAGTTTTAGTTCCCTTAGGTTCCCGTACCTTTAAAACCAGATTAATTTCTCACGCCTGTGTGAGAACACCCAGCCTAGCCGTAGTTAGCCTGAACTACGACAGCTCTGATCTTCCATGCAGTGTGGAAGTACGTAGGCACAAGACGCGAAGTCTTGGCGAGCCAATTCCCCGTAGTCCCGAACTACGTTGACTCTGACTTTCTCTCTTGAGAATACGTAGGCATAGAGTGCGACGCTCTATCGAGTCAATTCCCTTCCGTTTAGATTTAGCAGCCGTAGATAGATTGTTTTGCATCCTTTAGACAAACCAAGCAAGCGTGGATCCCGTCGAGTACGACGGACATGAGGGGTGCTAATACCTTCCCCTTGCGTAACCGACTCCCGAACCCAGGTTTTTGTTGCGATGACCATACCTTTTCCCGTTTTTTGCGAGGTTTACTTCGAGCGTTTCCTTTCCCTCTGTTGGGATAAATAACGCACGGTGGCGACTCTTCTGTCAGCCGGCGCCGATTTTCGCAGTAGCGACAGCTGGCGACTCTGCTGGGGACTGCGATAGTTCCCCATGCATGTGGGATCCAACGTCTCCTAAGAGAGTCAATCCTAGCGCTTGTTGGCTTGTCTTTTGGGTGTTTTTTTTATCGCTTTTATCTGTTGCCGTTGTGCTGGGGAGGGTGATACTTTGAGTGATAGCCGGACCTGGGCTGCTTGAGTATGCATTTAGGCGTAGTTGTGGAGAATAGTGGGCGAACCTGTTTGCTGAGCAGGCAAGAGTTCCCCACGAAATCCACGCTCAGACGAGGTTCTCTCCGAGGTGCTTCTTTCCGATCCTGAGGATCTGAGGGGAGTCCAGACGTAAGGATTGTCGACTCTGGGGACCGATCAATTGGAAGTCAGCTAAGTGATGCCTCTTCATGAGATGACGATGCCACTCCTTCTGGGAATCGTATCATTCCTCATGAAAGTCTGTGACGCTAATGACCGCATAGGATGCCGTGCCTTAGGTCCATACCCGTGAGTGGGGTTTTTTTTGCGAGAACCTTGACTTCCAGCCTACCAGCTATCTTGGCGTTCGCTTTTAGAGAGAACGTACTTCGTCAGCTGTGCAGCAGCATTTAGAGCGTGTTGTGGGGGCTGTGATCCCGTGTTTGTTGCATTGCATTGCATTTGCATAAGCATCTTTGCATCATATTGCATAGCATTTCTCCAGTTAGCCAGAGTTCTGATCCAGCCTTTGTTTCCTGAAGGTGAGTACCCAGAGTTTGGATCGAGCAACTGTTGATTGTCAGAAGACGACCAGGGGGTTGGAACAGACTTGAGCAGATTTGAGAATCAAGCAGTGTAGTCAGTTACAGGTAATTGATAGCTATATCTGAAGGCAATTTCCAGTCTCCTAACACCTTGACAGGGTTCACTATGACGTCCAACCATCGGTATGATTCTATGGAAGACTTCCCGCAAGCGAACAACGTTACTGCAGACCAAGTTGTACAGTCTACTGTTGAGAACCGAGATCGACATGAGCAGCTTGTTGCCCGAAATGAACATCCTCCTCCTGTTAACAATCAAGGTGCTGTTTTCCCTGAGAGGAATCCACGCAGAGATATCCCGGTAGCCAGGACTATAAACTCAAGAGCTCTTGAAGGTGATAGAAGGCTCCGAGTATTGGAAGAAAGAGTTAAAGCTTTGAAGGCCAACGATGCTGTTGACCTGAATGCTGCAGACATGTGTTTGGTTCCTGACCTAGTGTTACCTCCTAAATTCAGAGCGCCGAAGTTTGAAAAGTACACGGGAGATAGCTGTCCGAAGCAACATTTGATGATGTTCTGTCGAAGAATGACTTTGTTTGTGCGAGACGACAAATTGATGATCCATTGCTTTCAGTATAGTCTGACTGGGGCATCTTTGAGGTGGTACATGCAGTTAGAGAGTAATCAGATTCGATCATGGGTGGATTTAGCCAGAGCTTTCCTGAAGCAATACGATTACAACCTGGATATGGCTCCTAGTCTCGTACATCTGCAAGAATTATCTCGGGCGGAGAATGAAACATTCAGAGGGTATGTGCAAAGGTGGAAGGAATTGGCTGCTAGTGTTCAACCACCGCTTCAGGAAAGAGAAATGGTTGACCTCTTCTTGGGTACTCTGAAAGGCCATTATTATGACAAATTGTTCGGTTGTACAAGCTTTGTGGGCCTGATGAGAATGGGGGAGCTTGTTGAGAGAGGACTCAAGAGTGGAAGGCTTCGAGATGCTCCTTATATCCCAGTTGATAAGAATGAGTCAGTTGTCAGTTCTCAAGAAGAGTGGGAAGAAGGAAATGACGTCGTCTCAGAATCTCTAGCATCTCAGGATCGGTTTTCAGACACTTCAAGTCAGCGGTCATCCTGTCGTCGATCGCGTCAGCACGCCCAACGAAGACCAAGGAAACCTGAAAGGCAGTTTACTCAGCTACCGGTGTCGTACAGTCAGTTGTTGCCAGATTTGGTCAGAAGTGGATTGATAGTGCCGAAAGAGACTAATCCAATGATTCCACCATATCCTCCAGGTTTTGATGCCAGCGCCCGCTGTGAGTACCATGTTGGGGCACATGGGCATTCAACAAATGATTGTAAGGTGCTTAGAAGCCAGGTTCAGGATCTGTTAGACTCTAACCGGATTTTCATCGCGCCCCAGGGTTTTGTTCAGATTAACGATTCTCCGTCATCCAGTTGTGTGGGTTCGTCAGTTAATGTCATGGAAGACTCCACGGGAAGTGTGTGTTCTGAAGAATGTCAAACGGAGGGTTCAGTTGAATATGGGAGAAGTTTCTAGAGGTTTCTGTGCCGGGTGTCGCATCTGTTTTCTCTGCCTAACCCGTTTAGCTTTTGTGCATTATTGTCTGCTGACCACCACCAGAATTGTTGGATGGGGTCATTGTATTCGTACTCATTTGCGCTTACGTGCTGCTTTTGTTGGTTGTACATGTGTGGGAGATGTTTGTCTGGATGCTTATAGCTTGAGTTTCTCTTTGTCTTGTCTTGAATATGTGTTTGCTTTCAGCATTGCATTATCATTTAACAGGTACATCAGAACTGTGGGTCTTATTTCCTCATCGTCCAGTTTGTTGCAGGAGTTCTTCCATAGATATGGAACAGAATCAGGCTGAATTGATTGAAGTCCGAAGCCAGCTGGGGCAGATGATGAGAGACATGCAAGAGATGCGTCTGGAGCAGAAGATCCTCAAAGAGGAAAATAGTCAGCTGAAGACCCAAATGAGCTTGATCATGGAAGTAGTCAAGAATGTGCTTAGGAAAGAGGATGATCAGCTATTTGAAGCCGCAGTGAAAAAGCTCGTACCGCCTGTGCCTAGAGAACCTGAGCTCAACGAACGTGTTGACAGACATCAGCAACAACAACAAGGGGTACATCCGGCTCAACAAAGGATTCAGGAGGGGAGGCCAAAGAGGGTATTTGAAGCGCCACCTGCAACGTATGCTGAGCTCTTGCAGACTTTATTGAGGTTCAAAATGGTTGAAAAAAGAACAATGGAACCGCCTAAGGGAACGATACCGCCTTATGGGTACGATGCCGGTAAGCAATGTGAATTTCATTCTGGGGCACTCGGACACGACATCGAGGGTTGTCATGCTTTTAAGCACAATGTTCAAGACCTGATTGACTCAAAAGATATTGAATTCACGCCAAGCGGTGTAGCTGTACGTACGGGTCATATCCCAGTTGATGCTAAGATGACGGATGTTTCTAAAGCTGCAGTAGGTCAGAAACGTATCCTGGACTCCATGGTGTCAGAATCTCCATGCCCACAACTGCTGCCTATTCCTGGGGCAGATCTGAGAAAGAAAATGGCTAAGCATAAGGAGTGCCTTAATCAGTACGGTGAAAGTCAAGAAACCGATGTTGTATTTGCTACGAAGGTTGTTCAACAGTCAACCCGATACCAGCGACGACAACAACGATCTCAACAGCAGCAGAGGCAACAGCATCCCAATCAGCGAAGAGCTCAAAATCAGAGGCTGTTGAGGGTATTTAAGGTTCCTCCGATGCCATATGCCAAACTTCTTCAGGTGTTGCTACGACTACAGTTGGTTGAGAAGAGGAAGTTAGCCCCGCTGACAGGTACGCCTCCAGCAGGGTATGATATCAAGGAGCACTGTGATTTCCATTCAGGAGCACCGGGGCACAACATTGAAGATTGTCTGGCCTTCAAGCACAAGGTGCAGGACCTACTTGACAGTGCAGCTATCAACTTCGGGCAGGAAGGGCCCAAAATCATCTGAATGGGGAGGAGGGGCTCTATAACTTGGTTGGGTCGTTGAAAGCAGATCAGGACAACATCGAGTTGCCTCTAATAACTGATTATGAAGATGGCTGGTTCAGCAGCAGGACAGATGTGAAAGCCCGGTTCTCGGAAGCTGGCATTTTTCTTTGTTTTATCTTGTCATTTCTTTACGTTTGTAGTTTCTTTCCTGTTTAAATTGCAATCTTGTTCGTAAAACTTGTTATTTTCATTCAATTGATGATAATGAAATAAATATGCATGTTTTGATTAAATCCATTCGTGTTCACTAATTGTTTTTACAAATGTCCAACGCTTGGTTAAGAAGGATCTGAGGAGGATGACGAAAATGAACGACATGCAACTTCCGATATTGTATGCTTTTGAAATAAAACCTGCTGATGATGTACAGGCATTGTTTCAAATCTCTAAATACCGGTGATTTAAGGAAGATAATCCCTTGTCAACCCCTTTGAGCCTAGTAGTAGGAGTTCTTTCGGAAAACGAAAAACCCTTCATCTTTAACCCGGGGCAGGGTAGGTGTTAGCTAATTTGGCCGAGCGTTCAAGTTGCAAAAGGAGTGTCCGTTCGAGGATCAATCACACCTCTAGAGGTCGTACCTAAAAAACCACAATGGTTAAATCAAGAGTGAGACAGTCACATTATTCTCCAAGGAGTCAGGCAACCAGTGTCACACGGCTTGTTCGGAAAAAGAGAAAGCAAAAAGAATCAAAAGCCCGCTAAGTCAAAACTTCAAAACAAATGACTTAGGCAAAAATGAGGGCATCCCGCTGGACTTAAAAAATCAAAAGAAACTCCAAAGAGTCAGTCCAGGCAAAAGTTAGGGATATGAAAAGAAAAAAGATGAAAGGATGACAAAAAAGAAAATCCTCGGACAAATACAAGTCGTGTGACCCTAAGTGTCAAAGACGAAGAGTGAGTAACTGTCACTCCAAAAGTTTCTCGAACTATCACTCCTATCTTTCAGCCTCTGAGAGGTGAGCGCTAAGGTCGAATTAGCTGAACGTAGGATGGGAGAACATCAAGGAGAATGGGTGGGTTAAAATAAACTTTGAGCCTTTATCATTTCCTTCAAAACCGTGAACCTGACCACGTTACAACCTGGAAAAGTCCTAATTGAAACAGGTTTGTTTCGCAAGCATACTTCGGTAAAGATTGCGTCGAAACCGACTCCTAAAAGGGTTCTTCTCACCATGTTGGTACTGATGTTGATATTCTTGATAAATAATTTGTGCATTTTATGCCATAAACTGTTTTTTCCTATTCCCAGTGAACAGATTGGATGTCAAAGCTGTCATATGCGTTGCATTAATATGTCTTTTACGCAGAACAACTTGTTTTACTTGCGAGTAAGCGCTTGACAGCTGGAAAGTTCTCTACAATGGAAGGTATGACCAGGATAGAATGCAGAACGTCCGAATGCTCCGCAAGCCAGGGCAAGCTACATCCAGTGATCCCCAGTCAGGTCAGCCTGTCGAAGTCAGTTATCCTGGGGCAATCAGTTTGAGATTCGGTAAATATCTCGTAGTCAGGGGCACTACTCTGGATCAGATAATCAGGGGCAAAGTCATTGCAGTCAGGGGCAGGCCATCTTAAGAGCGCAGAAGTTATTCTTTATTCGAGAAGCATTTGATGTAAAGTATCTCTCCGAAGTTCAGAATGCTGGGGCATGTCATATCAGACCATTAGGGAACAAATTTTCAGTTTTCCTTTTGAGGAGCATAACCACAGAGGTCCCGCAGGCTAGGGCATATCAGAAGCGAATGGATTGTTCTTCTCCGTATCATCAGAGTTATTCAGAGCTATTCGAGCAGATTCAGCCAATTTTCGAGTGCAAGACGAATGTCGGGAAGTTGTGTTACTATCCCTTGACTCTTCAACCAGAAAACTGTGTATTCAGAAAGAATGTTTTCCAGCGTCAGTTGTACCTGACCCATCACAGATAGCCTAAGAGCCCAAATCCATGTTGGCGGTCACTGTGAGGCCCATCCGTGTTGGCGCATCAGTTTCCAAATCTAATCTTCATCAGTACGCAGGAAGACTCCGTCTATTTTCTCCAGCAAAGTCCAATTTTTCATTGGCACGGGTAAGCTATCCCCAGAGAAGTCCAATCATACTTGGCGCATATGTCATTCCCCAGCGGAGTTGATTTCACTCTTCCAACATTTATTTTGCTGGAATAATTCTGTGATATTCGGTTTATCCCCAGCGGAGTTGGCTTCGTCTTCAGCACTTATTTTGCTGAAGTGGTTTTCTGTACCCGACTTTCTCCAGCAGCCCGAGCCTGCATCAGCATATTGCATACATCGTCATATTTGCATCATACTTGCATTTCATTTTCAGAATGCGTAGCATTTCCATCCTGAATGGAGCATTACGCCATGGAAAAATTCAAACATATGCATATGCATACGAAGCATAAGCCAGGTTTTCTATCAACCTCATATGGCGCGTGAATTATGCTGTGATCAGTTCAGGGGCATTCATCCAGCAGCAGTGTTCAGACAATTCAGCAGGTTATTCGTATTTCAGATCATACAACAGTTATGCTTTGATCAATCAGTCATCTGGTATCGACAGGCTTTTCTTCCCGTCAATTCATATTGACGATGTGTTCCTCCAATAAGTGGATTTCTCCGTCTATCATTAGACGTCTTGAGTTCGAATATGGCTTTCTTCCCGTCTATCATTAGACGATGTGAAGTTTCGGTTGATTTTTCAGTGGGGTTTCAAGATGGGGTTTCTCTAGCAAGTGGCTTTCTTCCCGTCTATCAGTAGACGATATGAAGTTTTAGGTGATTTTTTTTCAGTGGGGTTTTCAAGATGGGGTTTCTCTGGCAAGTGGGTGTCTTTCCGTCTATCCTTAGACGATGTGAGTATGGATTTTGGGGTGTCTTTCCGTCTATCCTTAGACGATGTGAGTATGGATTAAGGGTGTCTTTCCGTCTATCTTTAGACAATGTGAGTATGGATTTTGGGTGTCTTTCTGTCTATCCTTAGACGATGTGAGTATGGATTTTGGGTGTCTTTCCATCTATCCTTAGATGATGTGAGTATGGATTTTGGGTGTCTTTCCGTCTATCCTTAGACGATGTGAGTATGGATATGGGGTGTCTTCCCGTCTATCTTTAGACAATGTGAGTATGGATTTTGGGTGTCTTTCCGTCTATCCTTAGACGATGTGAGTATGGATCAGGGTGTCTTTCCGTCTATCCTTAGACGATGTGAGTATGAATTTTTCCTTCGGGATGAGTGTCTTTCCGTCTATCTTTAGACGATGTGAGTATATTTCTCTTCCTGTCTATCAGTAGACGATGTGAGAGGATCAGTTGTTTTGTTGCAACCCTCGGGTTTGTTATTTGTGGTATCACGCGAGTAACGGGTGTTAAAATCAAGAGTTCTTTATCAGATGATTGATCAGTTTGTTGCCGTGATGACTGGGTTCGGTTCTAGATTATGTATCCCCAAGCAGTTTCGCAATTTATCATTTTGCGGTTGGCAAATTTTCGGGTTTATTGGTATTCAACCGTCTCGTACCTCTGAATGTTTGAAGGCTGCGCGCTCTTCAACCATTCGGGTCCAAGCCGCTTGAATAGGGGCAACTGTTGCACCCTAAAATTTGACCAACCGGTGCCGCTTTCGGTTTATGCTTCGACGCATTTTCGCATTCGTATTTGCATACTGCATATAGTGCATTTCCTCAATCATGGTGATTTTATCGGGATTACAGTCCTGCTGTCGCATTTCAGGTGTTTCAGACCGGTTTGGATAATCGGAGTGTATTTTTGAGAAGTCGCGCGCTTCCTGGGTGTTTTCAGTTTATGCAGTGATTTTTGAGTTTTTGGTGTCGGGATTTATTGTTTTGCTTCGATCTGGTCTCGCGCTCTCTTTTATGTTGGTTATTTGCCTTTGTCTGCATTTTTAGAATTTAATAACTTCTTTTGGATTTTAAATAGGCTTTATAGATTTTTTAGAATTTAAATAGTTTTTTTTTAATACTTTTAATAGCTTTAAATCTTTTTTTTAGAATTTATAGAGTTTTTTAATAGGTTTTAATAGAATTTTAATAGATTAGTAGAATAATAGTTAATAGATATTATAGGATTTAATAGTTTTTAGATATAGAATAAATAGAGTTTATTTTTAATATAGATTTAATCTTTTGTTAGATACTAATTTCCTTTATTAGGTTTAATATAGGTTAATAGTTTTTTATATAGATATTATTAGATAATAGTTTTTAGTTTAATATAGAATTTAATTAGATGTTAATTCTTTTTTTTTTGGTTTAATAGAGTTTAACTAGATTTTAATCATCTTTTAGATTTAGTTAGGATTTAATTAGTTTAATTAGAGTTTAATATTAGTTAGGTTTTAATTGAGTTTGTTAGAATAGTTTAATTTTCATTTAGATTTAATTGTAGTTTTAATTGTTAGTTAATTGAAGTTTAAATCTCTAATTAGTTTTTAATCCATTTAATTGTCATTAACCTTTTCATTCAGAATTTCCAGTCCAATTGGCCATTTTTCGTGGGCCCAGCAGAGGTTTTTGGAGGCCCAGTCCGTTTTTGTCCCACTTCAGTCCAGAAAATGCCATGTGTCAATATAAAAGCCAGGCCACGCGTTCAGTTTCAGGGGACCCCACGTCATTTTCACCCTCATCCCAGAATCCCCCACGTGTTTCCCAATATCTCTCCCCAGCTCCACGCGTCTTCCATGCAAGCCCTCACCGTGACACGCGTCCTCCCCTGAGCGTCACCGGTTGCATGGCCGGCGGCCATGCAACCACCGTCCCCAACCTCCTCCGGCAGCCCTAACAGGCACCCAACTACCTCCGGCCGCCGTAACTTCCGCCGGAAAACTCAAAAAACCCAGAATTCCTCATCTTCTCCGATCTAGACTCTCCAGAATTCATCAAGAACATCTTCACTCCTTCATCAACCAGTCACCGGAAAACTCATGAGGCTGCCGGAATCTGCATCTTCATACAACCTTCATCTCCTTCACAATTTCCAGATTTGTTCATCAACCATGTTCATCGCGTTTTCGCACTATTTTCCAGATCATCAATGAAGTTCATACCATCTTCATAGTCTCCAACGCGTTTTCCAGAATCACGGCGGCACCTCACCAGAATCTTCATCACCTTCAATCGTGTTCTTCATGATTCTCAGAAATCATCCAATCTTCTTCCAAGATCTTCATCAGATTACCATCAATCTTCAACAAATCTCTAGAGAATACTAAAGATTCCCAGAAATCGCCAGAAAAACCATGAACATTCACCCAAGAATCATCAGATAACGAATTCTCCAGATTTATCGTCAAGAATCTTCAACCGCGTCCGGATCCATACGATCTCCAAGATTCGTTGCTTCAAGATCCAAGATCTTCAACAATTTCAAGATCTCTTCAAAGAATTCCTTAATCTCTGATCAAGATCCTTGACGAACTGCGCCGATCCACACCAAGCTTCATCATAAGTTCTTCGTAGTTCTCAGAAGCTTCATCATCTCCTTCGTTCTTCAAACTGCTTAGTGCATGTAGATCCTTCCAGATCCGTTCATCAGCCATCGACGTATTTCTGTGGATTGTTTCTTCAACGAATAACAATAAACTTCACAGTTCTTCAGCGAACAACGCAAGCCACGGATTAAGATGTCTCTGGATTAGCAATAATGTTGTTGTTATAAGTTTGTTCATGTTTTTTTGTAGGTGGTTGAACTGAGTTAAGGGATATTATGAGAGGGATGGAGGAACTTCGGAACGGAGGTTGAGAAAGAAGGTTGGAGACGGAGGTTTGAACGAGAGAGGGGAAGCGGCGGCGCAAGAATTCTGTGAACAGTGGAAGGGAAGGGGAAAAGGAAATTAGGGTTTTCAGAGGATGGAAGGAGAAGAGGGGGAAGGGGCCGTGTGAGGATTGGGCCAGGCCCAATCATTTTTCTGATTCACCCCCCCGTTTTTGGACGTACACCCTCCATTTCTGTTTTTTTCCTTTGCTGAACGATGGGCTGAGCCCAACGCCCATATGCTATCCACACACCCCGTTTCAATTTCTGCACCCCCCTCCCCGTTTCTGAGTTGCTTTTGGGCTGGGCCCATTTTCTTTATTTTTTTTGCAGTATTTTTGCTGCCTCACCCCTGAACTGCAGTGTACCCCCCCTAGTGTTCTTTTTTTTTTTTGTTTTTTCTTTATTTCCTTTTATTTTTCATTTGTGTAGATTTTATATGAAAAAAATAGAAGAAAAAGAATATTAAAAAAATAGAAGAAAAAGAATATTGAAAAAATAGAGAAAAGAATATGGTAAGAATATTAAAAGAAATACATGAGAAAAAAAGGAATAAAAGAAATGAAAAAAGAAAAAGAATATTGAAAAAATAAAGAAAAGAATATGGTAAGAATATTAAAAGAAATACATGAGAAAAAAAGGAATAAAAGAAATGAAAAAAGAAAAATAATAGTGAAAAAGAAAGTGTGAAAAAGAAAAGAGTATGTGAAAAAAAAATTGAAAAGAGTATGTGGAAAAAATAAAAGAATATTAAGAGAAAATATTGGGAAAAAGAAGATAAAAATATTCAGCTTCACTTCAATTCTTTTAGGACATTTTTTTCATAGAGTTTATTTTACCCTTTTAGAGGTAGTTTTAGATGTCCATTTGTTAGGGGACTTTTTACGTTTTTTAGAAGTAGATTTGAAAGTCCACTTGTTAGGGGACTATTTTCCATTTGATTTTTCATGATGAATAGGATAGGGTTTTTAGGAGTTTATTTTTCAGTATTCAATCATTGTAACCCATTTTTCAGAATATCAATAAAACGAGATTTGAGCTGTGGTCCCGAAAGTAGCCGAACTACAACTGCTCTGATTTCTCGTACTGAGCGAGAATATGTAGGCATAGGATGCGATATCCTAGCGAGCACACTAATAACTAACCTTTCATTCTCTCGCTGCTGTGCGATCGAGACTTTCCCGCTAACGACTGATTGTTATCCCTTTCTCTTGCCCGAGTGCATTTGAGACCAGACCGTAGTTTTAGTTCCCTTAGGTTCCCGTACCTTTAAAACCAGATTAATTTCTCACGCCTGTGTGAGAACACCCAGCCTAGCCGTAGTTAGCCTGAACTACGACAGCTCTGATCTTCCATGCAGTGTGGAAGTACGTAGGCACAAGACGCGAAGTCTTGGCGAGCCAATTCCCCGTAGTCCCGAACTACGTTGACTCTGACTTTCTCTCTTGAGAATACGTAGGCATAGAGTGCGACGCTCTATCGAGTCAATTCCCTTCCGTTTAGATTTAGCAGCCATAGATAGATTGTTTTGCATCCTTTAGACAAACCAAGCAAGCGTGGATCCCGTCGAGTACGACGGACGTGAGGGGTGCTAATACCTTCCCCTTGCGTAACCGACTCCCGAACCCAGGTTTTGGTTGCGATGACCATACCTTTTCCCGTTTTTCACGAGGTTTACTTCGAGCGTTTCCTTTCCCTCCGTTGGGATAAATAATGCACGGTGGCGACTCTTCTGTCAGTCGGCGCCGATTTTCGCAGTAGCGACAAATACGACCGTTCAGAATTCTTTCCCTCTTTCACTTCATAACCTCTCACTCTCTCACGTTCCAAATACCTCTACATTTCTCAACTTCCCAATTACTTCCTCATTCATTACATTCAACCCCATTATTGTTCATTTCACCCGTTCCTTTTTAAGTCCCTCATTATAAACTCATGGTTCTTCTCTCATTCATTCCATTGAAAGAACCATTCTTCCTAAACAATCTCTCTTTTCCACAAAACAACAGAAACAATGGCACGCCAAGGTGAACTTCCAGATATGTCTAATATCATCTTCAGAGATGGCGAAAGAGGCGAACAACAGCGAGTCAACTACGTTTCATTCTATCAGCGCTCTATTCAACCCACTCGGTACGTTGATGTCGCATGCTTAACAGAATTGGGCATTCTGGAAGGTGTCCAATGGATGCTACAGAATGCCGGTCTTAGGTTCCTCTGCACAACCCCGCAACCAACGTACAAACATTTAACCCTGAAGTTCCTGAGTTCGTTCTCGTACATAACCCCCACCGGTGAAACTAATCAGCTTACCGGTGTTGCATGTTTCCAATTGTTCGGACGGGAATATCAGCTCAACCAAAATCAGCTTGCTCAGATGCTACAATTCCACCATGGTGCTGATGCTCACTGCCGTGTTCCCTCGGAACAATTCTTTCAGGAAGCATTCGCACTTTGGAACCAATTTACCGGCACCATCGCCGATAGCTGGGATAGCCTTAATGCCACATACATTCACCACCCCGCTATCCGCTACTTTCACAGGGTACTCGGTAACACTACCTTTTCCCGAGATAACAACCACAAGGTTAACTCTAAGGAGTTGTTCTTTCTGCAATGCGTCTTTGCTCCGGAACCCTCCAACACCTCCCCATTTCTATTGGTCCACATCCAGGAAAACTGTGGTCGAGGCTCAAATCCTTTTTACTTTAGAGGTATCGTCATTTCCATTGTCGTGTCCCTCGACCTCGGTAATCGCCTCCAGGACCTCCCGTCCCTACCTCCTGTCTTCCTTGATATTGACTACTGCCGTTCTTCCCACCTCATCAAGGTACGAGCTGACGGAAGATATCATCTGGTGGTTCGCAACCGCACCATCCGCATCATCATCCTACCATGCCGTGACCGTGCTCACCCTCAGAATAGAGCCAACTGGCTCTTTGACCCAACAGCACCAGAGGCTAATGCTGTAACACCTCAAGCGAATATTCAAGTGCCCGTTGATGAGGTACAGGAAGAAATGGACCGCGCTGCTCAGGTTGAAGCTCCTCAGTGACCACCTCCTGAAGGTCTTTCCTCCCGTCGTCGCCGCCGTCCTCAAACCGAAGTAACCAATGAAGAGATCCTTCATAACATTTGGAAAAAGAACGAGACCGCCGTCCTGCTTGAACGTCGTCAACAAGAACAACATCAGCATGTGATAGATTTGTTGGTCGCCCAAGGGGAACCCCTCAACAACATAGTAGATGAGATGGCCGCTCTAAACGTCCGTGTGGACGACCTACACGACGCCATCTTTCACACCGGCGTTCTACACCCCACGACCCGAGGAGGACGACATCACGGAAGAGGACGAGACAGAGAGTAGTGTACTTTTATTTTCTGCATTTTCTTGTTTTCATTGTTGTACACCTTCCACATTCGTTTCAAAGCAGTGAGGACACTGTTTGAGATGGTGTGGGAGCGGAACTTTATTATCCATTTCTATTATGTACTCTATTTCCTTTTCAATAATTTTAATCCAGTAATTTCAATTCAGTTCAATAAAGCGCATTTCCTATGTTCTTTTCCATTACGAGAGCTTCCCCAGCTTAATCTGCTTTACTCGAGCTATACGAAAACTTTTCCAAAAACCGATGCTCCGAGATTGAGGCCGAGTCAAGGAAACTCGAGAACGATTTCTAACGATACCCATACCGCTTTGACACCTTAGACCTCCAGTTTATGCGAGTCAGTTCCACTACCTAATGTACCGAAGCCTCAGGTTCGAGCACCAAGCGAAGCCCTTAGTAGTATATACAAGCAGTCAGCACCGCCTTAAGCACGTACCACGCGGAAAGCCGATGCAAATAAGTGATCGGTAAGATCGTAAAGAAAAGAATTGCTCCGCAGCCATGTAGTGATTATCTACCTCTGATATCTCGGAATAGCAAAAAGAAAAAAAAGTAAGCTCATAAAAGAAAAGAAGTTCTCTGTCAGTTGGTCCATAGGTCTCTGGTTATGGACTCGGTAGGGCGAATCACGGTTCGATCCACCATAACTTACAAAGTGGACATATCATAGGGAACCACACTCGTGCACCAGACCCCTTAGAAAGAAAAGACCGAAATCACTAACAGGCTATTCCACTACGTGCACGCAAAGAGGTAAAGGGCTTAATGTGATTGTGCTGGAACGAAACTGGGTAAAACTTGGTACGATAAACTTAACGCCGAGCTACAACATCATGATTAGAACCGGCTCGTATAAGAAGTAGGCCTTCGAGAGCATTACCGCTTAGTGTCACTGTCGTATGCGTGTTGTTATAAATCCTCTCCGAATTCCCAACTCAGCGCCTCTGAAGCTACTTTGAAAACACAAAGGAACGCATCGTGTAGCTGCATCGTCTCAGCTCTTAGGCTTTTTGCTTGAGGACAAGCAAAGATTCAAGTTTAGGGGAGTTTGATAACGCGAAAACGTATATATTAAATACCATGATTTTATGCTACTAATGGTCGATTTCACCCCGATTTTGGACCTTCTCCGCATTGTTTGTTAAGTATTTTGCAGGTTTACGAAGTTAACACTCAAATGAAGCAAGACAAGGAAAACAAATACTAAAAGACACATAACAGAAGAGAAAGGATGAAAAGAGTAACAAAAATGAATTTTGCTGATATGACGGTCGTCACAGGTCCCTTACGACCGTCACGTGTGTGACGACCGTCATGAACGTCACAAACGTCATGAGCTCCACGAACGTCATGCACTCCTTACGACCGTCACACTTGCAAATTCAGCTCAACGTCCACTTTTTAGAACATGCAGCAGAAGCCCAAAAACAGAAGCATGACTCCCTGGATTTTCTGACCCTCAATTGCACTTCTAGAGGTAGTTCACGTAGAAAACACTCACTATAAAAGGAGAGCTTGAGGACTGAAACAAGGGAGCCGCATTGAAGACCATGAAGTGCTGCCCAAATTACTACAGAAAGCCATTCTTGTTTCTGCTTTGTTTCTTTTCCTTTATTTTCTTTCAAGAGTCCGGTTGTAATTTTTGTTCTTTAAATTTTTCGTACATTAATCGTCACCAGAGTAATCCTGCCGACATTGTGGGGGATTATCCAAGTGTCGAACCAAAATTGTTTACAGGTTCCATTATTATTAATTATTTCCATTTGCTTTATAATGTATGTTTACATGTTCTGCTATTTTAATTTAATTATGCTTTCTTTAAGATTCATGTCTAGCTAAACCACATCGATCGGTATGTAATGAATTAGTAGGACGAGATTCGATAATAACCGGCGTATTTCCACTTTTTCAAACTTGTTTCTGGCATAGTTTTTAATCAAATTTGTTAAACCAAACTTCATCGCGACAACGAGAATTTATTTAAAGTAATCTCGCCACGACAGTGGGAGATTCACTAAGGTACGAACCGACATGCGAAAGCTGAGGCTAGGACCAGATAGTAAAAACTAGGCATCTATTTTAAATACAGCGAAAGCACTTTAAAAGAGATTAGAACTCAATGGTTTTCAAAAATCAATTAAAACCCCGAACGGGATAGCGAAAGTATACGTTCCGCCTTAGAGTTGCGACTAGCGTCAACAACCAATGTGAGACAAAGGTCTTTAAACCGTTATTTTCTTCTGAAAACCATTTTGAAATCATTAAACCACACCGGTAACTTATCGAATCCTCAAAGAACTAAGTCATTGCATACCGATTCCCCATATTAATATTCAAAGAAACCTTTTAGTCTTTCTTTAATTTAGCCTTTACTTGTGCATCTTTACCCTTAAACCATATCCAACCTAGCTAAACAAAGTAACGTCCGATGACACTAGTTTGATTACGAGTCCCTGTGGGATAAATATCTTTATTACTACGCGATAGACTGTGCACTTGCAGTTAGTTCGGTTAGACTCAGAAAGTCGCGATCACTAATTGAATTACATACCGATTAAACTAATTTAGCTAGACATGATAATTAATGCAAACATAAATAAACATAAACAACAAAGTAATAAAATATGCATTATGACATAAAATAAAGTAATAATTCAATTAATAAGAACCTGGAAAGTAGTACTGAAATTAAAGAGTAGTCCTCCACAATGTCTGCAGGATTCTACTTTGGCGAAATAAAATTGCAGAAATAAATTACAATGTTCTGAACTAAATGAAAAAAGGAAGAAAATAAAAGAAACAAGAAAATAACTTCAATAGAACTTTGGCAGCCCTTCGGGATGTAGAATCCATCCCCCTGGTTCTGTGAATCTCTGGCCTATTTATAGGAGATATTTCATTTCTCAACTTCCAGAGATCATGCATGAGTTATGGAGAAAGTGGGAGTAACTTCCAGTAGTGGGCAGTTAGTGGAGAAAGTGCAGGAAGAAATTAAGTTGAACGTGCTCGTGGCCACTTCTGTGTTTGACGTTATTATGATATTAGAGTCATGACGGTCGTGGCACTCTTGTGACGACCGTGTTGCACGTGACGATCGTGAGGATATTGAGACGGCCGTGAAGACTGTGACGATCGTGAGGGAACTTGACGAGCGTCACACGCACAAAATCTGTTTCTCTGCTGCTTTCTGTCTTTTTCCCCATTTTATGTCTTTCTTCTTGTTTTTCCTTCCATTTCTTCTTCTTTTCTTTCTTTAATCCTATTTCTCCACAATCTGTAAAACATAGTGAATTAACCTTATAATAGAACATAAATCAAGATAAATTAACAATACTCGCAAATAAATTCATGTAAATCAAGTCAAATAAACGATATACTTTCGCATCATCAAATACCCCCACACTTAAACCATTGCTTGTCCTCAAGCAATCAACCAACACGTTAAAAAGAAATAAGCATAATTTGAAACAATGACACGATGAGACTCTAATCATACGTGGTTGTAGGCTAATGTTAGATCAATAGGTACTAAATATCAATACCAAGGATAACGTAACGACACAATTTCAAAAACTCCCTACTTATGCAAACCAACCTGAATCATGCCATTATGACTCAACCTATATCTCATGCTCTCTTTCACCCCATTTCATTCTAGTGCAATCACATTAAGCCCGTTATCCATACACATTCATGGCAAGTAAACCTGTTAGTGACTATGATCTCATTGTTATTTCATTTTTCTCTGCAAATATGCTTAAGCATCAATTTAACTTAAAGAGTTTGTACCGTTGGGCTAAGTGATCGGGTAGGAGCACCTAACTTAGAAGGAACATGTCTTTTTATTCATGATTTTTTTCTTTCTTAATTTCTCATTTTAAACCAGAGATCATACACTTATTTGCATCGTTTTCTTACTTAGTGTGTTTAGGATGGTGCTGTCTGCTTAAATAAACTACTTAGGGATTACTAAAAAACTAGAGCTTTAAGGTCTCGGTATAATGAGTACTCAAATTGATTTTGCATATTTAGGGGGTTAAGGATGTCAGGATGATATCGATTTTATCGAAACTTTCCCAAGTTTTTCTAACATAGCATGAACAACTTATATACTCTCAGAGTATCATGTCATGAATCAAAGCAAATAATTGTTGGAGGTTAAAATTTTGAAAATTTTGAAATTATGGGGAAATTGAATAACAAGTGAAAACCACGCATAAAGACTCGACAACACATGCAAAGACTTTGACATAATGTTAAAAACAGATAAAATTCCTAAAAATATGAAATAAAATATAAAACAATAAATCAAACTAAAAAGCGATAAAATGAGAGCGGTAGAGTTCCTCCCCCAAACTTAAACCAAACATTGTCCTCAATGTTTTAGTAAAAGGTGGAAAAAGGAAAGATAAAACCTATATGAATGCTACTGCGTGCCAAATCCTCTATGATCCTGCTCTTGCTATCCTTGTCTTCGTTGATCATTTCTACTTCGGCGGCAGGCATTTTGAGATACCTTCGTTTGTGTAATTTTCGAACCAGCTCATCATGTTGCTCGCTTCCAGAGGAAGTACTTATCATCAGTGTCCCCACCAGCAACGACACTCGTAGGAATGTCTGTGGGCATAGCTCATCTTCTCAGATCATCATCTAGAGAGTTTTCGCCTAGATACAGCTAAAGCGTAACAAGCGATACATTTCTTTATATTCTGCAAATTTAAACAAACAAATTAAAATAAAGACCTTGTGGGTTGCCTCCCACACAGCGCTTTGCTTAACGTCGATAGCTCGAAGGCTAAGGAGTGTAAGTACTCATGGTGGTTCTTTCAAGAATGGTTCCTCGATCGGACTTTGAATAGTCTTCGGTTTCCATGGCCACTTATCAAGCCATCTCTCATATCCCTCACCTTTTCTTTTCTTTCTTCTGTAGGGTAGTTCATTGTTTTGAACTTGTGGTGGTGGTTCTGGATCTATCCTGAGTATCAGTTTTTCAAATTTGGGCTTAGTTATTTCATCCACCACCTCAAAAGTTAACCTTACCCTTTTTATGGTCCTCGAATTTTCTTTTGTTATGAAGGATCTTAGACAAAGGTGCATTGGTGTGGATATTTTCCAATACCTCCACATGTGTTTTAGATTGGGAGTCTACCTTAGCTTCCACAACCAAATGTGATAAAGAATTAGGTGGGGTATAGGGAGGAGGAGCAACAATGGGTGCTTCCTTCTCTACCTCTTCGAAAACCTCCCTTTCGGGTGGTGTCAGTGTATTTTTCTCAATTTGTATGCCTTTCTCACCAAAACTCTCCTTAGACTCATTATCACTCTCCCTAGGATTTTCTATTTGTTCTTCATTAATGGTTGTTACAACATCCACATGTCTCTCAAGGAAGGGTCCTAGAGGTGTTTGTGTAAGCAGGGCGGTTTGAGTTTCCAAAGCCTCGCTGTGAGTTGCAAGGGAATCGACCATAATGCTTATCTGCTTAAGATTTTCGTTAATTTGGAGATGTTGTTTTCTAAAATCTTCGTTTTGGAGAGTTTTGTTCTCCACAAAGAGTTCCATCATAGATTCTATCCTAGAGTGAGTAAATGTCGCATCAAATTCTTCTAGTAATAGTTCGAAGTTGGATGTATCGAAATCTTGCGGTTCTTCAAAATATTGGGAGTGGTCATGGTAGAGGGACTCTGGGTGAGAATGCGTCGTATTGAAATCTTCTAATAATATTTCGAGGTTGGATTTAAGCGGGTCTTGTGGTTCCTCAAAATATTGGGGGTGGTAGTTATAAGAAAAATTTGGTTTATACATAGTAATTTAGATAAGAGTGCCTTAGTCTATACTATGCAACAACGGAATCACAATATTGACTGTTGGTCTCCGGCAACGGCGCCAAAAACTTGATGCGTCCGCAAGTGCACGGGAATATCAAAGTAATAAAAAAGATTTGTCGAACCCACAGAGACCAATGTCAACCTACCGTTATCTATTGTCGTGACGTAAAGCTAAGGCTAATGGAATTAGGAAAGTTAAATGCAATACAATGGAAATAAAGATTATTGGTTTAAGGAAGAGCAGTAAAGGGATATCGGTATGTAACGCTTTAGTTTCCGGGGATTCGACAGGTCGCCGGTGCTTTTTAGTATTTGCAAACACTTTTCAGGAGAAAATACTCGTTTAAAGACCTTTGCCTCACGATGGTTGTTGACTCGGGTCATAATTCTAAGACGGAATGTACGCTCTCGCAGTCCCATTTGGGGTTAAAACTACTTTTTGAAAACAAATAAATTCTGATTTCTTTTAAAGTGCTTTCACTGTGTTTAAAATCAATGCCTAGTTCTTACTATCTGGTTTGAACCCCAGCTTTTGCGTGCCGGCTCGTGCCTTAATAAATTTCCTACTTTTGTGGCAAAACTACGGTAAATAATTTCTCGCTTTCACGACGAATGTTTATTTAGAAGATTTTGATTAAAAACTACGACCAGAAAGGTGTTTGTAAAAGGGAAGGTGCACCGGGTATTATCGAATCCCATCCTACTAATTCGATTACATATCGATAAAACTAATTTAGCTAGACATGATAATTAATGCAAACAGAAATAAACATAAACAACAAAGTAATAAAATATGCATTACGACAGAAAATAAAGTAATAATTCAATTAATAAGAACCTGGAAAGTAGTACTGAAATTGAAGAGTAGTCCTCCACAATGTCGGCAGGATTCTACTTTGGCGAAATAAAATTGCAGAAAGAATTACAATGTTCTGAACTAAAGGAAAAAAGGAAGAAAATAAAAGAAACAAGAAAAATAGCTTCAATAGAACTTTGGCAGCCCTTCGGGACGTAGAATCCACCCCCTAGTTTTGTGAATCTGTGACCTATTTATAGGAGATATTTCATTTCTCAACTTCCAGAGATCATGTGTGAGTTACGGAGATTCTTCTTTTCTTTCTTTAATCATATTTCTTCACAATCTGCAAAACATAGTGAATTAACCTTATAATAGAACATAAATCAAGATAAATTAACAATAATCGCAAATAAATTCATGTAAATCGAGTCAAATAAACGATATACTTTCGCGTCATCATTAATCCCCGACATAGTGGATTTATTCCCAGCAAAGTGGATATTTTCCCAGAAGAGTTTTATTTTGGAAGGCCATTCTCGGCATTTTTTTCCCCAGTAGAGTTCTATTTCTGGAAGGCCGTTCAGGGCATTTTCCTCAGCAGAGTTTGCTTGCCGTTTATTTCGGAACATTTTTGCGGTGGTGTTCCTTTGCACTTTCATTTTGCATAGCATCCTCCCAAACGCGTAGCATTTCCATCTCGTATAGAGCATTACGCCATATTCAAACATATGCATGCGAAGCATAAGCCAGGTTGTTACCTTTTGTTGCCAGATATCTCTCCAGCAGATAGCAACGTAATTCATGAGCCTAAGTGGTATCCAGACCCCAGCAAAATCCTTGGTAAATGTGTTCTCTTTCCCCAGCGGAGTTTTTTTCAGATTATGAATCAGTTGATTCTTTTACCGACCGAGTGTCGAGCCTGCTTGTTAGCAGATGTTTTTACCGACCGAGTGTCGAGCCTGCTTATTAGCAGATGTTTTTACCGACCGAGTGTCGAGCCTGCTTGTTAGCAGATGTTTTTATCGACCGAGTGTCGAGCCTGCTTGTTAGCAGGTGTTTTTACCGACTGAGTATCGAGCCTGCTTGTTAGCAGATGTTTTTACCGACCAAGTGTCGAGCCTGCTTGTTAGCAGATGTTTTTACCGACCAAGTGTCAAGCCTTCTTGTTAGCAGATGTTTTTACCGACCGAGTGTCGAGCCTGCTTGTTAGCAGATGTTTTACCAACCGAATGTCGAGCCTGTTTGTTAGAAGATGTTTTTACCGACCGAGTGTCGAGCCTGTTGGATAGCAGATGTTTCTTACCGACTGAGTGTCGAGCCTGCTGGATAACAGATGTTTCTTACCAACCGAGTGTTGAGCCTGCTGGATAGTAGATGTTTCTTACCTACTGAGTATCGAGCCTGCTGGATAGCAGATGTTTCTTACTGACTGAGTGTCGAGCCTTCTGGATAGCAGATGTTTCTTTCCAACTGCGTGTTGGTGCTTTCTAACTAGTGGTTAGTTGGCTGTTTTCTTATAACTTTCAGATATGTTCCCACGGTGATTCCACTTTGGTGGACAGATTCTATAGTTTACTATCCCGCGGTTGGCAAATTTTTGGGTTCTTTTGTATCCAATAACCTTCTACCTTGAATGTTCAAAAGCGGTTGCTTTTCATTCATTCAGGTCCAAGTCGTTTGAATAGGGGCAACTGTTGCACCCCAAAATTTGCCCAACCTTTTCCTTTGGCTTGGCTTATGTTTCATATCATTTAGCATTTGCATTTGCATAATATTGGTTCTAGACAAGGGATCAAGATGTTTTTTTTGCCACTCAAGAGAATAGTTTCATGTTCAAGCTCAAGCAAGGTTACATTTTCAAGCCATCAAGAGTTCATCATCATGAGAGTTGGGTCTCAAAGCTCCTTGAGAGGAGAAAGTTTGTGTGTGGGTATCACCTGATGGAAAAATGCGATCTAAACGCAGCGGAAAACAAAAATTTCCTTTAGTGATCCTTACGAATGAGCATGGTCAGTGATAGAATCGTTACCTCTTTGTGGCGATTCAGATCTTTGATGCAGCGATCACAAGCGTTGATGAAGTGCAACGCCTCTACTCAGTCCACACGAACAGCTTCCGGTCACAGTGCTAGCTGCTTACGAACGGAATTATTTGAGTGAGAAAAGAGAATCAAAACGAAATTGCATCAAGTGAAAGCTTCATCACAAGGGTTCCTTTTATAGACTCTCTTGTGGGCTGCGGGCTAAAAACCCAATTCACATGATCCATAATAATATTATATATTATTATAATAACTATTATTATAATAAATATATTTATTTTATTATTATTTTATAACCATTATAAAATAACAATGATTATTATTATATTATCCGAATTTCTATTTTTCACTTAAGTGCACCGTACCTTACGGTGTTCCTTTGATTTCTCTATCTCTCATCAAACTGTCCTTATGTGTGTGACCCTGTAGGATTTCGTAACGTTGGTAATTATATTAAATTATATATTTAACATAATAAACAGTAAGCGGTATCTAGCAACACATCACTGCTACCCAAGTCACGAAAATGTCATGTGATCTGACAAAACCTTTTTCGTGATAATATATGTTTGTACAATTACCCTTTTGCCCCTATGTCTATATTGAACACAAGGCATACACTGTGTCATCCTTGTCCAGTTCAATATTGGGCCCTTAGACATTTCTCCTGTTATGCAGGATTGGCAAATTCCATCTAGGACACTCATGTCCCTCAGCATGCTTCGTGGAGTGCCCATCAACTGTCTTTATGATCATCCAGTTACGGATAATGTTTGATCAGCAATAAAGCACCCGACTCTACATCTAGGGTCCATAGTGGTTTCAGGTCGAAGGGTGGTAATACACCATTATCACCATGAGAATAACTTATGACACTTTGCATAACATACTATGTAGTATTCTCATAGCGGGTCAATCCGGTATAAATATTACTCCTAATATTTATACCTATGTCAAGACTTGATAACTCTTTATCCATGATCCATGAGATGTGATCATCAGTCTATCTTCATAATAGTCTCAATGCTTTTAATGTTATCCCACTTTGCAATAAAGCTTGACTACGGATATTTTAAGAATAATGTCTTTATGTTTAATGGGATCTCATGATCAAGTCACACTTAACATTTCATTAAACAGACTAACTATTCTAGGGACTTTATTATTCTGAAAGACAAACATAATAAAGAAATGCCTTTTATTATTAAACGAATAATCCGATACAAGTACCAAAAAGTATTGGCCTCTAGGGCTTACACCAACAATCTCCCACTAGCACTAGAGCCAATTAGGCATACCCTTAATACCCATAGATCTAGTATGACCATCATGCTTCTGTTGCGCAAGAGGCTTTGTTAATGGGTCAGTGATATTGTCAAGTGTAGGTACTCTGCATATCTTCACATCTCCCCGATCGATTATCTCTCGAATGAGGTGATAACGCCTAAGTATGTGTTTGGATCGTTGGTGAGATCTAGGCTCCTTAGCTTGTGCGATAGCACCATTGTTATCACAATATAAACCAATGGGATCCACAATGCTAGGGACTATGCCAAGTTCACTAATGAATTTCTTGATCCAAACAGCTTCCTTTGCTGCATTTGAGGCAACAATATACTCGACCTCAGTTGTAGAATCAGCAACTGTTTCTTGCTTTGAACTTTTCCAGCTCACAGCGCCACCATTGAGACAGAACACATAACCAGATTGTGATCTAAAATCATCCTTATCTGTCTGGAAGCTAGCATCAGTGTAACCAATTACATCAAGCTCTTCCTGACCTCCATATATTAAGAATGAATCCTTAGTCCTTCTCAAGTACTTAAGGATATTCTTGACAGCTACCCAGTGAGCATCACCGGGATCAGATTGGTACCTACTCGTTGCACTTAATGCATACGAGACATCTGGTCGAGTACATAACATGGCATACATGATAGATCCTATTGCAGATGCATGTGGAATCTTATTCATGCGATCTCTTTCTTCCTTAGTTGAAGGGGATTGTGTTTTTGATAAACACAGACCATGTTGCATAGGTATGAATCCTTTCTTGGAATCATGCATATTAAAGCGTCTCAACAGTTTATCTATGTATGTACTCTGACTTAGGCCAAGCAGTTTTTGTGATCTATCTCTATAGATCCTAATTCCTAATATATAGGCTGCTTCACCTAGGTCTTTCATAGAAAAACAATTCCCTAACCAAGTCTCCACTTGTTGCAAGGTAGGGACATCGTTTCCAATGAGTAATATGTCATCTACATATAATACCAGAAACACGATCATGCTCCCACTAACCTTCTTGTAGACACAAGGTTCATCTTCATTTTTGATGAATCCATATTGTTTTACGGTTTCATCAAAACGAAGATTCCAGCTTCTGGAAGCTTGCTTCAATCCATAGATTGATCGCTGTAACTTGCATATCTTTTGGGCATCTTGTGGTATGTCAAATCCTTCAGGTTGTGTCATGTACACATCCTCAAGAAGATTCCCATTAAGGAAAGCAGTTTTGACATCCATCTGCCATATTTCATAATCATGATATGCAGCGATGGCAAGTAAAATCCGAACAGATTTAAGCATTGCAACTGGTGAAAAGGTTTCATCATAGTCAACCCCATGAATTTGTTTATAGCCTTTTGCAACCAGTCTTGCTTTATAGGTATGTACCTTACCATCCATGTCAGTCTTCTTCTTGAAGACCCACTTGCATCCTATAGGGTTAACTCTTATAGGAGGTTCTACCAAGGTCCAAACCTGGTTTGTGTACATGGAATCCATTTCAGATTTCATGGCTTCTAGCCACTTCTCAGACTCAGGACCAGTTATGGCCTCTTTGTAGGTCACAGGCTCATCTTGATCCATGAGTAATACATCACCCTGATCACTTATGAGATATCCATATCTCTCAGGTTGGTGACGTATCCTGCTTGACCTACGCTGGTCTTGTTCTACTTGAGCAGGTTGCTCTTCCACAACTACTTGTGTTTCCCGCTCTAGTTCCTCCATAGTTGTTTCAATGTTTTGTGATTCTTGAATTTCTTCAAGCTCTATTTTCCTCCCACTGTTTCCTTTGGAAATAAAATCCCTTTCCAGAAAGACTCCAGTTCGAGCGACAAACACTTTGCCCTCAGAAGGATTGTAGAAGTAATATCCTCTTGTTTCTTTAGGATACCCCACAAATAAGCATTTGTCAGATTTGGGCTCAAGCTTGGTTGAAATTTGTCGTTTGACGTAAACTTCGCAACCCCAAATCTTCATGTAAGACATATGTGGTTTCTTACCACTCCATATCTCATATGGTGTCTTATCAACCTTTTTGGATGGAACACGGTTAAGTGTATAAGCTGCTGTTAATAATGCATGTCCCCAAAAGGAGTTTGGAAGATCGACGTGACTCATCATGGATCGGACCATGTCTAACAAGGTTCGATTTCTTCTCTCAGATACACCATTCCATTGTGGTGTTCCAGGAGGAGTAAGTTGGGATAGAATCCCATACTCTTTTAGATGGTCATCAAATTCTAGGCTTAAATATTCACCGCCTCGATCTGATCAAAGAACTTTAATATTCTTACCTAGTTGGTTTTGTACTTCATTCTTGAATTCCTTGAACTTTTCAAAGGACTCAGATTTGTGTTTCATTAAATACACATATCCGTATCTACTGAAGTCATCAGTAAAAGTGATGAAGTACTGAAAACCTCCTCTGGCTGGTATGTTCAGTGGTCCACATACATCAGTATGTATGAGTGCCAAAAGATCATTAGCCCTTTCACCTTTTCCTGTGAATGGGGACTTTGTCATCTTTCCAATTAAACAAGATCTGCATGTCTCATATGATTCATAATCAAAAGAGTCCAAGAGTCCATCTTTATGGAGTTTGGAAATGCGTTTCTCATTTATGTGGCCTAATCGACAGTGCCAAAGGTAAGTTGGATTCAACTCATTAGGTTTCAACCTTTTAGTATTAATGTTATAAATTGGCATTTCAAGATCAAGGACATATAGTCCATTATTCATTTTTGCAGTAGCATAGAATATATCATTCAAATAAATGGAGCAACAATTGTTCCTTATTATGAATGAAAAACCAAACTTGTCCAAACAAGAAACGGAAATAATATTCCTGCTAATTGCAGGTACATAATAACAGTTCTCTAACTGAATTATTAAACCACTAGGTAAAGTTAAAACATAAGTTCCTACAGCTAAAGCAGCAATCTTTGCTCCATTGCCAACTCGTAGGTCAACTTCACCTTTTGCCAAATCTCTACTCCTTTTTAGCCCCTGCACATTAGTACAAATGTGAGAACCGCGTCCAGTATCTAATACCCATGATGCAGAAGTAGATAAATTAATTTCAATAACAAAAATACCTGAATTTGAAGTCTCTACTCCATTATTCTTATCTTCCAGGTACTTTGGGCAATTTCTCTTCCAATGTCCGGTCTTACCGCAATGGAAGCAAGTGCCCTCCTTTGCTATTCCTCCACTAGGCTTCAAAACAGGAGGAGTGGGTTTGGGTTTGGCAACTTCCTTGCCTTTCCCTCTACCACCCTGTTTGATGGGCCTCTTGTTCTGTTTCTTTCCATTACTGACCATCAGAATGGATTTCCCTTTTGTCTTCATATTCTGCTCAGCAGTTCTCAACATGCCTAGCAGTTCTGGAAGACTTTTGTCCAAGTCATTCATATTGAAATTCAGGACAAACTGACTGAAGCTCTCTGGCAACGATTGCAAGATCAGATCAATCGCAAGTTCTTTTCCAAGGGGAAACCCTAATCTGTCAAGGTTCTCCACATACCCAATCATCTTGAGTACATGGGGACTTACAGGGGCTCCCTCAGCTAACTTGTTGTTAAAAAGGGACTTTGAAACCTGAAACCTCTCATTTCTTGCTTGCTCTTGATAAAGCATTTTCAGATGTCCGATCATATCGAACGCAGACATGTTCTCGTGTTGCTTTTGCAACTCAGAGTTCATGGTAGCAAGCATGAGGCAAGCGGTTTCATTGGCATCATCGAAATGCTTCTTATAAGCATCTCTTTCTGCCTTTGGTGCAGAACTAGGAGGTTCCTCCTCAGGAACTGGTGTCTCCAAGACATACAGCTTCTTATCGTGCTTGAGGACAATCCTCAGATTACGGTGCCAATCTAGGAAATTTGTCCCAGACAATTTTTCCTTATCTAGGATGGATCGCAAAATATTGTTCGATGTGTTTGTTGTCATGGTAATCTACAAGAGAAATATGAAAATATAAGTATCATTAAAACAACATATTTAATTAGGCCTTTAATCAAATATGCTCCCACTATTTTATTCAAAACAAATGACCCTCATCATTTGATTCGGAAAATCCCGTTGGAAGACTTTCTAGTGGGTCGAGATCCATGTTTCACTTTGTTTTAAGTCAGCGTTAGGCTGATTACACAAAACTAAGTTATTTAGGTAGGAACTCCTTCCAATTGTATCTCATACAACTCTCGAATATTTTCAATTGGGTGAATAACTCCTTATTCTGATCCATCACATGAATCATTTCCAATTCTTGCTTCTAAACATATATAATCTTATTATAATTTGTTTAGTTAAGTTTGACCCATTGTTTTAGCAATTGGATATTACAATTATCCCATCACACCTTACTAATATAGAACATGCACCTCGCGTAGGCGAAACCTACAATGCTCGATACTAGTCTTGATGAGTGCTAAAAATTGGAAAGCATAAACTTAATATTTAATTTTGAGGGAATTTGTTATTAGTTTGATCTCACCGGCTTAACATGTAAAACGTCTCTCACATGCATCAACATACAATTACATGCATCAACATACATATAAAAAAGATACAATTATGGCCCCTAACACAATTGTTCTCTCAAGCCAATGAGAGAACCTAAGCTAACCTAATAACGATCTAAGCTTCTCCAAGCATGATCTCCAAGGTTATCCTCCTTTAATATTGAATACTTCCTTTTTCTTTTTTTTTCATAACATAATATTACATTACATATAAGAAAACTCGTTTTACATACAAGGGAGTGAGATGAGAAAAGAAGTTACATAAAGAGATTGAGAGAGAGGCACGACACGCAGGCCGTATTCAAAAATCCCAAAACAATAATAAAGGATAAACTAAGGCCATAACTGATCACCACAAATAAATAATAATAAACACACTTTTATTATTAGTTTAAAATTCCGATAATTAAATAAACTAAATTAAATTTCGGCTGATTGATCACACTTTGCAGACTTAGCCGGGGGTTCCGCTGCCCGGGGGTTCCGAAAAATTTTATGAACACTTCATTGTATTTCACGTCGTTTCCTGCACAACTTTTGTGCATTTACAACCCCAACCGGAAAAGTCTGCGGCAATACAACACTTGTACTGCCATTAATCCTAATGCAACAATTTCATGCCGTCAAACACAACTCGATTGATAACTCAATATGATAGATCAACATGTCATTGCTTCACCATACTAACGTCGGATTCCGAAGCGAATGAAAATGATGATCTTTCAAAAGAATTACAATCCTTATGTGATTGAATGGATGAAATCAAAACAGTATATCCCATATACCATCTTTGCATCAGAATTTCTTATATCTTATATAAAAGTGATCGATCTAATTGTGTAACCTATGGATGATCAATGTATCGCACAACTTCACCATACTAATGCCGGTTTCTGAAGCATAATCAACATCAATCATCCAAATCGTACACAACAGATGCCAAATTTAATTAATCGTTTATTGTTAAATTCATTCTGTGTTTTAATCGAATCAAATACAGAAAAGACGGAAATTTAACAGCTATCAGATCCATGGTTTCGTAAGTGGCTCTGATACCACTTATGGAAAAATGCGATCTAAACGCAGCGGAAAACTTAAATTTCCTTTAGTGATCCTTACGAATGAGCATGGTCAGTGATAGAATCGTTACCTCTTTGTGGCGATTCAGATCTTTGATGCAGCGATCACAAGCGTTGATGAAGTGCAACGCCTCTACTCAGTCCACACGAACAGCTTCCGGTCACAGTGCTAGCTGCTTACGAACGGAATTATTTGAGTGAGAAAAGAGAATCAAAACGAAATTGCATCAAGTGAAAGCTTCATCACAAGGGTTCCTTTTATAGACTCTCTTGTGGACTGCGGGCTAAAAACCCAATTCACATGATCCATAATAATATTATATATTATTATAATAACTATTATTATAATAAATATATTTATTTTATTATTATTTTATAACCATTATAAAATAACAATGATTATTATTATATTATCCGAATTTCTATTTTTCACTTAAGTGCACCGTACCTTACGGTGTTCCTTTGATTTCTCTATCTCTCATCAAACTGTCCTTATGTGTGTGACCCTGTAGGATTTCGTATCGTTGGTAATTATATTAAATTATATATTTAACATAATAAACAGTAAGCGGTATCTAGCAACACATCACTGCTACCCAAGTCACGAAAATGTCATGTGATCTGACAAAACCTTTTTCGTGATAATATATGTTTGTACAATTACCCTTTTGCCCCTATGTCTATATTGAACACAAGGCATACATTGTGTCATCCTTGTCCAGTTCAATATTGGGCCCTTAGACATTTCTCCTGTTATGCAGGATTGGCAAATTCCATCTAGGACACTCATGTCCCTCAGCATGCTTCGTGGAGTGCCCATCAACTGTCTTTATGATCATCCAGTTACGGATAATGTTTGATCAGCAATAAAGCACCCGACTCTACATCTAGGGTCCATAGTGGTTTCAGGTCGAAGGGTGGTAATACACCATTATCACCATGAGAATAACTTATGACACTTTGCATAACATACTATGTAGTATTCTCATAGCGGGTCAATCCGGTATAAATATTACTCCTAATATTTATACCTATGTCAAGACTTGATAACTCTTTATCTATGATCCATGAGATGTGATCATCAGTCTATCTTCATAATAGTCTCAATGCTTTTAATGTTATCCCACTTTGCAATAAAGCTTGACTACGGATATTTTAAGAATAATGTCTTTATGTTTAATGGGATCACATGATCAAGTCACACTTAACATTTCATTAAACAGACTAACTATTCTAGGGACTTTATTATTCTGAAAGACAAACATAATAAAGAAATGCCTTTTATTATTAAACGAATAATCCGATACAAGTACCAAAAAGTATTGGCCTCTAGGGCTTACACCAACAATCTCCCACTAGCACTAGAGCCAATTAGGCATACCCTTAATACCCATAGATCTAGTATGACCATCATGCTTCTGTTGCGCAAGAGGCTTTGTTAATGGGTCAGCGATATTGTCAAGTGTAGGTACTCTGCATATCTTCACATCTCCCCGATCGATTATCTCTCGAATGAGGTGATAACGCCTAAGTATGTGTTTGGATCGTTGGTGAGATCTAGGCTCCTTAGCTTGTGCGATAGCACCATTGTTATCACAATATAAACCAATGGGATCCACAATGCTAGGGACTATGCCAAGTTCACTAATGAACTTCTTGATCCAAACAGCTTCCTTTGCTGCATTTGAGGCAGCAATATACTCGGCCTCAGTTGTAGAATCAGCAACTGTTTCTTGCTTTGAACTTTTCCAGCTCACAGCGCCACCATTGAGACAGAACACATAACCAGATTGTGATCTAAAATCATCCTTATCTGTCTGGAAGCTAGCATCAGTGTAACCAATTACATCAAGCTCTTCCTGACCTCCATATATTAAGAATGAATCCTTAGTCCTTCTCAAGTACTTAAGGATATTCTTGACAGCTACCCAGTGAGCATCACCGGGATCAGATTGGTACCTACTCGTTGCACTTAATGCATACGAGACATCTGGTCGAGTACATAACATGGCATACATGATAGATCCTATTGCAGATGCATATGGAATCTTATTCATGTGATCCCTTTCTTCCTTAGTTGAAGGGGATTGTGTTTTTGATAAACACAGACCATGTTGCATAGGTATGAATCCTTTCTTGGAATCATGCATATTAAAGCGTCTCAACAGTTTATCTATGTATGTACTCTGACTTAGGTCAAGCAGTTTTTGTGATCTATCTCTATAGATCCTAATTCCTAATATATAGGCTGCTTCACCTAGGTCTTTCATAGAAAAACAATTCCCTAACCAAGTCTTCACTTGTTGCAAGGTAGGGACATCGTTTCCAATGAGTAATATGTCATCTACATATAATACCAGAAACACGATCATGCTCCCACTAACCTTCTTGTAGACACAAGGTTCATCTTCATTTTTGATGAATCCATATTGTTTTACGGTTTCATCAAAACGAAGATTCCAGCTTCTGGAAGCTTGCTTCAATCCATAGATTGATCGCTGTAACTTGCATATCTTTTGGGCATCTTGTGGTATGTCAAATCCTTCAGGTTGTGTCATGTACACATCCTCAAGAAGATTCCCATTAAGGAAAGCAGTTTTGACATCCATCTGCCATATTTCATAATCATGATATGCAGCGATGGCAAGTAAAATCCGAACAGATTTAAGCATTGCAACTGGTGAAAAGGTTTCATCATAGTCAACCCCATGAATTTGTTTATAGCCTTTTGCAACCAGTCTTGCTTTATAGGTATGTACCTTACCATCCATGTCAGTCTTCTTCTTGAAGACCCACTTGCATCCTATAGGGTTAACTCCTATAGGAGGTTCTACCAAGGTCCAAACCTGGTTTGTGTACATGGAATCCATTTCAGATTTCATGGCTTCTAGCCACTTCTCAGACTCAGGACCAGTTATGGCCTCTTTGTAGGTCACAGGCTCATCTTGATCCATGAGTAATACATCACCCTGATCACTTATGAGGTATCCATATCTCTCAGGTTGGTGACGTATCCTGCTTGACCTACGCTGGTCTTGTTCTACTTGAGCAGGTTGCTCTTCCACAACTACTTGTGTTTCCCGCTCTAGTTCCTCCATAGGTGTTTCAATGTTTTGTGATTCTTGAATTTCTTCAAGCTCTATTTTTCTCCCACTGTTTCCTTTGGAAATAAAATCCCTTTCCAGAAAGACTCCAGTTCGAGCGACAAACACTTTGCCCTCAGAAGGATTGTAGAAGTAATATCCTCTTGTTTCTTTAGGATACCCCACAAATAAGCATTTGTCAGATTTGGGCTCAAGCTTGGTTGAAATTTGTCGTTTGACGTAAACTTCGCAACCCCAAATCTTCATGTAAGACATATGTGGTTTCTTACCACTCCATATCTCATATGGTGTCTTATCAACCTTTTTGGATGGAACACGGTTAAGTGTGTAAGCTGCTGTTAATAATGCATGTCCCCAAAAGGAGTTTGGAAGATCGACGTGACTCATCATGGATCAGACCATGTCTAACAAGGTTCGATTTCTTCTCTCAGATACACCATTCCATTGTGGTGTTCCAGGAGGAGTAAGTTGGGATAGAATCCCATACTCTTTTAGATGGTCATCAAATTCTAGGCTTAAATATTCACCGCCTCGATCTGATCGAAGAACTTTAATATTCTTACCTAGTTGGTTTTGTACTTCATTCTTGAATTCCTTGAACTTTTCAAAGGACTCAGATTTGTGTTTCATTAAATACACATATCCGTATCTACTGAAGTCATCAGTAAAAGTGATGAAGTACTGAAAACCTCCTCTGGCTGGTATGTTCAGTGGTCCACATACATCAGTATGTATGAGTGCCAAAAGATCATTAGCCCTTTCACCTTTTCCTGTGAATGGGGACTTTGTCATCTTTCCAATTAAACAAGATCTGCATGTCTCATATGATTCATAATCAAAAGACTCCAAGAGTCCATCTTTATGGAGTTTGGAAATGCGTTTCTCATTTATGTGGCCTAATCGACAGTGCCAAAGGTAAGTTGGATTCAACTCATTAGGTTTCAACCTTTTAGTATTAATGTTATAAATTGGCATTTCAAGATCAAGGACATATAGTCCATTATTCATTTTTGCAGTAGCATAGAATATATCATTCAAATAAATGGAGCAACAATTGTTCCTTATTATGAATGAAAAACCAAACTTGTCCAAACAAGAAACGGAAATAATATTCCTGCTAATTGCAGGTACATAATAACAGTTCTCTAACTGAATTATTAAACCACTAGGTAAAGTTAAAACATAAGTTCCTACAGCTAAAGCAGCAACCTTTGCTCCATTGCCAACTCGTAGGTCAACTTCACCTTTTGCCAAATCTCTACTCCTTTTTAGCCCCTGCACATTAGTACAAATGTGAGAACCGCATCCAGTATCTAATACCCATGATGCAGAAGTAGATAAATTAATTTCAATAACAAAAATACCTGAATTTGAAGTCTCTACTCCATTATTCTTATCTTCCAGGTACTTTGGGCAATTTCTCTTCCAATGTCCGGTCTTACCGCAATGGAAGCAAGTGCCCTCCTTTGCTATCCTCCACTAGGCTTCAAAACAGGAGGAGTGGGTTTGGGTTTGGCAACATCCTTGCCTTTCCCTCTACCACCCTGTTTGATGGGCCTCTTGTTCTGTTTCTTTCCATTACTGACCATCAGAATGGATTTCCCTTTTGTCTTCATATTCTGCTCAGCAGTTCTCAACATGCCTAGCAGTTCTGGAAGACTTTTGTCCAAGTCATTCATATTGAAATTCAGGACAAACTGACTGAAGCTCTCTGGCAACGATTGCAAGATCAGATCAATCGCAAGTTCTTTTCCAAGGGGAAACCCTAATCTGTCAAGGTTCTCCACATACCCAATCATCTTGAGTACATGGGGACTTACAGGGGCTCCCTCAGCTAACTTGTTGTTAAAAAGGGACTTTGAAACCTGAAACCTCTCATTTCTTGCTTGCTCTTGATAAAGCATTTTCAGATGTCCGATCATATCGAACGCAGACATGTTCTCGTGTTGCTTTTGCAACTCAGAGTTCATGGTAGCAAGCATGAGGCAAGCGGTTTCATTGGCATCATCGAAATGCTTCTTATAAGCATCTCTTTCTGCCTTTGGTGCAGAACTAGGAGGTTCCTCCTCAGGAACTGGTGTCTCCAAGACATACAGCTTCTTATCGTGCTTGAGGACAATCCTCAGATTACGGTGCCAATCTAGGAAATTTGTCCCAGACAATTTTTCCTTATCTAGGATGGATCGCAAAATATTGTTCGATGTGTTTGTTGTCATGGTAATCTACAAGAGAAATATGAAAATATAAGTATCATTAAAACAACATATTTAATTAGGCCTTTAATCAAATATGCTCCCACTATTTTATTCAAAACAAATGACCCTCATCATTTGATTCGGAAAATCCCGTTGGAAGACTTTCTAGTGGGTCGAGATCCATGTTTCACTTTGTTTTAAGTCAGCGTTAGGCTGATTACACAAAACTAAGTTATTTAGGTAGGAACTCCTTCCAATTGTATCTCATACAACTCTCGAATATTTTCAATTGGGTGAATAACTCCTTATTCTGATCCATCACATGAATCATTTCCAATTCTTGCTTCTAAACATATATAATCTTATTATAATTTGTTTAGTTAAGTTTGACCCATTGTTTTAGCAATTGGATATTACAATTATCCCATCACACCTTACTAATATAGAACATGCACCTCGCGTAGGCGAAACCTACAATGCTCGATACTAGTCTTGATGAGTGCTAAAAATTGGAAAGCATAAACTTAATATTTAATTTTGAGGGAATTTGTTATTAGTTTGATCTCACCGGCTTAACATGCAAAACGTCTCTCACATGCATCAACATACAATTACATGCATCAACATACATATAAAAAAGATACAATTATGGCCCCTAACGCAATTGTTCTCTCAAGCCAATGAGAGAACTTAAGCTAACCTAATAACGATCTAAGCTTCTCCAAGCATGATCTCCAAGGTTATCCTCCTTTAATATTGAATACTTCCTCTTTTTTTTTTCATAACATAATATTACATTACATATAAGAAAACTCGTTTTACATACAAGGGAGTGAGATGAGAAAAGAAGTTACATAAAGAGATTGAGAGAGAGGCACGACACGCAGGCCGTATTCAAAAATCCCAAAACAATAATAAAGGATAAACTAAGGCCATAACTGATCACCACAAATAAATAATAATAAACACACTTTTATTATTAGTTTAAAATTCCGATAATTAAATAAACTAAATTAAATTTCGGCTGATTGATCACACTTTGCAGACTTAGCCGGGGGTTCCGCTGCCCGGGGGTTCCGAAAAATTTTATGAACACTTCATTGTATTTCACGTCGTTTCCTGCACAACTTTTGTGCATTTACAACCCCAACCGGAAAAGTCTGCGGCAATACAACACTTGTACTGCCATTAATCCTAATGCAACAATTTCATGCCGTCAAACACAACTCGATTGATAACTCAATATGATAGATCAACATGTCATTGCTTCACCATACTAACGTCGGATTCCGAAGCGAATGAAAATGATGATCTTTCAAAAGAATTACAATCCTTATGTGATTGAATGGATGAAATCAAAACAGTATATCCCATATACCATCTTTGCATCAGAATTTCTTATATCTTATATAAAAGTGATCGATCTAATTGTGTAACCTATGGATGATCAATGTATCGCACAACTTCACCATACTAATGCCGGTTTCTGAAGCATAATCAACATCAATCATCCAAATCGTACACAACAGATGCCAAATTTAATTAATCGTTTATTGTTAAATTCATTCTGTGTTTTAATCGAATCAAATACAGAAAAGACGGAAATTTAACAGCTATCAGATCCATGGTTTCGTAAGTGGCTCTGATACCACTGATGGAAAAATGCGATCTAAACGCAGCGGAAAACAAAAATTTCCTTTAGTGATCCTTACGAATGAGCATGGTCAGTGATAGAATCGTTACCTCTTTGTGGCGATTCAGATCTTTGATGCAGCGATCACAAGCGTTGATGAAGTGCAACGCCTCTACTCAGTCCACACGAACAACTTCCGGTCACAGTGCTAGCTGCTTACGAACAGAATTATTTGAGTGAGAAAAGAGAATCAAAACGAAATTGCATCAAGTGAAAGCTTCATCACAAGGGTTCCTTTTATAGACTCTCTTGTGGGCTGCGGGCTAAAAACCCAATTCACATGATCCATAATAATATTATATATTATTATAATAACTATTATTATAATAAATATATTTATTTTATTATTATTTTATAACCATTATAAAATAACAATGATTATTATTATATTATCCGAATTTCTATTTTTCACTTAAGTGCACCGTACCTTACGGTGTTCCTTTGATTTCTCTATCTCTCATCAAACTGTCCTTATGTGTGTGACCCTGTAGGGTTTCGTAACGTTGGTAATTATATTAAATTATATATTTAACATAATAAACAGTAAGCGGTATCTAGCAACACATCACTGCTACCCAAGTCACGAAAATGTCATGTGATTTGACAAAACCTTTTTCGTGATAATATATGTTTGTACAATTACCCTTTTGCCCCTATGTCTATATTGAACACAAGGCATACACTGTGTCATCCTTGTCCAGTTCAATATTGGGCCCTTAGACATTTCTCCTGTTATGCAGGATTGGCAAATTCCATCTAGGACACTCATGTCCCTCAGCATGCTTCGTGGAGTGCCCATCAACTGTCTTTATGATCATCCAGTTACGGATAATGTTTGATCAGCAATAAAGCACCCGACTCTACATCTAGGGTCCATAGTGGGTTCAGGTCGAAGGGTGGTAATACACGATTATCACCATGAGAATAACTTATGACACTTTGCATAACATACTATGTAGTATTCTCATAGCGGGTCAATCCGGTATAAATATTAATCCTAATATTTATACCTATGTCAAGACTTGATAACTCTTTATCCATGATCCATGAGATGTGATCATCAGTCTATCTTCATAATAGTCTCAATGCTTTTAATGTTATCCCACTTTGCAATAAAGCTTGACTACGGATATTTTAAGAATAATGTCTTTATGTTTAATGGGATCTCATGATCAAGTCACACTTAACATTTCATTAAACAGACTAACTATTCTAGGGACTTTATTATTCTGAAATACAAACATAATAAAGAAATGCCTTTTATTATTAAACGAATAATCCGATACAAGTACCAAAAAGTATTGGCCTCTAGGGCTTACACCAACATCACCTCCTATCTTGAGGATAATTGTAGGTACATGAGGTCATTTCCTTGGATGAGACATGATTCAAGAGCTCAATATTCACCCTAGAGGTTCTCTATGGAGATTTTATGGTCACACAAATCATCTGCAAGATCCTCAATTAATGGATAAGAAGTTATGGTTTCATCTGGTCGACCAAAACTCAACTGTGGACTTGGGAGGGTCAAGACTTGGTTCTTGATCATTGAATCCATGAGAAGTAATCATAAGCCATCCCTAATGTCATTTTGAAGATAGGATAATAATATTCAAGAGTTCAAAAAGTTACTAAATTAGGGTTTCAGATGAGTTCAAGTGTAAAATCCCCTATTTTAGTCCCTAATTTCAAGAACAAATTTTACTATGATGCAAGTCTTGCCTCATTTTCTATCAAACACGAGACTTTCTCACCATATTTCAAGCTTTCTTTTGAGTTCAAGAAATCATCCATTGTATTTATACTTCTCAACTTATGGTGTCAACAAGTTGGTGTCACCAGATGAAGAAAATTTAGAGGTACTCAAATATAGTTCACTTCCAAGGCATTTTTCACAAGGAACCAAGCTCTTCCTCATCTTTCCTCAAACATGAAAGTTGTTCCTCATTTTATTAGATTTCCAAAAGGTGATAGAACTCATCATTCTCATTTGTGGAGCTCAAGTTATGGTCTTCACAAGTCAAGGGTATTTTTGGAAACGTAGTTTTGGGTCATTGACTTCAAGCACCAATTTCATGAACTTCAAGACCTTTAACCCATTTCTAACAAACATGAAAGTTGTGTCACATTGCCTTAACTTCATCTTGATCTCAAATTTCATGGCATTTGGTGATTTATGTGATCATTTAGGCCTTGATGAGCTTGAAACTTGACTTTTTGGACAAGATATGAGTTTCTTCCATTACAAGTCATCAAATGCTTTCATTTTTGATCTTTTGGCACCATTCTAATATCATTACATGACCATGATACTCTTTACCAAAATTGAGTCAACATGAGTCCACATTACAAGTCACTTTTTCAAGTTTCATGCCATAAGAAGTCATTGTTCAAAACTTGGTGCAAACTAACTTTCAATTCTCTAAATCATCATTATTCATTTTTACACACTCCCTAGTACTCATTGGCTGACCCAAGACGATTGTACAAGATACCACGTTCGTGTGCACATGGAATGAAGTTTTTTGGCAAGTTTTGGAAATCAAAGAGTTTAACCAACATGGGCCTGCATGGGACTCTTTAACCCATCATATATAAGTCAAGAAAGAAAACCCTAATGAAAAAAAGGACATAGTTGCTCAAAATAGCAGGTATCACTCAAAAAATTGCATAAAACTCTCTCTCTTCGAATCTCATTTCACACTGTTTTTCTGGGCACTTCTTGCACAATTCATCATCACACAAGCATCAGAAGGAGGTGGAGAGCTCAGAGTGAAGCTTGTTAAGCATTTGAAGAGCCAACGAAGCAGCTCCGTTAGGTAAATTTCCATGACATGAAACCTTCATTTTAGGCACTTATTTAGGATCATAATTGGTGCATCTGAAGCCCTATTTCATGTAGGCCATGTTTGGATCATTTTGGTGGCTTTTTGTTTGAATTTCAGTTTGTGCATCACACTTTCATGGCCTGATTTCTACTAGTTCCAAGAACCTTTTTTAGAAACTAAGGTCATTTTTGAGTTCTACGTGAAAAAACTTTAAGATGATGCTAAGAGTTTGGATTTTTATCACGCTTTTTGGCCAGCTCTGGTGAAGCTCGCCTGAGAAGACGACCGGAGCTAGGGCTCCGGCGTCTCAGGCTTGAGCTGAGGTGTCTCTAATCTGGCCATTGACCTTGCATACGTGGCTTGCATTCTGATTTGGAATTGTGTTTGGGCCTTGCTATTTTGTTATCCACACCCCCACCCTTTGAAGCCCAGATGCCTGTTAAAAGGAATCAGTTCATTCCAATTCTGCTTATACACCCCCTTGCTATATTAATTTCATTTTTATTTTATTTTCTTGCTATTTCATTTTAAATAATTCAAAAATAGTTTTGTGCATTTTAAAAAAATCCCAAAAAATGTGTTTCTGATATTTCAAGATGTTGAGTTTATTTTCCATATTTTTATTTTATTTTTCAATTATTGTTAGTATTTTTAATTGATTTAATGATTGAAGTGGTTTTGTGGTTGATACCTTGAATTGAGCTTGATCTTTGACCTTGATTAAACATCCCCTATGACCAATTTTCCTCTCATACTTAGGTGTTAGATTGAGGCTTATTTGAGGGCTGCTTTGAGGTCTTGATGATCATTTTTCATTTGTTTTCATTGGCTTTTTATGGACCCTTGATGTTGACTCGATAAGTGGAACACCATGCATTGTTTGACACAATTGGTGGTGCTTTGAGTTGTTTCTTGCTTTGATCTTTTGCATTCTGAATTTTCATTGTTTCAACTTGAGTTTGATGATTTATTTGGATTTTATTTGAGCTTGCTTCTATTTTTGGTGGATGCCTCAAATTCAAAGTGTTTTAATCATGTGTATGCATACAATCCTTGACCTAGTTTTGGGATGTGATCTTGTGTGATCCCTTGAACACCTCTTAAGCCTTGTTAGCTTTTGTTAACATGCTTGAGGTGCTGGCTTGCTTGTTTAGAGGTCAATTGTATGTATACCTTGTGCCACAAGTTTCATTTGATCATGTCTTTCCTCTTAAATTTGAAGTGTGAGATATTTAGATGGACTTTGGTCCTCTAATTGAACTTGATCATTCTTGTGTTTGCTTTTCAATTCGAATTTGAGTATAAGGTATACCACTTGATGTTCACTTTTGACCTTGATGGTTATGGACTTGTTCTTGATGCCTTGGTGATGTTTGTGTCACTTTGAGAATGCTATGAACATTTGAGCCTCTCTTGTTTTGTTTGGTTGCTTTGTTTTACTTGATCATGAGTAAGTGTTTGGTTGAGATGATTATGATGTGGTTGCTGCCCCATCCTTTTTCTCCCATCATTTCTTTGATTGTGCTTCTTTGTATAACACCTTTCTTCTTTTGATGATTGATGGCATTTGATTGTAGGAGCTTGCTTCTCTCATTTCCTCTCATCTTTCTTGACTTGTATAAGTCTTCCATCTTTGTGACTTGTGTTGGTCTTGTTGCATTGTTCCATGTTTGAATTTGTGTTTGCATTTCATATCTCTTTCCATCTTGCATAGACTTGTTTAAGTCTTTCATTTCATTTTCATTTGTGATTGATTATGCATTGTGTTTACTTGTGCTTCTTGCCTTGATCCCTTAGGATTCCTAGTCCCGCTGTTTAAGATGGGAGTAGGAGAGACATTAGACTTTCAATCCTTTACATGATAACATTAAGTAGTATCCCTTTTCATCCCAACTTTAAGACCACTTTGCATGATAGCATTAGGGTTTCTTAGTCCCCTTTAGAGTCCTTGTGTCTTCTCTTCTCATCTCAAAACTCTTTCAAGACACCTAATAAAGGATAACAAATGTTGTACACTACGAGCTTTAAGTACACGAGGAATGATAAGTGGGGAGGTCTCTCTTCACATTATCTAAAGTGTTTAGCGTATGCCCTTTGGGCGATATGCAACACATTCACTCTCATGTCATAATCTTTAGTGCAACATGAGTTTCAAACTAACTCAATTCACTTCTCTAAAAAACACAAACCAAAATTCAAACTTTTTCATCCTTCGGGATTTTTCAAACCTCATTTTCAGGAAGAGTATGTTAAGTTTTTATTCTATTGCAAACAGGCATCGTCCCTAATTGCTAGAACTGAGATTTAACATTGCTCATCAAACCCTTGAACCAACCAGTGGTCTAGTTTTCCCGAACTACGTTTGCTCTGATTTCTCATATCAGATGAGGATATGTAGGCACAAGACAGTGATGTCTTGGCGAGCAACCTTCCCCCATCACCCGTAGTTTCCCGAACTACGTTGACTCTGACTTTCCCATTGCACGACGGAATACGTAGGCATAGGGCGGCGATGTCCTATCGAGTCTGTTCTTCCTTTCATTCTCGTTTAGAAATAGCTTTTAGATAGTTTTCACCCATAGATTAGACAACAAGCGTGGATCCCGTTGAGTGCAACGGACGTGAGGGGTGCTCATACCTTCCCCTTGCGTAACCGACTCCCGAACCCAAGATTTGGTTGCGATGACCTTGTCTTTCCCTTTCTCTTAGGTTTTCTTCGATCGTTTCCTTTCACTCTCTTTGGGATAAATAACATTCGGTGGCGACTCTTCTGTCTGTTTTCCGGCCCTTTTTCGCAGTATGCGACACTATGCAAAAACCTCAAGATCACTAATTATCTTTTGAAGGACAAAATATGATCTCCACTTAGGAATGCTACAAATGCGCGAGCCAGTCAGTCGTAATAATCATGCACACAATAACCCGTATGACCTAAATACGTGATGCAAGATGATGCACAAAGAGGGGGGGGGATCTTATAGTCGAAAATTAAGGTGTGACATTATGCTGATAAGGTGCATGTGCCACCAACACCTCTGAACATGTTGATATTTCCTTGGCCCTTTGCAATGTGGGGTACTGATATATGGAAGATTGAGCCGACTGCTTCCAATGTTCATCGCTTCATTTTGGTTGCCGTTGATTACTTTATGAAGTGGGTGGAAGTAACCTCGTTTTCTAATGACACGAAGTAGGTGGTTTCCCGATTCATAACGAAGGACATCATTTGTCATTATGGAATACCATAGGAAATCATTACTGATAATGGTTCGAATTTGAATAACAAAATGATGAAAAAATTATGCCAGAGTTTCAAGATTGAACATCATAATTCTTCTCTGTATCGTCCGAAGATAAATGGAGTTGTTGAGGCAGCAAACAAGAATATCAAGAAGATTGTGTAGAAGATGATTTTAACCTACAAAGATTGGCACGAGATGTTGCCCTTTGCTCTACATGGTTATCGTATTTCGGTGCGTACATCAACCGGGGCAATCCCTTTGTCACTAGTTTATGGTACGGAAGCAGTCCTACCATTGAAAGTTGAGATTCCTTCTCTGAGAATATTGAATGATGTGAAGCTTGACGAAGATGAGTGGGTGCAAGCTAGGTTGAATCAGTTGAGTCTTATCGACGAGAAGATATTGGCAGCCACTGCTCATGGCCGGTTGTACCAGAGCAGGATGAAGAAAGCCTTTGATCATAAAGTGAGTCATCGGTGCTTCTGAACAGGTGATTTGGTTTTGAAAAGGATCCTTCCTCCTCAGAAATATCACATGGGAAAATGGACTCCAAACTATGAAGGTCCATATGTTATAAGAACGGTTTTCTCTGGTGGAGCCTTATTACTATCTACTATGGATGGCAAAGACTTTATGTCCCCTGTGAAGACACACGTAGTTAAAAATACTTTGCTTAAAAGAGACCCGCTGGACAAGAACAAAAAAATTCTAGGAAAAAATGGGGCATCCCGGAGAACCATAAAAAGAAAGGGTTCGAGCAAAAGTTAGGGATAAAAGAAAAAAGAATAAACCCGCGAAGTTGAAAACCTGAAAAGGCGACTTTGGAAAAAATGGGTATCTCGATGGATTGAAAACTCGAAAGGGCAATCCAGGCAAAAATTAGGGATTTAAAAGTAAACGACTGTGATTTGTGCCCGATCTGTGAGTTCATCCCGATACATGGTTATCCTAGAGGAGAGGAATCAGTCCAATCAGCCTTTTTAGAAGGCAAAGCATTTGTGAACATCGAAAACATAGAGGTCATAGCTGAATCGAAACATCGTGGATATCTGATCCCACATTTCCGACATTTGTATATTCTTTTTCTTTTTGCGTAATTACCTCTTTTCAGGAATTGCATCCAATTTGTAACTTTCCTATTTACAGGCCTTTCATCAATAAAGTATCATTTCACTGAAAGAGTTTTTCATTTCTGTTTTTACTTTTACTATTTTGCTTTCAAAAACGTCTGATATTTTTGATAAACATTACAGGTGAAAACATAAGGCTTTACAGAGCATACTGAAAATGATGACTTACTTGAACGATAGGTGTCATGAATGCCAACTGAGGTAGCCATTTTTCATGTAGAACATCCTATTATTTCTTGTTTGTTTGTTGGATGACGTGATCCTCTCCCAATAGAGCTTTTCTCCCTAACGGTGAAGTTCTAATAGATCAGCAGCGCATGGTGAATTATTCCTCCCTTAGAAGGAGTCTAGAAGAGTATGTATTTCCCAGCCGAGCTTGATTTGTACTCCTTAGCGATTGTTCGAAGGTCGTCTACTTCAGGTAGAATGGTGTTGATATGCAGTCAGGCATTTGTTTAACAGGGACTTGCTCTTTGTCTTCCGAAAACATAGATTTTGTCTTTCCCCACAGAGTCTTGTTATCAGATCATAAGTATTGTCACCAGCAAAGGTGTGCACGTATCCCCAATAGGGTAAGGATGCATGATATTTCCTCAGCAGCAGGTTATAATCAGTATTACTTTTAAGCAAGATCGACGTTTGTGACGTCTTTCCCCAGCAAGATCGGTATCCTTGACTTCTCTCGCCAAGCACAATTTGGTGTTGATTCCCTCGACAGGTACATAAACGACAGGCTGGTATCACTAGCAAAGTCTAATGATCATTGACATCTTTCAAAATCAGGTTTTGGGGACGATCTTCCAATAGTTGGTACTTTCATTTCCCCTTAGAGGGGAGTTTTAAGCAGAAGTTGTTATCCCAAGCTGGGTGGACTATTCAACGGGTGCTACTCTTCCATTCCCCTTCATAGGGGAGTTTTCAGCAGGTGTTACTCTCAATTTCCAGTAGAGTGGCATTCCCAGCAGATGTTCCTCGTTATCCCCAGTAGGGTGGATTTCTCAACATGTGTTGTTCACAATTCCCTACTGAGTGGAGTTTTGTTTATTCCCCAACAGGGTGGAATTTTCCCCAAAAGATTTTTATTCGAGAAGGCCGTTTGATCTGTTTTCCTCAGCATAATTGGTTTACTAATCTTCTCATCCCTTTTTCGGGTGGTGTTCTTTTGCATTTGCATTTTTCATAGTGTTCTCCCAAACGTGTAGCATTTACATTTTATATGGAGTATTACGCCATTCAAACATATGTATCTGAAGCATAAGCCAGGTTTGATATCTTTGTTGCCAGTCGTTTCTCTAGCAGAAAATGGCGTGATTCAGAAGGTTTGGCGTTACTTTTATCCACAACAGAAATCATTGATGGATGTGTTCATATTACTTAATTCTCCCCGGAAAAATCGTTTGTTTAAACCTCTCTTTCCCCGGCCTAGTACTCTTTCCAAGTTGTGAATCAATTGATTCTACTTCCTGTTTGTCTTGGATGTTATCTCAACTTTTGGCTGGTAGTCCCTTGGTTATTCCAACTTTTGGTTGGTAATCCCCAGCTTTATTCCAACTTTTGATTGGTATTTCTTTGTTGATGATCCCAACTTTTGGTTGGTAGTCTTCATTTTTATGTGTTCGCCTTTGTTTGGTGTTCGTATGTTATCCCAACTTTTGGTTGGTAGTCTTCATTTTAGTGAGTTTGCCTTTGGTTGGCGTTCCGGCGATCCTAACTTTTGGTTAGTAGCCTTGTATTCCAACTTTTGGTTGGTATTTCTTGTTGACCATTCCAACTTTTGGTTGGTAGTCTTCTTTTGTGGGTTCAATTGTTGGGGTTGGTTCCTTTCCCCGTAGATTTTTCCTTCGTTCGGTGTTCTGGCGATTCTAACTTTTGGTTAGTAGCCTTGTATCCCAACTTTTGGGTAGTATTTCTTGTGGACCATTCTAAATTTTGGTTGGTAGTCTTCGTTTGTGGATCTAGTTTATTTGGTGTTCCGGTGATTCTAACTTTTGGTTGCTAGCCTTTGCCTTTATTCCAACTTTTGGTTGGTAGTTTGTGGGTCATTCCAACTTTTGGTTGGTAATTTATGGGTCATTCCAACTTTTGGTGGTAGCCTTTACTTTCATTCCCACTTTTGGTTGGTAACCTGCTCAGTGAAGTCACCATTTTTCTTGGATATCCTCTATCCCAAATTTTGGTTGGTATTTTTTCCCCACCAGATTGTTTTTGGTCAACCTTTATCCTAAATTTTGGTTGGTATTTTTGGTTGATATTTTATCCCCATAGGGTCGCCTTCGGTCGATATTCCAGTGATTCCAACTTTTGGTTGGTAGCTTTTGCACATCCTAACTTTTGGTTGGTATTTTCAGTTGTTTGTTCTCCATGGAGTAACCTTTATCCCAAATTTTGGTTGGTATTTTTGGTTGATTTTGTATCCCCGTTGGGCCACCTTCGGTCGGTGCTCCGGTGATTCTAATTCTTGGTTGGTATCTTTGGTTCATGTTTATTCCCCGCAGAGTTTTCTGTTTAGGCTTCTCTTTTTACCCAGCGGAGTCATCTTCTCTTCAGGTTGTAAGTCCATTGATTTTACTTACTGTATAATTTGGTTTGATTTTTTTCCCCAGAGGGTCGCCTTTGTTGACATTCCTGTAATCCCAACTCTTGGTTGGTATCCGGTGGTTTTTATTCCAACTCTTGGTTGGTTTTCTCTATTCATCTTGGAGTTTTATCCTCTGCGAGTTGCATCCCAACTTTTAGTTGGTATCAGTTATTTCTCATCCCCGCAGTTTGCAAATTTCTAGGTTCTTTTGGTATTCAATCTCCGTGCACCTCAAATTTTTGAAAGTCGTTGCTATCATCCTTTCAGGTTCAAGTCGATTAAATAGGGGCAGCTGTAACACCCTAAAATTTGCCTCATCATTTTTTGATCTACTAGCTTGTGTCTCTCTGCATTTCGCATTTCTGCATATCATGGCATTGGCTCTCGAGACATGGGATCAAGGTATTTCTATGGCTCTGGGTTCCCTTTTATTGCAAGAGTTTAAACATCGAACGTCAGAGGCTTCAACATTTATTTTGTCCAACAATCAAGTGGCCGATTTTATTTTATTCAGTAGGTTATTTTCAGTACAGGAGACAGATCATAGGTTATCTCAGGTATTTTCAGAGTTATAATGTCAAAGGGCATGTTTCAGAGGCTAAACAAGGCTCAGAACGGGTGAAAACAAGCGAATGTGCAAGTTTCCCTCCAAATGGCGCATTTTTTAAAATTTGTGAGTGGTTAACCGATTAACCAATTTGCACTAGCAAACGGTTAATCGATTAACCAAAGGAAAATTTGCACATATACGTGCATTTTCAATGCTGCCACTTTTGCGGTCCATTTTGATCACTTGTGAATTGATTTTTACACCAGAAGAAGGATCTAGAATCACTCTAAATTTTAATTAACTTTCAAAACCAATCCAATTTCCCTCCAATTTTCCATTCCTAATCCCATTCTAATTTTCAAAACCTCACTCCAAACCATAAATCTACTCCTAACCAAGAGCCTATTTAAGTGAATTGGCTCCAAACCTCAAGAAAGAACCCTCATAAATTTCAGATTTCACATTCATTATCTAGAATTTGCTCTCAAATTCTCTCAACTTTACTACTTTCCAAAACTCCATTAAAGCTCTTTCAATTGAGTTCATTGATTCTTCATTAGAATCCTTGAATTCTAGAGCTAAACCTCCATCATTCATCTCCATCATCTTCAATTCATCACTTGATTTTCGTTTGGATTTGGATCTGATTTTGGAAGCAAGCTTATAAGTGATTCTTGGATCAATTTTGGCTTATTTTGGCTTGTTCTTCTATTGCAAGAAAGCTCTTGGATCATGAAGATTTCTTGGATTTCTAGCTTGGATATATCAATTTGCAGTAGATCAACAATTACCAAAGCAAATCTCAGCTTTGAAGATTGGTTAATTCTAGATCCGTTTCTGTTTTGAACTTATTTGAATAATCACAATGTATATCTTCAATTTTGATTGATTTTGGTGATTTTGATCATTGTGATTTGTGATCTCAATGCTTGATTAAGTTTGATTGATGTTTGATCACTGATTTTTGGTGTTAAATTCGTGCATAATTGATTGCATGATCATTTGGATGATTGCATATTGAATTAATTGCTGATAGTGCTTTTGGATTGATGTTTTTCTGCTTCTAGTGCAGTGTTAATCAATTAACTAGTTGCAGTACAAAATTGGTTAATCGATTAACCAGTGCAAATTCAACTATTTTTGAGTGGTTAATCGATTAACCAGTTTGCACTAGCAAATGGTTAATCGATTAACACTGGACCAGAATGTGATTTTTGGTTATTTTCAAGCATGTTTTGATTTCTTTCCACCTCTAACCTTCATGGATCGATATGATATATTTGTGTGGATTATTTTTGACCTATTTCATTATGCTTGATTGTTTGATTGCGATCTTTTGACGCGTGCCTTTTGGTTTCTGTTTTAAATGCTTAACATGTTCATGTTGCTTGATTGATGTGATGATCATATGCTTTGCTTGCTTGTATCATGTTAATGATTAATTTTTGATGATTATCTTGTTGGACTTGTGATGCATGTTTGTATTCACTTTCGATTCCATTTGTTGCATGATCGTTTAATTTCTTGAATTGATATGAAAAGCTTGTTGTTCTCGTTGATTCCTGATGATGCAATCTTGTTGAACATTTGTGTTTAATTGTTGATGCATGTCCATCCTTCCATGATACTTGTTCATGATTGATGCTTGCTCATGTTGATTGCATTGAAACATGCATGCTGCCCTGCTTTTTATAGCTGTGTTATTCTGAATTTATATGTTGTCTATGCTATGCTTGCTTCCTGCCTGCCTTTTACACCTACTTTTATACTGAATTAGTAGATGTTAAATGTTGTTGTGCTACTATTTTTGCCTTGTTTTCTTGTTTTTGCCTTGCTCTTGCATGCTCCCTTAGGTTTCCTAGTCCAATTTAATTTTTTATTAAAGTTTGGATTAGGATAGACATTATGAGTGCAATTCATGCATGATAAAAATTAGGTTCGTCCCTTTTAACCTCAATCTTAGGTCCATCTTTTGCATGCTAACATTAAGATAGAATTTCCTTTCGCATCCTGACCTTAGGGTCACTTTGCATGACAACGTTAGGATCAAGTTTCCCTTAGACCTTTCGTGCGTCTTTCTCTCTTCTCATCTAAAAACCATTCTAACACACTTAATAAAGACTATGAACGTTGTACATCACGGGCCTTAAGCATATGAGAAATGATGAGTGGGGGGTTTCTCCTCACTTGTCTAGAGTGTTTAGTGTACGCCCCATGGGAGATATGTGACACATTCGCTCCCATATCATATTCTTTAGTGCAATGTGAATCACAGAGCAAATTAATTCACTTCACTAAAAATCACAAACAAAATTCAAACCTTTTCATGCTTCGGGATTTGCGTTTAAAATTCATTTTCAGAAAGAGTACCTTACTTTTCCTTTCTACCACAAACAGGCATCAACCCTAACTGCTGGAATGGGAACTTAACGTCGCTCATAAAAAACACTTAACCAACCTGTGGTTTTGTAGTATCTCGAACTATGATTTCTCTAATTTCTCATACTAGATAAGGATACGTAGGCACAAGACGATGATGTCTTGGCGAGCAACCTTCCCCCTATCACACGTAGTTTTTCGAACTACGTTGACTCTAACTTTTCCATTGCATGAGGGAATACGTAGGCATAGAGCGGCGATGTCTTATCGAGTCTCTTTTTTCTTTTCCATTTCTCGTTTTCATTTAGTAGCAGCTTTTAGATAAACTCACCCTTTGATTAGACAACAAATGTGGATCCCGTTGAGTACAACGGATATGAGGGGTGCTCATGCATTCCCCTTGTGTAACTGACTCACGAACCCATGATTTGGTTGCGATGGTGTCGTATCACTGCGAAAAAGGGTGCCGGCAAAGACAGAAGAGTCGCCACCGTTCTTTACTTATCCCAAAGGGAGGGAAAGGAAACGATCGAAGAAAACCTAACGAAAAGGGAAAAGACAAGGTCATTGCAACCAAATATTGGGTTCGGGAGCCGGTTACGCCGGGTGTTAATCTATCAAAAGGCTGGCTCACAAGGACAAAAGAAAAGAAAAGAGACTCGATAGAGCATCGCCTCTCCATGCCTACGTATTCCCTCGTGCAATGGGAAAGTCAGAGTCAACGTAGTTCGGAAAACTACGGGTGAAGGTGGGGAAGGTTGCTCGCCAAGAAATCACCGTCTTATGCCTACGTATCCTTGTTTGGTACAAGAAATCAGAGTAAACATAGTTCATAGTCTCCGTCTGCTTCTTGGACAGATAGGCAGCTTCATTCTTTTCGCTTCTAAGTTGAATGATCTCTTTCTCCAACTCTTCGTTCACTTTGCATAGTTTTTCCTTTTCAGCCCACAGCTGATTGTACTTCTGGATATCAATTGTCGTCGGTTCATCTACTACCAAAGGGTACAATGGCTCCCTGACTGTGAAGGGTAGCAACAACCTCCCAACTCTCTCTTGGTCCCATTCAACATATGACCTATAAGCTCTGCAGTCACTTCTGCCCAAGGAAGACTTTCCTTCACGGTGAATTCTTCCCCATGCTTTTTCCAATCTGATTAAGTTCTCCTTGCCAACTAAACCAGTGAAATATAGAGATTCCTGTATTTCTTCTTCATTAAGAGGTTCTCTTAGAGTGTAACCAAACTGTCCGATGGCGAGAGCAGGGTTATAATTAATGCCACCTTTACTTCCAATTAAAGGAACATTAAGGAAGTTCCCACAGTTGTAGATAATCTCCATACCCAATAGGTCTCTGTTAAACCATACAATATTCTCCGATATTAAGCCCATAAGCCTCTCTGACCAATCAACAGTATCTGCAACGTCAACAAAGGGTCTAGCCTTAGGAAGATGCGAAATAAACCATCTGTACAACAATGGCGCACAGCAGGAGACATTGTTCCCTCTCCTATTCTCATTCTTGTAGTGGATAAAATGATAAACATCTCCTAAGAGTGTTGGCACAGGATTTTTAGAGACGAAGATATGGAAGGCATCCAAATAAACAAAATCTAGGATATTCGGGAACAATAATATGCCATAGATGCAGAGAGCCAAAATAGCACTAAAAACAATCCAACATCCTTCGTTTACAAAATGCTGAGCTCTGCTCACCAAGAATGGTAATAGGGATCCAGGCACTCAATTCCTCCAAACCATCTTTCCACCCAACTCAAATACAACCAAATGAAGGGAATTAGCTAGCTTGGTCAAGTTGGGCTCTGCTTCAGAATGGTAGAAAGGCATTTGTTCTAAGACTGGAACTCCTAGTAGCATGGCAAATTCTTCCAAAGTAGGCATCAATACATATCCTGGGAAGGTGAAATATCGCAGCTGAGGATCATAAAATTGAAATAGTGTATGAAGACCTCCTAACTCAAACCTTGAAGCTTTTCAAACATAACTCAGAATTTTCCCATAGTCTTTCTTGAAATAATTCATCATACTATGATCAGCTGCAGAAATCAAACTGAGCAAGGACCCTATATCTAGTGTTGGAAACTTGTAAACAACTGTTCTCTTCAAACTGGGCTCCATATTGACTGTGAATTAGATTACTAGAATCAAAAGGAAAATATGCACCTGAAACACAACTATATGCCAATGTTAATATGCAAATGAATATGCAAATGCAATAGGGGATCAAGATTGTTGTGCTGCTGAATGAGGTGAACCAGAGCTTCGCTTCGGCAAGAAAAATAACACATCACTGATATAAGAAACCCACTGTATCAAGGATCAAAAGTTCACACTGACGAGAAAACCAGGTAGGTTGAAGGTCAAAGTTTCCTGCATAACCCTCCCACTCACAGGTATGGACCTATCTCCGATAAGGTTTGGCATCCTATGCGGTCGTCAGCATCACAGACTTTCGAGAAACAATGATACATTCACCATTTCTGGTTTGACATCATGGTCAAACGAAACTTCCTTACTTAGCTGACTCCCAAGTGATCGGTCTCCAAAGTCGACAATCCTTAGATTCAACATCCTCTCAATTGTCCGAAACAGACTAGGAAGGTAGTCATCAAAGAGAATCTCATCTGAACGCGAATTTCATGAGGACTAGTGCATGCCGAACGTACAGGTCCATCACTACTTTCCACTCTAATACTATGTGTATTCTCAAGCCTGTGTTTTGGCTTATCACTCAATGGAACAGTCCCTCCCAACAGCATAACAATGACATGATACAAAGTGTTGTAAGTAAAATGCACATGCAATAAAATACAAATCAATATATACACATACATGCACACCCACAGATAAAACACACAAGCGCTAGGATTGACTCGCATAGGGGAGGGGAAGGTCCCCAACAGAGTTGCCAGCTATCGCATCGTTGCGAAAAGGGCGCCGACAAAGACAGAAGAGTCGCCACTGTTTGTTATTTATCCCAAATGGAGGGAAAGGAAACAATCAAAGAAAACCTAATGAAAAGGGAAAAGACAAGGTCATCGCAACCAAATCTTGGGTTCGGGAGTCGGTTACGTAAGGGGAAGGTATGAGCACCCCTCACGTCCGTTGTACTCAAAGGGATCCATGCTTGTTGTCTATCTAAAAGGGTGTTAATCTATCAAAAGGCTGACTTACAAGGACAAAAGAAAAGAAAAGAGACTCGATAGAGCATCACTGCTCTATGCCTACGTATTCCCTTGTGCAATGGGAAAGTCAGAGTCAACGTAGTTCGAAAAACTACCGGTGAAGGTGGGGAAGGTTGCTCGCCAAGACATCACCATCTTGTGCCTACATATCCTCGTCTGGTACGAGAAATTATAGCAAACGTAGTTCGGGATGACACGACCACTGGTTGGTTCAAATGTTTTAGCTGAGTAGGGTTAAACAATGGTTCCAGCAGTTAGGGATGAGGCCTGTTTGCGATAGAACCAAGGCTTAACACACTCTCTCTGAAGATGATTTCCAAACAATCCCGAAGGATAAAAAACATTTGATGTTTTGTTTTGTGTTTTTTAAATAAGAAGTGGGTTGAGTTAGGTTTGTAACTCGTGTTGCATTAAAGACTATGACTTGAGAGCGAATTTGTCACATATCGCCCAAAGGGCATACGCTAAACACTCTAGACAGTATGAGAGGAGGCCCCCTAAACATCATTCCTCAAGTACTTAAGGCTCGTAGCGTACAACATTTATTATCCTTTATTAAGTGTCTTAAGATGTTATGAGATAATAAGAGAAGACACAAACTCTAAGGGGAAACTAATCAACCCTAATGTTATCATGCAAAATGCTCCTAAAGTTGAGATTGAAAAGGGAGAAGTTATCCTAATGTTATCATACAAAGGATTGAACACCTAATGTCTCTCCTACTCCCATCTTGAACAGAGGGATTAGGAATCCTAAGGGGTCATGGCAAAAGACCAAGTAAACACTTAATGAATCAATCATAGATGAAAAGAAGAAAGAGAAGAAGCTGACTTAAACAAGTCAAGGCAATGAAAATATGAAATGAAAAGATGCAAAGATGAAAAGAGGACTCAATAATATGGAACTCAAACACAAACAAGTTTACTTGAACAAATCAAGAAAAGTGATATGAAAAGGGAGAAGTAACAACTCCTACAACCATTCAAACATCCATCACTTAAGCAAATGCTAAACACAAAGCAAAGGCAAAGAACCATGATCAAAGGAATGATGGGAGAAAGAAACTTGGTCAGCAAGCACATGTGAATTATCTCAACCAAACATCTCAAGTTGATTATGCAAAGGAGACAAGTAAAGCAGATGCAAGACATGATCCATTATTCAAGACAAAATCAAAACATAAGTTATGAACACCAAATCATCTTGAATAATGATCAAAACACAAGGGGAAGAAGTGAATCAATAATATGGAAGTCTTAAATCAATTCTAGAAACAACTCACAAACAAAACCCAAGTCATGGCAAGTGAAAGAATCAAAGTTCTATCACAAATTCAACACTTAAAACCAAGTGGAAATACATAACTTCCAAGTAACTTACAAAACAAGTTACACAAATGTATGACCTAAAACCAATTTACCAGCACCTTAATCATGTTATAAACAAGCGTCAAGACTCATAAGGTGCATATGGGATCCATAGAAGTCATCTCCCAAAAGAACTAGGTCAAACTAGTTTGTATGAACACTTCCTAAGATGACTTGACTTGCAAGCTTCACCAAAAATAGGAAAAATGTTCAATAAATCTCAAATAAAAAACACAACCAAGCTATGTTAAGTGACAAACAAAATCTAGGGTCTCAAGTTCAAATTCATCTCAAGGCATCACCAAATAATTCAAGAATGGATGGTGCTCCACCTTATCGAGCATAAATCGAGGGACAATAAAATTCAACTCAAAGTCAAATGAAAAAGGGATCAATGACCACTCAAACTCACCCTCAAGGATGCCTCAATCCTTCACCTAAGTGAGGGAGAAGCCATATTCATAGGGGATAAGGGTTTGAAGTCCAAAAGATCAAGACTATGTAAGGTAAACACCATAATAGTCACCCAATTGCAAAATTAAAATAAAACGGCAAAATAAAATAAAATCAGAAACAAAAATTATAGAAAATTAAATAACACTTTAAAGCATGGGAAAACATTTTTTTTGGGAATTTTTGGATGATTGGAACCATTTTTAAAAAGATAAAATGAAAACAGAAATTAAAATAAAATAAAATAAACTAAAAAAGCCTGGGAGGTGTATTAGCAAAGTTTAGAATGAACTACACCAAGTGAAAAAATGTGTTGGGCCTGGAAATACTGAGGGTGTCGTTATCAATTTCAGCCCAATTGACCCAAGGACTCAGAGTTTTAATGAAACTCTGTATTTCATTAAAACACGTCATAGTCAAACCTCCATACAAGTGAAGTCAGGCCAATGGAGTCGTGCCAAGCCACATGGTTAAAGAGTCCAAGCAAAACAAGTCAGCACTGACCAGAAAAAGACCAGACGTGGAGCTAGGGCTCCGGTCGTCTTCTCTGGGAGACCTCGCCGGAGACCAGGTCTGAAACCACCATAAAAGAGAAAACACCTTATACCAAAAGAAATCTGAGACTACAAGGAACCCAAATCCAACCTCCAAATCCTAGAAAGGTCCATAAACTAATAGAATCGAAGGCATGAAGATTTGATAGCACATTCTGAAACTTCAACATACAAACACATAGATAGCTCAAACATTGCCTACCATAGGTAGGGCTTCGGATGCAACCCAGAATGATCCTATAACATGCCTAGAATGATAGAAAAAGAGTGAAGAATCTTATTGAACGGAGCAGCTCCACTGGCTCTTGAAATGGTGAGCAACCTTCTGTTTGACACTTCCAATCTCTTCCTTGAGTTCTAGTGAAGATGATTCGCACCAAGACTTGAATGAAAATCCCAAGAGAAAACAGATTTGAAGATGGAAAAAAATTTAGAAATTTGAAGTGATTCTCTCCTCTTCTCCCACAGCCAACTCTCTCTCTCTGCATCTAGGGCAAATTTCCAGCTTTTATATGGTGGGTTTGTAGTAACCATGCAGGCCCATGTTGCCTCATTGGTGTGATTTTAAAATTTTGCCAAAAAAATTCCATTTTAGAACACACACAGATTAGGCAACATACACACCATCTTGGGTCAGCAAATAGGAATACACATGGTGTTGAAATGAAAGGGATTGATTTGGCTCATGTAGGAAAGGTTTGCATAAGGTTTTAATTCAATACTTCTTAAGTAAAATTTTTGCAAAAAGTGGCATGTAAATTGTATTTTTGCTGGTCCAATTATGGCAAAAAATAACATGACCAATATTTGATGACATTATGGTGTAAAAGAGTCCAAAATCAAGTCATTTGGTGTCTTGTAAAAGAAGAAAATCAATCCATGACCAAAAGTCCAATTTTCCAACTTAAACTGGCTCACATGAACATGTAATCCATTAATCCTCATGAATTTTAAGTCCATTGTGAGGTTAAGACCGTTAGGCACTAGTTTCATGTTGGTTGGAATTGCATTTGAGGTCCATAAATTCATGAAAATGGTCACTGAAAAAGATGACCTATAATGGACTTTCCAAAAATACCCTTGCCTTGTGAGGTCCATAACTTGACATGTACAAATGATAAAAAGGACTTCTAGGACTTTTTGGAAAGCTAGGATCATGAGGAACAACTTTCATGTTCACTTGAAGTTGAGGAAAAATTTGATTCTAGGTTAAAAATGCCTTGGAAGTGAGTTGATTTTAAGTTGACCAAAATTCTCTTCATCTGAGGACCCTAATTTGTTGACATCATAACTTGAGATATACACACTCAATGAATGAGTTCTTGTACTCAAAATAAAGCTTGAAGGATTATGGACAAGTACCATGTTTTCATGAAAATGAAATTGAGCTTGCATCACAGGGAAAATTGTCCTTGAAGTTAGGCACTAAAGGAGGGGATTTTACACTGAAATCATCAGAAACCCTAATTTAGTAACTTCTTGAACTCTTGAATCCCCTTGATTTGATCTTAAAATGACATCCTAGATGCCTTAAGATGACTTCCCATGGTTTGTGTGACTTGAAACCACATTGTAAACCTTTTCAAGTCCATAGTTGACTTTAGGTTGACCAGATGAAACCCCAGCTCCACATCCTTTGACTGAGGCTCTTCCAGATGAATTGTATGACCACCATAAGATCAATCAAGACACACAATGATATTTTGAACCAAGTTTAACCAAGAACAAGACATCATGAGTCCTTAATAACCCTCTGATGATCCTCGGGATAGGAGGTGATACACATACACAAATCTCTCCCATCTAGGAGCTTTGAAACTCAACCCTGATGGCAAAGAACTCTTGATGGCTTGCACAAATGCCCTTGCTTGAGCTTGAAAACAAATATACTCTCCTCTTGAATGGCACAACACACCTCTTGATCCCCTGCTAAGAGAAATTCCATGCAAATGCAAAAGCTAAAATGAAAATGAAACATAAGGCAAGTACAAGAAAAGGTTGTTTAAATTTTGGGGTACAACAGATGACCATGTCTTTTCCCATTCTTCAGATTTTCTTCGATTGTTTCCTTTCTCAGTGTTGGGATAAATAACATTTGGTGGCGACTCTATTGTTTTTCCACCAGGTGTTTTTCGTAGTTGCGACATTCATGAGTGAATGCTTAACTTGATATTCATGTTGATGTTGCTGCTCTCACTTGGTTTCATGTCCTTATCTCTCATGTCTACTCCTTTGAGTTATGTCTTACATGCTTGTTTTGTATGGAAATTGATTGTGTATGAATGTAGTACATGACTTGACTCTTGGTGCTCTTTTTTTGACCGTTGACATGAGTTGAATATGATGTGGCATTGCTACTGTCCTACCTTATTTCTCACCTCTTTTGACTTCATCTCTCTTTGTTTTATATGCGGCATTGCTCCTTGTTGGAATTTAAGTCATTTGTATGTATGTGAGAATTTTGTTTTTCCATTTGATTTTGATTCCAAATGTTTAAGTATGGTTTGACATGTGAATACATTCTTGTTGCCTTAACATGTTATTGATGTTTACCTTGTGTGATTGAGATCACTCCTTGCTTGAGCTTTCATGTATGTTCACTTTATTGCATTTCATTCTTCTTCTTTCATTTCTTTTTCTCTTTTTCCTCTTCTTGAGACTTATTTAAGTTTCAATCTTGTTTTCATTTGTGATTGATTAATATGGTATTTACTGGTGCTTGTTCACATGATCTCCTAGGATTCCTAGTTCCATTTAATTTCTGCCTTTCAATCCTTTTCATGATAATAATTAGGATAATCCCTCTTTGACTTCAACTTTAGGTCCATCATTTGTATGATAACATTAGGTAGACTTCCCTTTTATCCCAATCTTAGGACCATTTTGTATGATAACATTAGGGTTCAGTTTCCCTTAGTTGTTTTCTTTTCAACCTTTGAGTCTTCTCTTTTCATCTCAAAAAAATTCTAAGACACTTAATAAAGACGATGAACGTTGTGCGCCACGAGCCTTAAGCATATGGGGGATGATGAGTGAGGGGTTTCTCCTTACTTGCCTAGAGTGTTTAGTGTATGTCCCATCTGGGGGCGATATGCGACGCATTCGTTCCTATATCATAGTCTTTAGTGCAACGTGAATCTCAAATCCAATTAATTCACTTCATTAAAACTCACAAACAAAACTGAAATATTTTTATCCTTCGAGATTGCTCTTCAAAATTATTTTCAGAAAAGGGTATGTTACTTTTCCATTCTACCGCAAACAGGCATCGACCCTAACTGCTAGAATGAGAACTTAACGTCGCTTATAAAAAAACACTTAACCAACCTGTGGATTATGATGGGCTAAAGTTGTGGAAGGAAGCAAGTTTATGGAAGGAAGAAAGTCCAAAAGATCCATAGTTTGAGAGGTATGTTGGGCTAAAGTTGAGAAAACTGAGATTTTGACATTCTAACACTTGGAATTTTTTCTAAGTATGGAAATTCAGCTTGAAGTACCTACTTTCAAGCCTATCTTACATGGTTATGCAAGCTTTAAATGATTTTTCCTCCAAATGAAATTTGTAGAAAATCCTTGAAGCTTTCTTTTGAGTACTAGAACTCTTCCATTGAATGTGTAGAACTCAAGTTATGATGTCTCCAAGTTAGGGTTTCAAAGATATCAAGTTTGGCAAGTTTCTAGGCAAGATTTTTGGACCAAACTTCCAAGGAATTTTTCACCAAGTTATGGTGCTTTCAATTTAAGGTTTTCAAGTTTTGAAGTTTGGTAACTTAGTAAAATTTCACTAAGTGTCATGTGTTAGTTTTGTGGACACAACTTCCAAGCCATTTTCACATGTTTCCAAGCTTCTTTTCAAGATGGTTTGAACATGAAATTTGTTCACCATCCTCTCTAGGTTCAATTTTTCTCAAGGATACCCTAATTGGTGTAGAATTCATCAAGTTATCATCATACAAACTTGTCCATATGAACATGTTTCATGGCATGTCATGTTGTTACTTCATGAAGCATCTTGAACCTATTTTCATGCAGCAAACCATTCCCCTCAAATCCACACGCATCCCACCTCATTTTTATTAACAAACACATTCATGTACCACTTGTACCATTTTACACATGTTTTTCCAAAAGAAAAACTTGAACCAAACTTGCTTAGAAAGGATACTCCAACACCACACCATTCTGACCACTATGCTACACAAGGAAAGGACAATCCAACCACCCAAAACCATGTGCACTTGTACCATATTCCCACAACATTCCATATTTCAAATGTAGACCAAAACACTAGCCACACCATTAACCTCAGTAAAACATCACTTTTAACCATCCAAATACATCATATATATGCTAAACACACAAAGCTCTCCCTTATTCTCATAATTTATCCTTTCTTTGAATTTGATTATTCAAAGCCTTTCACTCCATTTCCTTGCTTCAAACAATCTTCTGAGAGTTTCTAAGGGTTAGTGGAAAGTTTCAGAGGCTAGCTTATACGCGAATCAGAGGTACACCAAGCTGACCATAGGTAACTTTTTCTCTGCTCTTTTTCTCATGTGTTCACTGCTTGTTTTAATTCGTGTTGAGTGTTTTTGAAGTTTTAGGTTCATGAGGAACAACTTCACATTGTTGTTGTGCATTCATGTTGAGTTTTCAGTTTCATACCATGAATATTTGTTGCCGTTTTTCATAGCTTTAGAGTGATTGTATTTGAATTTTGAAGTTGGATTCGTGTTCTCCTTGAAAAACTGTGTGGGATGGCATGAGTTTTTGTCTGTTTTGGTGAGGTTTCGTTTCTCATGTTAACCTTTTGACCTGCTCATGTGGCGTCTGCATGGAGCCTAGTTGGATTAATGGCCATGCCACGTGAGCATTTTTGTTTCTGGTTGTGTTTTGTTTTGCCCTTGGGCCTGTGCATTTTATTTCGGAAACCCCTCATTTCTGGGCCCAAGTGCGCATTAACCCGAACTCTAGTTCGTTTGTGTTTTACTAATACACCCCCCTTTCCTTGTTCCTTTCATTTATTTTATTTCTTTTCCTTTTTATTTCAATTTTGTTTTTAATTATTTCTTCACATAAAAAATCCACAAAAATATTTTCTAAATACCTTACTATCTTAAAAACTTTATAATATTTTTATTTTATTTTAAAATTTTAGTTTTCTATTTTATTTTAATTTATCTTGTGGATGTGTTCTTGTTGCTTACTTTTATGATTAGGGCTTGTGTTGATGCTTTGTGTGTGCACTCTTGATCCAAACTCTTTGCCTTGATTAGACATTTGATTTCTTATGAATTAAATGATTTTTTGGTGCCTTGATGATGTGTTCTTGATCATTTTTCTATGTGATTATTTGAGGCCTCGATACATGCTCGATCAATGTGATACCCTTGCCTTATTGACTTGGTTTAATGATGCATTTGAACAAATATTGTTGAGATCTTTTGCAAACTTTGTATTGATGGATATAACATGAGTTAGAGCCCTTTGCTAAATTTTATTAGGTCATTTTTCTATTTTTGGTTGATGCCTAATTGTGGCTTGGTTTTGGATTGTATATGCACGAGGTTTGACCTAGATTGAATCCATTTTGTCCACTTGTGTTTAAGTGAAGCTTGAGATGATTTGTTTATGTGATAACATGTTGTCTTAACTTAGTTTTAGCTTTTGATTCACTTTCATTTGATTATTTTCCAATTTATGGTTGAATTTCCAAGTTGATGATGTATTGACCTTGCTCCTTTGGTGTCCTTGACCTGGTCCTATGAGATATTTTCTTACATGATCTAATGGTGGCTTATGAGCTCTTGTGTGTTTTGAATGACATATTTGAGTGTTTAATTTCCATGCTGTGATATCCATTTTATGATCATTTCTCATCCTTTCCTTCACTTGATCTTTGGTTTTCTTTGAATAGGTGATTTGAGGGGTTTTGAACACAATTTGAACACGATCCTTCTTGATCTTGGAAATGAATATGATGTGTATTATTTGAGTTTGGTTTTGATCTTGATGATATGGTGTGCTTTACTTGATCATCTGTGTCGTGTGCCTTGCTTGAACACTTCCTTTTCTTTAAGGATGATTTTGGTATATGCTTGATTAGTCTTGATGCATACTTTGAGCTTAATCTTTGAGGTTTTCTTCTTGTGATTCATGTTTTGATAATAGATTGATGTACATGATTATGTTGCTGCCCTCACTTGTTTTCATACCTTAATCTCACATGTTTGATCATTTGAAGTCTGTTTTGTATGAGCTAGTTGTTCTTTTTTTGTTTGGACATTGACATGATGTATGTTTGACACTCTTGCGCACATGATATGATGTTGCTACTTCCCTACCTTCTTTCTCATATCATTTAACTTCATTTCCCTTTGCTTGATGATTGATAATACTTTTTGTTGGACTTTAAGTCATTTGTGTGTGTTTTGGTACTTTGTCTTGCCGATTTATTTTGACTTCCAATATTTGAGTATGGTTTGGCATGTATGCATTTTATTGTTACTTTAACATGATGTTAATGTATGCCTTGTATGATTGATATCAATGCTTGCTTTTTTGATGCCTTGCCTTTTGAGTTGAACCTTCATGAGTGTTTACTTGGTGTTGCTTCTTCTCCTTCATCTCTCATTCTTCTTTCTTCTCTTTCTTTTCTTGAGACTTGGTTAAGTATTGATTTTGTTTTCATTTGTGATTGATTAGTATGGTGTTTACTTGCGTAACCGACTCCCAACCTCAAGATTTGGTTGTGATGATCTTGTCTTCTCCTTTCTCTTAGGTGTCTTCGATCATTTCCTTTCCCTCTCTTTGGGATAAATAACATCCGGTGGTGAATCTTCTATTTGTTTCCACTGGCCCTTTTATCAGTTGCGACATTATCCCAACTTTTGGTTGCTACCCGTTAGCTTTAAGTCCATCTTCAGCTGGAAATCACTTTATCATATAAATCTCCACATGCAGTTTACAAATATTCGGGTTCTTTAGATATTCAACCTCCCTGCACCTTTAAGGTCTGAAAGTCGTTGCTATCGTTCCTTCAGGTCCAAGTTGTTTGAATATGGGCAGTTGTAACACCAAAAAGTTACCTTAACATTTTTCTTAATCTCATGGCTTATGTTTCATTTCATTTACATCTTCATTTGGGCATTGTTAGAACACATATTGGTTCTTAAAAATATCTCTATGTTTTGATGATAACTATTAGGAAATTTTGTATTTAAGAATTATATACTCTAAAATTTGCTTGAGAGTTTTTACTGCAGATAGTAAAGAAATTAACACTCCAGAAGCAAATCAGAATTGAACACAAGAAATTAGCTAGACTCTGTAGCGCCAGATGCACTCATTAGAAGACTCTGATTGCTGCCAACAGAAGATTCTGAGCGTAGCCTCCAGAAGATTCTGAAGCAGAAGCTCCAGAAGAATCTGAAGCAAGTCAGAAGCATCTGAAGCAAGTCAGAAGCATCTGAAGCAAAGAAGAATTTTGTATGAAGAGTTTTTCAAAGCATAGTTTCTACAGAAGATTCTGAAAGTACTAAAGCTGCCAGTACTGAAATTCTGTCTCAAATATGCTCTGATATTTAACACGCTGAAATCACACCTGCTGCAGAAGACTCTGATCCAGCAAGACTCTGATCATTATCAGAAGACTCTGACCCAATTAGACTCTGATGAACTTGCTGAAAACTGAAGAAGAAATATTCAAAGATTATATCCGTTGGAGTAAATCAAACGTCTATTTCCTCATTTATGCTAGACACAAGAACACAGACAAAAATGATTTTTCTGTGCTTTCTTCTTCTAGGAAAGGTCACTTGATGTGAAGACAAAAAGGCTCAGACCTTTTTGACACTCTTTTCAACGTGCAGCTCACCTTGGATCAGCTGCCTATAAAAGCAAGACTCCACCAAATTCTTCAGTTAGACGTTTTGTTGAAAAAGAATTAAAACATTCAAACTCTCATACTTTCATATTTTTTCTAAGAACTTATTTCTTGTACTTAAACTTAAGAGAAATATCACTGTTGTGATTAAAGCTTTTTAGAAGCATTCTTACTCTTGTAATAGTTTTACATTGATTGTAAAAGATTTCCTTAAGAGGATTCAGTTGGAATCAGTAGCTCTTAAGAAGACTAAGAACAGTTGTTCTTAGGTGTTACTATTGTAATCTGTTTGATTAAATAGTGGATTAAGTCCTTGATTGAGAAAGGCAAATCACTCTAGGAAGGGTGGACTGGAGTAGTTGAGTTCAACGAACCAGGATAAAAATACTTGTGTTTTAATTCTATGTTTTAATCTTTCATACTTATTCAACCCCCCTTCTAAGTATTATCTCACCTTCAGTTGGCATCAGAGCTCCGGTTCTGTGTGTGCTACCACTTAACAGTGACAGTAAAGATCCAGAGAGAAATACTTTGATATATATTTAGTTGTTACTATGGCTGATAATACAATATCCAACATTAACAATAAATATGAAGAAAGGGACAGAATCAGCACCAAACCCCCTATGTTTGATGGGGAGAAATTTGATTACTGGAAAGACAGAATTGAAAGTTTTTTCCTTGGATATGATGCTGATTTATGGGATCTAGTCATAGATGGATATGTTCATCCCACAGATGGGAATGGCAAGAAGATAGACAGAAAATCTATGACAGATGCTCAGAAGAAAGATTTTAGAAATCATCACAAGACCAGAACAATATTATTGAATGCAATATCTCATACTGAGTATGAAAAAATTACAAACAGGGAAACTGCATTTGATATGTTTGAATCCTTAAAGATGACTTATGAGGGAAACTCTCAAGTCAAGGAAACAAAGGCTTTGGCTCTAATCCAGAAGTATGAGGACTTCAAGATGGAAGACTCTGAATCTGTTGAAGCTATGTTCTCCAGATTTCAGATCCTCACAGTTGGGCTAAAGGTTCTAGACAAGGGATACTCTACACCAGATCATGTAAAGAAAATCATCAGAAGTCTACCTACCAGATGGAGACCAATGGTGACTGCCTTGAAGATGGCTAAAGATCTGAACAAGATCTCTTTAGAAGAACTCATCAGCTCACTAAGGAGCCATGAAATTGAGCTTGAGGAAGATGAACCTCAGAAGAAAGAAAAAGGTAAATCTGTTGCTTTAAAATCTAATAAATCTGCTAAAGCTTTGCAGGTTATTGAAGAAAGCTCTGAAGGATCTTCTTCTGAAGAAGAAGATGAATTATCCATGCTGTCCAGAAGGATCAACAGACTCTGGAAGCACAAGGGAAAAAAGTTCAACAACTTCAGAAAATTTGATCATAGAAAGGAATCTTCTGGGCACAGAAGATCTGGCAAGAAAGAAGTTGTGTGCTATGAGTGCAAAGAACCTGGGCATTACAAGAATGATTGCCCCAAACTTCAAAAAGAAAAGCCCAAGAAGAAGTTTAACAAAAAGAAGAAGGTTCTGATGGCAACATGGGATGACTCAGATGAATCTGAATCATCTTCTGAATCAAAAGAAGAATGTGCTAATGTTGCACTGATGGCTAGCACAGAAGATCAGGAGGAAGGAACTTCAGGATATGAATCAGATTCTGAATCTGACGATGATGCTGAAGAGGTAATGGCTAAACTTACTAAAGAAGAACTTATAAAAGTTTTATCATAAGTTCTTAAAAGTTATAACAATATCAAACTCAAATACAAGAAGCTGAAAAGCAGTCTTGAATCTGAGATTGATCTTCTGAAGACAGAACTTGTTGAGCAAAAAGAAATTAATCTGAAAATCAAAAATGACTTTGAAATAACTCAACAAGAATCTGAATCTGAGACTAAGTCATGTGAAAACATTTTAGAAAAATATGACTCTAGCTTTCAGAGATTTCTTACTAAGAGCATAGACAGAAGCAAGATGGCTTCTATGATCAATGGTGTTAGTGGGAACAACAGAAGAGGTATTGGATATGAATCTTCCTCTGGAAGTAATCCAAAATCTGTTGACAAACTTTTCATCAAGAAAACACCTCTGTACTCTCAATTTAAGTTTGGTCACTTAAATGACATTAAACACACAAGCTCTGAGAAGAATACTTATGTGTTTAAACCCAAGGCAAGTCAGAATAAACATTATGTTGAAAAACAGAAGTTTAGACAAACCTACAAACCAACTAACCCTAAAGGACCCAAGAAGATCTGGGTACCTAAAAGTAAAATAATTCCTGTTGCAGATGTTCTTAGCAGCAAGGTCAGGACGCCAATCATGGTACCTGGACTCTGGATGCTCACGACACATGACAGGAGAAAAGTCTATGTTCCAAAGCCTGGAACTTAGATCTGGAGGTGACGTGAAGTTTGGAGGGAACCAGAAGGGCAAGATCATTGGATCTGGCACCATTGGAAATGGTAAAATTCCCTCTATTATTAATGTTTTACTTGTTGAAGGGTAAAGCATAACCTATTGTCCATAAGTCAATTAAGTGAGAATGGTTATGATATTACCTTTAATCAAAAATGTTGTAAAGCTATTAGTCAAAAGGATGGCTCTATCCTATTTAGTGGTAAGAGGAAAAACAACATTTATAAAATAAATCTTTCAGAACTTAAAGTTCAAAATGTTAAATGCCTCTTGTCGGTTAATGAAGAGCAATGGGTCTGGCACAGAAGATTGGGCCATATTAATATGAGACGTATATCTCAGATTAATAAACTTAATCTTGTCAGAGGACTCCCTAATCTGAAGTTCACTTCAGATGCTTTTTGTGAAGCATGCCAAAAAGGGAAGTTTTCAAAATCATCTTTTAAATCAAAAAATGTTGTTTCTACTTCCAAACCACTAGAATTACTTCATATTGATCTGTTTGGACCAGTGAAAACTGCATCCATCAGAGGCAAGAAGTATGGATTAGTCATTGTTGATGACTATAGTAGATGGACATGGGTAAAGTTCTTAAAACACAAGGATGAGTCACATTATGTGTTCTTTGACTTCTGCAAGCAAGTACAAAATGAAAAAGATTTCAAAATTATAAAAGTCAGAAGTGATCATGGTGGTGAATTTGAAAATAAATATTTTGAAAAATATTTTTCTGAAAATGGCATTGCTGATGATTTTTCCTGTCCTAGAACTCTACAACAAAATGGGGTTGTAGAGAGGAAAAACAGAACTCTGCAAGAAATGGCCAGAACCATGATCAATGAGACAAATCTGGCAAAACACTTTTGGGCAGAAGCAATCAACACAGCCTGTTACATTCAGAACAGAGTGTTTGTAAGACCTCTTCTGAAGAAGACTCCATATGAACTGTGGAAGAAAAAAAAGCCCAACATTTCATATTTTCATCCTTTTGGATGTATTTGCTATATGTTAAATACTAAGGAAAATCTGAACAAGTTTGATTCCAAAGCACAAAAGTGTTTCATGCTTGGATATTCTGAACGCTCTAAAGGCTACAGAGTATACAACACTGAGACACAGATTGTGGAAGAATCCATTCATGTCAGATTTGATGATAAGCTTGGGTCTGAAAAGCCAAAGCAGTCTGAAAACTCTGCAAATAGAGAAGTAGTCTTCATTGAATCTGATGTCCCAGAAGCAGACAAAATTCAAGTGAAGGAACCAGAAGCAACGCCAGATGCTATTCCTTTAACTTCTCAGATGAACAATCTAAACATTTCTGAAGAATCAACTGTTAGAGGATCATCATCCAGAATTAAAGCTTCTCATCTAGAGAATGTCATTATTGGAAAGAAAGACGATCCCATCAGAACAAGATCCTTTCTAAGATCATTTGAAGCATCACTATTTGGACTGGTGTCAAAAATTGAACCATCTTCTGTAGATGAAGCTCTGCAAGACAATGATTGGATTATTGCCATGCAAGAAGAGCTAAATCAATTCACTAGAAATGATGTATGGGATCTAGTTCAAAGACCACAAGGGTTCAATATAATTGGAACAAAATGGGTCTTCAGAAATAAGCTGAATGAAAAAGGAGAAGTTGAAAGAAATAAGGCAAGGCTGGTTGCTCAAGGGTACAGTCAACAAGAAGGTATTGATTACACTGAAACTTATGCTCCAGTGGCAAGGTTAGAATCTATACGCCTTCTTATTTCATTTGCTGCACAAAATAACATCACTATGTATCAGATGGATGTTAAAAGTGCCTTTCTTAATGGTATTATAGAAGAAGAAGTTTATGTCCACCAACCTCCTGGCTTTGAAAATGAAAAATTTCCAGATCATGTTTTCAAACTAAAGAAATCTCTATATGGTTTAAAACAAGCTCCCAGAGCTTGGTATGAGAGATTGAGCAAATTTCTTCTAGAGAAAAATTTCATCAGAGGCAATGTGGATACAACACTCTTTTGTAAATCAATTAAGAAAGATCTTCTAATTTGTCAAATTTATATGGATGATATAATATTTGGATCTACCAATACTATGCTGGGAAAGGAGTTTGCTACATGTATGCAGGCAGAATTTGAAATGAGCATGATGGGAGAACTCAGATTCTTTCTAGGAATTCAAGTCAATCAAACTCCAGAGTGCACTTACATACATCAGACCAAATATGTTAAAGAACTTCTGAAGAAATTTAACATGACTGATAGTAAGCTGGCAAAGACTCCCATGCATCCAACTAGCTCACTTGGCAAGGAAGAGGTAAGTAAGAAAGTAGACCAGAAGCTCTACAGAGGTATGATTGGTTCTCTTCTTTATCTAACTGCTTCTAGAACTGACATATTGTTCAGTGTTTGCCTGTGTGCTAGATTCCAATCAGATCCTAGAGAATCACACTTGATAGCTATCAAGAGGATTCTAAGGTATCTGAAAGGTACTTCTAATGTGGGTTTGTGTTACAGAAAATCTGATGATTTCAAATTAGTTGGATTCTGTGATGCTGACTACGCTGGAGACAGAGTGGAAATGAAAAGTACTTCTGGAAGTTGTCAATTTCTAGGAAGAAATCTAATCTTCTGGTACAACAAGAAGCAACCCACAATTGCACTTTCAACCACAGAGGCAGAATATATTGCTGCTGCTGGATGTAGCACGCAGATGCTCTGGATGAAAAGTCAACTAGAAGATTATCAAATATTTGAAAGTAACATTTCTATCTTTTGTGATAATACTTCTGCTATATGTTTGTCTAAGAATCCCATTTTACACTCTAAGGCAAAACATATAGAAATTAAGCATCATTTCATCAGAGACTATGTTCAGAAGGGAATCATAAATTTAGCCTTTGTTGATACAGATCATCAATGGGCAGATATTTTTACAAAACCCCTTGTTGAAGATAGATTCAAATTTATTCTGAAAAATATTGGTATGGATTTTTGTCCAGAATGATATTTGTCAGAAGCAAATTTTTACAGATGCAAAAATGCCTCATGATCTGAAGTAATTCTTCTGACTACCTATTTATTTTATTAATTTCGTTTTGTGAAACTCTGAACTAACAATCCTTAGAGGATCTGAACGTTGGTTAACATTTCATTTCTCAAGAGAATTCAGAACACATGCAAGCAAACATGTGTCACACCAAATCTGCAAAGGTGGCGTGTACATTACTGAAGAGACGTTTGAGGTGAAGTTTGAATAGTGAAAATCTTGATTTTCCCCCCAATTTGTCAGAAGCAATAAATGCTTGAAATGATTTTTATTCTTTTCATTTAATGCTTTGTTCAAACGTGCAAAAACTCTGACTGTTTGTATGCCTAATTGTTTTAGTATAAATACTTGACTTCTCTTCACTTTCACACTTTTCACATCTCAGAAATTATATGCATTTTCATCTTCTCTTCTCTCTGCATAAAAACCCTAAGCGTGTGACAAAACCATCTTCAATGGCAACTTCATCATCAACAGCTGCTCAATTCCAATCTTCAATGGCCGCAGTTACATCTGCAAACATGAGTGTTGCTCCTTATTCTCCACCTAAAAGAACTCTGTTAACCCCTGTTGATAAGCTAGAAGTTTTGTGTGAATCAATGGTAGAATTTGATTCACTTGAAGAAAATGGCTTTGAGTTTCGTTCCATCATAGGTGCTCAAGGATGGGTAAAGTACTTTGATAGACTCTTTGGACCAGTTTACCCCCTCCTTGTGAAAGAGTTCTGGATCCATGCTTCAGTTTACCCTAAGTTCATCCTATCTTCTGTACTGGGCAAAGAGATTATAATCACAGAAGATCTGATCAGAAAGCTTATTGGATATGAAGAAACATATGGTGTTTCCCACTTGCCAGCTGGGCGTGTGGATATGGATGAAGTGTATGAAGAAGTGATGACTGCTGGTCAAGCCTCTAACAAGTTCATGGATCTGAAGCCTGACTACAAGATCTGGGCTAAGATCTTCATGGGATGCATTCATCATAGGAAGTCAACAAACTCTCCAGATTATGTCAATAATGAACAACTCTATTTCATGTATTGCCTCAGTCAGAGCACCAAGGTAGATCTTCCATATATTCTCTTTATGCATCTGTGGAACCATATAAATGCCTCTAGAGAGTATGTGAAAGAAAAAGGACAGAAGATCAGAACCTGGATCCCTTTTGGAAGGTTGATCTCAGATCTTCTAACTGAGAATAGATTGGTTTCTGCTCTGTACGCTGCTGGAGTTACAGAGGAATTGGAATTCATTATGGGAAAGCCTCTGAATGCCAAAAGTCTTCAGAGACTTAAAATAGTGGATGAACTCACAACAGCTCCCAAGAAGCTGAATGTTTCTGAACTGAGTAAGAAGAGGATTCCTATAGATGATTATCCACTGTTCTTTGCTGAAGAACCAAGGCACATTGTTGTGATGTACATTGATGAGTGTAAGAAAGAAGGAAAACCTGTTCCTGCAAACATAATACAGCTAGCAAGACAACCACTACCCGATGTAGGAGAAGAAGAAGAACAACTACAAAGAAAGAGGACTCAGCCAGAAGCAGAAGCTGCACCTGCTCAGAAGAAGATCAAGATTGCTGAGAAGCCACAGAAGCTCTTAAAGAGGAAAGATTCTAGAGACACTCCCTCTGTACCAGCCAAGAGGATCAAAATCAAAGGTACTAAATCTTCTGTATCTTCTGCAAATACTGTTGTTTTAAATGATTCTAATATTAAGTCTATTCCAAAACCACCCTCTACACAAACTACTTCTGTTACTGCTCCAATTTCCAAATCACCACAAAAACAAGCATCTGTTCCAACACCAACAACAACAAAAACAATTCAAACACCAAAAGTCTCTGTACCACAATCATCTCAACCAAAAATTCAAACACCAAAAATTCAAATCACAAAAACTGTACCACAGAAACAACCATCAGAACAACAACCTACAGAACAACAACCACAACCTTCTGTACAACAAAAATCCTCTGAACCACTTAAACAAAAGCCATCTGAACAACAAAAGCACCCACAAGAAAAACAACCTGAAAAACCACAAGAACCTCTATCAGAAAAAGCCTCTGAAAATCAACCACCATCAGATAATCCACCATCAAAATCATCTGAACCCACTGCATCTGCACCTGTCATTTCTGAAACTGCAAAAATACCATCTGTTCCAGTTTCATCTGAACCAATCACAATTCCATCCGATTCACCCATCTCAGAACAACCATCAAAACCCTCTGAAATTCCTTCAGAACCAACCAACACTTCTGAACCCAACATTCCTGAGATGGAAGTTCTTGATGTCACACCATTAAAAACTGTGTTTCAAGTATCTTCTACTTCCTGCACACCAACCACCTCTTCAAACTCCTCAGAATCTGACATCCACCCAGACTTTCTAGTCTCTCCATCTCACAGAGACTCTGAGGTAAACCAACCTGAACCCATTATACCTTCTAAAGCTACCATTCCAGATCCTATTCCCACACCTGCACCAACATTTGAAATACTGATTCCCAACTCCAACCCAAGATCATCTATTTCCTGTGCACAAGTTTCATCTATATTTCATAATCTGGCTTATGGTTTCAAACTCAAAGACTTTTATGACAGAGTTGAACCATCTGACCCTATCACCCCTCTGAAACCCAAACTCACAATGACCCTTCCATCTGTGACTCTCAACTATATAAAATCCATGTCAGATGTAGGATCCTTAGCAACTATATCTTGTTCTGCTAAATCTGATAAAGTTGTTGCTTCAGCTATACCAATTACATCTAATAACAATATTGCTTCTGATGAACCTCCCAAATCTGCATTCCAAACCTACTCAAACAAACCCTTTGATGTGGTTCCCTTTAACACCAGAATAAAACCTCATCTGTTAAATGCCTTAAACAGATCCAAAGAAAAAGCTCCTGAAATTCCTTTCATTCCATATTATCCTCCTCCTCTGATCTCTATTCAAAAATCTCTTTTTCCACCAACTCCCCAACCAAAACCAATAACTCTGGAAACTCTGTTACATCCTAAGCCCAGACTTAATGTTAATCATTTATTTCAAACTTTTTTGCAAGAAATACAGTTGTGTTTAGGTACTGTACAAAAGAAATGCTTAGCAACAATGGATGCCCAAGAATCTGATGTTATCTGGAATGGATTCATCAACAGATTCAACTCTGTGGCCTCAAATCTGAAGAACATATGTTCTGATGATGCGAAGCTCAGATTTGTTGAGGCTGCAAGAACTCTGTTTTGGACTGTCAAGAAATCTGAACCTCTGTTCCTTACAGATGCTCCTCCATCTTCAGAAGAAACTACTGACATTGCATCTGAAGAAAATCCTTTGGCCATGACTCTGGTAGACCCTCCTTCTAGCTCCAATGCTCCAGACTCTATAGATCACATGGAAATTGACTCTGTTCAAGCCCTAGAACCTGATCATACTTCTTCATCTGAGATAAAGAAAGAACATCCAGATTTTGAAGATAAGATTGCTGCTCTGGAAGCTGGCCAATCAGAGATCAAGTCCTGGATGGCAAAACAGGATAAGAAGTCTGAGGACATGACATAATGGATGTCAAAGCAGGATCAAAAGAATGAAACAATGGCTAAGTGGATGTCCAAGCAAGAGCAGTCCTCCTCTGAGATTACAGATCTATTGAAGATGCTTTTGTCCAAACACTCTTAGATTTTCATTTTTTCTCATTCTGATGTTTTTGCATCTGATGTTTGTTTATGTACTTTATTGATATATCTTCTGATGCATGTACTCTTGATCTGAACTTATTAAATGAATCAAAGTCTTTCTCCACTGAATTATATTATTTACCGTTTCCTTTTATTTGTATTTTTAAAGTTTTTTACTTTTTGCTTATGACAAAAACGGGGGAGAAAATATAGATCTGAACTGTTTAATTTAACTTCACCAGAATGAAACTTCAGACATATTTATTCTATCTAACATTTAATCTGACTATTTCAGAACATTTGATAAGTACATTCTGTAAAAGAAACTCTGAGTCTCTCAGATCATTTGACTATTATCAAACTCTTAATCTAAAATCTGCAAGACATTCTGACTTTCAAATGTTTAAAGAACAAACAAGATCTAACTCTGAAGATTACTCAAGACAAAAGGGAAGTTTCTATTCCTTATCTGTATTTAACTCAGGGGGAGATTCATCATCTCAGGGGGAGTTATAATTTTAATATTCTCAATTAAACAAAATTTATGATGTTTTTTTCATCATCAAAAAGGGGGAGATTGTTAGAACACAGATTGGTTCTTAATAATATCTCTATGTTTTGATGATAACTATTAGGAAATTTTGTATTTAAGAATTATATACTCTAAAATTTGCTTGAGAGTTTTTACTGCAGATAGTAAAGAAATTAACACTCCAGAAGCAAATCAGAATTGAACACAAGAAATTAGCTAGACTCTGTAGCGCCATATGCACTCATTAGAAGACTCTGATTGCTGCCAACAGAAGATTCTGAGCGTAGCCTCCAGAAGATTCTGAAGCAGAAGCTCCAGAAGAATCTGAAGCAAGTCAGAAGCATATGAAGCAAGTCAGAAGCATCTGAAGCAAAGAAGAATTTTGTATGAAGAGTTTTTCAAAGCATAGTTTCTACAGAAGATTCTGAAAGTACTAAAGCTGCCAGTACTGAAATTCTGTCTCAAATATGCTCTGATATTTAACACGCTGAAAGCACACCTGCTGCAGAAGACTCTGATCCAGCAAGACTCTGATCATTATCAGAAGACTCTGACCCAATTAGACTCTGATGAACTTGCTGAAAACTGAAGAAGAAATATTCAAAGATTATATCTGTTGGAGTAAATCAAACGTCTCTTTCCTCATTTATGCTAGACACAAGAACACAGACAAAAAGGATTTTTCTGTGTTTTCTTCTTCTAGGAAAGGTCACTTGATGTGAAGACAAAAAGGCTCAGACCTTTTTGACACTCTTCTCAACGTGCAGCTCACCTTGGATCAGCTGCCTATAAAAGCAAGACTCCACCAAATTCTTCAGTTAGACGTTTTGTTGAAAAAGAATTAAAACATTCAAGCTCTCATACTTTCATATTCTTTCTAAGAACTTATTTCTTGTACTTAAACTTAAGAGAAATATCACTGTCGTGATTAGAGCTTTTTAGAAGCATTCTTACTCTTGTAATAGTTTTACATTGATTGTAAAAGATTTCCTTAAGAGGATTCAGTTGGAATCAGTAGCTCTTAAGAAGACTAAGAACAATTGTTCGTAGGTGTTACTATTGTAATCTGTTTGATTAAATAGTGGATTAAGTGCTTGATTGAGAAAGGCAAATCACTCTAGGAAGGGTGGACTGGAGTAGTTGAGTTAAACGAACCAGGATAAAAATACTTGTGTTTTAATTCTACGTTTTAATCTTTCATACTTATTCAACCCCCTTCTAAGTATTATCTCACCTTCAGGCATAGCATTGGTTCTAAGCAAGGTATTAATGTATCATGGTTTGAGTCTCAAGAAGAAGAACATGATTCAAAAAGTTCAAGCAAGGGTTTATTCTCAACCTTGTGGTATTCTCAAGCCCCATGGTCCTCTCATCATCAAGACATGGTTCAATGGCTCAATACACATCTTGAGGGTTCTCTACATGTATTTGTATCATTATAAGTCAATGGAAAAGGTGCTAGCGTTTCATCTGATCAAGAAAAGTTAATTGTGGCTCAATGGGGTCAAAGTCTTGGATTTCAAGGTCAACCAAGGGTATGCTATGTGTTCTCAAGTGTTTTCATGTGTTTGGAACAAGAAGAATCAAGGATAGACATAAAATCAGGAGTTTGGTTGGAGTAGGGTTTTGTTGAAATATTTTTTAAGTGTAGAAAACCATAATTCTAGCCATTTTGCAACATCCATAACTTTCTCAGCCTTGATCCAATCGAAGAAAACTTGTTATCAAATTAAAGATTTAGGCAGATTTTTGGGACAATTTTCCAAGGCATTTTTCACCAAGTTCTTGACTCCAATTCATTTTCCTTACAACATGAAAGTTGTTGCATGTCATATAAGCTTCCCGTGGACACCAAGAACTCCTCCATTGGATCAACACAACTAAATATATGTGGCTTCAAAGATGATGTTCTAAAGTTGCCAAAGTTCAATAACTTAGAAAAATTTCTAAGTTATTTGGGACAGGTTTGCACATCTAACTTCTACCCACTCTTTCTCATATTTCTAAGCATCATTACAAAGTATTGTGAACATGAAAGTTGTTCATGTTATCTCATGAAAATTTTGTGATTCCAAACTCAAGATTATAAGTCATTTTTTTGGGTAACCAATGTTCAAAACCACATAATTATGCCAGGACCTATGATCTAAGAATCCATGACGCTCAAAGACATAATAAAATCAAAAGGAAACTCGGGTTCATGACAATTCCACTACACCATATTCATGACATTTTTCCTTACAACTCAAGCCATCATTATGGACCATTCAACTTAGGATTAGTTTACTGTATGGCATGCTTTGTGGACTGCCCTAAAATTACATCAAATAATGAAGTTTCATGCGCATGATACAAGGGCAAGGCACCAAAAGTTTGTTGCACCAAGGCAAGTTCGTATGAGACAAAGTTCATATTATTCTATAACTAAGCCACCTCATCAATTCAAAATCATTTCTTGATGGTCACACAAGACTTCCCAAGAAAAAGCATGTGTCATTCCACTCCTAACGTCCGTTTTGCTGAGCTGGAAAAAGCTATGACCTCACACTTTTGGATTCTCCCATGTGAAGCAGAATCTGACCTTCTCCCTCATTATACACAATTTCCCTATAAATAGGAAGCCACCCCACCTCCTTTTTCAAGCTCTAGTAACCAAGCTTACTCTACTCAAACCTTGAAAAATTGCTCTGCAAATTGAATCCTTCAGCACGATACAAAGACTTTTAAGTTGTTTTCTCTGCCTAAATCTGTAGTAGGGAGTATAAAGAAGGTGCAGCAAAAGAAGCAGGCCAAGAGGAGCTCTGAGGAAGGAGAATGAGCTTTATCTTCAAGCCTTGCTACTCATCTTTGAACCGGTATATTTCGCAACCATTTCCAAGGTTTCTTGTTACTAGTTCATGCATGTTGATATGTTGAATGATACCCCTAACTTATTTTTCATTTATGTTTCCACATTGCCATTAAATTTCAAGTTTTAGAACTAGGTTTCTTGAGGTTTAATGATGTTTTCTCTTAATATTGATGTCTATGTTAAAATGTAATGGCATGGTTGTGTTTGTCTTGGTCTCATGCTCACAATGAGTATTCATTTGTTCATTTTGGTTTAGAATCCATGATTTCGTGTTTTGTGGATTTTGGAGAAGACGATAATGGAGTTTTTTTGTTTTGTTCGGCGCATTCTCATCATTGTCTCATTATTATGCAACCACTGACACAACCATTATGCTAATCACGGGGCTTTTTGGGTGGCGACTGCATGTCAGATGGATTTATTCCTTGTCCCTTTCTTTTTTATGCGCATGATGAGGGTGTGGCACATGGACAAGATATTGGCCATAGATTCTGGATAAGGTAGATCCAATGGCTTAGGGTGCATCAAATTTGGATCAGTGTGGTGCGTTAGATCTTGATCAAACGGATCAGATCTCTTGGAACCCATTGTATAGACCCTAGGATGGTTAGAGCGTTTGGGCTCAGACTTGATGGGCCTCTGTGGGTTTTACTGAGCTCACCTCCCACTTTGCTTCTACATCTCTCCTTTGTTTATTCTTTTTTTTTATTTCTTTCTTTTCATTTTTATTTTCATTTTATTTTTAATGCTTAAAACTATTTTAAAAAATAACCAAAAATATTCTTTAGACAATTTAACATCTTAGGTTTCTTGTGTTAATTTTTATTTTATTTTTCATTATTTTTATTATTTTTAATTGAATTTAATTTGCAAGTGGTTTACACTTTTTTCCTTAAACTAGGGTTTAATTGTTTGATAACCTTGCCATGCCTTTTGACCCAATCTTTTTGATATGTTTTGGTATATGACTGTTGATTGTTTGAGGGTTGTTTTGATGTCTTGGTGTGTTGCTTTGGGTAGTTTCTCATTGCTTTTTGTAGAGCCTCGATGTATGCTCGTTTCTTATACTATATTTTCTCTGATGAATTGATTTGATGGTGCATTTATGCATTTCCTATTGAGATCCTTTGCACATTTGTTCTTAATGGATTTAACTTAAGTTTAAGCTCCTAATTGGAATTTATTTGTTCTTTTTTCTATTTTTGGACGTTGCATCAAGTTGATGTTGTTTTGACCATGATTTTGTGCATGTCTTGACCTAGTTTCTTGAAGTTGTTTCTTAATTGATCCAATTGATGTTTGATGACTCTTGTATGCTTTGGTTGACATGTTTAAGGTTCCGATATTTATGTTTAGAGGTTCATTGTATGATCACTTTGTCTCATTTTCTTAACATGATCATTTGTTTCTCTTATGGATAGCTTGACGGATGTTTACCTAGCCTTTTATGCATGAATTTGAGTTTGTTTTTTCTTGAGTTTGATTGTTGATTTGGTTTTGAATATGATATGTATCATTTGAACATGTTTCTGACCTTGTTGATATGATATACTCTACCTGATCATTTGTGTTTTGTACCTTGCTTGAACATCTCCTTTGTTTTGAGAATGGCTTTGATGTGTATGCTTGTTTCTTGATGCATGTCCTTGGATTCAATCCTTGTTGTTTCTCTTGTATGTTCATGAGTGAATGTTTAACTTGATATTCATGTTGATGCTGCTGTCCTCACTTGATTTCATGCCCTAATCTCTCATGTCTACTCCTTTGAGTTGTGACTTGCATGCTTGTTTTGTATGGCAATTGATTGTGTATGAATGTAGTACATGACTTGACTCTTGGTGATCTTTCTTTGACCATTGACATGAGTTGAATATGATGTGACATTGCTACTGCCCTACCTTATTTCTCACCTCTTTTAACTTAATCTCTCTTTGTTTGATGTGTGGCATTGCTCCTTGTTGGACTTTAAGTCATTTGTATGTGTGTGAGCATTTTGTTTAGCCATTTGGTTTTGCTCCAAATCTTTGGGTATGGTTTGACATGTGAATACATTATTGTTGGCTTAACATGTTATTGATGTTTACCTTGTATGATTGAGATTGATGCTTGCTTGTGCTTTCATGTATGTTCACTTTATTGCATTTCATTCTTCTTCTTTCATTTCTTTTTCTTCTTTTTCCTCTTCTTGAGATTTGTTTAAGTTTCAATATTGTTTTAATTTGTGATTAATTAGTATGGTGTTTACTTGTGCTTGTTCACATGATCCTTTAGGATTCCTAGTTCCACTTAATTTCTGATTAAGTTGGGAGTATGAGAGACATTAGGCTTTTAATCCTTTGCATGATAATATTTAGGATAGTCCCTCTTTGACCTCAACTTTAGGTCCATCATTTGTATGATAACATTAGGTAGACTTCCCTTTTATCCCAATCTTAGGACCATTTTGTATGACAACATTAGGGTTCAGTTTCCCTTAGTTGTTTTCTTTTCAACCTTTGAGTCTTCTCTTCTCATCTCAAAACAATTCTATGACACTTAATAAAGACAAGCTCGCCTAACCAATGGTCGAGTCCCTTCATCAAAAGGGGCATCCTGGGAATTTTGTTTTCAAACTGGGGCAGAATGGGAAATTTTTCTCTAAAACGGGGCAATGCAGTAAATAAGTTGCCCATTGTATATTTTTAGTCCCACGCTGTGAATGACAAGTAATTTAATATAAACTTTTTTATATTTTGACACTGATAATGGAAATATTAAGAGTTTGTTGCATAGAGATGAAATAATATAAAAGTCAATATTTGTTTACAAATTAGCAAAATTTGGAAATACAAGTTTTATAAAAGAGAAATAAATTTAATCGAAAATATTAGGTACGACAGAGAGAAAGGTCGGTGCTAAACAAGCTTTGTGACTATGTTTAGCCACAACATATTCTCCTTATAAACACAAATATGGTGTATTAAGATTATTTTCATGAAATATTAGCCACAAAACATGTGCGCATCTATTTCAAATGCAACTGTTATGTTTGTAGTTTATTATTGAAAATATAACGAGAGTTGTTTATTATTAAAGAGATAGTTATGTAGTTTTATTCATTATTCTACAAATAATAGTTCTCATAATAGAAAATCCATAAAAAAAATGAAAAAACAACACAGTGCTCTGTAAAGGCAAGAAAAAATGTAAATGCAACAAATAGGGATAAAGAAGACTTGAAAGAAATAAGTATCAAAATTTTCAAGGAAGGAGATCAAGTTTTTAACTTTCACTCCTTCTTGCTAAAAGACTATAATGATATTATGGATGGGGCAGAGTAAAGGAAAAAATTATGAAGGGAGATAACGTATAAATAGATAGTGATGGGGAATGTTGAGAGAGAGAGAGAGGCCGAAAAAGATATTAGGGTTGAGGAAGAGGAGGAAAAGGATGGTGAGACTGAAGGAATAAAAGTTGAGGAGGTGAGGATAGGGGATTATGAATGTCCAATGTTTGTTTTCTCTAAGTTGGAAGAGAAGAGGATACATCAACCATGGAAGAGGGTTGTGATTTTGAAGCTACTGAAGGTGTGAGAAAACACAAGAAAAGATGGTTTGAATTGGGTTTTCAAAAATGAATGTTTTTTGTGAAACTCAAAAAAAGATCACAAATAAACAACAAGAGAGAAAGACACGTGATATATCCTGGTTCACTTGAAAACTATCAAGTTAACCCAGTCCACCCGCCAAGGTGATTTTTCCTTATACACAAGGACTTAATCCACTATAATCAACTGATTACACTACACTAGCAACCGTTGGTGACTAACAACACAAACAACGATATCTTCTTAAGAATTCTGACCCAACTGGTCCCTTAAGAAAATACAATCTACACTAGCAACCGCTGATGACTAACAACAAAGACTAACTGTCTCTTCTTAAGAATTCTGACCTTACTGGTCCCTTAAGGAGTTACAAACAACAGTTTGAACAAAAATGTTTACAATGAATTGCTTATACACTAGCAGATATAAATAATATTAATATCTCTAATAACTTAAAGAAAATTTCACAGTATGAACAATGTTCTTTCTTTGTAATGTGGTGCTTTAATATTGTAGCTTCAGTTACTCATAGATCATTCATACTTCTTTGATAACCGATTTTTTTTGTATGAACCATTATGTCAATCTCTTGTATATCGCTTTATTTTTCTTCAAGTCATCAAGTCCTTATATAGCCAAAAAAAGATCCATTGGAGGGAAGATCTGGAATATCCTTTAGATAGCTGGCGACTTGAAATAATGTCATTAAGCAGGGATGAAAATTGTACACAAAAGTTGTCCTTTGTACCACCAAATTAGGGTAGTGGAATAAAATGTTGAAACGTACTATGTACTATTTCCCTCATAAACATTTGAGCTTATCTTCTGTACATCAGAGGCTTCTGAATAGAAATGATTGAAGCATGAGCAGAAGAGTTGATCACTAGGTCTTCAGAGTCTTCAGAACTTGTTTAAAAGAACTTTGTCTTTTGAACTTAAAGCAATTAGTCTTCAAAACCTTTTGTCATTAGTAACTTAAGCCTTCAGAGTCTTCAGAATGTTATTCAGTAGAACTTTGTCTTCAGAGTCTTCGACACTTAATCTTCAGAAACAAGTCTTCAGAACGTCATTCAGTAGAAACTTATCTTCAGATTCTTCGGCTCTTAGTCTTTAGAAGATAAAGACTTTAGAAGCTAGAAAGCCTTCAGAATTAAAATATCAGAGTCATGTTCAAAGGTAGAAACCAAGAGAACATTGTAGAAGTAACATATTGTCTCCTCAGAATGTTTCTGAATGTGAATAGATCAGAAGCATACTTGCTTCTTATAGCGTAGAAGCGACTTTTGGCCGGATCAGAAGTATTAGATTTGATTCAAGAGAAAATTGGATAAACTAAAAATCAATACTTCTTCCCTTTTTTGTTAGAAATCATAAAAGAATGCAATAAGATGAAATAGAAGCAATAAAAGATAAGTTTCTCATTAATTAATAAAAGAAACGCCAGAGGCGTAGGTACAAGAGCACAAAATAAAACAACTTCAAAAAACAGACAGGCAAACAAACAAAACAACCACAAATAGAGACCAACAAAGACACACACCCACCAACCATCAAAATTATTCAACCTCATCAATCCTCTCACATCTTTCTTCAACCATAGCATTTTCTGGTCCAAGTATTCTGACTAAACCAATGATTTCAACTCTAAAAAACAACTCAGACAAAATTCTACCATAGGGAATGAAGGACTTATGCTAATTTATGGAGATTTCAACATAATACTTCAGATGATTGAAGATAGTTTGAGGTAGGTTGACTCGAACATTGTACATCATGAAGTAGATAAAGAGTCTATCATCATGAGACAAAGTATTTTTGGCCATTCCTCGGGGTCGAAAGTTGGTTAGCAGAAGTTGAAAACAAATTTTATCGATGGGAAGGAGCCCTTCAGGATTGTAAGGTTCATATTTGTTGAGAGAACCATCATGAATGCTGATGATATCTTAAAGGAGTAGTTTAGATGAAAATCTTTAACAGTAACTCCAAATTCAACACAGTTGATGAATTGAGTGATGGAGGTTGGTGTTATGAAGAACGAAACACCAAAAACAGAAGACCAGATAGAGTTGTTATCATCACTGATTCTAGCATATGTATAGAATTCCTTTACAAGGACATGATAGATAGTTCCATGCAAGATTTCATAGTAATCCAACCATCCTTGAATCTGTATGATGGTGGATATGAGCACCCCTGAGTCTCTAAGTCTAGGAAGGTTTGGCCTTTTCTCAAAAATCACTTCCTTGACTTCTTCATTGCCAAGAAAAGTTTTGATAGACATATCAAAGCAAAAACACTAGAGACGGATAAATAAGTTTAAGGATTGATGAAGTAAAGTGAGGAGGAGTATGATATATATATATATATATATATATATATATATATATATATATATATATATATATATATATATATATATATATATATATATATATATATATATATATATATATATATATATATATATATATATATATATATATATATATATATATATATATATATATATATATATATATATATATATATATATATATATATATATATATATATATATATATATAGAGAGAGAGAGAGAGAGAGAGAGAGAGAGAGAGAGAGAGAGAAAGAAGAAGAAGAAGAAATGTAACATCAATAAATAGCAGTTAAGTTAAGATGAATCTGAAACAAAAATTCATTATTTTCGAGACAAATCACGCGGAACAAAAGCAGGGTGAGAGACAAAGTCATCAAGGAATGGGAAAGGAGTGTAGCAGTTTCCAAGAGATCACAGATAAGGTATACATTATTCAATTCTTGACGTCAGTCAATAAAGACGAATAAGTGTATACTTAAAAATGGAAGGAAGGAGTCTGACAAGGAATAATGGTTAAGACAAAAATGCTTAGATAAGAAAACTTTGTCTTAAAAACATCTTAATGAATGCACAATAATAAGGGAAGGCGTAAAGATTCAATCTATTCTCAAGAATTTTACCAAACCCAATGTGTTAAATCATTACTATAACAATAATAAGGAGATACGAATTAATTACTTGAAACCTAGTCTCACGAAATCACACCGCTTGAGGTGTCTCTTCAACAGTAAGATTTGATTTGATTTTGGACAAGTTTCATAAGAAAATCATAGCCGTTTGTTCAAAAGAACACATTTGATGTTCCCTAAGTCAAGAATATCAAGAGGTATCTGACTAGACAAGTTTCTGACTAAGACATCTTCTAACTTGTAGAAGTATCGTCAATCAGAATAACATTAAAATAAAAGAGAAATAATCTGCTTAATCATTAGAATCTTATCTCAGAAGTTCTTGTGACTTGACACATCAAAATTTCATCTACTCATTCTGGACACAATTTTATAAATAGAATTTCCAGAATGAATATGAATCTATCCTCAGCAAGGGGTTTTGTGAAAATATTATCCCACTGGTGATCTATATCCATAAATTTTAATTGAAAACACCCTTCTGAACATAGTCACGTAAAAACTAATGTTTCATTTCAATATGTTTAACCCTAGAATGCAAGATTGGATTTTTGGATAAGAAAATAGTAGAAGTATTATCACAGAAGATAGGGATGTTACTCTCATGTATATGAAAATCTTCTAGTTGAATCTTCATCCAGAGTATCTGAGTGTTGCATAGTGACGCTGAGATATATTCTGCTTCTGCAGTTCAAAGTGCAATAATTGATTGTCTTTTACTAGCCCAGGAGAAGAGGTTGTTACCTAGAAACTGACAGTTTCCAGAAAGCTTGTACTCTAATGTTTTCTTATACATCAAGCCAAGGTTAGTTGTTCCTTTTAGATACCTTAGGATTATCTTAACAGTTGTTAAGTGAGTTTCCCTTGGATCTGATAGGAAACAAGCACAAAGACATACACTGAACAAAATATCTGAACGAGAAGTAGTTAGATACAAAAGAGAGCCTATCATACCACGATAGAGCTTCTGACAAACCTTTTTACTTACTTCTTCTTTCTCTAGAATGCATGTAGGATGCATATGAGTCTTTGCAGGTTTACTATCTAACATATTAAACTTCTTCAGAAGTTCTCTTGCATACTTGCTCTGATGAATGTACGTTTCTTCTAGATGTTGATCAATCTGAATTCCCAGAAAGAATCTGAGTGCTCCCATTAGATTCATTTCAAATTCTGTCTGCATTAACTTAGAAAATTCCTTGCACAAGGAAGTATTAGCAGAACCAAATATAATATCATCAACGTAATTTTGCACAACCAGAATGTCATTTTTAAAGGTTTTGCAAAAGAGTGTTGTATCCACTTTTCCTCTGGTAAAGTCATTTTCCAAAAGGAAGTTACTTAGTGTTTCATACCAAGCTCTAGGAGCCTGTTTCAGACCATATAATGATTTTTTAAGTTTGAAAACAAAATATGGGTTTTCAGAACTTTCAAAACCAGGAGGTTGGTGCACATGCACTTCGTCTAAAATATACCCGTTTAAAAATGCACTTTTTACATCCATCTGATATAAAAGTAATGTCATGATTAACAACAAAAGAAACTAATAAGTGAATAGATTCTAACTTGGAAACTGGTGCAAAGGTTTCAGTATAGTCTATCCCTTCTTGCTAACTATAACCTTGTGATACTAGTTATGTTGTGTTTCTTACGATCTCACCTTTCTCATCAAACTTGTTTCTAAATACCTATTTTGTTCCAATGACGTGGACACCTTTAGGTTTCCGAACAAGATCTCAAACATTGTTTCTGGTGAATTGATTCAGTTCTTCTTGCATGCAAAGAATCCACTCATTTCATTAAAGAGCTTCATCAATTGTTGTTCGTTTTATCAGTGACACTAAACCCAAAAGAGTTTCTTCAGAAGGTTTGAATGATACACGAGTTCTTACTGGATTAACTTTGTCTCCCAGAATAAATTCTTCAAAATGATAAGTCCTTAGCTTATTCTTCTTCTGATGAGATGGACTATTTACTATTTCTGGTGAGATTGTATCTGATTCTGTAGATTCTGCATCTTTGTCTCCTTCTTTAGAATCTTCCTCCTTGGATTCTGATAAGGTAATATTCAGATCTGCAAACTTTTCAACTAGATTTAACTTTTCAGGGCCAAACTTATCATTGAATCTGACATGAATTGATTCCTCAACAATTCGTGTTTTTGTGTTATAGATTCTGTAGCCTTTGGAGCATTCAGAGTATCCGAACAATAAACACTTTTCAGCTTTGGAGTCAAACTTGCCAAGATTCTCTTTAGTGTTCAACATAAAAGAAATACAACCAAAAGGATAAAAATATGAAATGTTGGGTTTTCTATTCTTCCACAGTTCATAAGGAATCTTACCCATAATAGGTCGGATACAAATCTTGTTCTGAATATAACATGTTGTATTTACTGCCACTGCCCATAAGTGCTTAGCCATGTCAGTTTCTTGGATCATGGTATGAGCCATTTCTTGCAAAGTCCTATTCTTCCTTTCCACTACTCCATTCTGTTTTGGAGTTCTAGGACAGGATAAATCATGGGAAATGGCATGGGAGAAAAAGATAGAGAACACATAATGTTTCTCAAATTCTCCACCATGATCACTTCTGACTCTGACAATTTTGCAATCCTTTTCTGTTTGCACTTGTGAGCAAAAGATAGGGAATACATAATGTGAATCATCCTTATGTTTCAAGAATTTTACCCATGTCCAACGACTATAGTCATCAACAATAACTAATTCATACTTCTTTCCACTGATTGAGGCAGTTTTCACTAGTTCAAATAAATCAATGTGTAGAAGTTCTAACAGTCTAGAAGTAGAAACAACATTTTTTGCTTTGAAGGAAGTTTTGGAGAACTTTTCTTTCTGACATGCTTCACAAAGAGCATCTGTAGAATACTTCAGATTTGGTAAGCCTCTGACAAGTTCAAGCTTGTTTAGCTGAGAAATCTTCCTCGTGATAACATGGCCCAAACGTCTATGCCATATCCATTTCTCCTTATTAACAAACATTAAGCATTTGACATTCTGTTTCTTAAGATCAGAAAGTATAATCTTGTAAATGTTATTTTTCCTCTTTCCATTAAAAAGGATTGAGCCATCTTTCGGACTAACAGCCTTACATAATTTTTGATTAAAAATGATATCATAACCATTTTCACTAAGTTGGCTAATTAACAACAAGTTATGCATCAAACCATCGACCAAAAGAACATTAGTAATAGAAGGAAGTTTACCATTACCAATAGTTTCAGAGCCAATGATTTTACCCTTTTGGTTTCCTCCAAAACCGACGAAGCCTCCAGGCTTAAGTTCCAGACTTTGGAACATATGCCTTCTTCCCATCATGTGTCGCGAGGAACCACTATCCAGGTACCATGATTGGTGTTTCAACTGAGCTGCTAAGGATATCTGCAACATAGATTATCTTATCCTTAGGTACCCACTTTCTGGGTCCTCTTTTGATAGTTTTCCCAGAGTATTTAATAACTTTGGGCTTATGTGCAACAAGATAATCAAGTGAAATTTGTGCATCATACTTAGGTTTAGAAATAGATTTCAGTGTCAGTGAATGTGCTTTCATAAGCTCAAAACAATCAAGCTTAGTACCAGAAGCCACAAAATGATCATAGAGAGATTTTGGTTTTACAAGTTAACTTTTGTTATTTTCAAATGTTTTTGTACACCCCAAACCTTTCTTACCATTTCTGCTAACTCCATAGATCATGGAAGCAATCTTACTTCTATTTATGCTTTTAGCCAGAAAGTGCTGGAATGCTCTATCATACGTGTTGACACAATTAGTGTCAGAGATATTTGAGACTAATTCTTCTTCTAGTTTAGAAACTTCGCTTTTCAAAGCACCTTTACTATTTTTTAAAGAAAAAACATTTTCATTTAAAGAAGAATTATTCTGTTCAAGCTTATCTCTGGCTTCAGAAGTAATTACATGGGATTTTTTAAGATCCTTGTATTTACTTTGATGATTTTGATATCTTTCCAGCATTTCTGAAAGACATGGCTCTAATTCACAACAAGAGAGTTTAGATAATTCCTCTGAGTCTGAGTTTGATTCTGACTCTGATAGCATTTTCTCTTGTGGTTCTCCAGAGACTTCAGCGTTAACTGTTGTTGCCACTAGTGCAACATTTTCCTGTTCTTCATCAGATTCTTCTTCTTTAGAATCAGAGTCGTCCCAAGTTACCATGAGTCCCTTATTGACTTTGGTGAAGTTCTTCTTAAGCTTCTTGTATTTCTTAATCTTTGAACAATCGTTCTTGTAATGACCTAGCTCATTACACTCATAGCAGATGACTTCTTTTCCAAAACTCTGCTTCTTCTGTCCAGAAGATGAGTCAGCATGATTTTTGTTTCTTCTTGATCCTTTGAACTTCCCTTGCCTATGTTTCCAAAGTTTGTTGGTCCTTCTAGAGATAAGTGATAGCTCATCTTCTGAGTCTTCATCAGAATCTTCTGATTCTTCCTCAGCTTGACAAGCCTTTGCCTTTTCAGGTTTAGACTTAAGAGCAATTAATTTATTCTTCTTTTGAGGTTCATCTTCCTCCAGCTCTATCTCACGACTTCTTAAAGAACTAATAAGTTCTTCAAGACTTATACTATTCAGATCCTTGGATAGCTTTACAGCAACTACCATAGGTCTCCATCTCTTGGGAAGGCATCTGTTGATCTTTTTGACATGATCAGCAATTGAGTATCCTTTGTTCAGAACTTTAAGTCCTGCGACTAGCATTTGAAACTTTGAAAACATATTCTCAACTGTTTCATCATCCTCCATTCTAAATGCCTCATATTTCTAGATTAAGGCAAGCGCCTTTATCCCCTTAGCTTGAGCATTTCCTTCATGAGTTATTCTTAGAGAATAAAAAATAGACTTGGCAGTATCTCTGTTTGTTATCTTCTCATACTCATTATAAGAGATAACATTTAGCAGTATAGTTCTTTCCTTGTGATGATTCTTGTAATATTTCTTTTGTTGGTTGGTCATAGCACTTCTTGATACTTTGACTCCTTCAGCATCAACTAGGTGAGTATAGCCATCTACTACGAGATCCCAAAGATCTACGTCGTAACCAAGAAAGAAACTTTCAATTCTATCTTTCTGTAGTCAAACGTTTCACCATCAAAGACTGGTGGTTTGGCACTATAGTGATCTCTCTCATCTGGAATAGGAGTAGCATTAGCTGAAGCCATGATATCACACACAAATACTTTATAGATACTGAACACGATGAAGTGTTGATAAAACATTTACCACAATTAGAACCGGAACTCTGATGCCAATTGAAGGTGTGAAGAAACACAAGAAATGGGGGTTTGAATTGGGTTTTTAAAAATGACAGCTTTTTGTGAACTCAAACAAAGATCATAATTAAACTAACAAGAGAGAAATACACACAATATATCATGGTTCACTTGAAAACTATCAAGCTAATCTAGTCCATCCGCCAAGGTGATTTCTCCTTATAAACAAGGACTTAATCCACTATAATCAACTGATTACACTACACTAGCAACCACTGGTGACTAACAACACAGAGAACCGTCTCTGCTTAAGGATTCTGACCCAACTGCACTAGCAAGAGCTGGTGACTAACAACAAAGACTAATTGTCTCTTCTTAAGGACTCTGCCCTAAATGGTCCCTTAAGGAGTTACAAACAAAAGTTTGAACAAAAATGTTTACAATAAAATATTTCTACACAAGCAGATATAAACACTATTAATAGCTCTAATAACTCAAAGAAAATTTCACAGTATGAACAATTTTCTTTTTTTGTATTGCAGTGCTTCAATACTATAGCTTCAATTATTCATAGATCATTCGTACTTCTTTGATAGTCATTTTTCGTTGTATGAATCATTATGTCAATCACTTGTATATCACTCTATTTTTTTTCAAGTCATAAAGTCCTTATATAGCCAGAAAAAGATTTGTTGCAGGGCAGATCAAGAATATCCTTTTTGATAGCTGGTGACTTGAAATAATGTCGTTACGTAGGGATGAAAATCGTATACAAAACTTGTCCTTTGTACTACAAAATCAGGGTAGTGGAATGGAATGTTGAAACCTACTATGTACTATTTTCCCTCATAAATGTTTGAGCTTATCTTCCGTACATCAGAGGCTTCTGAGTAGAAATGATTGAAGCATGAGTAGAAGAGTTAATCACTGGGTCTTTAGAGTCTTGAGTCTTCAGATTCTTCAAAACATGTTCAGCAAAACTTTGTCTTAAGAACTTTAAGCACTCAGTCTTCAGAACCTTTAGTCATTAGTAACTTAAGTCTTCAGAGTCTTTAGAATGTCGTTTAGTAGAACTTTGTCTTCAGAGTCTTTAGAATGTCGTTTAGTAGAACTTTGTCTTCAGAGTCTTTAGAATGTCGTTTAGTAGAACTTTGTCTTCAAAGTCTTCAACACTTAATCTTCAGAAACCCAAGACTTCAGAGTCTTCAAAATGTCGTTCAGCAGAACCTTGTCTTCTGAGTCTTCAGCATTTAGTCTTCAAAAGATAAATTCTTCATAAGCTAGAAAGCCTTCAGAAGTAAAATATCATAGTCATGTTCAGAGGAAGAAACCAAGAATATTGTAGCAACAACATATTATCTTCTTAGAATCTTTCTAAATGTGAATAGATCAGAAGCAAACTTGCTTCTTATACCACTAAAGGATTTTGGTCGGATCAAAGTGACATGCACATGGTCTCTATCAGAGCTAGAACCTGTTTGTTAATTCTTCAGAAAAACAAATGTTAGAGTACCAAAATTGTTCTCACACAAATACTACTTTGTTATTATCAAAACCTAGAGATATCTGGCAGAACCAAATCTTGTTCTAACAACTACTATGATGAAGGATTGGTTACAAATATTTAAAGACCAAAGTGAAACAAATATGGGTGAGAAAGGGAGTAATCAACATAATAGATTTAGGCAATGACTAATTCTTGGTTACTTTCTCTCATGAAGATGTTAAATATACCGCTCTTATGGATGGGCCATTGATCACATATGATCACCACTTGACGGTGAAGGAGTGAAGTCCAAACTTTCATCCTGGACCGGACACAATAGAGAATGTGGTAGTGTGGGTACAAATTTCTGGTTTGTCGATAAAATATTATAATGCTATAGTCCTGAAATTTATTGGCAATATAATTGGAAAAATGGTGAAGGTGGACAAGAACACATTGATGCAAGAATGGGGAAAATATGTTTTCCTCTATATAGAAGTGGATTTGACAAAACCTTTTTTTGGCTATGTTTACGATTAAATGAAGGAAATATAATATAGAGTATGAAATGCTTCATTTGTTGTGTGTTACATGTGGTAGATTTGGGCACTAAAAAGACTGGTATTAAATTAAAAACAAAACATGTACTCGAGATAATAAGAAGGAAGAAATAAGGGATGATGTGATAATTGAAGGGATACATGCAAAAACTATTGTAAATATTGACGGCCTTTAGATGGTATTTCAAAAGCATAGAAGAATTAAGATGAGAAAAGAGATTGGTACAATGGATAATGGAGGAGGAAGGGCTCTGGAGAAATGTAATGTTTTAAGAAAAATTATGGGATCCCATTTCATAACATTAAATGAAAATATGTTAGTTCTAAAATACACTAATGTGGAAAAGGATGATAGCAATAAAAAAAAGAACATATTGTTATTATGGAAGAAAATAGTGGGATTTTGAAAATGGTAACTGAAAAAGATTCATGGATGCTTATAATGATATATTAGTAAGGACATCAGACTCGGAGATGAAAATGGTATCAGATACACAAATTAGTTAGAAATATTGTACTTTGTTTTATTGTGTTATTTCTTTACTTTTGCGGTGATGATGAATTCTACAAATAAAATTCTAGCGTGGGACTGTCGGGGTGTTAGGAGCAATTTGCGAAAAAGGCAAAAATCTTAGCACAATTGGAAGGCTTGGAAAAGTTGAGTTTAAATAGATGAGTGTCGACATGTGATATGGCGAAAGGTAAAAGTCTAAAAAATGTTTGGGTTTGGGTTCTCAACGAGGGTTTGGGTTTGGGTTCTCAAAAAGGAGTAATTCCTCTACATTTCAACGATATGATGGTTTGGGTTTTCAACGACAACAAGGTGCGCCGATCACCAATTTATTTAGGTGCAAAGAAGCATTTTGTTCAAAATAAATAACTACTTCTCAATCTCATCCCAAAGAACACGTGGAGAACTGTTAGAACACGGATTGGTTATTAATATATCTCAATGTTTTGATGATAACATTAATGAAATTTTGTATGGAGAAAATATATACTCTAATTTTGTTCAAGTATTTTTATTTCAGATAACTTAATAAATATTCCTCTGAATGGAATATGCCTCTGAGCGAAGCTACAGTAGACTCTGAGCGAAGCTACAAAAGACTCTGAGCGAAGATACAAAAGACTTTAAGTGAAGCATGTAACACCCTTCTAAATCCCACGAATAATATATGAATAATCAGAGTAAATTTCCATGCATTTACAAAAGGGCATTACACATAACTTTCAAAATATCAAAACCACCTGTCATGCTCATTACTATTTCAATATAAAATTATGCTTTACAAAACTTCATTTTGCATGTAGCAGCGGATTCAATTATACCACAATTTTCATAAAAGAAACATTTGTTTTTATCACATAAAACAACATCACTTAGGCACTAAGGCCAACATCATAATATTCCAATGGATATAAACACGTTTATAGAGTACATAATGTATATCTTAAACACAACCCAAGCGATCTCAGTGTTACATGACCAGAGCATGACTCGACCCAACATAATTAAATCACTAAACGGCTACACCAAAAGCGACCTCGTAACTACGAGCAATACTACTCCTTGATACCTGCACGATGTCATGTAGGACATCATTCCAGCAGAAGGGTGAGAAATATTATCATAATAACAATGCATATAATTATATATACACAAATACACAAGCACAAAATACATATATTCCACATTTTCTCACCACAATTCATTATAACTCATCATGTACAATACAACATATATATAATCAAATATGGATAATCACCAAGCATGTTCATCATGCACGTATCCATAAATCTCAACATTCCACATGAACATACACATATTATGTTTACTCACTAATTCACAATTACACATTCACAATTCTCAAATGAACAATTCATGTTCATAAGCATACTTTCATACAATGATCACATATTCACAACTCTCAATTACACAAGTAATGCACATACACCTATGCATAACTTCATACAACAATCATATATTCATTCCATGAGACTCAATGCAACTCAATGCAACTCATGTCATGTGGTACCAACACTTGTTATCATTTTTCGGTTTTTACACTTAAACCGAGTCCACCCTTCTAGACCGATAACAACAAAAGCCCTTTCCCTAAGCTTTCAAACCCACCCTTCTAGGTTTGGGACAAACCACTAGTCTCCATGAAACTAGCAAACATTGCCTCTTGACTAAATGATGCATATGCAATCAACAACAAAATGCATTTAAGACCGATCACACGTCTTAATCCCATGCATTCACATAATTCCTCCCTTCAAGAATTAAATAAGATTGCACACACAACATATCATATAATCAGGTATTCATACTTTTCATCAACATATTTGTCAAACAATGCACGCATATCTTACAATATGCTCCCATGCATTAATTCACAATAATCGGATACAACAAATATGCATTCATAATTCAACCTCATTACCTTTTCAAACAATGCACACATATTCACAATATGTTCTCATGCATTCACAATATCGCATATAATCAATATGCATTTACACTTCAATATCATTACCACATTTATCAAGCAATGCACACATATTCACAATATGTTCTCATGCATTCTTCACATACAAACAATATGCATATATTTGTCAAAAGACTATATTTCATAATCGATTCCACCATCTAGGATTCACGTCATACGGCTACCCACAGCATATCATATCACAACATGCACAAGCTATACGTTATATAACAAAAGTATTCTGCACAATAACACATCAATCACACACATTCGCGACGGTAAAAATCAACACAACAATATGTTTTCAATTTTCTGCTATAATTGAACTAGGTACAGGTCTCAAAGACATTTTTTCTAGAAATACAATATCGTTAACTTACCAACGCTTCGAATGGGGGTCAAAACCGACTTACGGTTCAAGAGTTATGAATTTTCGAAGTTTTCCGAAAAACCAGAATTTTGCCTAAACACGGCTACGGGAATTTGCATTTTCGCCCGAAAATCCGACCGATTCAATTCTTTTTTTTTTGAAACAAACACATACTCATGCTCACCTAACATATAGCAGTGAATTAGAACCATTAAACACGATTTCTACGACGTCCGATATTCACTCAAATCTCAAACCCTCAATTATCCAAAAATGTCAAAACTCACAAACTCAACCAAATTCAATCAAACGAAATCCAATAATCACGGCTAAATATTACCCGACTAAACTATGCAATTTATTTTGAATTCTAACCGTTCAAAACTCAATTCTACCGATTAAACCATTTATGCCCTAGAAATGGAAAATAGAGAAAACTACCAACAAATCCAACACAACTCATACATAATCATACACATTGATCAAATAATAATGTTTCTCACCCTTACCTTGATTGGATTGAAGCTTGAAGTTGATTCTTGATGATTTCTCCAAGTTTCCCTCTTCTCTTCTCTTTTTTCCTCTTTCTCTATTCTTTCTCTCCTTTTCTTTCTTTCTTTCTCTTATGTTTCTATCTCTTTTCTTTTCTCTCCAATTTCCCTTATATATCCTTTTATTTTCTTTCCATCATAATTCTTCTCTCAAAAATATCTATCAATTCATTTCTCACAAAATATCTCATTTTATCATTAATTAGAGAATATCTAATAAATCCACATTATGCTACCAAGTAGAATAAATTAATTAAATCCATTAACTCATTTAAATAAATCCAATAATTTATTTAAATTAGATAAATCACATAAACCAATTAATTAGCACAATTAATCACTTATTGAAAAATTGGGCTGTTACAAAGCAGGCTCTGAGTGTAGAAGTATGAAGCAAAGATTCAGAAGACTCTAAAGCGTACTAAACTCAAGCTGCAACTGCAGAGGATCTGAAAATATAATCAAGTAAGGCTCTGAGTATCAAAATGCGTACGGATATGAAACGTTAGTAACCAGACTCTGATACATTTGGATAACAAGCAAGAACGAAGATCTGCTCTGATCTGAAGTATTCCTCTGGATGAATAGTTGTTCAAACATTCACGCTGGCACTAAGCTGCAGGACTCTGGAAAAGAGTCACTCTGATAAAAAGTAAATGGAACATCATCAGATGATCTGATGCAAGTAATTATTTCCATATTCATTCAATTCAAAAGATGTTGTTCAAGAAAGACACATTGCCTATCCCAACGACACTATTTCTACACCCAACGACACTATTCCTCTTTTGTGTATGAAACAGAATGTCATTAACAAAAAGGATATCACTGAACATTTCTCTTATGGAAAGGAACAGTCAAATAAGACAAAAAGCTTGTGCACGTTATTTGAGAAATGTGTGAAGTATTTAAAGAAGTCTTCAACAACAAACTGATACAACAACTACGCATAAAACAACATACAACATGAAACAACTTTATTCTAAAACGTAAACAACAACCAGGCTGAAAAGAAAATAGATAGTTTCATTGTTCTTTAATTTGTGTAAAATCACTGTTGTGATATAGCTTATTCTAGAAGCACTTAAACACATTTTATTATTACTTTGTAATAGATCCTTGAGAGACCAAGTTGTGGTCAGTATTCTTGAGAAGACTAAGACAAGTTTATCTTGGTGATTAGACTGTAATCAAGTTTTGATTATAGGATTAAATCCTCGTTTGAGAGAGGCAAAATCACCTTGGCCGGGTGGACTGGAGTAGTTTGAGTTCAAACAAACTAGGATAAAAATACATGTGTTATTTTATTGTCTTATCTGTTGTTTGAAAACCCTTATTCAACCCCCTTCTCAGTGTTTTCCTTACCTTCAGTTGGCATCAGAGCACTGATTATGAGTGATATCACTTAACAATGGCAGAAAAAGATCCAGTTGGAAAACTCTTTGATTTAATATGGCTGAATATTCAGACAACGCTGGGTTGAACAACAAATATGAAGAAAAAGGCAGAATAAGCACAAAGCTTCCTATGTTTGATGGAGAAAAATTTGAGTACTGGAAGGACAGAATAGAAAGCTTTTTTCTTGGCAATGATGCTAATCTCTGGGATTTAATCATTTATGGATACACTCACCCCACTAATGGTGAAGGTAAAAAGATTGATAGAAAATCAATGACTGATCAACAGAAGAAAGACTTCAGAAATCATCACAAGGCTAGGACAATTCTGCTGAACGCTATATCTCATACTGAATATGAAAAAATCACTAATAGAGATACAACGCATGACATGTTTGAGTCCTTAAAGATGACGCATGATGGAAACACGCAAGTGAAAGAAACAAAGGCTCTAGCGCTGATTCAAAAGTATGAAGCCTTCAAAACGGAAGAAGATGAATTTGTGGAAACCATGTTTTCTAGATTCCAGATTCTGACTGCTGGATTGAAGGTTCTTGACAAAGGTTCCTCCATTTCTGATCATGTAAAGAAGATAGTCAGAAGTTTATCAAAGAGGTGGAGACCCATGGTCACAACGTTAAAGCTTTAAAAAGATTTGAACATAATTACTCTGGAGGAACTCATCAGTTCCTTAAAAAGCCATGAGATAGAGCTTGAAGAAGATGAGCCTCAGAAGAAAGGTAAGTCCATAGCTTTAAAATCTAATAGAAAATCTGAAACTAAAGCATTTCAGGTATTAGAAGAAAGCTCTAGAGACTCTTCATTAGATGAAGACGAACTATCTTTACTATCCAGAAGAATAAATCAACTCTGGAAGCACAAGCAAAAGAAGTTCTGAAAAGCTAAAAGACCAGAACATCATGGAGAATCCTCTGGTCACAGAAGATCTAGCAAAAAGGAAGTAGTGTGCTATGAATGCAAAGAGCCAGGACACTACAAGAATGATTGTCCCAAACTTCAGAAGGATAGACCCAAGAAGAAGTTTGAGAAGAAAAAGAAAGTCCTGAGGGCTACTTGGGATGACTCAGATTCTTCTGAAGTCTCGTCAGAGTCTGAAGACGAATGTGCAAACGTTGCACTGATGGCTAACATAGAGGAGCATGAAGAATCATTTGAATCTGGATCAGAATCAGATTCAGAAGAGGTATTTGCTAATCTCACCAGAGCTGAGTTAATTGAAAGCTTATCTGATATGTGTGAAAACTATAGTAAGATCATACTCAAATACAAGAAGCTGCAAATCAATCTTGCATCTGAGAATGATCAGCTGAAATCAGAAATTGTTGAGCTGAAAGAAAATAATTTTAAAATTAAAATTGAATTGGAAAAAGCTCAACAAAAATCTGAAACAGATACTACGTCTTGCTCTAAAAGTATTTTAGAAGAGTATGACCATAGTTTTCAAAGGTTCCTGTCCAGAAGCATAGACATAAGCAAAATGGCTTCTATGATCTATGGTGTGAGCAGGAACAACAGAAAAGGGATTGGATATGAATCATGTTCTGGGAAGGAATCAAATCCAAAACCTGTTGATAAGGAATCAAATCCAAAACCTGTTGATAAGTTAATTATCAATTATACTCCTTTGTACTCTCATTTTAAATTTGGTCACTCACACGATATTAAGTACACACGTTCAGATCAGAACACCATAATTTCTAACAAACCCAAGTTGTGTTAGAACGCAACTGCGTTTAATAGACAGAAGTTCAGGCAGAACTTCAGAACAACTAACCCCAGAGGACCCAAAAAGATATGGGTACCTAAGGATAAAATAATTTATGTTGCAGATGTCCTTAGCAGCAAGGTTGAGACACCAGTCCTGGTATCTGGACTCTGGATGCTCACGACACATGACAAGAAGAAGGTCTATGTTCCAAAGTCTGGAACTTAGATCTGGTGGAGACGTGAAGTTTGGAGGAAACCAAAAGGGCAAGATCATTGGCTCTGGAACAGTTGGTAATGGTAACCTCCCTTCTATCTTTAATGTTCTGCTTGTAGAAGGATTAACTCATAACTTGTTGTCCATAAGTCAATTAAGTGACAATGGTTATGATATTATCTTTAATAAAAAATGTTGCAAAGTTGTTAGTCAGAAAGATGGATCAATCATCTTTAATGGTAAAATAAAGAACAACATTTATAAAATAAAACTTTCTGAATTGAAAAATCAAAATGTTAAATGTCTTATGTCTGTTAATGATGAGCAATGGGTCTGGCATAGAAGATTGGGACATGTTAGCATGAGACGCATATCTCAGATTAACAAGCTCAATCTGGTCAGAGGACTTCCTAAGTTGAAGTTCAACTTAGATGCTCTTTGTGAAGCATGTCAGAAAGGCAAATTTTCAAAATCCTCTTTCAAACCAAAGAATGTTGTTTCTACTTCTAGACCATTAGAACTTCTGCACATTGATCTGTTTAGACCAGCGAAAAATGCATCCATCAGAGGCAAGAAGTATGGGCTTGTCATTGTTGATGACTACAGTAGACGGACATGGGTAAAATCCTAAAGCACAAGGATGAGTCACACTCTGTATTTTTTGAGTTCTGCAATCAAGTTCCAAATGAAAAGAAATTTAATATTGTCAAAGTCAGAAGTAATCATGGTGGTGAATTTGAAAATAAATTTTTTGACAAATACTCTAAAGAAAATGGCATTGCACATGATTTCTCTTGTCCTAGAACTCATTATCAAAATGGAGTTGTAGAACGAAAGAATAGAACATTGCAAGAAATGGCCAGAACCATGATCAATGAGACAAATATGGCTAAACATTTTTGGGCAGAAGTAATAAATATAGCATGCTATATTCAGAACAGTCTCTGTAAGACCTCTTCTGGAGAAGACTCCTTATGAATTATGGAGGAATAGAAAGCCCAACATTTCATATTTCCATCCTTTTGGATGTGTTTGTTTTATTCTGAACACTAAAGATAATCTGAACAAGTTTGACTCTAAAGCACAAAAGTGTTTTATGCTTGGATATTCTGATCGCTCAAAAGGCTACAGAGTATACAATACTGAAACACGGATTGTAGAAGAATCAATTCATGTTAGATTTGATGATAAGCTTGACAATCAAAAGCCAAAGCAGTCTGAAATTCCTGCAGATCGAGAAGTTCTTCTCACAGACTCTGAAGAATCAGAGGCAAACACATTTCTAATTAAAGAACTAGAAGCAACGTCAGATGCGACTCCATTAGCTGCTCATCTGGACAACTTAACTATTTCTGAAGAACCAACTCTTAAAGGATCCTCTAGAATCAAATCTTTTCATCCAGAGGAGATGATTATTAGAAAAAAGGATGATCCCAGAATAGCGAGATCCTTTCTCAAATCATCTGGGATATCATTGTTTGGTCTAATGTCAATCATTGAACCAACCTCTGTGGATGAAGCTCTGCAAGACAATGATTGGATACTTGCTATGCAAGAGGAGCTGAATCAATTCACAAGGAATGATGTCTGGGATCTAGTTCCAAGACCAAAAGGATTCAATATTATTGGAACAAAATGGGTCTACAGAAATAAGTTAAATGAGCAAGGAGAAGTCATCAGAAATAGAGCTAGACTTGTTACTCAAGGCTACAGTCAGCAAGAAGGTATTGACTACACATAAACGTTTGCTCCTGTGGCAAAGTTAGAATCTATACGCTTGCTAATTTATTTTGCTGCACAGAATAACATCACTCTGTATCAGATGGATGTTAAAAGTGCTTTCTTAAATGGTTTGATAGAAGAAGAAGTATATGTTCATCAACCTCCTGGATTTGAAAATGAAAGATTTCCAGAGCATGTTTTTAAATTAAAGAAATCACTTTATGGCTTAAAACAAGCTCCCAGAGCTTGGTATGAAAGGCTGAGTAATTTTCTTATGGAAAATAATTTTATCAGAGGAAAGGTTGATACCACTCTTTTTCATAAATAAATTAAGAAAGATATATTAATCTGTCAGATTTATGTTGATGATATTATTTTTGGAACCACAAATATTTCACTTGGAAAGGAGTTTGCTAAGTCTATGCAGACAGAGTTTGAAATGAGCATGATGGGAGAGATAAGAGTCTTTCTAGGCATTCAAATTAATCAGATTCCAGAAGGCACCTACATACATCAGACGAAGTATGTGAAGGAGCTTCTGAAGAAGTTTAATCTAACAGAGAGTAAGCCAGCTAAGACTCCCATGCATCCAACTTCCACTCTGGGAAAAGAAGAGGTAAGTAAAAAGGTAGATCAGAAGCTGTACAGAGGTATGATTGACTCTCTTCTGCATTTAACTGCTTCTAGGCCTAACATTCTCTTCAGTGTATGTTTATGTGCTAGATTCCAATCAGATCCTAGAGAATCTCACTTAACTGCTGTTAAGAGAATTCTGAGGTATCTGAAAGGTACAACTAACATGGGTCTGTGTTACAGAAGATCTGATGAATATAAATTAGTAGGCTTCTGTGATGCTGATTTTGCTGGAGATAGAGTTGAACACAAAAGCACTTCTGGAAGCTGTCAGTTTCTGGGAGGCAATATGATCTCGTGGTACATCAAGAAGCAACCCACTATAGCACTATCAACTATAGAGGCAGAATATATTGTTGCTGCTGGTTGTAGTACCCAGATGCTCTGGATGAAGAGTTAGTTGGAGGACTATCAAATACATGAGAGTAATATTCCTATATTCTGTGACAATACTTCTGCAATTTGTCTTTCTAAAAACCCTATTTTACATTCAAAGGCAAAACATATAGAAATTAAACATCACTTCATCAGAGACTATATTCAAAAAGGGATATTAAGTTTAAATTTTGTTGATACAGATCATCAATGGGCTGATATTTTTACAAAACCCTTGCTGAAGATAGATTTAAATTTATTCTGAAAAATATTAGTATGGATTTTTGTCCAGAATAAAATCTTTATTCAGAATTAAATTTATTCAAATGAAAAGTGTTTAAAGTCTATACTGTGAAGTATTGCATCTGAAATTTTTTTTAAGTTACTTTATTTTTTGTGTGAAATTCTGAGTTAACAAGCTTCAGAGGATCTGAGCGTTGGTTAACGTTTCATTTCCTAAAAGAACTACAGAGGCACAACACATCAAACATGTGTCATCTCTTATCTGATATTTGGAAACGGTTGAGTATACACAAAGGTGAGGCGCTGTTTCAGGTATTGTTTGAATCATTAAAATTCTCTTTTTTCCCCCACTTTCTCAAATCTCATTTAATGCTTTAAATCATTATTTTTTATTTTGTGTGATTTACGTTTTTTTAGTGTGCCCTAATATATATTCCACGCCGTTACACATTTCACACTTTCATTCTCACACACACTTTATGCATTTTGCCCTTCTTCATTGCTTAATCTTCAAACCTAAAATTAAAAGAATCCCTAGTCATCTCAAAAGTTCTTCAATGGCTACTTCATCTTCATCTCACCAATGCTTGGTTTCTACAATGGTTGGGTCATCTACATCGCAAACGGGAAATGAAGCTTACACAGAACCAGAACGCACTCTTCTCACACCAGTGAATAAACTGGAGGTTCTCTGTGAATTTATGGTTGATTTTGATTGCATGGATAAAAATGGGTTGGATCTTCGTCCAATAGTTAACTTTCATGGTTGGGTAAAGTATTTTGATATGTTGGTTGGTCCAGTTTTTCCCCAACTGGGTAAAGGAATTCTGGATTCATGCCCAAATTTACCCTAACTTTATTTCATCATCTGTTTTAGGTAAAACTATCATCACCACTGAGGAATTGATTCGAAAACTCGTTGGCTATGAAGAAGAGGGTATTATGAATACATCCGTAGGACGCGCGATGATGAATGAATTGTACAACGAGGTGTTTACCTCTGGGCTTCCATCCAGCAAAATCAAGGATCTGAAGACCCATTACAAGATATGGGCCAAGATATTTCTGGGATGTATTCATCATCGTAAGGCTTCAAACTCCCCAAATTACATCAATACAGATCAGCTGTACATTCTGTATTGTCTTGGGAACAATATCAAGGTGGATCTTCCACATCTATTGTTTGTTCATCTGTGGAGTCATGTAAAGATGTCCAGAGAAACCATTTGCACCAAACACTAGAAGATCAGAGATTGGATTCCAATGGGAAGGTTGATTTCTGACATTCTCACTGAAAATGGTTTAGTAGCTTATCTGAAAGATGCTGGACAAACATATGAACTAGAGCCTATTCTTGGAAAGCCTCTGGATGGCAAGACTCTTCAAAGAATGAAGCTGGTGGAAAAACTTCAATCTGATCCAGTTCATATTGACTCTGATGAAGTACGCAGAAGGAGAGTACTAGTGGACTATTTTCCACTCTTCACTGCAGAGGAGCCAAAGGAAGCTCTCTTAGCTTATATTGCTTCTTGTATAGCAGATGGCACTCCTATGCCAGCTGATCTACTGCAACATGCTTCTGAACCTGCTCCAGAGCTGATCATGAGGAAGAAGAGCAAGAAGAGAAAAGTCTCTGAAGAAAGTCCCTCTGAGAAACAGTCTAAGAGTTCTAAGAGAAAGGCTTCTGAAGAAGACTCTTCCAAGAAGTCATCAAAACGGTCCAAGCAATCAGGAAATCACTCTGCTGCTTTATCTCCTGTTTTGGAAACAGTAACAAAAGAACCAACATCTGAACCCCCTCTTTCATATGAACCTTTGATCTCTTCTAAACCTATTATCCCTTTTGAACCTTTAATCTCATCTGAACTCATTATATCTTCTGAACCTATCACCTCTGAACACCATTCACATTCCTCTGAGCATGTTCATGTCTCTGTTTCCTCTCCTCTCTCTCAACCACAAACTTCCAACCCTCACACCACCTGTCACCATAAACAAGAAGCCACCTCTGAACACACCAACTTTATACCATCCACACCCTCATTCAATATCCCTCAGCAAACCAATTCTGCTGAAGTCCCCTCTACAAACCAACCAATTGCTACCAACCCCTCTGAACCTGAAATTTTACATGCCACACCTCTCCTAACCATTCACCCAATTCCATCTGATTCATCTGATTCATCTGACTCACCTGACTTCTCTGTCTCCTCCTCTAATTAATCAGATGCTATATCACCCCCACATAACTCCCCAAACCATCCTCTTGAAGTTTCTTCTCCCACTCCCATTTCCTCTCGTTTTCCAAATACACCTTCATCATTTGTTAAACCTTCACTCGTTGATGCTTTCTTTGAGGCCTACCTTAAGCCCAAACCTAGAACAAATGTTAGTGATCTGTTATCCAGTTTTGAAATAGAGATGCAGATGTGGTTTTCTGCTGTTAGGGAGAAGTGCCTCACTAGCACGAATCCTAATGAATCTGAAGAAATTTGTACTGCTTTTAGAAAGAGGTTTGCTTCTGTGACTCTGAATCTTCAGGACGCTTGCTCTGCAGATGCACAAGAAAGAGTTTCCGAAGCTCTGAAACTTGCTCAACTAAGTGTCAGCAGATCTCCTATTCTGTGTCTGGAAAACACACCTGCAGAAGTTTTGTGTTCCTCCTCTACGAAATCTGCTGCACCTCAGATGGGTGAAGATCATCATGCTGAAGAGATTCTTGTTGCTGAAGATATTCCTGACTCTGGTCAGCCCTCTGCTCTGGAATTAGGAAATGCACCTTCTTCATTGGATGTTCAGACTTTTACAGATTTAAAGAAAGAGAATGAAGAAATGCAAAACAAGTTTACTCAGCAAGAGGCTACTAACAATGAGATACGATCTTGGATGGTCAAGCAAGAGAAAGCTACATCAGAGATTCAGGAATGGATGGTCAAGCAGGAAGAATCTACTAGTGAGATCAAGGCATGGATGGCCAAACAAGAAGCTTCAACTTCTGAGATGACAAAGCTTCTTAAGCTTTGAAGCTCTCGTTTAACTTAAATGTTTGTTTGTTTGTGCTTCTCTGTGAACTTACCTGTTGTATTTACTTTCTGAGTTTCTAAATGCATCTATGAAATTTTTCTTGTCTTAAATGAATTTTTTTTTAAATCACTTTTTGATATGACAAAAAAGGGGAGAAAATAGAAATTTTGAATTGTTCACATAAACAGATACTGAATGGAAACTCACACATGTTAAAATCTAACTAATCATGAATTCAGTGTTTCAGAGTTAAAGTTACTCATCTGACAATATTTATAGAATTAACTCTGAACAAGATCTGAGATAATCCACAAGCTTGCTCTGACTCTGGAAAGAATACAAGTACTGAAAGGGAAGTTTTAATTTTTCTAGCAGTATTCATTTCAGGGGGAGAATCATATTCTCAGGGGGAGATATATATTTTTTACTTATTGAACAAAATTTCGTATAGTTTTTGTCATCATCAAAAAGGGGGAGATTGTTAGAACACAAATTGGTTCTTAATATATCTCAATGTTTTGATGATAACATTAATGAAATTTTGTATGGAGAAAATATATACTCTAATTTTGTTCAAGTATTTTTATTTCAGATAACTTAATAAATATTCCTCTGAATGGAATATGCCTCTGAGAGAAGCTACAGAAGACTCTGAGCTAAGATACAGAAGACTTTAAGCGAAGCAGGCTCTGAGCGTAGAAGTATGAAGCAGAGATTCAGAAGACTCTGAAGCGTACTAAACTCAAGTTGCAACTGCAGAGGATCTGAAAATCTAATCAAGTAAGGCTCTGAGTATCAAAACACGTACGAATTTGAAACATTAGTAACCAGACTCTGATGCATTTAGATAACAAGCAAGAACGAAGATCTGCTCTGATCTGAAGTATTCCTCTGGATGAACAGTTGTTCAAACATTCACGCTAACACTAAGCTGCAGGACTCTGGAAAAGAGTCACTCTGATAAAAAGTAAATGGAACATCATCAAATGATCTGATGCAAGGAATTATTTCCATATTCGTTCAATTCAAAAGATGTTGTTCAAGAAAGACACGCTGCCTATCCCAACGACACTATTTCTATACCTAACGACATTATTCCTCTTTTGTGTATGAAACAAAATGTCAGTAACAAAAAGGATATCACTGAACATTCCTCTTCTGGAAAGGAACAATCAAAGAAGACAAAAAGCTTGTGCAAACTATTTGAGAAATGTGTGAAGTATTTAAAGAAGTCTTCAACAGCAAATTGATACAACAACTACGCATAGAACAACATACAACGTGAAACAACTTTATTCTAAATCGTAAACAACAACCAGGCTGAAAAGAAAATAGATAGTTTCATTGTTCTTTAATTTGTGTAAAATCACTGTTATGATATAGCTTATTCTAGAAGCACTTAAACACATTTTATTATTACATTGTAATAGATCCTTGAGAGACCAAGTTGTGGTTAGTATTATTGAGAAGACTAAGACAAGTTTGTCTTGGTGATTAGATTGTAATCAAGTTTTGATTATTGGATTAAGTCCTCGTTTGAGAGAGGCGAAATCACCTTGGCCGGGTGGACTGGAGTAGTTTAAGTTCAAACGAATCAGGATAAAAATACCTGTGTTATTTTATTGTCTTATCTGTTGTTTGAAAACCCTTATTCAACCCCCCTCCCCCCCCCCCCCCCCCCCCCCCGCTTCTCAGTGATTTCCTTACCTTCAAGAACATTCAGAAGCGAGGTACATGTAAGAATCCACGTGGTGGAGGTTGAAGAAATGAACGTTAGAAAACAGTTATCTTACACCTATATAAATAGGGATTCTAGTGTTAGGATTCGGGGTGTTCATTTGATTTCACTACAAAGTCTAAAAAATACTCAAAGTACCAGTGTTAGAGAGAAATGAGTTCCACTGAGAAAATGTATGAATCTTGAAACACCATTTTTTTCATTTAAATTCAAAGTTTTTCATTTCAGGTTATTCTTTTCCAATTTACTTTCATCTCACTTTTAAATGTTTTTTACTTTACATATGTTTTACAAACTTCTAGCCTTTTTAACACTGTCAAAATTACATTATACATTTCTTTTCTCAATTATTTCGACCAAGTTGAAATCCTCATATTTCCACAAACTATGAACAAAAGCTTTTAGCACTACGTCCTAAGATTCTCTAGTTGATCCTATAAGTAACCTTCAATAAGAGACTAGCGGTTGTTTACCAAATTTCATACTAAACATGAGGGAAACCAACACTTCATTTTGTCAGTATTGTAAGCAGTATGTGGAAGTTGAGGTTCACAAGCTTGTTATGGCAGTCATATTTGAAACAAGTTGTGATCCTATTAAGTTAAAAAGAACTACAATTTTTTAGGATATTATGGTATTTTTACGGCGGAGGAAAATGTTTATACTGGAGGATTAATTGCTCTTGAAAGAAAAATTGTATGATAATGACTTCGCAGAAAAATATTTTAATATATGCATTGCAAGTACAATTTGTAAATGTGATAGATTTAAGCTAGGTTAAATTGAGGTCTATGTTGCAAAGGAGAAAATAATAAAAACAACTTTCTGCATAATTCATTCAAACAACAAAGTTACAATATATATGACTCAGGTTTACTCAAACTAAATTGGGCCATGGGCCAAACTAAAACAAGACTAATAACAAGGAAAACGTTAAATTTTTAAAAGCACCCCTAGTCTGTAGTAAAGTATTTTAGTAACAATGATTGTTTTCTCTCCCTAATGGTTCTAGAAAACGTCTTAACAATACTCCCAAGCCCATAAGGAACCTTGTACTCAAGGTTCAAAGGGGAAATGACCTTTTTTGTTTGGGAAGACAATGGGCCCGGCCCAAGAAAAGGATGAGCGGACTTGTGGACCGAAATTGATGATGAATTTGAAATTTAGGGGTGAGGGGCCATTGGGATCCGTGCGGGACGTGGGTGAGGATAAGTTGAAATTTGAGTTTGTGGTTGGTTTGGAAGATAAGGGGATAATGTTGAGGGAAAAAGGTGGTGCGGGTGGCGATAAGGTCCCGCTGGGGTAGACTTGGGAAGGGGAAAAGTTGTTGGGAACAAATGGAAAAGTGGGGAGGCGTGAGGGGTTAGGTGGAGTGTGATTTCAAATTAACAAACTTGGATAACCGATCACAGATGATCCAAATAACAGTATGGTCAAACGAGTTAGTAAATGGGTGATGAAATCCATGGTAAGTCTTCCCAACCTTATTAGGAATCGATAGAGGTTGCAGCAAGCCTTTTTTTTCTTTCTGTCTCGTTTTTATTCTCTCAATGGAAGCACCCATGATAGATTTAAGCTAGGTTAAATTTAGATTTATGTTGCAAAGGAGAAAATAATAAAAACAACTTTATGCATAATCCATTCAAACAACAAAGTTATAAAATATATCGTTAGGGTTTACTCAAACTAAATTGGGTCATGGGTCATGGGCCTAACTAAAATAATACTAATAATAAGAAAAATATTAAATTACTAAAAACACCTCCTAGTCTATAATAAAGTCTTTTAGTAATACTATTTGTTTTCACTCCCTAATGGACCTAAAAAACCTCTTAACAAAATGGTAGGATGTGGTTTTTTTCACCAATTTATACTAGTCCCAAAGAGGTTAATCGGAGAGTTCTGTAGGATGATTTGAAAAAAATTCAAATAATATGCATGAGCCATGATGCTAGCTAAAGATTTTAATGATATTATGTGTTCCAATGAAAAGAAGGGAGGTTCACATGCATCCTTGAGAAGGTGCCAAAAAATTCAAAGGCATAATTGATGAATGCCATTTTATGGATTTAGGTGCAATGAGTTCAAGATTTACGTGGAGATGTTCGATTTTCTGTGGAGAATAACATATTTTTGAATGATTTGATATAGTTACTATTACAACATATATATTTCGTAATAAATTATTATTTCGCCCAAATAATCTACCGTGGTAGAATATACTCAATTAGCTTGTTCTTTTTATTTTCATTTTAAGTCACCTTTTGCTATGGTTGAAATTACAACCGTGGTAAAAAGTTGTGCCTAATCATTTTTTACTACGGTTGAAATTCCAACTATGATGAAAAGTGGCATTTAGTCATGAGTTCGAATCTACCAACAGTTTTCAATTTATTTTTAACCAACTTTTTACTACAGAAAAAGATGGCCTTTTACCACAACTGGAATTCCACCTGCGGTGATTTTAACCCATTACATGATATGATCACTTCTTACTATAAGAATCTCTTTAAGTTTGATCACAATAATATAGAGTGGTCTTAAATAGGGATGATGCATCCCTTATTAGAAGAAGGCATGATGGATTGATTGAATGATAAATTGATGAGGAAGAATTCAAAGAGGTGTTTAGTATGAGTCCTTAGAGGCAGACAGTTTCCCTTCCAATTTTTACCAAAAACCTTAGGACGTTGCCGGAAATAATATTTGCACCTTTGTTTGTAAAATTTGGATGATTCTTAGTGAGATTACAGGGTCAATCAAACAGATATTTGTTTGATTCCCAAACTGGGGGACAACCCGAGTTTGTTAATAAATTTAGACATATCTCTTTATACAATGCTATTTACAAGGTGGTGAGCAAGGTGATTGTTGAACGATTAAATTATTGTATTCCTTTGATTGTGTCTCCTTTCTAAACTGGGTTTCTACCCGGGAGGAATATTCATCAAAACATTGTGGTGTCGTAAGAGATGTTTCACTCTATGAATAGAAATGAAAGGTAAGAAATGTTTTCTTTTGCTACTAAAACGGACTTATCCAAAGCTTATGATAAACTTAGTTGGGAGTTCATTTGGAGGACGGTAGTGGAAATAAAGTTTCCCATTAACATGATTAATGTTATTATGCATTCAGTTATTGGTGTTGAAATGAATGTCAAACGGAATGGCGCTAGAGCTAAGTTTTTCGGGCCTCAGAGAGGTATAAGGCAAGGAGATCTGATATCTCCCTATTTGTTTGTGCTCAAATGGATAAGTTATCTCATCTTATAAGAAGGGTTGGAAACTTCATACCGGTGCAACAGATTTCTACTGTGAAGTATTGCGTGGAAAATATTTTTGTAGCGAGGCAAATGATCAATTAATGGTTAGAGAGACAAATTCTAGTTTATGGAAAGTAGTCAAAGATTTCCCTAAAATTAATGATCTTTGTTAAAGGTCCTTGGGTGATGGTAATAATGTAGATGCATGGAGTAAGGTTTGGATTGAACCTGGTTGTATTATAACAAAATTGGATGTTAATATTCCTGTAGAGCTTCAGGAAGTCAAAGTAGCAGGTTTAGTTGATATAAATGAAGATTGGAATTTGAACTTGCTGCAACATTGGTTGCCTTTCAATATTGCTGCCTAGAATTGATATGGGGGAAAATTATTGTTGTAATCATTCCAGTGATAGTACTGCGTATGTAGTGGCTGATGTGTATGGCCTTTTGTGTAACTATCAGTGGACATATGTTAATGATTTATGGGTGAGAATTTGGAAGCTTCAAGTGCCGGAAAGGGTGTGAATGTTTATTTAGATGCTGAACCATGATAGGATTTTGACAAATTACAATAAAATTTGTATGGGATTAGGCAATGCTGTGTGATTATTGTGGTAACATTGTTGAAGACATCATTCGTGTTTTGAGCGATTGTCTGCTTGCAATGCCGCTTTTGTTTAACGCGTTTCTTTTGGATGATCTAAAGCACTAGATTCCTGTTAATGTGAGATGTACATTGGGATGACAACACGAGATTGAGGGGAAGAGTTTTTAGGCGACGATGTACTATTTCTTGTATTGGAGGAACATGGAGAAGTATAAAGAAGATTTTCATATTTCAATCTTCCACTTACACTGTTAGAAATTTAGTATGAAAATCCTGGATAACTTCGAGAAATCGTGTTCGTACACTTTTCGAACAAAGTATTTCGATTCTATTATTGTCTGAGTTCACGAAATCTTTGTGGGGACAATTCTTGAAGAACAATATGTTTCTGGCAATAGAGAACAGATCAAGAATGTAGAGAGAACCATTAAGAAGATATACTTCAACCTAACCATCACTTGCAGGTCTGAGCACATACCTTGGGAAGATAAACACAATTGCTCCAATCTCTAACTATGATCTTTCCACATTGAATTCTGCTTCTAACGTTGTATTTGAAGGGAATTGGGTATACCATAGCTAATAAATTTAAATGAACTTTAATCCCATTCCAATTACTGACTTCTTCACTAAGTCTCTAGCTAACCCCTTCGTCAAGTGGTCAGCTAAGTTTTGTTGCGATCGAACAAACTCAATAGATATCACCCCATTCATGATTAATTCCCTAATCATACTATGTCTAACACCCAAATGTCTAGACTTTCCATTGTATATTTGACTATAAGCTTTATCCAATGTGGCAGTACTATCACAACGGATAGAAATTGGTGATATCGGTTTAGGCCATATCGGAATCTCATATACCAAGTTCCTTAGTCATTCCGCTTCTTTACCAGCAGCAGCTAATGCTACAAACTCATATTCCATTGTGGAACCAGTTATACATGTTTGCTTCTTAGAAGTCCATGAGATGGCACCTCCCCCAAGCAAGAACGCCCATCCACTTGTAGAGGATGAATCTTCAGCATTATTTATCCAACTAGCATCTGAATAACCCTCTAACACCGAAGGAAATCCCATATATGACAATCCATAATTCATAGTACCCTTTGTAACGCCCCGATTCTGAATTTCCCATTATTTTGTTGAGTCTTTTAATTTATTTGGTTAATTGTTATTTTATTGTGGAATTATATGATAATATGTTATGTGTGTATGTTGTGGTATTTTATTATTTAGAGAGTTTTGGGAATTAATTAGAGGGTGTTCTAGATAATCCTTGATTAGTAGTTATTTTGAGAGAAATAGAATAGAAAGAGTATAAGTGGAAAAGAGAAAGAATAGGGAGAGTAGAAACCAAAAGGAAATAAAAAGAAGAGAAAGAAAGGAAGAGAAGGGAAAAGAGTAGGAAGAGGAGAAAAACATAGAATCATCAAGAATCAATTTCTAAGCTTTCGATTGATCGGGTAAGGGTGTGAAACTTTATTATTCTTGCAATGTGTATGATTATGTGTGTTCTTGTTGGTTTTGTTTTGGATTGGGGAGATTTTTACTCATTTTTTATTCTAGGGCATAATACGGATTTAATCGATAGAACCCGAGTTTTCATTGGTGAAAGTGAGATTAAGTAGTAGCATTTATGTCAGGTGATGTTAGGCTAAGTGTTGGAATGAGTTGGGACTTAATCGGGTGAATCCAAGAGTTTTGGAGTGGAAGAACAGTGGAGAAATTCTGAGTTCGCAGACACTCTCTAGCACGTTCGCTAGGCGAGCTGGTCGCGAACGTTCGCTAAGCGAGCAGTAGCGAATAGGTAGCGAACAGTCCCAGACATGGACAGAGGCTTCTGTTTGCCTTCGCGAGCTGGTTCGCTAGGCGAACAAGTAGCGAATACTCGCAAGGAGCTCCCTAAGCGAGCAGGGTAGCGAGCGTGACAGGTTGTGTTTTCTTTAATATTTTCATCCGTGGTCGGATTTTTGACTTAACTTTGATTATTTCCTTGCTAGAGGCATCGAGCATGCCGAGTTATATTGTGTTGTGGGTAGCCGTATGGCGTGAATCCTAGATTGTGTGATGTGGTCGTTTGGCAATTTTGTGCTTTTGTTTGGATTAAATGGGAATGCATGGTGATATTAATGTGAATGGGTATATTTGTATATACTTGTATAATATGAAGAATGCATGAATATGTTTGTAAACATGTGTGGATTCTAAGAGTGTATTTGAGTCGCGTTGCATGTGTAGCATCATGATTGCATTGTTGTGTGTCTGATCCCGCGTAGGATCTGCAGAAACATCGTGTGCCCTTGTGGGGTGTGAGCGATGGTTTAGTTACTTTGATCCCTAGGAGGATCTGCAGAAATGATTGTGTGCCCTTCTGGGGTGTGAGCGATGGTTTATTTTTGATTCCGTGGAGAATCTGCAGAACAGTTGTGTGCCCTTGTGAGGTGTGAGCAACCGGATTATGTGCCCGTGTAGGGTGTGAGCAATCCTGAAACATCGTGTTTCCATGTGGAGTGTGAGCGATGGGTGAACATCGTAGGCCCGACGGGGAGTTACTTCAGTAACGAGCGATGGTTCCATCTTGGTTCTTCAATTGAACCTGTTGAACGAGTAGGTACCGCATTTGCATCTGCATAGAGTCGTGAGTCGGTCTCTATGAGTTGCATTATCATCTTTATATGATGTTTTGATGAAATGAACGTAATTGTAAATGTTTAAGTGAAATTCTATGAATTGTGAAGCATGAAGTGGTGAATGTGGTTAATTATGTACGTGTACATTGTGATGTATGGTAACAAGTTGTGGTGAGAAATGTGAATTGCGTGTATGTTATAATTGTGTTTTCTGATATATAATTTTATGCATTGTTTGTTATGATAATGTTTCTCACCCTTCTGTTGTTTTATAATGCTCTATGAGGCATTGCAGAGTAGGATGTTGGAGGTCTTTTGTGAAGCGAGTCTTCATTTCTTTTGGTCAGATGGCTCTGATATGTAACACTGGGTAGTTAGGAATTGTTTTGATTCTTTTGTGATACATCTGTGTATGTATCTGCTGCTGAATGTTTTGTAAATTCAACTGATGAATTAAATTAATCTGAATGATGTATATGATGCTTATGTTAATGAAGTGATTTCAATGTTTAGATGTTTCCGATTTATTCTAAATGTTGATATGTGGGTTTTAAGCGTTATGCTTTGTTTTTAGTTGAGATTTACCCCTTTTGTTACATATCTTTATGAGCAGGTATTATTTATGTTTCGTTTCGATGATAATGTGATGCGCCCCTTTTATATCATGTTTTAATTTATACTCTGATGAAACTTTTATTAGTTGCTTATCTGATTTTAATTGTTTATTTGGGGGTATAGAAAGGGGGTGTTACATTAAGTGGTATCAGAGGCAGTGTTGAGTCAGTTATGTCTGTCTTCTTGTTGTGTTGGTTAAATGGTTGTTTGACCTTGTTGTTATTTTTGGGAATCCTTAGAATATGGATGGTCGTAATGACACTGTTATGGCTGCGGCATTGGAGGCTATGGCAAGGGCGGTGCAAGGTGCGCCAAATGTGAATGCGAATGATGAGTTTAGAAAGAATCAGCCGCCTGTATTCAAAGGAAGGTTTGATCCTGACGGTGCTCAGATCTGGTTGAAGGAGGTTGAGATAATCTTTAGAGTTATGAACTGTGCTGAAGGAAACAAGGTGAGACTTGGGACTCATATGTTGAGGGAAGAGGCTGATGACTGGTGGGTCAGTATGAGGCAAGTTCTTGAGGTGGATGACGAAGAAATAACTTGGGATTTTTTCCGCACTGAATTTTTGAGGAAGTACTATCCTGAGAGTGTGAAGGGTAAAAAGGAAATGTAATTCCTTGAGTTGAAGCAAGGCGACATGTGTGTGGTAGATTACACGGCTAAGTTTGTGGAATTAGTGCAGTTTCATCCTCATTATGCAGCTGTTACGGCGGAGTTCTCTAAGTGCATTAAGTATGAGAATAGCTTGCGTCCGGAGATAAAGCAAGTGGTGGGTTACCTGAGGATACGAAGATTTTCGGACTTGACCGAATGTTGTAGGATTTTTGAAGAGGATAGTAGAGCTCGTTCTACTCACTACAAGATTTTGAGTGAGAAGAAAGGCAAGCAACAAATGAAGAGTGGACCTTATGTGACGCCTGTTGATAAGGGCAAGTATAAGGGAAACTTCGATAGGAAATCTGGAGGTGGAAGTTCGGGTGCAGTCAAATGTTACAAGTGTGGCGTGATGGGCCACAAATCTTTTGAGTGTGGGAAGTCTACGGAGAAGTGTGCTAATTGTGGAAGTTTTGGACATACCACTTCTGAATGTAGGAGGAATGTGGTAAAGTGTTTTAACTATGGAGAAGTTTGTCATATTAGCACCAAGTGTACCAAACCAAAGCAAGCTCAGTCGGGTGGAAAAGTATTTGCATTAGCCGGTTCAGACACTACTAATGCGGATCGCTTGATTAAAGGTACGTGCTTTATTAATAATATGACTTTAGTTGCTATTATTGATACTGGAGCGACTCATTTGTTCATTTCTCTTGAATGTGCTAAGCGTTTGGGTTTGCGCATGGTTTCTTTGAGTGGTGGCATGGTTATTGAGACTCCTGCTTCAGGGTCGGTAACTACTTCTTTGGTGTGCGTAAGTTGTCCCTTGACCATGTATGGTAAAGACTTTCTTATGGATTTGGTGTGTTTGCCGTTGGAAGGCTTGGGTGTGATTTTGGGTATGAATTGGTTTCAATTTAATAGAGTTCATTTAGATTGCTATCATAAGTTGGTGCGGTTTCCTTCTTTGGAAGATGATGAAAGTGAGAGTTTTCTATCCACTAAAGAGTTGAAGAAACTTTTGGTAGACGAAGCTCAGTTGTTTGGTTTATTTGCATCGTTGTCGGTAGAGGATAAGGTTGAACTTGACGTGTTTCTAGTGGTGTGTGAATTTCCAGAAGTGTTTCCCGAGGATATTACGGATGTACCGCCAGAAAGGGAAGTTGAATTTTCTATTGATCTAATTCCGGGTACTAGACCAATTTCGATGGCATCGTATCGTATGTCAGCATCAGAATTAGTAGAGTTGAAGAAGCAGTTGAATGATTTGTTAGAAAAGAGGTTTGTGAGACCAAGTGTTTCTCCTTGGGGTGCACCGGTGTTGTTAGTAAAGAAAAAGGATGGAAGTATGCGGTTATGTATTGATTATCGACAGTTGAACAAAGTGACAATTAAGAATAAGTATCTGCTTCCTAGAATTGATGATTTGATGGACCAATTGATTGGAGTACGAGTTTTTAGCAAGATTGATTTAAGATCAGGTTATCACCAGATTCGTGTGAAGGAAGGAGATATTCAAAAGACGGCTTTTAGGACACGGTATGGACATTACGAATATTTAGTGATGCCATTCGGAGTTTCTAATGCGCCAGGTGTGTTTATGGAGTACATGAATCGTATTTTTCATGAGCAGTTGGATCATTTTGTGGTTGGGTTTATTGACGAAATTCTGATTTATTCTAAGTCTCAAGAAGAGCATGAGGAACATTTAAGAATTGTGTTCCAGATTTTGAGGGAGAAGCAATTGTATGCCAAGTTGTCGAAGTGTGAGTTTTGGTTGTCAGAAGTGAGCTTTCTTGGGCATTTTATTTCAGATAATAGTATTAGTGTTGATCCGTCTAAGATTGATGCGGTAATGCAATGGGAGACTCCTAGAACAGTTACGGAGATTCGAAGCTTCTTGGGCTTGGCAGGTTATTACCGGAGGTTTATTGAAGGGTTTTCGAAGTTGGCACTTTCGTTAACGCAGTTAACTTGTAAGGGAAAGGATTTTATTTGGGACGTTGATTGTGAGGAGAGTTTTATGGAGTTAAGGAGAAGATTGACAATAGCGCCGATCTTGATTTTTCCAAATCCTACAGAACCTTTTGTGGTATATTGTGATGCTTCTTTGACTGGTGTGGGTGGCGTTTTGATGCAAGATGGGAAGGTTGTGGCTTATGCTTCTAGGCAGTTAAGAGTGCACGAAAAGAATTACCTTACTCATGATTTGGAATTAGCGGCCGTGGTATTTGTGTCAAAAATTTGGAGGCATTATCTTTATGGTGCAAGGTTTGAAGTTTTTAGTGACCACAAGAGTTTGAAGTATTTATTTGATCAGAAGGAATTGAATATGAGGCAAATAAGATGGCTAGAGCTTTTGAAGGACTATGATTTTGGATTGAATTATCATCCGGCTAAGGCAAATGTGGTGGCCGATGCCTTAAGTCAGAAGTCTTTGCATGTGTCCGTAATGATGGTAAAGGAATGGGAATTATTGGAGAATTTCAGAGATTTGAGTTTGGTTTGTGATATGACACCGAGAAGCGTGAGACTTGGTATGCTTCATATCACGAATGATTTTCTTGCAACCGTTTGCGAAAGGCAAAAGTTGGATTTGAAATTTGTTGACTTGATGACAAAAGAGAATGAAGATTTCAAAGTTGATGATTTTGGAGGTTTGAGGTTTCGTGGTCGTATTTGTATTCCTGATGATGCGGAGTTGAAATGAATGATATTGGAGGAAGGACACCGTAGTAATTTGAGTATTCATCCGGGAGCAAATAAGATGTACCAAGACTTGAAGAAGATCTTTTGGTGGTCTGGGTTGAAGAGAGATGTGGTTCAGTTTGTGTATGCATGTTTGACTTGTCAGAAGTCTAAAGTGGAACATCATAAACCTATTGGATTAATGTAACCGCCGGATATCCCAGAGTGGAAATGGGATGGTATCTCAATGGATTTTATTACGGGGTTGCAAAATACGCAAAGAGGTCACAATGCAATTTGGGTGATTATTGATAGACTTACTAAATCTGCTCACTTTATTCCGATTAATATTAGTTATCCTTTGGAGAAGTTAGCTGAGATCTATGTTTGGGTGATTGTGAAGTTGCATGGAGTTCCCAAGAGCATTGTATCGGATAGAGATCCAAGGTTTACTTCAAGGTTTTGGGAAATTTTGCAAAAGGCTTTGGGTTCGCAGTTGAGATTGAGTTCGGCTTATCATCCGCAAACAGATGGTCAAACCGAAAGGACAATTCAATCGTTGGAGGATCTGTTATGAGCTTGTGTGCTAGAGCAAGGTGGTGTGTGGGATAGTTATTTAACGTTGATTGAATTCACCTATAATAACAGTTTTCATTCGAGTATTGGTATGGCTCCATTTGAAGCTTTGTATGGTCGAAAATGTCGAACACCTTTGTGTTGGCATGAGACTGGTGAGAGGTCGGTGGTTGGACCGGAGATTGTACAGCAGACGACGGAGAAGGTGAGGTTGATTCGAGAAAGGTTGAGAGCTTCTCAGAGTAGGCAGAAAAGTTATCATGAAAAGAGAAGGAAGGATCTTGAATTTCAAGAGGGCGACCATGTGTTTTTGAGAGTTACGCCGGTTACGGGTGTGGGTCGTGCTTTGAAGTCGAGGAAGTTGACTTCTCGTTTCATCGGTTCGTATCAGATTATTGCACGAGTTGGTGTTGTGCCTTATCGTGTGGCGTTGCCTCTGAACCTTTCGAAATTGCATGATGTATTTCATGTTTCGCAACTTCAGAAGTATGTTTCGGATCCGTCGTATGTTATACCTATGGACGAGGTTGAAGTAAGAGATAACCTTACAGTGGAAGCTTTACCGATTAGAACTTTGGACCGTGAGATTAAGAAGTTAAGAGGCAAGGATATTGCGCTTGTGAAAGTAGCATGGGGAGGTGCTGCAGAAGGCGATATGACTTGGGAATTGGAAAGTAAGATGCGAGAGTCGCATCCAGAGTTGTTTGGATCAGGTAATATTTTCAAGGACGAAAATTTCTAAAGAGGGGGAGAGTTGTAACGCCCCGATTCTGAATTTCCCATTATTTTGTTGAGTCTTTTAATTTATTTGGTTAATTGTTATTTTATTGTGGAATTATATGATAATATGTTATGTGTGTATGTTGTGGTATTTTATTATTTGGAGAATTTTGGGAATTAATTAGAGGGTGTTCTAGATAATCCTTGATTAGTAGTTATTTTAAGAGAAATAGAATAGAAAGAGTATAAATGGAAAAGAGAAAGAATAGGGAGAGTAGAAACCAAAAGGAAAGAAAAAGAAGAGAAAGAAAGGAAGAGAAGAGAAAAGAGGAGGAAGAGGAGAAAAACCTAGAATCATCAAGAATCAACTTCTAAGCTTTCGATTGATCGGGTAAGGGTGTGAAACTTTATTATTCTTGCAATGTGTATGATTATGTGTGTTCTTGTTGGTTTTGTTTTGGATTGGGGAGATTTTTACTCATTTTTCATTCTAGGGCATAATACGGATTTAATCGATAGAACCCGATTTTTCATTGGTGAAAGTGAGATTAAGTAGTAGCATTTATGTCGGGTGATGTTAGGCTAAGTGTTGGAATGAGTTGGGACTTAATCGGGTGAATCCAAAATTTTTGGAGTGGAAGAACAGTGGAGAAATTCTGAGTTCGCAGACACTCGCTAGCACGTTCGCTAGGCGAGCTGGTCGCGAACGTTCGCTAAGCGAGCAGTAGAGAATAGGTAGCGAACGGTCCCAGACATGGACAGAATGCATGTTGTGGTGTTCGCTGGTAGCGACGGTTCGCTAGGGGTTCGCTGAGCGAGCGAGGTAGCAAACAAAGTCAGAGGCTTCTGTTTTCCTTCGAGAGCTGGTTCGCTAGGAGAACAAGTAGCGAATACTCGCTAGGAGCTCGCTAAGCGAGCAGGGTAGCGAGCGTGACATGTTGTGTTTTCTTTAATGTTTTCATCCGTGGTCGGATTTCCGACTTAACTTTGATTATTTCCTTGCTCGAGGCATCGATCATGCTGAGTTATATTATGTTGTGGGTAGCCGTATGGCATGAATCTTAGATTGTGTGATGTGGCTGTTTGGCAATTTCGTGCATTTATTTGGATTAAATGGGAATGCATGGTGATATTAATGTGAATGCGTATATTTGTATATACTTGTATAATATGAAGAATGCATGAATATGTTTGTAAACATGTGTGGATTCTAAGAGTGTATTTGAGTCGTGTTGCATGTGTAGCATCATGATTGCATTCTTGTGTGTCTGATCTCGTGTATGATCTGCAGAAACCTCATGTGCCCTTGTGGGGTGTGAGCGATGGTTTAGTTACTTAGATCCCTAGGAGGATCTACAAAAACGATTGTGTGCCCTTGTGGGGTGTGAGCGATGGTTTATTTTTGATTCCGTGGAGAATCTGCAGAGCAGTTGTGTGCCCTTGTGGGGTGTGAGCAACCGGATTATGTGCCTGTGTAGGGTGTGAGCAATCCTGAAACATCGTGTTTCCATGTGGAGTGTGAGCGATGGGTGAACATCGTAGGCCCGACGGGGAGTTACTTTGGTAACGAGCAATGGTTCCATTTTGGTTCTTCAATTGATCCTGCTGAACGAGTCGGTACCGCATTTGCATCTGCATAGAGTCGTGAGTCGGTCTCTATGAGTTGCATTATCATCTTTATTTGATTTTTTGGTGAAATGAACATAATTGTAAATGTTTAAGTCAAATGCTATGAATTGTGAAGCATGAAGTGGTGAATGTGGTTGATTATGTACGTGTACATTGTGATGTATGGTAACAAGTTGTGGTGAGAAATGTGAATTGCGTGTATGTTATAATTGTGTTTTATGATATATAATTTTATGCATTGTTTGTTATGATAATGTTTCTCACCCTTCTGTTGTTTTATAATGCTCTATGAGGCATTACAGAGTAGGATGCTGGAGGTCTTTTGTAAAGCGAGTCTTCATTTCTTTTGGTCAGATGGCTCTGATATGTAACACTGGGTAGTTAGGAATTGTTTTGATTCTTTTGTGATACATCTGTGTATGTATCTGCTGTTAAATGTTTTGTAAACTCAACTGATGAATTAAATTAATCTGAATGATGTATATGATGCTTATGTTAATGAAGTGATTTCAATGTTTAGATGTTTCCGCTTTATTCTAAATGTTGATATGTGGGTTTTAAGCGCTATGCTTTGTTTTTAGTTGAGATTTACCCCTTTTGTTACATATCTTTATGAGCAGGTATTATTTATGTTTCGTTTCGATGATAATGTGATGTGCCCCTTTTATATCATGTTTTAATTTATACTCTGATGAAACTTTTATTAGTTGCTTATCTGATTTTAATTGTTTATTTGGGGGTATAGAAAAGGAGTGTTACACCCTTCAAGTACTTGAATACCCTAGTTATCGCATGCCAATGATGTCTACTAGGATTATTAGTAAATCTGCTCAACTTTCCAACCGCATAAGCAATATCCGGTCTAGTGCTAATCATAGCATACATCAAAGAGCCTATAGCTCTTGAATATTCGAGTTGATCCACAGGCTTACCTGTATTTGGCATAAGCTTTTCCCCCGGATCCATGGGAGTACTTACTGGAGAACAACTTTCATAATTGAACTTCTTGACTATTTTCTCAATGTAATGAGATTGCGTAATTACAATCCCCTTATTCTCCCGTTTAATCTTGATACCAAGAATAACGTCTGCTTCTCCCATATCCTTCATGGAGAACTTTGATGACAAGAAATTCTTCGTTTTATCAATTTGATTTTGGTCGGTGCCAAAGATCAACATGTCATCAACATATAGACAAATGAAAACACCTTTACTGGGTGTATCAAATTTGCTATATACACATTTGTTAGCTTGGTTTAGAATAAAACCATTAGACAAAACAACCTCATCAAACTTTTGATGCCACTGTTCCGGAGCTTGTTTCAGCCCATACAACGACTTAACTAGCTTACACACTTTACGCTCATTACCAGGCATTACAAATCCTTTAGGTTGCTTCATATACACTTCTTCTTCCAAATCACCATTCAGAAATGTTGTTTTGACATCTATTTGATGAATCACTAGATTATGAATAGCCGCCAAGGCAATAAACAATCTAATAGTAGTGATACGGGCAACTGGAGCATAGGTATCAAAATAATCAATCCCTTCCTTTTGTCTGAAGCCTTGGATAACTAATCTAGCTTTAAACTTGTCAATTGTACCATCGACTTTCATCTTCTTTTTGAAGATCCATTTGCAACCCAATGGTTTGCAGCCTGGTGGTAAATCAGATAATACCCAAGTATCATTTTCCATGATAGAACCAATCTCTTCATCAATTGCTTCTTTCCAAAAAACAGAATCTCAAGATTTCACGGGTTCATCATACGTTCTTGGATCCTCCTCTATACTATAGCAATAATAATATTGAGCATCAATCTTATCCTTTGATCCCTCAACTAGATATAGTTGAAAATCAGATCCATAAGATCTAGATTTTCTGGCTCTTTTGCTCCTACGGGGTTCAATTGTCTCACTTGGCACATCATTTGAATGATCATCCCTTAGAGATTCATCTGAATTAGGTATCGAGTCCTTTGGTCTAGGTATAGAAGAGAAATAATTCTCATCAAATATGGCATCTCTCAATTCTATAATCGTGTTAATAGAAATTGAGTCATTAGGTTCTATAACATAAAACCTATAGGCCTTGGAGTGCTCAGCATATCCAACAAAGATGCAAGATACACCCTTTTCACCCAAAGTTTTCTTTTTTGGGTCCGGGAGTCTAACCACGGCCCTACAGCCCCAAACACGTAGAAATGTTAAGTTGGGTCGTTTCTTATACCAAAGTTCATATGGGGTAGTTTTGTTCCTTTTATTAGGAACCCTATTTAACAAATAGCAAGCCGTTAACATAGTTTCTCCCCAAAACCCTTCACTCAAACCAGATTAAGATAACATGGCATTCACCATTTCTTTAAGAACTCTATTTTTCCTTTCAGCCACACCATTTTGTTGAGGTGTATAAGGTACCGTAGTCTCATGAATGATTCCTACGGATTGGAAAAATACAGGATCATAATATTCACCACCTCTATCTGTACGTAATGTTTTAATCAACACATTCTGTTTCACTTCAACTTCAGTTTTATAAATTTTGAATTTATCTAAGGCTTCGTCCTTAGCGTGCAACAAATAAACATAGCAGAATCTAGATGCATCATCTATGAAAGTGACAAAATATTTTTTATGCCCTAATGATGGAGTAGCATGCAAATCACATAAATCACTATGTATTAACTCAAGAATGATAGATTTCCTTGTTATACTTTTAAAAGGTTGCCTAGTGATCTTTGTTAACATGCAAGTTTTACACTTTTCTACATTTTCATCAAAAACAGGAATTAAATCATCTTTAGACATTTCATGCATTCTTTTATAATGTACATGTCCTAGACGAGCATGTCATAACGATGAATTGATAACATTCGAAGAGGACATATATACAGAACCAGAATCATTAGGAACTCCATTCAAATTCATCATAAACATACCATTATTATAATATCCAAATCCTACAAACACACCAGACTTCGATAAAACATATTTATCAGATTCACACACTTGCTTGTATCCAAGCTTATTTAATACAGGACCAGAAATTAAATTCTTACGTAGTTTAGGAACATACAAAGCATTAAACAAAGTAATAGTCTTTCCAGAACTGAATTCTAGCACCACGTTTCCTTTGCCTTCAACGGGAGCGAAGTGATCATCTCCCATGTAGAGGACAGAACCATCTTCCATTGGAACAAAAGTCTTGAACCAGAAACGATCCTTGCAAACATGTGTTGTGGCTCCAGAGTCAATCCACCACGTGATAGCATCATCCTGCACATAAAATGCTTCAGAATTTAGTGAAACTGAATGTTTAATCAAACTATTCAAATCACGAATTGATTTCTGACCTTGGTTTTCGAATTGGTCCTTAGACCCCTTTCCTGAACCACTTGCATTCGCGTTATCGTTCCTTTTTTCGGAACGACAATCCTTCTTGAAGTGGCCTATTTTGCCACACTTCCAGCATTCTAGTTTCGGTTTCTTGTTAGCACCGAAACTGCCTTTTTTGTTCTTGAAAGCATGCTTCTTTCCTTTGTTTTTGTTGTTATCGTTCTTACCACCCTCTTCGACCATATTAACTGAGCGTCCATCAATTTCTTTGCCTTTTCCTTTGTCACCCTCCTGCATTCTTAGAGATTCTTCTATGCGCAAGTGACTTCCAAGTTGGATCAAAGACAGTTCGTCTTTTCCATGCTTCAGATTGTGTACAAAAACCTTCCACGAAGGAGGCAACTTGTTTATGATGCTTGAGACAGATATTGTTTCATCCACCTTCAATCCGTGTTGTGTGAACTGTCCAAGGATTCAGAGGAGTTCATTGAATTGTTCCATGCCAGACCTCGATTCAACCATTTTGTAATTGTTGAAATCGGTTACCAGGAACTTTTTACTGGATGAGTCCTCTGCCATGTACTTGGATTCGAGACAATCCCACAATTCCTTTGCAGATTCCATGTTTTAATAAATATCAAATAAGGGATCAGACATACCGTTAAGAATGTGCCCTCTGCATATGTAGTCGTCGTTCTACCACTTTGATCTGCGTCTCATATTTTCAACTGTGTCTTCCTCCTGAAGTTCTGGAATCGGTGTAGACAGGACGTACGCTAACTTCAACATTGTCAACATGAAATGCATCTTCTTCTGCCAACGCCTGAAGTCTTGTCCTTGAAACTTGTCCAATTTTCCGAAATTCATAGTCATCTCCTTGATAGTGCTTCCTCCAGCCATGATTATCAGATATTACTTTGTTCGTTTGTTAGAAATTTAGTATGATAATCCTGGATAACTTCGAGGAATCGTGTTCGTACACTTTCCGAACAAAGTATTTCGATCCTATTATTGCCTGGGTTCACGAAATCTTTGTGGGGATAATTCTTGAAGAACAATATGCTTCTGGCAATAGAGAACAGATCAGGAATGTAGAGAGAAAGTATGATTTTTGTTCAGTTTTTTAAACTGAGGCCAAATGACTCCTTATATAGGAGATTAAAAACAAAAAGGAGAAAAGACACAATTGTTCAGATTAATAACAGCGGAACCCCAACGGGGCGCTACCCCGCACCCCGCCAGGGGCTTCGCCCCTTGGAACCCCAGCGGGACGCTGCCCTGCACCCCGCCAGGGGATTCGGCCCTCGGAACCCCTTTTCAATTATTCGCATTCAATTACAAGTTGGCTCGACGAGCGTGCACTCCGCACTACCCTAACTCGTTTCCAAGCTTAACGCATAATTGCATCGGCCTACAGTAAATCACATTACTACTAAAATACATTGATGATACTAAAATCACCAACATACACCAGGTTCAACAACGCACCAGGGAGTATGTCACAAGGTAAAACACCTTCTTCCTAAGGATAGTTTACAAGTTTATCAAGATACATTTCTGAACAAGCCGGTTGATCCTGAGTATTATGTTAATTCCTTTGGTGAAGTTGAATTGAAAGCGAAATTTCTAAAACCGTTTTCTAATCATAATTTGTTGAAGTTTACTCTGATGAACAAAAAGTATAATCCTAACTATGTCAAAGCTTTCTAATGTAATCTTGCGCGAAGTTTTGGTCGCATTGAGCGTAGGTTTAACGACAAGGTAGTTACATTCAATTTCATGCGTTTTATTAAATACCTTGGTTTGGCTTCTACTGACTTGAGTGTGACCGTTGGAAAACTGTATGAGTATGATACAATTTGTTTCACCCAGGCTAACTTCCCTTTTAATCAAGTGAAGTTTGTCATGCGTCTATTGCACTTGATAGTTGTCAAGGTATTCAACAAAAAACCTAAGATTTGGGGTAGGGTTGACGATTTTGATTTGAACTTGATGTGGGGACTTCTTTATAATATTAGATTTGATTGGATAACTTTCATTATTGAAAGGATGCTTCATTGTAGGGATAATCCAAAGAGACCTCTATTTTTCTCTTCTTTTGTATAGGTGGTCCTTGAGGTTATTGGTATTAAGTCCAAAGAAGAAAATTTGGTTAAAGCTTATAAAATTCTGGATTACTGTAGAGTTTCTAAGATGGGATACTACAGGGACATTGATGGCGAGTACTACTATCTTAGATGGGATATCTAGTAGGAAGTATATGACGACAAGAATGTGGAGCCAGTTAAGGATTCCTTTGATGAGGCAAGTGGATACTCTTCGAGTTTGTTATCTGCTGACTTAAAATCCTATCTTGATGAGTTGGTTGGGAAGATTTTGGTTCACAATTAGATTAGATAAGAAAGGATCATGGTTCACATTGACATTATGGTCAAGGAAAGTGAAGAAAGTTAGGTGAAGTTGAAGAGTAAGTTGAAGGCTGAGATGCAAGATTTTGAAGCTTGAGTGACTGCTCAAGTGGATTCTTTGAGAGTTGTTATTGACTACTTAGATAGATCTAGCGTCATCCTTAATATTGGTTCTCCTGATGTTAATCTATAACTAGATGTCTCAAATGTTGCACCAACATCTGATGATGCAGTTTCCATTCCATGATTTCATTTTAGTTTTAGCTTTTCATGCATAACATAACATTATCATTATTTGGATATTTATGTCATTTTGGTTGATTGGTTGTATTTTTTTATGTTTGACTACTTTTTAGGTAATGTATCGTGTGACAACTATTTTAGTCACATCTGTATGATATTTATGTGATTCTTTTATATGTTATTCTATTACTTGATCTCTTGTTAAAATTGCATGTTTGCGATGTTTAGCATGACAATTTATATCATATGCAATTTGATTGGTGAATGCTTAGTTCACTATTATGACATTTTAATTTTGGTTTTTTCACTATCTTAGATTCAAATGTTTTGGTGTGTGTTTGTTCCCTATCTTTTATCTCTTTTTGATATTTTTCAAAGGGAGAGAAGGTGTCGAGATATTATAAATATTTACGCGCTTAAATGTTTAATATTTGGGGAGCTTTACCCCTTTCACAACTTAAGTGAAGTATTATACACTAGTTCACTGAATTCATCTCAATCATTAGATTCCAAATGACGCTTTGACAAATTGATCAACAATAATATCCCAAATTTTCCAAACATATAAAAAAAAGTGTAGACTATAAGTGCAGTTATAACATCATATGGTATCGCTTATTTGTTTGATGTTTTCGTCAATTTCAATGTAGTTGTTTTAGTCTATTTGCGTATTTGTAATTTGTTTCTCATTTAATATATGCTTGTACGTCATTCATATTTCTTTTGTATTGTAATTTCTTTCCCTATTTAGAATGTGTACCCTTAAGACCCCTTATTGTTCAATTTCATTTAAGAGTTTGATCCATGATATTATTTCTTTTTTAGCCTAACAAGTTGTTAGTTTGTCATTTCATCAGGCATGGCTTGAATCATAAGTTAGAGCTTTTAAATTTGGATGTTGAGTTACTTGATTCGAATCGAGTGTTAATAATGATTTGAATCAGAAGCCTTGTGAAAATTGAGAATTGCCTTTGGGCAATTTGATTTGAATCACAAAATGAACATGATTCGAATCTCAACCTCATGTGATCCGAATCAAGTTAAAATCCTGATTCGAATAAAATGTCTTCATGAATTTATATTTGGGTTCTGATCAAATTGATTTGAATCAAAGTTTCCTCTTGATTTAAATCAAAGTTTCACAAAATCAATTTTCCATCCTAGATTTAAATAGTTGTTTCTTTGATGAAAGACACAAAAAGTGAGTGAAACTTGTGGAAAAACCAACATAGACAAAGATGTCAATCTGTCTTCTCTTATTTAGTGTGTTTGTACAAAACATCACGAATCTTTCTATTCTTCTCTAGAACAACTTCATGAGTGTTAATCCATGTCAAATTAACTTCTTTTTGTTGCACTATGTTCTTGTCCAATTTGTTGTTGTTGTTGTGAATTAGAGAGAGTGATTTAATTGATCTTGTGTTTTTATCATGATTAAACACGCTCATGATATCAATCAAGAATCAAGACCCATTCATCTAGATATTTGAGAAAACCTTGTGTGTGTGTTCTTCTTTCACCTAAATCTAATTACTTGACAAACACCTTGTGAAATAGAGTGTTTGTAAGATATCCAGGCATTGTTCATCATCTTCATTCTTATTCATTTCTCCATTGTTATGGATATTCATCTCTAAAGATTGAGTATTGAAGGAGACTAGAGGTAGATTAGGGAATATAATAATGTTGTGTGAAGTTTGTTGTTTGTAAAAGGTGCAAATATCATTTCTTGAATGCATTTTGGTCTTTTTGTCATTAATTAAGAAGACGTTTTCAATATACTTCAAAGAAGACTTTGGCGAGATCAAGTATCAACTGTCCGTAAGTCAGAGTAGGAAGTTTTCTTTCTTTGGCGAGGTTGGAGAAAGATAGCTCGCAGAAAAAGTTTGGAGTTGTCCAATATATGCTCAATTAATGGAAATCACTCAGACAAGAAATCGATGGGATCAGGGGGATCTCCATACATAAATACTTGGAGTAGACTATTGTGGATAGCGAGGTTATTGAATTAATATCTTTATGGATCCTTTTTTTGTTAGCAGTTTGAGTGTCTACATCAATAGAGAGAATTATCGTATGATATTTCATTGTAACCAAAATGTTTATATTAAACTTTTCAAAATAGTGGAAGATCGTGATTATTTTCTAATATTTAATTAACACCAATAAAGAATGGAGCAATAAAAGCAAGGACGAATGTTGAACCACTATATATCCTTGTGTTTCTTTTCTTCTTCCCTTATCTCCTTTTAATTTTCTAGTATCCGTTAATATTGCTATTGGATTTGTGCATTATTGCACCAATTGTATGACATATATGCTAGACTTTACTTATAGATATTTTTCTTATAAGTTTAGGTATGTATGCATCAATCTTATCGGATTATCATATACACGATTATGTCTTGATTGAATATCTATGTAAAGTGTTTTAAAATCACTATGTTTAAAATCAATTTTTGTTGTCTCGCGAATGACTTGCACTTGAAGCAATCAAGACTTTAATTATATCATGTATCATTCCATTTGGTTTAATTATACTTGGAGTAGACTATTGTGGATAGCGAGGTTATTGAATTAAGATCTTTATGGATCCTTTTTTTGTTAGCAGTTTGAGTGTTTGTATCAATAGAGAGAATTATCGTGTGATATTTCATTGTAACCAAAATGTTTGTATCAAACTTTTCAAAATAGTGGAAGATAGGGATTATTTTTCAATATTTAATTAACACCAATAAAGAATGGATCAATAAAAGCAAGGACGAACGTTGAACCACTATATATCCTTGTGTTTCTTTTCTTCATCCCTTATCTCCTTTTAATTTTTTAGTATCCATTAATATTGCTATTGCATTTGTGCATTATTGCATCGATTGTATGACATATATGTTAGACTTTACTTATAGATATTTTTCGTATAAGTTTAGGTATGTATGCATCAATCTTATTGGATTATCATATACACAATTATATCTTGATTGAATATCTATGTAAAGTGTTTTAAAATCGCTATGTTTAAAATCAATTTTTGTTGTCTCGCGAATGACTTACACTTGAAGCAAACAAGACTTTAACTATATCATGTATCATTTCATTTGGTTTAATTCATTGAGATGCTTCCGAGCACTTTAGATTTTGTGTTTTTCTTCTGCACTTCTTAAAATATCTGATTTCATATATGGAACCTAAAATATTTTTGAATTTTTTTAAAGGGAGAAGGTGTATTCAACACCCCTCCCCTTCTAGACTTCTTTGTATCCATATTATCACCCAACAATACAGTACAGGCTTGCTTCTTAAAACCCTAGGAATTACATTAGCTCTGACAAAGTTTGGCAAATTAAGAGTGAAATTAATGTATTGTATGTTGAAACTGTGATATTTGATGATGAGCTATCAGCTGGGTAAATGACATTTTTCCTGTCTCTCACATGTATGTTACGCTACTGAACTGCATACCCCCTGCAGTGACTTTTTTTTACATGTTACTATTTTGTTGTTGACATTTGACTGCTTCATTTATTGAAAGTAGTTTGTCTTTGGAACTGATCACAAAATTTTTAAAAAATATATTTATTTTATTTTTTTCTAGCTTTGGTTTGAGATAATTGGAACCATAAGGCTATATAAGGTTATATGATGTATATTTGTTATTATTTTCTTTTATTCCTTTTTAAATACTGTGGTGATTATGTTCGTATAGAATACTTCTTTTGCAATTTTATGGTATTTCTTGATGACAGGTATCTTCTAATTCCAAATGAGCCTGACAAATATCAGGAAATAAAAGAGCAAGAATGGATATCATTTACATACGAGGTTGAATTTGAGAAAATTCATATAAGATGGCCATCGTGTCGGGATGCTTATTGGAAGATGGAGGGCTCCCCAGTTCATTGGTTTTCGATCCTAAAACAGAAAATAGAAAACAAATTTACTTAATGACGCTATCCAGAATTATACACATGGATTTACCGTCAGGCTTACTATGGCTGAAGCTCGTGCTAATATGGCTTCTTCCAATAAAGATAGGTCTTTTTATTTTGATCAATACATCCAACTTTGAAACTAAAGCAAACTATTAAATAACTAGCAGTGTAAGCTTCAATTCTAATAAAATCTATTTTATCTTATTATTGAAATTGAGCAGGGACCTTTTGACATCTTTTGGAGATTTTTTTTTGGCTGCATCAGAATTTTTCCTCAAAGAACCCGTGCATATATCAGTCAACATAATCTTCATCATGGTGAAATGATAGTAAGAGAGACATTGGATTATATTAAAGAAGCTTTTAACTTTCATTTTTGATTTTCTTTGTTTGTGATTTAAAGTAAGATATTTTGCTACCTTACCATGGTCAACAAGCATGAAAATTGCATTAGGTGTAACTAAGAGACTAGCTTTTCTTCATGAAGTAGATAAACATGTAATATATAGAGATTTCAAAACTTCAAATATATTATTGAAATTAGTTTGTTGATTCTCTTGCTCATTCATAATGTTGCATGGACAACTTAGAGAGTGTTCTTTAGATTCTGCACCACTAAAAACTAGCAATTCAGCTTCTCTAAAGTGTGCCCTTGTTTAACAGATTTTGAATATATATATTTACAAGTATTAGAACCTCATACATGAAACACACATCAAATATAACCAGTGTTCTTTTAATACTTTGTTATCATAAAAACCCAAGGAATATATGTCATGAACAAATTTTATTCTAACAATCTCCCCCTTTTTAATGATGACAAACATAAGTATTTAAAGGACATTGTTGGACAGTTATAACTTTCTTTGCAATATCAGAGTATGAGGTTTGGAAGCTCCCCCTGAGCTTAATAGTATAAAGTTGAGTTTTGTAAACCCACCTTAAGTACTACTTTCAAGAAAAAGTATTTAATTTTCTTAGTAACATCAGAGTCAGAGGTTTGTAAGCTCCCCCTGAGTCAAATAGTCCAAAATTGAGGTTTGTAAGCTCCCCCTTTGATCTATATTTAAGAAAACTAAACATAATATTTTAACTTCCTTTAGCAACATCAGAATACGAGGTTTGTAAGTTCCTTCTGAGTCTAATAGTCTAAGGTTGAGTTTTGCAAGCTGCTCTTAGTTCTATGTACAAGAAAGTTAAAATGTGTCGCACGAGCAAAATAACCATTATGTACAAAAATTAAATGGCCATTATGTACAAAAATTATAAATGACCATTATGTACAAACCAAATGGGTTCTGTTTCTAATGAAATACTTACTACCTTTTCTTTCCCTTTTGTCACATAGAAAAGAATAAAAAGAGCAAAAAGAAAAGAATTAAAGTCATAAATGCATAACAGGTCATCATTACAAGATCAGTTTTCAAGGAAGGAAAAACGATCAAGTAACAGGGGTCATTAAGGTTTGTACATTGCATGTTAAATGTTTCTTGGTCGTAACAGTTTCAATATCAAGCAAAGGATTTTATTCAGTCGTTTACATTACCCATAAGCCATTATAAAAGCAACCAAAACCTAATTAATTTTCATCAATATCTACCAATACGTTATGGAGTCATCAACTGAGAGCAACAAAATCTCTGTTGTGACAGAAGTCACAGTGAACTCCATAAGTCTGAATATCCAGAACCTTCTACTACTGGGTATGTGCCTTCTATCCTGAACACTTCAGACAATGCTTCGTCAGCAGTACCCCAAAGACCTACAGAAGCAGATCCATCAGTAGCTGTTTTGAAGCTAAGGAAGAAGTCCATGAAGAAGACAAGGAGGAAGAGGTTGAACGAGATGTTTTACCGTCTTGTTGTCCCAGAAGCAGAAGAGGAGAACATAGATAAAGATGAACTAGATATCGATTATGGCAACAACTTCTCTTACAAGGCAATGGATGACTTAGATAGAGATTTATTCTAAGCTCAAACCAGATCCTTATGTTTTTGTAATACTCTATGCTTGATTCATGAAAATTTATTTTGAACAATATATATATATTATGCAGTTGTACAAACACTTCATTTGCCCTTTAGATTTTCTGATATGGACATTAATGAAGTAATGAACAAAACAAAAATTTTAACATGTTAGTTGTTAAAAGAATCTTAATAGATTAGAATACTAGACATCATTTCCAAGAGTCAGCATATAAAAATGATTTGACTTAATCAATAAAATAATGAATACTCAAGGTAATGAATGTAAAGACTCTATAAAAAAACCCTTTAGCAGACTCACTTTCATAATCACTTAATCTTATGAACACCAAAATGTATAAGCAAAAGCAAATTTGGGTTCCAAAGAGAGATTTCAGAAAGATACTCATGCCTAATGCCTCAACTCAAGCAAACAAGAGTGATGCAGAAACTGAAGGATCTACAAGCAAGCAGATGGCTTCAGAAGCACACACTTCTTCATCAACCTTCGTTGAGACACACAGAAGAATAAGAACTTCCAAGTCAAAATGCAGAAATCAACTGAGAAAGGAAGTTGTAGAGTTTGGAAAAGAAGAATGGCAAGATTATTTAGACAATCTAGATATGTCAGATGATCCTAGGGAATACCTTAGGGAAAATCCAAATGCCTAGAAAGTCTTAACAATTTGTAATAGCTTCCAGTTAATGAGAATGTTGCATATTTAGAGTTTTTAATCCTATTTCTTTTATCCTCTTGAACAACAATATAAATGAATATTTATAATAGTTAAGATGCAAAAAAAGCATGAACAAACTTGGATTTAAAATTAGATTTCTTAATATAAAAAGTCTTAATAGTTACAAAACATAAATTTGCAGAAGTCTAACACCAGAAACTCTCATAGATAGCTTCAAACTTGTATCTCTAAATTTTAGAAGAATCAACCTCTAAACTTAAGATAACTCCCTACCAGACCAGTAGTTCTGAAAGAACTCGTCCATAAGGAATGAAGAAAGTATTTCTCTTGTGAAAGGAAGAAAGATTCATTTTCAAATAGTCAAACATAACTTGAGGAAGATCAATCTGCAAATCTAAATTGAGAAATAGTAGCAAATCCTTTTCAATAAGGTCCACAAGGTCTAGATCCTTATCATTAGGGAGCAAGTTTGAGTTCAGAATCTGATTCCAAACAATTGCATCAGGACAAATATTTGAGACCTGAGATGTGTTAGATGGATCTACAAAGATACGCCAAGTAGGAAGATAGTGTTCCCAAACAAGAGTTCCTGGGATTTCTCCAATCTCCTCAGAATTGATCACATTAGCAATCAAATTAGAGGTTACTGTTATAGAAACACCAGTCACTTTAGAAAGAATAGCAGACACAAAATTCAGCTCAACAATGGAAGCATTAGTACAAAACTCTTTAACAAGACTTGGATAAGCGAACCCACATAGCATCTAAAAGTATCCATTCCAACTTTGTTCAAACACAGTCTTCCAGAATTTAAAACCTATCTTAAGAAACTCATCAAAATCCACAAACTTTTCATTGATGACAACTAGTTGATTTAAAGGAGAATTGACTAAAGAATTCATCTTAGGTTTGGTTTGATTAGCACACAACCAAAGAAAATAAAAAGAAAAGAACTGAACAAGAATTTAAAGGAATAAGAATCTTGTCAGAAAAAGGACATAAAATGATGTTTCCCAAGACAGGGGATAGAGAAAATAATAATATATAAAATGAAAAACATCATTACCGAAAGGTTCTTATCTAGCAGATTTTCTAAATCCACTAGATGATTTTCACCTTTATGAATATTTAAGTAATATAAAAGTTTTTGGAAAAATCATCTACTTAAACTGTAAAGAATCCTTTTCTGAATCTCAAAGTCTGACAATTTTCAGAGTCTATCATTCATCAGAGTCTAGTAGATCTAGACTTAGAGAGAGTCATCTTCTGTCAATCATCAGTCTTCAAGATTCTATTCAGAACCAAACATTTTCTCTTGAAACAAGAGTCATGTGTGATTAAAGAATATTGAATTGGTTTCTTTGACAACTAACAAACAACAGTATCATCACTAAAAGTGAGGAAACTGTTTCCATAAATATGACCATCATCTAGCTAATGATATATTCAGTATAGACAAATACAACATAGTTTATTCTTAAAGATATTTGAAGATTATTTTATCAAAAGAACTTCTCTAGAAATATAATAGAGACTTTGTTTTTACATATACACAAATGTCTCATTGATTTAAGTAATAAGATAGAAAAGAACAGACATACCTTTTTTTTGTTATTTTCTTGGTCAGACTCGTATGAGTATTCAGATTTGACCATAGAATCTGAATACTACTTTGAGTGGATTCTAATTCAATGGTTGTTAAACCATTGACTTCACTTCTTTCACCAAACTCAGTACCTCTAGCACTTGAGTCTGAGTTGTAGGCTCTTCTTTCATCAAATATTACAAATAACCTTTGATAAGCAACATGAAAGATGTCTTTGCTCTTTTCTTCAATATCTGCAGCAACTTCCAGAGTGGTATCTCACTGATGGCTCGAGCCCCCCCCCCCCGGAAGGGGGCCTTCTTTGCCTTCCACCTAAGCTGCGCAAGAAAAGCCCAAAGCCAATCCCAAGGAATAGTGAAGCTTCATAGGGTCTTTCTGTCTAGGTGCAGGTAGTCCGCATCTTCACAGACATGTCTATTTCACCGAGTCTCTCTCCGAGACAGTGCCCAGATCGTTACGCCTTTCGTGGCATTTTAAATAATGATACTCATATTTCTATGATCCCATACATATTGCTCTAGACAGGCTTTCCTTTGCCTTATGCCACACTCTGATAGCAGTACCATGATTCATTCCAAAGTATTAGTCTAGGATGAGTCATGATATGAACAAGATCTTATTCTTAGCATATTCGTTGATTTCATTGTCTTGAATTAAATCTTTTGACTTTGAAATCTTTGACAAGAAAAGAACCAGATGATGTTAGCTATCACTATCATAGAATTGTTGGTATAACATGAAGAAGAATTGAATGTTTCTCGTAGAATTGTCCTTTAATACAAATTCTATGAATGACCCTTAATCAAGGAGAAATGGAGTCACTTAAGACATCACCTTAAAGAAAAAAATCCTTATTATCAAATATTGAATCAAGATAGATTTGGCATAATCTCTTTCTCTTAAATACTTGATATTTTATTCCAGGATTCAGATGCTTCTTCAAAAGCAGTAATGACCAGCAGAGCCAAATTACTCTATCTTCTGAATCCTGCACTAATGTTAGCTTCAAATGAATATGCAATGAAAACCTCTAACATAAGGTTCTGGTAGTGTTTCTCCTTGTTCTTGGATTTGAGAAATCGGTTGAAATACGAATATCTAAAAAGCTTCTCAAGTTACTATTCTAACAATAGATGTCACGTTTCATTCAGTCAATTAAAGAAATCTTCTGATTAGGAAGGTTAGTTCCTCATCATCAGACATTCCATAGGAAATATCCTTCAACAAGATTTAGAAAAGATAATATGTTAGATAGTCATAATCTAATTCCATTTCTTTTGTTTGAAGATTTCAAGATAAACCTACAAGGCACAATAAACTCAAGTTGTATGACTTCTTGAATAACTGTGACCTAAATTTTGAATTCACAACAATCTTTTCAGAATTTGCTTGGAAGTATTAGATGAAGTGTAACGAGACAAGCTTCATAAATGATTCCCATAAATCTGATATCAAGTATTCAAAGATAGTATGAGCATTAGATATATCAATGATGTTGATATACTTAGAATCGAGAAAGAGCACCTACCAGAATGCATCTACCTCTTAAGATATTTTCAATAAGCTTCTTTTGAGCTGGTGAGAGAGACTTTCAAACTTTGACCATCCCTACACCATCAACTTCTATAGTAATACCTTTTTTAAGGGTATTCTACATACCTTCACAGAATCCTTTATCAAGTCCAATGAATTAAAAATATATTTAACTTTTCCATCATTTAAATTAAGCGGAATTACCCTTTGAATATGGTAGGAAAATCAATGTAATATCTTTCATGTGGCACTTGATTCCTTCTTAAAGGAAAGTCTTTAACAGATATACTTTTCTCATTGGATCATTATTTGCACCACTGTTAAGTGATATGTATAGACCATACTCTTACACTAATTGAAGGTGAGAAAAAGTACACAAGAAGGGGGAGTTGAATTGTTGTAGCAGGGAAACTTGTGAGTGTAAGTAATTGATTAACTTAACTCAAAATGTAAGAGTCGCCACCACACTTTCATTTTATCCAAAAGGAAAGGAAAAAGAGCGAACAAAATCTAAAGAGTTCTAAAATAAGAACAAATAAAAGAGATAGGGTAAGGGGTTAGTTACGCTAAGGGAAGATGTTAGCATCCAAAACGTCTATAGTACTCTATAGGAGACCTTTGAAATATATGTGTTTTTTGGTTTGAAAAGGTTTGTTTGAAGTGAGATTAGGGAGGTGACAAAATAATTTTTTTAAAGATTTTTGTGTTTTGAGAGACTTCTTGAGCCTCATGCCTATGTACCCACTGTCGTAGTGAGAATCGAATATCTAGCTATTAAATTAACTTGAATCGCAAATCATAATTCACCAACAATCTTTAATTTATACAAGGGAAGGGAAAAATAACGAATAACCCAAAATATGCAATACAAAAACGAAGAAAAAGATAATCTAAGGTTTGGGGGCTGGTTATACCTAGGGAAGATGTTAGCATCCTAAGTACCTGTAGTACTCTACAGGAACCTCTTGTTTTATTGTGTTATTTGTTATTTTGTCTGCTAAGGATGAAAAAGAAAAGGAAGACCTAAGGTATTATTTCTAAGTATGCTCGCCAAGAATCGCATCTCATGCCTACGTATCCTGACGAGAATGAAATTAGAGCATTCGTAGTTCCCCTAAAGGGGTTGAGGAACTCTTGACTATGGTCAAGGTTACAAGGGGGAAGAAGGTTGGTTGATTGATTCTGGGAGAAGAGACAAGTCGTCATTTTTTGGAGAATACTCGAATTTAACCACCACAAGCATATGGAAGACGGTCTTTGTGTTGCATTGAGAGAATGGATCCAACTCAGATTTAATCGATGAGTATGTCACATACCTTTCTCAAGTGGAAAAGGTTCTACATCTTTCTCGATTATACTATGGGTGGGAGAATTATATCTCGACTACATAGATGAATCATGTTAATTCTCTTGTGGGAGAATGGGAATTTAAATGGTAAGTTGTCTAAGTTAATGTCCTGAGGGACTAACCTAATTTTATAACCTAATATTGAGATTAAAAGGGGAGCTATTCTAGAAATTATCATGCAATAGTTAAAAACCTAAAGTCTATACTGATTCAATTTATCAAAGATAAGGTTGAATCAACATCCTATATCTCACCCAGAAAATAACAAGCAGGGTGCCTGCTCTGATGCCAATTGAAATTCTGGCAACCATACAGTGGATGTTATCATGGATGTTATGACATCCACTGTAACACAGACTACTGAACTTAAGCAGTAAATGGAAAGCAGTAAATAACACAAGTAATTGTTCACCCAGTTCAGTGTCTACCACATCTACATCTGGGGGCTACCAAGCCAGGGAGGAAATTCACTATTAGTAGAATTAATTTAGAGTCAAACAACCCGTTTACACTCTTCACTTAAGACCTACCCAATGACACTTCAGCCTAATACTAGACCAGAGTTTCCCACTCACCCCCCTCAACCACCTCAGTGATATCAATACACAATTACAATTGAGATATGAAGACACACTTCAAACACACCTTGATCTTGCTTCACATCTTTGATCAAGAGACACATCACTCTTGCTTAAAAGCTTTGAGTGACAAAATGAACATAATAGTTCATACACACTAAACTAATGCAATTATACAGCAGACAATTATTTGGCACACAAGGAATCCTAAGACTCCTAAACACACGTGAAGAACAAAGTTCTTCACTCACAAATCACACTCTTTAATCTCTCTCCAGAAGCTCTGCTCTATTTGGAGTTGTCACAACCTCATTTTCGCCTTTAGCCTTTATACCCTACATTCGCCATATCATACATCATCTTATTGCATATCGAGCATGTGGGTACAGATTGGGTCGATTTGTCATTTTCCATTTCAAATGAGATAACTTGTCTATCTTGGACTACATGGAAGAAAAGGTTCATTATTTAAGGTTTGATCTAAATTAGAAAGTCTACTCATGTGGATTTCTTTAAGAAGAAGTTACTTGACAAAATATTAGGATATGCAAGATATATTCCTAATGACCATGAAATGCAAGGCATAGTTCAAGATTGCTTCACCCAATTTTGTTTCAAAAATACTTGAACAAGTGGAGTTCAAATTTGCAAAGCATGAGTCAAGATCACAAGTCCATAATTCAAGACTTCATTCATTTCAAGTTTGATGGTTCTAGGGAAATCCATCATGAATTCATGAATTAGAGGCAAGAATATTACAAAGAGAAATTTTATGACATTACAAGAATGTCATTTGTTGCAAGATTTCCAACTCTAAGCAATGTTTAGAAATTAATTTATTTCTAATCTTCATTCAAGTCTCTAATCAAATTCATGTTATGGTAATGCCACACCAAGTCCACATTATGCTTACAAACATCCAAGAAATATGCAAGAATTAAATCAAGATTGGAATGTTTTAAGACCAAGATTATGCATGTTCAATCATGGCAAAACAGTCCCATGCAAGAGGTGACAAATTTCTTCATGTCACAAGATCACATGTCACAAGACCAATGGAATAACATGTGACAATGCTTCTACATATCAGAATTTTCAAAATGCTGTCAAAGATGGTAGCATTGACCACAAGAGTTGTCAAAACATAAGCCAACAAAGGGGTGCAAGACACAAGGTGCTGCAGAAAAATAGCATAGGCAAGTAGTGCAGAAAATGCAGCATAGCACCTTGCATGGAAATGGAAAGAAAGAGAGTGACATGAGAAAAGGTGGCAAGAGACATTGCCCCATGAAAAAATCTGATGTTTGGGGGGAAGAGAAAACCCTAGGAGCTGAGATAAGAGGAGGGGGCTGTAAACAAGAGGGTTCATTCATTCAACATTCATGCTAGACACACATTGCAAAACCAGAAAAAGATAGAGAGAGCAAACAAAACCCTAAAAACTAGAAAAATAGAAAGCTTTGCAAACCAGAGAAAAAGAGAGTGAGATAAAACCAAGAGGATCATTGAGAAACAAAAACTTCACAACATAGAGTGAAGAGGAGTGAGGTACATCCAACCAAGACCAAGGGGGACTTGCAAGAAGGATAGAAAGCTCTTGGGTATCCATTTCCTCCAACCTTTCTCTCTTTATTTTTTTGCTCTTACATTCATTTTGTTTACTCTTTTATCTGTTGTTGTATTGTATGTATCATGTAAGGTTCCAAAGGGACCAAGAAACCATTCTCAAGAAACCACAAAACCGAAAGAAAAACATAGAAAAAATTAGGTTTTTTCACCTGGTAGCCTGACACGGGCCGTGCCACACGACACAGCCGGCCGTGTTGCACTTCTGATGGCCTTTTCTACGTCCAAAAACCCCAGACCTCACAACACGGGCCGTGTCACACAACACGGCCACCCGTGTTGCACCTCTGTTTAGCCTAAAAAACATTTTTTCCCAGACCCTGTGACACAGGTCGTGTCACACAACACGGCCACCCGTGTCACACCTCTGTCATGCCCTAAAAATACACATTGCAGGTACCCTATGACACGGGCCGTGTCATACAACACGGCCACCCGTGTTACTCCACTGTTTTTCATTTATTTTGTCATTTTTACCTCAAAAAAACTTTTCTCAAGGAGTTCGTCGTGCCGTTTTTTTGGCATGTCTCGATTTTTTTAGCCGAATAACCCCATATGTTTACATGATTTTAGTGTGAATATTACTATTGTCCTTGTTGACTTTTGATTCCAAAAACCATTTTCAAAAACAAACTCTCGATTTTGTCGAGCCATTTTTAACCTTGTAAGTCGGTTGCCTTGTGCACCACCATCGACCTTGATCGTACCACTTCAAACATCTTTACAAACAATAAACCTTGATCCAACGTCAAGTGGTCCTCTTTTCTCATAAAAATCCAAAACACAATAAAATATACGATTAGAATTATGCACCATGAGCTTTAAAGTGGTAGAGAAGGAATGAGAATGGAATCCTCCTACACTCGTTCCGAATGTTTTGAATACAAGGCGCTCGACTTGGTTATTCGAGACATTCATCTCTATCCAAAGTCTTTTGTATAATCCTAGTCAAGAATAGACTCTTCCCTAAGAAAAACCTAAAAATAACATCAACTCATCAAACTATTTTTCGCCTTAGGGCATCAATCAAAAAACTTTTTTTCAAGGTATAAAATCAACCAACAAACAACTATTTCATAAGCCTCCAAACTACGGAGCTCTGATTCTTCACTTCTTTTAAGTGAGGATACGTAAGCACAAGGGCCACAATCCTTAGCGAGCATTAAAATAAATAAACCAACTCCTCTTTTTCTTAAGCAAGCAAACTCTTAATAAAAGCACTCATTCACTCTAAATAACCTAGGAGGTTCCCATCGAGTACGATGGATGCAAGGGGGTGCTAACATCTTCCCCTCGCATAACCGACTCCCGAACCCTAAGACTTGGTTGCGATGACCACGCTCTTTTACCAAAGGTTTTATCGCTATTTCCCTTTCCCTCCTTGGGATAAATAAAATCTGGTGGCGACTCTGTGTCATTTTTCGCGTAGCGACAGCTGGCGACTCTGTTGGGGACCTTTTCCTAAGCGAGTCAAGCCTAACCTAGGTTGTTTTTGCGTGTTTGGGTTCTTTCCTTTTTGTTTACCGCTTTCCTTGTTTTTTTTAATTGTATCTCACCGTGTTTGGTTTCATTGGTTCTTGGTATGGATTGGAAACTTTGGTGGAAAACCTTGAGGGAAAGACTCTATACCCGAGTCTAGAGTGTTAAAATTGAGATAGGAGAGGTTGAGTAGTATGGGCTTTCGAGATGCTCATCTCGTGATAGTCGATATGAGAACCTCGTTTAGAGTAGATTCATTTGAGAATGATGAGAACCGTCAAGCTCTTGGCGTGTTTGATCAACTTTTTCTCGAGAATCCATTACTCTAAGGACCTTTTAGAACCCTAAACCTTTGGCCAACTAAGATTGATGGTCACGTAGTATGGGTCCTCGAGAAGCTCTTCTCGTGTGGATCGATACGAAGACCTCGTTCAGAAGAGACTTTCTTGATAGAGTTGTTTCCTGGCAATGACTAACATACGTAACAAACAGTCAAGAAAGTCCATGACTCTGAAATCCTTGTCTAGAACCCAATGCCGATGTGTCTCGTAGTATGGGTCCCCGAGAAGTTCTTCTTGTGTGGGTCGGTACGAGGACCTCGCCCAAAAGAGATTCATGTGATGGAGTCATCTTCCGACATATTCATGTCATGTATGATGAACAGTCATGTGAATCCATGACTTTAGGATCTCTTTTAAACCCTAGATCACACCTTGTGAGAACCTTTTTTATAAAGCAGTCTGTATCGGCCCTATCCATACCACGGACTTATGAACCCATATGCTCGAATTCTGCATCCGTTCATACATGCATACTTCATAAAAAAACAAAGCTCTTAGTGTCTTGTTCTTGTTGCAGATATAAGCATTTTTCAGAATCAGTTATGATGAATGTGAATTTAGGAACAATGAAGCTAAACAAGAAGACCGACCGAAAGAGTACTTTCACTTTCAAATACAAAGATCCTTCAATAGACAGTCTAAAAGCTCTAAGTGCCAAGATCACTCCCATCAAGTACAACAAATTTCACTCTTCTTATGGGAGAATTTTGGATCTGTTGACAGAGAAGGTGGAGTTTGAAGCTCTCACAGCCTTGGCTCAGTGCTATGACACGTCTTTCCGTTGTTTCACCTTCGCCGATTTTCAGATAGCTCCTACTTTGGAAGAATTTGAGAAGATTTTGAACCTTTACATCAAAGATCGCAATCCTTTTCCCAAGCTCGAAGAAGAGTTCACTTTGAAGAAAGTGGCTTCTGCCTTGGGATTCCCACATCAGATGTAATAGCCAATTGGGCATCCAAAGGAGCTAGGGGTTTCTCGAGGAAATTCTTGGAAGAACAAGCGTGGAAGTATGCCAAGGAAGAGAAATGGGAAATATGTGGTTCAATTCTGGCACTCTTGGTCTACGGAATTGTGATGTTTCCAAATGGGGAAAGTTTTGTGGACCAAGTAGCTGTGGAAATCTTCTTGACCAAGAACCCTGTGCCTTTCCTCTTAGGTGACTTCTACCACACACTCCATACAAGACATACAAAAGGAGGTGGGATGTTCCTTTGTTGTGCCCCGCTCCTACATAAGTGGCTAAGGACTCACATGCCCGAAAAAGGTCCTTTTGCTTCCAAGGAACTCTCATGGCCTCAAAGATTCGATTCACTCACCGCTAGTTCCATCACATGGTACAAGAGGGAATGGGAAACCAAAGATATTATCTTTTCTTGTGGAGAATTTCCCAACGTGCCTCTTGTGGGGACACGAGGTTGCATCAATTACAACCCAGTGTTACTCAAGAGACAGTTTGGACACTCCATGGATGGCCCTCCTAAAGAAGAAGATTTGGTGCCATTCCTTGTCAATACGGCTGATCCAAGTGATCCATCTGTACGAAGGGCAAGAAGAGCATGGGTAAACGTCCAAAGAAGCAACCCAGACAATGGGCGGAAGAACATCCTTGCTCGTGAACCTTATGTCAAATGGGTGAAAGAGAGGGTGAAAGAGGTCAGATTACCTTTTGTCTTTGATGCATCTGTTTTCCCATCTAACCCTGAGCCCGAGCCTATCTTACCCGAAGATATGGAGAAACTTAAGGCTAAGATCCAAGAACTTGAAGATGAGAACACTCAGCTTCGAATTCGACTCAACGAGACTAAGCAGAAAAGCGAAGCTTGGGAAGACAAAAGCAAAGAGTTGAAAGAAAAGTTCGAGGATAGCAAGAAAAGGGCTAGGGAAGAGAAAGGAAAGAAAGAATGGGTTGGTGGAGCTCTCAAAAACGCCAACGCCGACTTGGATCACCAAAATGAAAAATTGGACCAAGTATGGCGAAAGGTCAGAGACTTAGAAAATGATGTGAGAATAGCCACCCAGATGAAGAAAGATGAAAGGGAAATATTTGAAGCTCAGATTCACAAGTTGAAAGGCATTATGAAAGGATGTGAAGATCAATTAGCTCGTGAGCTATTGGAAAAGGAGAATGCGCAGCGAGATTTCATACAAGCAGAGTACCCGTTGGGTAGAGCTATCGAAGAAATCTGAAGACTGAAAGATGGAATATATGATGAGCTATATCTAGAGTTGAAGGACAGCTGCCACTATTGGGAAGAAAGTTGTCGTCAGGCAGAAGCTACGGTACTTCAGAGAGATGACATCATCCATGATCTCCAAATTCTCTATGAGGAATGGAAGAACAAATTCATAAACTTGGCGGGATTCTCCAACTTTGTGCTTCAGCAGATCCCTGAAAGATTGAAGGTAGCCGATCAAATGATGACTCCTGAACACACTCATGTCCCTGTGTTCGATTTTGTGAAGTTTTGCAAGGAAACAATGGGAGAACTTGTTACAGATTTAGAGGCTGTTCACAGAGCCCAAGGAGTCACATTTAGAGTCGATTTGTAATTTTCTTAAGAAGTGTATCTTTTGTATCTTGTATTTGAACTTGGCTTCAAGCCTTAATGAAATGAGAGTTTGTTCTATTATGTCTCTTCTGATTAATTGCAATGGAAAATGTTTATATTCTCAACAATAACTAACAAGGTTACTAAGAGCTTTGCGCATAACATTATTCATATGCATTCCATACGCATCATATCGCATTTCAAAAAAACAAAACTAAAACTTACAAAAAACTTGACCTCCATTCGCAGTAAACAAGCTGACTTCCCGACATCCCTACTACACTCGTGGCAAGCAAAGATTACTGATGGATCAGATCGAACAGACCCAAGCCGCTTTCAGAGACGAGATGACCCACATGAAGACTCAGATGGGCCAGTTGATGGAAGTCATCCAGGCTATGGCTAAAGGACAAGAAGAGTTGAAGCAAGCTATGGAGAGAAACGCTGCTAACACTCTAGTTCCTACTACTGTAGGCTCAATTCCCACTCCCGACAATGTCATTCCTACTCCTACAAATGCAATCCCCGTTCCTGGTGGCACGATCCCTACTCCTGCTGGCGCTGGCGCAATCCCTGTTCCTCGTAGTGGTACGACTACCCCTCAAATCCACTTTGATGATCACGAAGGTTTTTACAACTCTCACAATGACTTGGCTGCAGACGGTTCTGGAGCACCAACTACTGACTTGGAAAAGAAGGTACTCGCCTTGCAAGAGACGGTCAAAGGACTACAAGGCCCAAGCACCTTTGGGTTAGAGGCTGCGGATATGTGTTTGGTACCCGGTGTTAAGATTCCGCTCAAGTTCAAAGTCCCTGACTTTGAAAAATACAAAGGGACAAGCTGTCCCCGAACTCACATCCGATCTTATATTAGGAAGATGGCTGCCTACTCTGATGATGAAAAACTACTAATGCATTTCTTTCAAGATAGCCTCAGTGGAGCTTCCCTTGAATGGTACATGCAGTTAGAAGGTACGCACATCAAGACTTGGAAAGAGTTAGCCGCGGCATTTCTGAAACATTACCAATACAATTCTGACATGGCGCCTAATCGCACACAACTCCAAGGCTTGACCCAGAAATCTGGTGAAGCGTTCAAGGACTATGCACAAAGGTGGAAGGACTTAGCTGCTAGAGTCCAGCCTCCTCTTCTTGAAAGAGAATTGACCGATATGTTCATGGGGACTCTTCAAGGTCCTTTCCTAGAATGTTTGGTCGGATGCACGTCTTCTGTGTTCTCAGATTTAGTTATGGCTGGTGAGAGGATAGAGAATATGATAAAGATTGGAAAGATTCAAATTGCTGATAGAGCTTCTAAGAAGCCCTACCATGGTTTTGCAAGGAAAAGGGAAGGCGAAACGAGCGCTGCTTTGATGGATAAGGGGAAGGCCAAAGCATACCAAGGCTCTTATCATCATGTGGCCGCTGTTACTCCAAATCAGCCTCTCTCCATACCCGCAAGTCAACCGGCTGTTCAAGCTCCCTATCAACAACAACGTCAAAACTATTATCAAGGTCCTCCAAGACAAAGGAGACCCGAGAAAAAATTTGATCCTATTCCGACAACGTACGCTAGGTTGCTTCCGCTCTTGCTTAGGGGTTCATTGGTGCAGTTGAGAGAAATGAAGGCTCCCCCAACTATTCTACCTCCCGGCTATGATGCAAATGCCCGTTGCGAATTCCATTCTGGAGCTCCCGGACATAACATTGAAAACTGCAAAACTTTGAAATACGTGGTACAAGATCTCATTGGTTCAAAAGCCATCAATTTCACCAAGAACCCTCCCAACGTGACTAAAAATCCAATGCCGCACCATGCCACAAACATGGTTGAAGAATCTAAAGGAAAGAAGTTGGTATCAAAAGTTGACAAAATGAAGACTCCCTTTGCAGTTGTTAAAGAACAATTGCTAATGAAAAATATTGTCCCAGGATGTACCGAGGATTGCCAACACTGTTTGAAAGATCCCCAAAACTGTCGTGAATTGAAGGTGGGCATCCAAAGTTTGTTAGATCAAGGTGTCATATTGATAGAACAGATGTCCAGTGCTGAAGAAGTGGCCACTCTTGATATTCCCTATGATCCAATGGAGTTTACTTATGATGAAGAACTGTTGAACAATTTGTATGGTCAAAACCGTGTACCTTTGACAATTCCGTATGATGAAGATTGGTATCCTACCCAAGTTCCACTACAAATCCCGTATGATGTTACACCGCTGACAATTCCATGTGACCAGCCTCGTGCGTCCTTGGAAATCCCATGTGATTACGATTGGTACTCTGTTCAGACCCCATACAATCAAGTTCGTGAACCATTGCAAATACCATATGACCAAGTAGAGATTCCATTGTCCCCACCTTCACTTGCTCCATTAGTGATATCTACACCTGCTCCTTTCCCTTTTGAGAGCACCAAGGTTGTCCCTTGGAAATATGAGCCAACTGTTTACATTAATGGGCTGAAGGTGGAAGAGGATGCTGTGAAAGTTGATAATTCTGTAGAGAACATGGTTGGGACCGGTGGAATAACCAGAAGTGGGAGAATTTTTGCGCCCGTACCACCAACAAACGGTACAAGTGAAAAGCAGCCAATGATTGAGTCGGGGCAGACTTCTACTCAAAAAAGGAGTTCCAGTGAGGATGTCGAAGAATTCTTACGAATCATTCGAAAAAGCGATTATAAGGTGGTGGACCAGCTCAACCAAACACCTTCAAAGATTTCCATGTTGTCATTGCTAATGTGCTCTCCTGCCCATCAGGAGTCGTTGATCAAGTTCTTGAAGACTGCTCATGTTCCCCAAGAAATATCCGTTGTACAATTTGAAGGAGTAGTATCGAACATTGCCTCCGCACATATTCTGAGCTTTAATGATGGAGAGTTGCCACCCAAGGGGAAGAACCATAATAAGGCTTTGCACATCTCCATTGAATGTGTTGATGTTGTGTTGTCGAGAGTATTGGTAGATACTGGGTCATCCTTTAATGTTTTACCAAAAAATTCATTGGCCAAGCTGACCATTGAAGGATTGATGATGAAACCCAGTTCAGTGATAGTGAAAGCTTTCGATGGGGCAAGAAGGACTGTGATAGGGGAAGTTGATCTCCCCATCAAAATAGGACCTCACACTTTCATTATCACATTCTATGTGATGGATATCTACCCGGCATACAGTTGCCTGCTAGGTCGTCCATGGATTCATGCGGCCGGTGCTGTAACATCCACTCTTCACCAAAGCTAAAGTTCATGGTTAATAACCAGCTTGTCGTCATCGAGGGAGAGGAGGATATGCTAGTAAGCCATCTGTCTTCATTCCGCTATATTGAAGTAGGAGGGGAAGTCCATGAGACCCATTTTCAAGCGTTTGATGTGATAAGTGTAGAAATGATCCCTGCTAAGAAGGAGGAAAAGAAATCAGAAAGGGCAGGACCCCCCATGATTACTTGGAAGGACGCAAGGACCGTAATTGAGGCCGGTCACCCCGAAGGTTGGGGAAGAGTGTTGGAGCTACCCGTCAACAAAAACAGAACTGGTTTGGGTTACCCAGGCAATCACAAAGATCAGCAGAAGACAACCATTGACAAGGGCAAAAGGTTCATTTCTCCACTTGCCTTTGTTAGTGGTGGACATATGGTGGATGATCAGGTGGCCGTTGTGGAAGCTGAAGATGATGCATTAAAGGAAGTCTACATGGTGTACCCAAAGGCACCAAATCAACAGCTCAACAATTGGACTGTTACGGAAATACCAGAGGTCACCCTTATCGAAGAGTAATTTTTCCTTGTTTTGCTTTCAAATCCTATGCTCTGCCCAAGGCATAAGGATTATTTTGTAGGGCCCCCATGTTTTCAAATAATGTTTATCACGAATGAAATGAACCTCTTTGCATTCAATTGTGTTCCCTGTCTTTCTTTTTTACTTTTGCATAAATAAATGGCAATGTTTTCTCGCATTTTTCTTTTTCATCTTCTCAAAATAAAGCATAAAATCACCAATCATGCAGATCCACCCCGGATTCCATTGATAACGATACTGCTACGGTTCCATATGACTTTTATAATCCAATCTACCATGTCGACAAGGATTGTGAAGAAGATTGTGAACTCCCCGAGGAGTTAGCCAGACTATTAAAGCAGGAATCAAAGATCACTCAGCCGCATCAAGAGTCATTGGAAGTTGTCAATCTCGGAACCGAAGAGGACAGGAAAGAGGTCAAGGTAGGCGCTGCCCTAGAAGAAGGTGTGAAAAGAAGACTGATCGAGCTCCTACGCATGTATGCAGATGTGTTTGCTTGGTTATACCAAGACATGCCTGGATTGGATTCAGACATCGTGGTGCACAAATTACCACTCAAGGAAGATTGTCCGCCGGTAAAGCAGAAGATGAGACAGACTCGACCTGACATGGCCCTGAAGATCAAGGAGGAAGTACAAAAGAAGCTTGATGCAGGATTCTTGGTAGTGTCAAAATACCCTAAATGGGTTGCCAACATTGTACCTGTGCCTAAAAAAGGAGGTAAGGTGCGGATGTGCGTTGACTACAGAGACCTAAATAGAGCCAGTCCAAAAGATGATTTTCCGCTGCCACATATTGATGTGTTAGTGGATAATACGGCCCAATTCTCTGTATTCTCTTTCATGGATGGTTTCTCCGGATACAACCAGATTAAAATGGCTCCAGAGGATATGGAGAAGACTACCTTCATTACCCCTTGGGGAACCTTCTGCTATAAGGTTATGCCATTTGGTCTGAAGAATGTCGGTGCGACATATCAACGAGCAATGGTGACTCTCTTTCATGACATGATACATAAAGAGATTGAATGCTATGTAGACGATATGATCGCAAAATCCCAAACTGAAGAGGAACATCTCATCCACTTGGAAAAGTTGTTTGCTAGGATAAGAAAGTTCAGGCTAAGGCTCAATCCGAATAAATGTACCTTTGGGGTAAGATCTGGTAAATTGCTAGGTTTTATCGTGAGCCAAAAAGGGATTGAAGTCGATCCTGACAAAGTAAAAGCTATCCAAGATATGCCAGCTCCATGAACCGAGAAGGAGGTTCGTGGTTTCTTAGAGAGATTAAACTACATTGTCAGATTCATATCTCACCTAACAGCCACCTGTGAGCCAATATTCAAGCTGCTTCGCAAAGATCAAGCCATCGCGTGGAATAGAAATTGCCAAAAAGCATTTGAGAAAATAAAAGAATATCTGCAAGAGCCACCAATTTTGATGCCTCCCGTGCCAGGAAGACCTTTCATCATGTACTTGACCGTTCTGGAAGGATTCATGGGATGCGTGTTGGGGCAACATGACGAAACAGGTAGAAAGGAGCATGCCATCTACTACCTAAGCAAAAAGTTTACTGATTGTGAAACGAGATACTCAGTGTTGGAGAAGACCTGTTGTACACTCGCATGGGCTACCAAACGCTTAAGGCAGTATATGTTGACCCATACCACATTGCTGATATCAAAAATGGATCCAGTCAAGTACATCTTCGAGAAGCCTGCTCTCACTGGACGAGTAGCCCGTTGGCAAATGGTACTGACAGAATATGACATCCAATACGTCTCACAAAAAGCTATCAAAGGGAGTGTGTTATCTGACTACCTTGCCCACCAACCTGTGGAAGATTACCAGCCCATGCGTTTTGACTTCCCTGATGAAGACATCACGTTTGTCAGAGACTATGAGACGTTAGGCCCAGACGAAGGACCCGAACCAGGATCGCGATGGATGCTCGTGTTCGATGGTGCCGCAAATGCTCAAGGCAATGGGATAAGGGCAATCCTCACCTCTCCTACCGGTTTCCATATTCCATTCACCGCAAGATTATGTTTCAAATGCACCAACAATATGGCAGAATATGAAGCATGTATCTTCGGAATTGAAGCCGCTATTGACCATAGAATCAAGATTCTGGAGGTGTATGGGGACTCAGCTCTAGTCATCAGCCAAGTCAGAGGCGACTGGGAAGCACGTGACAGCAAATTAGTGTCGTATCGGGATCACGTCTTGAAGTTAATCCCATACTTTGATGAGATTACTTTCAATCACATTCCTAGAGAAAGCAATCAATTGGCAGACGCTCTTGCCACGTTGTCATCCATGTTCAAAGTTAAATGGAAAAATGAGGCACCCTCTATCCGTATTGAATATCTTGATGAGCCTGCCCACTGTTTGGAAGCAGAGTTAGCAACCGATGATCAACCTTGGTTCTATGATATCAAAAGATATCTAGAAAAGCAAGAGTATCCAGAAAATGTTTCCATCACAGACAAGAAGTATTTAAGAAGGCTTTTGTCCAAATTCTTCTTAAGTGGAGATGTGCTTTACAAGCGAAACTATGACTCGGTCTTGCTCAGATGCATGGATAGACACGAAGCCGGCCGGATCATAAACGAAATCCATGAAGGTTCTTTTGGTACACATTCCAGTGGACACACGATGGTTAAGAAGATTTTGAGAGCTGGTTATTACTGGTTAACGATGGAAACTGATTGCTATCGTCACGTGCAAACATGCCACAAATGCCAAATCTATGCAGATAGGATACATGTGCCGCCAGTTCCTCTGAATGTCTTGACGTCGCCTTGGCCTTTCGCCATGTGGGGCATAGATGTGATCGGACGCATCGAGCCAACTGCTTCAAACGGTCATCGTTTCATCTTAGTGGCCATTGACTACTTTACTAAATGGGTGGAAGCCGCATCTTATGCCAATGTCACCAAACAAGTGGTCACTCGCTTCATCAAAAAGGAAATCATTTGTCGTTATGGGGTCCCAAATAAAATCATTACTGACAATGGTTCAAACCTCAATAACAAGATGATGAAGGAATTGTGTGAAAGCTTCAAAATCGAGCATCACAACTCATCACCATATCGCCCGAAGATGAATGGCGCTGTTGAAGCAGCAAACAAAAACATCAAGAAGATTGTTTAGAAAATGGTGAAAACGTATAAAGATTGGCATGAAATGTTACCATTTGCTTTGCATGGCTATCGCACTTCAATGCGCACTTCAACTGGGGCAACTCCATTTTCTCTTGTGTATGGCATGGATGTGGTACTCCCTGTTGAGGTAGAAATCCCTTCCCTGAGAATTCTGACTGATGTCAAGCTTGACGAAGCCGAATGGGTGCAGGAGAGATTTGATCAACTTAATCTCATTGATGAAAAATGCATGGCAGCCATCTGCCATGGCCAGCTTTACCAAAAGCGGTTGAAAAGGGCGTTTGACAAGAAAGTTCGTCCTCGAGATTTCGAAGTGGGAGACTTGGTATTGAGAAAGATTCTGCCAATCCACACAGACCCAAGGGGCAAATGGACACCTAACTATGAGGGTCCATATGTTGTAAAGAAGGTTTTCTCCAGAGGGTCCTTGATATTATCCAACATGGACAGTGAAGATCTGTCATCCCCTGTAAACACAGACGCAGTCAAAAAATACTACGCTTGAGAGCAAACCCGGTGGACAACAAAAAAAAAAGAAAAGTCCAGAAAAAAATTAGGGTTAAAAATAAAAAATAATAATACCCGATAAGTTGAAAACCCTTAGGGGAAACTTAGGCAAAAAATGGGTATCCCGGTAGGCTGAAAACCCGAAAGGGCGGTCTAGGCAAAAGTTAGGGACCTAAAAAAGAAAAGACTGAGGTCTGCGAAAAGTCTGTGAGCTCATCATCAGAATAAGGAGAACTACACATGGGGAAGATCAATCCATTCACCTTCCTCAGAAGCAATGTACGAGAAGCTTCAAGGCCATAGGGATCATAGCAGAATTGGAACTCAATGGAAATTCGATCCTTTTTCACATTGCCACTGTGCTTTTTGTCATTTTTTTTTGCAATTACCTCTTTTAGGAGTTGTAACCTTATGTAAAATTACCCATTTATGGGTCACTTTATCATCAATAAAAATCTCTTTCATCAATTCGTGTGTCACATTTACTTTCTTCTATGTTTGCAAAAAGTGGAATTTTCAATCTTAATAAATATTGCATTGAAAATTAGGGGATAACGATAATAATAACAAAAGAAAGCATAAAGTTGCTCTTCGACCTAGGTGTATAAAGGGTAAAAAAAGATCTCTAGTAGGCCCACATGTATCCTGATCATCGTCTGATCATAAAGTTCGTCGGGGACTTGAGCAAATCAGGGGCAACCTGACTGGCCAGTATAGCTTGTCTAATAAGACCATCTGGAGATGACCCAAATTTTGTCACGAGGATGTTGGGAAGTCAAACTCGACGCCCCAAATCAAAGCCCAATCACTTGGCATAAATTATCACCCCTAACCTTCATGTCCTTACGTCCCTGACATTTTTGCATACATGCTGCATCATTACATGTGCTTAGCCAGTCATTCTCAAAAATGTGAATTTCCTGTGGAAATCCTGGCAGGATCCTTTTGGAGTGTTTACCCATTCACTTACCTTTTGTAAGTCCTTTTGAGCCTTTTGCGTGAAATCTTTTCCCTTCGCTTCCCTTTTGTAAGCGTTTCCCGCTGTCTTTTACATGTGACAAAACTTTGTTTTGGGTATCTTCGATCAATTTGGACGCTTGATGCCTATGTGGCCAAGAACTGAATGGTCACCATACTTAAGGAATATTTCTCCTAACCTTTTGTTCTGGAGTCCTCTCTACCTTTTTTAGAAGGAACGTTTTCTCCTAACCTTTTGTTCAGGAATATTTTCTGCTTTTCGCAGAAGAAAATACGATCATCCTCTCCTAAGGGAGTTTCTTATCTACCTTTTGTAGAAGGAATCTTTCTCCTAACATTTTGTTCAGGAATCCTCTCTACCTTTTGTAGAAGGAACATTTTCTCCTAACCTTTTGTTCCGGAGTCCTTTTTACCGTGACAGAAGGAAATATGAACGCATTCTCCCAAGGGAGTCTCCTCTACATAATGTAGAAGGAGTTATTTTGTCTTCAAACCTTTTGTTTTGGAGTTCTCTCTACCTTTTGTAGAAGGAATATTTCTCCTAACCTTTTGTTCTAGAGTCCTCTCTACCTTTAGTAGAAGGAATATTTTCCTCCAAACCTTTTGTTCGGGAGTCCTCCTTGCCTTTTATAAGAGGAAAACCATTTTTCTAGAGTCCTTTCCCCCTTTCGTGGAAGGAATATCTCACATTCCTATTTCTTGAGTCCTCTCTATCTTTTATAGAAGGAATATCTCTTGGCCAATTATGTTTCCATGTTACAAGGTGCCTCCCCTTCCGGCTGGCAAAACACTCATGTTCATTCCGTATTGCATCTCAAGCATATCATCATATCCCTCATACCCCTTCTTCAATAACAAGACACCTTTTTCAAGTCATCTCGTTGACTATTTACTTTCACCCCATACCTCTACAGTTGAAAATCCCGAGTATTCAAGTATTTAATTCTCTTCTACCATGAATGTTCGAGCACCTTTACCCTCCAGACATTCAGGTCCAAGAGGATTAAATAGGGGCAGCTGTCACACCCTCATTTTCGCCTTTAGCCTTTATACCCTAAATTCGCCATATCATACATCATTTTATTGCATATCGAGCATGTGGGTACGGATTGGGTCGATTTGTCATTTTCCATTTCAAATGAGATAACTTGTCTATCTTGGACTACATGGAAGAAAAGGTTCATTATTTAAGGTTTGATCTAAATTAGAAAGTCTACTCATGTGGATTTCTTTAAGAAGAAGTTACTTGACAAAATATTAGGATATGCAAGATATATTCCTAATGACCATGAAATGCAAGGCATAGTTCAAGATTGCTTGACCCAATTTTGTTTAAAAAATTCTTGAACAAGTGGAGTTCAAATTTGCAAAGCATGAGTCAAGATCACAAGTCCATAATTCAAGACTTCATTCATTTCAAGTTTGATGGTTCTAGGGAAATCCATCATGAATTCATGAATTAGAGGCAAGAATATTACAAAGAGAAATTTTATGACATTACAAGAATGTCATTTGTTGCAAGATTTCCAACTCTAAGTAATGTTTAGAAATTAATTTATTTCTAATCTTCATTCAAGTCTTTAATCAAATTCATGTTATGGTAATGCCACACCAAGTCCACATTATGCTTACAAACATCCAAGAAATATGCAAGAATTAAATCAAGATTGGAATGTTTTAAGACCAAGATTATGCATGTTCAATCATGGCAAAACAGTCCCATGCAAGAGGTGACAAATTTATTCATGTCACAAGATCACATGTCACAAGACCAATGGAATAACATGTGACAATGCTTCTACATATCAGAATTTTCAAAATACTGTCAAAGATGGTAGCATTGACCACAAGAGCTGTCAAAATACAAGCCAACAAAGGGGTGCAAGACACAAGGTGCTGCAGAAAAATAGCATAGGCAAGTAGTGCAGAAAATGCAGCATAGCACCTTGCATGGAAATGGAAAGAAAGAGAGTGACATGAGAAAAGGTGGCAAGAGACATTGCCCCATGAAAAAATCTGATGTTTGGGGGGAAGAGAAAACCCTAGAAGCTGAGATAAAAGGAGGGGGCTGTAAACAGGAGGGTTCATTCATTCAACATTCATGCTAGACACACATTGCAAAACCAGAAAAAGATAGAGAGAGCAAACAAAACCCTAAAAACCAGAAAAATAGAAAGCTTTGCAAACCAGAGAAAAAGAGAGTGAGATAAAACCAAGAGGATCATTGAGAAACAAAACCTTCACAACATAGAGTGAAGAGGAGTGAGGTACATTCAACAAAGACCAAGGGGGACTTGCAAGAAGGATAGAAAGCTCTTGGGTATCCATTTCCTCCAACCTTTCTCTCTTTATTTTTTTGCTCTTACATTCATTTTGTTTACTCTTTTATGTGTTGTTGTATTGTATGTATCATGTAAGGTTCCAAAGGGACCAAGAAACCATTCTCAAGAAACCACAAAAACGAAAGAAAAACATAGAAAAAATTAGGTTTTTTCACCTGGTAGCCTGACACGGGCTGTGTCACACAACACGGCCGGCCGTGTTGCACTTCTGATGGTCTTTTCTACGTCCAAAAACCTCAGGCCTCATAATACGGGCCGTGTCACACGACACGGCCACCCGTGTCACACCTCTGTCATGCCCTAAAAACGCACATTGCAGGTACCCTATGACACGGGTCGTGTCATACAACACGGCCACCCGTGTTACTCCACTGTTTTTCATTTATTTTGTCATTGTTACCTCAAAAAAACTTTTCTCAAGGAGTTCGCCGTGCCGTGCCGTGCCGTTTTTTTTGGGATGTCTCGATTTTTTTAGCCGAATAACCCCATATGTTTGCATGATTTTAGTGTGAATATTGCTATTGTCCTTGTTGACTTTTGATTCCAAAAACCATTTTCAAAAATAAACTCTCGATTTTATCGAGCCATTTTTAACCTTGTAAGTCGGTTGCCTTGTGCACCGCCATCGACCTTGATCGTACCACTTCAAACATCTTTACAAACAATAAACCTTGATCCAACGTCAAGTGGTCCTCTTTTCTCATAAAAATCCAAAAAACGATAAAATATACGATTAGAATTATGCACCATGAGCTTTAAAGTGGTAGAGAAGGAATGAGAATGGAATCCTCCTACACTCGTTCCGAATGTTTTGAATACAAGGCGCTCGACTTGGTTATTCGAGACATTCATCTCTATCCAAAGTCTTTTGTATAATCCTAGTCAAGAATAGATTCTTCCCTAAGAAAAACCTAAAAATAGCATCAACTCATCAAATTATTTTTCGCCTTAGGGCATCAATCAAAAAACCCTTTTTCAAGGTATAAAATCAACCAACAAACAACTATTTCATAAGCCTCCGAACTACGGGGCTCTGATTCTTCACTTATTTTAAGTGGGGATACGTAGGCACAAGGGCCACAATCTTTGGCGAGCATTAAAATAAATAAACCAACTCCTCTTTTCCTTAAGCAAGCAAACTCTTAATAAAAACACTCATTCACGCTAAATAACCTAGGAGGTTCCCATCGAGTACGATGGATGCAAGGGGGTGCTAACACCTTCCCCTCGCATAACCGACTCCTGAACCCTAAGACTTGGTTGCGATGACCACGCTCTTTTACCAAAGGTTTTATCGCTATTTCCCTTTCCCTCCTTGGGATAAATAAAATCCGGTGGCGACTCTGTGTCATTTTTCGCGTAGCGACAGGAGTGATCCTTCTGTTATTTATAGCAGCAGACTTACTTTTGGCCTTGATGGAGAAATTAGGTTTAACTAAGATAAACCTCACTTCATGAAGCTGCGCCCTTATCATTAGATCAAGAGTCTTCTATGTTATCCTCAGCAATGTCTGTTATGTCGCCTAAGATAACTAGGCTTCGTGAATTGTTTCCTAAAGTACAGCCTGAGCTGATAACAGAATAACTAACCCTGCGTGCTTTGATGTCATACGCTTGATGTCATAACATCTAGCATGACATTCAGCTTCACTTACTCTTAGCTCTCCCTGCAGAACACTCTTCATGTATGTCATAACATCAGTTATGACATTCATACATACATTAATATTTTCCCATAAAATGCAGCCAATCAAAAGCCTCTACAATTTTCAAATATTTTTCTCAATAAACTTGGATGGTTATGGAGTGGTTAGGTGACCGGTAAAATAGCAAGTGTACTATTTTTACCGATGTAGTAATAAGGGGAATTTCCCGAATATCGATCTCGCGGACTTCGTATGAACACAAGTTCTATAGTAATGCAATTGAACAAAAAGTCAAAGGGGGTTGGTTTGTTGTTTGCAAAATGTAAAAGCCAAAAGGAAAAACCAGTAAAATAAAGGTTTTAGACAGTTATGAGAAGCATGCTAGGGTAGGGTGTATGAAAAGCTTTGTAATAACCTTAATCCTTAGTTTTTAGAAATCACTGCTCAATTTAAACATTACCGGTTTTAAAGATTAGTTGACTCTAATTCCTTAGCAGAAAACCCTTTGGTATTCTTCCTATGCCCCAATTCCTTGGCGGTATAGGAACAATCTCAAGCAATATATTTTATCTAAAACATTACGGTTACTATAGGGTATCCCCATTCCTAGACAATATCTACTGTAGTATTATCGTATAAACGCGTTAACGATCGTTATTCCAAACCTAAGGTTAACCGTAAAACAAATCCTTATTTATCAAATAAGAAAAGCCATAAGAAAATTGTACAATAACAACGATGATTAGAAAGCAGTGAAATCCAGTATTCAAAGGAAACAAGGTTATTACAGAGTCAATTCAGGGACACCCCCTTAGCATTGGGGGGTTTAGCTACTCATAATAATACAGATAAAATCAACAATAAGACTAAACATTACAAGATAATTGGTTGCCTTGATCTTCAATCGCTTCCGCTCATGAGGACCTTCAGTTTCCCAAATCCTTGATCGCTCCAATCTTTCTCATGAAATTATTTTCTCTCCAAAAGTCCTCTGTTCTCAATTCACGATGCGTCTAATATACCAGAATTCAAATTACAATGCAAGATGCCTAAACTTCCCTCCGAGATAGCACACAAAAACTTAATAAAACTAATGCTGCAGGTTCAAACAAAAATCTGGAAAAATTTGCTCCGAATCTGACTTCGACTCTAACACGAAAGTTGTATCTCTCTCTCTTAGCTTTCTGGTGATTATTAGAACGCCTCAAACGGATTCCCGGAACTCCAGTTATGATCGTTTCCATACAGACCACTAAAGATTTTACTTTCAGTAGCCCTGACACGGGCAGTGTCACAGGACACGGGCGCCCGTGTCAAGCTGCTGGTTATTGGGTTGGCTATCTTTTTCTTCAAGGGCCCTGACACGGGCAGTGTCACAGGACACGGGCACCTGTGTCAGGCTCCTGGTCCACAACAAAACTCTTCCGAAATCTTGCCATTTTCCCCAGTTTTCGCTCTGATTCTCCTTTATTGTTTACCTGAACCTAGAAACAGTAAAAATACCAAATCGACGCATAAAAGGTAATAAAAAAAAATAAAATGCGATAAGACATAACAATTGATTAACTGAAACAAACGGTACAATAACGTGCAAAAACCACTGATCATTAGGCGAAGGAATTATCATATCCCGAGTGCTTGACAATACCTTTAGGGTTCACTGTCATAAATCACTTACCATCCAAAAATAAAACATCTCCCAAATAAGAGAATAAGTTTCGTTTTATGTTGAATTAAAGAGAGAGGATTGGGTGAAAACTTCTTCCTCTCTGAGTATTAGAATGCTCACTTTAGTGTGTGTGGTCTCTGTTGCACCCCAAAATTTGCCTAACCTTTTTCTTACTTGGTTTATGTTTCATTGCATTAGCATGGCATTGGTCTAGCATTTGCATAGCATAGCATTATTCATTTAGCAGGGGATCAAGTTTGGTTTATATCAAGAGGAGCCTATCTAGAGGTCTTATCCAAGCTTGAGAGGTCACCAAAGTCATCAGGAAGTGGGTTGTGCTCTTGAAAAGTTTGGATGCTGGTATGTGGTTCATCTCCTAACTTAGGGGCCCATTGAAGACCATCAATGGGTTGTAAAGCCTTAATCATGGATAGAGTGTATGGATAGAGCTCATGGAGTGCCTTGAGGGTCATGGTGGAGCTCAGTCAAGTCATTTTTCTAAGTGTGAAGGGCAACAGTTGAAGGTGTTACAATTAGGGTTTTCATCTGAGTAACCTTGAGTCAACTGTGCAATGGAAGAGGATCAAAGCCAAATTCTAAGTCTTTGTGATCATGGAAAGTTGTGCTGAGATACATGAGGTGATATTCCAAGATCAATCCAAGAAAAGTTCAAAGTGTGAGGAGTTGCTAAACTAGGGTTCTCAGGGTAAAATCCCCTATTTAGTGCCTAACTTCAAGACTACTTATCTCAAGATACAAGTTTCATCTCAACTTTTGGCCAACATGGAACTTGTAGAGCATGTTCTTAGCTTTAATTTGAGTACTAGAAGTCCTTGATTGGATTTATAGAACTCAAGTTATGATCCAGACAAGTTACAGGTCATCAGATGAATGTGAAATTTGTCTGCAAAAGTCAACCAACTTCCAAGGCGCTTTTGACCTAGAAGGGTGTTTCTCCTCAACTTTTGGCCAACGTAAAAGTTGTAGGTCTTGGTCTTAGCTTTCCAAATTGTACTAGAAGTCTTCCATCTGATTTGTAGAACTCAAGTTATGAGGTTTACAAGTCAGGGGTATTTTGGGAAAGTGAGATTATAGGTCGTTTTCACTATCTTGCACACTTCAAATGGAGTTTTGTCCAACACAAAACTTGCTCAAAATGGGATTTTTAGGTCAAAAATGTATCAAGGATGTATTGATTTGGCCTAGAGCAAGATTTGGTTTGAAGGAACTTGGTAAAGGGCATTTTTAAAGGCATTTAAGTTGAAAAATCCAAATTAATTCATATGTGCTCAAGACAATGCAAATGAGTACTCATTTTGATCAGAAATATCATTTTGAACACAATGGCAATATTAGAAAGTCAATTTGGGGCATATTTCATGACATTTCACTTTGTTACTTCATGGATAAGTAACACATCAAAGGTTGGTCATATGATGCAAACAAGGACTCAATTTGATCCCTACACTCTCACCAGGCCACAAGCAAGGCATGAGAGGCTTCTTGAAGAAGGAATTGACTCAGATTCGTGTACACCATGATTGAATTTTCAAGCAAAAGTGAAAATTTGGATATCTCTGTTTGGGCTTTCCATGGGCCTCTAGAATCTTCCAATCAGTTCTATTTAAGTTCAGAAAGAGGTTAGGATCAAGGTTGGTGATCATTTGCAGCCAGAGCCAGAGATTGCAGAGAGAATTTTCAAGCTTCAAGTGAAAATCGTGTTTCCATTTCCAGAGCTTTTCAGAGCAAATCAAGGTGTCTAATAGCTTTATCATTGATCATTGAAGAAATCTGCACAAGATTGGAGTGAGAATCACAGTGCAAGTGCCTCAATTTCAAGCTACAAACCAGGTATGCACTTTTCACGATTGCACTGATTCTAGGATGATTTAGCATGATTTGATATGTGGTTAAGCTTTAGGAAGATGACTGGATGGATTTTAGATCATAATTGGGGAGTTTAGAGACAAATTAGGATGTGATCAACTTTCTATTTGGATGCGGATCTCTCTGATCTTGAGGTGTTAGCTTGATTTAGATAGTTTAGGATGATCTGTGAAGAGTGAGGAGAAGATCTGTGGCTTAATTTTGAGGTTTGGTGATGATCCATGATTTGGCACATTTTGGATTCTTGATCGGGTTTCAAAATCTAGAGGGAATTGGAGGAAAAGGATGTTGGATTTGGAATCAGCATGAAAAATGAAAGAGAACGGTATAGGTTTTGTTGTGAATTAATGACCTGTAACTGGTAGCTCACCGGAGAAGACGGTGGCGCGGCCACCGGACCACCGTCTGGTTCATCTGAATATCTTCCCTCCAATTCCAGTTCAAATGAAGATGATGAACTCCCACCCTTGGATCAGTGGAAAATGAAGACTCAGTAATCCAATCCAACGCACGTGGTTTGCTCTCAGACTTGGACTTTGACTTCCCAAAACGCACAGCTTCATTAATGCGCTGGCGCATGGATAGCCCTTGGATGCTTTGACAAAGTCTCTAGATCTAGCGCCTCTCATTAATTCTGGCATTTTATTTTCTTTAATTGATTTTTGGATTTATTTTAATTGCTTTTCCATTTTAAATTCATAATAATTTCATTATTGATCAGAAAAATAAAATAAAAATATATGCATGATATAGATTTTATTTCTGATTTTCTGGTGCTTTTAGATTTTATTTTTATGCAATTTTCAATTTAATATGATTTTTTTCATTTTCTTTAAATCTTTAATTTTGGCATATTTCCTCATTTTCTTGCTGATTTTTGTTTGAGTGATTGGTATATAATTTGGAACTGATTTTTGGCTGGATGTTAGTGTAGATATGCATGACCCCTTAGGAATTATTTCACATTTTTTAGATAACTTGAGGTTCTGTTTTGAATTAGGTTCCCATGACCTTCCATTTTAGGGTTCCCATTTGACACCTGGTGATTTAGGAATTCTTTAGTGGCTTTCCCTTTAGATTCAATCCCTGGTTTTTCTACTATAGATACCTAACACATGTAGGTTCCCTTATAAAATTTTATAGGATTTTAGAAGTAGTTTTGGTATTTTAAATAGATTTAAAACTTAGGCTAGTTTTAATGTGCTTCTGACATGACTTCTCCTTTAGAATGACCTCAATGGTGGCCCATAGCATAAGATAAATTTTCCATTCCTTTTGGATAGTGCTTTAGAAATATAGAGGCTTCTGTTTTCTTGATTGTGGTGTTTGGTTTTGGTGTTTAGACCTCCTTTTAGTAGCTTTCTTGTAGCTTAATCAATTAGGGTTTAGGAAGAGCTTTAGTTTTGATTTCTCTTTCTTCAAACAAACATGGATTGCCTTGATTGTTTTCTATTCTCATCTAATGATTCAAGGTCCCTATGTGGAAGCCTCATCCCTCCTTTGGAAGGATGTGTGGCATTTCACAAAAGGTAGAACCTTTGAGGATGCCTATCTCAGATGTATGGTTGAGTGCCATGATGGATTCCCTTGGTTTCCATCATGCTTCCCATCATCATGCAATCATCTTGATATTGATTATCATCTCCCTTGGTGGATCCTTTGGAGCTTGAAGATGGAGTCTTCTCTTGAAGATAGCTTGGGCATGGAGATCAAACTACAAACTGTTGGTTTGCTTTGCTGTCAGAAGACTGCTTTGCTGTTGAGCTGCTTTGCTGTTTTGCTTGTTGTGTTTGCTTGTGTGACTGTTTAGTGTGTTGCATTAGAATAGGCCTCATGTAGATGATTCTAGGCCTAAGAGCATCCTAAAGGTTGAGTTTCTCCCTTTGCTTGTCTGCATTAGAGGTTGAGCCTGTCTCCCTCTGCTTGACTGTTATTGTGTGGCTTTGCTTGCTGGCTTAAGGTTGAGTTTGTCTCCCTTGCCTATGTTTTGTGTGTCTTGCTCTAGAAGTTGAGTTTGGCTCCTTCGGCTTGTATTATTGCATTGCATGCATTTTACTTACAGTTGTTTCTTTTGTTGTTGCTTTCCTTTGCCATGTTCCCCTAGGAACTCTGACTTCTCTTGTTCAAGAGAAGTTATGACAGACATTAGGGTTCTAACCATGCATGATAACATTAGGTAGTTCCCTCCTAACCTCAATCATAGGATCAACTTTTCATGACAACTTTAGGATCGGATTAGTTCCCCTTTAGTGCGTCCTTTCTCTTCTCATCTTCAAACAAATCAAAATACAATAATAAAGGTTAATTGATGTCGTACGCTACGAGCCTTAAGCTACTTGAGAAAGGGTTATTGGAGAGTTTCTTTTCAACAGCTTGGATGTTTAGTATGGTACCCTTTGGGTGACATGCGACGCATTCACTCTCAGATCATAGTCTCTAGTGCGATATTAGTTACAAACATCCATAAAAAACACTTCTTCCGTAAAAGACTTCAAAACAAAGATCAAACATCTTTTTGTCCTCTTGGACCTTTAATCCTTGGAAACCATTTTCATAAGGAGAGTTTTGTTAACTCCCGGTTCTACCGCAAACGGTAAACGCCTAAGTCTCCATCAAGCGAGCTGCATACACCAACTGCTGGAACCGTCTGTTAACCCTACTCGGATAAAAAAGACAAACCTGTGTCTCTAGTTGTCCCGAATTACGTTTTCTCTGATCTTTCGCGCCGTGTGAAAGTACATAGGCACGAGATGCGATATCTCGGCGAGCAACCTTCCCCCGTAACCCGTAGTTAGGCGAACTACGTTGACTCTGATTTCTCGTTCCAGACGGGAATACATAGGCATAGAACTGCTGTGTTCTGCCGAGTCATTTTCTTTTCTTTTCAGACCAGACTTTTAGCGTAGATGGTAAACCAACCCGTCAGATAAACACAACAAGCGTGGATCCCATCGAGTACGATGGACGTGGCGGGTGCTAATACATTCCCCTTGCGTAACCGACTCCCAAACCCAGACATGGTTGCGATGACCGTGTCTTATACATTTTCATCCGGTTTTTCCGATCGTTTCCTTTCCCTTTCTGTGGGATAATTAACGAAAGGTGGCGACTCTTCTGTTTTGCCGGCACCTTATTTTCGCGGTAGCGACAGTCTCGATACTCGTCTTTCAATACGAAGACGTGACTATATTTGCCACACTATTTTCACAATAAATCTTTTGAAATAAAGAATTAGGTACTACCCGTAAGGGGTTACTATCCGAGGGATCTCACCCCTAAAATCAACCTTCAACAAATCAAATGTGACATTTTGCCTTGATGGTGAAAACTTATCATTTTCAAAATGGGCATGTTAATTTCGTTCTATTGCAAACAAGTAACACATAAGACTCCACGAGCGAGCGACAATACACCTAACTGCTATAGCGTGAATGTTAGCAACATCCATAAAAAACACAACAAATCATAGTCCCATGAACTACGGACACTATGATTCTTCACTTCTTTTAAGTGAATATACGTAGGCACAAGGATCCCTATCCTTGGCAAGCACACTAATAACTAACCGAACCTTTTCTCTCGCCCCAGTGCAATCGAGACCTTTTCTTAATTGTAGTCCTCCGAACTACAGACACTCTGATTCTTCACTTCTTTTAAGTGAAGATACGTAGGCACAAGGGCCCCAATCCTTGGCGAGAAACCTTCCCCTTTTTACCCGTAGTCCTTCGAACTACGTTCACTCTAATTTTCCCATTGCACAAGGGAATATGTAGGCACAGAACCGCGAAGTCCTATCAAGTCTCCTTTTTGTTTCCACCCTTTTCTTTTCCTTTTATTCTTTTTTATTTTCTCCTCTTTGTTTCCAACCCTTCTCTCTCCCTCTTAGAACACTTTTCTTAGAAATACCTTTAGCAAACATCCTTACACATGAGACAAGCGAATGGTTCCCATCGAGTACGATGGATGTGAGGGGGTGCTAATACCTTCCCCTTGTATAACCGGCTTCCGAACCTTTTCTCTTGGTTGCGAGACCATCTTATCCTTCTTTCTCTTGGGGTTTTCTCGATGTCTCCCCTTCCCCTTTTGAGATAAATAAAGTTCGACGACGACTCTCCTGTTTTCTCTTTTCACCTCGACGTCGTTGCATTTTTTAGTAGCGGCAACTTAAGATGTCACAACATCTGTCATGACATTGCACTCTGATGTTTGGACATTAGAATTGTCATCATGTGTTGCATGTGTCAGAAAATTTCAGAAACTTTGTACTTGATTGTTGATGTATGGAAACTCTTGATCATGGGAACTTGATATATTGATCATCAATATAAGACTTTGACTGATCAACCAATAATCTCCTTGATGCAAACCCTAATTCACAAATTAAACAAATTAAGACAAAATGTTTTGATAATTTGAGGGTTATCTATGCTTGAATGACACACCTAAAATGTGTTGGATACTATGCAAATGATAATGGAATCTAGGGGTAAATTTTGGAGTATGACAGACAGGATGACTTGAAAATGAGCGTGGCGACGTGATCGATGCATGAAGGTTGTACTTTTCCTCTGAACTTAACGGTTGCTATTGTCTGGCAAGATCCGCTTGTCCGATTTGAAAGTACATAGTGGACCTGCCCTTTACAACTGGTTTTGCCCCAAAAATCTTAGGAGTTTCCATGACATTGTTTGCCCTAGTGTTTGAATATGGTGATGGTCTGCCCCTGATTAACCAATACTTGAAATGGTCTAATCTTTGGAAGTTGAGCTTTGATGTGCTCTTGAGATGACTTGTCCTTGATTGAGTTGTGAAGGATTTTCCCCAGATTCATAGGATCTTGAGGTAGTCTTGATTCGGGTTGGCACCACTGCAAGTTCAATTTCCTTTTTGATTGCTCCTTGTTGGAAATTCCTTAATGTCAAGCACTGATTTGCAGTTAAAATTGTTCATTCACAAATGGCAATTTTAATGCGATGCTCATGCAGGTTTTGAAAAAGTCATTTATTGGAATGTTGTGAAAGTATGAGACTAATGGACCATTAGTCCAAATGCAGTGCAAACTTAGCTAGTGTGTGAAAGATACAACAAGAATATGACACAAATGCTGAAGATTAGCAAATCTCTAGGAGTCGGTTTACGCAACCTTGTTGTAGTATGCTTTTAGAATAAACCCCGCCTCAATTATGTCTTTTGAGGGTTGTAATGTGGTATTGTTCATGGTTATGAAACATAGGATATAAGGCTCTACAATTTGACTTCAATCAGATGACTTGAACTAGCACAATAACCCTAATTGGAACCTCAAACACAAATCACTTGAATTATGCACACCCTGGCCTTGATCATGAAACAAACTCTTGGTTGACCAAGATTAGGTCAAAATCAATGAACTCCAATCGATATTGCACACACAACTGCATTGAAAATCCAATTCAACCTTGCAACAACTTGGACTTAAGTAATGAGAATAATGAAAGCAGAAGCAACATATTTTTTTATTTTTGAATAATGGTTAGTAGATGGAAAAACAAATGAAGGCAATATTATACAGGTAGGATAAATTTGGGTTATGACAGCAGGCTCAGCTAGATCATAGTGATGATGTCTTGCCTAGGTGTTGTTGCATAGTGGAGATTGCGCAGACAGACATTGACGATTGTATCTTCCCTGATGGGTCTGGCGTCAGGTGAGTACTAAATGTCATCATGGAGGAGGAACAGGGGACACTGTTGTACCGAAGATATCACCTAAGTATGGGGGAATTGATGGCAGAGGAGACAGATGAGGTAGAGGAGATGTTGTCAGACACACACAGTAGTAGTATATTATTATTTTTTGTAGTACTTTACTTCGTACTTTATTTTGACAGTTTTACTACATTTTTGATCTCGATTGTACTACATTTTCTATATATATTACTATTTTATTTTTGACACATCAAATATTGGTCTCTTATTATTTTGTACGTTTACTTTTTTTTTTTAATTTTGGATCGTGCATTATACTTCATCTGAACGCAAATAAATAATTTATAGTAAAAACTATTTGTTCTGATACATTTCGAATATGTATCTCCGAAATACTCACAGAGATGCATCTCCTAAATAATTCAAATGTAAATGTTTTCTAAATGATATGTTTTAAATATTTAAAATAGTTTTAGAAATAAATCTTTAAAATATATCAACGTTTATTTAAAAATATATGAAAATACATCTCTGAAATTTATAGGCATTTAAATAATTTTTTCATATTAGTAAAAAATTATTTAGAGTGCATTAAAGAATTAAAAAAAAAACCAAAATTTTCAATCTTAAATAGCCGATGAAGATCAACTATGAAAATAAGATATGAATCACTTAAATGTGTTACAACTCCGAATCGAATTAATGGCTCTGTGTAGGTTTTGGTACGCATGGGTGAAATCCTCTCTTCTTTCACCAATGGGTGAAATCAATTGAAAGAGAAATTAAGGGGAAAATAAACAATTTAAAATTTTAACTATTTATACAACAACAAATTGATAAAATTAGATGAAATGTATTGATGAAAGGATGGTTGTTGGAATGTATGAAAATCTCTCACCAGTGAATAGATACGACATGATATATGATGTTTTGGGCTTATGAGTTATGACGAGTCCAAAACCCCATGACTTCTACTTTCGAGTGATTAAAGAAATTAAAAATAAAAAAAATATTTTTTAAGAAAAAATAAACTTATAAATTAAGATATCACGTATACAATTTTTTGATGTAGTCAATTCGGTTTAATTATTAAAATCTGATTTGTTGGCTGATTTGTAAACATTGCTTCTTTCTGACATATGTATATCAGATATCTAATTAAAACAAACACCACCTTCGGTTCTAAATATCAAGTTGTTCATTTATAATTAAAAGTAGTTTAAAAATGATATTTTCAAATAAATATTAATTAAAATAAAATTCAATAGCAAACTATTTCCTCCAGCCTAATCTTAAATATAAATAAAAAGAATAATTATTATGCACGGATAAGTGTAAAATAATTTATATAATTAATATATTATTATTAACAAATGGTATTTTATATGTGTTTAAAAAAAATTAAATATTTATAAAAATTTAACAGATATAATTAATTGATAAGGTAAAACTAATTAAATTAAGAATTATATTATTTCTTTTATATGAATTTAAAATATTAAATTCATTTAATCATCATTTTTAATACGCATAATTTTGTTATTATAAATATATTTAAATTATGTTTTTCAACCCACTTAAAACCTTTAAATATCTATTAATTTTTCGAACTTAATACTTATATTTATTATATTTTAGTTTATTTAATCACACTGTTAACTAATTTATAAAAATATTTTAATAAACAAAATATATTTTACTATTTATAAAAAAGTCTAGAAACTTTTTATTTAAAAAAAATAAAAAATCTGACTTGAGCCTAGCAGTTCCGAGTTATATTGACAAGAGTAATAAGAACAGGCATGGGATATTTGTCTCATTGCTATTTTTTCCTTTCAACTATTCCTCTCAAAAAATCTCAGTGACACGAATTCTTAGAAAACCACATAACAAAAACTCCATATTTTCCCCAAAATGCAAGAAATTCACTCCATCGAAGGTGTTATTCATCATCGCCATCATAATCATGCTTTGAAGTGTCCTCGTTGTGATTCCTTTAACACAAAGTTCTGTTACTACAACAACTACAACCTCTCTCAGCCTCGTCATTTCTGTAAAAACTGCCGCCGTTACTGGACCAAAGGCGGCGTCCTCCGTAACGTCCCAGTCGGCGGTGATTCCCGCAAGTCAAAGCACTCCAAAACCTCAAAGGCCGTTTCATCTTCCTCCACCACCGCTCCAGCAGCAACCACGCCACCGGAGGCGGACGAGCACAAGTCCAACAGTGAAAGCTCTACCATCACCGCCGCTGCCACGGAGGCGATATCGAACACTCCGATATCAAATGCTACTGTTACTCAAAGTTCAGAAAACGATGCGTTTTTGTTTGGGAACAATATCATCGATGCGTCGTCGTTTCGGTTCGGTGTTAATCATCAAGATCATCAACAGCAACACGGGAATGATCAGGTACACGTAGCGCAGCAACAGAGCAGTCATCAACGGTTGTCGTTGCTCAATCACCAGCAGTTATCAAATGGATTTGGATCGTTGGATTGGGAAGCTAGTGCGGATAATTGTGTGTTTGATGTTCCTAATATCGTTGATCAGTCTTATTGGACTCATTCACATTGGTCTGATCATCACGTTAATCACTCTTCTCTTTTTCATCTTCCATGAGTAAGCATCACAAAACTTCTACTTTTATTTTCTTTTTTATTTTGTATCAAATACTTGGTCTTTTGCTTGGAGTTAATAGACAAAGCATTTCGCATACAAGATATAATGTAATTTGTTTTTGTGTTGATTATGCTTTGGTCTTAAAGGGATGTTTGCACAAGTTGAAAAATCAAATGATACACATTTCATTTTCAATGCATTTGATTGAAATTCATATGAATTCCATATAATTAATAAAAAAATGTTGAATCAAATAAGATTCGAAGAAAAATAATTTCTAATCGTAGAATTTTGATGATAAAAATATAATTAAAAATAATTTATAATATATTTATCATCTTTATTAGAAAAAATTGCAATTATTTATCAAACTTTTTTTATAAGAAAAATTGTATTAAGACCATAAGAGCATCTTTAATACAAGTTTTTAATAGTTAAATTTTTTATAGTTAATGATGATTATAAAGAATTTACATTTGAATGACTATGACATGACATTTAATTCACTCACTTTTAGTTTTCGACAATCATATAGCTAACGTATGCTAACTTTTAGTTTCCCAACTTTAATAATTAATATATATTTTTTAAAAAATAATGAATATTTTATATATTTTATTTAAAATAATTAAATTAATGGTAACTTCAATAAAAAAATTATTATAATTAAAAAATATAAAATATAGGGTCACGTTTTAGTTTTTTATAAGCAACTATCATTAAAGTAAAACCAACTCAAATCAATTATAAGTTTTTTAAATCCTACAAATCACTTTGGGCTCACACAAAATATCTTAGTTTACCCACTTAAGATACTCCCACTAAAGATGCTCTTAAGGAATGCTCTAATTCATTATACTCTCATGAAGTTTTAATTCCGCATCATAGTGAGGTACTTTTAATAAAGGTTACGCGTTGGTTAATGGATATGTAGGGATGGTAAAAAAGTTTATATCTGCGGATAAAACTGTCACGGATATGAGGCGGATAATTTAATGGATATCTACGGATAAAATAAATAAATATTTAGATATCCGTTTGTTAATGGATATGTATACGAGTTTAATAATACTCATACCCGCGGATATCCATATCCGTTAATAAATTATAAAAATCATTTAAATGTCATTAGTTTATTATACTTTATTTTTTCATCTTCTAAAAAAAAAAGTCTTATATTTATTTCTTTTTTTTTTCTTTGAAGAAAGTCTTTCACATTTCAGTCAAATTCTATTAGTCATTTCATGTTTAATTTCTCCAATACTTTATACTTCACTTCAACAATTTCACAGTACAACCAATTAGTGTCATCGTTCCTCTGATAAATCAGTGTTTGTCTTCCTATTCCTCTGTCGTCCTTTCTTCAATCATAACTCACAATCACAATATCTTTTATTTGTTTGGTTAAAAATGAAATATATGGATATTATGTTTGGATGTAATTATGTTTTGGTGAATAAGAATAAAATTAATGTGATAAAATTTTATTGTTAAATTAAGAGAGAATTGTATGAGTGTTATGTGATAATAACGTTTTGTGTCTTACAAATAAGTTCAAAAAAATTATTAAAAAAATTATCTATGAATATCTATAAATATTCGTGGGTACCGTAAAACCAGCGGACAACCCGCTTAACGGATATTCACATGGATATGGAGCGGATGTGAATATCATATTTATCCAACGGGGCGGATACGGATATCATAGTATTCGTCTCCATGGATATCAATTTACATCTCTAATCGTAGCTTTGTTTTATCTCTCTTTTATATCATTCTTGTTGTGAATCGGATGTCTTTTAAAAAATATAAACGGTTTCTTTATGATCAAGAAACACACAAGGGTTAGGGTTAACAAAGAAAGTAAGGTCAAACAACAAGGAACAACAAGGATTGGTTATAAACCGTTATTTTTTCCTTTCTTTTAGAACAAAATTACAAGTATACAAGAATAACAAAATAATCTCACTCACTAGCTTTAAATTGGGATTTTATCTTCCTATTTTTCCTTATGCCAATATTGAAAAACTAACATCCTATTTATAAGAAAAATAACACACTAACTTAATGGGCTTTTTAACAATTATCCATTACAAGCTAACTTAGGGTACAAGCTAACTTAAACAATTGAGCTTACAAGCAAGACCTAATTCAACATACTAACAATCCTAGCAATATTGACTAATGCATGTTAAAATAAACTTCGACTACAACACGTATTACTCCGACAGTAGCATGCGAACATACTTTGACCTCATGCTTAATTCTTGTCGAACTAGAAGTTACCCTTCGACCATACTAGAGTTTGATCCAATATCTCACAAATCTCCACCTTGGATCTAACTCTATAACATCAAGAAACTAGCTTTTTTCATGCAGCTTTATCAACTGCATATAGTGGAAAACCTTGCAACTGGGCAACGTCTTGGTAATCATATCAACATCATGTGAATAGACTTCGATTGTTGCTTTACTATATTCACCCAAGGCTCCACCATAAATTAGAACTCTATTCAGAGACCCATTTATGTACCTTAAAATCCACTTCAATGCTTGCCAGTGAGCCTTTCCAGGATTTGCCATGTACCTGCTTACAAGACTTACTACATATGCTATGTCAGGCCTAGTACAAACCATATCATACATCAAAGAACCCACTATATTAGCATACGGAATGCTATTCATATAATTTCTTTCAACATCAGTGATGGGACACTGATCTATACTCAGCTTGAATTGAGGGTTTGTCGGAGTCACAACAGGCTTTGAATTCGACATACCATACTTTTCGAGAATCTTCCGTAGGTATGCCTCTTGAGATAAGCATAATTTTGACTGATTTATATCTCTTCGGATATCAATACCAAGAATTTTGGACGCATCTCCCAGATCCTTCATGTCGAACTCCTTATTGAGTTCAGCCTTCAACCTCATTATATCTTCGACATTGTTGTTTGATATTAGAATATCATCCACATAGAGCAACAAAATAACAAATGAATTACCCGATCAAAATCTGAAGTAAACACAGTGGTCGAACTGACTTCTGATGAAACTTATGCGTGTCATGAACTTGTCGAATCTCCTATTCCACTGTCAAGGAGATTGTTTCAGTCCATATAAGGATCTATTAAGCTTGCACACATAATCTTCCTTCCCTTTTTCGACATACCCTTCAAGTTGCCTCATTAGGATTGGTTCATCTAAGTCATTATACAAGAACGCGGTCTTCACATCCATCTATTCTAGTTTAAGGTCGAACTGTGCCACTGTGGTAAGCAACATTCGAATGGATTTGTGCTTCACAACAGGAGAGAACACATCATTGAAGTCACCACCTTCTTTCTGAATGAAACCCCTAGCAACCAATCTTGCCTTGTATCTCTTCAACGCCACTCCTTCGATTCCTTCCTTAACTTTGAAAATCCATTTACAGCTGACTAACCTAGATCCAGTAGGTTTCTTGATCAGTTCTCAGGTATTGTTATCATGAAGAGATTTCATCTCATCATCCATGACCTTCAACCATTTTGTCTTCTTTCGACTCCTCATTACTTTCTTATAGTCTCTAGGTTCTTCATCTAGAACCTCACTTGCAGAGATTAAGGCATAAGTTATAAGATCTGCATACCCAAGTCTCTAAGGTGGCTTGATGACTCTCCTCGACCTATCTCTTGCTAGTAGGTAGTCATTATCAATCTCCTTGTAACACCCCAAATTTAATCGAAATATTTATTTAATTGAGAATATTCATATTTTGGGTGTTTCCGGTGATTTTCGGTGTTTGTGGAATTATTGAAATTATGCAATTTATGGATTATTTATTTAATTGATAGTATATAATATTAATTTATTAATATTATTATGAATTAAAATAAATATAAGAGGAATAAGGGTAATTTGGGCAATTGAGAGGAGTAAGTGAGGGTATAATGGAGAAAGCCCAATTGTGTGGCCCAAGTCTAAGTTTGACAAAATAGAATTCTGAAGGTTTAGGATTCATTTTGTTAACCGTGAAAAGAAGGGAGGCCAGAGCTCTGAGGAGGGAGAAGTGGAAGCAAAAGCTTCGGAAGATCCCGAAGTTAATCGTGAAAGCTGCGAATCGACTAAGGTATGGGGAGTATTGCTTTTCATGATTCTCTATGTATGTCTTTCGATGTGTTTATGGTTGGTTTGGGGGTTTTAGGAGGATTATGAGAAAAAGGGGATTTTGGCCTTTGTGGCCAAAATCTATCGTTAAGATTTTGACCGTGATAAGATTAGAAGGTTATGAGAACAAGTGATCTATGGCCTTCGTGGCCTAGATCTATCATAGAGGTGGTAACCTAAGGATTCTAAGGGTAAAGATGGGAAATAATGATCTTTGGACTTCGTGGCCTAAACCTCAAGTGTAAATCTAACCGTGAATTTAATTGAGGAATTAAGGAAATTGATGATAAGATCCTGAGATTATGACTTATGGTATGTAACACTAAATATTGATATGAGGAAGGGAAACCTTAGGCCTTCGTGGCCAAAACCTTGGGTTGTGATATGTTTTACCCTGTAGGAATAGGAATGTTCAAATTTGAGTATCTCTGATGCACTCAGAGCAATTGCAGGAAAATAGTGATTTAGGCAGTGCAAATGTTGCCAGATTGGCCTAATAAACCATAGATTTTGTACCGTTCTCGCCGTATGACCTTAGGGATGATTTAGGGATGTTTTGGGGGCATTGGGTAAGTGAATCGTATGAGTATTTGGGTAAGAATCAGTTATGGTTGTAACAGGTTTTGCTGTCATCGCACTGTTCGCCTAGCGAGCATGCCATCGAAGACTCGCCACAGACTCGCCTAGCGAGCATGCTAGCGAAGACTCACTACCGACTCGCCTAGCGAGCAAGCCAGCGAACATAGCAGAGTTCGTGAAAGTTGATCATGTTGCAGCGACCCTTGATGTTTGATTTGAGGATTTCTGGGATGGATTACCATGAGTATGGCAGTGAGGAATTATGTGATTAATAGACGATAGAGTAAGGATTATCGCGAGTATAATTGATGAATTAATATGAGATGATATGGGTAGTATTAGGAATTAATATATGATAATATGTGGTAATATGGTGGGCTAATATGAGGATGACTATGATGCAAATATGTAATTATTATGATGAATTATATGACGATTTTCATGATGTGTGATGATGATGATTATTATGATGAATTGTGTGATAACATGAGATATGTTGATTTATGCGATGATAATGATGAATTATGTGATAACATGAGATATGACGATTTATGTAATGATGATGACTATGTTGATGAATATGATGAATATGATGAGTATGATGAATGATGATGCACCTCTGATGTTATTATGAGGATGATTTGTGACGTGTGCATCATGCATTCATATGCATCCGGACGTTGGTTCAGGACCTCGATTACTTTGGCTTTAATCCCACTGTGTGGATGTGAAGTATTTTGATGTGCTCTAGTTCTCTAGTAGAATCGATCCTATTGATGGGGATCTATGGAGGGTTGATGGCCCAGTCTCCATCGAGCTGTGATGATTGGTACCACATGCATTGAGTCTATGTTGCATTTGCATTTATGAGCCTTTGTGTGTAAACCATGACGTTGTGGCCTTCGAGGCCTATTGAAGGATATGAATGTGTTGAATATGAATATGATGCCGTTTATGCATTAATTGTTATGCATTGATTATTATGAATTGTTGTACTCACCCTGCCTATTTGAATGTTACCTCCACGTGGGTAACGTGCAGATGAGCAAGTTTAGCCGTGGACGCCGTCGAGGATTCATTTTGAAGATTGAGTTATTAGTTGATTTAGGTGACTAGAGGGTCTTGCTCTGATATATAACATTGGGTTAGGTTCTTTGAGTTGGTTTTATATCAATGGGTTATTTTACTTATTTTTCCTTATGAGGAGAAACCTTGATTTATGCTTTGAGTTCTGCTGTTTATGATGTTTTGATGTATTTTGGAGAAAACCCGTAGTTACGGAGTATGGACCTATTTTGATGACTTTGAGGAATGTACGCCCTTTTAGTGGCTTTTTAGTGAGATTTATTTATTCACTCTGATTTCTGTGCTATTTTGCCTTAATATTTTTGGGGTAGAAAAAGGGTGTTACACTCCTCATCTTCGAAAACATATTTTGCGTCTTTTTTGACTTCATTTAGGGTATGCAATTCAGCATCAACATGCCCCACCTCAACAGGAATCTCTCACTGTTCCAGCTCTTCATCATCATCATCAGTTTTCTTGAAAGCCATCTCTGCTTCATTGAAAAATACATCTCAACTGGTGACACGCCTCTTGTAACCTGGCTTTAGGCACCATAGCATATAAGCTTTGATTCCTTCAGGGTATCCCATGAACATGCATTTCAGAGCTCTAGGTTCGAACTTGTCTTGTCTAATATGAGCATAGGCCACACAGCCAAATACTCTCAGTCTGTCGAGACTAGGTGGATGTCCCGACCAAACTTCTTCAGGTGTCTTCATTACCATGGCAGTCGAGGGACATCTATTTATCAGGTAAGTTGCTGTCGAAACAGCCTCCACCCAAAACACATTCTTCAATCCAGCACTAACCAACATGCATCTAAACCTTTCAAGGATTGTTCGATTGAATCTTTCAGCTAAGCCATTTTGTTGAGGAGTACCTGCTACAGTCTTATACCTTGCAATCCCAGACTCAACACAGTAACTGTCGAACGCTTCATTGCAGAATTCGAGGCCATTATTGGCTCTCAACCTCTTAACCTTTCTGCTAGCTTGAGTTTTGACCAGAATCTTCCAAATTTTGAAATTCTCAAAAGTTTTATCCTTCGTCTTCTAAATGAATACCCATAGCTTTCTGGAATAGTCATCAACGATGGATTGAAAATACCTTGCACCTGAGTGTGAAGGATTTTTTTCAGCCCCCCAAAGATCAACATGAATGTAATCCAGGGATCCATGTGTTCTTTGCTTGCCTTTTTTAAACTTCGCCCTACATGATTTACCAAATACACAAGATTCACAAAACTCCAACTTTTCGACTTTGTCACCTTCTAGCAGGTTCTGCTTCCCCAATTCGACCAGGCCTCTTTCGATGACATGGCTCAATCTCATGTGCCATAATTCTGTCTTCAACACAAGTTTCATGGATGCAACATTTGTCAAACCACTTACAACCTCAGCCTCAAAGGTATACAAGCCTTTTTTCTTCACGCCTCTCAAGACTTCCTTAGACCCCTTCATGACTCTTAGGATAATTTTCTATCCTTGAAAAATGTATCCCTTTCTGTCGAATTCACCAAGAGAAATCAAATTTCTTTTCAAGTCAGGTATATACCTGACTTCAGCCAATAACCTTATTGACTCATCATGGAGCTTGAATCTCACAGATCTAATACCTGCAATTTTGCAAGATTTATTGTTTCTCAGCAACACAGATCCACCATTTTGATCACATAGCTCCTCGAACAATTCTTTGTTTGGAGTCATGTGCCAAGTGCAACCTAAAACCATAATCAAATTTTTTCTCGAGTCACCACTTGAAACCACAATAACATCAAATGAGTCGAAGTCATCTTGAACAATGGCTGCATTTTCATTACCTCCATGATCTTTCAGGCGTTCAGGGTACACTTTTCTTGTGTGACCCTCCTTCTTACAGTGATAACATCGAATACCAGATGTTTCGCCACTATAAGATTTTTGTTGACTTTTACCTTTCTTCTTGTCAAACTTACCATCCTTTCGCAAGAATTTTCCCTTAATTGACAAACCTTCACCCACCGTCAAAGGTTTATGCTCCTTTCGTTCGTTCAAGTCCTTAGAATACAAGGCTGATTGAACTTATTCAAAGGTCAGAGACTCCCTTCCATACAAGAGAGTTTCTTTGAAGTGAGCATGCGTTCTGGGCAAAGCACACAGCAACAACAATGCTTGATCTTCATCATCGATCTTCACATTAATATTTTCAAGATCAAGAATCAGCTTGTTGAACATATCCAACTGCTCAGCCAACACTTTGTCTTCACTCATATTGAATGAATACAAAGCTTGCTTCAGGTAGAGTCGATTCACCAGAGATTTGGTCATGTACAAACTTTCAAGTTTCCCCCATAATCTCGACGTTGTAGTCTCCTTTGATACCTATCGAAGAACCTTATCACCAAGGCTCAACAATATTGCGTTATGGGCTTTCTCAATCATGCTCGTCTTTTATTTTGCCGTTAATGTAGTGTCCATGGCTGTCTCTCCCTTCAATGCTTCCAAACAACCCTGCTGAACCAGTAGGGCTTTCATCTTCAAGCGCCACAGACCGAAGTCGTTCACTTCGGTGAACATTTCAATCTCATACTAGAGTACAAACTAACTTAAACAATTGGGCTTACAAGAAAGGCCCAATTCAACATGCTAACAACCCTAGCAATATTAACTAATGCATGTTATAACAAACATCGACTATAACACGCATTACTCCAACAACAGCATGCGAACATACTTCGACCTCATGCTTAATTCCTGTCGAACCAGAAGCTACCCTTCGGCCATACTAGAGTTCGATCTAATATCTCAAAGTTCTCTCTCATCTTAATTATTAATATTTTTATTTATTTACTCACGTATAATTATACGCTTAAAAGTTATACCAACCTGCATATATCAATACACTTCTAGCATATTACAAACTCGCCATGATTGACTACACAAACGTAAACTCTAGTATCATAGATACATGGTGTTGATAATCTATTGTAGTATTGGAAATTTATGATCATATATATTCTAGAGTCAACAAATTTGATCGGATAATCATATGGACTTAGATAAAAGAAATGATCATTTACCATCTAAAAGAGTAATGAATCTAGGTCTTTAATATAAACTAGTTATATATGTTGAAGTCAACAAGATTGACCAGGTAAACCTTAAATTTAAAATGTTCATAATGGTGAAGTTAACAAGATTGACTACCTAGACTTCAAATTTAAAACGATTCTTTGTGTTGAAGTATAAAGAATGAAATGATAAGGAATACATACATATACAATTCCAATGACCTTATATCCAACAGACAAACAATTGACAGATTAAGACTTATATGAAGGATAAATTTGAATCTTGAAAATTACAAATCTGCACTGTTTTATATAAAAATTTCAACAACATTCTAAATATTTGTAAGTTTTGTAAACCATTGTAATGTTAACAAAAGACAAACAACTATACAAAAATTCTTTTTTTTAAAGAAAGTTAAATACTTATAGCCGAGTTTTTCAGTAAAGTCTATAAAACCAAACATAAAAATTCAACTCAATATTGTCCCGACCCAATGTTACATATCAGAGCAAGAGGTAAAACTTCAGGCAACAAGAGCTAATCCAGATCACCTGCACGTTACCCACGTGGAGGCAACATTCAAACAGGCAGGGTGAGTAATCACAAATCATTATACAAGATATAAAGATAAGATATATTAAGATAACATTCATCATACAAAAACAACATCATCATGAAATCCACGCATCATCATTTACCAAGTATTATACTCATACCTTCATATCATGGTATCATATATACATCTTCGTTCATAAAGTCATCAAATCAACAACTCATCACCAAAGCATCACTAAGTCACAACATCATCACACATCATTTTAAAATCACCTCATCAATAATAACAGTCATTCACATAGATGTAATGCCATATAACATGAAGTGCAACAACATAGACTCGTGCATGTGGTACCAAATCAACATGTTGATGGACACTAGGCCATCACCCTTCAAAGATCCTCACCAATAGGATCGATTCTACATAAGAACCGGAGCACAACATAAACACCCCAATCCACACAATGGGATTGAAGCCAACACTGGACCGAGGTCCTATCAACAACATCAGACCGATGTCTTACTCTGCTATAAATGCATGATGCACTACGTCATAATCAACATCATCACAGAATCGTCAAGTTGCATCATCATTCATGAAAATTCATCAAAACATCATAGTATTATATCATTATTATGTATCACAAGTCTTCATATTACATCACAAATCAACATGTTATGCTCATTAAAATGCAAAACGTCAACCACTCAAGGCATACGAACAACGAGGCATAAGGCAACATAATAGAAGAAAAGAAAAATAAAACTACTAATCCTGCTCGCCTGGTGCTCGCCCGACAAAGCAACTTGCTCGCCTGGGTTTCACCCGACGAAGCAAAGGTGAACCCTATCCTTCATATAAAAATCAGGAGAACTCATTTTCAGCCTCTTCTCGCTCCCACTTTCGCCTGGCGAGGCTGGGGAGAAATTGCTTCGCCCGACGAAAATGCGTGAACCTGTAACTTCTCAGTTGCGATTCTACACCAGTTCTGACCCAAAATGGCTTACGATTTCTACACAATTCAGTCTAAAAATACTCATCAATCATGATGAAATCAACACAATAACAACAACACATCATAATAAGTTTCATACATATCATCTCATACAACTCAAACCCCAATTTCATCATAAATCCCATCATTCTCCAAAATCTCCAACTATATACATTCATCTACCCTTACATCAATTATAATGACAAATGATACTCTCCATACCTTTGATAATTTGATTCCGATTCCTCCTCTTGAGTTCTTCTGAAATCCCTCCTAGCCCTAGCTTCCTCTTCTCCTTTTCCTCAGAGCTCTTTCCAACTTTCACAATCGTACCAAAAAATGACTTTCTCCACTCTCTCTTTTTCCTCTATGTCACTCTTACCCCTTGGACCCTTAATATGATTTCCCAACTTTATCCTCACTTATTTCACTAAACTTTACCATCTTTCCCTTTCCAATTATTTATTTAAAATAATAATAATAAGATATTCACATTATCCACTATTATTATTATTATCAAAATAATTCTAATAAATCATATACTTCTAAATATCTTCAACACCCTCTTAACATCAACAATACCTCCAAAACAAATTATTAGGCATCAAAATATTTCACCAAAATTCACCGGAAATCACGAATATTTATAATAAATAAATTAAATAAATATTCTAGATATTTTGGGGCGTTACAATGACAAATTGGAATTTGTTGAAGGAGAACTTTCTTGAAAGATTCTTTCCTTGCAATAGATTCATGGAGGCTAAGACGACAATTTTCGTATTTGCTCAAGGTGGTAATGAATCTCTCAATGAAGCATCAGAGAGGTTCAAATCTATGTTGCAAAAATGTAAGGCCATGGTTTTGATGATCTTACACAAGTGCATATATTTTAGAATGGACTCCAACCGGTTCACAAAACTCTCTTAGATGCTACCTCGGGTGGATCTTTAATGTCAAAGAGTGTGAAAGGCGCAGTTTCCATCATTGATAGGATGGAACGCACTGACTATCAAGGTCAACACAACCGTGCTACACCTCAAAGGAAGTCAGGATGGCTTGAATTGGGCACCAACGATGCTATTCTTTCAAAAAAACAAGTTTCTCTCACAACAAGTGGAGTTGTTGACACAACAAATGTCAAAATTTCCACAACAAATAAAGGAGATACAAGAAATTCCCAACAAAAATCAATAAGTCGCAAGTTGTGAGTTTTGCAAGGGAGACCATTCTACCGGGTATTGTCCTCCGATTGTAGAGGAAGAAAATTATATGGCAAATGAAAATCAAAATCAAGGCTATCAACTGAGATGACCTCTGTATCAACAAGGCAACTAAGGTTACCAACCAAGAGGTAATAACCAAGGTTATCAACAAGGATTGAGGCAAGATGCCGACATTTCAAATCATTAAAATCAATATCAAAACTACACTCAACCTCCACAACCTCAAAGTGGAACATTGAAAATGGAAGACGCGTTCACTCAATTTATGCAAATGTCAATTTCCAACCAAAAGAATACCGATGCATCTATTAGGAATCTTGAGACATAAATTGGGCAATTGTCTAAACAGTTAGCCGACCAACCCAATAGGAATTTTCCTGTGAATACTCAAGTGAATCCTAAGGAGACATGTAAAGCTATCTTTACTAGAAGTGGTAGGGAGATTGATATGGGCATTGGTGAGAAAGTTGTGGAAGAGGAGGTTGTAGTTGAAAAAGAAAATGAAATTGATGAGGAAGAAGTGGAAAAAAATGTGAAGGGTGACTTAGTTGAAAAGGAGAAAAGAGAAAAGGAGGAAGTAGAAATAAAATGGATATAAGAGAAAAATAAAAATATTAGAAAAGGAAAGGAGTATGTAATTAACATTCCAATTCAAAACTTACCTTATCCGTACGCTCCTACCAAAAATGACAATGTGAGGCATTACGCTCGGTTTGTGGATATTTTTAGCCGACTGCAAATTAACATTCCATTCTCTGAGGCACTTGAACAAATTCCTAAGTATTCTAAATACATGAAGGACATAACTACCAAAAAGAATAGATTTAAAAATAAAGAAACCATCCCGCTTAATGCTAATTGTAGCGCTATCATTCAAAGTATTCTTACGCAGAAAAAAGGAGATCCGAGAAGAGTTGCTTTACCTATAACTATAGGTGAGGATTTAAATTATAAATCTTTAATTGATATGGGTGCTAGCATAAATTTGATTATGTTATTTATGGTTAAACTGCTTGGAAACATTGAAATGAGATCAACAAGTATGACATTGTAATTAGCCGATAAATCTACTACCCGTCCTCACAGTGTAGTGGAGGATATATTGGTAAAAGTTGACAAATTCATGTTTCTGGTTGATTTTGTGGTAAGGGATATGGAGGAAGATGAGGATACACCCTTGATTCTTGGACGACCGTTTATGAAGACCGCCAAAATGATGATCGATATTGATGAAGGTATTATGAAGGTAAGGACTAAAGATGAAGAGGTTTGTTTAACACTTTTTAAAGGCATAGCTTGTTCCAAGCAAGTGGAAAATGGTTGTCTTATGGATAAGATCAATGATGATGTAAAGGATACGACAATAAACTCTTGTTGGACTTTACCATTTATGAAAAAGATTGAAAAAAGGTCGTGAAAAAAAGGGGATGAAGATCTTGGTGTTGGTGAGTTTGACCGGGAAGCTAATTCAATTGCTTTTGGCATTCTGTGATTTCACCGGTAGACCGTCGAGCTCAAACGACGTTAAACTAAGCATTTGTTGGGAGGCACCCCAACATTGTAAGTACTCTTTCATTTTTCTTGCATTTGTAGAATTGTTATGTTAGTTTACAAAAGTGTTATGGTGAAACAAGTTTGAAAAACCATAATTTTTAAAAATTCTGTCACGTTCGCCTTCTGCTCGACGTGCGAGCTTGGGCTAGGTCGCCCTGAGCTCGAAATGTGAGCTTGCACGATCCTGGAAGTATATTGTATGTTTGGTCACACCATTTTTTAGTTTTGTTTTAGTTGGGACATTCTTGTGCGCTCATTTGTTGTAATCTGATTTTGTGGGGTTATCCCCCCCCCCCCCCCTCTTGACTTTTTCACCCTCACTCTCACTCTCACAAACTAAAACAAAAACACACCCTCTTTGTCTCTTTCAACCATACCCAAGAGCAAGAAGCACATTTTCAGTTCCTACTTTCATTTTCCCTACTTTCTACTTTTGCAAACTCCAGGTTTGATGCTTATTCATTGCCTTTGTTCTCTTACTTTTAGAAAATCACACGTGGTTAACGTTTTAGTGAAATTTGTGAAAACAATAAAATTTAACTTGAGGGTTTCAATCTTAGTTGGTATGTGTTTTGATATATTTATTGATTCTGATTTTTGAAATAACCATGGTTGCATGTCAAGTTCTTGTTTAGGTTTAAGATTGGCATTTGGAGATTTTTATTTTAAAAACTTTGAATTGAATGTTCATAGTTAAATTATGGTGCGTTGGACTTGCTGGTGATGTTTGGATTATTTCAGATATTCTTGAATTGTGTTATTGTGTATAAAAACGTTTTTGTGTTGTGTTGCCTGCTGTAGAACTTGGAAAATCAGAATTTTCGCAGGTTCGCCTTGAGCTCATTGTGCAAGCTTAGGCGACCATGAGAGCAACACTTGTTATGTGTTTTATTTTATGCTTAAATGTTGACTTATTTTATCAAATTCCTTGCTTATCTAATATGTTGTTATACTGGTGCTGGTTTTATTTTGTGTTGCGTAGATGCCACCTCCAAAAACAAATGTGTCAAAGAAGCAAAAGACGGCTAGAAGCTCCTCTCGTCAAGCACAACCAAGACCATATGACAACATGCATTTCAAAGGTCCCAAGCAGGTTGACATGTATCTTAACCTTGAGAAGAGGAGTATCTTTACTAAAAAGGTATTCACCTTTCATCCTGAAGGACGCTTCTGGGAAGCCGCTGCGGTTTTTGAAAATAAGAAGTGGGATAAGCTGATACATCCATGTGAGAGTTTTAATGTTGACAATCTGAGAGAGTTCTATGCGAACTCCCTCCTTGATGATGAGGAAGTCTTCACATGGACCACAAGGGTGAACGGAAGGGATGTGAAATTCGACTGAGATACTATTAATGAGGTGTTAGGGAATCCTTTAACTCCTGGGTCAATGAGGTGGATGTGTACATCAAGACTTGAGATTATATGGGAATATTATTGGAATGACTACTGATTTGTTGAGGGATGGAAAGAGTTTGGAGTTGAACCCATTTGGGGTTCTGGTTAGGTACAAAAGAGAGGACACACGTCCTGTGGCACAACTTGTGTTACTCTTGGTGTTACATAACATCAAGCTTAGGAATCATTCCTCTACAGTTCTGATTGACATGTCACACCTGGTGCATAATATCCTTTTGAATATGAAAATGGATGTGGCACACATCAATGATGATGAGATGCAAGCGGTGGTAGAGAGTGGTGTAAAACTAGGGGCCAAAGATAATTGCCCTTTGGTTTTCCCATGCTTGATCATGTCATTATGTGTGCACAGGCGTGAAAATTTACCATCCCTTCGCCATGTCACCCTGACCATTGCTATAGTTGATGCTTATGTTTCCAGGTTTTACAAGCCAAAGAGGAGAGCTAGAGCTGGAGGTAGAGATAGAGAGGTTGCAGGTGCAAGAGAGGGTTCAAGCTCTGGAGTAGCTAACTTCTAGAGTTTTGACCCCAATTAGAGGGAAGTATGAAACTGTAATTGGGATTAGATGCAGGCTACTCAGTGTGCTATGATTTCCATACATGATTCTATGCAACATAAGTGGCTACAGTACCATGAGCCTACCATGGACCATTCTATTATGACTAGGGACCAGTTCCTAGCTCATGCAGGTTAGCTTGAGACCAGGGCATTTTCCAGAGAGGAGACGGGTGTAGATGATGCTAAGGATGATGAGGATGATGGTGATGGTGTTGAGGAGACTGAGTCCGAGTCTAAGGAGGATTAGTTTCTGATGTTTTTTTAGCATGATCTTAAAAGCTTACTTCCTTGTGTTTCGATAAAGTGGAGTTTCTTGTTTAAGCTTTATGATCATTTCTGCATCTTGATTTTGTTGTATTTTATTTCTTTTATTTTCATATCGTAACCTATCCAATTTAGTTGGATCTATTTTGGCTTTGTACTACTATTACTTTTGTTGGTGTGTACACCATTACATTATGTTTTATGAATTGAATATTTTAGTTTTGAATGTTCAATTAGTTTTTTGTGGTTGTTAAACTTTTTTTGAATTTTATGCTTCTACATTGATTATGATGAGGAGAACTTCATAGATTGGTTGCTCTTTTACATAAAAAGTATCCAATAAAGATTCTACCAAGTTTGGATGGTGATGATAGGATTTTGAATGTGATGAATGCAAGCAAGGTACATGGTTACCGCTTTCTAGAATGTAGAATGACTAAGAATTGTGTGCTTTGCACAAATGTATATTCTTGTTTCATTTTGCAACTTATTTGAATGCTTGACTCACTTAGGTCCAAAAGCCACAAATAGTAAGAAACCTCCATTGTGCACTAAACGTTTGGATGACTGATAACTTTGTTTAACTCATTTTATTCATGCTTAATCTTTTGATTATTGTGTTTTTGTGCAAGCTTTAGAAATGATCAAGGCTATTTGTTTATATTAAGCACAACTATATCCAAAAAGTAACTTACCTGGTGAGTAGTGAGTACTCGTTAACCCCTTTGAGCCTTAACAGATTAGATTCAAATTTGGTTATGAACTTGGTTTATGTGCATATAGAAACTTGAAAGTTAAGTTCATCAATTTTTTGGGATTCTAAACATTTTGTTCTTGAAACCTTTGAACTTTGATCATTGTTTTAAACTGATTTCCTTGCCATAAAAAGCAAGGAGCATTCACTTAAGGGTTGATTGTATTCAAGTTGTGGAGAATGAAAGAAAAATAGTAGGTTGCTATAAATTTTGAAAATTTTTGAACAAGCATGGAAAATTATGAATATGAATTTGAAAAAGAAAAGAAAAATGCTTGTTTGAGAGAGAAAAAATAGAAGACGAAGAATAAATATGCAAAGGAAGTTTGAAAGGGTAAGCAATAGAGAAAAGAAATTGGTGAAAAGAAGTTGTGATGTGTATATACCTTATATCGTGAATGTTTCTTTTACATGACAACTTCAATTCAATAGCCTAAGAAATGACCCTTTTGTTGTGAAACCCGACCAAGCTATAACCTTACAAGCCCTTAGTGATCTTTTTCTTCAATGATTTCATTTGTGATTATTAGATAAATGTATGAATTGAATTTTTTTTAGCATTGTTTTTCAGATGAGTGTAAATTGTCCTGCGGTTGCAAACGCGTAAATTTCTTCATCCTTATTTTTGAATAGGAGTGTTAGAGTGATTCAAGTAAGATAATTTAGTTATTATTTGAATGCATTAGATGATATTTTTCTTAAGAACTAAATTCTTTATCATTGTTTGATTATGGGAAGTAGTGAACATTGTTTGTGCGCATTCATATGTTAAATTTGAATTGTTAATCCTTTCTTGATTGAATTTTATGCTTGAGCAAATCCTCTTGTTTTCATGAGAGGCATACTTTGCTTGAGGACAAGAAAATATCTAGTTGGGGAGAGTTTGTTGAATGCCAAATATGACTTAAATTAGATCATCTTTCTTGGCATTTTTTAACTCTTTAATTGTGTCTCGATTGAATTATTCCATGAAATTGTGTGAATCTTCAATATAATTGCATATACCATTGGATTTCTTGATTTTGTGTTATTGTGTAGGAATTAGGCTTGATCATCTTGGAAAAGGACACAAATGAATGGAAAAGGAAGCCAAAGAAAAGAAGCTAATGTCAATGGTCGCTATGCGAGCTTCCAACAAAGTGAAGGAGAGCTCGCAGTGCGAGCATAAAAACAAAGTGAAAGCAAGCCAGGAAAAAAGATGACAATAGCTTTTGGCCTCAGTGGCCGTTGTGCGAAGATTGGGCGAGATAGCTCGCAGTGCAAGCTCAGATATTTCTGAGGGGCGGTTTAACTGTTCAGAGGCACATGAAGTGCCTAAAAAGGGAGCTCAATGTGAGATCTCAGATATTTCTGAGGGGCGGCTTAATTGTTCTAGAGGCACGTGAAGTGCCTAAAAAGGGAGCTCACTGTGCGAGCTCAGATATTTCTGAGGGGCAGTTTAACTGTTCCAAAGGCACTTGAAGTGCCTAAAAAGGGAGCTCGTTGTGCGAGCTAGTGTAGACTTTGGGAGATATTTATGTACTTTTATTGCTTTTTGGGGATTCATTCTTTTACATGCTTATATTGATTGAGTATATGCAAGTTAGGTTGATGAAATCTATTCTTGATATGCTTTGTTAAACAAACATCTTTCAAACTTTACTCTTTGCTACTAAAACTTATGAAAACTTATGATACCAAACAAAACACCTTTGAAAACCTTACTTAAGACTTCATAAACTATAGAACGGCAAGTGATATCAGAACAATCTCTGTGGAGACGAGAAAACAACTTTCACCACCTATTATACTTTCAACAGTTATCGTGTAACACCCTGATATTTTATATCTATATTTTAATTGAATAAAATTAATTTTATTTTACTATTTGTGTATTTGGTGTGTTTAGGGATTTGGGGAATTTTTAGTGAATTGTGAGAATTATTAAAATAATGAGAAAATAGGAATATTAAGAAACGAGGTGTAAAATAATTAATGAAAATATGGTGTAAGTGGTAAGGAAACATAAGTGAGTTGTGGGCTGAAATGGAATAATTAATAAATGAAGTTAGGTTAAACAAATAGTAAAGATTAGTATATATTAAGTGTTTTTAGCCGTACATAGCATTTGGAGGCAATTGAGATGGGAGATTTTGGAAAGAAGAATAAATCAGTGTTTGATAGAGGAGAAAAACACCATAGTCATAGAGAGAGCTTGCTTGCTGAAAATCTAAGGTAAGGAGGGGGATAACTACTTTTATAATGGGTTTCAAATGCATGAAGGATAATGAGGGATCCTTATTCTTCTTTAGGTTTTTCATTTTTTCCTCCATTGTTGATGTGTATTAAATGTATTATGAATCGATTTGTTGGGATTAATGATTTTAATGTGAAAATCGAAATCTTTATTATACTTAAATTGTCCATGATTGAATCAATATGAAATATGTGTGTTATGGTTGTTATTGATGTGTTTTTATTTCATGAGCATAACCTTTAATCACAGTTAATTGATGAAGTATAACGTTAATTGGTGTGAAACTAACATATCTAATGTGTTTTACTTTATGTATGATGAATCATGTGCAATTGGGTATTTTGGAGATCGAAATCGGAGCTTTGGAAGTGCTTCAATGGTAAAAATCATAATTTTGTGTTTCTGTACATTGGTAACTAGTTACAGCATTGGTGTAGCCAGTTACAGCTGAAGTTGATAAGCTTCTTTTATGAAATATTATAACTGTAACCGGGTATAGGTTTTGGTTAACCGGTTACAGCTACTGTGTTTTCCAGAAATGTTGATTTTTTATTTCCAACTATTTTTATCGTAACTTGAGTTTCGTGAATCCATTTGAGGCGCGGTTTGAAGCGTTAGAAGGCTAACGCATAGCATTATCTCACTGTGATTACATAAGAGACTAAATGTTCATTTAAAGGCGTGAATTATTTTTTTTTGCTTAAGGTGTAATATTATGTGACAGTTAAAGATGATGAAAGAACTTTTAATTTTTGTGATCGATTAAATTGATGATACCTCATGAGGAGTGATGTTAATGTTGATGCATGAATGATATTTGAGAATTTCATGCATAATCATGTGAATTGTTATAATTAATTTCATAATCATGATTAGTGAAATAATCAATATGCTCTGAATGTTACCGAACACGTATACAAATATTTGTTGATAAATTGTTATTATGCGTAAATGTTGATATGCATTGGTGAATATTTATTGGTGAACTATTGTGGTGCATAATGTTGATATGCGATGAATAAATTAATACTCGTGAATATATTAATATGTGTGTCGTTGTTGTGCTTATAAAATCATGTAAAGGTGAGTCATAATTGAGCATGAATATGTTATGTTGCATTGGTGGCATTATTTGGAAAATATTCCAGTTCTAGAGTAAACCCGTGTTGTGTTGAGATGTGAACTTATCACACATTCATGGTGAACGGACTTAGGTTAGATGGTGTGCTCTGGTCTAACGGTGGGATCGAAAGAGAGTAGCTGATTCCCATATGATGGGAATAGTGAAACATTATTGATTTAATGGGGAGTAATCAGTCACGATTTTGGTGTACTCTAGTTTAGTGGTAGAATCGGGAGCGAGTAGATACATTCTATAAATGGGAATCATTGAAGCATATTTGATTCTATGGTGATGAGTCAGTAATGATTTCGATGTGCTCTGGTTCAGTGGTGAAATCGGGAGCGAGTAGTTGCATTCTGTGAATGGGAATTAGAGAAGCATTGTTGATTCTATGGTGACAAATTAGTAACAATTTTTATGTGTTGTGGTCTAATGGTGTGATTGGGAGAGATTTATGTAACACCCAAGGCCGAAGAGGACGGAGAGAGGATGTAACACTCGAGGCCGAAAAGGACGGAGAGTGGTCGCCAAATTCACATCGGAATGAGAGGGATCTTGAGGCTATGGAGGGATGAGACTACATGGTTGAAAGAAGGCTTATAAGTATTGATTTTTACTACCTATACCACAAGATGCACTTCCTTTTCAGTAGCCTAACAAATAAGAACTCCATAGTTAAGTGTGCTTGACTTGGAGTAGTATTTGGATGGGTGATTTTCTAGGAAGTTTCCCGAAAAGTGTGTGAGTGAGAACAAAGCATGCTAAAAAGACCCATGTTAGTTTGTGGGGTCAGTCTATAATCTTGAAAGCAGTATGAGGCGTTACAAATCCTATTAGAGCCAAATTTCTCCTAGTACGATGTGGTTCAGGGACGAACTAAGCGGAAGTTGGTGGGCATGTAACACCAGAGGCCGAAGAGGGCGGAGAGAGGATGTAACAATCGAGGTCGAAGAGGGAAGAGAGTGGTCGCCAAATTCACATTAGAATGAGAGTGATCCTGAGGTTGTGTAGGGATGAGACTGTATGGTTGAAAGAAGGCTTATAAGGATTGATTGGTACTACCTACACCACATGATGCATCTTCTTTTCGATAGCCTAACAAATAAGAACTACATAGTTAGGTGTGCTTGACTTGGAGTAGTATTTGGATGGGTGACCTGGGAAGTTTTCCAAAAAGCATGTGAGTGAGGACAAAACACGTTGAAAAGATCCGCGTTAGTTTGTGGGGTCAGTTGGTAATCCTGAAAGGAGTCTGAGGCTTTACATGTTAGGAAAAATCAGTAACAAACCTCTGATGTCCAAATGAGTCGGTATCATATTTTCATATAGAGTTGAGGTGTTATCACATTGCATATATACCTGCATGTGTGATTGAGTTATCATTATGATTGTTTAATGTTATAAATGAACATGTGATCGTTTTGGTGATGCAGGTTGATGATGAATACGTGTGTTATTATGTTTTGGTGATTGTGTTTAGGTGATACTACTTGTGCTATATTTTGCATCGTTAATTTATTTGAGTGTATTCTCATCTTTTTTTTTTGTCTTTTGTTGCGTCTGTGCTCCTTTGGGGTACAGACGATCAGGTACGAGAGTAAATGCTTTATATTAGAGGATGGTGACGTGCCTCTTTAGATATTTATCATTTGGGTCTTTAGTGGAGTCGCTCTGATATGTAGCACTCGGGACGAGTTCTATATTTCTTTGCTATATGAATTACTCATGTTGGAGTTTTTTTTGTTCCGTTGTTGTTGAGATATCATATGTCATAACTTTGTTATTTTTCTACTGATTAACTTTAATGATCTTTATGTTGGTGTTTTTATGCATGGTGAAGCATGCGTAACACTCTGATTGCTGAGTTAAATTGAATTGTTTTATTAAATGTTGAGAGGGAAGGGTATTACATCATACATTATGCTCCCTTAGGATTCTTAAGTAAAACCAAAGAGAATTTGTGGAATCCTGCATTATGCTCCCTTAGGAGTCTTAAGTAAAAGAAAGGTGGGCATTATCGGTTCCTTAATAATGAACCCTTAAGAGTCTTAAGAAAAAGAAATAATGGTCCACTGGGTTCCTGCATTGTGCTCCATTGGGAGTCTTAAGTAAAATTAAGGAGAGCCCGGTGGGTTCCTGCATTGTGTTCCCCTGGGAGTCTTAAGTAAAATCAATGAGAGTCTGATGGATTCATGCATTGTTCTCCCTTAAGATTCTTAAGTAAAAGCAAGAAGGTCCTAATGAGTTCCTGCATCGTGCTCCCTTAGGAGTCTTAAGTAAAAGCAAGGAGAGTCCAATGGGTTCCTAAATTGTTCTCTAGTTGGAGTTAACTAAATGATTGAGTTTTTTTCTTGATTGAAGACATATAACTTATTCAAAAAATTAGGCGTGAATCACTAAAAACCTCCGCCCTTGTAGAGGAAAAGAGGGGGCTTCTTCACCCTTCAAGATTTTAATCTCGTATGGCATCGAGGTAACTTATAACGTACTTGGTAGGGTCCTTCCCAATTGAGATATAACATGCCTTTTCTAGTCGGGATGACCACATATTTTAGCATTAAATCACCTTCCTCTATCTTTCTCGGTTTCACCTTGGTATCATACCTCTTAGTTTCTCCTTTCTTTGCTACAAACTCTTGAATCTGAGTAATTTCTCTAACCTTTTCTATCAAGTTGGTTGAACTTCTAAGTTTGAACTGATTTTCCTTTTCATTATAGTGTTATCGTCTCCAAGTAGGCATATTAATTTCATTTGGGAGCATGCATTTGATCCATAGACCATTCGAAAGGGGCTCTCCTTGGTTAATGAGTGATGAGTCGTATGATAAGACCATAATACCTTTAACACTTAATGTTATCCTCCACATTCATGTTATAGAATATACAAGATACTTTTATTAAAAATTTAAAAACTTATTTTCTCGGATTTATGTTACTTCATGAAGTTGTTTGACCCAAAGTGCTTTGAGTTTATCAAGCTTTTTCTACATGCCGGTGAGTACGATCTTGTTGGCTGACTTTTCCCAACTGTTCGCTTGTGGGTGCTCAACTGAGTTAAAATTTGTCTAGATACTTAGGTTCTTATAGAAGTTGACCACAAAAGAACAGACGATCTATATCCCATTATCAGAGACTATGTCCATAAATAACCCAAACTTGCAAATAATGTTTCGCTAATAAAAATAATGTATGGCCCATTTGGTGAAGTCGACCTTAACCAATAATAATTTCAGGTGTTTAGGTATGAATGATAATGACCCAAGTATGTCTATCGCCACTGACATAATGGCCATAGTGAAATCACTGAGTGCAGGATCTCGACAGGGGAATGGATCAAATTTGAGAATTTTTGGAATTTATAATATTGGTTGACAAACTCGACACCATCTCTTAGCATATCCACTCAACAGTATCTGGATCTTAGAAGCTTGCTGGCCAATTTTCTTCCTTCAACATGATTTCCACAAATGCCTTTGAGCAACCCTTATAATGATAAATTCACCTATTTTCTGCCAATCGTCTCAACATATGCATGGAATGCCCTGTCCTATAGAGCTTGTCGGCAACCATGACATATATAACTAAAATTTCTCTTATCTTTTTGGCTTGTGCTTTATCTTCTGAAAATTTTCATTCATCCAGTATCTAATGATGTGCGACATCCAACCTTCGCTGATATCTACAACCATTACTTGGACAAGTTCATACTCCATGTTAGGGACCTCTAAAGTCTCATGTATCACGATTTCATTGAGACATGGTTTCTTACTATTGGCGAACTTTAATACCAGATTTGCATGAATATATTGTTCGCAAGGTATGTTAACTATCTTGAAAGTCTGAAATTCTTTTGGCATCTTTAGGACCTCATCTAAATATTTTCATAATAGGTGTTCATTGGTATGATAAACTCCCTTAATACGGTTGATGAATAATTGGGAGACATTCCTCACTTAGAGATTCTTGGCCCTTACTTATTGGGCCAACTTCATTTCTGCTATTAAAGCTTTGTACTCTGATTGGTTGTTATTGGCCTCAAAGCCAAAGCACAATGATTGTTTTAACAATATCTCTCCATATTATTAGGACTTGATTTGTGGTGAAATCTACACACACTCTCCATTTTCTGATGGGCTTCTTCACCATCATGATTTTAGCTAATTAGGTTGGATATTTGACCTCTTGAATGAACTCATCCTCTTTTAATTTCATCGCCTCTTTTGAGATGGTTGCTCTTTTATCTTCTCCTACTTTGCACTTCATTTGAGGGACAAGTATGAACCTGGGCTTAATGGCTAAATGGTGACACACTGTATCTGGATCTATTTCGAGCATATCAGTTAGCCCATGCAAATAGATCCACATAGTCATGTAGGAGTTTCACAATATTGGCATCCTCCTCCTCTAATAGTGTGGTTCCTATCTATGTAGTCTGATGGTTTTTAGGGCCTATTTTAATGGCCTTTAATTCCTCTATATATGTCATCATTTGCTCCAAATTATAAGCCCGACGGTCTAGATCCATTTAGTTGACTTTGTGTGAGTTGGATGAATATATGGACTCTTCCTTGTCCCTTTTCCTCATCTTCAGGTTTCCCCTATATCATCTTCTTGCAAACTCTTGGTCGCCTTTCACTACCCATACTTGTCCATTTCTTAGAGGGTATTTCATTTTAGGTATAAAGTTAATAGTGAGGCCTCCAAAGTATTGAAATTCAGTAGGTTAATTATGAGTATAAGGATAAAAAGCTCGCTGCCATATATCTTACTTTTATAGTTTTTAGGCTTCTTTATTTTGCAAAGGTAGTCAAAATGGTGACATATCATAGGGCCTGCCATGCCCTCCTTAGAAATCGACCAACAAACCCCTAAAATTTCGTAGGAGCTATGATTTTATCTTTAAACATTCAAAAGCATTCTAGTAGAGAACGTTGGTCGAATTATTGGGATCTACCAAGACTTTTTGTCGCTCTAATCATGAATTTGGGGGTTAATTACCATGCAATCATCTTCATGGGGAATGGTTCCTTCTGTGCCCCTGCTAGAGAAATTGATTTCTTACAATGTCATGGTTTTCTTTAAAGGTGGTGCTCTCGTAATGTGCATCCCCACTACATTTTTTGTGGATGAGATGGATTTTTCGCCTCCTACGAAGCCTCCAACAACATTTTTTGTGACCCTCCTTAATACTCCAACCTCCTCGAGGATGAAAAGTTCTTCGTCTAGCTTTTATTCGTGGCGAGATCCTCATTTAAGAAGTTTTTCAGCATTTCCTTGTACATAACTTTGTAGAAAACCTCCATGAATTAACTTTTTAATCTCTTGTTTCAAATGATGCCAAGTGTTAGTATGATGGCTATGTATCCTATGATACTTGCACCATTTACTCAGATCATTCCCCACGGAATCTCTTTTAGGATCGTGAGGATTAAGGATGATTTTGGCTTGGTAAACATCTTGCGGGATCTACTCCCTACCGATATTTAGTGAAGTGAAGCGATCAATGGACTTCTAGGAAAGCTTAAAAGTAACTTTCTCACCTATCAATATTGCATTCTGGTTTTTCTAGTGCTCAGCTACCTCCAGCTTACCACTTCACTCCTTTACGTCTCTGGTTCTTTTTTATGCATTGCTTTCGTCTCGTTTGATGTAACATTTTTCCCAAGCCATGATTTCTTGCATCGTGGATGCCGACTTTTGTGCTAGGGACTTGTTAAATTACCTTTCCATTAGGTCATTCTGGAAAGTTTACAATCATTTTTTGATTTGGGTGGGATACCTTGATAATTTCTTTGTTGAAACGAGCAAAATATTCTCTTAACGACTCGAAGTAACATTGGAGGGTATTGAAAAGGCTTGTGGTGGAAACCTTCTTGTGTTTGCTGGACATGAATTAATATATCATGTTCTTTGTTATGTCTTGGTAGCTGGTTATTGAGAACCTTGGGAAGTTTATACACAATCGAAGAGTTACTTTTTTCAACGTTCTCGCCATTATTTTGCATTTTAAGGAGTTATTCACCACAATAATGGTGTGTGTTGATAGCAATGATGTGCTCTTGTAAATCATTTTTACAATCAAACATCATCAATGAGGGCAATTTAAAGTTGTCAGGGACCTGTGCATCCTAGATCTCTTCTGCTAGAAGTTGAAGATCCACAAGGTCTTCTTTGTCGTCAACTATTAGTTGCAGTTGCTGTTATTGTAAATCACATATGTTGTCTTTTAATGTCTCATAATGGCGACTTAGTTCCTCCGTAAAGGGAGCATTTCCCTGTGACGGATCAGTCGCCATCGTTGTTGCTGGGGTCGCCTTTACAATTGTAGGACAATCAAGGGCTACTGTTAGATATGGTTATGTGTTCTGTGCTAGTTTTACCAAGCCCCATGATATGCACTAAATGTAAATGTTGGATTCATTGATTGATAACTCTGTCGGTGCTGATATAGACAGAGTCGCAAGTGTAAGTATATGTCATACATAAAAGTGTGTGTCATTTCCCTCGATAATTACATCCTTTATATAGTGTTCTTGGTAGGGGTTTCAAAACGGGTCATCCTCCTCGCCCAACCCCACCTTAAGCCCGCCAAAAAAAAAGGCGGGGCGGGCATGCCCGCCAAGTAGAAATGGGCAAAAAAATCTAGTTCGCTCTGCCAAGGTGGCGGACCCGCCGTGTAACGCCCCAAATTTTAATTGGAATATTTAATTAATTGTTTAAATAAGAATATTCATTTTTCGGTGGTTTTATGGATTATTGAGAATTGTGAATTTTTGAGTTATTTATTTAATTAATAATATATAATATTAATATATTAGTATTATTATTAATTAAAATGAAAATAAGTGAAAGAAGGGAAAATTGGACATTAAGAGGAGTTAGTGAGGGTAATATGGGAAAACCCAATTGTGAGGCCCAAGACTAGGTTTAACAAAAAGGAAATTGTGAAGGGATTAGGATTCATTTGTTAGACCGTGACAGAATTGAGGCCAGAGCTCTGAGAGGAAGATTGGAGCCAGAAGTTTCGAAAGATTCCCTGAAGGATTTGTGAAGGCTTTGAATCGACGATTAAGGTATGAGGAGTATAGCTTTTCATGATTTTCCATGTGTGACTTTCAATGTGTTTAATGTCGATTTAAGGTTTAGGGATTTTGAGAGTGGATATGAGAAATAGTGATCTTTGGCCTTCGTGGCCTAAATCTATTATTAGTGAATCTAACCGTGGTTCGTTGGGGAAAAAGGAAACCTTAGGCCTTCATGGCCAAAACTATGATTTGAACCTGTCCGACCCTGAAGGGATAGGAATATTAGATAATGAGTAACACTGATGCCTTTGGGACAATGTAGGGAATATTTTTGATTTAAGGCATGAATTTGATATGGGATTGGCCTAATAAACCTTAGGTTTTTTGCCTTTATCGACGTAAGACCTTAGGGATGATTTAGGGATGTTTTGGGGCATTGGGGAAGTGAATTGTGTGGACTTTTGGGTGGAATTAAGTTCTGGTGCGTAGCAGAATTTACTTTCATCACACTGTTCGCCTAGCGAAGAATGCTTCGCCTAGCAAATAATGTTGTTCCCAGACTCTCCTAGCGAAGAATCCTTCGCACAGCGAAGAAACTCGCCCCAGACTCGCCTAGCAAACGCGCCAGCGAACATAGCAGAGTTTCACGAATGTTGATCGTGTGCAGCGATGCCTTGATGTTTGATTTTGTGATTTTCATGATGAATTACCATGAGGGTAACTATGATTTCTATGTGATTATTATGTGACGTGTATATGATTACATGATGGTTTATATGATGTATTATGATGATATTACCATGACTTTGATGAATTATATGATGACATGAGACATGATGATGATTGTGATGATGATGAATGATGATGCACCTATGTTGTTACTATGAGGATGATTATTGACGTGTGCATCATGCATTCATGTGCATCCGGACTTCGGTTCAGGACCTTGATTACTTTGGCTTCAATCCCTTTGTGTAGATGTGAAGTATTTTGATGTGCTCCGGTTCTTTAGTAGAATCGATCCTATTAATGGGGATCTATGGTGGGTTGATGGCCCAGTGTCCATCGCGCTGTGATGATTGGTACCATATGCATTGAGTCTTGTTGCATTTTTGCATTTATGGGTCTTTTGGTATGAATTATGATGTTGTGGCCTTCGAGGCCTATTGATGAATATGAATGTGTTGAATATGATTATGATGCCATTTATATGTTGATTTTCATACATTGATTATTATGAACTGTTTTACTTACCCTGCCTGTTTGATTATCTTCCCTTATGAGGAAAACCTTGATTTTATGCCTTTTGAGTTCCGCTGCTTTGTGCAATTTGATGTATTTTGGGAAAATCCGTTGTTTACGGAGCCTTGACCTATTTTGAGGATTTGGGAAATGTACTCCCTTTTGAGGTGGCTTTTGTTGAATTTAATATTTTACTCTGATATCTGTGTTATTTTTCCATATTAATTGTGGGATAGAAAAGGGTGTTACATTAGTGGTATCAGAGGAGGTCGGTCCGTCCGGCCAAGTGTTTATTTTGTTAGTCCCCTGTCAGTCAATAGTGCGAGAACACTATTGGATTAGTTGTTTTCTTCTAACCCTATTGGTGGTTGCAGATGGGTGGAAGAAATTATCGTGTTATTGTTGATGCGCTGGAATCACTTGCCCAAGTGATGGCCCATAATGGTGGACCTTCAGATGAGTTATGTGCTTTGGGAAAGTTCTAGAGGAATAATCTGCCGACTTTTGTAGTCACTCATGATCCTGATGGTGCGCAGAAGTGGCTGAAAGTGATTGAGAAGATTTTCCGAGTTATGGCGTGCACTGATGCTCAACAGGTGTAGTTTGGTACGCATATGCTAGCAGAGGAAGCTGAGGATTGGTGGGATAACACTCGTCAGAGATTGGGAGATGCTGGCATTGCAATAACTTGGGTTGTGTTCAAGGAAGAATTTTTGAGAAAGTATTTTCCTGAAGATGTTCGGGGCAAGAAAGAGGTGGAATTCCTTGAGCTGAAACAAGGAAATATGATTGTGGCTGAGTATGCGGCAAAGTTTGAGTCGTTGATAAAGTTTTGTCTGCATTATAATCGTGCTGATGCAGAGATGTCGAAGTGTCTCAAGTTTGAGAATGGATTGAGACCGGAAATTAAGTAGAGAATTGGGTACCAGCAGATTCGTCGGTTTGTTGAACTGGTGGACAAGAGCAGAATTTATGATGAGGATAGCCGAGCTCGATCTACTCACTATAAGCAGCTGAGTGAGAAGAAAGAGAAAGGCTAGTATAGAGGGAAACCGTATGTGACTTCGGATGATAAAGGGAAGCAGAAGGCTTCAGATGGGAAAAAGTCAAGTGGGGGAGCAGCTACTGCTCCAGGAAAGTGTTATAAGTGTGGCGAGCAAGGCCACCGTGCTGAGAATTGTAGAGCACTAAGGTGTCATCATTGTGGCAAGAGAGGTCATAGAGCTACTGATTGTAAAGACAAAGCTCTTACTTGCTTCAACTGTGGAGAGAATGGTCATATCAGTACCCAGTGTCAGCAGCCAAAGAAGACTGCTACTGCTGCTCAGACAAATGGCAGAGTGTTGGCTTTGAGCGGTGCAGAAGAATCCAAGATAGATAAATTGATCAGAGGTACTTGTTTTATTAATGATGTTGAATTAATTACTATAGTTGATACCGGTGACACTCATTCATTTATTTCGCTTGAATGTGCTAAGAGGTTGAATTTGAAATTATCTTCTATGATTGGGAGTATGGTTATCGATACCCTGACTAATGGTTCTGTGATTACTGGGTTAGTCTGTTTGAGCTGCCCTTTGACTATTTATGATAAGAATTTTGTGATGGACTTGGTCTGTCTACCCTTGCATCAAATCAATGTTATTCTTGGGATGAACTGGTTGGAGTACAACTATGTTTATATCGATTGCTACAGCAAGACTGTGAGGTTCCCAGAGTTTGGTGATGGTGGAGAGTTGATGTTGGTATCTGCCAAGCAAGTAGAAGAACTCTTAGAAGGTGAGGCTCAGATGTTTGCATTGTTTGCATCGCTTCAAGTTGATTATGAAGCAGTGAGTGTGGAACTACCAATTGTTCGGGAATTTCTAGAGGTGTTTCTAGGCGATGTGAGTGACTTACCTCCTGAGTGTGAGGTAGAGTTTACTATTGATGTGATATCGGGCACTAGTCCTGTATCGATGGCTCCTTATTAGATGTTTGCATCTGAGTTAGGGGAATTGAAGAAACAGTTGGGAGAGTTGCTTGAGAAGAAGTTTATTCGACCGAGTGTTTCTCCGTGGGGTGCTCCTGTGTTGTTGGTGAAGAAGAAAGATGGTAGTATATGTGTGGAGTATCGACAGTTGAATAAAGTAACGATTAAGAATAAGTATCCACTTCCGAGGGTTGATGATTTGATGGATCAATTGGTGGGTGCTTGTGTGTTTAGCAAGATTGATTTGAGGTTGGGTTATCATCAGATTCGCGTTAAGCCTGATGATATTCCAAAGACAGCTTTCAGGACGAGGTATGGACACTTTGAGTATACTGTGATGCCGTTTGGTGTGTCGAATGCACCTGGTGTATTCATGGAGTATATGAATGGGATTTTCCATCCTTATTTGGATCAGTTTGTGGTAGTGTTCATTGACAATATCTTGATATATTCTAAGTCCGAGGAAGAGCATGCACAACATCTAAGAGTGGTATTACATGTTCTGAAGGATAGGAAGCTTTACGCCAAGTTGTCCACGTGTGAGTTTTGGTTGAAGGAAGTGAGTTTCCTTGGCCATGTGATTTTTAGTGGAGGAATTGCTATTGATCTGTCGAAAGTTAATGCTGAGTTGTAGTGGGAGACTCCAAAGTCTGCTACTGAGATTCAAAGTTTCCTTGGATTGACTGGTTATTATCGCAGGTTTATAGAAGGATTTTTGAAGTTGGCGCTGCCATTGACTCATTTGACTTGAAAGGGTCAAGCGTATTGTGGGATGTTGCTTATGAGAAGAGTTTTGTAAAACTCAAGAAGAAGTTGACGACTGCTCTGGTGTTGGTTTTTCCAAATCCGAGTGAGTCTTTTGTAGTATATTGTGATGCGTCGAAGATGGGTCTTGGAGGCGTATTGATGCAGAATGGTTAGGTTGTTGCTTATGCTTCCAGACAACTGAAGGTTCATGAAATGAATTATCCTACGCATGAATTAGAGTTGGCCGCTGTGGTGTTTGTGTTGAAGATTTGGAGACATTATCTTTTTGGATCTAGGTTCGAAGTTTTCATTGATCACAAGAGCCTTAAGTATTTGTTTGATCAGAAGGAGTTGAACATGAGGCAGAGAAGATGGCTTGAACTTTTGAAGGATTATGATTTTGAATTGAGTTACCATCCTGGTAAGGCTAATGTTGTGGCTGATGTGTTAAGCAGGAAGTCCTTACATATGTCGATGCTTATGGTTCGAGAGTTAGGACTGATTGAGCAATTTAGAGATATGAGTTTGGTTTGTGAAGAGACTTCTAACAGTGTGAAGTTGGGTATGCTGAAGTTGACTAGTGGTATTCTTCAAGAGATCAGAGAAGGTCAGAAATATGATTTGAGTTTGGTGGATCGTCTCACGTTAATCAATCAAGGTAACGAAGGTGATTTTCGAATCGATGAGGTACCGATATAGGGTATGTGTTCCCGATGTGCCAGAAATCAAGAAGAGCATTCTTGAGGAAGGTCACATAAGCGGGTTGAGTATTCATCCTGGTGCCACAAAGATGTATCAAGATTTGAAGAAGTTGTTTTGGTGGCCGAGTATGAAGAAGGAAATTGTAGAGTTTGTGTATGCTTGTTTAACTTGCCAAAATTCGAAGATTGAACATCAGAGACCTTCGGGTATGATGTAACCATTGAGTATTCCATAATGGAAATGGGATAACATTTCTATGGATTTTGTGACCGGGTTACCGAAGACTTTGAAGGGGTATGATTCGATTTGGGTGATTGTTGATAGATTGATCAAATCGACTCATTTTATACCGATGAGGATCAATTATTCGTTGCAGAAGCTTGCCGAAGTGTATATTGATCAGATTGTGAAGTTGCATGGTGTTCCATCGAGTATTGTGTCTGATAGAGATCCGAGATTGACGTCGAGGTTCTAGGAAAGTTTACAGATAGCTTTGGGTACTAAGTTAAGGTTGAGTTTTGCCTATCATCCGTAGACGGATGGACAGACAGAGAGAACTATCCAGTCTTTAGAGGATTTGTTGAGAGCTTGTGTGTTGGATCAAGGTGGATCGTGGGATAGTCATTTGTCGTTGATTGAGTTTACCTACAATAATAGTTACCATTCTAGTATCGGAATGGCACCGTATGAAGCTTTGTATGGTAGAAGGTGTAGGACTCTGTTGTGTTGGTACGAGTCATGCAAGAGTGTTGTACTCGGACTTGAGATTGTGCAAGAGACGATTGAAAAGATCAAGATGAAAAGACAAGTTGGAGAAAGTTGGACTTGGGAGCGTGAAGATCAGATGAGGGAGTCATATCCGACTCTGTTTTCTTGAGGTAATTTTCGAGGGCGAAAATTCTTTTAAGTGGGGAAGAGTTGTAACGCCCCAAATTTTATTTGGAATATTTAATTAATTGTTTAAATAAGAATATTCGTTTTTTCGGTAATTTTTTCGGTGGTTTTGTGGATTATTGATAATTGTGCATTTTTGGGTTATTTATTTAATTAATAATATTAATATATTAGTATTATTATTAATTAAAATGAAAATAAGTGAAAGAAGGGCAAATTGGACATTAAGAGGAGTTAGTGAGGGTAATATGAGAAAAACCCAATTGTGAGGCCCAAGACTAGGTTTAATAAAAAGGAAATTGTGAAGGGATTAGGATTCATTTGTTAGACCGTGACAGAGTTGAGGCCAGAGCTCTGAGAGGAAGATTGGAGGCAGAAGTTTCGAGAGATTCCCTGAAGGATTTATGAAGGCTTTGAATCGACGATTAAGGTATGGGAAATATAGCTTTTCATGATTTTCCATGTGTGACTTTCAATGTGTTTAAGGTCGATTTAAGGTTTAGGGGTTTTGAGAGTGGATATGAGAAATAGTGATCTTTGGCCTTCGTGGCCTAAATCTATTATTAGGGAATCTAACTGTGGTTCGTTGGGGAAAAAGGAAACCTTAGGCCTTCGTGGCCAAAACTATGATTTGAACCTGTCCGACCCTGAAGGGATAGGAATATTAGTTAATGAGTAACAATGATGCCTTTGGGGTAATTGTAGGGGAAATTTGTGATTTAAAGCGTGAATTTGATACGGGATTGGCCTAATAAACCGTAGGTTTTATGCCTTTATCGCCGTAAGACCTTAGGGATGATTTAGGGATATTTTGGGGGCATTGGGGAAGTGAATCGTGTGGACTTTTGGGTGGAATTAAGTTCTGGTGCGTAGCAAAATTTGCTGTCATCGCACTGTTCGCCTAGCGAAGAATGCTTCTCCTAGCGAACAATGTTGTTCCCAGACTCGCCTAACGAAGAATCCTTCACACATAGAAGAAACTCGCCCCAGACTCGCCTAACAAACATACCAGCGAGCGTAGCAGAGTTTCACGAATGTTGATCGTGTGCAGCGATGCCTTGATGTTTGATTCTGTGATTTTCATGATGAATTACCATGAGGGTATCTATGATTTGTATGTGATTAATATGTGAGGTGTATATGATTACATGATGGTTTATATGATGTATTATGATGATATTACCATGAGTTTGATGAATTATATGATGACATGAGACATGATGATGATTGTGATGATGATGAATATGATGAATGATGATGCACCTATGATGTTATTATGAGGATGATTGTTGACGTGTGCATCATGCATTCATGTGCATCCGGACTTTGGTTCAGGACCTCGATTACTTTGACTTCAATTCCATTGTGTGGATGTGAAGTATTTTATGTGCTTCGGTTCTCTAGTAGAAGCGATCCTATTGATGGGGATCTATGGAGGGTTGATGATCCAGTGTCCATCGCGCTGTGATGATTGGTACCACATGCATTGAGTCTTGTTGCATTTTTACATTTATGGGTCTTTTGGTATGAATTATGATGTTGTGGCCTTTGAGGCCTATTGATGAATATGAATGTGTTGAATATGATTATGATGCCATTTATATGTTGATTTTCATACATTGATTATTATGAACCGTTTTACTCACCCCGCCTGTTTGAATGTTACCTCCACGTGGGTAACATGCAGATGACCAGGTTTAGCCGTGGACGCCGTCGAGGATATTTTTTTGAAGTTTTGAGTCGTTAGCCTTTTTGGTTAACTTAGAGGGTCTTGCTCTGATATGTAACATTGGGTTGAGGTCTTTTGAGTTAAACTATGTTTCATTTGAGTTTATTTTGATTATCTTCCCTTGTGAGGAAAACCTTGATTTTATACCTTTTGAGTTCCGCTGCTTTGTGAAATTTGATGTATTTTGGGAAAATCCGTTGTTTACGGAGCCTTACGCCCTTTTGAGGTGGCTTTTGGTGAATTTAATATTTTACTCTGATATATGTGTTATTTTGGCATAATAATTGTGGGGTAGAAAATCACGCCGCCCGCCTACTTATTTATTTATTTATTTATTTATTTTTCATTTTTTAATAGCTTAATAGGATTGTTTTTACATTTCAATTAAATTTTTCACTTATTTTTTAGAACAATTTTTATAAAGCATCTTTATAACAAATTTTACTTCATAAAATATTGCATATATTCTCAAATAAATGTATAAAATAAAACCATAAAAAATTTGAATTACTAGAATTAACTAAAAAAAGACAGGTTTAAGGTTGAACAAACTGAACGAATAGGTGCGGCGGGCTTTCGCGGGCGGCGGATTTTGACGGGACGGACTTTGGCAGGTGGCGGTCTTTAGTGGGATAGATTTTGGTGGGCGGCAGACCGAAAATCCCAACCCAATCCACTATTTTTTATCGGGTTCACGGATCGGCCCGACAAGGCACGATTTGTTTTGTCATCCCTAAATCTTGGTCTTATCCATATTTAAGACATATAAAGACCAAAGGAGTTTGCCTCCTTTTGATTGATCTTAATGGTGCATGACAATCATATTCCCAGACATAATTTCCTAATTTGCTCATTGTAATACCCCAAATTTTACCCTTTCTTTTTTATTTTTATTTTAAATTCTGATTAACTTAATAAATTAACCGTTTTTTAGATCTTATTTTTTTAACTAATAATAATTTAATTAACCTTTTTTATAACTTTACTAATGTTTGTTTATTAATTTTTTTTTCTATTTAAGCTTTTCTTACTAACTTTTACGATTTAGATTAAAATTTAATTTTTTTTTCTTTCTTCTTTTCTTCAAGAGTAAATTTTTTATAACCTTTTTTAATTAATTTCTAACACAATTTTTTAATCAAATTCTATTACCTTTTTAAAATCAAATCTTTTTGTCTAACTCTTTTTTAAAAGTTAAATCTTTTTTCTAACTACTTTTTTAAAGTTAAATCTTTTTTCTAACTCCTTTTTAAAGTTAAAATTTTTTTTCTAACTTTTTAAAAGTTAAATATTTTTTTCTAAATTTTTTTAAAAAATTAAATTTTTTCTAACTTTTTTAAAAAGTTAAATCCTTTTTCTAACTACTTTTTTAAAGTTAAATCTTTTTTCTAACTTTTTTTAAAGTTAAATCTTTTTTTCTAACTCTTTGTAAAAATTAAATCTTTTTTTCTCTAACTTCTTTTTAAAAATTAAATCTTTTTTTTTCTCTAACTTCTTTTTAAAGTTATTTTTTTTTTCTAACTTTTTTTAAAATTAAATCTAAATTTTTTTTTTGACACTTTTCTTTTTCAAATTAAAATTTTAAGTTCTTTTTAAAATTAAATTCTAACGCCCTTTTCTTTTTCTTTTTTTTTTTAAATTCTAAATTCCTTTTAAAATGAAATTCCAACAGTTTTTAAAATAATTCTAACACTTTATTTAAATCAACATTCAAATGTTTTTTATTTTTAAAATTCTAACTCATTTTTTTTAAACTTAAAACTCTAATTTTTATTTAACTTGAAACTCTAACTTTCTTTGCTAACTTTTTAAATTTAAATCCCAACACTTTTTTCTTTATCAAATCCAATCACAATAAATCACAGATGGAGTAAAATCAAATCAATCAGATCATATCATCATCATAAGAAAATCAGATCTAAATATCAACATCACCATCATTAAATCAAATCTGAAATAATCATAAAAATTCATTCAAATCAAATCAGAGATTGAAAAAGATTGAGATATTCAAATCAAATCTGAGATTGAAAAAGATTTAAAAAAATCAAGTATAAAAGGACCCTCAGGAGCAACAAAACGGGAGATCGGCAAGCATCAAAGACTCTTACAGTCTTTATCAAAAGTAACTAACTCTTCTTTTCTTAAAAAAATTTCTAATCTTATTTTTGTTTTTTTTTCAAGAGTATTAACTTTTTTTTGAATTAAAATCTAACCTTTTCTTTTTTATTTTCAAAACTTTTTTTAAAAAAGCAAATTTCGAAGTTCTAATTTTTTGCTAACTTTTAACTCTAACTTTTTAATCTAACTTTTTAATCACATTAAAGTTCTAACTTTTCCAAATCTCACAAAAAAAAACCTAATTCCATTCTAACTCTTTTCTTATTACCTAAATTCTCATCGTCTCAAAACGTTCATCACTTAACTTCTAATTATCGTCAACTCCAATTTTCATCCTTCATTCCTAACAGTATTCTTGATTATCCATGAACCTGTTCACTAATATTTATTTATTTATTTTTGTATTTATTTTTATATTTGTACATAATCTGACATCATCGTTGCTATTTCATATTCCATTATCACTTGTATATTATCACTATCTTCATTGCGTATCAATTTTTATTGTTTATTAATTTTTCGCTAACATCCTCATTTTTAAGATCCAAATTTCTAACTTTTTTTCTTGTTTCGTTAAAATTATAATTTTCTACTTAAATTCCTAACATTCCCGTCTAATTTTTTGTCTAACCCCGTATAATAACAGTCTCTGTTTGTTTTGGTTTTTTGCAGCTGACTAAGTTCAACTGATGTTATTTTCAGTTTAAATATTCAATTATCATATTTGTAACTGCTTATGGGATGTAATTTTGCGAGACAATTGTCGCATTTATCTTTCCGCACTTTATTTTCTGCCGTTGTATGTATATTTAATTTCATCGCATCTTTATAATTAATTTCACTCCTCCGAAGGAATTAGGTCTAGCCGTTTGACCGCCGTGTCAATAGTCCATAAACCCTCACCTTCAACCCTTACACCTTTTCAACCCTAAATTTTCATACATGTCTCGCTGTGGACAAAATTACCATTTTACCCCTAGCATTAGGTCAAAGAGCCGCCACGCTCATTTTAGGGTTTCCCGCCGTGGAATCCCTAATTTAACCCTAATTACAACTTAACAATTCAACGTAGAGATTTGGAGTTTCTACACTCCACGTAAGCGTGTCCTTAAGATGCGTTTATTCCCCTTGAGACCTTGACCATAGTCAAGAAGTCTCTAACCTCCCTTTTGAGGGGAACTACGATTACTCTGATTCCATTCCCGTAAGGATACGTAGGCACAAGATGCGATGTCTTGCCGAGTAAACTTAGAATTAACCCCTTAGGTCTTTTTTCTCACTTTTAATCCTTTGTACATATACCTTAAGAATAATAAAGCAAATAGTAAACATTTGAACAAAAGGTTCCCGTAGAGTACTACGGAAGTTTAGGGTGCTAATACCTTCCCTAAATTTAACCAACCCCCGAACCCTAGATCTTTCCCCGTATTGTGTTTACGATGCAAAATAGGTTTTCCCTCTTTTGACCTTTTCCTTCGGATAAATCAAAGAGCGGTTGTGAATTGAATTGCGATTCAAACTCATTAATAGTTTGTGATCCTATTTCCACCGCAACAGAAAAATGGCGACTTCACTGGGGACTTTCTAAGCTTTTGAGGGTTATCCCTAATTTGTTCATATTTATCACTATTTGTTTTACTATTCCTTTGCATGTACATATTGTACTTTGATTTTGGGACTGTTCCTTGTGTTGTGAGATAAGTCCTACGCCCGGACTAGTGACATTATTATAGGATGGGGATATATTCGATGAGGCTTATAGGGAGTTGAATCCCGACCAAGCTGATTCGAGAATCACCGCTCAGTTGAGACCTTTCGAAAATGGTTCGGTTGAACGAGTAATCGCGAAAACTTTTTCCATGGTCGATTGGAGTCTGTGATATTGAGGACCGTAGTACCTTAACACCCCCTTGGCCTTATTTAGGACGTAGTGCGGGAACTATGTGGGAGTAGTCCTACAATGGTTGCTACGCGATACTACACTCAAAAGAGGTTCTCTTGAGAATATTATTAACCCCCGAGTCAGTCGGAAAGTTGATAATATCCGAAAGATGGGCTGATGACTTTGGGCACTTTTTAGAACCTTGTTCTGCAGGTACGACTAACCTATAGTACACTCCTTTTTGGGATGGGTAGACCTTAACCCCGCACACGTTCCTTTAACCTAGGACTTTGTGTGTTTTCATGCATTGCATCCATAAAACATCATATTACATTAAGACTTCATGGAATTCAAACTCTATTTATGAACATTGCAGGATACCATGGATCACCATAGAAGGCATACTTTGAAATTTACTTTTAAGGGTTTTAATTTGGAAGTCCTAGAGAAGCTAAGAGATTTGGTTCAAGATCAAGAAAAGTTCCAAAACAAATATGGAAGGCTATTGTCTTTGTTGAAGGTTCAAGTAAACGAAGGACTTCTTGCGACTTTGCTACAATTTTATGATCCAGATTATCATTGCTTCACCTTTCCAGATTATCAGCTTTTACCTACCTTAGAAGAGTACTCTCAGTTGGTGGGATTACCTATCTTGGATAAGTCTCCATACCCTTTCTTGGAGGAAGACCCTAAAGAACGAGATATTGCTAAAGCCATTCGTCTAAGGATATCTGATGTCAAAAACAATATGATCACCAAAGGGGGGACCTCCGGTTTTCCCAGGGACTTCCTAATTAAGAAGGCCCAATTTTATGCTGATCATAAGGACATGTTTGCCTTTGAGACAATATTTGCTTTGCTCATTTATGGGTTGCTGCTTTTTCCTAGTTTTGAGGGGTTTGTGGACCTTAATGCAATCAAGACCTTCATGAGGAGAAATCCAGTTCCAACGCTATTGGGTAATACTTATCATTCAGTACATCTTCGAAACTTTCATGGTGGAGGAATGATTACATGTTGTGTGCCATTACTATACAAGTGGTTTATTTCTCACTTACCCAAGTCCGGTCCGTTCTGGAGGCCCAATCAAGAACGTTGGTCGCAAAAAGTTATGGCTTTAACTCACTCTGATATTGATTGGTATAATCGCATGTACGATGGGATATCGATCATTGATAGTTGTGGAAACTTTAACAATGTGCCTTTGCTCAGTTTCAATGGAGGAATTAGCTACAATCCAGCCTTAGCTCGCCGACAGTTGGGATACCCCTTGAAGGAACCGCCTAAAGGTATTCATGTGGAGAAAATCTTTTTCAAAGACGATAAAAAGCTTCAAGATCAGATTCTATCTTCTTGGAATCATCTGCATAGGAAAGGCAAAGAAAGTTTGGGAAGGCCTAATTGTGTATCCATGGAACCATACCTTCAATGGGTCCGAGGAAGAGCTATTGAGTTGAAGATGCCCTACTCTCGCCAAGATCCTTTACCTCAAAGAGAAGAACCTGTCCAGTATTTCATGACTGAAGCTGATACTTTGAAGATCACTTTGAAGAGATCACAACGCGAAACAGAATCATGGAAGAACAAATACCATGTGATGGCCAACGAGTACGAAGAACTTCAAAAGCAGATTCAATTGAAGAATGATGAGATACAATCCTACAAGAAGAGAAGGCTCTACGAATATTTATTTTCCTCCGGATCTCCGTCTGCTCACTGAAGTTGTGGAAGATGCTTCTCTAGGATTTTCTAGGCTTTTATTTAGCTATTTTGGTTGCAAGAATATTATTTGTCTTCAATAAATTAATAAAAGTTTCCTTGGTATTCCGCAATATTCGTAAATATTTGAATTCCATGAAATCTTCATTTGCATTCACATTTTAGCATCATACTTTTGCATTGCATGTGTCTCCCGATTTCTCATACGCGGTTTTCTCATCAAAATTTTGTCGCCCTGAGTTCTCTGCATCAATACGACCCTTCAAAAGGATGGAAGATCAAAACCAAGAGATCAACCGTGTCAGCCATGAACTCGAAGATCTTCGAGGGAGTGTAGGGCAGATTTTGGAGATGCTACGAGTTCTTAGTGTGAAGGTGGATGCTCAGTCTACTGTTGTTTCTGAGACTACTAATACCGTTATGGAATCTCAACAAGCTGTTATTGTCAAGAATGTACCTCCTCACGGTCTTCAACCCGGTTTGGTGCCTCCTAGTGCTCAACCAGTTCGACGAGCTACCCCTCCAAAGTGCAAAACTCCTAACTCCGACCATGGTAAAGGACCTTTACGTTCGAGGAACCGCAAAATGGCTACTCCTCAACCTTGGCAACATCAGCAGAGTTATGTTCAAGGTTATCCACTTCCATATGTCCAACAACCCTATGTAGCTACTGTTGCACCTCCTTTCGATCAGCAGTTTCCTACATACCAGCCTGTGCAGTCAGCTCTGGTATATCAAGCACCGGTTTATCAACAACCTTTCGGTTATCCGCCTATGCAAGTTCCTGTCAAGAGTCAACGAGTGCCCAACGCTCCTGTTCACCAGCAATCACAGAATCAGGTTCCTTATCCCCGTAAGAGGCAATATAAGCCTTGTCCTCCAATTCCGATAACTTTCACTGAGTTATACCCCCATTTGGTACAACAAGGTCTGATTACCACCCGTGCTTTGGGTCCTCCGCCTAATCCGTTACCTGCAGGTTACAACGCTGCCGCTCATTGTTTATTTCATGAGGGTGCGCCCGACCATGATCTAGAGAATTGCTACGCTCTTAAGAACTTTGTCAGAAATTTGCTAGAAACGAAGAAGTTGTCTTTTAGCGATGCTCAGCCGAAGATCGAGACTCCTCTCAGGGTTCCCCGCTTGTCAAGCTTAAAATCTGCAAAGTGTGTTGTCCCCTCAGCAAATCAGCCGAATCCAGTAGTTATTCAAAGGCCTAGCTCGCTTCATTTCAGCAATCCTCAAGATGATATGACCGGGATCAACAAAGAATCTGGGAAAGTTATTTTGAAGCAACGACTGAAAACTGTTGAAGATGTGACCAGCATAACTGGGGCAAGCCATGACGACTCACAGTGATCATAAACCAGACGTCCTTTCCATTGAGGCTCCGCCAAAGGAAACTGTTACTCTTGGATGCAAGATTTCATAAACATTTAGGAGGATTTCTCCGACAGTTCATTTGTTTATTTATATGCATTTCTCTTTGATTAAGCATATTTAGCATGTATGAACTTGTTTACCTTTGATTAATTAATGCAACGCATATGTTTGTCTTGAATAAATCCATTCTTTTCACTCATTCAAAAAAACGTTTTCATAAATCATAATGCCAACTTTACCCGATCTCTTGTTCTGATGGAGAATTGGGGGGAGGATGACGAACCCAAAACGTCAGATTTCTTGTCATATGCTTTCAATTAAAACCTGCTGATGATGTAAGGCATTGTTTCAAATCCCAAACACTGGAGATATAAGGATGTTAACCCCTCGTTAACCTCTTTGAGCCTTGAAGTAGGAGTTTTTCTTTCTTTTAGGAACCTTCATCCTAACCTGGGGCGGGGTAGGTTTCAGTTAAACCAATTGAGCGCTTAGACTCTAAAAAAGGAAGAGCAAACCTTCGAGAATTTATCCTTAGCATCTTAAGAAGTCCAATACAATGACTATCCCTCGGTTACCTAAGGAGTGGGGCAGTCACGAGCCTTTCAAAAGATTTACACGACTTGTGCATAAAAGAATATTCAAAAAAATAAGAGCCCGCTAAGTCAAAACCTATGAAGGAGACTTAGGCAAAACTGGGGCATCCCGCTGGACTCCAAAGTCAGATCAAAAGACGTTGTCTAGGCAAAAGTTAGGGAATAAAAGCAAAACAAGAGGGTACAATAAATAATCCCTAGTAAAGAACAAAATCGTGTGACCAATTGCCATTAGAAATAGGTGAGTGACTGCCATGTCCGAAGCCTTGATAAGTTCTCGACCATAGCAAATCCGCTTGAGATATGAGCGTTCGTATCCGATTAACTGAATTAGGATTGGAGAACATCACGAAGAATGGGTGGGTACAAATATAACTTTGAGCCTTTATCCTTTGTTTCTTAAACCGTGAACTTAGCCACGATACGACCTTTAAAAGACCTAATTGAAGTAGGACTTCGGTTGAAAGCATACTCGACAAGATCACGTTTCCTGACTCCTACGAGCTATGCTCAGAAAAAATTCATGTTGGCATTATAATTAAAACTTATATCCTGACTAGTGATTTCGGTCACAAGTTTTGGCGATATCTTTTTCAAAACAAAAATTCAAGACAAATATATGTGTACATTGACAAGCTCAGGATAGGCATTTCAGGCATGATGACTTTGCTTGATATCTTAGAGATTTACATATGGACATAACCCGTGGAACTTGAAGATCCTGCTAAACAGGGGCAGGCAGTTTCCCAATTCGCTTACCAACGCGAGTCTGACGCTCTTAAGGAGCTATTTCTCAAAGATTTCGTTGTGACACGCTTAATTTGTGCCAGACCTGACGAATCTCTCAACGAGTTTGAGAACAGTGGGGCAACCAGACTCCGTGTTCTCTATAAAATCCTCTTGAGATGACCCTACCTTACAACACAAGTATCCTGGGGCACCGTGTTTTTTAAAGGAAAACAAATGGCGACTACTATAAGGTCCTTCAAGATCAAAACCATGTGGTTTCACAACTTTCTTCATGCACCCGATGGATTTTACTCACGACGGCCTTCATTCCCCAATAAATCTCAGTGTTGCAACAGGCTCCTAAACTATTGCCTCATCACAGTCCCCAGAGAGACTATAAGCTGACAACTTTTTCTAGGGGTAACTCGAAAGTGTCCCTCAGGTTTTCTTCTCCCCATGTGAAGACGTGATACTGTGCACCCAAGCAGATTACCTTCTCCCCAGAGAATTCAGAACTTTAAAACCAGATTTGGTTCTACCATTGATCCTTCTCACCCATGATTGACGTATTAGTTGCAGAGAACGCAGGGTATCTCCGTCGAGATGTTTATTTCATCTCTCGTCCTGTCTCTAGTCTGTTTCGTCAGCATACGCAGGGGCATAAGCATCACATGCCTATTTCATGTATTCATCTCACATACTCATCACATACTCATTTCATAACATCTTGCATATTTAACTACATACATAGACATTAACATACATTCACATTAACATATGCATTAGCATTCACAGGTTCATTGTGTTTCACCATCATTTGGTTGTTACCGCCGAGTAACTGGGTTCGTCCGCTCTCTCCAAGTAGATTGTCAGCCCTAAGCATAAAATACACATGTGTTTCCAGTTTCCCCACATAGCTCGATCCTCGTGGATGACGGTTACTTCTGCTATCTTTCCTCGCCAGGATAAGATATCTGCCCTTAGAGATCATTCCCTCGATGGAGTCTTAATTACCAGTTTTCTTTCTAGCTCGATCCTAGATTGAATCTCAGTCTTGTCGATCGCCAAGCCTAACCAGACGTGCATTTATTTTGCACCGTTTAAAAAATTTCACCATACCTTAGCAGATATGCGACTGTTCTCGCATGAGAAGCTTATCACTGTACCCGGATGTGCATTTATTTTGCACTATCTCTCAAGAAGACCAATCACAATCCTTTACAGGTACACACCATTTCCCGCCTGGAAGATCTATCAGTACATCTTATAGCATCGGTATGCAACTGCTCTCGCCTGAGAAGCTTGTCGGTACAACACTTTACAATCCTACAACATCGGTATGCAACTGTTCTCGCCTGAGAAGCCTATCGATATAACAACCTTACACAACAAGATACGCAACAGTTCTCACCAGAGAAGCTTATCACAACATTTTACAATCGATCAGCAACAGTTCTCACAAGAGACAGCTTATCACAATCGATCAGCAACAGTTCTCGCCAAGAGAAGCTTATCACAAAATTTTACAATCAATCAGCAACAGTTCTCACCAGAGAAGCTTATCACAACCTTACACAACAGGATACGCAACAGTTCTCGGTTAAGAAGCTTATCGTAACGTTCTTCAGCAACGGTATGCAATAGTTCTCCGCCGAGAAGCTTATCATCATCTGTTATCACCTCTACAAGCAGTTCTTACATGAGAAGCTTATTATTTCCACTCTTGCAAATAAGCGACATTTCTCGCCTGAGAAACTGATCCTATCTTCGTTATGACTCGCAGCAAATGGCCATCTCCATCGAGCAGTTGGGCTTCCATTTTCCTTGTCGTCTTGAAGTATGGGGAGGTTTGAACCGAATCATATTCAGGAGAGCACAGATCTTGAAGTATGAAGAAGTTCATTTACCCTTTAGTAAAAGAAGGAGCGGAATCATATTCAGGAGAGCACAGATCTTGAAGTATGAAGAAGTTCATTTACCCTTTAGTAAAAGAAGGAGCAGAATCATATTCAGGAGAGCACAGATCTTGAAGTATGAAGAAGTTCATTTACCCTTTAGTAAAAGAAGGAGCAGAATCATATTCAGGAGAGCATGAATCTTGAAGTATGAGGAAGTTCAGTTTATCCTTTAGCAAAAGAAGAAGCGGAATCATACCCGACGCGCTGTCCTCGGAAGTATGAAGAAGTTTATTTTATCCTTTAGTAAAAGAAGAATCTGAATCGTATTCCAGGCACCAACCTTAAATATGAGAAGATTTATATATCAGATAAGCAGCAGCCTCTGTTTGAGTGCTTATTCGTTTTGGCATGTAAGTCCCTTCCAACGATAAGTGACAGTTCTCCCTCGAGAAGCTTATCAGGGCATTTCCCATCAAAGCCCATTTATTTTGGCATACAGCCGGTTTTTACCCTGTATATCTGATATGGATTTCTGAAAAGTCCATTCGATCCCATGACGAAGGATAGTTTATAGAAGCTTGGATGTTATTCTTTGCTCAATGCTCCAGCATTCTGTAATCGATCTGGCAGTCGTGTAGATCCAGTCTTATTGTTAGACATTCCCAAGTGGAGGCCATCTCGTAGGCGCCATCTCCATTTAGGATCATGTTCTAACCACTTTAAGTCCATTTATTTTGGCATACAGCTGGTTTCTTACCCTGTATATTTGCTACGGAGATCCTGTCACGAGATATAGTTTACAGAAGCTTGGATGTTATTCTTTGCTCAATGCTCCAGCATTCTGTAATCGATCTTGCAGTCGTACATGATCCAGTTTTACTTTTAGATTCCCCAGTGGAGGCCGTCTCATAGGTGCCATCTCCATTTGAGAATCTCGTTCTAGTTCTAAAAATGACAATTGGTCGTGTTCGCACCAGTTGACCATCATTTTAGAATTCCCCAGTGTTGTACTGTGTCCCAGCGCGTCGTTTTCCCCAGTGTGTTCTTCTCGTAGCGTCTGTCCCTGTGTCGTCGTATTCGTCAGCATTTTCGCAATTCATCATTCCAGCATACGCATCACATCATGTTCATGGCGCTGCCTGCATTAGTCTTGTTTGGTCCATAGCATTTGCATATCGCCACATATAAGGGCAAAATTTTCGGTTATCTATATTTAAATCCCTCCACCATGATTCCTCGAGTCTCCGCCACTCAAATCATCCGGTGTAGATATTTAAATAGGGGCAACTGTAATACCCCAAATTTTACCCTTTCTTTTTTATTTTTATTTTAAATTCTGATTAACTTAATAAATTAACCGTTTTTTTTAGATCTTATTTTTTTAACTAATAATAATTTAATTAACCTTTTTTATAACTTTACTAATGTTTGTTTATTAATTTTTTTTCTATTTAAGCTTTTCTTACTAACTTTTACGATTTAGATTAAAATTTAATTTTTTTTCTTTCTTCTTTTCTTCAAGAGTAAATTTTTTATAACCTTTTTTAATTAATTTCTAACACAATTTTTTAATCAAATTCTATTACCTTTTTAAAATCAAATCTTTTTGTCTAACTCTTTTTTAAAAGTTAAATCTTTTTTCTAACTACTTTTTTAAAGTTAAATCTTTTTTCTAACTCCTTTTTAAAGTTAAAATTTTTTTTCTAACTTTTTAAAAGTTAAATCTTTTTTTCTAAATTTTTTTAAAAAATTAAATCTTTTTTCTAACTTTTTTAAAAAGTTAAATCCTTTTTCTAACTACTTTTTTAAAGTTAAATCTTTTTTCTAACTTTTTTTAAAGTTAAATCTTTTTTTCTAACTCTTTGTAAAAATTAAATCTTTTTTTCTCTAACTTCTTTTTAAAAATTAAATCTTTTTTTTTCTCTAACTTCTTTTTAAAATTATTTTTTTTTCTAACTTTTTTTAAAATTAAATCTAAATTTTTTTTTTGACACTTTTCTTTTTCAAATTAAAATTTTAAGTTCTTTTTAAAATTAAATTCTAACGCCCTTTTTTTTTTTTTTTTTTTTTTTAAATTCTAAATTCCTTTTAAAATGAAATTCCAACAGTTTTTAAAATAATTCTAACACTTTATTTAAATCAACATTCAAATGTTTTTTATTTTTAAAATTCTAACTCATTTTTTTTAAACTTAAAACTCTAATTTTTATTTAACTTGAAACTCTAACTTTCTTTGCTAACTTTTTAAATTTAAATCCCAACACTTTTTTTTTATCAAATCCAATCACAATAAATCACAGATGGAGCAAAATCAAATCAATCAGATCATATCATCATCATAAGAAAATCAGATCTAAATATCAACATCACCATCATTGAATCAAATCTAAAATAATCATAAAAATTCATTCAAATCAAATCAGAGATTGAAAAAGATTGAGATATTCAAATCAAATCTGAGATTGAAAAAGATTTAAAAAAATCAAGTATAAAAGGACCCTCAGGAGCAACAAAACGGGAGATCGGCAAGCATCAAAGACTCTTACAGTCTTTATCAAAAGTAACTAACTCTTCTTTTCTTAAAAAAATTTCTAATCTTATTTTTGTTTTTTTTTTTCAAGAGTATTAACTTTTTTTTGAATTAAAATCTAACCTTTTCTTTTTTATTTTCAAAACTTTTTTTAAAAAAGCAAATTTCGAAATTCTAATTTTTTGCTAACTTTTAACTCTAACTTTTTAATCTAACTTTTTAATCACATTAAAGTTCTAACTTTTCCAAATCTCACAAAAAAAAAACCTAATTCCATTCTAACTCTTTTCTTATTACCTAAATTCTCATCGTCTCAAAACGTTCATCACTTAACTTCTAATTATCGTCAACTCCAATTTTCATCCTTCATTCCTAACAGTATTCTTGATTATCCATGAACCTGTTCACTAATATTTATTTATTTATTTTTGTATTTATTTTTATATTTGTACATAATCTGACATCATCGTTGCTATTTCATATTCCATTATCACTTGTATATTATCACTATCTTCATTGCGTATCAATTTTTATTGTTTATTAATTTTTCGCTAACATCCTCATTTTTAAGATCCAAATTTCTAACTTTTTTTCTTGTTTCGTTAAAATTATAATTTTCTACTTAAATTCCTAACATTCCCGTCTAATTTTTTGTCTAACCCCGTATAATAACAGTCTCTGTTTGTTTTGGTTTTTTGCAGCTGACTAAGTTCAACTGATGTTATTTTCAGTTTAAATATTCAATTATCATATTTGTAACTGCTTATGGGATGTAATTTTGCGAGACAATTGTCGCATTTATCTTTCCGCACTTTATTTTCTGCCGTTGTATGTATATTTAATTTCATCGCATCTTTATAATTAATTTCACTCCTCCGAAGGAATTAGGTCTAGCCGTTTGACCGCCGTGTCAATAGTCCATAAACCCTCACCTTCAACCCTTACACCTTTTCAACCCTAAATTTTCATACATGTCTCGCTGTGGACAAAATTACCATTTTACCCCTAGCATTAGGTCAAAGAGCCGCCACGCTCATTTTAGGGTTTCCCGCCGTGGAATCCCTAATTTAACCCTAATTACAACTTAACAATTCAACGTAGAGATTTGGAGTTTCTACACTCCACGTAAGCGTGTCCTTAAGATGCGTTTATTCCCCTTGAGACCTTGACCATAGTCAAGAAGTCTCTAACCTCCCTTTTGAGGGGAACTACGATTACTCTGATTCCATTCCCGTAAGGATACGTAGGCACAAGATGCGATGTCTTGCCGAGTAAACTTAGAATTAACCCCTTAGGTCTCTTTTCTCACTTTTAATCCTTTGTACATATACCTTAAGAATAATAAAGCAAATAGTAAACATTTGAACAAAAGGTTCCCGTAGAGTACTACGGAAGTTTAGGGTGCTAATAACTTCCCTAAATTTAACCAACCCCCGAACCCTAGATCTTTCCCCGCATTGTGTTTACGATGCAAAATAGGTTTTCCCTCTTTTGACCTTTTCCTTCGGATAAATCAAAGAGCGGTTGTGAATTGAATTGCGATTCAAACTCATTAATAGTTTGTGATCCTATTTCCACCGCAACACTCATAAATACATTATCTCTGATTCGTTAATTTAAATAATCCCTTAATGTTGGTTTTGGGTCAGCCCGATCGACTTGGCCTATAAGTTAGCCTAGTTCAGTCATGCCAAGTTAGACAAATTAAAAATCAATGTACACTCTTACGAGTTTAAATTTAGATTCGATCCAAACTATTAAACTTAAAGACAACCTTTAAAACGGTTTGTAAGAGTGAAATGTTTTATGAAAATCGATCGAATTGTATATTACCACACAAAAAATTACAGATCAATTACTTTTTAGTAAAATGTTATATTATTATATAATATTCTAAAAATATCTATACGTTTTAATTTGACCAAAGTAGTCAGAATTTCTACACGTTTCTAAAATATCTAAACCATTAAATATCTCCTTGACATAAAAATGTATGCAAAGTTTTGTATAATAAATGCTGTTCGTTTGTGTGGCAAGCAAACAAATAATATTTCTATTATTGTTTGGTGTGTTTGATATCTATTCCGTCCGCACTATTAATGGCTATGAATATTTAGTTTATAGTGGGACGCGTCATGGTTCATGTTGATTATGACTGTAATCATGCATGATCTTTATCTAAAGGTGCTACTGTCACGATAAATAAAGAAATAAATTACATAAGTTAAATGAGATATAAAATGTTGGATATTATAATTTGACGTTTCCAACAGATTTTGTCATTTGATTTTTGAATGAGGAGAGAAACAGGGTGGGTGGGGGCTAAAGAGTAGTGAACAATCGTAGTCAGGATCATGACTCCACGTGGCGCTAGTGATGTTGCTACGAAGGGTCTAAAATGCAAAGTGGGAGATGTAGACTTGGGTGGCAAGACACAGACATGAACTTGATGAGAAGGGTAGGCTTTAGCTGTGGCCACTAGTAACTGATTTTGGGGATCGAAATGATGTGAAGGGTAGGCTTGATGCAAAAATGAATGCAGATTAAGCAAAATAATTGGCATGGAGTGGTGGTGATGAAGACACGGTAAAAGATATTGGACACAAAAGATTGATTGAGTGGCACTTAGTGGATGTGGCATGGTAGGACCTTGAGGGTTATATAATGTCAACAGTGAGTTGAGTTCATGCATTATTTGACAAGTTCAAAGTGCAAAATTGGGGAGCAAGAAACACACCTTCATAAATGTTACTTTTTGTTTTTAAATAAATTAACTCATTTGTGTTACTTGATCAATAATATTCTGATATCCAGTATTTGAATATGTGAAAAATAAAATTATAGATTAAGCAATTGATTTTTGATTGGGGATAATAGTATTAGCACTTAAAATTTAGGTAACTGAAAACGGATAGGTTTGAATGGTGGGTCATGGCTTGCTGCACTTAGAAATTGATAGTTACCTAGATGTTTACTTGGAATTTTAGGGGGAGCCGGATGAAAATGAGTGTGATGGGTATTCTGCTCCAATAAGAACTCCTTCCTCCACAATTTATTTTAAAATATATATTTTTTAATTTTCGGTGATTATAAGTCTATTGCAAAATCTGAAAAAAGCTGATGATTGTGGAAATTATTATATTTGAGCGAAATTTTCAATGCATTACGTCGATGTGACATTGTGGATTAAAGATTGTGATCAGGGTGCTTCTTGAATCAGAGATGTCGGTCTTGATGTTAGATCATTAATCGGTGTCTATCATCTCTGATACGATGGACCTAAGGAGCACCTACATGGCTAGCATTTCAATGCGCAAGTCAGTTTTGGGTTCAAGATAGTTGAAGTGAAAGTGGAGGTTATAGATTGTGTACCTGAGAACCATTTACGAAAGTATTTATACTTTGAGCCTGACGGAGTAGGCTAGATAATGAGCCTTGTACTATTTTGCATTTGGCTGGCGTGCATCAGTGGGTCCCACGTCCTTGGCCGATACAGAACAAATACAACAAAAGTTATTCTATCTCGATAATGTGCGCAAGAGAGCTAATTAAGTTTTGATTTTTTATGTCTGTGAATTTTGTCGTACACTCCTAACTTTGATCTAATAATGAGAGTAGATGGAATGAGTCATCATTAACACTATGAAATGTAGCTAACTTATAAAATCTATGACCTTTCAAATATTTTGTATCATGCGACTTAATATATTTTCCCATGAGCCACGATGAAGGAGTACTGGATTGTGATGGATTACATGCTTGTCACATGACCCGCCTAGACATCACTTAGGAAATGTTCTTTAGATTCTGTATCATCAGAAACACGTGACTTAGCTTATCTCAAGTGTTCCTTCATATCAGATTCTGAATATATCTTTAAGTATAAGAACCTGCAAACTTGAACAAACATTAGATAACACCATTGTTCTTTTAATACTTTGTTATCATCAAAACCCAAGGAATATATGTCATGAACAAATCTTGTTCTATCACTTCTGACTTTTGTACCTTTAATAAGCTAGAAGCAGGGAATCCATCTCTCCAAATCATCCAACGACCCTCCACACCTCACCCAGGTTAGTTACAAGTTAGTTATTCAACTCTTCTATATATACCAATGACACCATTTCAGGTAACAATTTCATAATTTCGAACATAATTTGAATACACCCATACACTCTCTCTCACTCACTTACTCACATACTGATTTGAGTATTAGAATGCTAACCTTGCAGGTACACCCCTGCTCCGTCACACCGGAAGCTCTCTTATACCGTAACTTTCGTGGGCAAATCTATTTCTGGTTCCAATACAGAACATAACTAATGAAAGCGATGATGTTTATTATCTTAATGTTTTAATGTTAACAACATTGATACTTATTGAATCTGGTGGGAATATCTTTCAAAATCTTTGGTGATGATGATTAACTTGAATGTATCTCAAGTCTAATCAAGTAGAAGATTCACAGCTCCAATTAAGTGCTTATATGATTGTTCTATCTAACAAGGAAACTTGAAACCTTCAAAGTTGTGAAAGAAAGTAAGTGTGAAAACTCGCTTAAAATTAAAGAGAGAGGTTTAGAGAGAAGATAACTCTTGAAAATTTTGTAAACTCTTGAAGAGACAAAGGGAATAAAGGCTTCTTAATTCTAAGGTGATGATGCCATTTGCATGTATGAGATTGGCAAAGAACATTCTCATCAGAGTTAGATAAATCTCCACCAGTGCATCACAAATGAAGTTTCTTAAATTTTCTTCTTCGAGAAATTTGAAGAACTCACAACCTTTAAATACTTTTGTCTCTAAGAAGTAGGATAACAAGATCTCAATAGTGGAGAAATCTCAGTTGAATCTAACTTCTTTCTCCAAAGGTGAAAAATATTCAGAGAAGTAGGCTGGAGCAAAAGAACTAGTAGATAATATGACTCCTTTTGGTGCCATTGATGATGGATGAGAACTGGGGGTAGAACTCACACAAATTTGTGAAAATAACATCTAGAGAGAAAAGATGAAAAGGAATAAGGAATGAGGAGAGGATTGCCTTATATGTCCTTAGAATAATTAACTATTACATGTGATAATCAATTATAGTAGTTGAGCTTTTAAGTCTGGTTGATCAGATTTATGAGGGCGCACATTGACCCATGTTATAATCAATTATTTCTTAGGGTTAATTGATTATATGGAGAGAAAAAATTTGAATTTGGGATTTTAAATTTGCTCTAATCGATTACACCTAAGTGTCGTAACCCAAAATTTGACCTCCCTTTTTACTTTTTGCATAAGCATGTGCATTCGCATCGCTGCCATACGCACTAGAATTTATTCTCTGTGGTTTTGTTGCAGGAATATTCAGGTTTGCTAAGCCCGATTAATTGCATCCTCACAAGGTCATCATATCATCAATGCATGCAAAACACAAGGGTTTCCATGCCTATTCATCAAAGCAGAAGAGTGAAAATCAGAATCATAGACACATCACTTTTTTAAAGAAATTTGGGCAAATTTTGCCTGTGGTAATCAATTACCACTTTCCTAGGAAAAATGGAGTAATCGATTACCACATGTAAATGGGCAGATTTTACTGCATTTTTCATGAGAAAAACTTTTCCACTACTTCTTTGGGGTTTACTTGGTTCTAGCATTGTGTGAAATATTCTAGATATTTCTAGACATTTCAAGATCTTTCAAGAAACTTCAAGGCATTTATTCCAATACATCACTTTGAATCAAGACTACCATGTAACTTCATTTGCAAGCATGAGGACCATTTGATTTAAACTTGCATGGGGATTGCTCCACCGAGTTAACAACTAACTAACTGAGTCAACTTCTGACTCAGTGAGTTAGATGTAACTAACTCCAAAGCTAGTGCCAAAGCAAGCTCCAAACCTAACAACTCCAAACCTCCACTCTATATAAGAAACTCTTCACCATTTTACAAAGGAGCCTTGATCATTCTCTCATTTTTCACCTTCAATCTTCAACAATTATCTCAATTTTCACTCTTCTCTCTCACATTCTGTCTAAAGTTTCTACAACTTCTTCACATTCATCTTCATCTTCTTCCCAAAACCACACTAGAGCTCAATTCTCATCATTGAAGAGTAGTAATTTCACATTGAAATCGCTTTCCTCTTGAGCTTAAACCTTCACCTCATTGCATTGTTTCTTGGATCTCTGCAACTCTAACAACTTCAACATTAATTCAAGGGATCGATTCAATCATTTCGGTGCAAATTTGATATCGAAGCTTTTATCGCATTTTCGATCAGTTTTGCTATGATTTGATCTCAAGCTCGGAATTCTCTGGTTTTCTTAGCTCATTCTCATGACATATCAATAGCAAAAATCACCAAAGTAACCCTCCACCTTGTAGGTTGGTAACTCACACTCGTTTACTGTTTCCGAACACTTTCACGCATTTATGATGTAGCTTCGATAGTTTCTTGATGCGGTTTTATCCTTTAATTGTTTTAATTCATGATCTTGATGATTAATTGATTCTATTGATGCTTAATTATTGATTTTGGACTTAATTTTCAAGCAAAAATGCATTCCATAACATGTGGATGGTTGGATAAGTGTTTAGTTTCCGGAAGTGCTTTTTGAAAGCTGAATTTTTGCCACTGTCACGGTGGTAATCAATTACCTATATACGGGTAATCGATTACCCTGCCCTTTTTCCACGTTTTTCTGCAGTTTTCAAGCAGGTAATCGATTAACCATATGCAGGTAATTGATTACGATTGAGACAGAGGGCCATTTTTGTGCTTTTTCAAGTTTGTTTGATATTCTTTCCTCATTTAACTTTCATGGCTTGATATGCTTGATATTTGTTAATTTTTGATGAGTTGTTCAACTTCTGTTTAACGCATGTATGCAAACTTTCGATACACGATTTGTCAATTCTTGGAATTGTTTGCATATTTGGACATTGTATGATCATGTTGATTCTTGCACATCTTGCTTACATGATAACATGATTAGTGATGCATGCTAATTGATGTTTGTTGTTCCCTTGCAATTTCATTCTTGGTCATATTAAGTTTATTCTTCATTGAGCAAGTTTAGTCTTGTATAATCAATAATCCACACGTTTTCTTTGACGATCTTTCGACTTGCTTGAAAGATTGTTAGCTTGTTCATTCCCTTTTGATTAATTGATCGAAACCTTATTTTGATTATTTAATCTTCCCTCTTTCTTCTCTTTAGGATCTCTTAGAGCCTTGTTCTTTTGATTCCCTGCTGAGTCGGAGGTTTGCATAACGCATTGGCGCACTGTACAACTTGCATTGTTTCTCTGTCGGTTTCTTCTTCCGCACTATACTTTGGGTTCTAGAGAAAGAGTAAGGATGGAGTATACCCTACCCTCATTCTGGCTATTTCTGGTCAGGGACGCTTGACCCTGAACTCAGAATAGTCACCTCTATATCTAGATTGTAGTGTCTTCTGAGTTTTATCCTTGATCACTCACTCCTTTCAATCCTTCCTTTGATCAATCACCTTTTCCTTGGTTCAAAATCATTGTTCCTTCAGAAGAGTTCTGGTCACTCCTTCCTTTGGTTAATCAATCGTTCTTTAGTTAAAACCAATTATTTTCTTCCCCGACAAAGTCACAATTCGCTTCTTTAGTTAAACACAGTCTGGTTGTCAAATATCGAATCCCTAGCGGAGTTCGCGACCTTCTCTTGGTTCTATCTCCCTTCTTGTTTGGTTAATCACTGCCCGTCAGTTAAAACACCAAGTTGATCTTTTTCTCAATTAATCATAGTCTGATTGTTAACATACTGAGTTCCCCTTGGGTTAATAACCTTCTCTTGGTTAATCACTCGTTCTTTGGTTTATCACAGTCTTCCTGTTAAAGCCAACCTTTCTTGGGTTAATCATCTTCTTTTGGTTAATCACCTGCTTCCTCAGTTAACCACAGTCCGTCTGTTAACATACTGAGCTTTTCTTGAGTTAATCACCGTCTCTTGGTTAATCACTTATTCTTTTGGTTAATCACAGCCCTTCTGTTAAAACTATTATCCCCAGCAGTTATCAACCTTTCTTTGGTTCAAACACTCGCATCTTTGGGTTAGTAAACTTCTTTTGGTTCAAATACCCTTTCTTTGGTCAAGTACTATTTATTCAGTCTGTGTACCGAGCTCCTTTTAGGTTACAACCTTTGCTTGGTTCCACACCCGTCCTTTGGGTTACAACCTTTGCTTGGTTCCACACCCGTCCTTTGGGTTACAACCTTCCCTTTCTCCCACACCCGTCCTTTAGGGCATAACCTTCACTTGGTTCCACACTCATCCTTTTGGTTAGTCATTGTTTATCAGTTAGTATACCGAAAATCCCCTCAGAGTTAAACACTTTCTCTCAGTTTAATACTCTCCTTTTTCTGGTTAATCATAGTCCATCTGTTGACACCAAATATTTTCCCTACAGAATCATAATCTTCTTTTCCTTTGGTTAATCACTGCCTTCTAGTTAATGCATTGAACGTTAAGTGTCCTTTACTTTGTTTCAATTCAATTCCTTTTCTCCTTTACTTTCCTGGTTTCGACATCATTCATTTGTTTTCTCCTTCATGGAGTCATCATCGTTCCCTTTGGGCTTCCCCAGTGGAGTCTTTCTAATTCCTTGCGCTCTTGGTTTCGACATCATTCTTCTGTGTTCCTCAAATGAGTCTTTCTACCCCCTTTCGCTTTTAGTTTTGAAATTGTTTCCTCTTCCTTTTCTTTCTATATCCTTGTTCCCCGAACTACGAATCTTTGACATCCTCATTGCACTATGAGGATACGTAGGCACGAGATTCCGAAATCTTGGCGAGCCACCTTCTTCCACCTTCTTCTTCTTCTTTCCTGGTTCCATGAACTATGGAGCTCTGAATTCCTCATTGCACTATGAGGATATGTAGGCACGAGGGCCCTAATCCTCCGCGAGCACTTTCCTTCTTTTTCTCTTTTCTCTTCCCTTTTTAGTTAGTAGGCTTTAGATAGATAACACTTCCAAGCCTAGAAGTAAGCAAAATGGTTCCCGTTGAGTACGACGAATGCGTGGGGTGCTAGCACCTTCCTCTCGCATAACCGACCCCTTACCCGTTCCTCTTCCCTTTGGGTTTTATCGATATTTTCCCTGTCCTTTGGGACTAAATAAAGTTCGGTGGCAACTCTGTTGTATCTTTGAGCGTGCGATTCACTCAGGTATAATTTTGCTAGCTTCATTAAGTCTAATCGATTATTCGAGCATTTTTTTAATTCTTTTTTCTCCTTTTGAGCCTTTGCATGATATTCGGCTTGGATGATAACTTTTGGCACCCCAAACTTCAAAAGCGCACCATTTTGCCTAGATATTTCAATTTTTGCTCTGCTTTCTTGCTAAAGACGTGATGAACTTAAAACATATAATGTTAGTGATAAAGTATTATTCACTAAGCATAAAATACCACTTTCTAGATAATTTCCTCAGAGTTTTCTAATTTAATTTTCTACCGTGCATTTTACCTCAGAAACTCAAGAATTGTTGAGAAAACTCCCTTTTAAGAGGGAACGACAAATCATCATTGAAAAACCATCGCTATGTATCGCTTGATACAAGATCTTCTTAGGACATCATTTGAAGCAACACAATCATCAAAGATTCTTAGACTACGTAACAAGGATCATCACGATCGTTGAACACCATCACCAAACACTTGTATAGTAAGCGTATACATAAGCTTTCCACTGGTTCATTAAATTTCAAATAAGAAATTTCATTTAGGCAAATCATTTTATACAAAACACATCAAGCTTTCACCTTTGATAACCACATATTTTTGGGTTCTTGTGCGTTAGTCAATTTAAGAGGTCAGGAGGCATTTTTTTTGTCAAGAATCCTAGTGGATGGAGTCCAACTTATTAAAGATGAACAAGTGGCATGTCACAGGTTTGAACCCATGCCTCTACACCTGATCTCCCTATACATTTATCAATTGAGCTTTCTTAACGGGACTGGAGGTATTCTCTTTAGACCCTATCGATTTGGTATAAAAGAAAGGTTCAAGATGACAAAGCTTATTACATAATTTTCATTTAAAGTCAAGACAATTAGCATTCTTCTTATCAAGCCAAATACTATTAAATGATTTATTAGGTTTATAACACACACCATTTTTATGAAAATAAACCCTTTAATTAGAAAAAATTAAATTGAGCTTTTTTTAGCCTAAGTGAATTTATCTAAGGTTTCATGCAAATTGGTTACTTCATTTTTCAAAGATTCACAAGACTAACAATTACCTAATTTTTAGGGATTCACTTCTAATGCTAGCAATTTCTTCACCAAAAATCTTCTTCCTATTTTCTAGGAATTCAATATAATCCTTAAGACCAACGACATTTGTTTCTAAATTCTCACTATCTTTAACCAGCTTAGTACTTAACTTAGAGTGTTGTCGGTGAGTTAAAAATGTTACCTCAAAATGACCTTCATCGTAGGTTTCTTTAAGACATATATGTTCGTATTTCTTTGGAGATTCTTCATAATATTCGTCATTAGTATTGTTTGGGATAATCTTGAAAGCATATTTGCAATAATCTTTGCAAGAACCTCTTTATGTTTCCTATATTGATTCATCTTTCATTGCTCCATTTGCTTCACATGAGACTTGATATGAGATATCTTTGAATATTCTTCTAGAATTTGAATCTTCACAAAATATTCTTTATGGTGTCTCTTCGTTGTCTTTACTTTCAAATATTATGCTTGTTGAAACTTTTTCAACATTTTTTTAAATGTAGCTTCTTCATCACATTCATCAATGATGACTCTTCAGATATTCGTTCGTCTTTCAAGATTGTCCGTTTGAAGGAAACTACTGAGGTTGAGTTTACTACTTCTTTAACTATGTCCCTTGATGATGATTCTTCCAACAAACTTGAGTTTATTCTTGTGGAACTATGTTCTTGTAGGTTTAAATAAAGAAGTGATTAAAGCTAAGAAATTCATGTATATCATGGTTTTAATGATGACAAATCCTCTTTTGATGATGACAACAAATCTTTTATGACAACCTGTGAAGATACAACTTTACTCAAAGGCAAGTAAATATTTCAAGCAGTCAAAGATGCATAAGGAAGTTTTTTCAAGCTCTTCCTCCAAATAAAGTCGAAAAGTTAGGTTTTAATGAATAACTTTGATACCTTCGAATGATGGCATCCAACTTGAAGATATCTCAAGCCTCATATCCAAGAAGATTCAAGCAAATGCTTATAGGATTGGTGTATTTGACAAAGTCTTGAAGCTTCAGAGTCTAAAAGCTCTCTTGACCATGTTTCAGTGATTAATATTTCGTAAAAACACAAGATCATTTTTGTAAAGTAGTATGTTAAATCACACATTTACTAAATTCATTTTTAAAGCCTCTATTTCTCAAAGAAAAAACCCAAAAATATTTTGGAGCCTAGTCAGATGAATTGAAAACTGTCAAAATAATTAGGACATGTATTTTGAACTGTCCAATTGATTGAAGTATATACCCATCTGATTGGGTAAGATAAAATTGAGTCCATAATTGATTATGATAGTGTCCTTAAAATATTTCCAAAATGGGCAATTATAATTGGTTATTTAGGTCATCCAATTGATTTGGATAAGGACCCAATCAATTGGGCCATTTATTTTTCCCATGGATCTTTTCCTTTTTTACCAACCTTTGGCCTATAAATAGAGACCTCTCACTTCACTTCCAGAAATGTGAGCTATCTCAGTCTCACTCTCTCTTAAAAATATTTTTCTATTTTCTCTCACATCAATTTAGCCATAACACTTTGATAAAGCCCTTTTGTTTATATGAGGAAACTTGTTCTAGAAAGGGTAAAATTTTAAATTCACCAAGAGCTATTTTCTCTTGTGTGAATATCTCTTCTTAGGAAGTTTTGTTTGAGTTTAAAGCTAAACTCGTTCAAATCTTTGTTTGGGGGATTTTGTATTAAGTCATAGTTGGGTTCTTGAATATAACAGATGGAAAATATTCTCTTCGGTTCTTGAGCTCATCTCGATGTAAAAGCTCTACTTGATTCAAGATCAGCCTGGTGTACAATCTTAGTTTGATTTATGATCAACCCATGTAAAACCCCAATTTTTTTAGTTTGAGGATAGCTAGTTCAAAATTTTGCGTTGGTTCAAGAAAAATTCGTATAAAATCTTGGTTTAGGTTGGGTGTAACACCCTGAATTCATTAATCAATTTAATTTGAAATGTTTATATTTTTATTTAATTAATTGATGTTTTAAATTAATTGTTGTGTGATTGTGGAGGTAAGTGTCTTTGAAGTAGAGGTATAGAGAGAGTAAGAGTTTGACTTATTTCTTTTGAATTAAGGAGAATTTTAATTAATTATTAGAATAGATAGATTTTTATTTGAATTAATTAATTAAGTAGAATAAAATAAAATGGTGAGATTTAGTTGGAAAATAAGATGTTATAGAAAAATAAGGGAAATAATAAAGTTTTATGGAGAATCGATTTATGAGAATAAATATTAAGATAAATAGAAATATCCATCAATTAGAGTTAGTAAGAGGAGTAAGAGTATTATGAGAAAAATAAGGATAAATTGAGGGTAAAAGGGAAATAACCTAATTAGAAGGAAATAAGTGTTAGAATAAAATAGGGTTTTGGAGAATCTGAGAGTGTCACTGCGTATTTTTGGAGAAAAGAGGCAACCAGAGCAATTGGGAACGACAAAGCTTAGAGAGAAAAAACCACCATTGTTGAGGAGTTTAGAGTGCTTGCTAGAAATTCAAGGTAAGGGTGAGAATTTGGTTCAATAATAGGGGTATCATGAAAGGGTAAACAGGTTCTCTTAACCTCTAATAGGGATGAATTCTGTAATTTTTATGAGGAGTAGATGTTTGACTGATTTTATTGATGTTAAATTTGTGTGATTTGATGTATATATTTCGGAATACTACATATTGCATGAAGTTTATATACCGTAGAATGATTCGATTATAGGAGATTTATGTACTGTACTGTGCTTCACTTTTATTCATAGTTGGTGTTTCAATATAATATAATAATAAAGATCATTAGAAAATATATATAGTATGTCAAACAGTATCGTGCCCTTATATATATAAAAATTATAATTTATGTTTCTAAGTTACATGATGCATATATGCACCGATACTGTAGTGGCGTTCTTATGTTAATGCATAGAGGTATGCTATGCTTACACTCAATTTTCATACACCATGTTTACACCGTAATTTTTTCACAACATTTAACCATTGACACATAAACCAAAGCAAAAAGAAATGATTAAAAAACACAAATATATAGGTAAGAGTATATAAGTACGGTGTTGGTGTAATTTTTTGGTGTCATGCTAGCATTTCACTAATGCATAATAGTAATCACTTCGTTTTATACAGGTTGTATTTTCTTTTCACAGTAACTTGTATATAATAATAATAATAATAATAATTTAATATTATTAATATAATATATTTTTGAGGTTCTGAGTTAGAGATAAATAATTGGATTATTTGACCAACTTAAATTATTTTTTAAGTTTATTAGAGTTGTCCATAGAATTGTTAGAGTTGTCGATTGAGTCCATAAGAGTTATCTTTATGAGTAAGAATTGTCACTAGAGCATTTTTAAACACTTTATTAGAGTTGTAAGGATTGATGTAGAGTTGCTTAGAGTTCCTTGGGAACTCTCTCAATTTATAATTTTGGATGAAAATTTTGATTATACTCTTGAATGATAATTTGGTGATTATTTTGGTGAAAATTTTGGTGATTATTTTAGTGATAATTTTGGTGATAATTTTAGTGATAAATTTGATGAGTATTGTGGTGATATTGCATGTTATTGTGAATTCATATGTCATGGTGTACGGACCTCGGTCCAGTTTTGGTGTGCCTTGATCCTATGGTGGGGATCAAGTGCGAGTAGCTAATTCTATTAGGAAATTAGTGAAGCGTTGCCTATGGTGAGGGTAGCGATTTTTGGTGTGCCCCGGTTCCAAGAGGGAATCGATTGGTGGGGATCATGGAGTGAAATGGATCTGAGTGTTCATAATTTGGTACCACATGCATGTTGAGTTAGTTGTCGAGTACATTTGCATTTGTGTTGCATTTGGTGATTATTTTGATGTTATGTTGTGTGGATAAGAATACTTGATATACCTGTATTGTTGTATTTTGTGTGTGATGTTGTTAGATTAATCTACTTCCGATTGTCTTTTACCGTTATTATTGAATCATATTCTCACCCATTCTGTTTGAATGTTGCCTTTGCATGGGCATCGTGCAAATACTCAAGAGTAGCATTGCTGAAGTAAGTGAAAGATAACCTTGGAGTGACTTCCGTAGTTTTTCGTTTTTATTTAGTGGTCCCTTGCTCTGATCATGTAACATCGGGTTGGGATAAACGCTTAGCTTGATTTTTGTGTCATTGTTGTTGACTTTACAAACTTTTTGTGTTGTTGAGATTTTAAGTTGTTTTGAGTTGATTGTCATACTCTTTTGACTATGCGATTAAGTTGAAAATCTTGAGACTTAATGCCTTGAGTTACAATACTATTGTTGATGTTTATTAGTGATTCCGCTACGATGATACTGTATAATCTCAGGTGAGCATGCGATGAAAAGTGCTGAATGCCTTATTATTTAAGTACTTGACCAAAATCAGATGTGTTGGATGTCGTGTAACATCCCAAGTACAAATCAGATGTGTTGGATGCCGTGTGACATCCCAGGTATAACTAGGTGCATTTGAATTTATTTCTGTGGTAACCCATGTTATGGAGCAGGTATGTTGTTTGATGGGTGTGACACCCTTGTGGTTATATTTTCTAGTTAAAATATTCGATTATTGTTTTGGGGTAGCTATGGGTGTTACATTAGGGACCAACCGCTCTATGCTTTGTCCGTGTTTGGAAGGAAGACTAACCACTTCACTCCATTATTCACTGTTTGGTTGGAAGTAAACCTGAAACTTCATTTTTTCTTGTATAAGGAGGCTCGTGAGCTTATCCTACTAAAAGATCATAAGCATTATTGGATAGTCTCAAGATTAATTCTTGGGGAGAGTAGTAGTTATTATTCACCATTTTTTCTATATTTCATCATCACTTTAATAATAAATTGTATGAGTTTATAAGTACTTTCTTACCGCATTTTAGTAATTTAGGTACATTCTCCCGCACTAAAAAGGTTTTCACGTCTAAGAGTATTTCATATGTCATTTGAACTTTTGGAAATATTTTTATGTGTTTAAGAGGTTTTGAAGACAAATAGAAAAGCAAAAAAGACCAAGTCTCATGCTCATATGTGTATGCATACATTAAAGGCATAATAAAACGCAACCACTTTGCTCATACACATATCACTTTGCTAGGCAGCTCTAACACAACCTCTTACACATAAGAGAATCAATGCAACAAAAACCCTCTGCTTATATGTGTATCAATATGCATATGAGGTGCACCACCAGGCAAAATATGCATATCCATATGCGGAGGAAGAAAACAACATGAAATATCCCATGCCAATATGTGTATGCATACGCGTATACCTTCAGTGGGTGTCCAAAATTGCATAGAAAAACCCTAAAATTAAGTATTTAAACGAGAATTATGATATTTTGAGGTTTCATCTTTATTGTTAACGGTAGAAGCAAGTTAAGAGTAAGAAAAACATAATAGGAACAAATGGGAGCATCAAGTCTAACAGATTCATCCATTGTAATCATTGTGTAATGTTGAACAATCTTATCATGTCTTTTATTATTAGTTAAATATGTGCATAATAAATTCATAGCCACAGATTCTTCTCCCCTTTTGACAACATCAAAAAGAGATAATTTAAGCTATTATCAGTATCACGTAGATACACGGTTCATATATACAGTATACGATACATATACTAAATATACATGAAAATACACATAATGGAAATAATCACTACATAAATGAAGCAATATAATAACATTTCATTATATGCAACCAAGAGAATACACAAAGTAAGACCCTTTGATTCTCATTAAAATTAGTAGTAATATTGCCAAGACATAAACCAAAAGCAAAAATAAACCACAAAGAACATAAAAATGCATGATGACTTAAAACCATGAAATGCATGATAGAAAGGTTCCACATTATGTTCGACAGAAATGGAACTAGGACTTAAAGTTTTGAATTTAGCGACTCCACAAGCTCTAGGAATTTGCCTCACTCCATGATGCCAGCCTTGTCCATTATTTCCAGAATGATTATCCAAGAAGGTGCACATTTCTTGGTAGAATAAAGCATAGTGTTGGTGATTCTCAATTCGAGCAGTAATCATGTGATTAACTCTTGCTTTTGTGGAGGCATGATAAACTTCAACATTGCCCAACTTTAGTATTTCTCAACTGATCTGAATATTGTTCAAGAGAATGTAGACAAGATGAACTTTAACATCGTCAATTCTCGAGAACCCGCCTTTCTTCAAGCGCAAGATGTGAGAAACTAGCCACATTAAAATTCTAGGAACCATATTCAATTTGCTGACAGCTAAGGTGTCATAGTAGTCATCTGATCCGGAAGCCTTAAACATCTTATTCAGATGTGTGGTCCATTAAAAATGCATATGAGTGTTGGTATTCGTTACCAACGGGTCAACTTCATCATCATCATCAGCATCAACAACCGTTATATCAAATACGACTTCCATAGTTCATCAGTAAAATCATAAACCTTATTACCTATTGTGAATTTGAAATTAGAGCTACACCTATCGTGTAGCCCTAAGTAGAACACACGAATGAGGTCTTCATTGTAGTCCTATGAGAGCTGCAAGAAATAGTTAATTTAATGATGGTCAACAAGCCAAACAACATTAGGAATATCCAAACATCCAGTAACCACTAGTTTTAAACATGTTGCTTCATAATGTCGCAACTGCGAAAAACAACCGACGGAGAAAACAAAGTCTCCACCGAACGTTATTTATCCCGACAGGGGAAAGGAAACGATTGAAGAAAAGCTCAAAAAGGGAAAGGAACATGGTCTCGAAACCAAATCCTGGGTTCGGGAGTCGATTACGCGAGAGGAAGATATTAGCACCCCTCGCGTTCGTTGTACTCAACGGGATCCACTCTTGTTGTTCTAATCAAATGGTGTGTTTATCTAAAGCCTAATTGCTAAACAAAAACAAAAGGAGAAAAATAAAAGGAGACTCGATAGGACCTCGCCGTCATATGCCTACGTATTTCCTCGTGCAATGGAAAAGTCAAAGTCAACGTAGTTCGAATGACTACGAATGAATGAAGGGATTGTGCTCGCCAAGACTTCGCTGTCTTGTGCCTACGTATCTTCATTCGAACGAGAATGAAGAAGTCAGAGTATTCATAGTTTGACTATGATTGGGAAAAAGTCTCGATCACATTGGGGGTGAGAGAAAAGGTTCTAAGTTTGTTGAAGAAATGAATTGAATTCGTTTGAGATGCGCGTCATGCTAAAGTCTATGAGATATGATCAAATGCTTTATGCTAACGATCCAAACGTCTCGCACACAAAGTACCCTAAGATGAGGTTAGAAATGCACCTGCTCATCTTTTCCCATGTGCTTAAGGCTCGTGACACACTATGCACACCATAATTATTAAGTATCTTGAATTGATTTGAGAGAGGGAAAGAGAAGGATGCAATGCAAGATCTATGGGAGAATTTGTCCTAAATGTTGTCATGCCAAATGGTCCTATAGTTGAGGATGAGAAAAGGAATTCTATCCTAATGTTATTATCCCAAGGTTAGGTGAAAGGGGGACTATCCTAGGATTTGTCATACTTAGATTAAAGCCTAAGATCTATATTGATTCAATTTATCAAAGATAAAATTAAACCAAAAATCCTGAGGGAACATGGTAAATCAAAATCGTCAAGGATTCACATCACAACTTCACAAGAATATTGACATATAAGTAATCAAATTTGACCGTAGAATTGATTAAACTTTTAATTAAGGTTAATTAGAAATTTAATTAATTAATTAGAGTTTTAAGAATTTTAATTAATCAATCAAAAACCTAATTAATCAAAATTAAGAATCTAACTATTATCTAACAATTAAGTTCTAAAATTTAAATTATTCTTTTTAAAAAAGAAAATACATAAACAAAACTAAATTGCAAAAGCAAAACTAAATTAGGGATGGAAATAAAACGTGGGTTTTTATTAGAAAGGAAAAAAAAAGAAAAAAAAAGGTTTATGGACTCATAGAACCAAGCCTATTTGATAGAAAAAAAACAGGAAGATTTTACCCTATATCCCTACACTTATACCTATATCCCTACAATTTTAAAAAAAATACCCATTTTATCCTTATATATATATATATATATATATATATATATATATATATATATATATATATATATATATATATATATATATATATATATATATATATATATATATATATATATATATATATATATATATATATATATATATATATATATATATATATATATATATATATATATATATATATACACTCACACACTCACGACACACACACACTACACACACTCACACACACACACACACACCGACACACTACACACGGACACACACTATCACTTACACGACACACACACACACACTCACACACAAAAAAAAAAAAAAAACCAAAAACCCTACACCCCCCCTCACACCCTTCCCCCAAACCCCCATCAACCTCACCTAAAAAAAAGCACCCCCCGTCTCCAAATCCCCCGCTATCTGTACCCCCCCAACATACCCCACCGCCAAACAGCCCGCCTACGCTTAAGTGCCATATTCGTGGGTGTTCACCGGAAGACTTGTAAAAAGAGTTCTGGTACTTGTAAAAAGTGTACCGGAACACTTTTTACAAGTCTTCCGGTTTGTGTTTTTTGGCTACCGGAACTCTTTCTTTGAGTCTTCCGGTTTACATTGTCCAATTTTTTTTTATAAATAAAATAATAATCTATATTATTAAAAACATATTTAAAAAGTATTAAATAAATAATTATTTATGACTATTAATATACCACTTATATATTTTAAAGATCTTTAACTAAATAATTATTTATGATTATTAATATTCCATGATTATTAATATTCCAAAATCATTATGTCACATTTAATGTATTGGTATTATTTCCAAAATTGGACTGTAACGATTTGATAATACTCTCTGTAACGTTCGTTACACCTTACTATTTTGGTACTATTATATTCTTTTTTGGTGTGTATTAATATTATTATTTGTGCTTTAATTTTATCATTGCATTTTGGTTTTTTTTCAAAATAAAATAGACACAGTTAATCATGCTTCTAATCATATTATGTGGTTCAAACAACAATTTATTGGGTGCATTTTCCATATACATTTTAAAATGGATAGCATAAATGATAAGAAATAATGATATTCAAACTATGCTTTAGTTTAAAAACAAAACTAAATGATTATTTATAAAAGTTCAAAAATCAAATAAAAAATCAAATTAAATTGAAGATTTAAAAATTAAAAAAATATTGTTTTATAATAAGTTGAAAATAAATGAATTATTAAAATATATTTATTGCATATTTAAATACATTTAAAGATAATATTTCATATAATTGAATCAAGGAAAAGAAAATATATAAGTAAATGCTGCGAATTAAAATTTATACAATTAAAATAATAATTGTATAACTTAAGTCCGGGTGATTCTCAAGTCGGCTTGGTCAGGAATCACTCCCTATAAGTCTCGTTGAATATCTCACCTCCTATAATAAGGTCACTCAAGTCCGGGTGTAGGACTTATCTCACAATAAAATAGATACACCCCAAGCAAGGTACAATATGAACATATTATATACGAGCAAACAAATAATAAAGTAAATGGCATGTAATAAACGAGGTAGGGATAACCCTTCAAAATTATGGCACTCCCCTGTGAAGTCGCCATTTTCTGTTATGGTGGAAATAGGATATCAAACTATTAATTAGTTTGAATCACAATTCTTAATTCACAACCGCTCTTTGATTTATCCGAAGGAAAAGGTTAAAAGAGGGAAAACCTATTTTTGCATCGTAAACACAATGCGGGGAGAGACCTGGGTAAGGGGTTGGTTAAGCTTAAGGAAGGTACTAGCACCCTAAACTTCTGTAGTACTCTACAGGAACCTTTTGTTTATTGTATGCTTTTTATTTTATTATCTGTTTGAAATATATTGAGCTAAGGGATAGAGTGACCTAAAATACCTAAGGGTTAGTCCTAAGTTTACTCGGCAAGATTCGCATCTTGTGCCTACGTATCCTGAATAGGGAATGGAATCAGAGTAATCGTAGTTCCCCTTGAAAGGGAGGTTAGAAACGTCTTGACTGTGGTCAAGGTTTCAAGGGGAGTAAACGTATCTTAGGGATACGCTCACGTGGAGTCTTGAAACTCCTATTTCTACGCTGAAATTGTCAATTGAAAATTAGGGTTAAATTAGGGATTCCACGGCGAGAAACCCTAAAACAGAGTACGGTGACTCTTTGACCTAAAGCTAGGGTAAAGGGCATTTTCGTCCACGGCGGGACACCTAGGCTAATTAGGGTTTGAAATTTTCAAAGGGTGAGGACTATTGACTCGGCGGTCAAACAGTTTAGACCTAATTCCTTCGGAGGGTTAATACGGTAAAACATGCAAACATGGCAAAATATTCTATGGCAGAAATTAAAATGCGGAAAATTAAGAAAGCGGAAATAAAACGTTGCGACAATGCTCGAGCAATTTACAGATTCCAAACAGAAGGTAAAAAATAAATAACTGGCGATCATGGCCTCGCCTAAATTACATCCATACCAAAAGAATAGTGCTAATAAATGAAACGACAATAAACTGAAACGCGCATGATAATGGCGAGAGTTAAAAGGTAACCGAAATAGCCAAAACGAGAATTTACATTTTTTTTTGTTTTAAGATTTAAAAGGAAAAATTATTTTTGAATTTTATTATGGGAAAAAAATAGAGCTACATGTATTAATTTCAGTTTTTTTTTAATATGAAGAAAAGTTTGGTTTTATTATAACTACTGAAAAATACATCTGAACCTTAATATTGAAAAGGTTTTATTTTAGTGAAAAATGTTTAAGTTTAATAGAAAAATATTTCACTTTCAACTATGAAAAACGTTGTAGGTTTTAATTATGAAAAATGTTTTAAATTTTAATTACAAGAAAAATTTTAAGTTTTACTTAAATGAAAAAAAAACACATTTAGTTTCAACTAAGAAAATAGATTTTTAATTTTTATAAAAAAATAGACTTTTTAATTTACATTAAGAATATAAATCGTTAATTTTAATGAAGAAATATATTTTTTAGTTTATATTAAAAAATAGATCTTTAATTTTAATTATGAAATAGATTTTTTAGTTTATGTTTAGTGGTTTATATGAATTTAATTACAAAAATTTAAATAAACAGAAAAGCACAAAACACACAACATGAAATAATAAAATATAAAACTGGTCGGGTTGGGTACCCATTTCCCGGACCCGACCCGCCTGCTATCACATAAAAACAAAAAAAAAAACAGATTAGGGTTCGGAACCCCTTTTACTTCGCGGCGGCACAACATTTCGTTTCATCTCTCTCGCTCTGCTGAAACTTTATCCTTCTTCTTTGTTTATGTCCCTGTTCTTCTTCCTTGGTGTTTGCATGTCCCTGAAAGAAAATGAAAAAAACCACCCATACACATGACCGTGAGCCTCTTACCGAGATTGAAAATGACCTTTTCGTCTGAACGCGAGTAACGAGCCGCCGGTGGTTCTGCGATTTGGTCGGTGATGACGCGTATGAGGCCGGCGATTGAGGCTCCGACAGTGATGGTTCGATAGTGGCTCCGGTGAGTCTCGCAAACTTCGTGGGCGCTTCGTTCGCCTCCGGCCGGTGATGTTACGAGCTGAGGCCGGCGATTGAGGTCCTGCGGTTGTAGCCTGCGTTCTTCCCCTAAGGTTCCACAGCCGCTGCGGTGTTCGTAAGTTTCCGGATCCTCTTCGGATGATGATGAAAACAGTGAGCTTCTAAATCCGACTCTTCGTTGAGCCGCCGCCGTCTTGTGCTTCTGTACCTAGAGTTTGCTTTCTCGATCCCTCTCTAATTTATATGTTTGAATTTGTGTTTGTTGGGCCTGAATATCTCTAACTTCTGTTGAGATGCTTATGTTGATTCTGCAGCTTTTTCGGATCTGATTGCTAGTGAACTTTGAATAAACGACTTTGTTATGTGTTGTTGCTGGGCTTTTTGAATCCGGACTTTACGTTTATTGATCTATTTTGATGCTTAGGTTTTCGGATTCTGTTATCTTTTCTGATATGACTGGATCTGATCATTGATCTGTTGGATATGGGTTTTGCAGATGTGATTCGGATACTTGCTATCAGATGCTGGATTTTCAGTTTCGGTTTATTCAAGAACATGTTTTTGGAACTTGAACCTGTTTGGATTTGTTTGAACCTTTCTGAACTGGTTTGATATTGGACTGGTTTCAATTTGTTTGACCATTTCTTAACTGGTTTGATATTGTCTGGTTTGAATTTGTTTGACCATTTCTGAACTGGTTTGATATTGTCTGAATTGGAATTGTTCTTCCGGAAGACCGGCGTTAAGGTCCAAATTTTGGGCAAACCGTCTTTCGGGAACAATCACCTTTCTCTAACCGGCTTTTCGGATAAGCACATTTCGGCATAATCCCCGTTTGGCCAAACTTCTTTTTACTCTTTTTCTCGGCTGTCCCAAAAATAAGAACGGATGATATCGGTTTGTAGCCGCGGCCGAGGATTGGAACGGGAGTTCGGTTGCGGCTATTTGTCGTACCCTCTCGACACTCGATGATGACCTTTCTGAGGGTGTCAACATACTTTCTAACATTCTTACTCTGCTTTCCTGTTTTGGTTTGTATGTGTGTTTCATGTGCAAATATGAAAAGTCTTGGAGAAATTAGTCGGAAAAAGTCGGCGTGAAAAAATGGCGTGAAGATTCAGACATGAAAATAATAGGACTTTTTAGGAAAATTAGAACTTAGGATAAAATGTATATATTTTCATTTTCCCTTTCATAAAATGTAATAAAAATATTAATGAATAAATTCAATTATATTTCTATCCAATCTATCCGAAGTTTTTTTTTTACAATTCATACCTTTCGTAACCGAATGACCTCAAAAAGAATACATCCGATCAAATCCAACTTTGTCAAGTGTCTCCGAGTAAATTCGTATAAATCACATATAAATCAATTAACTTGAACCATCAGATTGATCTTCACCAAACAAACTCGCATGAATAAATTCCGAGAAAAAATCAAACGCATTAACTTTATCGTTCCAATATATGCTGCTCCACTTAAAACACGATATAATCTTAAATTCTCAAATCAATTAAAATTGCGTCTGATGATAGAATCGCCGATAGTCATGAATGGAGTAAAATAGAGCAGAAACAGAGAAATCTGATAAGCAGTGAAAACAGAAATATACTCCGCATTAAAATTCAGTTTGCATCTCTGATGAAATACCAAACCATAAACCAACTCAGCCCAGAAACCTCAATCAAACAGAAATCAAAACCCAAATCCGAATCGGAATTTCTACTGGTTTGCCTTCTTTTGAAACTTAAGATAGCAGGAAGCAGGGGAAACAGAAAACATATGCGCCTATGAAATAAATCACGGAATGAATGCTTGCATTGATTTAACCGAACCAAATTGCTATTTCAACATAACCAGCCCCACACGATTAAGTAACAGCCCTGAAACCTTGGTGACAACAAAATCTCGGCTCCTGAATAAATTACCGTATCTTGAAAACAGATGCCAACATTCACTGTAATCTTCTGCTTATCCTCAAAATAAAGAAGACGGAGATTTTAATTATTCTGAAGAACCCTGGCGACAGCTCATCTTTAAAACCGTCAGTAAATAATGCACCAATTACCATTTTTCCCTTTTCACAGTTAAAGCGCCCTCGATGTAATTCCTGCAAAATAAACGGACTACACCTGCTTGTTAATAGTTAGCCGATCCGAAATGAGATGTTATATGACATGAATCAATTAATCTGAGGGTAAAATTTGGGGTATTACAGTTGCCCCTATTTAAATAGCTACACCGGATGATTTGAGCGACCTAGGCTCGAGAAATCATGGTGGAGGGATTTAAATATAGATAACCAAAATTTTTTCCCTTAGATGCGGCGATATGCACTACTATGGACAAAACGGAATAGAATAATACTGACCATGCTATGATGTGTATGATGCGGATGATGGAATGATAAATGCAAGGATGCAGATGACATGATGACATAGGGGACAAACGCGATAAACAAACACACTGGGGAATATGACACACTGGCGAAACAACACGCCACTAGGGAACTCTAAAGTGATGGCCAACTGGTGCTAGCATGACCAATTGTCACCTTTAGAGGGAAACGGTAAGAACAGGATCCTCAATGGAGATGGCACCGATGAGACGGCCTCCACTGAGGAATATCTAGGAGCAAATAATCAACAGGTTCAGGCGTGACCAATTGATACTCTAGGGTAAAAATATAAAATTGGATCTACACGACTGTAGGATCGATTAACAGAATGCTGGAGCATTGAGCAAAGAATAACATCCGAGCTTCTGTAAACTTTCCCTCGTGACAGGATCAAATGGAATTTTCAGGAATCTGTAGAAAATATACAGGGTAAGACCGGCTGTATGCCAAAATAAATGGACTTTAGTGGGAAATGCCCTGATAAGCTTCTCGAGAGAGAACTACCACTTATCGTTGGAAGGGACTTAAATGCCAACCTGGATAAAAGATTGATTGATAAAATAAACTTCTCCACGTCTCAAGTCTGTGCTCCCTGGACATGATTCGGTTTCTTCTTTTGCTAAAGGATAAATGAACTTCTTCATACTTCAAGGTCGGCGCCCTGAACACGATTCAACTCCTTCTTTTACTAAAGGATAAAATGAACTACTTCATACTTCAAGGTCGGCGCCCTGAACATGATTCAGCTCCCTCTTTTACTAAAGGATAAAATAAACTTCTTCATACTTCAAGGTCGGCACCACGAACATGATTCATCTCCCTCTTTTACTAAAGGATAAAATTAACTTCTTCATACTTCAAGGTCGGCGCCCTGAATACGATTCAATTCCTTCTTTTACTAAAGGATAAAATGAACTTCTTCATACTTCAAGGTCGGCGCCATGAACATGATTCAACTCCCTCTTTTACTAAAGGATAAAATGGTCCGCAACGGAATGCCTAAGCATGAGTACGGCGACTCAATGTCTTACAGTTTAGGAAATGATACATCCATGACGGGATGCTCAAGCATGAGTGCGACGACTCGACGTCTTAAGGTTTAAATGATATGTCCACAGCGGGACACCCAAGAATGAGTGCGGAGACTCAACGTCTTAAGGTTTAAATGATATGTCCACAGCGGGACACCCAAGAATGAGTGCGGCGACTCAACGTCTTAAGGTTTAAATGTAGGTGATACGCTCCTCGGCTGGGAACTGTTGCTTGTCTGCAAAGGATTGTAAATGCTTTCCTTGAAAGATAATGCAAAATAAATGCACGTCCAGGTGGGTTCAGTGACCGACGGGACCAAAGTTCAATCTAGAATTGGGCTAGAAAGAACTATCAAACATGATTCCATCGAGGAAACAAACTCGAATGGGGACTACCTTATCCTAGCGCGAAAAGATAACTGAAATAACCATCGTCCATGAGGGTTGAACTCCATGGGGAAACTGGAAACAAGTAGGTATTTTATGCTTAAGGCTGGCGATCTACTGGGAGAGAGCGGACAACCCAGTTACTCGGCGGTAACGACAAAGGATGACGAAAAATAGCCAACCTGCAGATGCTAATGCGTATGTCATCGCGTATACGAACGTGTATGGTAATGTGTATGAAATGTCATGCAATGAGCATGCGATGCTTAGACTCATGCATATGCTGACAAAATAGATGAGAGAGGAGACATGAGATGGAATAAACATCTAGACGGGAATACCCGGGGGCCTCTGCAACAGTACATCTATCAGGGGATAGAGAGAGTTAATAATAGAACCGAATCTGGTTTCAAAGTTATAACTTCCTTGGGGAGAAAGTATCATGACTTCCACATGGGGATATGATACGACTTCACTGGAGAGTACAATATCACAACTTCAATTGGGGATCCATGATCTCTGTATGGGGATACGATGTCATGACTTCACGGGAGGGATTGCTATCATGAACCATGATCATCCAGAGAAACTCTTAGGATCAGAAACTTCCGAGGATAAAATAAATATCCGCTTCGTGGGGAAGATGTGGGGCTAGGCAGCTTCATGAATGAAAGTGTAGCAACTTCCTGGGAATAATACCTCGGCTTCTTGGGGGCTAAAAGGTACATCCGACTGAGGATAAGATATATCAAACTTCCCTGCAGAGAGTTCATCAGACCTACTGGGGAGAAATCAACAGAAATTCCTAGGGAAAGTATTCTGACTTCTTGGGGAGAATATGGCAATCTCCTGGAGAATATTCCCGAGGAAGGTAAGGCAATTCCACTGAGGAACAAATGATCCTACTGAGAATGGGTCTTCAAGACTGTATATCACTTGGAGGATACCGAAGATGTCTCTATAGTCTTGAGAGTCATTGGGGATTTATCGGATGGATCCAAAAAGTGTTGTCAGCTTAAAGTCTCGCTGGGGACTATCACTAGGTAGGTGCTGGTAAGATCTCCACTGTCTGGGAAATTACGGCTTAATCCAAAATGTTGTCAGCTTATAGTCTCTTTGGGGACTGTGTCGGCTTAAATTCTCTCTAGGGACTTCCTTGAGGCGAAGGTTTAGACGAGTTTCTGCAACAATGAGATTTACTGAGGAATGAGGACTGTCAGGTGTAAAATCCATTGGGTGCATGAAGAATGTCGCAAAACAAACTATTTTTGATCTCAATGGACTTTGTAGCAGTCGCCATTTTGAAAAGTATCATGCCCTAGAGTAACTGCTTTGTGAGAAAGTCATCTCGAGAGGATTTTACAGAGAACATGGAGTTCAATTGCCCCACTGTTTTCAAACTCTTTGAGAGATTGGTCGGATCTCGACGTAACTGGCTCTGATCGACGATGTCATGACTGAGCCTTCAAGAAGTAGCTCTCAAGAAATTCAGGCTTGTATCAACAATCAGCTTGGAATGCCACCTGCCCCTGTTTAGCAGGATCTGTGACATCTATATGTAAGTTTCTAAGATATCAGGCAAAATCGACACGCATGAAATGCTAATCCTGAAATAGTTAATGCACATATATTTGTCTTGATTTTTTTTGTTTTTAAAAAAGATATCGCTATAACTCGTGACCAAAATCACTAGTTAGGACATGAATTTAAATTTTAATGCCAACGGTAAATTGAGCATAGCTCGTAGGAGTCAGGAGACATTATCTCGTCGAGTATGCTTTCAAAAGAATTCCTACTTCAATTAGATCTTTTAAAGGTTGTATCGTGGTTTGGTTCACGGTTTAAGAAGAAAAGGATAAAGGCTCAAAATGTTATTTGTACCCACCCGTTCTTCGTGATGTTCTCCAATCCTATTCAGTTAACGGGATGTGAGCACTCATATCTCGATCGGATTTGGTATGGCCGAGAACTCATCAAGGCTTTGGACAATGGCAGTCACTCACCTATTTCTTTAGTGTTTGATCACATGACTTCGCTCTTTATTGGGAATTCTTTTTTGTAATCCCTTATTTATTTGTTTTTATTCCCTAACTTTTGCCTGGACGGCGTCTTTGAGATTTGACATTGGAGTCCAGCGGGATGCCCTAGTTTTGCCCAAGTTTCCTTCACAAATTTTGACTTAGCGGGTCATATATAATTTTATTTTGTTGACTAAGTCGTGTGACTCATCTGAAAGGCTTGTGACTGCCCCACTCTTTTAGTATTGGAGGGATAGTCATGGACTTCTAACTTCCTAAGATGTTAGGGATAGATTCTCGAAGGTTCGCTCCTCCTTTTTGAGAGTCTGAGCGCTCAATCAATTTAACTAAAAAACTACCGTGCCCCAGGTTAAAATTAGGGTTTTAATTTGGAAAAGAAGAAAAATCATACTCGAAGGGGTTAACGAGGGATTATCTGCCTTATATCTCCATTGTTTTTGGGGTTTGAAACAATGCCTTACATCATCAGCAGGCTTCAATCGAAAGCATGGAGATCTAATGTTTTTGTTCATCCTCCTCCTCCTAATTCTCTATCGAAGCAAGAGATCGAGTAAAGTTGGCATTATAAGTTTATAAAAAAATTATTTTAATGAGTGAAACGAATGGATTTATTCAAGACAAACGTTATGCATTAATTATTCCAAAATATCCAAGTTCGTACATGCAAATTATGCTTAATCAAAGAAACAGAAACATATAAATAAGCAAAATGTAATGTCTCAAAGTCCTTCAAAATGTGTTTATAAAGTCTTCGCATCTGAGACCGGCATGGTAGTGGTTTCCTCTGGCGGAGCCTCATTGGAAGGAGTATGATCACTGCAAACCACCTTGTTTGCCCCAACTATATCTCTCATTACTTCATTATCAGTCTTCAAATCTTCACTCAGAATAACTCTCCCAGATTCTCTGTTGATCAGGGTCGTATCATCTTGAGGATTGCTGAAATGAAAAGGACTAGGCATCTGAAGAACTACCGACTTCGGCTGATTCACCGTATGCGTCACTGGCTGAGATATGTTGAAAACGGGCTTTGCAGAGCTTGATCCTGGCCCATGGAAAGCTCCGAGAGGATTCATGATTTTCGGCTGAGGATCATCAAAAGACAGGACCTTCTTTTCTAGCAAATCTCTGATAACATTCTTAAGCGCGTAACATCCTTCTAAATCGCGACCAGGCGCACCCTCATGAAATAAATAATGAGCGGCGGCATTGTAATTGACAGGTATCGGATTGGGAGGTGGACCCAAAGTTCGGGTGACAACCAGACCTTGTTGCACTAAGAAAGGATACAACTCGGTGAACGTCATTAGGATCGGAGGACAAGGCTTGTATGGTCTCCTATTTTGATGAGGTATCGTCTCCTCTGATGGTTGGCACACGGGAGCGTTGGGCACTCATTGATAGTTAATAGGAGTTTGTGCAGGCTGATAAATAAGAGGTTGTTGATAAATCGGAGTCGGTTGCACAGGAAGATATGTAGGAAGTTGATGATTGAAGGGAGGTGCACCAGTAACTACATAGGGTTGTGGAGCATACTGAATTGGATAACCTTGAACATAATTCTACTGGTGTTGCCAAGGTTTATGAGTAGCCTTCAAGTGATTCCTCGGACGTACGGGTCCTTTATGGTAGTCAATGCTCGGAGTTTTGCACTTCGGAGGAGTAACTCGTCGAACTGTTTGAGCAATGGTAGGGTGCACCAAACTGGATTGAAGACCATGAGGAGGTTCATTCGCATCAATAACGGATGGTTGAGGATCCACAAAAGTATGGGTAATCTCAGAAACAATAGTAGGTTGATTATCCATCTTCACCTTAAGGGTTTGTAACATCTCCATAATCTGCCCCACACCTCCTCGAAGATCTTCGAGTTCATGGCTGACACGGTCGATCTCTTGAGCTTGTTCTTCCGTACTTTTTCGAGCTTGGGCTCTAGTATTGTACTGATGCGGAGGACCCAGGGTGACGAAACTGGTAGGCGAGAGAACCGAGAATAAGAAAACGGGAGACACATGTGATGCAAAAATATGATGCATAAAATGTGAAATGCGAATGAAATGACTTCATGGAATTCAAATATTTACGAATATCGCAGAATACCAAAAATTTATTTATTAATTTGAAAACGGATTACAAATAACATTCTTAGAAAAGTCTTGGCATAATAACTAAATAAAAGCTAATAATGACCCTAAGGAAGCTTCCTGTTCTGCCTCTTGCTCTGCTCTTCGGGCTAGGCCTTTTTGAGGATGAGTCTATCTTCAAAAGGTAAATCGAGAGTTAAAGGAAAATAAATCCTTCATCAAAACCAAGCAAGGGTACGTTGGAAAAGTCTTCACAATTGTTGGTGATTAGTGTCCTTGATGTCGGATAACTTCAAGCATATGGCTTTAGCAACGGTCTTGTCCTTTAGGGTCTTTCTCCAAGAAAGGAAACGAAGACTCCTTCAGAATTGGTAACCCCACCAATTGAGAGTACTCTTCTAGGGTAGGCAAGAGCTGGTACTCGAGAGATGTAAGGAAAAGATAATCTGGATCCTAGAACTGTAACAAAGTCGAAAGGAAACATTCGTCTACTTGAGGTTTCAACAAAAATAACGGCCTTCCATACTTGTTTCTGGATCCTTTGTTGATCTTGAACCAAAGCTCCTAGCTTCCTTAGGTCATCTAACTTAAGTCCTTTAAAAGAATATCTCAAAGTTTTTTTTTTGTAATCCATGGTATCCTGCAATATTCATAAATAAAATTTGAATTTCATGACATGTGATGCAATGTGATGTCTTATGGATGAAATGCATATATACAAAGTCCTAGGTTAAAGGTATATGCAAGGAGTTAGGGTCTACCCATCCCATTAGGTATGTACTAAGGTTAGTTGTACCTGCAGAACAAGGATTCTAAAGCGGTGCTCAAAGTCATCAATCCATCTTTTGGATATTATCAATTTCCTGATTAACTCGGTGGTTAATAATATTCTCAAGAGAATCTCTTTTGAGTGTAGTATCGCGTAGCGACTATTTCGGGAATATTCCCTCATAGTCCTTGCACTACGTCCTAGATAAGGCTAAGGTGGTGTTAAGGTACTACGGTCCTTAATATTCGAGACTCCAATCGACCATGGTAAACGTTTTCACAAATACTCATTCAACCGAACCATTTTCGAAAGGGTCTCAACTGAGCGGTGATTCTCAAGTCGGCTTGGTCGGGAATCACTTCTTATAAGCCTCGTTGAATATCTCACCTCCTATAATAAGGTCACTCAAGTCCGGGTGTAGGACTTATCTCACAACAAAATAGATACCCCCTAAGCAAGGTACAATATGAACATATTATATATGAGCAAACAAATAATAAAGTAAATGGCATGCAATAAACGAGGTAGGGATAACCCTTCAAAATTATGGCACTCCCCAGTGAAGTCACCATTTTCTGTTGCGGTGGAAATAGGATATCAAACTATTAATTAGTTTGAATCACAATTCTTAATTCACAACCGCTCTTTGATTTATCCGAAGGAAAAGGTCAAAAGAGGGAAAACCTATTTTTACATCGTAAACACAATGCGGGGAGAGACCTAGGTAAGGGGTTGGTTAAGCTTAGGGAAGGTATTAGCACCCTAAACTTCTGTAGTACTCTACAGGAACCTTTTGTTTATTGCACGCTTTTTATTTTATTATCTGTTTGAAATATATTGAGCTAAGGGATAGAGTGACCTGAAAGACCTAAGGGTTAGTCCTAAGTTTACTCGGCAAGATTCACATCTTGTGCCTACGTATCCTGAATAGGGAATGGAATCAGAGTAATCATAGTTCCCCTCGAAAGGTAGAAACGTCTTGACTGTGGTCAAGGTTTCAAGGGGAGTAAACGTATCTTAAGGATACGCTCACGTGAAGTCTTGAAACTCCTATTTCTACGTTGAAATTGTCAATTGAAAATTAGGGTTAAATTAGGGATTCCACGGCGGGAAACCCTAAAACAGAGTACAGCAACTCTTTGATCTAAAGCTAAGGTAAAAGGCGTTTTCGTCTACGGCGAGACACCTAGGCTAATTAGGGTTTGAAATGTTCAAAGCGTGAGTACTATTGACTCGGCGGTCAAACGGCTTAGACCTAATTCCTTCGGAGGGTTAATATGGTAAAACATGCAAACATGGCAAAATATTCTATGGCATAAATTAAAATGCGGAAAATAAAGAAAGCGGAAAGGAAACGTCGCGACAACGCTCGAGCAAATTATAGATTCCAAACAGAAGTTAAAAAATAAATAACTGGCGATCATGGCCTCGCCTAAATTACATCCATGCCAAAAGAATAGTGCTAATAAATGAAACGACAATAAACTGAAAAGCGCATGATAATGGCGAGAGTTAGACGGTAACCGAAATAGCCAAACGGGAATTTACATTTTTTTTTATTTTAAGATTTAAAAGGAAAAATTATTTTTGAATTTTATTATGGGGAAAAAATAGAGCTACATGTTTTAATTTTAGCTTTTTTTTTTAATATGAAGAAAAGTTTGGTTTTATTATAACTACTGAAAAATACATTTGAACCTTAATATTGAAAAGGTTTTATTTTAGTGAAAAATATTTAAGTTTAATAGAAAAATATTTCACTTTTAACTATGAAAAACGTTGTAGGTTTTAATTATGAAAAATGTTCTAAATTTTAATAACAAGAAAAATTTTAAGTTTTACTTAAATGAAAAAAAAACACATTTAGTTTCAACTAAGAAAATAGGTTTTTAATTTTTATAAAAAAATAGACTTTTTAGTTTACATTAAGAAAATAAATCGTTAATTTTAATGAAGAAATAGATTTTTTAGTTTATATTAAAAAATAGATCTTTAACTTTAATTATGAAATGGAGTTTTTGGTTTATGTTTAGTGGTTTATATGAATTTAATTACAAAAAATTAAATAAACAGAAAAGACCAAAAAACACAACATGAAATAATAAAATATAATACGGGTCGGGCTGGGTATCCATTTCCCAGACCCGACCTGCCTGCTATCACATAAAAACAAAAAAACAGATTAGGGTTCGGAACCCCTTTTATTTCGCGGCAGCACAACATTTCGTTTCATCTCTCTCGCTCTGCTGAAACTCTATCCTTCTTCTTCGTTTATGTCCCTGTTCTTCTTCCTTGGTGTTTGCATGTCCCTGAAAGAAAATGAAAAAAACCACCCATACACATGACCATGAGCCTCTTACCGAGATTGAAAACGACCTTTTCGTCTGAACGCGAGTAACGAGCCGCCGGTGGTTCTGCGATTTGGCCGGTGATGACGCGTCTGAGGCCGGCGATTGAGGCTCCAACAATGGCGGTTCGATAGTGGCTCCGGTGAGTCTCGTGGACTTCGTGGGCGCTTCGTTCGCCTTCGACCGGTGATGTTACGAGCTGAGGTCGGCGATTGAGGTCCTGCGATTGTAGCCTGCGTTCTTCCCCTAAGGTTCCGCAGCCGCCGTGGTGTTCGTATTTTTTCTGATCCTCTTCGGATGATGATGAAAGCTGTGAGCTTCTGAATCCGACTCTTCGTTGCGCCGCCGCCATCTTGTGCTTCTAAACCTAGGGTTTGCTTTCTCGATCCCTCTCTAATTTATATGTTCGAATCTGTGTTTGTTGGGCCTGGATATCTCTAACTTCTATTGAGATGCTTATGTTGATTCTGCAGCTTTTTCGGAACTGATTGCTAGTGAACTTTGAATGAACGGGTTTGTTATGTGTTGTTGCTGGGCTTTTTGAATCCGGACTTTATGTTTATTGATCTATTTTGATGCTTAGGTTTTCGGATTCTGTTATCTTTTCTGATATGACTGAATCTGATCATTGATCTATTGGATATGGGTTTTGCATATGTGATTCGGATACTTGCTATCAGATGCTGGATTTTCAGTTTCGGTTTATTCATGAACTGGTTTTCGGAACTTGAACCTGTTTGGATTTGTTTGAACCTTTCTGAACTGGTTTAATATTGGACTGGTTTGAATTTGTTTGACCATTTCTGAACTGGTTTGATATTTTCTGAATTGGAATTGTTCTTCCGGAAGACCGGCGTTAAGGTCCAAATTTTGGGCAAACCGTCTTTCGGGAACAATCACCTTTCTCCAACCGGCTTTTCGAATAAGCACTTTTCCGCATAATCCCCTTTTGGCCAAACTTCTTTTTATTCTTTTTCTCGGCTGTCCCAAAAATAAGAACGGATGTTATCGGTTTATAGCCGCGGTCGAGGATTGGAACGGGAGTTCGGTTGCGGCTATTTGTCGTACCCTCTCGACACCCGATGATGACCTTTCTGAGGGTGTCAACATACTTTCTAACATTCTTACTCTGCTTTTCTGTTTTGGTTTGTATGTGTGTTTCATGTGCAAATATGAAGAAATAAGTCTTGGAGAAATTAGTAGGAAAAAGTCGGCGTGAAGAAATGGCGTGAAGATTCAGACATGAAAATAATAGGACTTTTTAGGAAAATTAGAACTTAGGATAAAATGTATATATTTTCATTTTCCCTTTCATAAAATGTAATAAAAATATTAATGAATAAATTCAATTATATTTCTATCCAATCTATCTGAAGTTTTTTTTTTACAATTCATACCTTTCGTAACCGAATGACCCCAAAAAGAATACATCCGATCAAATCCAACTTTGTCAAGTGTCTCCGAGTAAATTCGTATAAATCACATATAAATCAATTAACTTGAACCATCAGATTGATCTTCACCAAACAAACTCGCATGAATAAATTCCGAGAAAAAATCAAACGCATTAACTTTATCGTTCCAATCTATGCTGCTCCACTTAAAACACGATATAATCTTCAATTCTTAAATCAATTTAAATTGCGTCTGATGATAGAATCGCCGATAGTCATGAACGGAGTAAAATAGAGCAGAAACAGAGAAATCTGATTAGCAGTGAAAACAAAAATATACTCTGCATTAAAATTCAGTTTGCGTCTCTGATGAAATACCAAACCATAAACCAACTCGGCCCAGAAACCTCAATCAAACAGAAATCAAAACCCGAATCCGAATCAGAATTTCTACTGCTTTGCCTTCTTTTGAAACTTAAGATAGCAAGAAGCAGGGGAAACAGAAAACATATGCGCCTATGAAATAAATCACGGAATGAATGCTTGCACTAATTTAACCGAACCAAATTGCTATTGCAACATAACCAGCCCCACACGATTTAGCAATAGCCCTGAAACCTTGGTGACAACAAAATATCGGCTCCTGAATAAATTACCGTATCTTGAAAATAGATGGCAACATTCACTGTAATCTTCTGCTTATCCTCAAAATAAAGAAGACAGAGATTTTAATTATTCTGAAGAACCCTGGCGACAACTCATCTTCAAAACCGTCAGTAAATAATGCACCAATTACCATTTTGCCCTTTTCACAGTTAAAGCGCCCTCGATGCAATTCCTGCAAAATAAACGGACTACACCTGCTTGTTAATAGTTAGCCGATGCGAAATGAGATGTTATATGTCATGAATCAATTAACCTGAGGGTAAAATTTGTGGTATTACAATATTTATTTGATATTTGAAACAAAAACACTCGAACAAAATTAGAGTATATATTTTCTCTATACAAAATTTCATTAATGTTATCATCAAAACATTGAGATATATTAAGAACCAATCTGAGTTCTAACAATCTCCCCCTTTTTGACGATGAAAAAAACTATACGAATTTTTGTTCAAAACAAGAAAAAAAAATATATATCTCCCCCCGAGATTATGAGTCTCCCCCTGAAATGAATACTGTTAGAAAAAATAAATACTTCCCTTTCAACACTTGTATTCTTTCCAGCGTCAGAGCAAGCTTGTAGACTCTCAGAGATTGTTCAGAGTTACTTCTATGAAATTTGTTAGATGAATAGTTATAGCTCTGAAACACTGAATATATGATTAGATATATTTTAAAATGTTTGAGTTGCCATTTAGTATTTGTTTATGTGAACTATCAAAATTTCAATTTTCGCCCCCTTTGTGTCATATCAAAAAGTGATTTAAAAAAAATCATTTAAGACAACAAATATAAGATATAAAACAGAAGGAACAATCACATATATTGATAAGCTCAGAAAATAGCCAAAAATAAACAATTATCACAAAAGTGCACAAACAAGACAATTAAGTGGAACGAGATGCTAAAATCTTCAAAAGATCAGTTATCTCAGAAGTTGATTTTTCTTGCTTTTCCATCCAAGTCTTGATCTCAGATGTTGATTCTTCTTGCTTAGCCATCCAGTCCTTGATTTCTTTTGTAGTCTGTTCTTGCTTTACCATCCAGGCCTTAATTTCACTAGTGTCAGCCTCTTGCTGAGCAAGATTTTCTTTCACATCTTCAGAGACTTTCACTTCTTTAGAAGCTTTCTCATTTGTTAACTCTTGAATACTATCAGAATCAGATGCATTTTCTAAAATCATAATAGATGGCTGATCATAGACAAGAGTTTCTTCAGTAACTAGAGCTTCTGGAGTAACTTCTTCAATCAGAAGACCTTCACCAGAATGAAGTGCATCAGATTTTTCAGGAGAAGAATACACAACTTTAGTAGGTGTGTTTTCCAAACACATAATGGGGGTTCTTCTGACACTTAGCAGAGTAAGTTTCAAGGCTTCAGAAAATCTTTCTTGTGCATCTTCAGAGCACGCTTCCTTAAGATTCAGAGTCACTAAATTGAATCTTCTTCTGAATGCATCCCAAAGTTCTTCAGAAACATTAGGATTCATGTTGTGGAGGCACTTCTCCCTAACATTAGTGAACCATAACTGTATCTCTATTTAAAAACTAGATAACATAGTTCCAACATTTGGTCTAGATTTAGGTTTTGGTTTCAGATAGGCCTCTACGAACGATTTCCTAAGGGTGTATGAGAAAGAAGGTTCAGCAGAAAATGAAGATTTAGCTTGTGGGTGAGATGGAATGGGAGTAGGAGAGGGAATTTTCTGAGGATGGTTAGGAGAGTTATGAGCGGGTGATGTGGCATCTGAAAGACTTGAAGAAGTATCAGATGATTCAGATGGAATAGGGTGAACAATCATAAGAGGAATAACATCAAGAATTTCAGGTTTAGGGTCAGATGGGTGAGGTTCAGAAGGATTAGGTTCAGAGGGTTGTGATTCAGAGGGTTGAGGTTTAGATGGTTGAGGTTTAGATGGTTGAGGTTCAGAAGGTTGTGATTCAGAGGGTTGTGATAGGTGTTGAGATGTTTGTGGTTGTGGTTGAGGAGAGGGAGTAGGAATAGGGTCATGGGGAGGAGGAGGTTGAAATGTTGGAATTTCTGTTACTGTTTCCAGAATTGGAGATAAACCAACAGAAGGGTTACCTGACTTCTTGAAACGTTTAGCCTTTACAGAAGAGTCTTCTTCAGAGGCTTTCCTCTTAGTGCGTGTAGAACCTTCTTTTGAAACCTTGCTCTTCTTCCTTCTCTTCTTTGTAATCAGTTCTAGAGCAGGTTCAGATGCTCTTTTTATCAGATCAGGTGGCATAGGAGTGCCATCTGCCAGACAAGAAGCAATGTAATGAAGCAGAGCTTCCTTGGGCTCTTATTCTGCGTACTTCAGCTGAGTTTACCTTAACTGGATCAGAAGAAATTTGTTCCACCAACTTCATCCTTTGAAGGCTTTTTCCATCCAGAGGCTTCCCAAGTATTGGAACTAATTCTTCTGTCAGACCAGCCTAAGTCAGATGAGCTACCAAACCATTCTCAGTAAGTTCATCAGAGATCAATCTTCCCATGGGGATCCAATCCCTGATCTTCTGATATTTGGTTTTAGTAACTTCTCTGGACATGTTCACATGGTTCCACAGATGAGTAAACAACAGATGTGGAAAATCCACCTTGATATTACTTCCCAAACAGTATATAAAATACAGCTGCTCTGCATTGATGTAGTCTGGAGAGTTAGAAGCTTTTCTGTGGTGAATGCAGCCCAGAAAGATCTTTGCCCAGATCTTGTAGTGCATCTTCAGATCCTTGATCTTGCTTGAAGGCAGCCCAGAAGTGAAAACTTCACTGTAGACTTCATCCATGTTTACGCGTCCTACAGGAAGATGAGTAACACCATCTACTTCTTCATACCCTATCAATTTATGAATCATATCCTCAGTGATTATCATATCTTTTCCCAAAACAGACAACGAGATGAACTTAGGGTAAACCTTTGCGTGAATCCAGAATTCCTTAACCAAATGAGAAAAAACTGGACCAATCAGCCTATCAAAATACTTAACCCATCCTTGAGAACTGACTGTTGGACATAGATCAAAGCCGTTCTTTGCAATGCATTCAAAATCCACCATAAAATTGCAAAGAACTTCTAATTTCTCAATAGGTGTAAGAAGAGTTCTCTCTGGTTCTTTGTATATATCGTTACCCATTTATGATGTTGATACCCCAGCCATTGTTGAAGCTAACTTTTGAAATGAAGATGATGAAGTTGCCATTGACGAACTTGTGAGATAAACTGATCTTCCTTTAGGTTTAGTGGAGAAGAGAAAAGAATGGAGAAGGCCAAAATGCATATATTGTTTGAGAGAGAGTGAAAGTGTGAGAAGTGTGAGATTGTGGAATATATAGAGATAAAATTAGGGCACAAAAACGCAAACAACACTTAGCAATTAATCACATTAATTAAAAAAATTAAAATAATGATTTCAAGCATTTAATGAGATTTGACAAAAGTGGGGGGAAAACGAGAATTGCAATAATTCAAACAGTATCTCAAACGACGCCTAAACTTTGTACACTCAACCGTTTCAGATTTCATGTGACACATGTTTCATATTTAATTGTCTCTGAAACTCTTTAGGAAATGAAACGTTAGCTAGCGTTCAGATCCTTTGAAGCTTGTTAGTTCAGAGTTTCACAAAATAAATAAGGTAACAAAAGAAATTACAGATGCAACACTTCAGAGTATAGACATTAATCATTTTTCATCTGAATAAATTTGCTTCTGTATAGTAATTTTATTCTGGACAAAAATCCATACTAATATTCTTCAGAATAAATTTAAATCTATCTTCAGCAAGGGGTTTTGTAAAAATATCAGCCCATTGATGGTCTGTATCAACAAAATTTAAACTTAAAATTCCCTTCTGAATATAGTCTCTGATGAAATGATGTTTAATTTCTATATGCTTTGCCTTAGAATGTAAAATTGGATTTTTAGAGAGGCAAATAGCAGAAGGATTATCACAAAAGATAGAAATGTTACTCTCATATATCTGATAGTCTTCCAGCTGACTTTTCATCCAAAGCATTTGAGTACTACAACCACCAGCATCAATATATTCTGTTTCTGTAGTTGAAAGTGCTATTGTGGGTTGCTTCTTGCTGTAGCATGAGATCAAATTACCTCCCAGAAACTGACAGCTTCCAGAAGTACTTTTACATTCAACTCTGTCTCCAGCATAATCAGCATCAAAGAAGCCAACTAATTTAAATTTATCAGATCTTCTGTAACACAAACCCATGTTAGTAGTACCTTTCAGATACCTCAGAATTCTCTTAACAGCTGTTAAGTGAGATTCTCTAGGATCTGATTGGAATCTAGCACAAAGACAAACACTGAAGAGAATATCATGCCTAGAAGCAGTCAAATACAGAAGAGAGCCAATCATACCTCTGTACAGCTTCTGATCTACCTTTTTACTTATCTCTTCTTTTCCTAGAGTGCTAGATGGATGCATTGGAGTCTTAGCTGACTTACTCTCTGTCATTTTGAACTTCTTCAGAGGCTCCTTCACATACTTTGTCTGATGTATGTAGGTGCCTTCTAGAGTTTGATTGACTTGAATTCCCAAAAATAATCCAAGTTCTCCCATCACGCTCATTTCAAATTCTGCCTGCATAGACTCAGCAAACTCCTTTCCAAGTGTAATATTTGTTGTTCCAAAAATAATATCATCTACATAAATTTTACAGATTAAAATGTCTTTCGTAATTGATTTACAGAAAAGAGTAGTATCAATCTTTCCTATGATAAAATTATTTTCCAGAAGAAAATTACTTAGCCTCTCATACCAAGCTCTGGGAGCTTGTTTTAGGCCATAAAGTGATTTCTTTAATTTAAAACATGTTTTGGAAATTTTTCATTTTCAAATCCAGGAGGTTGATGAACATAAACTTATTCTTATATTAATCCATTTAAGAAAGCACTTTTAACATCCATCTGATGAAGAGTGATGTTATTCTGTGCAACAAAAGAAATAAGCAAACTTATAGATTCTAACCTTGCCACAGGAGCAAATGTCTCTGTGTAATCAATACCTTCTTGCTGACTGTAGCCTTGAGCAACAAATCTAGCTTTGTTTCTGATGACTTCTCCTTGCTCATTCAACTTATTTCTGTAGACCCATTTAGTTCCAATAATATTAAATCCTTTTGGTCTTGGAACCAGATCCTAGACATCATTCCTTGTGAATTGATTTAGCTCCTCTTGCATATCAAGTATCCAATCATTTTATTGAGAGCTTTATCCAAGAGGTAGGTTCAATAATTGACACCAAACCAAGCAATGATGTCCCAGATGATTTGAGAAAGGATCTTGTTTTGATGGGATCATCCTTCTTTCCAATAATCATTTCCTCTAGATGAGAAGATTTCATTCTGGAGGATCCTTTAACAGTTGGTTCTTCAGAAATAGTTAAGCTTTGCAGATGAGCAGCCAATGGAGTAGCATCTGGCGTTGCTTCTTGTTCTTTTGCTTGAACTTTGTCTGCCTCTGATTCTTCAAAGTCTGTGAGAAAAACTTCTCTATCTGCAGAAATTTCAAACTGCTTTGGCTTTCGATTGCCAAGCTTATCATCAAATCTGACATGAATTGATTCTTCCATAATTTGTGTTTCAGTATTGTATACTCTATAGCCTTTTGAGCGTTCAAAATATCCAAGCATAAAACACTTTTGTGCTTTAGAGTCAAACTTGTTCAGATTATCCTTAGTATTTAGAATAAAACAAACACATCCAAAAGGATGGAAATAAGAAATTTTGGGCTTTCTATTCCTCCATAACTCGTAAGGATTCTTTTCCAGAAGAGATCTTACAGACACTCTGTTCTGAATATAACACGCTGTATTGATTGCTTCTGCCCAAAAATGTTTTGCCATATTAGTCTCATTGATCATGGTTCTGGCGATTTCTTGTAATGTTCTATTCTTTCGTTCTACAACTCCATTTTGTTGAGGAGTTCTAGGACAAGAGAAATCATGTGCAATGCCATTTTCTTTAAAATATTTTTCAAAAAATTTATTTTCAAATTCACCATCATGATCACTTCTGACCTTGACAATATTAAAACTCTTTTCATTTTGAATTTGATTGCAGAAGTCAAAGAATACAGAGTGTGACTCATCCTTGTGTTTTAGGAATTTTACCCATGTCCATCTGCTGTAGTCATCAAGTATGATTAATCCATACTTCTTGCCTCTGATGGATGCAGTTTTCATTGGTCCAAACAGATCAATATGAAGTAGCTCTAATGGTCTAGAGGTAGAAACAACATTTTTAGATTTGAAAGAAGATTTTGAAAATTTTCCTTTCTGACATGCTTCACAAAGAGCATCTGAGTTGAACTTCAACTTAGGAAGTCCTCTGACCAGATTGAGCTTGTTAATCTGAGATATACGTCTCATGCTAACATGACCCAATCTTCTATGTCAGACCCATTGCTCATCATTAACAGACATAAGGCATTTAACATTTTGATTTTTCAGTTATGAAAGATTTATCTTATAAATGTTGTTCTTCCTTTTCCCATTAAAGAAGATTGAACCATCTTTCTGACTAACAACTTTACAACATTTTTTATTAAAGGTTATATCATAACCATTGTCACTTAATTGACTTATGGACAATAAGTTATGTGTTAATCCTTCAACAAGCAGAACATTAGAGATAGAAGGGAGGTTACGATTACCAATTGTTCCAGAGCCAATGATTTTTCCCTTTTGGTTTCCTCCAAACTTCACGTCTCCTCCAGATCTAAGTTCCAGGCTTTGGAACATAGACCTTCTTCCCGTCATATGTCGTGAGCAGCCAGAGTCCAGGTACCATGACTGGTGTCTTAACTTTGCTGCTAAGGACATCTGCAACAAAAATTATTTTATCCTTAGGTACCCATATCTTTTTGGGTCCTCTGGGGTTAGTTGGTCTGAAGTTCTGCGTGAACTTCTGTCCCTTAAAAACTTTTGTGTTCTGACGAGGTTTTGGTTTAATAAAGCTTTTTGTGATCTGATCTGTACGTGTGTGCTTTATGTCATTTAGGTGACCATATTTAAAATGAGTGTACAGAGGAGTATAATTGATGATTAGCTTATCAACAGGTTTTGGATTTAAATCCTTCCCAGAGGGTGATTCATATCCAACTCCTTTTCTGTTATTCCTGCTAACACCATAGATCATGGAAGCCATTTTGCTTCTGTCTAAGCCTCTGGACAGGAACCTCTGAAAATTATAGTCGTACTCTTCTAAAATACTTTTGGAGCAAGACATAATATATGAATCAGACTTTTGTTGAGCTTTTTCTAAATCAGTTTTTATTTGAAAGTTATTTGCTTTTAGCTCAACAATTTCTGATTTCATCTGATCAGTCTCAGATGCAAGATAGCTCTGAAGCTTCTTGTATCTGAGTCTAATCTTACTATAGTTTTCAAGCATCTCAGATAAGCTTTCAATTAGCTCAGCTCTGGTAAGATCAGAAAATACCTCTTATGAATCTGATTCTGATCCAGATTCAGATGTTTCCTCATGCTCCTCCACGTCAGCTATTAGTGCCATATTTGCACATTCGTCCTCTAACTCTGATGAGGCTTCAGAAGCATCTGAATCATCCCACGTGGACATCAGGACTTTCTTCTTTTTCTCAAACTTCTTTCTGGGTTTCTCCTTCTAAAGTTTGGGACATTCATTTTTGTAGTGTCCTAGCTCCTTGCACTCATAGCACACAACTTCTTTCTTGCTAGATCTTTTATGTCCAAAAGATTCTCCATGTTTTTCTGGTCTTTTGAGGTTTCTGAACTTCTTTTGCTTATGCTTCCAGAGTTAATTTATCCTTCTAGAAAGCAAAGATAGTTCATCTTCATCTGAGGAAGATTCTCCAGAGCTTTCCTCAAGTACCTAAAAAGCTTTAGTATCAGATTTTTTATTAGATTTCAAAGCAATAGACTTACCTTTCTTCTGAGGCTCATCTTCTTCCATCTCTATCTCATGACTCCTTAAGGAACTGATGAGTTCCTCCAGAGTGATCTTGTTAAGATCCTTTGATAGCTTCAGCGCTGTGACCATGGGTCTCCACTTCTTTGGTAGACTTCTGATGATCTTCTTCACATGATCAGAAGTGGAGTATCTTTGTCAAGGACCTTCAAACCAGCTGTCAAGATCTGGAATCTTGAAAACATGGTTTCCACAGATTCTTCTTCCTCCACCTTGAAGGCTTCATACTTCTGAATAAGCGCAAGAGCCTTTGTCTCCTTCACCTGAGAGTTTCCTTCATGTGTCATCTTTAATGACTCAAACATGTCAAAGGTTGTTTCTCTATTTTTGATTTTCTCATACTCGGTATGAGATATAGCGTTTAACAAAATAGTTCTAGCTTTGTGATGATTTCTGAAATCTCTCTTCTGTTGGTCAGTCATTGACTTTCTGTCAATCTTTTTGCCCTCACCATCAGTGGGGTGAATGTATCCATCAATGACCAAATCCCATAGATCAGCATCATAGCCTAGAAAGAAACTTTTTATTCTATCCTTCCAATAATCAAATTTCTCTCCATCAAACATGGGAGGCTTGGTGTTGATTCTATCTTTATCATCATACTTGTTATTTGACTGTTCAACCATAATATATCAAGGATAATAAATCAAGAGTTTTCCCAACTGGATCTTTCTCTGTCACTGTAAAGTGATAGACCGGAGCTCTGATACCAACTGAAGGTAGGAAAAACACATAGAAGGGGGGGGGGGGGTTGAATAAGGGTTTCAAAAATAACTTTGATAATAGAAAATGACAAGTTATTTTTATCCTGGTTCGTTTGAACTCAAACTACTCCAGTCTACCCGGCCAAGGTGATTTTTCCTTTCTCAAACAAGGACTTAATCCACTAAATCAAAACCTGATTACATTGATATCACTAAGACAAATTGTCTTAGTCTTCTCAAGAATCCTGACCAAAGCTTGGTCTCTCAAGGAACTTTTACAAGGATGAAATACAATGTGTTTAAGTGCTTCTAAAAAGCTATTATCACAACTGTGATTTTTACACAAAATAAAGAACAAATAAAACAAGTATGTTTGTTGAAGAAAGTTGTTTGAATATGTTCTTTGATTGTTTTGTATTCCGCCAATCTTGAAATGATGTTGAAGACTTGCTTAAATAGACTTCACATCCATTTATCAAAGAACGTGCAGTTGTTGCCTTTTGTCTTCTTTGACTTTTCCTTCACAGAAGAGAAATGTTCAGACATATCCTTTTTGTCTAAATTCCTGTGCCATACACGAATGAGGAATAGTGTCGTTGGTAGACATTGGGTTTAACAACGAATCTTTCTTGAACAATATCTTTTCAAATGAACAGATATGAAAAATGATCTTGCATCAGATCCTCTGATGTTGTTCCTTGTTCTTCTTTATCAGAGTCACTCTATCCAGAGTTATACAGCAAAGTACTTAGCGTGAATGAATGATTAGAGTTAACTTGATTCTCAGAGCCTCTGTATGTTGCAGTGTTGAGTTCTCACAGAGTCTTTTGAATATACTGAATCTTTATACTTTGCGCTCAGAGTCTTCTGTAGGTAGCGCTTCAGAGTCTTCTGTGTTGCACTTTCTACAGTCAGAGCTTTGCGTTATATAATGTTCATAGGAATTCTTTTTGTCTTCATATGAATATTTATTTGATATCTGAAACAAAAACACTCGAACAAAATTAGAGTATATATTTTCTCTATACAAAATTTCATTAATGTTATCATCAAAACATTGAGATATATTAAGAACCAATCTATGTTCTAACATAACTTACTATAGATTCAGAAACATCACCGGGGATCTTCAAAAGACGCAGGCCGGTTAACTTGTAAGACATATCATCTCAAATAAAGAGAAAGATCAACTGAATCCTCACCAAACTTCTCGGAGAGATGCCATTTGATGGAAGCAAATTGAATAGTGTGGACTCATTGGGGAGAACATCACTAAGGAGCAATATTGTTGCAGTTTGAAATTGCATTGAAGCAAATAAAAACCTTGTACAAGGATTCTCAAATAAAAAGAAACACTTGTAAAGTCTTCAACAAACTTCTCTGATGGATTTTTGTAGAGATGCCATTTGATGGTAGAACAGTGGGTAATCATGATAACTTACTAGGGATAGACGACTGTCTTGGAAAGAGACTACCATTTACCATCCAAATAGAAAACATGAGAATAAAACAAGCTGTTCAAATAAAGAGGCTGCCACTTGTTGTCTGGATTTAAATTCTGAGAAAATGCTACAATATTGTTGGATAATAGGATTGTCTTAAATGTTGATCATATATTCATCTTAGAAGACAAAATGCAAAATAAATGCATGCCCGATCTAGGTTTAACAACCTAGAGAGATTCAAAATTGTGATTTCCAAGGAACAAAGTTTAATTCAGGAGATAACTAAAGAGAAACAGTCAAGCAAGACATTATCCATTGAGGATTGAACTCGATTGGGGTTTATCTTATCCAAAAATGGTAAAGATAGCAAAAGAAAAGCATTCCACGAGGATCAAACTCAGTGGAGAATTAGAAAGGATGTGCACTTTCTGCTTAAGGCTGATAACTGTACTGGAGAGAAAAACAAACCAAGTCACTTGGGGATAATCGTAGCCAAAGTGAATCAAATAAATATCACAGGATAGAAAAAATGCATATATGTCACACACACACACACACACATATATAATGAATCTATGTCATGTTATGGTTATGCTGAAAAAACAAGCAAGAAGAAGTAAACTGGAGATGAAATAAATATCTCGACAAGGATACTCGGCCAATCTTCACAAGATAGAAACCTATTGGGGATTAATGAAAGCCACATATGGAACAAAGTCCTACATTAAAGCTTCAAACTTATCTATGGAGAAGAGAGCATTCCACTTGGGAATATAATATCATGACTTCACTTAGGGGATTGTCAAGATGAATCTGGTTACTCTGTTAGAGATGAGAAAGATCCATTAGGGAAGAACCAAAATTCATGATTAGGGAGACTTCATGGATAAAATAAATATTTTTTTCACTAGAGAGACTTTCATTAGAGTTGTAAATGGAGATAGCAGAATTGAGGCCTCACAAAGGATAAAATAAATATCCACTTCATTGGAGAAGCTCAGATCAAAGTCATAACTATAGATGTCTGAGTTGAGACTTCATGGGGATGAAATAAACATCCACTTCACTGGGGAAGATTGAGTTGTATAAGATTCACTGAGGAGTGAACTAGGCATTCACTTCACTAGGGAAGGTTGAAGCCAAGGAAGGTCAGTAGGGATTCTTAGGCTACTAACTGGGGAAGTCCTACACCAAACCCACCATAACTTCTTGAAGTAGAGACTCAACGGGGAATCGTCATGACCTCCTGAAGTAGCGACTTACTGGGGACATGGGTGAAGACGACGTAGTTCTGCATTTCAAAGTCTACCCTTGGAGAAACTATTAATGTCCTTTTTGTTCTTTATAAATCAAAGTAAAACACACACACACACACACACACACACACACACATTTTAGAAAACAACTTAAATTTGTTTTAAAATTGGTATAAAAAATAAAAGACATTTTGCAAGATAAGAATAAACATAAAGATTGCCAACAAATAGAAAAGGCTCAAATTTCATTAATTGAATGGTAATAAGCCAATGGAACGACTCCATGGATCATTACAAAGTTGAAAAACAGTAAATAATGGAAAAGGTTACATCAAAGAATAATGACCACTATCCTCCTAAACAACTTCAAATTTCCTATATTCTGAGCTTCTAATGATTTGACTAAAGTGTCTGGCGAAAGAGGTAGCTTTCGATAATCCACTCTGATCTAATGCAGTAAACTAGCCTTATCCCTAACTTTTGGCTAGGTTTCCTTTTCATGTTTTCAATCTACCAGGATGATTTTTCTGTTTTATGTCTTTAATTTTTTCCTGGACCGTCCTTTCGGGTTTTTAGCCCACCGAGACACTCATTTTTTCCTAAGCCGCCCTTTCGGGTTTTCAATTTAGTGAGTTGTTCTTTTCCTTTTTTAGGCGTAGTACTTTTTGAATGCATCAGTATTCACAGGATGAGTGATATCCTTCCCATCCATAGTTGCTAACATCAAAGTGCCTCCTTAGAAGACTTGACAACCTATGAACCATCATAGTCAGGAGTCCACTTGCCCCTAGAATCAGTGAGGAAAGATTGGATTTTCTTAAGCGCAAGGTCACCTTCTCTAAATTCCCGAGGTCGAAACTTCTTACCAAAAGCTTTCTTCATCCTTTGTTGGTACAATTGACCATGGCATAAAGCCGTCATCCTCTTTTCTTTGATTAAGTTCAGCTGGTCATATCTACTTTGACACCATTCAGCCTCTGAGAGCTTTGCTTCCATCAGAACTCGCATGGAAGGAATCTTAACTTCTATTGGGAGTACAACCTCCATACCATACCCAAGTGAAAAATGAGTTTCCCATGTTGATGTGCGTACTGAAGTACGATACCCATGCAAAGCAAACAAGAGCATCTCATGCTAGTCCTTATAAGTGACAACCATTTTCTGAATGATCTTCTTTATGTTCTTGTTAGCCACCTTGACAGCCCCATTCATCTTCAATCCGTAAGGAAAAGAAATATGGTGTTCAATTTAAACTCCCACACAATTATTTCATCATTATATTATTCAAATTCGACCTATTATTAGTGATGATTTTGCTCGACACACCATACCGGTACATAAGTTAGTTCTTCATGAATCTGCCACTACTTGTCTGGTGACATTCGCATACGAAGCTGCTTCGACCCACTTGGTAAATTAGTCAATTGTCACTAAGATAAAGCGATAAACATTAAAAGCTTTTGGCTCTATCATGCCAATCATGTCAATGCCCCACATGGAGAAAGGCCATGGAGATGAAATAAAATTAAGAAGAGTTGGCAGTACATGAATTTTATTAAGGTATATTTAGCACTTGTGGCACTTTTTAGAAAACTTATAACAATCAGACTCCATCGTTATCCAATAATAGTCTTCTCTTAAGAGTTTCTTTGCCATAACATGTCCATTGGTATGCGTTCCAAAGGAACCTTCATGAATTTTAGTCATCAACATGTCTGCTTCTCTTTTGTCAACACATCTTAGCAAGACCATGTCAAAATTCCTTTTGTAAAACACATAATGGTTCAGGAAGAAATTACCAGCCAATCTTCTCAACGTCTTCTTATCCTTGTTGGATGCCCCATATGGATATTCTTGTTTTTGAAGAAACAACTCAATATCATGATACCAGGGCTTACCATCACCAACTTCTTCTAATGAAAATATATAAACAGGTCTATCGAGACGCAAAATATCAATCTTGGGACAGTCATTCCAATGATTCACCATAATCATAGAAGCCAAAGTTGCCAAAGCATCTTCCATTCTATTCTCGTCATGAGGAATGTGATGGAATTCTACTTTATGGAAGAAAAGGAGCAATCTTCTTGCATAAACTCTATATGGAATCAAATTATCCTGACGAGTTTCCCACTCTCTTTTAATCTAGCAGAATCACCATATACGTCCAAGTTCTTGATTCTCAGATCAATTGCCTCTTCAAGGCCCATAATGCATGTCTCATACTCGGCTTCATTGTGTGTACATGTGAAAGTCAATATAGAAGTAAATGGGATGTGGGATCCATGAGGAGTCACAATGATTTCCCTAATCCCTTTCTCGTAGACATTAACAACACCATCAAAAATCAAACCCCATTGAGAATCTGGATCAGGCCCTTCATCTGGCAAGGGCTCTTCACAATCCTTCATCTTTAAATACATCACATCCTCGCAAGGGAAATCATCCTCAACAGACTTACGGTCTTCAATAGGTTGATGAGCTAAGTGGTTAGCCAAAAACACTCCCCTTAATAGCCTTCTGAGTGTGGTATTCAATATCATATTCTGACAATAACATCTTCCATCTGGCAATTCTTTCTGTCAGAGTGGGTTTCTCAAAGATGTATTTGATTGGGTCCATCTTAGAAATCAGCCAAGTGGTATGGTTTAGCATGTACTGACGCAAACGTCGTGCAACCCATGCTAAAGCATAACAAGTCTTATCTAGAATTGTGTATTAAGATTCAAAATCAGTGAATTTCTTACTCAAATAATAGATAGCATGCTCCTTCTTTCCTGTCTCGTCTTGTTGACCGAGTACGCACCCCATGGAATCTTCCAGAATGGTCAAATACATGATCAAAGGTCTTCCTTCAACTAGAGGGATCAAAATAGGCGGATTAAGAAGGTACTCTTTGATACTGTCAAATTCTTTCTGACAATCATCAGTCCAAACACAACCCTGGTCTTTTCTAAGAAGCTTGAAAATCATCCCACAAATGGCAGTCATATTCGAGATAAACCGAGAAATATAATTCAGACGTCCCAAGAAACCTCTGACATGCTTTTTTGTAATTAGAGGTGGCATCTCTTGTAATGGCTTTAACCTTATCAGGATCCACCTTATTTCCCTTTTGGCTAACAATAAAACCTAAGAGCTTTCCTGAGCGGACACCAAATGTACACTTGTTAGGATTCAAATAGAGTTGATATTTCCTCAACTGCTGAAACAACTTCAACAAATACTCAACATGGTCTTCTTTAGTCTTGGACTTAGCTATCATGTCATCCACGTAGACTTCGATCTCCTTGTGCATCATATCATGGAAAAGCATAGTCATGACCTTTTGATATGTTGCGCCAGTATTTTTCAGACCAAACAACATAACTCTATAACAAAAGGTGCCCCAAGGTGTAATAAACAATGTATTTTCCATATCTTTGGAAGCCATCCTGATTTGATTATAACCTGAGAAACCATCCATAAAGAAGAATACCTTGTATTTTGCAGTGTTGTCTACCAACATGTCAATGTGTGGCAGAGGAAAGTCATCTTTTGGACTGAATTTATTCAAATCTTGATAATCAACGCACATGCGAACCTTGCCATCCTTCTTCGGAACAGGAACAATATTGGCTAACCACTATGGATATTCAGATGTAACGAGGAAACATGTATCAATATGCTTCTGTACCTCTTCTTTGATCTTCAAAGCCATATCAGGGCTAGTTCTCCCGAGTTTTTGTTTAACTGCCAGACATTTTGGCTTCAAAGGCAAATGATGCTCCACTATAGTTGTGTCAAGACTAGGCATGTCTTGGTATGACCAAGCAAACATATCAACATACTCCTTGAGAAATTCAATCAATCTCTCTTTCACATCAGGCACAAGCAAAGCTCCAATTTTCACCTCTTTACGGTCTTCTTCTGTACCCAAATTAATGACCTTTACATGTTCCTTGTGAGGCTGAATGACTTTATCTTCATTCTCAAGTAACCAGGAAATCTCCTCAGGAGTCTCTTCTTCTTCTTCTTCTTCTTCTTCTTCTTCTTCTTCTTCGACTTCGAACACAGGAAACTCAAAGTTTAGAGAAGGTATTGGGTCATTGTTTTTGATGGTTTGTTCGTACAATAATCTGCACATGTGATTTGACTTTATTTTATATTTTATGAAAGTGAAAGTGTATGATCAAATAGAAAAGTGACCAAAATTTTGGGTTTATTTATGATTACAGTTTTTCCAAAAAAGCAAAAAAGTAAAAACAAATAAAATGGAATCACAAAATGACGACTTCATTAATGATAGCAGTTTTCAAACAAAAGCCCTAACACAAGATCACCTTTTCCTTTGGCAGAGCAAAGGGAATTATGAAAAGATAAGCCCACACAACAAATCTTTCGCCTTGGGCAGAGCGAAGAGCTTAAAACGCAACAAAAGAAAATTACTTTGATAAATGAACAACAACAGGAACATTGACAACACTCAAATTCTAGGCGACCGCTCCATGCGTCACAAAGTCAGGTTGATCTTCACCAAACTCGTCTTCAAGTATAGCATTGAATTTAAATGTATGGATGATCCCTCCTCTATTTGAAACCTCTTCAATAGGTGGAATAGTCATGCTTTTTGTAGCAGGCTTGTTGAAGTTGACAAAGGAGAAACCAATACCCTTTTTGTTTCTGTTTTCGGGCAAAGACAAAACTTGCCTCAATCCTTCTTGAGAACCACTCTCCACAACACTTTGTGTATCCTTGAAAGATGAAATAGAGACCCCACTTTTCTTGGCACTACTATCAGAAATTGAAAGATCTTGGAACTAGGTTTCTACTTCCTCGTCTGTATCAATGTATGAGAAAGAAGAGAGATGACTTACCACCAAACTCTCTCCCCACAAACTGTAACCAACTTTCCTTCATTAAAAAACTTCAGTTTCTGGTACAATGTAGACATGACCGCTCCAGCCTCATGTATCCATGGCCTACCCAACAAACAGCTATAAGCAGCATGAATGTCAATGACCTAAAAAGTGATTTGAAAATTATGGGGCCCAATAGTCATTGGTAGGTCCACCTCCCCAATCACGGTCTTCTTTGACCCATCAAAAGCCTTAACAACAACACCACTTGGTCTCATAGGCAACCCTTAATATGTTAATCTCATAAGAGTTATTTTCGGCATTACATTTAATGATGATCCAGTGTCAACCAACACACTAGATAATGCATCATTCATATAATTGATAGAAATGTGTAGTGCCATGTTATGCTTCCTCCCCTCCTCTGGGAGTTCTTCGCAAAAATTGAAATTGTTGCACATGGTAATGTTGCCTATAATTCCATCAAATTGATCCACGGTCACGTCATGGTCGACGTAAGCTTGTTTAAGGACTTTCTATAGCGCCTCTCTGTGGGCTTTAGAGCTCATCAACAATTGTAGCACAGAAGTTTTGGACGGTGTTTGCAGAAGCTGGTCTACAATCTTATACTCACTTCTCTAAATCATCTTCAGAAACTCATCATATTTAGAAAAGGGATAAGTCCCACTGGTTTGCCCCACAATAGAATCTTTCATAATCGGCTGCTCAAAAGATATCTCCTTCTCCTTTGTAGGTGTTAAAGAGAAAACATGGCCACTCCTAGTAACCCTGTTAATATCAGCAATGCTAATAACAGATGGAAAGACAGGCAGAGGCACTTCTCTCCCATTCTCCAACATAGTGTCATTTAAGTTATAAGGAACCGCCCTATCAGAAACATAGGGGGTTGGGCCAGGAACATTGATGACCAAATGAGTTATGGAATATTTTTTGCTATCATAAGTGAACTCAAGATGATCCAATTCCTTAAAGTGAGCTACAATTACAAACACCTCTTCATATTCATCTATCTCAACTGGATTTCTGTCATAGGTGACAGTAATAACCCTTCGGTCCAACAAACCCTGAATGTCGCTTCTTACCAATCGACACCCTCATGAATTAATAGAACAAACACTACAAGCAGCATAATTATGTCTCTCATGGCTAAAGAATACCATCCTATTAAGTCCTCCATGCATCCTCACCAGATACTCTCGGATGTACCCGATATTAAACTTAACATATTTTCCAGGGCAACCTTGCACCACATTAACATTGGCAGCTCCATGTGGTGGGAGAGGATTGAATTGCACATTCAGATTTGTGTCCTTGAAGGAAAAAATCCCACATTTGACTAACTTCTACACATTTGCTTTCAACCTAATACAATTTTTGATATTATGACCTGGTGCGCCTTGATGATACAGACAAAATTGATTTGCCTCGTACCAATAAGAGAGGTCCTTAGGAACTTCTGATGGAGACTTAGTCTGAATGTGTCCTTTCTACAACAAAGCGAGAAACAATTATGCATATGACATAGGGATAGGATCAAAATTTGGCTTCCTATTCCCACAAATATGATTGTTGAAAGATTGTCGATCCTGTTGGGAAGGTTGTTGATTATGATAATGCTAATGTTATTGTTTTTGTGGAACCCGTGGTTGTGGTTGATATGGCTGCGCAAACTGTGGTTGATAAGCGGGAGTATTAATAAATGGAGAAACAGTTGCAATCTGTTAATGTGGTTGACACCTCCTTCTGGAACGACCATGGTGTACAACACTCACTTCCTGTTCTTTCTTCTTCCCAAAAATACTTCTACGTTTCTTTCCGTTGGTAGAAGTACCAGCTTCTTTAGTCAACCTACCCTCACGAACTCCCTCTTCCAGACGCATTCCCATGTTTACCATCTTAGTAAAATCACTGGGTGCGCTAGCTACCATCCTTTCATAGAAAAAGGTACTTAAAGTCTTCAAGAAGATCTTAGTCATTTCTTTTTCCTCTAGAGGTGATGTGATATGGGCAGCCAGTTTGCGCTAGTGTTGGGCATACTCTTTGAAAATCTCCATATCCTTCTGAGTCATGGCTCTCAACTGATCTTGGTCGGGTACCATATCAACATTATACTTGTATTGTTTGATAAAAGCATCACAAAGAGCATTGAAAGTGTGGATCTTCATACTATCTAGCCCCATGTACCACTTAAGGGCTGCGCTTGTCAGACTATCTTGGAAGTAATGAATAAGCAGTTGATCATTATCGGTCTGTGTTGACATTTTGCGGGCATACATAACATGGTGGCTCTGAGGGCAAGAGTTGCCTTTGTACTTCTTGAAGTTAGGAACCTTAAATTTGTGAGGAATCTTGACATTCGGGACTAAACAAAGATCAGAAGCACTCTCCCCAAATAGCTATTTCCCACGGAGGGCCTTAATCTCTTTCTACATCTTTAAAAACTTATCTTGGAACTCATCCATCCTTTCATCAAATCCAAAACTCTCACTAGGTGCAGTGTGGTACACTGGTTCTTCAAGAGTATAAGAACAGTATTCACCAAAGGTGGTGGCACAGTCATTACAACAGTTACAGCAGGAACTTCTGAAACTGGTGGACGATATCCGGATGGAGTAAAATGAGGAGGCGTTCCCCATAGAAAACCAGAAGGCATGCTATATTGTGGTTCATTTGTGGGAGCCACTAGGATCAATATGGATACAATTTCAAAGATTACAGTTCTCTAGACATGTTCTTGTGAGCTATGTGACGATTTATTCTGGGCAGCCACCAATGTTTCCATCATAGCATTGAGTCTATCTAAGCTTTCTTTCAGCGTTGTGACTTCTTTACGGAGTGCCCTATTTTCTTGGTCTAATTGGTCCATTCTGTGCTGACGGGCTGCCCGAGTATTGTACTGGCGATTTAGCTTGTCTAAGGAAGGAAGAAGCAAGAGTGAGAACCTGAAACGAAAAGGATGCAATACAAATTATGTATGCAATACTGCACAATGCAATGCAAAAAGCTTCACGGAACTTAATTTTTTTTTGCAAACATCACAAACAGATTAGCAAAATAAATTCCTTTTCATTAATAAAAAGAGAGGATTACAATTTTAGAACTTCTTCCAAGAGTCCTAAACAAAAGCTAAATAAAAGCTAACAAAAAGTCCTAAGTAACTTCTCCCGATAGCCTCATGTTGAGCTCTTTAATCTACTCTTCCATCCGAGCTTTCTCGAGAACGAGCTTATCCATTATCAGCTTCCAAGGAGTTGACTGAGAGCTAGAGGAAAATAAATCCTCTTGCGCCTTCCTCTTCTTACCAGAGAGTGCTTCTTCAATCTTCATTTGTAGCTATCTTTGGAGTATTGTGTTCTCTTCGACAACTACTTGATATTTGTTCTTCCAGGCCTCTCCTTCTTGTTGCACTTTACTCAAATCGATATTCAACTTGTCTTCTTCAGACATGAAGACCAAGATGGGTTCTTTCTTCAGAGGTAGAGGCTCTTGATGATGATAAGGCATCTTCAACTTGAAGGCCCTATCTCAGACCCATTGGAGATAGGGTTTCAAGGAAACACAATTGGGCTTTCCCAAATCTTTCTTTCCCATCTTATGCAAATGGCACCAAGCAACCACAATTCTATCCTTAAGCCCTTCTCTATCCTCACCATCCTTGAAAAAAATACTATCCACATGGGTGCTATTGGGCTTGTCTTTCAAAGGATATCCTAGCTGACGCGAGCCAAGACTGGATTGTAACTGATCCCTCCTTTGGTGCCAAGAAGAGGCACATTAGCAAAGTCTCCACAACTATAAATAATCATTACCCCCTCATAAACATGATTGTACCAATCAATGTTGGAGTGAGTAAGAGCCATAATATTTTATGACCACCATGAACCATTCTTAAGATCCCAAAAAGAGCTATACTTGGGCAAGTGAGAAATAAACCACTTGTACAATAATGGCACAACATGTAACCATTCCTTCATTATGAAAGTTCCTTAGATAAACGGAGTGATTAGCATATGCTAATAGAGTAGGCACTGGATTCTTCTTTAGAAAAATCTTGATAGAATTGATATCAATGAATTCTTCAAAGCTAGGAAAAAGAAATACACCATACATGAGTAGGGAAAGAGTACCCTCAAATGCATCCATGCTCAAATGGTCAACATAATATTGAGCTCTTTCCATCAGAAACTCTATGGTTAATCCAAAGACTCCCCCTTTAGTGGTCATGTCGGCTTGTATTTTAGATAGTCCCAAATGTGTGGCTTTGGCAATATCTTGCTATTTAGGGTCTTTCTCTAAGACAGGAAAGGGAGACCCATCGAGGGTAGGTAAACAACCCATATAAGAACATTCTTCCAACATAGGCACAAGCTGATAATTAGGGAAAGTAAAGCAGTGATAGACTGGATCAAATAATTGAAGTAAGGTAGAGAGAAGTCCATTTTCCACCTTATTCTTCAACAGTGATAATAGCTTCCCATACTTGTTCTTGAACCATCCTTGGTCTACAACCAAAGCTCCCAATCTCCTTAGGTTATCCAGCTTAGCATTCTTGAAAGTGTACTTTAAAGTCTTTTTCCTCTCGCAATCCATGATAATTCTATGATGTTTGCAAACAAAAAGCTATAAGTTCCATGAAAATCTTATGAAAATGATGCTTATGAAAGGATGATGAATGTATGCACAAATACATGTATACACATATTCACATATTCACATATTCACACATATACATGCAAACAAAATAAGGGCCTAGGTTTGAAGATCACCAGCATGGAGCCATGGTCTACCCATCCCAAATGGTATGTACTAGGGTTCATTTATACCTGTACAACGGGTTTTACAAAGTTCCTAAAGTCATCAGTCCATCTTTCCCTCATAGTCACCGCACTATATCCTAAGAAGGCCAAAGTGGGGTTGAAGGTAACTAAAGGTCCCCGATGTCACGGGCTTCTAGGTCGAGAGTAATAATGTTTTCACGACTACTCGTTCAACAAATACTACTCCCAAGAGGGCCTCAACTGAGTGGTGGTTTCTCAAGTTAGCATGGTCGGAAATCAACTCCCTATAAGCTTCCTTGAATATACCACCTTCCTATCATAGGTGCACTCAAGTTCGAGTTAGGACTTGTCTCACCATACAATGTTACAACCTTGCCAAACAGAAAAACCCAAGTAGACAAATATATATACAAATATACAAGTTTACAGATATACAACAAATAACACATATAAAACAAGTTAGGTATAACCCTCTTAGGGAAGACTCATCCCCACTGAACTCACTATTTCTGTCGCTGTGAAAATCGGAGACCATATCTATTGAGTTAGCAAGGCTTCACAAATCATAATTCACCATCGATATTTAATTTATCCAAGGGAAGGGAAAAAAGCGAATAACCCATAAATATGGAATGCAATGCAAAGCAAAAGAGAATATAAGGTTCTGGGGTTGGTTATACTAAGGGAAGGTACTAACATCCTAAGTATATGGAGTACTCTACAGGAACCTATTGTCTTATTATGCCATACTTGAACATATGCATCTGAAGCATAAGCCAAGTCCATTTTCACTTTGGCCAGACGTTTCTCCAGTTGATATTGGTGTGACTTAAGATCTCGTTATCTTCAATCAGGCAGGTCATTAATGGTTGTGTTCATCTTTTGTATCCAGGCGGAGTTAGTTTGTTTTAAACATCTCCTTTCCCAGCAGAGCCTCTTACCCAAGTTATGAATCATTTGATTCTAGTTCGTGTATACTTGTTTCATCCTAACTCTTGGTTGGTATTCCTCGGTGTGGTCATCTTTTCTTATGAGGTTATTCCAACTCTTGGTTGGTGCCCTTTTGATCTCCCAGCGGAGTCGCTTTCCCAAATTTTGGTTGGTATTCACTGTTATTCCAACTTTTGGTTGGTGGTATTTCTTTATGGCGATCCTAACTTTTGGTTAGTAGCTCTTGTCCCAACTCTTGGTTGGTATCCTTTGGATTTGGCATCCCAACTTTTGGTTGGTATTCGCTGTTATTCCAACTTTTGGTTGGTATCTCTCGCTGTTTAGTATCCCAACTTTTGGTTGGTATTCACTCTTTTTCATCCCAACTTTTGGTTGGTATCCCCAGTTTGTTATTCCAACTCTTGGTTGGTTCCCTTTGGGTGTTTCATCCCAACTTTTGGTTGGTAATCTTTATTCCCGGTAATCCTAACTCTTGGTTAGTAACCTACATCGCAACTCTTGGTTGGTATCTTTTGGCTCTACCCCAACTTTTGGTTTGTATTCGGTGCTTTAGTTTCGACTTTTGGTTGATTAATCATTGTTCGCTTTGGATTGTTATCCTCATAGTGTTGCATCCTAACTTTTGATTGGTATTCATTGGGTTTGCATTCCTGTTGGTTGCAAATTTTTGGGTTCTTTTGGTATTCAACCATCTTTTACCTTGAACATTTGAAAACGGTTGCTTTTCATCCCTTCAGGTCCAAGTTGTTTGAATAGAGGCAGTTGTAGCACCCTAAAATTTGCTCATCTTATCTTGTGTTCTTGGCTTATGTTTCTTTGCATTTTCATATTCATGTTTGCATAGCATTTGTTCTTGGCAGGGGACCAAGGTATCATGGTTTGTTTCTCAAGCAAGAAGGTGGTGTTTTTTCAAGTTCAATCAAGGTGTTTTCTATGACTTTGTGGGTTTCTCAACCCTAGAAGTCCCTCATCATCAAATGTGGTTCAAGGCAAAATCATTCCAACATCATATGTGTTTCATCCTAGCTTATTGTGCAAGAAATCATCAAGGGATTCGAGTTTGGTGCAAGGTGTTTGACCTAATATAGCAATTTATGGATGCTATGATCAAATGAGCATATGTCCTTCAATTTTCAACATCTTGAGGTTGTTCGTTTTCTAATGAACTCTTCTCATCATCCCTAACAAGTTCTCTTTGCAAGGAAAGATCAAATTATGCTTGGAAGGTCATCAAAAGTTTCAAGATGTTATAGGTCATTTTGAGTTTTGGAAGGATTTCTTAGTCAACTTCAAAAGAGCATAACTTTGGTCAATGTTTATCATTTGGAGCCTATTCTTGTTCTAGAATGAACTTGAAGATGTCATCTACAACTTAGATTAAACATGGAAGAGCTAAAAACCCATGGAAGATCTTGGTTTTCATCAAAACATTATAGGTCTCTTTTTGGTCCCTAAAAGACTTGAAATTTTTCTAAGTGTTTAATGATTTTCACCTCTTTCATGGAGGCTACTTTGAAATATCATATCTCTCAACTCAAGCTGCCAAATAAATAATTTCTTTTCACATTGCATAGATTGCATCTCCCACTATCCAATGCAAGAAGAATCATCTCAAAAAGCCTCCTACGTTGTGAGAACCATGGCTGCAAAAATTGAATTTCAAAGATGGATTTTCACTACAAGTCAGATTTGAATTTGATTGAATTGGCTCCTAATCACCAAGTTAATGCACGAATTGCACTAAAACATGTTTAACTAACTTTCCTGAAGTGATTAGCATCTTGAAACGCATGATTTGAGTGAGTTTTGACAGATTTCAAGTCACACTTTGCTCATGCTGCAGGTGTGCATGATTTCCATCCGAATTGCCTCATTCACCTTCCATTTTGATTCAGATAGCTTTTCCTATAAATAGGGAGTCATTTCCACCCATTTCCACAAGCTTTTGATAGCCAAAACTACTCTGCTAAGATCCTATTTGAACTCTTAAGCTTGAAATTCGAATTTTCATTTCCACACCTTAAACACTCAAATTCTCCACTTAGCTAGCTTAACCAACATTCAATGAAGCTAACTAGATCAAGAACTTGAAGAATCGTGGCCTAAATAAAGCTAGGGAACTCCATTTTCAGAGCTTCAACAATAATAATTCTCAACCATTTTGATTCAAATTTGTTGCTAAGATGTAGCCTTTGACATGTTGATACTGTTTGTATAGTTAGTTTTTAGTTGTAGTTGAGTTTTGTTGCTGAATTTTCAAATTCGTGTTTGAATCTTGTTCTTTTTTTTCAAATCGAGTAAGCCGTGATTTAAAGAAATTTGATGCGATGATATGGTTGAGATCGTCTTGAAAAGACGCATTATATGAAACGACTATGAGCTCCATTGGTTATGGTTTGAGAGATGAACGATTTTATGCAAATCTCTGGGATTTTCAGAGGCTGGAGGTTGAAGATGATGATCTCATCATCCATCATGCCACTTGTTTTAATCTTGTGTGTTTTGACCTTTTTGCTTGGAAATGATGAGGTTGACACAGATCCACCATGGATGCACACTTTTTGACCTTTGGATCTGACACGTCATTTAATGAACTCAGATCCAACGTATCTTTTTTTTCTGTTTAATTTTCTTTTTCTAATTTGTTTTTAAATTCATTTTATTTTCATAAATTCATAATAAATTCATTTTTTATCAGAAAAATACAAAAATATCTTCTAAAAATATCTTTTATTTTTCTCTTTCTGATTTATATTTTTGTGCATTTTAATTTTGCATTTTTGTATATTTCATGATTTTTATTTGTTTTGCATGATTTTAATTGGTTTAAAAATACTTTTGAGCCATTTAAAATTATGAAATTATTTTCATATGATACTGTGATGATTTTGAACCTATGGTGATTTTCTTGGACTTTTGTTTTCTGTTTTGGGTATTTTCATGTATTTTGATTTATTTGCTTGATTTTAATTAGTTTAAAATTATTTTTGGGCATTTAAAAATGTTGAGGAAATTTTTACACGATCCTATGGTGGTCCTAGACCTATGGTGATGCCCTTGAGTCTTCATTCATGCCTTGATATCCTCTTTTCCTTTTTTAGGGTTTTTCTTTCTTTTTAATTTGTTTTTTATTTTGGATTTATTTGTTTTTTTGGTGAATAAATGATCTTGATCCATTATGAGGTGATTCCTTTGATTTCTCTTCAATCCATTGGGATCTTTGATGTTTGTCTTGGTGATCCATCAATTGTAGTTGTTGATGATGGTTGATTCACTTTGAAGTTTGACTTTGACTGTCAAACTTAAGAGATCCCTCTTGTGCACTAATGATTGGATGTATACCCTTTGACTTTGTTTTTTTGTTGTCCTACCTTGTCTCTTGGTTCATTTGATTACTTGTTGCCTTGCTCCTTGCTTTGCTTCTTGTTTGGTTCATTTGATTGAGTATTATGTGGTTTGCTTTGCCTTTGATGTTTGTCTGCACATTTTTGGATGTATTTTAGATTTGAGGTGCACCTATGATATGTTGACTTGAGGTGTGCTTGTCCATCTTGTTTGGGTTTGACCTTTTCTTTTTGAGGTTTTGGTCTTGTTGCCTTTCCTCTTCATCTTTCTTTTTCTCTTTCTTTGAGACTTCTTTTATCTTTGTTTCCATTGGTGGTGGAATTGGATATTGTTTACTTGTGCTTGCTCACATGATCAATTAGGATTCCTAGTCTCTCTATTTAAGATGGGAGTAGGAGAGACACTAGGCTTTCAATCCTTTGTATGATAACAGTTAGGATAGTCCCTCTCATCTCAACTCTAGGTCCATTCTTTATGTGATAATATTAGGTAGACTTCCCTTTCATCCTAACCTTAGGACCATTGTGTATGATAACATTAGGGCTTTTCAGTTTCCCTTTTATTGTTTTCTTGTGTCTTCTCTTCTCATCTCAAACTTCTCTAAGACACTTAATAAATAATGACAAACTTTGTACGCTATGAGCCTCAAGTACATGGGAAATGATGAGTGAGGGGTTTCTCCCCACTTGTCTAGAGTGTTTAGTGTATGCCCTTTGGGCGATATGCGACGCATTCGCTCTTATGTCATAGTCTTTAGTGCAACGCGAGTCTCAAAATAACTCAATCCACTTCACTAAAACCCACAAACCAAATTCAAACCTTTTTATCCTTTTGGATTGTTCTTCAAATCATTTTCAGAAAAGAGTACGCTACTTTTCTGTTCTACCGCAAACAGGCATCGACCCTAACTGCTGGAATGGAAACTTAGCGCCGCTTATAAAAAACACTTAACCAGCCAGTGGTCTAGTTACCCGAACTACGTTTGCTCTAATCTCTCATACCAGATGAGAATACGTATGCACAAGATGATGATGTATTGGTGAGAAACCTTCCTCCCATCACTCGTAGTTTCCCAAACTACGTTGACTCTGACTTTCCCATTGCACTAGGGAATACGTAGGCATAGGGCGACGATGTCCTATCGAGTATCTTCTTTTCTTTTTCCCTGGTTTAGCATTAGTTTTTAGATAAATTACCCCTTTTATAGACAACAAGCATGGATCCCGTTGAGTATAACGGACGTAAGGGGTGTTCATACCTTCCCCTTACGTAACCGACTCTCGAACCCAAGATTTGGTTACAATGACCTTGTCTTTTCCCGTTCTTTTAGGTTTTCTTCGACCGTTTATTTTCCCTCTCTTTGGGATAAATAACATTTGGCGACGACTCTTCTGTTTGTTTTTGCTGGCCTTTTTCACAATTGCGACAGTCATTTCAAACACACAAGAACCCATAGGCATCCATTATATCATACCAGGAAACATCTTGAGAAACTAGGTCAAGAATACCAAAGATGTAAGCTCAAAACATCATCATCTTAGGAATTCAACCAAAAATAGGAAAATAAACAAATGATAATGAAATAAAATCTATAATCAAGTCAAGAAAATATATGATCACATTCAATAAGCATCTCAAACTTCAATTAAGAATAAGTGATTAAAATGATTGGAAACTAGGTTATGTATCAAGCATGTCCAATCCAAAACCAAGCTACAATTATGCATCAAACAAAAGTAGGAAAATGACCTAACAAATTCCAACAAGAGGCTTTAACTCATGGTATTTCATTAAAGGAAAAGAGGGAAGACCAAACCCTAAATGGTTGCACAAGTGCACCCCTAACCAATCCATAAAGTTCAATCACATCCAAACAATTAGGCAAGCAATGCATCACCTAATAAAAATAGTTAGGAGGCTTCAAAAATGATGGAAAAATATTCATGACGTAAACAGGGTAGTGGCTCAATGTGCTCTAAAAGAGTGCCTAAGAATGTGTACAAAGGATACTCAAACCATCTCAAACATTAGGTAAACACAATCTATTGATCAAACAAGTTAGGCATCAAGAAGCATTTATAACAAAGACCAAAATGTGTCACCAAGGAATAATATGAGCATTCAATAACTCTACATACATGTGCCTAAAATTATGCAAAATATTGGATCAAAAGTCAATTGGAAAGATCATGAATCAAAGCATTAATTCCAAGACTAGGTCATATAGACACATCACACATTTAAATCTAATAAAATATAAAAAATAAATGAAAATAAAAATAAAAATTATAAAAAAATTAAATAAGACTTCAAGGTATTTAAAATATATTTTTATGGAATTTTTAGGTATTTGGAACTATTAAAATAAAATCAGAATGGAAGATATAAAGAAAAATAAAAATAAAAGAAAATAGAGTGGTGTGGGGTGTAGTAACAAAATTCAGAATACAAAGGGAATTAGTTCAAATGTGCTTGTGCCTAAAAACAAGGGTTCGTGAATAGAAAAATGGAGAAGGCCATGTCAACAAGTCAGCAAACACACAAAAATAAATGAAATGCACAGTTTCATTAATGCTTTGGCAGCCACGCAGGCACCACGCCACACACACATCATCAAAAACTCAGCAAGTTAAACCTGGTCAGTCATGACATGTTGGCAAGCACATCAGATGCCGAAGCTAGGGCTCCGGTTGTCTTCTCCGGCTAGACACCCCAGAGCTTTCTGCAAAACATCATAAAAATCAAAACCCAATACATGAGTTTGAAGATAATTTCATGAGGAACAAGAATATGGCCTTAGATTTTGAAAAAGGTACCTCTAGCATGGTGAAACAAGTGCACGGAAATTTGAATCACAAATTGAAAGTTGCTTAAACAAGCACAACAAGTATCCAAACATTACATACACATCGTAGGGCTTCAGATGCAACAAATATGAACCTATATATGTGCCTAAAATGAGAGATTCGAAGTGAAGAAAGTTACCTAACGGAGCAACTCCCTTGTTTCTTCAAATGATGCTCAAGCTTCAATTTAAGCTCACCAATGAGCTCCTGATGCTTCACTGAGTATGAATCAAGCAAGAAACAAGCAGAAACTTCAAGGAAATGGAATATTTGAAGTGATAGAATTTTTGAGAAATTTTGTATGGTTTCAAGCTTCCTCTGTAGCAAAATGACCTCTCCCCCATGTTTAGGGTTTGCATGGGATTATATAAAGTGGGTTAGGACTTGTTTGGAAGGTGTCATACCCTAAATTTGTCCTACCTTCTTGTAAATATTTTCGCTTTTTGATTCATGCCGTTTAGACACGTGCCCACCCGAAATTGGACGTTCTTTAAAAAAAATATTCTTTTTAACCAATTAAGGCGTGACACGTGGCCTAAATTTTTTTTTGAATATTATTTTCTTAAAGCTTTTTTTAAAAGAATTTTACTAATAATATTTATCTTTTGTCATTATTTTTTCGTTTTTTTATTAAGTTTTAGTTTACTTTTATATTTTATTTTATTTTATTTTATTGTTAATTATTAATATTTACTTATTATTAATTAGCATTTACTTATTATATAATTATATTTATTAGTGGTGTATTTTTCAATTTATATCAATAGCATTTATTTTTTTTAATTAATTAATTAAAATTTAATGAAAAGAAAAGTTAACAGAAAAATAAGAATGAAGGAAAAGAGGCCCACGTTTGGGGCCCATTTTGAATTTCAGGTCAGAAGCGGATGGTCTTTAGAAGGGGCTGAAAAAACCCTAAATGAGGACACTGTTCACAATCCTCCAAGGAAACCTTAAATGATTTCACTGTTCATCCCGATAATCAAACCCTAAACGGCCGCCGCCCCTCAATTCACTCCCAACCCTAATCAGACTCACCGCCACCACGACATCCGTGTGTCCTTCTTTCAATACCCTTTCCTCCATTAAAATGAGCTTCTGAAAAAAAAAAACCACTTCATTTCTGGCGAAACCTATAACCACTCTATTTTCCATTGACACCATCCACCATGTTTCTTCGCCGAAATCCAACCCACCATCATTAGAACTGCACATTTCATTCCAAAAAAATGACAACTTTGCCCCGCGAGTTCTTCGAAATCGACTCACTAGACCTTAGCCCTCGTTTGCTCAGAAAGTTTCTTCGCAGAGACGATATTGTTCTTCAGATTACCGAGGTTGAAGCATATAGATCAAATGATTCAGCTAGTCATGCTCGGTTTGGTATTACTCCAAGAACTGCTCCTCTTTTTGGACCGGGTGGGCATGAGTCCTGGGAAGGTTGGTCAGGCTTTAGGTCTTTCAAATGAATGGGTGCTAATGGATGCGATATTGTGATGAGTTCAGTTTCTCAAAGTGTCTCAACAAGAACCGCCGAAAGAAAATCATAAGCGAGGATCATAAGCGAAGACAAAAGAGGACTTTTGTGCACTGTTCGACGTTGAATTCCGACGACTGCCCTTGTTTTGAAGCAACAATTTCCCGGTGACTTCGTAAAATTCAAGTTCTGCAACAGATCAACAATGTCAAGTCCATCTGTTTCGATGTCGCCGATTTTGTTTTAACAGCAACATAACACAACAAGCTCAGCTCGCTTACGGATCTGATTCACATAACATCCTGCACTTACATTGTCTGCGTAAATTTGTTCTTGTCATGTTTCATTATGTCCGAGTTTCTGTCTGTTGCTGATCTTTATGCAGGTGGTGTCTCGACTCAAGATCCGGGTTCAATCATGTTATCATCACGACATCTCCGGGTTCCGTTTCTATTTATGCAACAATGCCTTAAGGCAACAGTGCCTCGTTTTGCTAGGAGGCAGCAGTGTCTTGTTTTGCTGGGAAGCGGCAATGTTTTTGTATGGTTTTGTCTCGATTGTGAGATTTTGTTTAAATGTGTATTCAACGGCTTTGCACTGTTATTATGTTCTTTTTTTATGGATATTGCAGTATAGATTGTGTTGTCTGTTGTTAATTTCATGTGCAGGGTTTAAATCAGAGGCAAGTTCGCACGAGTCCGTCAATGCTACAGGATCTCAAGTGCGCAACAAACATCAACAGGAAGACGTATAACGCCATTTCATTTTTGCGGTGAAGATATCTTGCAGAATATGTGCTCTGAAGCGGAATCCTGTTAACCCAACGATTCGTATCGACGGTAGCAAAACAGAGAGGAAATGATTCTTGTGTGTCGCAGCAGCGCTAGTCTTTCAACTATGCTTCATATTTGCGCTCCCGTTTGCATAACACCCTGCCACAACAACTTGCAGTTTCGAATCGAAAGCAAGATCGAAAGTGATTGTGCGTTAAGACGTTGTTGCAATTTTGTGCGTAGATACTGGTTCGAGGACGCCGTATTGTTGTTCCTGTTTGCAGGTTTTCGATGGTGCCGAGTTTAGCTCGTCGTTCACAAGCAATTGTGGTTTATGACATTTAGATGTTCAAACCTTTACAACCTTCAATGTCGTTGCACAACTCAGATTCGTCAAAGAACAATAAAATCATCGCCGCTTCCGAATCGCAGGATCGAACTCTTTGGGTCTTGGTTTCGACATCAACTCGCATCATCCAATTTCATAAGCATGGGTATTCAATTGCAGTGGTGTTCTTCGAGACTTGGATTTTGAGACATTGGTTGATGAAGATTATAGATAAGAGTTGGTTGTCGCAAGTTCAGCAAGTGCAGCAGCCGCGACACAGCAAGTCCAGCAGCGACGCCGACGCCGATTCACATCCACAGCGACACCCGGCGTTTTGAAGTTCGCAAGCTTCGCTTCAGATGTTCTTCAACCGCGACGGCAAGAACAGCTTGTCAACACAGGGCTTCCAACTCCGAGTTCAACAAGTCACCTCTAACTTTGGATGTTTTTTATTTTATTTTAACTGGATTGTCTTGATTGTTGTTTTTGAGTTTTTCAGACGAGGTTTTCACGTCTTGAGTATCGTTTGGGGTTGGCATAAGATGACTATTTCTTTTCTCTTTATGCATCAAAACGATGGTATTATTGAGCTGTTTGGAGTTAGATTGACATTGCTGTGAATATGAGATTTTTTGAAGTGAAGTTTCATGGCAATAAGATGTGTATCAAGTGGCTAGTCTTGGGTCGTGGTTTTGTTCTAGTGACCGGTTCAACGTTACCTTTAAATATCATTGAAGGATATTTTGAGGAAAAGTTAATTTGATGTTAACTGTTGTTTTTATTTAGTTTTGTTAATAAATTTTAATTAACATAATTATTTGAGTTTATCAAATAATTTAGATAATTGATCTTGATTAACATAATTAATTAATTAATTGAATTCCAATCATTTAACCCTTTTAATCAATTTTAATTAATTTAATTATTTGATTTCAGTAGTTGTTAATCAAATAATTTTAATAATTAAATTAGATTAAACTAATTAAGTGGTTCGATAATCCTTTCTCATTTTGGCTTTGATAATTGGAGTGAGCCAAGACTGAAAGATTCCTAAATTCAAGTCATCGTTGCTTGCAGGTATTTACTCTTGTTTTCCTTATCGCCATTCGATAACAATGTACCCTCTCCCTCCAAATGTAATAGTTATTTTCCTACTTATGCTTTAACGCTTCAAAATCATTTTTAAAATTAAAATCTCGATTAGTAGAGTCATTTTCACCTATGTAAGTCGAAGTGCTTTCAAAGCATCGCCATCAACCTTTGATCACCATACACAACATTTTAAAGCTTAATCCAGGGCTTCCTTACAGTGACACCTATTTGATCAGTTACTTCTAATTGGTCACTTAGAAGACTAGCCCACTTTGCTAGTGCACACGCTTAAAATTTAAATTCAAATCTCGACTCGCCTCGAGTACTTTTTCAAAGCAAATTAAATCTGTGAAGTCCAGCATTTCTTGGATTTTTTTGGATGATCATTAGCGAGGTGTACACCTTAAATAATGTATTATTCAACTTTTCGTTTTAAATACATGAAAAAGGTGTCGTCGAGATCTAGCATTTCGATAATACCCCAATTAATTGGTTGTGAGGTCTACGTCTCATTTATCAAATAATTGTCATTTCTCTTATTTTAAAAACCCAATATCGTATTCTTACCTCTCGTACCACAATCCTTTTTCATACCCTCGATTCAGTTCTTCAAAATATCTTTCTCGACCGAAAGAAGAAGGTTCTTGGAATTTAACATTCCTTGAATTTTCGAGTGAATAGCTCTCGAGGCACGCTCTTGAGTTTTTATTCACTCAACCTTTCGACTTTTTCAAACCCAATCATTTTCAAACGTTCTCCTAAGTCAAATGCTTGTCCGCATTCGCAACCCATTTCATTCACAATTCCTCGTGGTCTCGATATTAGAAGCACCCTCAGGGACTAATATCATTTCTCACAATCCTAACCCTTGACACGTCGTCAAGTCGGTTCAATCTTCGATCAAATCCTCGACACGTCGTCGAACTACTTCAAAACAACTTCCTTTTGGCCTCGCATGCCATTCTTCGATTCAATCCTTTCACAAACATTTCCGAAACTTACGAAAGAGGGATATTCTCAGAATCTAGCATTCTTTGGATATTCGAATGAGTAACTCTCGAGGCGCGCCCTCGAGTTGTTATAAATTTATTCTTTCGATTTCAAAGCATCCAACTCTTTATCTTCCATTTATTCAGTCAATTCCCGAAAGAACTGAGTTCTTGGAGTCTCGCATTCCTTGGATTCTTGAGTGACAAGCTCTTAAGACGTGCTCTTGGGTTGCTTGTCAGTCATCCTTTCATCTCCTTCGCAAAACTTTCAACTCATTCAACCTCATCTTTCGTGGTTGTTACCACGAACTACGACTGCTCTGATTCTTCATTCTCGTCCGAATGTAAGATACGTAGGCACAAGATTGCGATGATCTTGGCGAGCTACCTTCTATCCATCTCCCATTTCCCCCCATCCTTTCCCGTAGTCGAACTACGACGCTCTGATTTCTCATTCTTGTCTGAATGAGCATACGTAGGCACAAGGGCCCCAATCCTTGGCGAGCACCCTATCCTCCATCCACCCATCTCTCCTTTGCGTCTCTAACCTTTTACCCTACCAATTCTACCTTATCAACGAGAAGAAAACAAGTAAACCTAAACAACACTCCCCACAATTACCTTAAGAGGTTCCCGTCGAGTACGACGGACGTGAGGGGTGCTAACACCTTCCCCTCACGTAACCGACTCCCGAACCCGGAACATGGTTGCGACAACCCTGTTCCTATCCTTTCGTTTCTAAGAGGTTTTCTCGATATTTTCCTCTCCCGTTTATTCGGGAAAAATAAAGTTCGGTGGCGACTCTGTCGAACCGCATTCCCGCGCCTTTCGCGCGAGGGTCGCGTTCTCCGAAATGTCCCCGTGATTTTTCGAGGTGCGACAGGTGGCGACTCTGCTGGGGACGCATTTTGCTCCATGCAAAGATAGAGTCGAGCTTATCTTTTGGTTTGTGAGGAGTGTTTGTTTTTATTTGTTTTATTTTTTGTATTGGTTCTCTTGTAGATTTTATTTGCGCTTGTTATCTTGGTGGCCTGTTGGTTCTTGGGATGACGTCATGAGTAAGGCTCTATGCCCGAGCTTTGGTAAAAGCAGAGAGAACACATAGTTTAGAATTGGTAGTCGAGTAGTGTTAGTCTCCGAGGACTTGCTCCTTGTGGGCCTAGCATGAAAGCTCCTCCAGAGGAGACATATTCGTAGATCTTGTTGTAACCCAGCTAGCCTGTTGCACGACTTGATTAATGAAGGGTCCGTGATTCTGGGAACCTTTTGTTAGCACCAGTTCTGATATTGGTGGTCGTGTAGTGTTAGTCTCCAAGGACTCGCTCCTTGTGCGCCTAGCATGAGGACCCCGCTCAGGAGAGACCTTATCGTCATTATCGTCGTAATACAGCCAGCCTGTTGCGTGACGCTAATATGACTAGTGTCCGTGATCCTGGGAACCAAACACAGAAACCATCCCGTGAGAGGGTTTATGGGTAGAATGTTTAGACCTTCCCGTATAGGTTGTACCTGTCAGTTTTCTTTGAGCAGGAATTATGGTTGCTTATCTATCACAGTTACCAGCTTCAAGAGCTGTTTGAACTATGATCTTGGGATCCTGGATCTTGTATCTTGCATTGCATCTTGCATATCATTCGCATTGCATTTAATATGTTGTGCATTTTGCATTTCCAGTCCTTCAACAGAATCTTATGTCTTTGTTCCTTCCTCTCCAGTAAATCAAGCTGATTCCTCGACACCAGTACGCAACTAGAGCCAATACCAGACGATCGATGGAGCAGATTCGGCAAGAGCAAATTGCTATCAGGAAGGAGCTGGAATCCCTCAACAGAAAGATGGATCAGATCTTCGAAGCCCTCTCCATAACTGGAAAGGAATCAGAACAGCAGACCGTTCAACGACCGTGTCAGCAAAATCAACACAGGACATGGAAGCCAGAAAGAGTATTTGATAGTCTTCCAATGACATATGCAGATATCTTTGCTCAATTAATGGAACAAAGGGCTATCGTCCCAAGAGATCTAGCTCCCCCAACTGTCCTTCCTGTTGATTATGACGTGAATGCTCATTGTGAGTTCCATAAGGGCGCTCCAGGTCACAACATTGAGAACTGCAGGTTTCTCAAACACAAAATTCAAGACCTGATTGACAAGGAAGCTCTCACCTTTGATGGGAAGTATCTCAGTACCATCAACGACCCGATGCCACCAGCCAACTAGCGCTAACATCATATCAAGTCCAGTCAAGTTCATTCTCTGAAGAAGGCCGTCATGCTGCCATTTAATCTTTCGCATTTCTTGTATTTTGTCTTTGTGTGTTTAAGTACTGTATGCTTTGAACAATTGCCATTCGTATTTAGTTTTCATTAGTGTATCGTTTATGCATGTTTTGAATTAGTTATGTCGTATTCACTCATGTTTTTTACTTATCACCGACACATTTATTCACTCCACTCTATTCACTGTTGTTTAGCTTGATTTGAGGGAGGATGATGAAAACGAGATACCCATAATTGCAAATCATATGCTTTCAGACCGAATCTCGTCAATGATGTACAGGCATTGTTTCAATTCCCCCAAACACCGGAGATATAAGGAGTTAATCCCTAGTAAACCACTTCGAGCCTAGAAGTAGCAGTTTCCTTCGGATATTCAAACCTTACATTCAGCCTGGGGCAGGGTAGTGTTCAGTTAATTCAACTCCGCAAAATCCCGAAGACGGTGGTTCATCAAAGACCCATGCTATGGCAGTCCCAACAAAATCCATAAAAAATCAAAAGCCTGCTAAGTCAGACACCTTAGAGGGGACTTAGGCAAAATCAAGGCAATCCTGATGGATCTGACAAGCGAAGTCAATCCATGCAAAAGTTAGAGATCAAAACAAAAGCAAAAGAGGACCCCGAAACCCTCAACAAAAATAAAGGAGGATTCAGTGGCCACCCAAATCAAAGGGACACTGACATTCATCAAAGCCAAAATAAGGTGACTGCCACGTCGAGCAAACCTTGAACCTTCAAGTTTACACTGTCCAGACAAGTGTAGAATTAACTGAGCGTAGGACTGGAGATCATTAAGAAGAAGGGTGGGTACAAATCATACTTTGAGCCTAATAACCTTTTGTTTCATAACCGTAAACCAGACCACGTTACAACCCTTGAAAGACCTAATTGAGACGAGGTTTATTCTGAAAGCATATCATCGCAAGGTTGCGTAACCTGACTCCTCACATGATTGTTAATCATTAACATTGGTGTCACTATGCTTGCAACATCTTTTCGCACCAATCAAACAGCATAACATCTGGGCTAGCAGTCCATTCGTCTCACTACCATGACACTCTCAATAAATAACACTTTTCCAAAACTTGCATTGAACTTTGCATTAATTATTACCATTTGTGAATGTACAATTATATCTGCAAATCAGTGCTAGGTATTCAAAGACACTCCAGCAAGGGGCAATCGAGGAGAAACTTGACTTTCAGTGGCGTACACGAAGCAAGATTATTTCAAGGCCTACAGGCTGGGGCAAACCACTCAGTAGCTCGAGCAGGGGCAAGTCATCCGAGTTCAACCACCATATGTCAGAGATGGTTAACTTGAGGCAAACCACTAGCAAGTTCAGACTGGGGCAAGACTATGTCACCTTGATTATCAGGCAGAGCTGTAATTCTCTCTGAAGTAAAACCAACAAATCACCAAATACCCAGACTTGGGGCATCCAGAGCATCATCTTCTGCTTCAATCGTGGCGTCTTCAGCAAACTGTGTGTCGAGGAAGTCTACCCCCCCCCCCCACCACCCGAAGTCCAATCCACATTGGCAACTACCAAAAGTCCACCATGCTGGCGTCTTCACCTGCATTTCCAAATTACCCGTCTGCATCATATGCATCATACGCATCGCATTCGGTCTCATAAATATCTTGCATCATATGCATACTCCAATCATACCATACTTCCCCAGCTCTTGCATCTCCGCACGTCAGCATTTGCATTTGCACTTCCACTCGTATGGAATGTCATTTATCATCCAACATTCATATATGCAAGTCAAGGTCCAGGATCAATCTCGAAGATTTCCAAGACCGTCGACCGCCCAGTCAGGGGCGTCTTCCGCAAGATGGTGGGTTTACCCCACGATTTTCAAGAGCTTCAAAGCAGTCATCAACCCAGTCAGGGGCAATCTTATGCAATTGTGGGTTTCTCCCACAAAATTTGAAGTTATTCAAAGCAAGATTCAGCCCAGTCAGGGGCATCTTTTTCAAGACCATGGGCGTCTCCCGTGACGAATTTCAACCTCATGGTTGATCAAATATGCAAATCAACATTCAGCCCAGCCAGGGGCATACCATTCAAGACCGTGGGCGTTCTCCACGAAGTTGTTCAACCTTTTGTTGGGCAAATCCAAGAAGTTCAAAGCAAGATCCAACCCGAGCAGGGGCATCTTCAGCAAAACCGTGAGCGTTCCTCACAAAGTTGTTCAGCCTTTGTTGAGCAAGACAAGGCATCAAGACAAATTCAGCCCAGTCAGGGGCATCCTCTTCAGAATTCATGAGCGTAACCATGAAATCATTTCAACAAATTATGATTTCCAAGCAAAGACGGTGGGCGTACCCCGTCGACTCATTTCAAATTCAATTTTCCTCTTTGGGGTTCCCCAGTGAGTTGTACCCAGCAAGCGTGACCGTTTTCAATTGCCTTACTATCATCCTTTTGGTGATAATCGAACTTCGTCAGTTCAACCTAGCCTGCATCCTTTTGGTGTTGGTAAACTTCAAATCTGTGTTGTCCTATCATCCTTTTGGTGATAGCGACCTGTGTGTTGTATTTCGCTCTACCATCCTTTTGGTGGTAGGTCTGGCATTTCGTCGATGTCAGATTGTGCGATATTTCTTTTGTGTTTTCGCTCTACCATCCTTTTGGTGGTAGGTCTGGTATTTCGTCGATATCAGATTGTGCGATGTTTTATTTTGGTGTGAGTTTCGCTCCATCATCCTTTTGGTGGTGGGTCTGGTATTTCGTCGATATCAGATTGCGCGATGTTTTGTTTTTGTTTTCGCTCTACCATCCTTTTGGTGGTAGGTCTGGCATTTCGTCGATGACAGATTGTGCGACATTGTTTGTGTTTGTCCTATCATCCTTTTGGTGGTAGTGACTGGTGTGTGTTTCGCTCCATCATCCTTTTGGTGGTGGGTCTGGCATTTCGTCGATGTCAGATTGTGCGATGTTTTGTTTATGTTTTCGCTCCATCATCCTTTTGGTGGTAGGTCTGGCATTTCGTCGATGTCAGATTGTGCGATGTTTTGTTTGTGTTTTCGCTCTACCATCCTTTTGGTGGTAGGTCTGGCATTTCGTCGATGTCAGATTGTGCGATATTTCTTTTATGTTTTCGCTCTACCATCCTTTTGGTGGTAGGTCTGGCATTTCGTCGATGTCAGATTGTGCGATATTTCTTTTATGTTTTCGCTCTACCATCCTTTTGGTGGTAGGTCTGGTATTTCGTCAATATCAGATTGTGCGATGTTTTGTTTTTGTTTTCGCTCTACCATCCTTTTGGTGGTAGGTCTGATATTTCGTCGATGTCAGATTGTGCGATATTTCTTTTATGTTTTCGCTCTACCATCCTTTTGGTGGTAGGTCTGGCATTTCGTCGATGTCAGATTGTGCGATATTTCTTTTATGTTTTCGCTCTACCATCCTTTTGGTGGTAGGTCTGGTATTTCGTCGATATCAGATTGTGCGATGTTTTGTTTTTGTTTTCGCTCTACCATCCTTTTGGTGGTAGGTCTGGTATTTCGTCGATATCAGATTGTGCGATGTTTTGTTTGTGTTTTCGCTCTACCATCCTGTTGCACCCTAATTCTTGACCCTAAGATTCCGCTCCCTTGTGCTTATTCTTGTCTATTTTACGACTAACCAACTTGCGCAGATGCAGTGATTACAAGTTGAGACGACATTCTTTCTCACAAATAAGTACTTCAAAGACGTGGTCACTTGAATTTGATTTTGATTCAGTTCGAGATGGTCTTATAGTTTTTTGTCGGTACTTCTCGAAGTTTCATTACCTACTCGTGCAGAGAATCGAATTTTTTTTCCCCAAAGACCCTCCAGGATGTGGGTCTTGTTTTAAAAGAGGTTTGAGTCCCCGTTGTGGAGGCTTCGAAGCGATAATGGTTAAGATTTGATTCAAATTTAAGCACTAAGTTCTCGAAGTAAGGAGATATGGTTTATGGAGGTCCAGAATTCCAAGTTAACTCAATGAAGGTTCCGAAAAGATGAATTCAAATGCAATGTCTTTTTTCAACTACCTAGAAGTTTCAAAACTTTAAGTCCAAGTCCTCAACAAGGCTCATGTTCATTCCCGCTTTCAAAATATATACAAAGGTTCAACTTATGATCAAGAAAAAGCTATCATTCATTGGATTCAAACATTGAGATACAAGTTACAACATATTAATCTGTTACAGCAACACGAATTCCGCATTACATTCAAATTTCGCGTCGAAATCCTAAAACTACCCTCTAATTCGCCAAACCAAATGCAAGATTATTGACTCAACCTCCAATCATAAGCGTGCTACAGAGAATGTTTCATAAAGAGGAAGATTACGAGGTAAACCAATCCTATAACAGAGTTGTTGAAATTCCAAGACCGCTACCTTTTATCAAGTAGCACTCCCCCACCCAAAATAATAAGTTATGGCAGAAGGAGGGAGAATCTCCATCTCCTAAATCAAATACTAGCTACCAGCATAACCTTTGCTCCTCATCAGTAAATCAATCACCGCATCCATACGAAAGAGCCCTGCTCGAACCTCCACAGCTTTTGTTGAATTCTACATATCAAATTGAACAGATAAGTGAGGGAATTGGCAAGGAGAACTGTTAAAGATATTGAACTTATTAAAGATGACGACAACATTAAAGAGATTGGTACCTCAACTGAAAATTTGAGGAGAGGACAACTTGCTGAGTTGATACCAGTATAATCAATCTATCCAAATAGTCGAAACGATAATCATAAGATACACTGAACGGCTCTATTCTGATACCAAGAGAGTGCTCACGTCACAGCAGTAGAAAGGATCTTATCAGTGAAATGATTGTTATCGGCAAACCGCCACGAAGGCTTTCCGACCACCAGATTGTGTGCCTGCAACAATGAAAACCTGGGCTCAGCAAAACACATGGTCTCCTGCATATGCTGTCAAGAGGAATGGTTACACAGCTCAAGTAATAAATTGATAGAAGTATTTCCCTTTGAGCTCACCACCAGCTGCATTACTTCATGACATCTGCAAACACCAAGTCAGTCAACAGAATGGTAGCATTAGCATCACGAGAGAAGGAATCGAACTGAACAAATACTTACAGAAGTGGACCCTGATGCGGTTAAGGATGGAGTAGCATATAAGGAAATACTTAGAAAGTGTGAGATATATTCAAATTAATAACCTCAAGCTGCAACAAAGTAACATGTTCGGAAGCTGCACCAACAAGAATCTATCAGACAAGCTGCAAGTACATGACCTGAGCTCCTCCGCGACGACATGATTAACGCACCAATACGAGAGTTGCTTCGAACCTTTGACGCAACAACCCAAACTAGGCAGAATTGTACCTCTGCATAAACACCATCAAATTAAATCATAAGTGAACTGAAATCAAGAAAAATCAGATATCATGGCGACATATTCAACGTTATGCAAACTTATCATTGGCAGTCGCAAAAACATTACCCTTACGTGACCATTTTGTTGAAGACGGGTAAGAAAGAGTGCAGAGTTAGATAGATTCCTTTACGTTGGACCTATACCCATTACGACCTTAGTCTTCAACATTGTTTCCCGATTCGTGGAGTTATGGCAGGACGTCCATGGGCTCCATTCTCACGATCCATAACATACTTGAGCCTAGAGGATCGATTGGATATCACACAACCTGCTGCAAATATAGAGAACAGAAAAGGAAACCATCAGCACCTTTTGAGTTTGTTTGAATGGAAAATAGAAGCAGGCGCAAGCGCATTACCTGCATTTGTTGCTTCAAAGGTTCATCCATTTCTTTCCAAATAAGTCCAACAGTCTCGCCGGCAACGTCAACGGTGTTAAATCCCATTATGCAACACAGATAAAAACACCAACGGCGAGAACAATAACTTGTGCAATACCTTACTCCAATTCCCCCAGGCACCATCTCCAAGCACATGAAAAGAACAACAGTATTAAATGCACATCAAACAAGAATGGGGAACAAAGTAAAAAAAGCAATACCCTCGTGTCTCCTTTGTTCGCAAGAGAACTTTGAGCAGCTTCACGCAAGTCTACACCAGAGAATATCAAAAGTGCATTACGTATGATGACAAAAAGTCCAGTTGATGCTCTGGGCTGCTAATTCCCTCCTCGGCCCAAAACAAGCCACTATCCACACCTGTCAGAAATCACCAATTTGAAGTTAGTAATACCCGAGAGAATATACCTAAAAGATCCATCTAAGATAGCTAGCAAATCTCCAAATTGATGAACCTAGACAATCCAAGTTTTAAACGAGATTGATAAATCATATAGGAGAAGATTTTATCATCAACAGACATTAATACAATATCACCAAAACAGGAAGGTTTTCGTTTGATCTAAACCTAAAAGGGAAGGTCCAAAATCAACAATTAATCAGCATTCAAAACAAATTCAATCAGAAATCAGAGCTTAGAGCCTATATAAGAAGATCAAAGCAAAAGTGGGAAGGAGGACGCGAGTCGAAAACACACAAATCCCAAATCAACCCTAATTTCACAAACAGAAAGGGGAACTTATCCTTTTTGAGTTTCATCGTGTAAAACCCCTCGCGAACCATCATCCACCGCCGGTGAAGTCTCTGTCGCCGTTACCGCCGCCGCCGTCAACCGTGACCTTCCCCGAAAGCTCCGATCTAAACCCCGCAAGAAATCAACACGCGGTAAGGTTTTTGTTACCATCACTAACGTTGTTTGATTATCCTGGTTTGTGTTTCAGTCAAAAAACGAGAGAGAGATCGAAGTCCGTGGAATGGAGACCAAATGAATCAAGACGAAGAAGAGAAAGGGAGAGGCGCGATCGCGGCGGAAAAGGGATTCAGGGGGGGAATTAGGGTTTTCTGTGTTGTTGTTGTTTTTTTTTTAATTTTTTAAATTGTAATCCAATGATAAACACACACACACGCCACTAAACACACACGCCACTAAACACACACTACACTTAAACCACCGTTAAATTTTGTTAAAATAACCATAATTCAATTTAAAAAACAAATAAATTAATTAATCTTATTTAATTTTAACTTAATAACCTTTTTTTATTATTATAATAATAACTCAATTTTTATCTTTATTGTAATCAACCTTTTATTAAAAATAATTAGTAACTTTTTATTTAAAACTCATTATTCTATTAAATCTACTTTTTAATAAAGATCAAACTATTGTTATAATTAGCTTTTTTTTGATGATGATCATTTAAAACTTTTTTTCCTAATTAAATTTAAATTTTAATTATACACTTCTTTTTCGCATAATGATAAAATTTAATTTCACCATTAACTCAACTTTTTTTTCAATCTCATCAAAAAATATTAACTTTTTCTTAAAATCAACTTAATCCCATCTAAAATAAGTCTCCATTCAACTTTTTTCTCAAACCAAAACAAGTCAAACAGTTAAAATCAATCAACCGCGTAAAAATACAGCTTAATCGTGCACTTCACGACACTCGCACTTACACCTCAGCGCTTTCATGCGTACTTGTATGACTTTACCTTTTCTGCAATTTACATTATCGCAATTCATTATCATTATTATCTATTCATGCATCGCATTTCGTCCAAAGGAAAAACCTATACATGAGTCAACACTTGTGTGTAGTTGCACTTCATATGCATCATATTCCCCCTTGATCCTTGATTCTTCAAGTTGATCATTTAAGTTTAGGACCTACCCCATAGGAAGGACCTTAATCTTCACAACATAGAAACAAACAATCAGAAACAATACAACTTTTACAAACACATTTAGAGAATAGATGTTAATCATCTTAAGTGAGATATAATCTCCACCCCCACAACAATACAATCAAACATGTAGGAACTTTGCCTTAAGAGCGATAAAGGCATACTTGGCGACCATCCGAGTATGTAAGACCTTTTCTTAAGACGATGCAAAGACCATTTCCTACAACCCCTTTTTTTACATTTGTGGCGGTTACATCTCCCTTAAAATGAAGACTCGTCTCTTCTCCTAGACCCAATCAATCAACTACCCTAAACCCGTTGGAACTTTGGCCACAGTCAAAGGACTCCTCTAACCCTTTAGGGTGAACTACAACATACTCTGATTCCACTCCCGTAAGGATATGTAGGCACAAGGTGCGATACCTTATCGAGTATACTTAGAAATAAACCCCTAGGGTCTTTAATCCATTAAGCAGATAAACTTAGCAGTAAACAAACATAAAACAAGAGGTTCCTGTAGAGTACTACAGAAACTTAGGATGCTAGTACCTTCCCTAAGTTTAACCAACCCCCGAACCTAAAACAATCTAGCTTGCATTTGCATTGCATTGTGGGAATTTCGATCTTTATCCCTTCCTTTGGACAAATCAAAGTTCGGTTGCAAAATGAATTAAAGATTCAAACTAATCAATAGTTTGGTATCAAAATTTCACCGCGACAGAAATGGAGACTTCACTGGGGACTCTCTAGTGGGTTTCCCTATCTTATTTTATTTGTTTAATGCTTTACATATCTGCCTACTTGATTAACTGTTTACATGCTTTCTCTTATGTTTCTTTTGGGATTGTTGTCCTTGAGTGGTGAGATAAAGTTCTACACCCGAACTTTGAGAGAAATTAGGATAGGATGGGATATATTCGAGGAGGCTTATAGGGAGTGGAATCCCTACTAAGTTGAATTGAGAATCCCGCTCAATTGAGGCCCTTTCGAAATAGTACTGTTGAACAAATAATCGTGAAAACACTCACTACTTTCGACTTTGGAGCTTATGAAATTGAGGACTGTAGTTACCTTAACCCAACTTTGGCCTTTATTAGGACGTAGTGCGGGACTATGAGGAAGTACTTCCGAAATAGTGCTACGCGAAGCTACACTCAAAAGAAGTTCTCTTGAGAATATTATTGATCCTCGAGTAATTGTGAAAATTGATAATATCCGATAGATGGGCTGATGATTCTGAGTCCCATTAGAACCTTGCTCTACAGGTACCAAACAACCTTAGTCCTTAAACCTTTGGGAAGGGTACACCTTTACTCCATGCTCGTTGCAAATCTAGGGCGCCCCTTTGTTTGTTTATCTTTATGTCCTTATGTGAATACTTGTGTTTGCTGCATTCATATAACATCATTCTACATTGGACTTCATGGGATTTACTTTCGTTTATGAACATTGTAGGTCACTATGGCTTCAGATAAAAGACATACTGTGAAATATACTTTTAAGAGTCCCAAATTGGATGACCTAAAGAAGTTGTGGGGTTTCATCGAAGATCAAGAAGGATTCAAGACCAAGTATGGGAAGCTGGTATCTTTGTTGGGTTGCTCAGTGAATGAAGGACTTCTTGCCACTTTACTGCAGTTCTATGATCCTCTTTACCATTGTTTCACCTTTCCAGACTTTCAGCTGTTACCTACATTGGAAGAGTATTCTTTTTTGGTTGGTTTACCTGTCCTTGAGGAATCTCCTTTCCCCTACTTGGAAAAGGACCCTGATGAGAAAGATATTGCTAAAGCTCTCCGTTTGAAGGTATCTGACGTCAAAGCCAACCTAGTTACTAAGGATGGAATTCTTGGTTTAAAGACAGGTTTCCTGGTCGAGAAGGCTTCATTCTATGCTGATTATTCTAATAAGGCTCCGTTTGAGACAATCTTTGCTTTGCTTGTCTATGGGTTGTTTCTATTCCCGAGTTTCGAAGGTTTCATCGACCTCAAGGCATTCAAGATCTTTATGAATAACAACCCAGTGCCAACTCTATTGGGAAATGCATATCACTCTGTACATCTCCGAAACCTTCGTGGCGGAGGGATGATTACTTGCTGTGTACCTTTACTTTACAAGTGGTTTATTTCGCACTTGCCGAAGTCTAGCTCTTTTACAAACATTGGCAAAGAGCATTGGTCTCCAAGGGTTATGGCTTTGACCCATTCTGACATTGATTGGTACAGCCGAGTGTATGATGGAGTATTAATCATTGATAGTTGCGGTGACTTCGCTAATGTACCATTGCTCAGCTTTGATGGAGGAATCAGCTACAATCCTATTTTAGCTCACCGACAGTTGGGATACCCATTGAAGGAACCTCCCAAGAGTGTTCAAGTAGAGGGTATGTTCTTTAAAGATGATATGGAACTCCGAGTAAAGATTCTACATGCATGGCGTAATGTACACAAGAAAGGGAAGAGAAGTCTAGGGAAGCCTAATTGTGTGTCTTTAGAACCATACCTCCAGTGGGTCAGAAAAAGGGCAACCAACCTAAAGATGCCCTATTCCCGTCAAGATCCCATAGCTCCCAAGAGAGAGCCCACTTATGTCTTTATGTCTAAAGCCGAGGAGTTAGAGGTGTCCTTAAGGAAGTCTCAACATGAGCTGGAATCTTGGAAGAATAAGTACCAGGTAGCAGTGGCAGAAAATGATGAGTATCAAAAGCATAATGCTGAACTTCAAGAGGAGAAGGATGAACTTCAGAAGCAGCTACGATTGAAGGACGAAGAGTTACTCCCTTGCAAGAAGAGGAAAGTCATGGAGGATTTATTTTTCTCCGACCCCCAATGCACTATCTGGAAAATAATTATGGACAACCTTATCCGTGAGAAGGCGCAACTAGAAGAGCAGCTCAAGCAGCAGCATTCAAAGCTTCTTTAGTGTCTTTACTAGCTTTTATTTAGCTTTTATTTGGGACTCTTTAAAAGAATATTTATGTAGTCCGTTTCAAATTTAATAAAACGTTTTCTTTTACCGCAATGCCTATAAATAGAGGAATCCCATGAAGTCCTAATCATCTTGCATTGCATTCTTTTTCCATTGTTCACTTCAAGAAACTCAAATTCGTTCTGTAGGTGTTGTAATCATGGATTTCAGAAGAGAAACCCTGAAGTACACTTTTCAGAGTCCCAACCTCGAAAGCTTGAGAGAACTAGCGGAACTCGTCGAGGATCGCTTTGCCTTCGCAGTAGAATTTGGAGGAGTTTTCCGTTTCCTTGAGCTAAGGATGAAAGAAGGACTGTTGGAAACATTGGTTCAATTCTATGACCCGATGTATCACTGCTTCACTTTTCTGGACTACCAATTGATGCCGACCTTGGAAGAATACTCAGAACTTTTGAGGATGCCTGTGACTGTTCGACCTCTATTCACCGGAAGGGAAGACACGCCTAGTCACCAGGAAATTGCAAACGCTACCCATCTCAGCCTAGAAGATGTCCAGACACACCTGATCACCAAGGAAGGAGTCCTTGGATTCCCCGCCGACTTTTTGATCGAAAAAGTCCGTTACCATGCTGAAAGAAAGGAGGCTCTCATATTGGAAGCCAATTTCGCTTTGTTGGTCTACGGGACTTTCTGGTTCCCTAAATTTGACAATTTTGTTGATATGGATGCGATCAAGCTGTTCATACTCAAGAATCCAGTACCCACTTTGCTTGCTGATACGTATTTCTCGATTCACTCGAAGAATGCTGTAGGAGGAGGACACATTGTATGTTGTACCGCTTTGCTGTACTCATGGTTCATCACTCGTTTGACTTGGTATCCGTCCCTTTGGGATGAAGTAGCAACACCTCGATGGTCCGAGATACTTATGGCCCTTACCCATTCGGACATTGTTTGGTACGATCCCGCCTATGGAGGCGTGCCTATGATTCCTAGCATCGGAGGATTCCCCAACATACCGCTCATTGGAAGAGAAGGATGTATAAGTTACAATCCCGCCTTGGCCCGTAGACAGTTTGGACACCCTATGATCCAAATACCTGACCCAGTTTCGTTGGAAGAGATCTATTTCAAGGGAGAAGAGGATCTAGATCTAAAGACTGTCATCATTTATGCATGGAAATACATTGATAGGGAAGGAACAGCTGCTTCAGGATACCCCAACTGTGCTGTTTCCGAGGACTATCTGCATTGGGTGCGAGAAAGGGCTCTCGATCTCAAGATGCCTTTTCCTTTTCACGAACCTATGGTATTATCTCCTCATGACCCCGACTGGTTCGAAGAGGAGGAAATAGAACAAGTAAGGATTGCTTTGGATGAAGCCCGAAAGTTGAGGACTGCCTGGAAGAATAAATTTTTCACCCTCAAAGTCGAGAAGGAAAGACTTCAGAAGACTCCAGAAATAGAAGTTGCCAGGAAGAGAAAGGCGCAAGGAGATTTATTTTCTCCTCATGCCTCTTCAAGTACTGTTACCAGCGATGATCTCCCCTCAACTACTATGGCTTGGAAGGAGTGTGTGGAACGACTCATCATCGAGAAAGCGGCGTTACAGGATCGCATTGACCAGTTGACCGAGGAGCTCCGTACAAAAGAGAGGACCGTGGGATAGAGTTCTAAGTTTTCTCTTGCTTTTGTTGTAATAAACTCTTGAAAGAGTACTTTGTTTTCATTGTTTCTCAAAAATAAGAAGTTTTTCGATTATTCTACATTATAATACTGAAAAACACTTTGAGTTTCTTGAAGTCTCCCCTTACATTCTGCATTCTCGCATTAACATTCTGCATTCTGCATGGCATTTTACATTTACGCATGTGTCCTTCCTTTTGTTGTGGCTCATTTCGGTTTTCCATCTTTTTCTGTCAGTCGCCGTCTCTACCATCTGACCAAGCCGGAAGTATCATTAAAGGATAGTGAGGAGAACAAAGACATGGATCGCATGACTAGCTTCCGAGTAAGATCTAATCCGACACTTCGCCGTCCCTCTGACGACTTTGTTCCTATGCAACTTCAGCCTGTGCAAGAAAAGGAAATGGACGATCCGGAGTTTACAGCATTCAAGAACGAATTTCGTGACTTCGAGGAGCGATGGAAAATGATGAAGAGGAACCGTGCGCCTGATTTTCATGCTCATGACCCGCACCTAGTTCCAGACCTAGTTGTCCCCCCGGGATTCCAGATGCCCGCCTTTGAAGTGTACAAAGGTACAATTTGTCCAAGGTATCATTTGATGATGTTTTGTCAGAAGATGACCGCCTATCTTGGGAACGACAACCTCTTGATTCACTGCTTCCAAGAAAGTTTGGGTAGAGCACCGTTAATATGGTATATGAAGCTACAAGTGAATCACATTCAGTCTTGGGAAGACTTAACTTTTGCTTTTGTGAAGCAATACCATCATAACTTGGGTATAGACCCGAACAATAGAGATGACTGTGGACCTTCCAGAGAATTCATAGCTCCGGTACCCCATCCTCAGCACCAGTACGCGATGCCCGCTCAGCGTGAACAACAACCACATCCTAGGCAGAGGTTGGCCTCTCCAGATCAACCACAGCACCGACAATTTCGGAAAAGGTATCAAAGGATGACTCCAGATACACCAAGGGAAGTAATTCATCAGTTTGATCCCATCCCGGTGAAGTACGCTGATTTGTTTCCAGCTCTAATTCAAAGAGGGCATATCCAGACTAAAGCCCCACCCAAGGTACCTAAGAGGTTTCTATACTGGTACAATGCCAACAAATCTTGCCTGTACCATCAAGGTGCTCCGGGGCACGACATCGAGAGCTGTTACGGCATGAAAGCAGACGTCCAAAATTTGGTCAAAGATAGAGTCTTGTTCTTTGAGGGTTCTGTCCCTTACGTACGAGATAGCCCCCTCTCTCGACAAGGTTCATCCTCCCCAGGCATGATTCAAGGTCGTCAACGCCGTGTCTGAAAGCTGCGCACCAGACATTTCTGCATATCTTTCCCGCCTACACAAGAGCACAATAAAGATCCTGGAAAGGACTCTCCGAAGAAGTTTATTTCATTTTGTCCATGTTTATTTCTTTGATTGAAAGCATATTTTGCATGTAAGAACTTTCTGTTTTGAATAAGTAATGCAATAACTGTTTGTCTTGAAGAAATCCATTCGTTTTCACTCAAATACTTCTCAAAATTATTTGTAATGTCGACTTGTAGCCGATCTCTTGCTCTGACAGAGAATTGGAAGGAGGATGATGAAGTAAAACACATGATCTCTTGTTGTATGCTTCGAGTAAAAACCCTACTGATGATGTAAGGCATTATTTTAAACCTCCTGAAAGCCAACATAGTCAACCATTTCTTTTAAACCTTGATTGAGGATCCGTTCTCTTTCTCCCAAACCGAAACATCATTTCCTTAACCTGGGGCAGGGTAATATCAAAAATGATGGTCATCTTTCAAAAAAATTGGGTGGGCACAAATATACTAACCCTTTCTTCCTCCATTCTACAAGTCATAAATTAAACCCATATACGACCCAAAGTCCTAATTGAAGGAAGGTTAATTCGAAAGCATACTCGATGAGATATTGTTTCCTGACTCCTTGAGCTATGCTCAAATTTAAATCGGCTTTATAAATAATGATTCAATTTGTATCCTAACTAGTGGTTTCGATCACAAGTTATTGCGATACCCCTTTTCAAAACTTTAAGACAAACGCGTGTTGCATTAACCATTTCAAAATGGATATTTCAAATGTGCTAAATACGTTTGACATCTTAGAAAGACCACATACAGACATTGATGATGATATTTGAAGACCTTGCTGACTTGGGGCAAATCATTCTTCCCAAGAAATTTTCATCCGCGCAAGTCTTGGATTCAACTAGAAGAAATTCAAGGACTCACTTACCGCCAATCAGGGGCAGTTACGTCGAGATTCGACGAATCTCTAGAGAGTTTGAAAATAGTGGGGCATTGGGACATCATGTTTTCTGTAAAATCCTCTCTAGGTGGTGCTTTTTCAACTATGTGACTTGGGGCATTTGAAGATTGGAGCAAAAAGATGTATATTTCATCCTCAGGAAGCTCGACCCCAACATGTTCAACAACTACGAAGACCCAGGATATTTATTTTATCCCCTATGAAACTTCGGTTTGTCTACCTCCGTCTACAATTTCATACAACATTTTAAACTTATCAAGATGATACATCCCCAAATGGATTGATCACTTTTTCCCAAGAGAAATCGTGAAGTTTTGAAGCAGGATTGGGATCCTATGTTTAGTTCTTCATTTATCCCCAGTGGTACTTCTATCTTTGAAGATTGGTCGGATGTTTGTTTCGAGATGTTCATCCCACCTTCGGTTGTTGCTTTCGTCTGTCTTGTCAGCATAAGCATACTCATATCATATAAGTAGATAGCATAACATTTGCATTTTGTGCATCTTTTGTTTGCTTTACTATATCTCTTTGATTGCGTTTACCCTTGGGTATTTGGGCGTGTCTTACTCCTTCCAAATAGAGTTGTCAGCCCTAAGCAAAAAAAAACTCAATATTTCTATTTCCCCACGAAGTTTGATCCTCGTGGAAGACAGTTGTTTCAGTACATTCCCATTGGAGTTTAAACCTCTATGGTTGAGTCTTGCTTGACAGTTTCTCTTCGGTTACTTCCCGAATTGAACTTCGGTCTTTGACAATCACGCTATGAACATCTCCCGCTTTTGAGCATGGGCCAAGAGTGCATTTATTTTACACTTTGACATTATGAGGATCACCATTTGAAGACACAACGTTTCTTCAACAACACTACAAGATCTCCTCAACAGCTTACAGTCGAAAAACAGAAGGCCTCTTTATTTGAGCAACTCGTTTTGGGCAGATCTATTCTCAAAACGACAAACAACAATCTCCTTAAGACAATCTGTCCTTCCCTAGTGGATTATCTCAAGATTATCAAGTCAAAACAGAGGACATTACAGATACTTCCCCATTTGAGGATTTCTGCTACAACAATCTTACATATTCCTACAATTACAGCAAAGATACCTCAAAAATGATCTTCCTCAGAGAGTTCATTATGAGTACAATCAATGACATATCTCCTTACAAGAGGACACTCCATGTATCAACCGGTTTACAACTCTTTTGAAGATCCCCGGTGCACATTCTACAAATTGCCAATATAATACAAATTGCATCTACAATTACAAATACAAGATCACATCTACAAAATTCTACAATTACAGATTACATCGACAACATTTACATCAACAATTCTACAGTGTTACAACTTACAACATACAATCTACAATAACACTATGGCTCACAGCCGAACATCTACATCAACATTCCAATTTACAATTACAGTTACATCTACAATCTACAAATTTACAACCCCTCTTTGAAGACGCTCTCACGAGTTTCCATCATTTTGGGAAGAAACCGAGACCAGCTCATGGTTCCCATACCATGGAGCAAGGGGAAGTTTGACATCAGAAACCGAGACCAGCTCATGGTTCCCATACCATGGAGCAAGGGGAAGTTTGACATCAGAACCGAGACCAGCTCATGGTTCCCATACCATGGAGCAAGGGGAAGTTTGACATTAGAAACCGAGACCAGCTCATGGTTCCCATACCATGGAGCAAGGGGAAGTTTGACGTCAGAGACCGAGACCGGCGCATGACTCCCATATCATGATGCTCGGGGAAGCTCAACAACTACAACAACATCTACAACTACAATGACATCAAAGACCGAGACCAGCTCGTGGTCCCCGTACCATGATGCAAGAAGAAGTCACACATTTTACCGTTTCAGCTGAGTTACAAAATATAAAATAATAAAAAAAAAAAGGGATCCATTTGGAGTTACTATTGACCACCACCTTGGTAGTCAAAGTATCTTTCGATCACAAATCGTCAAAACCACCGCATCCCTGATGCATGAGTTACCGTTACACGTTTGGAGATTTCCCATGAGTGATTGTTCATGTCCTCGCAGGGTCCCGCCTTGTTGGATCTGTTGCTTTTCTGTCTAGCATGTCGCGTCCAGTTCATGACCTCTTTCTCACAAGTTTGTCCGCCTTGCATTTTCATATCATTGCATATCATATGCATTCGGTGGTTTCTTATGGTCAAAAATTCGCGCAATGTTTGTATTTAAGTCCCTCCTATCTCGTCGAGACGAAGATTTCAATCTCCATATCTCCGAATAGGAGTAACTTAAATAGGGGCATCTGTTGCACCCTAATTCTTGACCCTAAGATTCCGCTCCCTTGTGCTTATTCTTGTCTATTTTACGACTAACCAACTTGCGCAGATGCAGTGATTACAAGTGGAGACGACATTCTTTCTCACAAATAAGTACTTCAAAGACGTGGTCACTTGAATTTGATTTTGATTCAGTTCGAGATGGTCTTATAGTTTTTTGTCGGTACTTCTCGAAGTTTCATTACCTACTCGTGCAGAGAATCGATTTTTTTCCCCAAAGACCCTCCAGGATGTGGGTCTTGTTTTAAAAGAGGTTTGAGTCCCCGTTGTGGAGGCTTCGAAGCGATAATGGTTAAGATTTGATTCAAATTTAAGCACTAAGTTCTCGAAGTAAGGAGATATGGTTTATGGAGGTCCAGAATTCCAAGTTAACTCAATGAAGGTTCCGAAAAGATGAATTCAAATGCAATGTCTTTTTTCAACTACCTAGAAGTTTCAAAACTTTAAGTCCAAGTCCTCAACAAGGCTCATGTTCATTCCCACTTTCAAAATATATACAAAGGTTCAACTTATGATCAAGAAAAAGCTATCATTCATTGGATTCAAACATTGAGATACAAGTTACAACATATTAATCTGTTACAGCAACACGAATTCCGCATTACATTCAAATTTCGCGTCGAAATCCTAAAACTACCCTCTAATTCGCCAAACCAAATGCAAGATTATTGACTCAACCTCCAATCATAAGCGTGCTACAGAGAATGTTTCATAAAGAGGAAGATTACGAGGTAAACCAATCCTATAACAGAGTTGTTGAAATTCCAAGACCGCTACCTTTTATCAAGTAGCACTCCCCCACCCAAAATAATAAGTTATGGCAGAAGGAGGGAGAAGCTCCATCCCCTAAATCAAATACTAGCTACCAGCATAACCTTTGCTCCTCATCAGTAAATCAATCACCGCATCCATACGAAAGAGCCCTGCTCGAACCTCCACAACTTTTGTTGAATTCTACATATCAAATTGAACAGATAAGTGAGGGAATTGGCAAGGAGAACTGTTAAAGATATTGAACTTATTAAAGATGACGACAGCATTAAAGAGATTGGTACCTCAACCGAAAATTTGAGGAGAGGACAACTTGCTGAGTTGATACCAGTATAATCAATCTATCCAAATAGTCGAAACGGTAATCATAAGATACACTGAACGGCTCTATTCTGATACCAAGAGAGTGCTCACGTCACAGCAGTAGAAAGGATCTTATCAGTGAAATGATTGTTATCGGCAAACCGCCACGAAGGCTTTCCGACCACCAGATTGTGTGCCTGCAACAATGAAAACCTGGGCTCAGCAAAACACATGGTCTCCTGCATATGCTGTCAAGAGGAATGGTTACACAGCTCAAGTAATAAATTGATAGAAGTATTTCCCTTTGAGCTCACCACCAGCTGCATTACTTCATGACATCTACAAACACCAAGTCAGTCAACAGAATGGTAGCATTAGCATCACGAGAGAAGGAATCGAACTGAACAAATACTTACAGAAGTGGACCCTGATGCGGTTAAGGATGGAGTAGCATATAAGGAAATACTTAGAAAGTGTGAGATATATTCAAATTAATAACCTCAAGCTGCAACAAAGTAACATGTTCGGAAGCTGCACCAACAAGAATCTATCAGACAAGCTGCAAGTACATGACCTGAGCTCCTCCGCGACGACAGATTAACGCACCAATACGAGAGCTGCTTCGAACCTTTGACGCAACAACCCAAACTAGGCAGAATTGGACCTCTGCATAAACACCATCAAATTAAATCATAAGTGAACTGAAATCAAGAAAAATCAGATATCATGGCGACATATTCAACGTTATGCAAACTTATCATTGGCAGTCGCAGAAACATTACCCTTACGTGACCATTTTGTTGAAGACGGGTAAGAAAGAGTGCAGAGTTAGATAGATTCCTTTACGTTGGACCTATACCCATTACGACCTTAGTCTTCAACATTGTTTCCCGATTCGTGGAGTTATGGCAGGACGTCCATGGGCTCCATTCTCACGATCCATAACATACTTGAGCCTAGAGGATCGATTGGATATCACACAACCTGCTGCAAATACAGAGAACAGAAAAGCAAACCATCAGCACCTTTTGAGTTTGTTTGAATGGAAAATAGAAGCAGGCGCAAGCGCATTACCTGCATTTGTTGCTTCAAAGGTTCATCCATTTCTTTCCAAATAAGTCCAACAGTCTCGCCGGCAACGTCAACGGTGTTAAATCCCATTATGCAACACAGATAAAAACACCAACGGCGAGAACAATAACTTGTGCAATACCTTACTCCAATTCCCCCAGGCACCATCTCCAAGCACATGAAAAGAACAACAGTATTAAATGCACATCAAACAAGAATGGGGAACAAAGTAAAAAAAGCAATACCCTCGTGTCTCCTTTGTTCGCAAGAGAACTTTGAGCAGCTTCACGCAAGTCTACATCAGAGAATATCAAAAGTGCATTACGTATGATGACAAAAAGTCCAGTTGATGCTCTGGGCTGCTAATTCCCTCCTCGGCCCAAAACAAGCCACTATCCACACCTGTCAGAAATCACCAATTTGAAGTTAGTAATACCCGAGGGAATATACCTAAAAGATCCATCTAAGACAGCTAGCAAATCTCCAAATTGATGAACCTAGACAATCCAAGTTTTAAACGAGATTGATAAATCATATAGGAGAAGATTTTATCATCAACAGACATTAATACAATATCACCAAAACAGGAAGGTTTTCGTTTGATCTAAACCCAAAAGGGAAGGTCCAAAATCAACAATTAATCAGCATTCAAAACAAATTCAATCAGAAATCAGAGCTTAGAGCCTATATAAGAAGATCAAAGCAAAAGTGGGAAGGAGGACGCGAGTCGAAAACACACAAATCCCAAATCAACCCTAATTTCACAAACAGAAAGGGGAACTTATCCTTTTTGAGTTTCATCGTGGAAAACCCCTCGCGAACCATCATCCACCGCCGGTGAAGTCTCTGTCGCCGTTACCGCCGCCGCCGTCAACCGTGACCTTCCCCGAAAGCTCCGATCTAAACCCCGCAAGAAATCAACACGCGGTAAGGTTTTTGTTACCATCACTAACATTGTTTGATTATCCTGGTTTGTGTTTCAGTCAAAAAATGAGAGAGAGATCGAAGTCCGTGGAATGGAGACCAAATGAATCAAGACGAAGAAGAGAAAGGGAAAGGCGCGATCGCGGCGGAAAAGGGATTCAGGGGGGGAATTAGGGTTTTCTGTGTTGTTGTTGTTTTTTTTTTAATTTTTTAAATTGTAATCCAATGATAAACACACACACACGCCACTAAACACACACGCCACTAAACACACACTACACTTAAACCACCGTTAAATTTTGTTAAAATAACCATAATTCAATTTAAAAAACAAATAAATTAATTAACCTTATTTAATTTTAACTTAATAACCTTTTTTTATTATTAAAATAATAACTCAATTTTTATCTTTATTGTAATCAACCTTTTATTAAAAATAATTAGTAACTTTTTATTTAAAACTCATTATTCTATTAAATCTACTTTTTAATAAAGATCAAACTATTGTTATAATTAGCTTTTTTTTGATGATGATCATTTAAAACTTTTTTCCTAATTAAATTTAAATTTTAATTATACACTTCTTTTTCGCATAATGATAAAATTTAATTTCACCATTAACTCAACTTTTTTTTCAATCTCATCAAAAAATATTAACTTTTTCTTAAAATCAACTTAATCCCATCTAAAATAAGTCTCCATTCAACTTTTTTTTCAAACCAAAACAAGTCCAACAGTTAAAATCAATCAACCGCGTAAAAATACAGCTTAATCGTGCACTTCACGACACTCGCACTTACACCTCAGCGCTTTCATGCGTACTTGTATGACTTTACCTTTTCTGCAATTTACATTATCGCAATTCATTATCATTATTATCTATTCATGCATCGCATTTCGTCCAAAGGAAAAACCTATACATGAGTCAACACTTGTGTGTAGTTGCACTTCATATGCATCATATTCCCCCTTGATCCTTGATTCTTCAAGTTGATCATTTAAGTTTAGGACCTACCCCATAGGAAGGACCTTAATCTTCACAACATAGAAACAAACAATCAGAAACAATACAACTTTTACAAACACATTTAGAGAATAGATGTTAATCATCTTAAGTGAGATATAATCTCCACCCCCACAACAATACAATCAATCATGTAGGAACTTTGCCTTAAGAGCGATAAAGGCATACTTGGCGACCATCCGAGTATGTAAGACCTTTTCTTAAGACGATGCAAAGACCATTTACTACAACCCCTTTTTTTACATTTGTGGCGGTTACATCTCCCTTAAAATGAAGACTCGTCTCTTCTCCTAGACCCAATCAATCAACTACCCTAAACCCGTAGGAACTTTGGCCACAGTCAAAGGACTCCTCTAACCCTTTAGGGTGAACTACAACATACTCTGATTCCACTCCCGTAAGGATATGTAGGCACAAGGTGCGATACCTTATCGAGTATACTTAGAAATAAACCCCTAGGGTCTTTAATCCATTAAGCAGATAAACTTAGCAGTAAACAAACATAAAACAAGAGGTTCCTGTAGAGTACTACAAAAACTTAGGATGCTAGTACCTTCCCTAAGTTTAACCAACCCCCGAACCTAAAACAATCTAGCTTGCATTTGCATTGCATTGTGGGAATTTCGATCTTTATCCCTTCCTTTGGACAAATCAAAGTTCGGTTGCAAAATGAATTAAATATTCAAACTAATCAATAGTTTGGTATCAAAATTTCACCGCGACACATCCCTTTGGTGGTAGGTCTGGCATTTCGTTGATGTCAGATTGTGCGATTGTTTTGTTTGTGTTTTCGCTCTGCCACCCTTTTGGTGGTAGGTCCGGCATTTTGTCGATGTCAGATTGCGCGATGTTTTGTTTGTGTTTTCGCTCTACCATCCTTTTGGTGGTAGGTCTGGCATTTCGTCGATGTCAGATTGTGCGATCGTTTATTTGTATTTCGCTCCGTCATCCTTTTGGTGGGGGGTCTATCATGGTCATTAATGATAGATTGTGCGAATTTTTTTGTTTGTCTCGCTCCGTCATCCTTTTGGTGGGGGGTCTATCATGGTCATTTATGATAGATTGTGCGATGTCTTCGTGTGTGTTTCATCCCATTATCCTTTTGGTGATGACGACTTTTGCCGGCTATTTACAGCTTACTCAGAGGTTTACATCATCCAGCATTTTCAATTCTCAAGCATCTCTCTTTCTTTCGGACAAATTCAGGGTCTTTTTATATCTAATAGACTTCTACCTCAGGAATGTGAACGCCAGTGCAGTTCATTCTCCTAGGTTTAAGTCGATTAGATAGGGGCATCTGTCATACCCTAAATTTGTCCTACCTTCTTGTAAATATTTTCGCTTTTTGATTCATGCCGTTTAGACACGTGCTCACCCGAAATTGGACGTTCTTTAAAAAAAATATTCTTTTTAACCAATTAAGGCGTGACACGTGGCCTAAATTTTTTTTTGAATATTATTTTCTTAAAAGCTTTTTTTAAAAGAATTTTACTAATAATATTTATCTTTAGTCATTTTTTTTCGTTTTTTTATTAAGTTTTAGTTTACTTTTATATTTTATTTTATTTTATTTAATTGTTAATTGTTAACATTTACTTATTATTGATTAGCATTTACTTATTATATAATTATATTTATTAGTGGTGTATTTTTCAATTTATATCAATAGCATTTATTTTTTTTAATTAATTAATTAAAATTTAATGAAAAGAAAAGTTAACAGAAAAATAAGAATGAAGGAAAAGAGGCCCACGTTTGGGGCCCATTTTGAATTTCAGGTCAGAAGCGGATGGTCTTTAAAAGGGGCTGAAAAAACCCTAAATGAGGACACTGTTCACAATCCTCCAAGGAAACCCTAAATGATTTCACTGTTCATCCCGATAATCAAACCCTAAACGGCCGCCGCCCCTCAATTCACTCCCAACCCTAATCAGACTCACCGCCACCACAACATTCGTATGTCCTTCTTTCAATACCATTTCCTCCATTAAAATGAGCTTCTGGAAAAAAAACCACTTCATTTCTGGCGAAACCTATAACCGCTCTATTTTCCATTGACACCATCCACCATGTTTCTTCGCCAAAATCCAACCCACCATCATTAGAACTGCACATTTCATTCCAAAAAAATGATAACTTTGCCCCGCGAGTTCTTCGAAATCGACTCACTAGACCTTAGCCCTCGTTTGCTCAGAAAGTTTCTTCGCAGAGACGATATTGTTCTTCAGATTACCGAGGTTGAAGCATATAGATCAAATGATTCAGCTAGTCATGCTCGATTTGGTATTACTCCAAGAACTGCTCCTCTTTTTGGACCGGGTGGGCATGAGTCCTAGGAAGGTTGGTCAGGCTTTAGGTCTTTCAAATGAATGGGTGCTAATGGATGCGATATTGTGATGAGTTCAGTTTCTCAAAGTGTCTCAACAAGAACCGCCGAAAGAAAATCATAAGCGAGGATCATAAGCGAAGACAAAAGAGGACTTTTGTGCACTGTTCGACGTTGAATTCCGACGACTGCCCTTGTTTTGAAGCAACAATTTCCCGGTGACTTCGTAAAATTCAAGTTCTGCAACAGATCAACAATGTCAAGTCCATCTGTTTCGATGTCGCCGATTTTGTTTTAACAGCAACATAACACAACAAGCTCAGCTCGCTTACGGATCTGATTCACATAACATCCTGCACTTACATTGTCTGCGTAAATTTGTTCTTGTCATGTTTCATTATGTCCGAGTTTCTGTCTGTTGCTGATCTTTATGCAGGTGGTGTCTCGACTCAAGATCCGGGTTCAATCATGTTATCATCACGACATCTCCGGGTTCCGTTTCTATTTATGCAACAATGCCTTAAGGCAACAGTGCCTCGTTTTGCTAGGAGGCAGCAGTGTCTTGTTTTGCTGGGAAGCGGCAATGTTTTTGTATGGTTTTGTCTCGATTGTGAGATTTTGTTTAAATGTGTATTCAACGGCTTTGCACTGTTATTATGTTCTTTTTTTATGGATATTGCAGTATAGATTGTGTTGTCTGTTGTTAATTTCATGTGCAGGGTTTAAATCAGAGGCAAGTTCGCACGAGTCCGTCAATGCTACAGGATCTCAAGTGCGCAACAAACATCAACAGGAAGACGTATAACGCCATTTCATTTTTGCGGTGAAGATATCTTGCAGAATATGTGCTCTGAAGCGGAATCCTGTTAACCCAACGATTCGTATCGACGGTAGCAAAACAGAGAGGAAATGATTCTTGTGTGTCGCAGCAGCGCTAGTCTTTCAACTATGCTTCATATTTGCGCTCCCGTTTGCATAACACCCTGCCACAACAACTTGCAGTTTCGAATCGAAAGCAAGATCGAAAGTGATTGTGCGTTAAGACGTTGTTGCAATTTTGTGCGTAGATACTGGTTCGAGGACGCCGTATTGTTGTTCCTGTTTGCAGGTTTTCGATGGTGCCGAGTTTAGCTCGTCGTTCACAAGCAATTGTGGTTTATGACATTTAGATGTTCAAACCTTTACAACCTTCAATGTCGTTGCACAACTCAGATTCGTCAAAGAACAATAAAATCATCGCCGCTTCCGAATCGCAGGATCGAACTCTTTGGGTCTTGGTTTCGACATCAACTCGCATCATCCAATTTCATAAGCATGGGTATTCAATTGCAGTGGTGTTCTTCGAGACTTGGATTTTGAGACATTGGTTGATGAAGATTATAGATAAGAGTTGGTTGTCGCAAGTTCAGCAAGTGCAGCAGCCGCGACACAGCAAGTCCAGCAGCGACGCCGACGCCGATTCACATCCACAGCGACACCCGGCGTTTTGAAGTTCGCAAGCTTCGCTTCAGATGTTCTTCAACCGCGACAGCAAAGAACAGCTTGTCAACACAGGGCTTCCAACTCCGAGTTCAACAAGTCACCTCTAACTTTGGATGTTTTTTATTTTATTTTAACTGGATTGTCTTGATTGTTGTTTTTAAGTTTTTCAGACGAGGTTTTCACGTCTTGAGTATCGTTTGGGGTTGGCATAAGATGACTATTTCTTTTCTCTTTATGCATCAAAACGATGGTATTATTGAGCTGTTTGGAGTTAGCTTGACATTGCTGTGAATATGAGATTTTTTGAAGTGAAGTTTCATGGCAATAAGATGTGTATCAAGTGGCTAGTCTTGGGTCGTGGTTTTGTTCTAGTGACCGGTTCAACGTTACCTTTAAATATCATTGAAGGATATTTTGAGGAAAAGTTAATTTGATGTTAACTGTTGTTTTTATTTAGTTTTGTTAATAAATTTTAATTAACATAATTATTTGAGTTTATCAAATAATTTAGATAATTGATCTTGATTAACATAATTAATTAATTAATTGAATTCCAATCATTTAACCCTTTTAATCAATTTTAATTAATTTAATTATTTGATCTCAGTAGTTGTTAATCAAATAATTTTAATAATTAAATTAGATTAAACTAATTAAGTGGTTCGATAATCCTTTCTCATTTTGGCTTTGATAATTGGAGTGAGCCAAGACTGAAAGATTCCTAAATTCAAGTCATCGTTGCTTGCAGGTATTTACTCTTGTTTTCCTTATCGCCATTCGATAACAATGTACCCTCTCCCTCCAAATGTAATAGTTATTTTCCTACTTATGCTTTAATGCTTCAAAATCATTTTTAAAATTAAAATCTCGATTAGTAGAGTCATTTTCACGTATGTAAGTCGAAGTGCTTTCAAAGCATCGCCATCAACCTTTGATCACCATACACAATATTTTAAAGCTTAATCCTGGGCTTCCTTACAGTGACACCTATTTGATCAGTTACTTCTAATTGGTCACTTAGAAGACTAGCCCACTTTACTAGTGCACACGCTTAAAATTTAAATTCAAATCTCGACTCGCCTCGAGTACTTTTTCAAAGCAAATTAAATCTGTGAAGTCCAGCATTTCTTGGATTTTTTTGGATGATCATTAGCGAGGTGTACACCTTAAATAATGTATTATTCAACTTTTCGTTTTAAATACATGAAAAAGGTGTCGTCGAGATCTAGCATTTCGATAATACCCCAATTAATTGGTTGTGAGGTCTACGTCTCATTTATCAAATAATTGTCATTTCTCTTATTTTAAAAACCCAATATCGTATTCTTACCTCTCGTACCACAATCCTTTTTCATACCCTCGATTCAGTTCTTCAAAATATCTTTCTCGACCGAAAGAAGAAGGTTCTTGGAATTTAACATTCCTTGAATTTTCGAGTGAATAGCTCTCGAGGCACGCTCTTGAGTTTTTATTCACTCAACCTTTCGACTTTTTCAAACCCAATCATTTTCAAACGTTCTCCTAAGTCGAATGCTTGTCCGCATTCGCAACCCATTTCATTCACAATTCCTCGTGGTCTCGATATTAGGAGCACCCTCAGGGACTAATATCATTTCTCACAATCCTAACCCTTGACACGTCGTCAAGTCGGTTCAATCTTCGATCAAATCCTCGACACATCGTCGAACTACTTCAAAACAACTTCCTTTTGGCCTCGCATGCCATTCTTCGATTCAATCCTTTCACAAACATTTCCGAAACTTACGAAAGAGGGATATTCTCAGAATCTAGCATTCTTTGGATATTCGAATGAGTAACTCTCGAGGCGCGCCCTCGAGTTGTTATAAATTTATTCTTTCGATTTCAAAGCATCCAACTCTTTATCTTCCATTTATTCAGTCAATTCCCGAAAGAACTGAGTTCTTGGAGTCTCGCATTCCTTGGATTCTTGAGTGACAAGCTCTTAAGACGCGCTCTTGGGTTGCTTGTCAGTCATCCTTTCGTCTCCTTCGCAAAACTTTCAACTCATTCAACCTCATCTTTCGTGGTTGTTACCACGAACTACGACTGCTCTGATTCTTCATTCTCGTCCGAATGTAAGATACGTAGGCACAAGATTGCGATGATCTTGGCGAGCTACCTTCTATCCATCTCCCATTTCCCCCCATCCTTTCCTGTAGTCGAACTAAGACGCTCTAATTTCTCATTCTTGTCCGAATGAGCATACGTAGGCACAAGGGCCCCAATCCTTGGCGAGCACCCTATCCTCCATCCACCCATCTCTCCTTTGCGTATCTAACCTTTTACCCTACCAATTCTACCTTATCAACGAGAAGAAAACAAGTAAACCTAAACAACACTCCCCACAATTACCTTAAGAGGTTCCCGTCGAGTACGACGGACGTGAGGGGTGCTAACACCTTCCCCTCACGTAACCGACTCCCGAACCCGGAACATGGTTGCGACAACCCTGTTCCTATCCTTTCGTTTCTAAGAGGTTTTCTCGATATTTTCCTCTCCCGTTTATTCGAGAAAAATAAAGTTCGGTGACGACTCTGTCGAACCGCATTCCCGCGCCTTTCGCGCGAGGGTCGCGTTCTCCGAAATGTCCCTGTGATTTTTCGAGGTGCGATAGAAGGCCCATGAAGTGTGAAATAGATTATATGCAAACTTTGCCAAAAAAACCAAAAATGATGCACACGCGGGTTTGGGATGGTTGACACACCACTTTGGGTCATCACTCAACACAAATAAGGGTGAGGAAATAAATAGAGGTGATTAGAAGTGAAGGAAATGGATTTGTGGTGTAGTTTTGCAATTTCCAAGTTTGGCATGAAACTTTGATTTTGTGCATTTGTGTAGTACATGGTTTAATCACTTTAGGCAATATGTGATGATGATGTTGTGGTACCAAATATAGAAACAAGAATGTTCCAAATTGTGACTTGAAAAATAAGAAATCAACTCATGTCACATAATCATGTATGTTTGTTCATTTTGCCCTATCTTGCATAATAAGCTACAAAATGAAATGAAATTTGAAGTCATCATGAAGCTAAGACCATGAGGCATAACTTTAATGTTGTAAGTAACTTAAATTGAAGCTTAGAAGTTCATGAATTCTAGCCTTGAAGTGAATGATGAAAACTAGGTCATCTAAAACTGGCATTGACTTAGAAAAATCATAACTTGAGTTCTACACATGGAAATGGTAAGTAAGTTCTTGCACTTTTTGGAAATCTTAGATGATGAAGGACAACTCTTGTGTTGAAAGCATTTTGAGGAAAGGCTTGGATCCATGTGAAATTTTTCTTAGAAGTTGGTTACTTTTGATGATTCTAAGTCTTTTCAACTTTGAGACACCAACTTTAAGACATCATAACTTGAGATGTGTAGAGCCAATGAAGGGGTTCTTTACATCAAAAGAAAGCTTAGAAAAATTTCTACAACTTTCATGTTGATGGAAAAATTAGATGGAGCTTGTATCATGGTGGAACTTGCCATGGAAGTTAGGTGCTAAAAGAGGGAATTTTACACTTAGAAATACTTCTAAAACCCTAATTTAGCAACCTCCTAACTTTATGACTCTCCTTGATTCTTCTTGATTAAACTTCTTGATAGCACTTGTAATGAATTGAAATGGCCTCTCATGACCTAAATGACCAATAGTCAAGCTTTGAACATCTTAAGAACCACAATTGACTTTTCTTTGACCAAATGAAAATCTTGACCATTCCTTTACCCAAATGAATCTCTGAGAGACTTTATGATGATCCAGAAGACATACAAAAACCTTGGAATGCATAATAATCCAAATGAACAAGGTTTTCCTCAAGAATAAACTACAATATGTCTCCATTCAAAAACCCTAGCCTCAGTGCCACTAGTAGCTTGATCATCTGCACAACCTTGTAACCCTAATCTAGATGAACACATGATCTTGTTGAGATGTCTTAGATTATATGAATCCTTGGCTTGAAATCAAGTCTTGATCAAAAATTCAAAGGTGAAATTAACCTTGGTTGAAAAACCCTAGTTCTTGATTAGGTGCAATTGAATCTTTGAAGCACTTGATGTGAGGCCATTTGATTCTTGACATTTGATGGAGGAAGATCTCTTGAGAATATGAGAACTTGATTGGTTGGAGATCTCTCCAAAATTTGACTGGTCAACCCTCTTAACCTTCTTGGAATGGACCCGAATTCACAAATAAACAAAAGCAAACAAAACAAAGCTTGACAACCGGGTTAGTCATGTATGAATGATTGTCCTAAAATGATGCAAGATAAGGTGTAATTTTAGGGTTAAAAATTAGGGTGTGACACTTATATAAGGATTATGAGAAGGCATATCATATTTATAAGTATCAATAGAAAAAGTAACTTTAGGTTGCATAGCCTTATTCAACTTGGATTTAAGAGTTCTTGACTCTCTTTTCCAAATGTGACAAGTTTCACAGCCAAACTATGAACTTTTGTCATCCTCACTCTTGCCTTTTAGAATATCTAGCATAAATTTCATTAGAGCTTCCATATTTTTTTCATTTTCCAAAGTTTTAGCTTCTATGTGGGAAAATATTGTTTTGTTTAAAGCAAATCTTTTGAAAGCATCCCTGGCTTGTATTTGTAGATTTTCAAAAGATTCTTGCAATTGAGAATAAGTCATGAGTAGATTTAAGTTTAGAGTGACTTACAACATTTTTCTTCTTTTTATTAGCCATGTAGCAAAGCTTAGCAGATTTAACACTTGAATTTGACCTTCCTTCACTTAAAGAATCACTTTTGCTCGCCCAAGCGGCATAAGCTCTTCTAGACTTGCTAAATTTCTTATGATGACATTTTTCTGTCTTTATTGAGTGTAGAACACTCCAACCTATAATGTACTAGTTTTCCACAATTGTAGCATGAACTTTTGGACTTACCCTTCTTATTTTCATCTTACTTGGAGGAGTTAGATAGCCTTCTAGATTTGTTTTTGGTTCTTGTAGGAGTATTTATCTCCATGTTTCCTAGATGTATCTATTAAACCTTTTTATGAACATCACCGTATCTTCTACATCCAAATTTTTGTCATCTTTGGTTTCACAGTCACTATGCTCATTTTCTGAGGACCTTGAGCTAGAAGTTGTTAGAGCAATAGACTTATTGTATACCTCCTTGTCTTTACCTTTCTTCTTATTTACCTTATTTTCATACTTTTTTTCATGTTTTACCAAGCAAGTGAGTTCTTGCTCATGTTTTTTCAATTTGCCAAATAAAGTAGTGAGATCAAGTACTTTAATATCATTCGCCTCTTTAATAGCGATAACCTTGGGTTGCCATTCCTTATTAAGACATCTTAAAACCTTATTAGTAGCAATATCATTGGAAATAGGCTTACCTAGAGAATTTAGTTGATTAATAATATGTGTGAACCATTTTCAGATGTTCGCAATCGTTTCACCATGCTCCATGAAGAATAGTTCAAACTCTTAATTTAAGGTATTGATCCTAGCTTGTTTAACCTTATTAGTTCCCTCATGGGAAAATTCTAATGCGTCCCACATAGCTTTGGTGGCTCACAATGACCGAGTGCGAATGTGAGAATATTTTGTGTTTTCCAATCATGTGACCATAATTTCTTGTCATTATCATTCCATCGTGCTTCTAGTTTAGGTACGCTAACACCTTCACCATTGGTCATTGTAATTTTATTAGGATCATTCATGATGCATCCCATATACCTTTGTCAACTGAGTTGACATGAATACACATACAAGCTTTCCAATAGCCATAACTTTTGCAAGTGAAAATTGGCGATCTATTGTATGCTCCCTTAGGTTTGTTATCCGTTCTTCTAATAAGAAAATCTTAAACGCAGAATAAACTGGAGCTCGTGATACCTATTGTTAGATGACATGTTTTGCTTTAGAGAGGGGATGAGTAGAACACAAGTAAAAAACATTTGGCAAAAATTATAACACGTAATGTGCTCCCTCTTTTGGCGGAGATCAATTTGTAAGCTTTCCTTATCGGATGTGACTTTATTAAGGTTGAGGCGAAAATCAACATTCTCCTTCTTCAACATCTCAATAGTCCGCTTGAGTTGATCAACTCCAGATGGAGGAACAATGGCAAGTCTGGGAAGCTTGACATTCATGGAATGCTCATAAGGAAATGACAACAAGATCTATTTGACTCGTTCCTTAACCCACTATGTGTAGATTTATTTTTCTATACAACTTTTCTTACCCAACTCAACTCTTACTTCATGGTGAATCTGTCTCCAGGTAGCACTAAACCTCTTCAGTAAACCCAAGTCATCAACCTCTTCATGAAAGATGAACTCCCCCACTTTCTCGGGATCTGGCTTGTCAAGCATAGGATACCCCAATTGGCGGAATCCTAGTCTCAAATTGTAGTTAATTCCTCCCTTTGTACCTAGGATTGGCACAATGAAGAATTTACCACAATGAAGAATAATGCTGGTGTTGTTGTAGATTCGAGAACACCAAGAGATGTCATCGACAGTCAACGACATGATCCTTTGAGACCATTTTAGAATTCCCTTATTTTCAAAGAAGTGGCCCTTCTACGGAAGTTGGGACATGAACCAACGATATAGCATAAAAGCACAACAGACAATAGTTCCTTTATTCTTTCATTCCTCAAATGAATAGAATAATATATATCAGCTAGGAATGTAGAAACAAAATTCTTAGACAAGAAGGAAGAGATAGCAGCTTCATCCACAAAATCTTCCATGTTCGAAAACAAAATGATCCCATACACAAGCAAAGAAAGCACAACATTGAAGGCATTCCAACTTCTAGCCTCAGCGAAAGAAATGGCCTTGTTTACTAGAAATTTCAAAGCGAACCCTCGAGTACTAAGGACACCTCAAACTATCATTTATTTGACTTGACTTATGCATATTTTCCTATTGTTTTAACTTTGTTTCCACCATGAGGTTGTGTCGGTCGCCACCCTTGAAAAATCCAAAATGGTTAGGAACAGATCATGCTTAGTCTCCAAGTCTCCATAAACCGTCCCTACATTTTCTCCATGACCTGGAAGTGGTTCCTTGGTGATTTGTAGGGTTTTATACTCCTATAAATACCCCTTTCATTCCATTTTATAAGGTATCCAAACTTAGTAAAACTTAGGCCAAAAATTTACATTCCAAAACCGTTAACTCTTCATATCAGGGAGTTATCGCATTGTTCTTGTATGGAGTTTGGATCAGTTTATTTTATAGCTTTTAATCTTGTCGCCATTTACTTTTCGTCGAAGTTTATTTCCTGTATCAAATTCAAGTCTCTAATTTGGAGTGGGTGCTTAATATAATTCACATTATTATTATTTATTTCTCTCACTGCTTTTAATTTGTTTATTTCTCGCATTGCTTTACTTTGTTATTTCTTGCACTGCCTTTAATTTGTTTAATTTATCGCTCTGCTTTATCTTCTTTATTTTATCGCAAAAGATTCTTTTTTTCAAAACCTTTCTGAAATAGCCTTAGATTTACAAAGCGACAATAGACTATAGTAGGTTGACATTGGTCTCTGTGGGTTCAACAATATTTAATATTACTTCGTTATTTCTGTGCACTTGCAGATGTATCAAGTTTTTGGCTCTGTTGCTGGGGTCCAATAATCAATATTATATTTCCGAATTTGCACCATATAGACTAAGGCACTATTGTCTCTATTAAGATGTATCACCCAAATTTTCCTTACAATTACCACTCCCAGTATTTTAAGGAACCACAAGATTCCCATAAATCCAACCTCGAATTATTAATGGTGGATTTCATTATGACGCAAACTCGCTATAGGCTAGAATCTATGATGAAGCGATTTGTGGCAACACAAACTCTCCAGAATAAGGAGTTTAGTAAACAAAGTCTTCACATTAATGAAAACCTTAGGCAGCTGAACACTGTAGTCGAGCCCTTTGCGACTCACAACGAGGAATTAAAGAATCAAATCTCCCTAATTCCACAAACACCTCTAGGAGCCTCCCCTGAGGAGCATGTGGATGTTATAACAACCAGTAATGAAAAACAAATTGAAAATCCTAAGGAGAGTGATAATGAGGTTCAAAAGAGTTCTGGTGAGAAAAGCGTAGAGATTGAGAAAACCCCACCAACACCCCCCGAAAGGGAGGTTGTCGAAGAGGTAGAGATGGAAGTATCTTATGTTATTCCTCCTCCTTATACCCCACTTATTCCTTTCCTGCAAAGGTTTGCGGAAGCTAATGTAGACCCCCAATCCAAAATGTATGTGGAGGTATTGAAAAATATCCACACCAATGTACCCTTGTCTGAGGTCCTACATAAAAAGAGAAAATTAGAGGATCATGAAACTAGGGAAATTACCAGTGTTAAGAAGGGAAGGTTAGCCTTCGAAGTGGTGGGTGAGAAAAGTACACCAAAAACTGAAAAGCTAATAGTTAGGATAGAGCTAGAACTACCACCACAAGTTCAAAAGAATGAACAACCCCATAGAAGGAAGAAAAGAAAAAGTGAAGGATATGTGAGATGGGTTGATAAGTGGCCCTAGAAACCGAAAAATGTTAAAAGTTTGATCGAGGAGCCATTCTCGAAAGAACCACCATGAGTACTTACACTCCTGGTTTGTCGAGCTAACGACGTAAAAAGAAGCGGTACGTGGGAGGCAACCCACAAGTTTTTAATTTAATGATTTCCTTTTATTCTTTGAATTTGCAGAAAATAAAGAAATGTATCACTTGTCACGTCTCAGCGACATCTAGGAAAAAATTCTCTAGACGACGATCCTGGAGATGACCAGGTGCCCGAGGACATTCCTGTGAATGTCGTTGCTGGTGGTGACACCGATGATGAATATGATAGGAGAGAGCATGTCTCTCTCATCCGTAACTCACCTCCTCTCCGTTCTTCACATGGTTATGATCCACCTGCGCACACGACATTGTATTTTTCTAACACTTTTGCAAGTACTTCCTCCAGAAGCGGGCAATATGATGAGTTGCTTCAAGAATTGCACAGTCAAAGATCTCGTGATGATTAACATGATAACCTATTTTACATCATGTATCTGTAACAACAAGAAATACAAGCGTCACAAGCTCAAAACTAACATTCATATGCAAGTGATACGGGAAACCCAAGCAAACATGTGCACCATGCAAGAGCAGTTTCAACAAATGAAAGTATCTCAAAATGCGCACCGCCAAAGTAGAAGTGGTCAGTGAAAACATGGACAGCAAGGGAACGATCATAGTAGATTTGGCCGTGGTGGCACGCGGTAGAATTCATACAGGTTTCGTCTTTCCTTTTTCCACTTTTATCAAAACATTGAGGACAATGTTTGGTTTAAGTGTGGGGGAGGAACTTTGTCGCTTTCATTTATCGCTTTCTAGGTAGATTTATTATCTTCTAATTTATTTCATGTTTTTAGGATTTCCCTGTTTTCCGTATTTTGTCAATTAATCGCATGTGCTGTCGAGTCTTTATGCGTAGTTTTCAGTTGTTATTGAATTTCTAAAAATTTGGACCCCCAACAAAAAATTTCTTTGATTCATGGCACAACACTATGGGTGTATATAGGTTGTTTTTAATTTAGGATGTGTTAGAGAAACTTGGGAAAGTTTCGATACCGTCCTGATACCCTAAATCCCCTAAATATGAAAAATTAATTTGAGTATCCATTATGTCGAAACCTTAAGTTCAGTTTTTAAAGTAACCCCTGAGTAGTTTATAATAGTAGTCAGCATCATCCTAAGAACACACTAAGTAAGAAGTCAATGCAAATAAGTGTATGATCTCTGGTTTAAAATGAGAAGTTAAGAGAAAAAAATGAATGATAAGATAAGTTCCCTCTAAGTTAGGTGGTTATCACCAGATCACTTAGCCCAACGGTATAGACTCTTTAAGTTAAATTGATGCTTAAGCATATTTGGAAAGAAAAAGAGAAAAATGAAATATGATGAGACCATAGTCACAAACAGATTTACTTACCACGTATGTGCGAGGATAGCGGGCTTAATATGATCACGCTTGAATGAAATGGGGTGAGAAAGAAAAAGATACTTAGGTTGAGTTATAATGGCATGATTCAGATTGGTTTGCATAGGGAGGGAGTTTTGGAATTTATGTCATTACAATATCCTTGGTATTGATATTTAGTACCTACTGATCTAACATTAGCTTAGTATCCACGTATGATTAGAGTCTCATTGTGTCTTTATTTCAAACCACGCATAATTCTTTTTACTGTGTTGGTTGATTGCTTGAGGACAAGCAATGGTTCAAGTGTGGGAGAGTTTGATGAAACCTCAAACTATCGTTTATTTGACTTGACTTATGCATATTTTTCCTATTTTTAAACTTCGTTTCCACTATCATGCTAGTGTTTTTCCTTTGTTTCATGGAATTTATTAATTATGAGCTGTGGGCGAAGAAACGAAGCGAAATGGACGAAAAATGAAGAATTGGAGCAGACTTGCATCTATGGCACCCACCATGGAGTTCATTCTAGGGGTGCCATGGGTGGTATGCGTACCAACTAGTGGGATGACCAAGTCATGCCCACTTTGTGAGCATGGCAGTCGCCATGAGGTTGTGGCGGTCACCACCCTTGAAAAATCCCAAACGGTTGGGAATAGACCATGCTTAGTCTCCAAGTCTCCATAAACCGTCCTTACATTTTCTCCATGACTTGGAAGTGGTTCCTTGGTGATTTCAAGGGTTTTATACTCCTATAAATACCTCTTTCATGCCATTTTCCAGGGTATCCAAGCTTAGTACAACTTAGGCCAAAAATTTACATGTCGAAACCGTTAACTCTTCACATCGGGGAGTTATCGCATTGTTCTTGTATGGAGTTTAGATCAGTTTATTTTATAGCTTTTAATCGTGCTGCTATTTACTTTCCATCAAAGTTTATTTCCTGTATCAGATTTAAGTCTCCGATTTAGAGGAGGTGCTTAATATAATTCGCGTTATTATTATTTATTTCTCGCACTTCTTTTAATTTGTTTATTTCTCGCATTGCTTTACTTTGTTATTTCTTGCACTGCCTTTAACTCATTTACTTTATCGCTCTGCTTTATCTTCTTTATTTTCTCGCACACATTACTTGATTTATTTTATCGCAAAAGATTCTTTTTTTTAAAACCTTTCTGAAATAGCCTTAGATTTACAAAGCATTAATAGACTATAGTAGGTTGACATTGGTATTTGTGGGTTCAACAATCTTTTTATTACTTTGATATTTTTGTGCACTTGCGGAGGCATCAAGTACCACCCTTAATCTTGAGATTAGTTTCCACATCCTTCTTACCAATGTAGAGAGCTTTAGCAATGAGGTGAGGATTCGGATATCCGTTGGTGTAGATGAAGGGAACTTGGTCCTTGATCTCAACCCCAAAGATATGAGAATACTCCTCAAGTGTAGGCGCTAACTGATAATCTTAAAATGCGAAACACCTTAGTGGTGGGTCATAGAACTGAACAAGTGTATGAATGATAGTGACGTTGACTTCAGTGTTGAGGAAGGTCAAAATATTACCATAGTCACCCTTAAAAACAACCCTAGTATCTTTAGTCAGATGGGACGCTAAACCTCTTAAAGTCTTCATCTTAGGTTCCACAAACTTATAGCTCAAGATACCTCTACAACCAATACTCATCTTCTATGATTACATTGACAAAGATCAATCTCTCGAATACCCTGGAAATACATATGCAAAAATTAATTGATATGATGAAATGATATACAACACAAGAATCAAAAAGCCAATCACAGTCTGAATAGTCCGGATAATTAGCATATATCATTTTGTGTAGGTGCATATTTCTAACTTGTACAAGAGAACAAAAGGTATGAAGAGGTTTGGTTTCCTGCAAAAACTCAAATCGCCTTACATGTGTGTTATAGTCTTCCAAAGGTGGTCCCTAGAAGGTCTCCCAGAGTCATGGAATCAAGTGAAAATACCCAGCCCTAGCAAATTCTTGCAGGACGAAAGTATTCTCAAGTGAAACTAGTCTGGGTGTGGTTCTCATGATAACCCAACGCACGAAACGCATGCGACACGACTATCCATGATTCTATCTTGTGTGTATGCTCAAGCCTGGGTATATAGCTTATCTCTCAACTAACATCAACCCATCCCAACAATAGCAAAAAATATAGCAGATATCCAGAGTATGCAGCATATGAGTATTTAAAGCAGTAAAGAAGACAGTAAATAACATAAATATAAAGCAAGTAAAGAATAAAGATAAACACCCAAGCAAACAAAGAAAGCAAACAAAACTAGGTGAGACCCTAACTTGCAAGCGCAAGGACTCCCCAGCAGAGTCGCCAGCTAAAGATAGCAGGATTATACCTGAGTGAATCGCACACTCAAAGATACAAAAGAGTCGCCGTTAAACTTTATTTAGTCCCAGAGGACAAGGAAAATATCGATAAAACTCAAAGGGAAGAGAAACAGGCAAGGGGGTCGATTATGCGAGGGGAAGGTATTAGTGATAACACTGAAACACACTGCGTATTCGGCTCAGATTGCACATGTTTATTGTCATTTAATTATTATTTTCTTGCTTTATGCTTGTATTTTTTCTTGTTTTTAGGTACATTGCCTAATAAGAGCCATCCACGAAGAAATGGAGCGAAAAGAGTAAAAAAATAGTTTTGGGTGAAAATTACACACACGGCGTTCCATATGGCGTTGTCCATGGGGGTAGCCATGACGTGTAGGGTTTCTCCCAAGATCTAACTGTCAATTGACCATGTTCACCACCTTTTGTATACATGGTGGACGCCATGTCTAGATGGCGGGCGCCATCTTTGCATTTGGTGGTCCGGTCAAGGACGGTTGGAGCATGATGTCATGACCAGAGATATTTCCTCCACACTATTTCTGAAGAGGCTATATGATTTCCAAGGCATTATTACACTATAAATAGGACCTAGATCTTTAGTTTTGATCATCCAGACTTCGCTGTCAGCATAGGCATATATTCAGTTGCTAAAGTGATAAACCGTCACATTAGGGGTTATCGAACAATTGTTGTAACTGAGATTGGAGCATCGTAGCATAGGAACTTTAAGCTTGCCGTCATTTTACTTTCAAGTCAGATTTACTTTCAGCATTGTACTAGATTCAAGTCTCTGATTTGGAGCAGGTTTTATTTTACTCGCACTTAAGCGTGATACTTTTGTTCTTACCTTTGGAAATTGATCCCGCGTTTAATTTCCGCATGATTTATTTACCGCTTTTATTTCAAAGATTCATTTTCTAAGGTGAACTTAAGTGTGACACTTTTGTTCTTATGAAACCCAATCACACATTTTATTTTCCCGCACGATTTACATATCGCTTTTTATTTCGAAGATTTTTTTCTAAACTGAACCTAAGATGGACTTTTTCGCTCATTTGAAAACCAATCACGCACGTTTCATTCCATAAATGATTTATCACCGTCATGTCTAGCTAAATCTGTGGTGTTGGGATGTGAGGACCGTCGTTTCGACGGTACTCCATATATTGTATTTGTAGAAACACTTTAGGGGCTGTTTTGAATTTTAATGCAACTTTTATGAACTTAAATTGATCGCGTTTATGTGAACGAGACCGTGTTTCTGTTTATGTAGTAACCGTGATTATGTCGGGTAAGATCAAAAGTCGTCAGACACTTTAGATAAGAGTTGGTTAGTTTTTAATTAGTAAAAATAGTGAAAGTGCTTTATTAATTAATTAGGAAGGTTTAGTATTATTAGAAAGTGATTTTAAAACAATTTTCGGACGCCTTTATAGACTTATGATCCGATTGGCCGAGCATATGCCAGAAAGCCTTTGATATTAAAGTTTCCAATCGAAAAAACTTTTTAACTGAGTCTTAGAGGTAGTTATATAAAAAAGGACTTTTTCACTTTAACGCAAGATACGACCGGTGCAGTGTGAGCGGCTGGTATAGATTAAATGTCAGGTCTTGTTCCGATTACACTAACGTGACGGTTCCTTTTTAATTAACTCTTTTTCAAGGAAGAAAATATTGCCCCACAAGTATTACTACTTAGGAAATAGGAGTACTCTTTGATCGATGAGAATTACATTCTAGTATGCCTTTATTCTGAGTTTGAATTCATTCCTTAGTCATTATTTTTTTTTTCTTTGTTCCTATTACTCACTGTTTTCATTAGCTTTAGATAAACACCGTAACAATAGTAATCGATAGATTGACATTGGTCTCAGTGGGATCGATAATATTTTAAATTACTATGACGTACTTCGTATACTTACGGATAACACACACCAATTAGCACCCCTCACATCCGTCGAGTACCATTCTGCTTGCTTCTAGGTTGGATGGGTTATCTATCTAAAGTCTACTAGCTAAAGGAGGAAAGGAAAAGAAGAAAAATAGAGTGCTCTTGGAGGATTGGGGTCCTCGCGCATACGTATTTTCATTGTGCAACAAGGAATTCAGAGCTTCGTAGTTCATGGAACCAGGGAAGCAAAAGGAAAAGGTGGCTCGCCAAGATTTCGCAATCTTGTGCTATGTATCCTCATGGTGCAATGAGGAATCCAGAGCCTAAGTAGTTCGGAGAAGCAAGACACGAAAATAGAAGGAAATGGTGTCAAAACCAAGAGTTTTAGGAAAAGAGATGGGCAACTTCAGTGGGAAGAAATGCAAAGGAATGGGGTCAAAACTAAGAGATAAAAGATAAAGGAGTCAAGAATAAGAGCAAGGATGTTGAATCGAGACAAGGTGTTGGATTCACTAAGAAAAAGAGAGAAATGACTCTGCTAAGGGGAAAAAGGACATTGGTTTTAACAGACGCACTGTGATCAACTAAAAGAACAAGTTTTAAACTAAGCGAGGGTGATTAACCCAACAATGTTTCGGTATTTTAATAGACGGGTTATGGTTAACCGAAGAAAAAGGATAAAGGTTGGTATTTTAACTGACGGACAATGGTTAACCAACAAAAGGGAGATTCAAACCAAGAGAAGCTTGCTTACTCCGCAGGGGATTTCAGTATAGCTACAGACAAGCTGTGGCAAACTAAAGAAAGAAGAGACGTGGCTTCTCTAGGGAAGAAGTAAAAATAAGGTTTTAACCGACAGAAGGTGATCAATCAAAAGAACAGGTGATGAACCAAGAGCTGACTATCCCAAGGAGAGATTGGTTTTAACAGGCGGACTGTGATTAACAAAAAAAACGGGTGATGAACCAAGAGGTGATTAACCCAAAAGAAACTTTGTATGTTAATAGACGGACTGTATTTAACTGAGGGAAAGAAGACATTGATCTTAAACCAAAGAAACATTTATTGATCAAAGGAAATATTTAAAGGGTATGAGATTAAGGATCAACTATAATGAGGATCGGGAGACACTACAGTTTGGAGATAGAGATGATTATTCAAGGCACATGGTCATTTGTCCCCTACCCAAAAATAACCAAAATGAAAGGTCTTAAACACAATCTAATTAGCATTAGTCAATTATGTGACAAAGGTTATAAAGTTCCATTTTCAAAAGATTGTTGCATGAATGAACATAATGATAATAAAGATGATGTGTTCAAAGGCCTGAGGGTTAACAATGTCTATATGCTTGACTTGAGTGAAGTATAGTTGAGTATTACTAAATGTCTTGTCACCATCAGTGAAGGTTCATGGCTATGGGATAGGCGTTTAGCGCATGTCAACTTTGATTTGCTAAATAAAGTAGTCTCTAAGGATCTAGCAGTCGGCCTACCCAAAATCAAAATTTCAAAAGATCACTTATGTGATGCTTTCCAAATGGGGAAACAAACAAGGATCTCGTTTAAATCTAAAAACTTTGTTTCTACAACAAGACCCCTTGAAATCCTCTATATGGATATTTTTGGACCATCTATGATCAAAAGCTTAGGTGGTAATTACTATGGTTTTATGATAATGGATGACTACTCTATGTTTTGTCGGACTATTTTCTTAGCAAGCAAGAGTGATACTTTTCCTGCTTTTGAGAAGTTTGCCAAGCTCTCTCAAAACGAATTAAATAGAAATATTGTTACAATCTAAAGCGATCATGGAGGTGACTTTGAAAACCACCTCTTTGAAGAATTTTGTGATAAGCATGAAATTGATCATGACTTTTCAGCTCCATGTACTCCTCAACAAAATGGAGTAGTGGAACATAAAAATCACATTTTGGAAGAACTTGGAAGAACTATGATCAATAAGAGTAACCTTCCTAAATACTTGTGGACCGGCTATATTAGTACGACGTGTTATATTTTGAATAGGACCATATTCGTCCTATTCTCAACAAAAATCCATATGAGCTTTTAAAAGGAAAGAAGCCTAACTTATCACAACTTCATGTTTTTGGTTGTAAGTGTTTTGTATTGAATAATGGTAAGGAGAACCTTGGAAAATTTGATTCAAAGGCCAATGAAGGTATCTTTCTTGGATACTCTCAAACTAGTAAGGCATATAGGATATTTAATAATAGGTTGCTTACTGTTGAAGAATTCGTACATGTTACTTTTGATGAATCTTATCCAAAAAATGCCAGAAAAGGTATTTCTTTTCATGGTGCAGGTGTATCTTTAGAAGACATACTCAAAGACACTGAAAAAGGGACTGATCAACCTGAACCATTTTATCCATGGTGGTTGGTAGTGTTAATTCTTTGTGAATTAATATGAACGCCCCAATCAGATGAGATCCCTTGAATGTATTACTTTCTGACAGTAATATTTTCGACCTTGATCTATGACTCTGAGAACCTTTTCTAGAATCCATGTGTCGATGGTTGTGTAGTTAATGCCTCTGAGAAGTCTTTCTCGCGTGGAAGATACGAGAACCTCACCTAGAGGAGATTCTTTTGAGGATATTATCGTCGTGATGAGGCTTTGTCATGGCTGTAATATCTTTGAAAGATATCCATGGTTCTAGGCACCTACCCGTTTTAGAATCCTACCTGTGGGGGTTTCTTTGAGCAGTGACTATGATCCTTGAACCGTTCACCTGGCTAATCTCAGAACTGTTTGATTTGTGATCCTGTGATCCTGGATCTTGCATCTTGCATTGCGTATCATTTGCATTGCATCTCATTTGTTGTGCATCTTGCATTATCCTTCCTTCATCAGTTTCTCATGTTTCTCTTTCCTTCCTATCCAGTAAATCAAGCTGATTCCTCGACACCAGTACGCAACTAGAGCCAATACAAGACGAATAATGGAGCAGATTCAATGAGAGAAAGTTGCCATCAGGAAGGAGTTGGAATCCCTTAATAGAAAGATGGATCAGATCTTCGAAGCCCTCGACATAACTAGGAAGGAACCAGGACAGCGAGCCGCTCAAAGACCGCGTCAGCAACATCAACAGAGGACATAGAGGGCATATAGGGTATTTGATCTCCTTCCAATGACATATGCTAGTATCTTTGCTCAGCTGATGGAGAAGAAGGTTGTTGTTCCGAGAGATCTAGCTCCCCCAATTGTTCTTCCTGCTGACTACGATGCGAATTCTCATTGCGAGTTTCATAAGGGTGCTCCAGGCCATATGATCGAGAATTGCAGAGCTTTCAAGCACACGGTTCAAGACATGATTGACAGGGATGATATCACATTTGATGGGAAGTACCTCAATGTCATCAACAATCCAATGCCGCCAACCAAATAGCGTTATTCAGATCAAATCCAGTCAAGTCAAGTTCATCCCCGAAGAAGGTCGTCATGTTGCCTTTTCATCTTTCGCATTTCTTATTTTTGTCTTTGTTTGTTTAAGTATTGTATGCTTTAAACAATTGTCATTCGTATTTGGTTTCATTAATGTATCGTTTATGCATGTTTTGAATTAGTTATGTCGTATTCACTCATTTTCACTTATCACCGACACATATTCATTTCACTCTATCCACTGTTGTTTAGCATGATTTGATGGAGGATGATGAAAACAAGATACCCATAATCACAAACCGTGTGCTTTCAGATAGAATCTCGTCAATGATGTACAAGCATTGTTTCAATTCCCCAAACACCGGAGATATAAGGAGTTAATCCCTAGTAAACCACTTCGAGCCTAGGAGTAGCAGTTTCCTTCAGATATTCAAACCTTTTACACTCAACCTGGGGCAGGGTAGTGTTTAGTTAATCCAATCTCGCATTCGAATCAACAAAGCAAAATCCAGAAGACGGTTGTTCATCAAATACCTACGACATGGCAGTTACCGTCCTCCAACAAAATCAAAAGTCTGCTAAGACAAACACCTCAGAGGGGACTTAGGCAAAATCAAGGCAATCCCGATGGATCTGACAAGCAAAATCAATCCATGCAAAAGTTAGGGATAAAAAACAAAGATAAAAGAGGACCCCGAAACCCTCAACAAAAACAAAATAAGATTCAGTGGTAATTCAAATAGGGTCACTGGCATCCATTAAAATAAGGTGACTGCCACGTCGAGCAAACCTTGAGTCATCAAGTTTACACCATCAAGACAAGTACAAAATTAACTGAACGTAGGACTGGAGATCATTAAGAAGAAGGGGTGGGTACAAATCATATTTCGAGCCTAATACCTTTGTTTCATAACCATGAACCAGACCACGCTTCAACCCTCAAAAGACCTAATTGAGGCGTGGTTTATTCTGAGAGCCTACTTTCGCAAGGTTGCGTAACCTGACTCCTCACATGATTGTTAATCATCAGCATTGGTGTCATTCTCCTTGCTATATCCTCTACACCAATCAAAATTAGCACATTGTTTAGGCTAACGGTCCATTCGTCTCACTATCACGACACGTTCAATAAAATAACTTTTTTCAAAACTTGCATCGAACTTTGCATTAATATTACCATTCGTGGATGTACAATTTTAATTGCAAATCAGTGCTAGGTATTCAAGGACATCTCAACGAGGGGCAATCAGGGAAGAACCTGACTTTCAGTGGCGTACACGAGGCAAGATTATTTCAAAGCCCATAGGTTGGGGCAAATCATTCACCAGCTCGAGCAGGGGCAAATCATGACCATATTCAGACTGGGGCAAGACCAAGTTATCCTAATCATCAAGCAGGGCTGCAATCTTCTCTAAAGCAAATCACTAAGTAACCAGACTTAGGGCATCCAGAGCATCATCTTCTGCTTCAATCGTGACGTCTTCAACAAACTGCGTGTCGAGGAAGTCAATCCCTCCCACCATCCGAAGTCCAATCCGTATTCGCAACTACCTAAAGTCCACCACACCCACGTCTCCACCTGCATTTCCAATCACCCGTCTGCATCATATGCATCATACGCATCGCATTCATAAGCATCTTGCATCATATGCATACTCCAATCATATCTTACTTCCCCCGCTTTTGCATCTCCGCGCGCCAAGATTTGCATTTTCATTTCCATTCGCTATGGAACATCTTATCATCCAGCATTCACATATGCAAGTCAAGGTCCAGGATCAATCTCGGAGATTTCCAAGACCATCATTAGCCTAGTCAGGGGCATTCTCCACAAGACTGTGGGTTTCTCCCATAAACTCCAAGAACTTCAAAGCAATCATCAGCCCAGTCAGGGGTAATCTTCTGCAATTGTGAGTTTCTCCCACAAAGTTCAGGATATTCAAAGCAAGATTCAGCCTAGTCAGGGGCATTCTTTTCAAGATCATGGGTGTTTCCCATGACGTATTTCAACCTCGTGGTTGATCAGATCTTCAAGTCAACATACAGCCCAGCCAGGGGCATATCATTCAAGGCCGTGGGCATCCCCTTGAAGTTGTTCAACCTTTTGTTGGGCAAATCTAAGAGTTTCAATACAAGATTTAGCCCAGCCAGGGGCATCTTCCGCAAAGCCGTGAGCGTTCCTCACGAAGTTGTTCAACCTTTTGTTGGTCAAGCCAAAACAGGACAAAAATTCAAAGACAAACTCAGCCCGGTCAGGGGCATCCTCTTCAGAATTCATGGGCGTAACAAAAATATCATTTCAACAAAACTTGACCTCCAAGAAAGTCAGTGGTCGTCCCCGCTGATTCATTCCAATTCAATCTTCCCCTTGGGCGTTCCCCCAATGAGTTGTATCCAGCATGCATGACTGTTGTAAATTGCCTTCTTATCATCCTTTTGGTGATGGCCGAACTTCGTCGGTTCAATCTAGCCTGCATCCTTTTGGTGTTGGTAACTTTCAATAGTGTTTGGTGTGAGTTTCGCTCCGTCATCCTTTTGGTGGGGGGTCTGTCACTTGGATTGGTGTCAGATTGTGCGATAGTGTTTGGTGTGAGTTTCGCTCCGCCATCCTTTTGGTGGGGGGTCTGTCACTTGGATTGGTGTCAGATTGTACGATAGTGTTTGGTGTGAGTTTTGCTCCATCATCCTTTTGGTTGGGGTCTATCACTTGGATTGGTGTCAGATTGTGCGATAGTGTTTGGTGTGAGTTTTGCTCCGTCATCCTTTTGGTGGGGGGTCTGTCATCTGGATTGGTGTCAGATTGTGCGATATTGTTTGTGTGTGTTTCGCTCCGTCATCTTTTTGGTGGGGGGTCTGTCATCTGGATTGGTGTCAGATTGTGCGATATTGTTCGTGTGTGTGTTTCGCTCTGTCATCCTTTTGGTGGGGAGTCTGTCATCTGAATTGGTGTTAGATTGTGCGATATTGTTTGTGTGTGTTTCGCTCCGTCATCCTTTTGGTGGGCGTTCTGTCATCTGGATTGGTGTCAGATTGTGCGATATCGTTTATGTGTGAGTTTCGCTCCGTCATCCTTTTGGTGGGGGGTCTGTCATCTGGATTGGTGTCAGATTGTGCGATATTGTTTGTATGTGTTTTTCTCCGTCATCCTTTTGGTGGGGGGTCTATCATCTAGATTGGTGTCAGATTGTGCGACATTTGTTTGTGTGTGTGTCGCTCCGTCATCCTTTTGGTGGGGGGTCTGTCACTTGGATTGGTGTCAGATTGTGCGATAGTGTTTGGTGTGAGTTTCGCTCCGTCATCCTTTTGGTGGGGAGTCTGTCATATGGATTGGTGTCAGATTGTGCGATATTGTTTGTGTGTGTTTCGCTCCGTCATCCTTTTGATGGAGGGTCTGTCATCTGGATTGGTGTCAGATTGTACGATATCTGTTTAAGTGTGTTTCGCTCCGTCATCCTTTTGGTGGGGGGTCTGTCATCTGGATTGGTGTCAGATTATGCGATATTTGTTTGTGTGTGTTTCGCTCCGTCATCCTTTTGGTGGGGGGTCTGTCATCTGGATTGGTGTCAGATTGTGCGATATTGTTTGTGTGTGTTTCGCTCTGTCATCCTTTTGGTGGGGGGTCTGTCATCTGGATTGATGTCAAATTGTGCGATATCATTTGTGGGTGTTTACTCTATCATCCTTTTTGATGATAGTAGTCGTGTGTGTTTCATCCCATCATCCTTTTGGTGATGGTGACCTTTTGCCAGATTATTTACAGTTTACTCAGAGGTACACCTCATCTAGCATTTCCAATTCCCAAATTTTCCTTTTCTTTTCGGACAAATTCAGGGTCTTTTTTATATCTAATTGTCTTCTACCTTGAAAGAGTGAGCGCCATAGCCGTTCATCTTACTTGGTCTAAGCCAATTAGATAGGGGCATCTGTCATACCCCAAATTTGTCCTACCTGTATATAACTTGCATTTGTACATTTGCTCAGTAACCATCATACAGAAAATAAAAAAGTACATTTTGCTTCAATCATGAGATTGGATTGAGTTGAATCAAGTTTCATTTGAAGTTCATCAAGTCAAGAATGTTTGTGATTGCTAGTGTGTGGGTCAAATCATCAGTGTGTGGATTAAATCATCAGGTTGTGTTAAGTTCAGAAGGTTTCATGGTTGAATGTCATTAGGATCAAAATCATTCCCTAACTAGGGTTTGACGTAGTGAAATGCGCATCTTAAGTCATGTTTCTCTAATTGTCGAGGCATGTCCATAATGAGAAGTTTGGCTCTGATCTAAGATTAATTTAAGGTTTATTCATTAGACCCGGACTCCAAATTACAAGATGGATTTATGACCAATTTTGCTCCTTAAGATCTCAAGTTCAAGTTCATTTCAAGTTCATGTCATGTTTAATTCAAGTTATACACCAAGATTATTAAAATCCACTGTCTTACATCAAGTGAACCAAAAGTCATAAACAAATGGTGGTACACCCGTTTGGCTAAGCACTATCATTGCAAAAAATGAGGAGCCAACGTCATGAATCAATATGCAGGAATTATGCATGAAGCAAGGAATGGGCTCATTAAAGATTTTATTGTACATAAAAAATTGTTGCTTAAGAACATTGAGATGTGCCTTTTATACGTGATCAGTTTAAATATCGTGAAGGAGTTATTGGTTTCTGCAACCCCAACATACAAACTGTCTTAATAGGAATGCACAATAATTATTTGATTCAGTTGGAAATCTTTGACGAAAGCTTTGAATTATGGGGTCTTGAATCTAAGCCGGATGTGGGTCTTGCTTTTACACAATTAATTTCAAAAGTCCCTTCAGATGGATATAATTTCATGAAGAGTAAATCGCACAGGATCTGCCCGTATAAAGTGTGACTTGTAGCAAATATTTGTCCTGCACATCATCTACAACCATATGCTATATCAATTTAATTTCATTTTTACAAATGTAAAGATTGAATGGCATCTAAATCTAAGGATATCAATTTTAGAAAGGTGGCCCTTATTTCTTTTTGTCGTCTGGTTCCTAGTCCACTCTTGGTTGCACTCTTAATTCACCTCCTAAAAATGCACGGTACCGGAAAATAACCTCTAGCATTCCTTCTGTTTCTGGGAGCAAATTCAGACGTGCAAGGAAAACCAGTCATGGTTCATTAACAGTCACATGCTAACCATTTTTCAAGAGTTGTTAAATACTTGAAGATAGCCTATATCTTGCGGTTTACCTCAGCTGCTTCAAAACCATCACGCGAGACGTCACCGACAAATCCAAAAAAACATGCATTAATTCTGCAAGCAGCTACGCGTCTTCCGCAAATAAGTTTCAGTGCAAGTTTTCATAACCCACATAATGAAGAGTAAAGGAGGAAAGAGTCCGTTCACCAACAATTACCCTGCTCCCGACAGAATTTCGCAGCTCACCGGTGGCACAGCTAGTGTACATCTCATGTGTTTCATGAGCCAACAACAACATGAAGGACGAGTCGTGTTTGCGCATTACAAAAATTCACCCACACCATCAATCATACAACAGCAGCAGCTTTAATCATATTCCACAAAATCACAACCTTTAAGTTGCTCCAAATCCTCACGCCGAGCTTTATCAATTTGCAACCTGTCAAAAATTGAGACGAAATACCAATAAGCTGCTCCATTAAATAACCAACATGACAAAGGAAAATTCTTTCAAGACACATTCAGTCATTGCATAGTTTACAGAATGCAATCAGGTCACAACTTGTAGCTGCAGAGAGTCTCTCTGAATGCCTTTCAAAACAGATGACTACATTGAGTTTAAGGACCCCAACTGAGGAGCAAAAGAATGTCAAAGAGCTTTATGAAACAATAGGAATTCCCTTTGATGCATCTTTTGGCTCTCCAGATACAAAAGTTCTTATGAAGACTCCTTCTAGTAAGAAGCTCTTGTTTTTCTGATTTAAAGAAAAATCCAAGAGAATTCAAGGCAGTTTTATGAAGAGTTGTAAACCAGAAACAGGGCAACACAAAACAAACCGCTGCGGCATCCCGTACACATGTATTATATTCCAGCCAATTTCTTCTGGTTTAGAACATCTCATAACCTACAAAAAGAGAAAAAAAAGACAAGCAATTGTGATTCGTACGAAGAGAATATGTTGAGAAGTATTGATGATGACAATGCACTTATAGAGTTTTTTTACTTAAGACCAAGATAGGGAGAAATTCGAAGTGGAAAAGACTTACAAGGACAACATCGCGAGAGTGTTTAATCCGAAGTTACCGTGTCGCTCTGCATCAGTCAAAATCTCTGAGGTATAGGTCATGTTGCGGGAACGGCGACGCGAGCCTTGATAATTCAACTAGAACTCTTGGGTCAAAACTAGTGACAATAACTCTGTCACAAGAAAATCAAATGTCAGCAAAACAAGAACATTGAAGGAAAATACATGAGTTGTTACACTAAAAGTGGTGCGAAGTTGTGTTACACAGAAATAAGAATTGCCGACATGCTGATCTAGTTGTCACTAATAGGTGCTTCAAATGAAACATGGACTTTGATCTAGTTGTCACTAACAGGTGCTTCAAATGAAACATGGACATGGTGATCTAGTTGTCACTACTAGTGAAATTACCAAGGAGTTTGCAAAACCTTTACTCTAAAATTTGACTTGCTTCTGGAATGCAACTTGCCACCTCTCAAAATCGTACCCTGCATCATTTTCAAATAAAATAATAGAAGGTAAAAATCACATTTTACTAGCAGTAAAATCAGGGATAATATGGTGTTTCGGTAAAAAGTTTTTACCCCACTATAGACAAAAGAGGAAATTGAGTGAGTCGTACTACAAGGGCAAAACCTCACCTCAATCCTCCAGATACTCTTGCCATATAAAACCATGAGGGAATGCTGCATCAAAGAAGAACCTTAGCCGCTCTCCCAATGCTTCTTCATCAACAGATGCAGCAAACTCACCATCACCAAACCATGTTCACCTTCAAACTCATTTTACTTCACCATTCCAACTTAAATCACCATTAACAAAACCTTGAAACCACTCTCACCTCCAAATGTCTTCCTATTTTCTTAACCCCTCAACCTGCATAATCTCGCCCAAAACAATCTCAGATAAGAAAACCCCAAAACAACTTCCCCTTCTATCAACAGCCTTGATTCATTGTGAAACCCCTTCCTCTATTTCCTCCAAACCCGTTTCAATCTCCTAACCCAGCAATACAACATAAATCACAAATCTCTTCCTCCATTAACCTTCAGATTCTCACCCAGAAACCCTTTTTTAACAACTCATCAACAACATCCAAATGAAATCTGTAACATTAATCCATTCTCATCGATAACAACCCGGAAAATAATCGCACGCCTCACCTTCCATAAACTCCATTAACAAATAGCTCGAACCCTCAACAGACTCCAAATAACAGAACCCACAACCTCCTTCATAACTACCCCAAAATCGAAACCCACCTTCAGCAATAAACCCCAAATCAATTTCAACCTTCAAATCAACACACAGATACGAACCGGATCGGAACAGAAAGAAATTAGAATAGGATATTGAGTCTGAGAGAGAAACGGAGACGGAAAGGCAAGATTGAGCGAGAAACTGAGTCGAGCGAGAGTTATAGGGATTCGTAAAGGTTGGAGATGATTGTGTTTCATTTTTCATGTTGTGGTTTTCAAAAGAGATGAACTGGCATGTTGACTGAGTTTGATTTTATGATGAGTGGGTTGTGATGGCCCATGAGGATTCACGTTCCCTTTTGTTTGATTCAATCATTTTTTGTTGTTTATTGGTTATTGTTGACTGATGGATGATGGGTTTCAGCCCAAGGGATTCCATGGCCATATGCACATCCCTTATCCGTATGTACCCCCCTCCACTTCTTTCAAAAGATTTATGGATAGTTTTCTTAAAATAATTTTAATAACTTCTATTTTATGTGTATTTTTTCTTTTATTAATATTTTTAACTAACATTATAAGAGTTCTTTAGTAAATTAATTTAGAGTTTACTTTTGGTTGTATTTTCTTTTATTTCTATTCATTTCCATTGTGTTTTCCGGTCGATGACGAGATTACCAACGTTTAATCGTCAAATTATTAGCGTGAAACAAAGGATCCGAGACCACTTTCTTTTTTCGATTTTATTTTGATTTTTGGATCAATGAAGTTTTTTATTCGTAAGCGTCGCGTATCGAAGTTGATAACCTTCTCGATTTCAAATCTATGGTGAATGACCATTGGGGTCATTTTCCGTACTTTGGGATCGTGATAGGCTACCTTCGATTAATCGGCATTATGTTTGAGATTAAGACGAGATCTTATTCTTTCGTGTCCCGATTCGATTCACTAAACTAACCAATAACTTAAATTTTCGTTAAATATTATTATGGATATTATTGTTATATTATCTTGACATATTATTATTGTCATATCATACCATATTCATTTTCATTCACCCATAATCGAAAACACCTAATAAACTATCTAAATCCTAAAAGCCAAATTGGTGGACTGTTGGATCTTTGGTTATTTGCAGGTGTTCTAACTTTGAGTCGTGCCCGACTTTTCTCAAGGCGTAGTTTAGGACACAATGCACACACACGACTTTCTCTTGGGCTACCTGACAATGAGACCCCTTTATTTCGTGCAATCCCGTGTAACTTACATGTACCCCTCTCCCATTCCGATGTATGTTTCGCATTTCTTTGATTATTAGTTTATCTCCTAGGAGCACCCATAGGGACTAGAGTGGATCAAACTATTTTCAAACTAATTCTCGATTCATCATCGAGCCATTTTCAAACCCTTGTAAGTCGAGTGCTCATACGCATTCGCCATCAACCTATTACACAATTTGACCCTTGATGCGTAAGTCAAGTTGGTCCCGTTTTTCAAACCATGTCCATTACACGCTTTGCACATGATAATAAGTCAAACCCTTGATCCAACGTCAAGTGGATTTTCATAACAAACTATCAATCAATTAACAACTATTCAATTCTTTTCAAGGTGTAAAGAGTAGGTTCAAGTCTTTGATCTTGCTTTCAGTTGTTTATATGCGAGTTACCTTATTCGTGTGTGAGCAATTGACGCCTTTAAATAACATTAATAACTCGATATCATTCAACCATCCTTTAACCACCATCCAATTACTCAAACACCATTCTAAACTTTAACAACTTTCTTTTCACGATGAAAAAGAGAGGGTTCCAAGTCTTTGGTTCGCTCTCCCGACTACTTGGGTCCGAGAAGCCTTTCTTAAGCTTCAAGTAGTCGTCATCTGATCGACCTCACCCATTCAAACAAACTTTTTTGCAATGAAAAAGAGAGAGTTCCAAGTCTTTGGTCCGCTCTCCCGATTACTTGGGTCCGAGAAGTATTTCTTTAGCTTCAAGTAATCGTCATCAATTCAACTTCACCCTTTTAAACACAACCGTTTTTTCAAGATGAAAAAAAGAGAGTTCCAAGTATTTCGTTCATTCTCCTGATTACTTGGGTCCGAGAAGTCTTTCTTAAGCTTCAAGTAATCGTCATCCGTACCCACCTTCAAACCAATTCAAACTAGTTTCTTTTGTGGTCATTACAACGAACTACGAACGCTTTGATTCTTCATTCACTTTTGAATGTAAGATACGTAGGCACAAGATTGCGACGATCTTGGCGAGCACAATCCCCCCATCTTCCATATCCCCCATCCTTTCCCTTAGTCGAACTACGACGCTCTGATTTCTCATTCTCGTCCGAATGAGCATATGTAGGCACAAGGGCCCCAATCCTTGGCGAGCACCCTATCCTCTAAACCATCCCCCTTTCCCTTAGCGTCTTTAGCCTTTGTAGTATCGTTTTAGTATTTAGTATTGAGAAGAGAAGAATTAAGCTTAGCTAACATCCATCACAACTCGAATTAAGAGGTTCTCGTTGAGTACAACGGACGTGAGGGGTGCTAATACCTTCCCCTCGCGTAACTGAGTCCCGAACCCAAGAACATTTGGTTGCGACGACCATGTTCCTTCCGCGTTTATGAGGTTTTCTCGATATTTTCCTCTCCCGTCTATTCGAGAAAATAAAGTTCGGTGGCGACTCTGTCGAACCGCATTTCTGCGCCTTTTGCGCGAGGGTCGTATGTTCGAATGAATTTTTGAGGTGCGACAGGTGGCGACTCTGCTGGGGACTATTGCTCCATGCAAGAGAGAGTCAAGCCTATCTTAGTTTGAGTTGTTAGCTTTTTGTTTTTATTTTCTTCTCACTTGTTTATTAGTATCCTTGTCTTGGTTACTTGTGCTTGTGGCATTATGGGGTTGTTCTGCTTATGGTTATTTTGTGAGATGGCTCTACACCCGAGCCCGAGTATAACCCTAGGATTAGGGTGGTGGTTGTGTAGTGGAGACTTGTGTGGAGTGTTTCACATTGAGTTGAAGCGAAAACCCCGCTTGGAGTAGATTCCTTGGAGATGTTGTTGTTGTGGTGAGTCTTTGCCATGGCAATGATGTTTTCGAGCTTGAATCGTTGATCCCAAGGACCATTAACCATTTTATCCATGGTGGTTGGTAGTGTTAATTCTTTGTGAATTAATATGAACGCCTCAATCAGATGAGAACCCTTGAACGTATTACTTTCTTACAGTAATATTTTCAACCACGATCTATGACTCTGAGAACCTTTTCTAGATTCCGTGTGTCGATGGTTGTGTAGTTGATGCCTCCGAGAAGTCTTTCTCGCGTGAAAGATACGAGAACCTCACCTAGAGGAGATTCTTTTGAGGATATTATCATCGTGATGAGGCTTTGTCATGGCTGTAATATCTTTGAAAGATATCCATGACTCTAGGCACCTACCCATTTTAGAATCCTACCTATGGGGGTTTCTTTGAGCAGTGACTATGATCCTTGAACCGTTCACCTGGCTAATCTCAGAACTGTTTGATTTGTGATCCTGTGATCCTGGATCTTGCATCTTGCATTGCGTATCATTCACATTGCATCTCATTTGTTGTGCATCTTGAATTATCCTTCCTTCGTCAGTTTCTCATGTTTCTCTTTCTTTCCTATCCAGTAAATCAAGCTGATTCCTCGACACTAGTACGCAACTAGAGCCAATACAAGACGAATACCGGAGCAGATTCAATGAGAGCAAGTTGCCATCAGGAAGGAGTTGGAATCCCTTAATAGAAAGATGGATCAGATCTTTGAAGTCCTCGCCATAACTAGGAAGGAACCAGGACACCGAGCCGCTTAAAGACCGCGTCAGCAACATCAACAGAGGACATGGAGGCCAGATAGGGTATTTGATCTCCTACCAATGACTTATGCTAGTATCTTTGCTCAGCTGATGGAGAAGAAGGTTGTCGTTCCGAGAGATCTAGCTCCCTCAATTGTTCTTCCTGCTGACTACGATGCGAATTCTCATTGCGAGTTTCATAAGGGTGCTCCAGGCCATATGATCGAGAATTGCAGAGCTTTCAAGCACACCGTTCAAGACATGATTGACAGGGATGCTATCACATTTAATGGTAAGTACCTCAATGGCATCAACAATCCAATGCCGCCAACCAAATAGCGTTAATCAGATCAAATCCAGTCAAGTCAAGTTCATCCCCGAAGAAGGCCGTCATGTTGCCTTTTCATCTTTCGCATTTCTTATTTTTGTCTTTGTTTGTTTAAGTATTGTATGCTTTAAACAATTGTCATTCGTATTTGGTTTCATTAATGTATCGTTTATGCATGTTTTGAATTAGTTATGTTGTATTCACTCATTTTCACTTATCACCGACACATATTCACTTCACTCTATCCACTATTGTTTAGCATGATTTGAGGAAGGATGATGAAAACAAGATACCTATAATCGCAAACCGTGTGCTTTCAGATAGAATCTCGTCAATGATGTATAGGCATTGTTTCAATTCCCCAAACACCGGAGATATAAGGAGTTAATCCCTAGTAAACCACTTCGAGCCTAGGAGTAGCAGTTTCCTTCAGATATTCAAACCTTTTACACTCAACCTGGGGCAGGGTAGTGTCTAGTTAATCCAATCCCGCATTCAAATCAACAAAGCAAAATCCAGAAGACGGTTGTTCATCAAAGACCTACGACATGGCAGTTACCGTCCTCCAACAAAATCAAAAGTCTGCTAAGTCAAACACCTCAGAGGGGACTTAGGCAAAATCAAGGCAATCCCGATGGACCTGACAAGCAAAATCAATCCATGCAAAAGTTAGGGATCAAAAACAAAGACAAAAGAGGACCCCGAAACCCTCAACAAAAAAAAAGATTCAGTGGTTATTCAAATAGGGTCACTGGCATCCATTAAGACAAGTGCAGAATTAACTGAACGTAGGACTAGAGATCATTAAGAAGAAGGGGTGGGTACAAATCATATTTTGAGCTTAATACCTTTGTTTCATAACCATGAACCAGACCATGCTACAACCCTCGAAAGACCTAATTGAGGCGTGGTTTATTCTGAAAGCCTACTTTCGCAAGGTTGCGTAACCTGACTCCTCACATGATTGTTAATCATCAGCGTTGGTGTCATTTTCCTTGCTATATCCTCTAAACCAATCAAAATTAGCACATTGTTTGGGCTAACGGTCCATTCGTCTCACTATCACGACACCTTCAATAAAATAACTTTTTTCAAAACTTGCATCGAACTTTGCATTAATATTACCATTCGTGGATGTACAATTTTAATTGCAAATCAGTGCTAGGTATTCAAGGACATCTCAAAGAGGGGCAATCAGGGAAGAACCTGACTTTCAGCGGCGTACACGAGGCAAGATTATTTCAAAGCCCATGTTGCTAGGGCAAATCATTCACCAGCTCGAGCAGCGGCATATCATGACCATATTCAGACTGGGGCAAGACCAAGTTATCCTAATCATCAGGCAGGGCTGCAACCTTTTCTAAAGTAAATCACTAAGTAACCAGACTTAGGGCATCCAGAGCATCATCTTCTGCTTCAATCGTGACGTCTTCAACGAACTGCGTGTCGAGGAAGTCAATCCCTCCCACCATCCGAAGTCCAATCCGTATTCACAATTACCCAAAGTCCACCACGCTCGCGTCTCCACCTGCATTTCCAATCACCTGTCTGCATCATATGCATCATACGCATCACATTCATAAGTATCTTGCATCATATGCATACTCCAATCATATCTTACTTCCCCAGATTTTGCATCTCCGCGCGCCAAGATTTTCATTTGCATTTCCCTTCGCTATGGAACATCTTATCATCCAGCATTTGCATATGCAAGTCAAGGTCCAGGATCAATCTCGGAGATTTCCAAGACCATCATTAGCCCAGTCAAGGGAATTCTCCACAAGACTGTGGGTTTCTCCCCCAAACTCTAAGAACTTCAAAGCAATCATCAGTCCAGTCAGGGGCAATCTTATGCAATTGTGAGTTTCTCCCACAAAGTTTAGGATATTCAAAGCAAGATTCAGCCTAGTCAGGGGCATTCTTATCAAGTCATGGGTGTTTCCCATGACGTATTTCAACCTCGTGGTTGATCAAATCTTCAAGTCAACATACAGCCCAGCCAGGGGCATATCATTCAAGGCTGTGGGCATCCCCATGAAGTTGTTCAACCTTTTGTTGGGCAAATCTAAGAGTTTCAATGCAAGATTCAGCCCAGCCAGGGGCATCTTCAGCAAAACCGTGAGAGTTCCTGACGAAGTTGTTCAACCTTTTGTTGGTCAAGCCAAGACAAGACAAAACTTCAAAGACAAACTCAGCCCGGTCAGGGGCATCCGCTTCAGAATTCATGGGCGTAACCATAAGATCATTTCAACAAAACTTGACCTCCAAGCAAGTCAGTGGTCGTCCCCGCTGATTCATTCCAATTCAATCTTCCTCTTGGGAGTTCCCCCAATGAGTTGTATCCAGCAAGCGTGACTGTTGTCAATTGCCTTATTATCATCCTTTTGGTGATGGTCGAACTTCGTCGGTTCAATCTAGCCTGCATCCTTTTGGTGTTGGTAACTTTCAATAGTGTTTGGTGTGAGTTTCGCTCCGTCATCCTTTTGGTGGGGGGTCTGTCACTTGGATTGGTGTCAGATTATGCGATAGTGTTTGGTGTGTGTTTCGCTCCGTCATCCTTTTGGTGGGGGGTCTGTCACTTGGATTGGTGTCAGATTGTGCGATAGTGTTTGGTATGAGTTTCGCTCCATCATCCTTTTGGTGGGGGGTCTGTCACTTGGATTGGTGTCAGATTGTGCGATAGTGTTTGGTGTGAGTTTCGCTCTGTCATCCTTTTGGTGGGGGGTCTGTCATCTGGATTGGTGTCAGATTGTGCGATATCGTTTGTGTGTGAGTTTCGCACCGTCATCCTTTTGGTGGGGGGTCTGTCATCTGGGTTGGTGTCAGATTGTGCGATATTGTTTGTGTGTGTTTTGCTCCGTCATCCTTTTGGTGGGGGGTCTGTCATCTGGATTGGTGTCAGATTGTGCGACATTTGTTTGTGTGTGTGTCGCTCTATCATCCTTTTGGTGGGGGGTCTGTCACTTGGATTGGTGTCAGATTATGCGATAGTGTTTGGTGTGAGTTTCGCTCCGTCATCCTTTTGGTGGGGAGTCTGTCATCTGGATTGGTGTCAGATTGTGCGATATTGTTTGTGTGTGTTTCGCTCCGTCATCCTTTTGGTGGGGGTCTGTCATTTGGATTTGTGTCAGATTGTGCGATATCTGTTAGTGTGTGTTTCGCTCCATCATCCTTTTGGTGGGGGGTCTGTCATATCGATTGGTGTCAGATTGTGCGATATTTGTTTCTGTGTGTTTCGCTCCGTCATCCTTTTAGTGGGGGGTCTGTCATCTGGATTGATGTCAGATTGTGCGATATTGATTGTGTGTGTTTCGCTCCGTCATCCTTTTGGTGGGGGTCTGTCATCCGGATTGATGTCAGATTGTGCGATATCGTTTGTGGGTGTTTACTCTATCATCCTTTTTGGTGATAGTAGCCGTGTGTGTTTCGTCCCATCATCCTTTTGGTGATGGTGACTTTTTTCCAGTTTATTTACAGTTTACTCAGAGGTACACCTCATCTAGCATTTCCAATTCCCAAATTTTCCTTTTCTTTTTGGACAAATTCAGGGTCTTTTTTATATCTAATTGTCTTCTACCTTGAAAGAGTGAGCGCCATAGCCGTTCATCTTACTCGGTCTAAGCCAATTAGATAGGAGCATCTGTCATACCCCAAATTTGTCCTACCTGTATATAACTTGCATTTGTACATTTGCTCACTAACCATCATACAGAAAATAAAAAAGTACATTTTGCTTCAATCATGAGGTTGGATTGAGTTGAATCAAGTTTCATTTGAAGTTCATCAAGTCAAGAATGTTTGCGATTGCTAGTGTGTGGGTCAAATCATCAGGTTGTGTTAAGTTCAGAAGGTTTCATGGCGAATGTCATTAGGATCAAAATAATTCCCTAACTAGGGTTTGACGTAGTGAAATGCGCATCTTAAGTCATGTTTCTCTAATTGTCGAGGCATGTCCATAATGAGAAGTTTGGCTCTGATCCAAGATTAATTTAAGGTTTATTCATTAGACCCGGACTCGAAATTACAAGATGGATTTATGACCAATTTTGCTCCTTAAGATCTCAAGTTCAAGTTCATTTCAAGTTCATGTCATGCTTAATTAAAGTTATACACCAAGATTATTAAAATCCACTGTCTTACATCAAGTGAACCAAAAGTCATAAACAAATGGTGGCACACCCGTTTGGCTAAGCACTATCATTGCAAAAAATGAGGAGCCAACGTCATGAATCAATATGCAGGAATTATGCATGAAGCAAGGAATGGGCTCATTAAAGATTTTATTGTACATAAAAAATTGTTTCTTAAGAACATTGAGATGTGCCTTTTATACGTGATCAATTCAAATATCGTGAAGGTGTTATTGGTTTCTACATGTCGCTACTGCGAAAATCGGCGTCGGCTATGACAGAAGGGTCGCCACCGTGCGTTATTTATCCCAACGGAGGGAAAGGAAACGCTCGAAGTAAACCCAACGCAAAACGGGAAAGGAATGGTCGTCGCAACCAAATTCCTGGATTCGGGAGTCGATTACGCAACGGGAAGGTATTAGCACCCCTTACGTCTGCCGTACTCGAAGGGATCCATGCTTGTTTTCTAGTACGGATTGTTATTCTATCTACTCTACAGGTCTGGGTTAAAAAGAAAAGAAAATGACTCGGCAAAGTATCGCACTTTATGCCTACGTATTCCCGTTTGGAACGAGAAATCAGAGTCAACGTAGTTCGCCTACCTACGGGAAAGGAGGGGAAGGTTGCTCGCTAGGATACGACATCCTATGCCTACGTACTTTCATACAGCATGAAAGATCAAAGCAAACGTAGTTCGGGCTACGGAAGACACAAGCTTGTCTGACTGTTTTTTATTACCTTAAAAAAGGGTTTTTCTTGATTAAGGGTCCAAGCGGACAAAAATGACACTTTGATGTTTGTTTTGAATCTTTTACGAAAGAAGTGTTTGTTAGTTTGTTTGTAATCTCTGGCGCACTAGAGACTATGATTTGAGAATGACTACGTCGCGTGTCACCCAAAGGGTGCCACACTAAGCAGCCAGACTACTGGAAAGAAACTCTCCAGCAACCCTTTCTCAAATAGCTTAAGGCTCGTAACGTACGACATCGATTAACCTTATTACTGTATTTTTGAGTTGTTCTGAGATAAGAAGAGAAAGAAGCTCTAAAAAGCCTAGGGTTGAAAAGGGAATAAAAACTAACCTAATGTTGTCATGCATGGATAAGAATCCTAATGTCTGTCATAATTCCCTCCTGCACAGAGGAAATCAGAGATCCTAGGGGATAAACAGAAAAGAAAGCAAGCAAATACGGTAAAATGCATGCAATGCAGCAATACAAGCGAAGCAATGGAGTCCTGCTCAACCTCGAACCTGGGAAAACAACAGGCAAAGTTAATCAACATTCACTTCAAACCTAGGGGGCAAGCTACACAAGCCAACAAACAATACAGAAAACAAAACCCCAAAGCAGAGGAGGCAGCCCAAGCAGCAGCACCAAACTCCTACAACAAACAGCAGCTCTGACAGCAACAGATTTCATCTCCAAACTTCAGTAAGATTCAATCTCCAATCTCCAGGGAAGAGAAAACACACTTCAAATAAGGCTCCTCAAAAGCAACAGTAAACCCTAGCTTCAATTCTCCAGCAAGCTCCTGATAGCAAAGTTGACAGAACTCCATCTTCAAGAAAACCTCATGAAAGGCATCTTCAACATCATAGATCTTCATATCCAAGCCCTAGCAAGCTCCACCAAGAAAGATTTATTATTAAGATCCAGTTATAATGAATGGGAACCAGTGAAAACCAAAGGAAATCACTAGAAATCATCGTCTACAAGCAATCTTCCTATATGCCCTTCCTATATGCTCTTCCTATATGCCCTAATCCCTAAGCTCTTGAAAGAAGAAACAAGACTAATCTGATGCTCTTCCTATATGCCCTAATCCCTAAGCTCCTGACAAGCAATCTTCACAAGGAAAGACCTTCATGACCAAGCTGCAAGCTTTATCTCCAAGCATCCTCAATGCCTCTAGAAACTCCCTCAAGCAAAACCCAAGCCCAAAGCCCAATTAAGATAGCCCAAACAAAGTAACCAAACCAAACATCCAAGGGGAAAACCCACAATCAACACACAAGTTGCAAAAATCAAATAAAATGCCAAAACTCATCATAAAATCCTAAGTAAATTTCTAAGGGAACCTAACCATATACCCAATACCCCATATAAATCCCAGGACCTAAATCAAACACTAAGTTCCCAAACTATGCCCTAAACTACAACTAGTTGTTTTGAAACCCTAAATCTAACACTCCTTATGTTCACCTCTCAAAATAACCTAAATTTTATTCACAAAATTATGATAAAATTCCTAAGGGTACATGCTTCCCTACTCTAATCAACCTCACAAGAATCAATCAAAAATTCACTACCAAACTCTCATACAAAATTCAGAAAGATGAAGTATCAAACAAAAGTAAAATAAAAGCAATAAAACTATAAAAATATGCCAGAAAATATAAAATGCATGAAACTAATATTTTTTAATCCTATAAAATTCTAGAGATCCTAAGGAAACCAGGGAAAAAAGTCTCACTCAAAATGAATCATTTTTCAATTTATTATGAATTAAAAACTAACCTAAATGAAAACATAAAAATAAAAGAAAATAAAATGTAAATGATAAAATGGCGTTGCAAATAGCAATCAGATGCAGTTGTAAACTAAAGTTGGGCCCAGGGGGGTGTCACTAGCAAGCGCGTACTAAGGCCCAAACCACAGAACAACAATTCAGGAAAATATAATGAAAATGGAAAACCTCTGTGTCAAATAGCAACAAAATTGCGTGCAAATCCTCATGTGGGCCTAAGGTGGTGTGTGGATAGCAACTAATTACCAAAGCCCAAAGCCAAAACATAAGTGAAACGGTGCGTTGGGTGTATGTTTCAGACTCAAACACAAATGGAAATCAAATCGTGGCCCTTGGATGTTTATCTGAGTCCAAGTCCAAGCTTGATCCAATGGTGATTTTATCATCTTCTTCATTTCAAATTCTGGGGGGAAATGAACCAGGACGGTGGCCGGAGGTGGCGCCATCGTCGTCCCCAAATGTAAACACCAAGAATATCCATCAAAACTTAACCCTAAACACATCATCTAACTCGTTTTTTTCCACTGAATCCAACCATGCCCTCCATTCTTATTGAAAACCACTCTATCTCAAAACACGACTCCAAGTTCAGAACATGCTCCACCTTCAATCATCACCATTCTTAAAATTGACAAACCTATCATCATCTACACGTTACACTCATTAATCCTCACCATCTAAACGTGCTTAATTCATCAAGAACTCAGAGAAACGACCCTCAACAGAAATTGCATCACCCTAGGTTTTGTCTCTAATCACCAATTTTCCCTACCAGAATCCAACCTAGCAACGTATACAACCTATCTACACATCTAAATCCTATCAATTACACCTAAATCATGCCATAAAATGAAAGTTACATACCTGTAAAATTTGAATGAACAGAAGTAGTTTGGCTTCAAATTACACTCCAAAACCTTCCAAATTCCATCAACAATGCTTGATGAAGCTTCTGTATGCAATGGTTTGCTTTGAATCCCCCTCAAATCTTGAAACCGATTCTTGTTGCAGCAGCTACAACTTCAAGTGCTCTTGCTCAATTCTCTCCAATTCAAGCCACAAAATCCTCCAGATTCACTCAGAAGTTCATGATGAAGCTTCTACAATCAATGATTTGTATGGAAACTACTCCAATTTCAGAACTCGAATCTTGATGCAAGGAAGAAATTTCCAATGGCTCTTTCTTGTTTCTCTCCAATTCTCACCCAAAAAACCAATTGAATCAGTTATGATCCTTATATAGAACATGTAGGAAGCATCTAGAATGATCTGGAATGATCCAAATGATAATTTCAATTTCTCTTGCACTTGATAATCTCATGAGAAGCTTGCACATGACAGTTGGGTTCAGCTTGCTTCAGCAGCTTGGTTTTGATCCAAAATCTCACCACATGACATTTTGAATTGATTGGAATTGATTAGAGCCTTGTAGCTGATCTTGTGAATGATTTTGCATATGTTACTTCAACCATAAGCCACCAAATGCAATCCTTTGAAATATGCCTCAATTTCCAAAAGTAACATTGCCATCAACTTTAAAACATCATTTCTGATCAATTTGATATGTCACATGCCTCATTTTGACCATAAAACACAAAATCACATTTTTGGCTTTTTAAATGACTTTCATTTCTTCCTTTTTAAGCCATTTTTGGTAACTTTGTGATACAAGCCCATTCAAACCCTCATGACTTCTTACCTGGCCTAAAAACATCATTCTAAACACATTTCATGTTGAACATTTTTCCATTGGAGGAGTGGAAGATAGAGATTTTGACCTATGTTGAAAAAGGACCTATAATTCAACTTTCCCAAAATACCCCTGGATTGCCAAGATCATAACTTGAGTTCCACAAATCTTCTTGAGGACTTCTAGTACTCAAATTAAATCTAAGATCAATACGTACAACTCTTATGTTGGCCAAGAATCCATTTGAAAAATCCTTGAGGGGCAAAAGTTGCTTGGAAGTCAAGTGACTTTCACAGATAAATTTCAGTGTCCTCTGGTGACTTGTAACTTGCAAGAACCATAACTTGAGTTCTAAAAATCTTCTTGAAGACTTCTAGTACTAAAATTAAAGGTATTAATAAGATCTACAAGTTTCGTGTTGGCCAAGAATCCATTTGAAACTTGTATTTTGACTTTTGTGGCTTGGAAGTCCAGTGTTATACAGGGGATTTTACCCTAGGAACCCTGTCTCAAACACCTCCAACCACTCTTGATTCTCTTGAACTTGGTCTTGGCTCACCCACACACATTCTTCAAAACATCAATCCATGACTTCCATGGCCTAGAGCTAGGTCTTGATGCCCTTTCTTTGCTCTCCTTGACCTAGGGTTACTCAGATGAAACCCTACTTGTACACACCTCAACCCTGGCTCTTGAACTTGATACAATGACTTGTCTAAGCTTCAATAGGGCCCTCTAGGCATCCCATGAGATCCATACACATCTCAAATTCACATTCCCTGTTGATGATCTTCAATACACCCCAAGTTAGGAGAAGAAATCTACCTGTGGGCACTCAAACTTCTCATGGCTTCAACCCTTCTCTGATGACTTGGATGGTCTCTCAGGCTCAGATAACACCTCTAGATAGGCTTCTTTTGTCACTTGATCCCTTGTTGGATGACTTGATATGCTATGATATGCAAATGATTGAACTATGTACATGATGTAACTATGCAAATGAAATGCAATGAAACATAAATTAGGCAAGAAAAAGGTTGAGCAAATTTTGGGGTGCAACAGCTGCCCCTATTCAAACGGCTTGGACCCGACTGGGTGAAGAGTGAACGGCCTTCAATTAATTAAGGTACGAGACAGTTGAATACCAAGAAACCCGGAAATTTGCCAACCGCAGAAATAAACTGCAGAACTGCTTGGGGAACGACATCCACCAACTGAACCTGGTTGTTACGGCAACAACTGATTCAACGTCTGATAATAACTCTGATTCCAACATCAACCACCTGTGTGACGCCACAGGCACTAAACATCTCAGTCTACAGCTTAATTAACCTTGTCAACACAAGAAGAGAAACAAATTCGTCAACACGAATAGAGATTCCGTCGTCACAGGAATAACCTTGTCCACATCTGGACCCAAATTTCGTCAAATCACGAATAAATACAAATCTGTCCACGTCAGGACTCACATTTCGTCAACCCGAAGAAATATTGTCCACGTCAGGACTCCACATTCTGTCAACACAGAGGAATCCCGACTACTCCGCTGGGGATGAGTTGGTCGCCTCCCACCGACGCGAGGAGGTCCTATCAATCATTGGCAATAAAATTCGTCGACTTCACTGGGGAAGCATTTCTGTCTAATCATAGGAAACTCCATCCGTCTATCCATACGGGAAACTCATCTGTCTACACACAGGAAACTACTTATCTCTGCAATAGCTAACTCTGTTGGTCCCAACCTGCAAACGACTTCGAGGAGGACTCTACTGGGGATAATATTATTTCGTCAACACGGAGAAATCACGGCGACTTCATCGGGGATCGAATTCCCACCTAATAGTAATCCAATTCAGTCAATCATACTGGACAATAACTCCACCTTATCCTTGCAGTAGCCGAACCCCCTGGGGATACTCTAAAATTAACTGTCGGGCACCTATTTCGACAATAGGCAACAACTCCTGAAATTTTGATTACGAAACCCTGTGACGCTGACGGAACAGCAAACTGGAAGAAAATACCCCGCTGGCCGAATAAGAGAAACTTCAACAAGCAACTCTGTGGGGGAAAATCTGGCAACAACTCCAAAGTCTACTTATGAAGCTATTCCATGCGGACAAAACTTTCGGACAACAACTCCAACGTCCAATCGTGAAGATGCGGTAATGCTGAAGAACTCCAAAGTCTAATTACGAAGTCTTTGATGTTGACAACAACTCCAAGGTCTAATTATGAAGCAGCGCAATACTGACGTAACAGCTGCTAGAGAAAACTCTGTTGGGGAATTGCTAATGACGACTCCAAAGTCTAATTCTGAAGCCGTGTAACGCTGACGTAACAGCCCCTCGAAGAAAACTATGTCGATCTCCAAAGTCAAATCATGAAGTCTACAATGCTGACATAACAGCTACGCAAGGAAAATCCGCTAGGGAACTCCTAACAACAACTCCAAAGTCTAGTTATGAAGTTGTTTAACACTGACAATAACTCCAAGGTCGAATTATGAAGTCGTATAAACTGATAATAACTCCAGAGTCTAATTATGAAGCCATCCACTGCTGCTAGCAACTTCAAAGTCTAATTATGAAGCAGTGACACCAAGTAACGATTTCAGCCGTCTAATCGCTGAAATCCCCCTTTAAAAAATGCCAACAACAACTTCAAAGTCAAATTATGAAGCCTTATAGCGCTGATGTAACGAACTTCAAAGTCTACTTATGAAGCCGTGCAATGCTGACGTAACAGCAATTCCAGGAAAACTCTATTGAACTTCAAAGTCAAATCATGAAGCCCTCTGGTCTCCTTCTGAGGAAATTCGAACAACAACTTCAAAGTCTAATTATGAAGCCATTGTAATAGTGATAACGTCTCCAACGTCTAATTATGGAGCATCCTACGCTGACGAACTTCAAAGTCAAATTACGAAGCCGTAACAACAAGTAATGACTTCAACCTTCTAATCGCTGAAATCTTCCTTTAAAATGCTGACAACACCTCCAATGTCAAATCGTGAAGCCTTGACAACAAGTAATGACTTCAACCGTCAAATCGCTGAAATCTCTCTTTTACAACCACTTCAAAGTCTATTCATGAAGCCGGTGACTACTGAAAGCAACCTCAAAATTATGAAGCCTAACAATAACTTCAAAGTCAAATTATGAAGCCAAGTCATGATGGTAACAAACTTCAAGGTCGAATTACGAAGCCGTAAAATGCTGACATAACAATCTTCAAAGTCTAATTATGAAGCCATAACAGCAAACCGGGGAGAACTCTACCGGGGGAATTCTGACGTCAGCTGCCAGACATCCATCTTGATGACGAGTAAGGACTTCAGATGTCTAATCCCTAAAATCTTTTCTGAAAATGCTGACGTGACAGTAACCCGAGGGAACACTCCACTGGGGAATTTTTGACAACAACTCCAAAGTCCAATTATGAAGCCGTGTAAAGAACACTCCGCTGAGGAAGAAGGGAAGTTAATCAAACACCTCTGATAAGAGAACATATGGCGGGACGAACATCATCATCACATATCTTATGCCGCAAATCTGAATATCTAAAAACGATCCTGAACAAGAATTCCAATTACCTGCAGGGAAGAACACCTGAAAACAAAGAGGTAGCCAACCTGACTTATGCTTCAAAATGCACATGTTTGAAAGTGGCGCACTGCTCCGTACGACACGGAAATGCTACGCGTTTGAGTAGATGCAAATATGACGATATATGCGAATGCAAATGCAAGACTAAGCTGCTGGGAAACTCTGGGAGTGTTCTCTCAAAAACATGAATGCTAAGGATAAAGCCAACTCCGCTGGGGATGAACAAGTATCATAAGGTATTCTGGCAAAATAAATGCCGGAAACACAACCAACTCTGTTGGGGAGAGATTAAACACCAATTTCCACTAGGAGGAAAGAACAAACCACCCTGCTGGTGAACAAACTTAGCTAGGGAAGAAGCGACACTTCTAGGAAAAGCACACTGTCTGGGCACAGTTTACAAACTCGGAGCCTCGGACGCTGCTGAGGATCAGCATCCTATCGACATCACGACGACCCGTGGGGAGCAAGAAAACCATCTTCCGCGGATATAAACCTTCTAAACCAACAAACTTGGTTAACTATTGCGAGAGTCTCCCATGCTGGAGATTGAACGCGTACACCTTCGATTCGCTAAGGAGCGCAACCTCTGCAGGGGGCATCGATTTTGACTTGCTGGGGATATCCTATGGACAACTTCCCTGAGGACACTCTTCTAGGGAGAATAGTATCTCATTCGGTAAGGGATAACGTCATTTCAAACCTCGGGGAATAAGCTGCGACTAGCTGGAGAATGATATCGATTGGAGTCGGGCTCTTCATCAAGAGATTTTGGATGGGGAATACACCTTGACTATTTGCTCCAAAGGTAAGAACCCTGCAAAACACAAACGAGACAAAACAGGCCTATACAACAGAATCTACCCGGGTTAGCATCCGTGACATTACTTAAATCAATTCGAAGTTTTAGCAATTATTGGCAAGGGCCAGCAAGATTATGCAAGTGCAAGTTTATCAAAAACATTGGCGTCTTTCACAAACAAAACAGTAAAGAACAAGCATCAAGTACTGAATAACATGTTTTATTGATAACGGGCCTCTGAATAGGCAAAGTTTGGTACACTGGATGCAACTCCTGAAAAGAGGAAGTTACGCACGCACACACATACATATATGCACAAGGAGCATAAATAAAATACAAAACAATATTTGTATACATGTCGGCGACGTGGTACGGACAAACACCATGAGCTGATCCTCCTATGACTCGCCTGACTCTGCGCTTTCTCGGTACTCAATCTTCGGAAGAGATTGTTTTCGAATAGACGGCCCCCAGGTACTCCCAAACCACTAAGCAATGTCGTATCAAATCCGGACCGCAGTCATTTGCTTTTTCAATCCCTAACTTTTGCGTGAACCGCCCTTTGCGGGTTTTCAATTCACCGGGATACCCTTTTTTGCCGAAGTCGCCCTTTTCAGGTTTTCGACTTCGCAGGTGTACATTTTTTCAATTTTATCCCTAATTTTTTCCCGAACCTTTTATTCATTTTTTTATGGTTCGCCGGGATGCCCCATTTTTGCCTAGACTCTCTTTTTACTGTCTGTCGCTACTGCGAAAATCGGCGCCGGCTGAACAGAAGAGTCGCCACCGTGCGTTATTTATCCCACGGGAGGGAAAGGAAACGCTCAGAGTAAACCTCGCACAACACGGGAAAGGTATGGTCGTCGCAACCAAAACCTGGATTCGGGAGTCGGTTACGCAAGGGGAAGGTATTAGCACCCCTCACGTCCGTCGTACTCGACGGGATCCACGCTTGTTTTCGGGTATGGATTGTTATTCTATCTAAACTATAGGTCAAGGGTTAAAAAGAAAATAAAACTTAAAATAAAAATGACTCGGCAAAGTATCGCACTTTATGCCTACGTATTCCCGCCTGGAACGAGAAATCAGAGTCAACGTAGTTCGCCTACCTACGGGAAAGGAGGGGAAGGTTGCTCGCTAGGATATCGTATCCTATGCCTACGTACTTTCATACAGCATGAAAGATCAGAGCAAACGTAGTTCAGGCCACGTACGACACAAACTTGTCTTGGTTGATTTTATTCCTTCTGAAAAGGTTTTCTGATTAGCAGCCCAAGCGGACAAAAATGACGCTTTGATGAGTTCACATTCTTTTACAGAAGAAGTGTCTTTTATGGTGTTTGAAATCTTTATGTGTTTTTCTGTTTGTTTTGAGAAAGAAAGAGACAGAACTCTAACCTACGGTTGCGAAGGGAATCAAACTAACCTAATGTTATCATGCATGGGTTAAGACCTAGTGTCTATCATGCTCCTCTCTTGCGCAGAGAGAAACAGAGATCCTACGGGATAGGCAGAAACAGAAACAAAACCAGATATATACAGTAAAACAGTAAAATGCATGGATGCAACAGTACAAGCGAGGCAAGGGAGTCCCACTCAACCTCGAACCTAGAAAACAATAGGCAAAAGTGAACAGACTTCACTTTCAACCCAGCAGGGTAGACAGCAAACAATACAGTCTAGAAAACCAATCAATACATCAGCAATAAAATACAACAGCAAAAGAAACAGCATCAGCAGCTCTGAATCAACATCTGGCTTCAAGTAATCTCCAATCAGCTACAGGCTTCAACAAGCATCAATCTCCATCTTCATGACCTTCAGGCAAGGGCTTTGATCATCAGTCTTCTATCTGCAATGGCTTTTCTTCAAGCTCAAACCTCCAGGATGAGGGATTAGTCACAAGAGTGAATTGGGTGTTAAGCAATCAGTTGACTACCAAGGGTGGTGAACAGACTGCTTCTAACACAAGAGACATTTTCTCTCAAGAGTTCTATCTCATAGACACTATCACCAAGCCTTCCAAAGGAAGGGGGTGTGCGTCTTAGAGAGACTCTGAATCACAGAGAAGAATGGATGCAGACAAGGCAATCCATGTTTGAGAAACAAGCTTTCTAATCTAGAGCTCTACCTAGCTCCTAAACTCTAATCTCCTCAGCAGCTGCTAGCAAGAATCTTCTCTTCAACTCTGGAAGTTGATCTTCAATCTCTGGATCTTCAATGGCTTTCATCTCCTCAAGTCTTCAGCTTCCCCAGGTCCCCAGACAATCCCAATACCCAAGCAAGCAAGCAATAATCCCCAGAGGGCACACCACACCAGTCAATCAGATATATATAGAACATTAATAGCAGTAGGGGAATCCTGACTTTTCCTAAGGGATCTAATAACTACCCATAGCCCCTATAGTCCCATAACTAATCTAGTCAAACCCTAAGTCCTAAGGGAAAGCATCAAACTTCCTAAGTCATCACCTAAAAACCCTAATTTGTTCATGTTGTTCAAGCCTACATTAAGCACCTAAAATTAATTCCTAAAAATGGGAACTAAATTGAATCTACAAGTTCAACATCTCATCTAAACACCCTAAAAAGAATGAACAAAAAATATGAAAGCATTTAATAGAACTAAAATTACTAAAATCATGCATGAAATGAAGCTATTTAAAATGACATTTATTTAGAAAATATGAAAAAAATATGAAATAAAAATAAAAATGCAATTTTATTTAATGACAATTTTCTAGACACTCTAATGAAAATGATGTAAAAGGAATGGATTAAAAATAATTTTTTATCTATTTATTATGAATTTTGGAAAATGCATAAAAGAATTAAAGAAAATAAAAGAATGAATAATGAAATAAAGGGAGGGGGGTTTGAATAGAAGCCACGCTCAGTTCATATTCTGGATGGGCCAGCAAACAGGGGTGTGGTTAGCAAGTTACTAAGCCCAGGACGAAGCCAGCATTAAAGAAAATAAAAAAAAACAAGCTGGGGGTGAAAATAGAAACAGAATCACGTTCAAATTGACAATGGGCTTAAAATTGGGGGGTGGGGATATCAACGGAGTCTTAGGCCCGCCCGTTTCAATTAATGAAACGGTGCGTTTAGGGCACCACAGCATCTCCCTCCAAAATCAGAATTAAATGAGAGCCCTTCGATCGCTCTCTGAGTCAAAAGTCTAACACCAAACAGACGGCCACGATTTCGTCTTCCTCACTTGATTCATCTAGGGTTTCTGAAACCCTCACACACATGCCATGAACGTCCAAGTTCAAGCTCTCGGTTCTCTCTCTCCAGGCCATGAAATGCCACGATATAAACATGAAACTTACTCTAAATCTCTCCCTCTACAAGCCTATGGTCTTTGTTTGCTTTGAAACTCATCCAATCGATAAACCCGAGCGCAACAATTTCTGGCTCCATGAAAATACACTGAGATGCATCACAACAATTCCCAATCAAACTTACACTAATCTAATCTATGACTAATGGTGATCATCCTGCGCTAACAACCTAAAATTCTAATGCACTATGCCACGAGTTCTACATCCTAACAGTTTGGTGCACCTGCTATGAATTGTCTCTATTCAGCCTCAAATTCATCTAAACTAACCTCCTAACATCATAGACCATGAATATACTAGTAAAACTACCTAAATCTCCCTAGATTGAATAAGTTAGAAAGATTTGCACCTTGAGCAAGCTTTAATGGAGGTTGAGAAATCACGTGGATCCAGGCTCTTGTATGCTTCAATCTTGATCCATTCTTGATGTACTTGATTCTGTTTGCAATATTTGGATGAAACTTGGCTTGGATCTTGCTGTCCAATGGAAATTGCAATGTGTGTGTTCTTGAAGAAAGTGCACAAAGTTGAGCTCTAACCACCAAATCTTTGATTCAATTCTGATCTAGGATGATGATTGAATGTAGGAGAATCAATGTGGATGAAAATTGATGAAGATTTTGTGAGATTGAAGTGAAATTGCAATGAGAAAGAATGAGAGAATTTGTGAGATTTTTGTGAAAAATGAATCCAACCCTTGATCAATCTTCATTTCATGAATATATAGTGTTCAATGGTAACTTCTAGATCCCTCTTACACATTCCCTTGCCTTCCAACTTTGATTCATTTTGGCTATGTTTCTTAAAATGCAAGTAACCAAGGATAACTTTGAAATCTTCCACTAAACTCAAAAAAGTGTTTGAACCATTGTCTCTAGAATGTCTTTTCCATTCAAAATTATATATTGGAAGTCTCCATTTGGACTTATAAATCTCCCAAACCATTTTCCACTTTGACTTTATTCAAATTATAAGCCATTTTAGTTCAAATTTTGACCAATTATGCAACTTCATGTTATGAGCTTTTCCAACAATTTGTGACCTTCTTTCTAGACTCAAAATGACATTTGGAGCAAGTTTGATGTTGTAAGTTTTTCCATTTGAGGCCTCCTTGTATGAGTTTTGGACATAGGTTAAAATGACCTGTAATTCACAAATGCCCAAAATACCCTTTGCTTGCCAAGACCATAAATTGAGTTCTCCATATCATATGAGGACATGCTATACCATTCTAGAAAGCTAAGACAATGAGGAACAATTCTTATGTTGACCAAGAATTCATTTGAAATCTCCTTGAGGGGTAAAACTAGCTTGGAAGTCAAGTCACTTTCACAGACAAAATTTCAGATACCTCAGATGACCTGTAACTTGCAAGGACCATAACTTGAGTTCTATAAATCTCCTTGATGTCTTCCACCACTCAAATTAAAGGTCTTGAGATCCTCTACAAGTTTCATGTTGGCCAAGAAGCAATTTGAAGCTAGCATTTTGACTTATCTTGCTTGGAAATTTGACCTAAACTAGGGGATTTTACACAGAAACCCTAATTTAGAAACTCCTCTTCTCCTTGATTTCTCTTGAATTCTTCTTGGCATATCTCCATATCCTTCTTTATATGTCCAATGATGAACCCCACATCTCTCCACTAGACTTGAATGCCCCTTAAATCAGTCAATTGACCTAGGGTTGACCTAGGGTTGACCCAGATGAAACCCTAGTTGACTGCCTTCAGCTATAGCTCTTGTGCTCTCATCAATGACTTGTATCCTTCTCCAAATGACTTTCTAAGTCTCTCATAATGTCTAGATACTCTCCATGCCTTTACTTCACAGCTCACAACCCTTTTGTTGATCCTCAGATACCCTCAGCTAGGAGATGGACTCAAGGCTTGATCTGCTGCACTCTTTGCTTTCAAATTCTTTCCTGATGACTTGAATAAGATTGAATTGGGATAATAACCTCTTGATAAGCTTCTAGAGATGAGAATAATGATTGGTCCCCTGTTGAATGACTTGCTATGCTTATGCTATGCAGATGGTTAGACTATGTACATGACTCTATATGCAAATGCTAATGATATTAAAACATAAACCCAAGGAGTAAGGTTGGGCAAATTTTAGGGTGCAACAGCTGCCCCTATTCAAGCGGCTTGGACCCGATTGGGTGAAGAGCCCGGAGCCTTCAGACATTCGCGGTACGAGACGGTTGAATACTAGTGAAACCAGAAATTTGCCAACCGCAAAACTAAATTGCGCTCCTGCTGGAGGAATGACATTCATCAGCTGAATCTGACTGTTACGGCAACCCACTGATCTCGTGCGACTGTGCTGGGGATTGTCTTCATCGTTCTGAAAAGGATTCTGTCATAACAGATTGCTTGCTCTTCCACGTTAGGACTCTGTCTGTAATCACTACGAAGAAATCTCAATTAAAACCTGTCCACGTTAGGACTCCATTTACTGTTAACCCAGAAAAATCTCGGCAACTCCGCTGGGGATAATTCGTCTGCATTTCCATAAACTGAATCGTCCACGTTAGGAATAACACTCTTCCACGTTAGGAGTAACACCTGTCCACGTTGGGAATAATTTCTTCTGCATCTGTCCACGTCAGGACTAACCCTTTCATCTTTCCACGTCAGGAAGCAATCTTCTTTCCACATGAGGAGAACTATATCAATCTGTCCACGTAAGGACTCCAATACCACTTGACATGTCCGCGTCAGGACTCCAATCTTTCCACGTAAGGAATTCAACTTTGGTTCTGAACCTATCCACGTCAGGACTCAACTTTCAACGTAAGGGGTACATCATTCTTCCACGTTAGGAATCAACTTTTCTTGAATCTGTCCACGTAAGGAACCCAATTTTTCCACGTAAGGAGTAAATCTTCTTCTTCCACATTAGGAATAACTTCTTTGATCTGTCCGCGTCAGGACTAAACTCTTCCACGTCAGGAATAATCCATTTCTTTCCACGTCAGGAATCAATCTTGATATGTCCGCGTGAGGACTCAATCTTTCCACGTAAGGAATAAACTCGTCTTTCCACGTAAGGAAACCATTTTTCTTCCACGCAAGGGATGCTCTTGATACGTCCACGTAAGGACTCTGATCTTTCCACGTAAGGAATACCAACTTCTTTCCGATTTGTCCGCGTCAGGACTCATTTTTCCACGTAAGGAATGCCATCTTAAGCTGTCCACGTAAGGACTCCACTCTTTCCGCGTAAGGAATGCTGTCATTTCCACGTAAGGAATCCTCTTCTGATATGTCCGCATAAGGACTACATCGTCCACGTTAGGACCCACTTCTCCACGTTAGGAATAACAATTTCTTTGATTTGTCCACGTAAGGACACTGACCTCGTCTTGATCTGTCCACGTTAGGACTCAGGCGTCTTCGACCCGCTGAGGAAATAAGACTTGTCCACGTAAGGACTCACACGCTTGTCTGATCTGTCCACGTCAGGACACCAACACAAAGAGTAATCACTTTTGTCAACGTCATGACCTCCCATTCCACTAATTTCGAGAAACTGAATCTGCCCACGATAGGACTAACACACCTCACCAATCAAGGGAAATAAACCTGTCCACGTTAGGACGCCCACTTCTGAAGAAATCCCATCAATACAGGAATAAATTGTCCGCGTCAGGACTTAGTTCTCCGATGATCCTCCCCCACAAACTTCTTAGCACTGACGTGATAGCGACTTTGAGACGGACTCCACTGGGGATGTCTGGAAACCAACTATCGGACGCCCGCTCTGATAACCGGCGGTGGCCTCTGAAATTCTGATTCATGGAACCCCTGATGAAAACTAATTCTGCTTGGGGATAAAGAGAAACTTATCCTGATAACTCTGTGGGGAATACAGCCAAAACTGACATTGGATGTCCCATACCGAGATCTTGACTGTTTGGTAGTTCATTTGAGCAAGAATTCTCCCCTCCTGAACTGCTAGAGTACAGAAACTGCTTCCGCAAAATAAATGCTGGTAGGATAATGCCGACTCCGCCGGGGATAGCCAGATGCTACAGAATTATTCCAGCAAAATAAATGCTGGAAGGGTGAAGTCGACCCTGCTGGGAAATTGGGAACTCAAACCACACGCCTTGTTGAGGTAACCCCCTGCTGGGGAATAGCAGATGTGCACAGTATGATCGGACTTTCTGCTGGAACGTGAACTGATATTACACCGCATCCTTGACAAAATAAATGATAGGAACCACCATCGACTCTGCTTGGGAGAGTCATAATCTTCGAGTTCCACTGGAAGGAATGAAAACACTTGCAAAGAGAATTCCGCTGGGGATGGGATGATTCTCTTGGGGAAAATTAACTGACTCCACTGGGAGAGAGTGCCTGACCCTGCGGGGAAAGGTGAACCTGTCTGAATACAGCCTTACGATCTTGGAATCGCCAAACTCTGTTGAGGACGAATAACTTTTCTGGAGCACGTCCTTTGGGCAAGCTACGGCTAGCTGGGGAATTCTATCCTTCTTCAGGAAGAACATGCATGCCCTGCGTGGGGACTAAGTCTTTCGTTATCGCAACCTTTTGATCATCTTCCTCGCATGGTTATGAAACCTGCAACAGCACAAACAAGACACGACAAGCCTATGCAATCAAATCAATTCAGGTTAGTGACGTTACACCCAGTTAATTCAAAGCTTTAACAATTGTTGGCAAGGGCCAGTGATGTTATACTCATGCTAGCTTCAATAAACTTAGGCGTTTTATCATGCACAAAACAGTAAAGAACAGGCATCAAGTACTGAATAACATATTTTCATTGATTGGGCCCCTGAATGGGCGGAGTTTTTGTACACGGGATGTAACTCCTGAAAAGAGGAAGCTACGCAAAGCAAATACATAAGTATGCACAAGAAGCATGAATATTTTGACAAATTAAATTTTGTACACATGTCGGCAACGGGATGCAGATGAACACCACGAACTGATCCTCCCATGACTCGTCCGACTCTAATACTTTCCCGGTATCCCCACTTCCGAAGAGATTGTATCCGATAACTGGCTCCTCAAATATATTCTCCCGCATTGATGCTCATTGAATTCGGACCGCAGTCATTTGCTTTTCAAATCCCTAACTTTTGCGTGAACCGCCCTTTACGGGTTTTCAGTTCACCGGGATACCCCTTTTTGCCGAAGCCGCCCAGTGTAGGTTTTCAACTTCGCGGGTGTACATTTTTTCAATTTTATCCCTAATTTTTGCCCGAACCTTTCATTCTGTTTTTGGTTCGCCAGGATGCCCCATTTTTGCCTGGACTCTCTTTTTCTGTCCAGCGGGTCTATTTTTAAGCAAAGTATTTTTTAACTGCGTCCGAATTCACAGGTGACGCAAAGTCTTCTCCGTCCATGGTGGACAACAATAAAGCTCCTCCTGAAAAGACTTTTCTGACAACGTATGGCCCTTCGTAGTTGGGGGTCCACTTGCCCCTATGATCTGCTTGCGGCGGGAGAATCCTTTTCAGCACAAGGTCGCCCGTCTGAAAGCTTCGAGGAAGTATCTTCTTGTCGTACGCTTTCTTCATTCGTCTTTGGTACAAACGACCGTATGCTAGAGAAGCTAGCCTCTTCTCGTCCATCAAACTCAGTTGGTTCAATCTATTCGTTACCCATTCTGCCTCGTCCAGCTGAACGTCTCGCAATACCCTCAAAGAAGGGATCTCAACTTCCAATGGTAATACCGCTTCCATTCCGTATACCAACGAGAACGGAGTTGCCCCGGTTGATGTGCGTACCGTCGTACGATAACCGTGCAAAGCAAAGGGTAGCATTTCATGCCAATCTTTATAAGTCACCACCATTTTCTGGACGATTTTCTTGATATTTTTATTGGCCGCTTCGACAGCGCCATTCATCTTGGGTCGGTAAGGGGAGGAGTTGTGATGTTCGATCTTGAAATTCTGACAGAGCTCCTTCATCATTTTGTTGTTCAGATTTGAACCATTATCCGTGATTATCCGCTCGGGGATCCCATATCGGCAAATGATATCTCTCTTGATGAATCTGGCCACCACTTGCTTCGTTACATTCGTGTAAGACGCCGCTTCCACCCACTTGGTGAAATAATCGATTGCTACTAGGATGAACCGATGCCCGTTAGAAGCCGTCGGCTCGATCTTTCCAATCATATCGATTCCCCACATCGAGAATGGCCATGGAGATGACATCACATTTAAAGGACTTGGAGGCACATGTATCTTGTCAGCATAGATTTGGCACTTGTGGCACTTCCTCGCGAACTTGAAACAATCAGTCTCCATCGTCAGCCAAAAATAACCTGCCCGCAGCAGTTTTCTCGTCATAGCATGTCCACCAGCATGCGTACCAAAGGCACCTTCGTGAATTTCCTCCATGAGAAGCTTTGCCTCTTTCTCGTCTACACAACGCAACAACACCAAATCGTGGTTTCTTCTGTATAAGACGCCATCCGGATTCAAATAGAAATTACCCGCTAATCTCCTGAGAGTCTTCTGATCTTGACTGGATGCCCCAGCCGGATACTCTTTATTCTTCAGGAAATTAAGGATATCAAAATACCACGGTTTGTCATCAGATGCTTCATCAATAGCAAATACATAAGCTGGCCTGTCCAACCGAGAGATAGTGATTTGGGGAGCTTCGTTCCAGAAGTTGACCTTGTACATGGAAGACAAAGTGGCAAGGGCGTCAGCCATTTGATTTTCTGCCCGCGGTACGTGATGCAATTCAACTTTGTCGAAGAAAGGCAACAATCTCCTTGCATAATTCATGTAATGTATCAAATTAGGCTGCCGTGTCTCCCATTCCCCTTTGATTTGATTCACCACCAGAGCTGAGTCTCCGTATACGTCTAGATGTTTGATTCGCAAATCAATGGCTTCTTCAAGCCCCATTATACAAGCTTCGTATTCGGCCTCATTGTTGGTAACGGCAAAGGTCAATCGGGCAGTAAACGGGATGTGCGACCCGTGTGGCGTGGTGATGATTGCCCCTATTCCGCTACCGTAAGCATTCACAGCTCCGTCAAATATCATCTTCCATTTGGACCCCAACTCTGGTCCTTCGTCTGGCAACGGCTCTTCGCAATCCTTCATCTTTAGGTACATGATATCCTCGTCAGGAAAATCAAACCTCATCGATTGGTACTCTTCCATTGGCTGCTCCGCCAGATACTCAGACAGCACACTCCCCTTTATAGCCTTTTGCGAGACGTATTGGATATCATATTCAGTCAAGACCATCTGCCAACGGGCAATTCTACCTGACAACGCCTGCTTTTCGAATACATATTTGATAGGATCCATCTTCGAGATGAGCATGGTTGTATGATTCAGCATGTACTGCCTCAAACGCTTGGCGGCCCAGGCTAGCGCGCAACAAGTTTTCTCCAGCATTGAGTACCGAGATTCACAATCTGTAAATTTCTTACTCAAGTAATAGATCGCATGCTCTTTTCTCCCCGTCTCGTCGTGTTGACCGAGAACACAACCCATGCTTCCCTCAAGAACCGTCAAATACATTATCAAGGGTCTCCCTGCCACCGGGGGTATCAAAATAGGAGGCTCCTGCAGATACTTCTTTATTTTATCGAACGCCTTTTGACAATTTTCGTTCCACGTTACAGCTTGATCTTTCTTCAACAGCTTGAATAATGGTTCGCACGTGGCTGTTAGGTGAGATATGAACCGGGCAATGTAATTCAATCTCCCTAAAAACCCGCGCACCTCTTTCTCTGTTTTAGGCGTCGGCATTTCTTGAATCGCTTTTATTTTAGCAGGATCGACCTCTATCCCTCTTTCGCTTACGATAAACCCCAGCAGTTTACCCGATCTCACCCCGAAGGTGCATTTATTAGGGTTCAGCCTCAGCCTGAACTTCCTAAGTCTTTTAAACAACTTCAGCAGATTCACCAGATGCTCTTCCTCCGTCTGGGATTTGGCAATCATATCGTCAACATAAACTTCGATCTCTTTATGCATCATGTCATGAAAAAGAGTCGTCATCGCACGCTGATATGTTGCCCCAGCATTTTTCAAACCAAAGGGCATCACTTTGTAGCAAAATGTTCCCCACGGCGTTATAAAAGTAGTCTTCTCCATATCCTCTGGCGCCATTTTAATTTGATTGTAGCCTGAAAAGCCATCCATGAAGGAGAATACGGAGTATTGAGCGGTATTATCAACTAACACGTCAATATGAGGAAGTGGAAAATCGTCTTTTGGGCTTGCTTTATTCAAATCTCGATAATCCACGCACATTCGAACCTTGCCATCTTTCTTTGGCACTGGTACGATGTTGGCAACCCATGAGGGATACTTCGTCACAGCCAGGAAACCAGCGTCCCACTGTTTCTGTACTTCCTCTTTGATCTTCATTGCCATATCTGGTCGAGTTCTGCGAAGCTTTTGTTTGACCGGCGGGCAATCTTCTTTCAGTGGCAGGCGATGCACAACCATATCTGTATCGAGTCCCGGCATATCTTCATATGACCAAGCGAATACATCATTATACTCTCGGAGCATTTCAACCAGTCTTCGCTTGATATCTTCCTGCAGCGCGGCTCCGATACGAATGTTTTTCTCAACCCCTTCCGACCCCAAGTTGATAATTTCGATAACCTCGTCGTGAGGCAGAATGGCTCTTTCCTCTTGCTTCACCAACCAAGACAGTTCTTCAGGAACGTCGCTATCTTCGACAACCTCTTCTTCGGCCTGGAATACCGGGTGTTCGAAGTCGGGACGAGTCATAGGTGGTTCAAGGATGTCATCTGAAAATGTTATCCTGCAAAAGGAATGGTTAAGTGCTTCAAAATGCGTATAAAGCGAATAACCACGTTGCCATTTTATTGGAAAATATAAAACAAGAAAGACAGGGATTACAGTATTTGCACATGAAAAAAACTCCATTTATTTAATGATTAACACGCAATGTTTATAACAACACAGCCCTAAGCAAATCCTGATGCCCCGGGCAAGACATCAGATTATTCAACAATTAATAAAGCAAAGCATTACTGTTTAAAAGTCACAGGAACAAGCTCCTGAATAGACCAGTTGCACAGTCCTTGTCCTGGCGTGCTTGGCTGAATCCAGGCATCCATATCACAGTCGCTGTCTCCTTCATCAGACTCTGAAGCAGCATTGACAGTTTCATGACATACTCCACTGGAAGAGATGGTGATTGACTTTTTGAAATCTGGGGCCCCCACGGAAGGAGTTGATGACGACGGTCGGTACCCCAGTCCGAACCGGTCCATCTTCACAGGAATGTCCAGCACTTTGCCCCAGCCCTTGGCTTCTCCTGCTTCCACTAGAGCTTGAGCTTCCTTATACGATGAGACAGCTATCTCTGGCACTTTGCTCGGCCCGGGACCTTTGTCCTTGATGCGCAAACCTTCGAATGCCTGGCATGGCGTTTCGTGGATCTCCCCGTCGACTTCCACATATTTAAACGAGGATAGATGGCTGACCAGGATGTCTTCTTCTCCGCACACGGTGACTACGCTGTCTCCGACCATATATTTTAACTTCTGATGCAGGGTGGACGTGACTGCCCCTGCCCCATGAATCCAGGGTCTTCCCAGCAAACAGCTGTACGCAGGCTGTATATCCATGATATAAAACTCCGTTGCAAACACTTCCGGCCCCACCTGTAGAGGCAATGTAATCGATCCGAAGACTGTTCTCCGCGTGCCGTCAAACGCTCTGACTACCAAATCACTGGGTGTACACAAAATCCCTCGAACATCCAGCTTCATCATCGCCTTCTTGGGCAGCACATTCAAAGATGATCCGGTGTCGACCAAAACGTGCGACATTACTGACCCTCTACACTCAACAGATACGTGTAATGCCATATTATGATCTCTCCCTTTCGGAGTCAAGTCGAAATCGGTAAAGCCCAGACTGTGGCCTGCATTCACATGTGCCAATACTCCTTCTAGCTGATTTACGGAGACGTCTTGGGGTACAAAAGAGGTGTCCAGGACTTTCAGCAAAGCGTTTCTGTGAGCTTCCGAACACAACAGCAATGACAAGATAGATATTTTGGACGGTGTCTGCTGCAGATGCTCCACAATTTTATAATCACTTTTCCGAATCAAGCGCATGAACTCTTCTACATCCTTCGATGTTGCTTCTTTTTCACTTGCTTGCGCTGGAACATTTTCAACCGCTTTCCCTTTTCCTTTCGCTAGTCTTTCAGCCTCCACTTCAGGAGATATAAAGATCCTGCCACTCCTCGTCATGCCTCCTGAACCAACAACATTATCCATAATCTCCGCTGGCTGCTTGTTAACATCAATCTTTATCCCATCACAATACACCTCTAACCCATATGACCATGGGACTGCTTTCGTGTTCTCGTACGGGATTGGCCCGGCCTTAGTTATGGTAATCGGTGGTCGCTGAGCTGGTGCTGCAATAGTGATCGTCTTCCGAGGAATCGTTACTGTGGCCACATCACTCCGATTATCCACTACTGCCCCTGCAGGCTCATCAGTTGCCGCTCGATCAAACTGCAATATACCTTCATCAATTAAAGCCTGAATGCCTTTCTTCAAATCCTCGCACCCCCCAGCTAGGGTCCAACAGTCTAAGCAATACTCGTTACATCCTGGGTAAACACCTCCTTGCAACAGTCGGCTCTTTATCTCGCTCAGCAGCGTCTTTAAATCTTCAACATTCATAATAAGATTCAGGCCTTCCTCAGTCAGAACAGCGTTTGCCCCATGATTGGGCATGGGTTTCTGGACTATATTCGGACCTGCCGTTCCGAAATTGATAGTCTTGTTGTCTAAAAGATCCTGCACAACGTGCTTAAAAGCATGGCAACCTTCTATATCGTGACCCGGGGCCCCAGAATGAAACTCACAGTGCCTGCTTGCATCATACCCAAACGGCGGAGCTCCCGTTATTGGTGCCAGAGTTCTTTTCTCTACCAGATTCAATCCCAACAATGTCTGCAACAAATCAGCATAGGTTGAGGGAGGCTTCTCAAACACTCTTCTCGGTTTACTACCCTGGAATCTTCGTTGAGCCTGCTGTGCCCCCTGGTGAGGCTGCTGCTGCTGTGGCATTGGCTGTTGCTAAACCGGTTGTTGTTGCTGGAGTGGTTGTTGTTGATATGGGATAGTAACACTCGACACCTGCTGCGGCTGACGATATTGACCTCGCCCCCTGCCTCGGCCTCGGCCTCGGCCTCCAAATACCGCGCTTGCCTCGCCCTGACGGCGCCCACCATAAGCTTTCCTATTACTGCCAGATGCAGTTGATTCCTCGACTTGGAACTTTCCTTGCTTAATATTACGTTCAATCTTTTCCCCCATCAGAATCAGGTCTGAAAAACTGGCCAGAGACGTATGAAACAGCATATCATGAAACAGCCCTGTGAATGTGCCGACAAACATATCATTCATTTCCTTATCTTCCACCGGAGGACGGACCCTGGCAGCCATATCGCGCCACCTTTGCGCGTACTCTTTAAAACTCTCCCCCTTCTTCTGCGAAAGCCCGACCAACTGGACCCGATTGGGCGCCAAGTCGCTGTTATACTTGTAATGGGCTACGAATGCCTCTGCCAATTGCTTCCACGTCTTGATATCAGTTGGCTCCAACCCCATGTACCACTCTAGGGAAGGGCCCGATAGACTATCCTGAAAGAAATGCATTAGCATTCTTTCATCAGTGGAGTATGCAGACATCTTCCTGTAATAAGCTCGTACATGCACTTTCGGACATGTGTCTCCCTTATACTTATCGAACGCAGGAGCTTTGAATTTAATTGGCACCCTCAAGCCAGGTACCAAGCCCATTGTTGCCATGTCCAAACCCACAGCACTTTGATTTAAGACTCCCTTCATCTGCTCTTCCAGCATTCTAATCTTTTGGGAATCATCCATCGGCCCTTCAAAACCTCCTCCGGAGAAGGCGTCCTCCTGCTGATCTTCTTGCCACATACCATTTCCAGCCCCGTACCCATCATATGCATTATTACGTCCAGCTCTGATCTGATTCATTCCCGGACCTCGACCTCTGTTGCCGTACCCTTGAACACCTCCAGCAGGACCAAAAGCCATAAATCCAGTACCGTTTCCGTTTCCAAAGCCTCTGTAACCCTGATTGACCATACCATAACCATCTTGCCCAAAGCCTTGAGTATTAAAACCATACTTCCCAGTGTTATCGAATCCCTGATCGTTGAATCCGAACCCAGTATTGACAAAGCCGTTGCCTCCTAGATTATCTCCCAAATTGACATCGCCCAGCCCAGCATTATGGACAGCAGTCTCATTCCCCCCTCCGACGTTACCGTTCACAGCAGCGGTAGCGTTGTTGACATTAGCAGCAGGTATATTGACTACGGGCGGAGCCACTGGCGTGGGAGTGCCGTCTCCATGAGCAGTATCAACCCGGACAGACTGATGATCTTCATTACCATGACCAGCGTTGCGAGCCAACAGAGGCTGGACCATGGCCTGCAAGTTCTCCTGCCCTTTTGCTATAGCTTCCATGGTCTGCATGAAGAGGGCGAGCTTCTCGCGCACATCTTGCATCTCGTTCTGCATCTGGTCCATGATTTTTCGACAATTGGAGCGTGTAGAATAGCGGTGCGGATGCTGATCTGCAATCCTGTTAAGTACCTGATACAGAGCAAGAAATAAGACACCATCCAAAGATTACCTGTAATGCAATATGAATATGAATGCAATGCAATGTGTCTGTGCATTAGGGAAGTTCATTCCCCCAGTTCTAGTGCGAAGGTGCCGGTGCAGTGACAGTGTTGACAATAGGAATATCAGCGCTGAATCATAGAAAGCCTCATATATTGCAGGGAGAACCAATAAGCCCAGGGTACAATATCACTGAGAGTACAAAGAAGGCATGACCTCAACCAACAATCCTGGTGATGGTCAGCACTATGCAAATAAAGCATACAAGTTACTATATGAAATGATCAAATCCTCCCAAAAGTCTGGTACTCCTCTATCAACTTCTTGGTCTCCGGATGGCTTGGCCGATCAAGCAGCCCTTCAACAAGCTGGTTTCTCTTCTTAAGGACACGGCGTACGTCTTCAGCAGTTTCTTCCCAGGTTGCTTCTCCGAAGCAATCTTCTAACTTTCGCTTCTGAGACACTGCTTCATCTCTGGACTTGATTGCCTTGTTCAGTGCATGCTGGACACTATACCGGGTCATCACTTCCTCCTCACACTTCTTGATGCTAGACTTCCACTTCTCTTCGAGGTCGGAAATTTGCTGCTTCAGCTTATCTTCCCTCTTCTTGTTGTTAGTGAGTGTAGCATTCCAAGTCTTATTGCAAGAGGATATCTCTCGGTGTGCTGCGTCGAGCGCCTTCTTTTTGGCTTCCAGCATGTCATGGGAACTTCTGAACTCTTGCCCCAGACGTTCGCGCTTTTTCTTTTCCTCAGTCAACTCAGCCCCTAGTCTGTTTACCAGCTCGATCTGTTGCTGGAAAGCATATACGACCTTGTTTTTCTCGCTGCGTACTTGAGCTAGCTCTTGCTCTAACCCTTCGTTGATCTTCATCAAGGCTTCTTTTTCCTTCACAACTTGTTCATAGACTTCCCTAGAAACAGTAGTCGGCTCTGCTACCGGAATGGGAGCAAGAATTGGTGCATCTGGAAACGGCATCCTCAGCTGACTAGCCCTCTCCTGAATCCAAACTCTATAAGGTGCATAGGCCTGACAATCATTCTTTCCTAGCAACGGCTTCCCTCTGCGGTTAATACGCGTCCAGGCATGTTGCAACTTGGCTAATAACTCCCCTTTCACTTCACCTGTGAAGTACAGAGATTCCTGTACTTCTTCCTCCTGAGGCGGGTTCTTCAGCGCATATCCGAACTGACGAATGAATAGAGAAGGGTTGTAGTTGATACACCCTTTTCTTCCGATCAACGGCACATTAGGGTACCCAGAACAACTGAAGATGAGCTCAGATCCCAACAGGTCTCGATCAAACCACTCCATATCTTCCGACGATAGCCTCATCAGGCGCCCTGGCCAACCAACTGGAACTGTAGTCTCTGCAGCAGATCTTCTCTTAGGAAGGTGACTCTCAAACCACATACTCAACAAGGGTACACACAGATGAACATTCTTCCCTCTTCCCTTCTCATTCTTGTAATGCAGTGAGTGGTGGAGATCTCCGAGTAAGGTAGGTACAGGATTACCAGCGGCAAACAAGTAGAAAGCATCAAAGTCCACAAAATCCAGTATATTGGGGAACAATACTATGCCATAAATGCACAAAGCCAACACGGCATTGAAAGCAATCCAGCACCCGCTCTTGGCATACTCTTGGGCTTTACCAACTAAGAATTGGAGTGAGAAGCCTGGAACTCCACGGGAGACAGTAGTCACAAGTTCAGAAACATCAATATGCAAGGCTTTTGCCAAATCCTCCGGCTTGGGCTTGGCGTCATAATGAATGAATGGAACCTGGTTCTGCACGGGCAGCTCAACATACTCAGCGTATTCCTCCAGGGTTGGTCCCATAATAAAGTCAGAGAACGTAAAGCACCTCAAAGCAGGGTCGTAGAATTGCATCAGAGCATACAGCCCATCTAACTCTACCTCTGTAGGTTTGCACACCAATCTCAATAATCTACCATAGCTCATCCGGAAGCTCCTACGAACACCCTCATCAGCAAGAGAGATCAACCCCAGTAAAGGAATAATATCAGGAGTAGGCAATTTGTAAGCAACCGTTCTCCTTAAGCTAGTCATGATCAAACACTCAGAAGTCTGGGCACTAGAACTAGGGAAATGCAAGTGCACCTGCAGCACAGACACATGTTAGTGAAATGCAAATGGTAATGGATATGCAGGCAATGCAATGCAAGTAACATGAAACAGGGACCAAAGCTGCAGCTGAATAGCCTAAATCCAATCAAGAAAGGTCTCAGATAGACCATCCAGAAGTCATCAAACCCTGGTCTCAGATAGACCTAAAATGAAACTCCAACACTGGTCTCTGACAGACCTCAAACCATAACTCCAACTGGTCTCTGATAGACCTCAAATCACATCTCTAATTGGTCTCTGACAGACCTCAGAACTCTCCAACTGGTCTCTGACAGACCTCAAAACACATCTCCAAATGGTCTCTGACAGACCTCCTAACTCTCCATAAATAACCAGGATCTCTGATCAAGAAATAACCGGTATCTGAAGGTCTGGTTACCTGCATAACCCCAAATCCCCTCACAGGTGGGTGGCCCTATAACTGGCACAAGGTACGGCATCCTATGCGGTCGTCGGCGTCACAGACTTTCAGGGTTGATGATACGATTCCCAGAAGGAGTGGCATCATCAATTCCTGAAGAGGCCTCACTTAGCCAACTTCCAAATGATCGGTCCCCAGAGTCGACAATCCAACTAACCAGCAACCCACGCCAACCAAAGGAAGGGGCAGGAGGCCAACCAGAGGAACCTCGTCTGAGTGTAGATTTCATGGGACACCAAAGCAAGCAAAGCAAGCGGGCGCCCACTAATTTCTACTCTAATTCTAGGTGCACTCAAGCCCAGGTCCGGCTTATCTCTCAATATCAGAACACCCGTCACACCCCAGATACAACAACAATAATCAATATATAAAACTGAAAATACAAGGTTAGAAATGTAAAATAACTCCATACAAAATCCTCGACGGGAAAACAAGCGCTAGGATTGGCTCGCTTAAGGGACGTTGGATCCCAAATGCATAAGAACCATCGCAGTTCTTAGCAGCCAGGGGACGTTGGATCCCCAGCAGAGTCGCCAGCTGTCGCTACTGCGAAAATCGGCGCCGGCTGAACAGAAGAGTCGCCACCGTGCGTTATTTATCCCACGGGAGGGAAAGGAAACGCTCAGAGTAAACCTCGCACAACACGGGAAAGGTATGGTCGTCACAACCAAAACCTGGATTCGGGAGTCGGTTACGCAAGGGGAAGGTATTAGCACCCCTCACGTCCATCGTACTCGACGGGATCCACGCTTGTTTTCGGGTATGGATTGTTATTCTATCTAAACTATAGGTCAAGGGTTAAAAAGAAAATAAAACTGAAAATAAAAATGACTCGGCAAAGTATCGCACTTTATGCCTACGTATTCCCGCCTGGAACGAGAAATCAGAGTCAACGTAGTTCGCCTACCTACGGGAAAGGAGGGGAAGGTTGCTCGCTAGGATATCGTATCCTATGCCTACGTACTTTCATACAGCATGAAAGATCAGAGCAAACGTAGTTCGGGCCACGTACGACACAAACTTGTCTTGGTTGATTTTATTCCTTCTGAAAAGGTTTTCTGATTAGCAGCCCAAGCGGACAAAAATGACGCTTTGATGAGTTCACATTCTTTTACAGAAGAAGTGTCTTTTATGGTGTTTGAAATCTTTATGTGTTTTTCTGTTTGTTTTGAGAAAGAAAGAGACAGAACTCTAACCTACGGTTGCGAAGGGAATCAAACTAACCTAATGTTATCATGCATGGGTTAAGACCTAGTGTCTATCATGCTCCTCTCTTGCGCAGAGAGAAACAGAGATCCTACGGGATAGGCAGAAACAGAAACAAAACCAAATATATACAGTAAAACAGTAAAATGCATGGATGCAACAGTACAAGCGAGGCAAGGGAGTCCCACTCAACCTCGAACCTAGAAAACAATAGGCAAAAGTGAACAGACTTCACTTTCAACCCAGCAGGGTAGACAGCAAACAATACAGTCCAGAAAACCAATCAATACATCAGCAATAAAATACAACAGCAAAAGAAACAGCATCAGCAGCTCTGAATCAACATCTGGCTTCAAGTAATCTCCAATCAGCTACAGGCTTCAACAAGCATCAATCTCCATCTTCATGACCTTCAGGCAAGGGCTTTGATCATCAGTCTTCTATCTGCAATGGCTTTTCTTCAAGCTCAAACCTCCAGGATGAGGGATTAGTCACAAGAGTGAATTGGGTGTTAAGCAATCAGTTGACTACCAAGGGTGGTGAACAGACTGCTTCTAACACAAGAGACATTTTCTCTCAAGAGTTCTATCTCATAGACACTATCACCAAGCCTTCCAAAGGAAGGGGGTGTGCGTCTTAGAGAGACTCTGAATCACAGAGAAGAATGGATGCAGACAAGGCAATCCATGTTTGAGAAACAAGCTTTCTAATCTAGAGCTCTACCTAGCTCCTAAACTCTAATCTCCTCAGCAGCTGCTAGCAAGAATCTTCTCTTCAACTCTGGAAGTTGATCTTCAATCTCTGGATCTTCAATGGCTTTCATCTCCTCAAGTCTTCAGCTTCCCCAGGTCCCCAGACAATCCCAATACCCAAGCAAGCAAGCAATAATCCCCAGAGGGCACACCACATCAGTCAATCAGATATATATAGAACATTAATAGCAGTAGGGGAATCCTGACTTTTCCTAAGGGATCTAATAACTACCCATAGCCCCTATAGTCCCATAACTAATCTAGTCAAACCCTAAGTCCTAAGGGAAAGAATCAAACTTCCTAAGTCATCACCTAAAAACCCTAATTTGTTCATGTTGTTCAAGCCTACATTAAGCACCTAAAATTAATTCCTAAAAATTGGAACTAAATTGAATCTACAAGTTCAACATCTCATCTAAACACCCTAAAAAGAATGAACAAAAAATATGAAAGCATTTAATAGAACTAAAATTACTAAAATCATGCATGAAATGAAGCTATTTAAAATGACATTTATTTAGAAAATATGAAAAAAATATGAAATAAAAATAAAAATGCAATTTTATTTAATGACAATTTTCTAGACACTCTAATGAAAATGATGTAAAAGGAATGGATTAAAAATAATTTTTTATCTATTTATTATGAATTTTGGAAAATGCATAAAAGAATTAAAGAAAATAAAAGAATGAATAATGAAATAAAGGGAGGGGGGTTTGAATAGAAGCCACGCTCAGTTCATATTCTGGATGGGCCAGCAAACAGGGGTGTGGTTAGCAAGTTACTAAGCCTAGGACGAAGCCAGCATTAAAGAAAATAAAAAAAAACAAGCTGGGGGTGAAAATAGAAACAGAATCACGTTCAAATTGACAATGGGCTTAAAATTGGGGGGTGGGGATATCAACGGAGTCTTAGGCCCGCCCGTTTCAATTAATGAAACGGTGCGTTTAGGGCACCACAGCATCTCCCTCCAAAATCAGAATTAAATGAGAGCCCTTCGATCGCTCTCTGAGTCAAAAGTCTAACACCAAACAGACGGCCACGATTTCGTCTTCCTCACTTGATTCATCTAGGGTTTCTGAAACCCTCACACACATGCCATGAACGTCCAAGTTCAAGCTCTCGGTTCTCTCTCTCCAGGCCATGAAATGCCACGATATAAACATGAAACTTACTCTAAATCTCTCCCTCTACAAGCCTATGGTCTTTGTTTGCTTTGAAACTCATCCAATCGATAAACCCGAGCGCAACAATTTCTGGCTCCATGAAAATACACTGAGATGCATCACAACAATTCCCAATCAAACTTACACTAATCTAATCTATGACTAATGGTGATCATCCTGCGCTAACAACCTAAAATTCTAATGCACTATGCCACGAGTTCTACATCCTAACAGTTTGGTGCACCTGCTATGAATTGTCTCTATTCAGCCTCAAATTCATCTAAACTAACCTCCTAACATCATAGACCATGAATATACTAGTAAAACTACCTAAATCTCCCTAGATTGAATAAGTTAGAAAGATTTGCACCTTGAGCAAGCTTTAATGGAGGTTGAGAAATCACGTGGATCCAGGCTCTTGTATGCTTCAATCTTGATCCATTCTTGATGTACTTGATTCTGTTTGCAATATTTGGATGAAACTTGGCTTGGATCTTGCTGTCCAATGGAAATTGCAATGTGTGTGTTCTTGAAGAAAGTGCACAAAGTTGAGCTCTAACCACCAAATCTTTGATTCAATTCTGATCTAGGATGATGATTGAATGTAGGAGAATCAATGTGGATGAAAATTGATGAAGATTTTGTGAGATTGAAGTGAAATTGCAATGAGAAAGAATGAGAGAATTTGTGAGATTTTTGTGAAAAATGAATCCAACCCTTGATCAATCTTCATTTCATGAATATATAGTGTTCAATGGTAACTTCTAGATCCCTCTTACACATTCCCTTGCCTTCCAACTTTGATTCATTTTGGCTATGTTTCTTAAAATGCAAGTAACCAAGGATAACTTTGAAATCTTCCACTAAACTCAAAAAAGTGTTTGAACCATTGTCTCTAGAATGTCTTTTCCATTCAAAATTATATATTGGAAGTCTCCATTTGGACTTATAAATCTCCCAAACCATTTTCCACTTTGACTTTATTCAAATTATAAGCCATTTTAGTTCAAATTTTGACCAATTATGCAACTTCATGTTATGAGCTTTTCCAACAATTTGTGACCTTCTTTCTAGACTCAAAATGACATTTGGAGCAAGTTTGATGTTGTAAGTTTTTCCATTTGAGGCATCCTTGTATGAGTTTTGGACATAGGTTAAAATGACCTGTAATTCACAAATGCCCAAAATACCCTTTGCTTGCCAAGACCATAAATTGAGTTCTCCACATCATATGAGGACATGCTATACCATTCTAGAAAGCTAAGACAATGAGGAACAATTCTTATGTTGACCAAGAATTCATTTGAAATCTCCTTGAGGGGTAAAACTAGCTTGGAAGTCAAGTCACTTTCACAGACAAAATTTCAGATACCTCAGATGACCTGTAACTTGCAAGGACCATAACTTGAGTTCTATAAATCTCCTTGATGTCTTCCACCACTCAAATTAAAGGTCTTGAGATCCTCTACAAGTTTCATGTTGGCCAAGAAGCCATTTGAAGCTAGCATTTTGACTTATCTTGCTTGGAAATTTGACCTAAACTAGGGGATTTTACACAGAAACCCTAATTTAGAAACTCCTCTTCTCCTTGATTTCTCTTGAATTCTTCTTGGCATATCTCCATATAATTCTTTATATGTCCAATGATGAACCCCACATCTCTCCACTAGACTTGAATGCCCCTTAAATCAGTCAATTGACCTAGGGTTGACCTAGGGTTGACCCAGATGAAACCCTAGTTGACTGCCTTCAGCTATAGCTCTTGTGCTCTCATCAATGACTTGTCTCCTTCTCCAAATGACTTTCTAAGTCTCTCATAATGTCTAGATACTCTCCATGCCTTTACTTCACAGCTCACAACCCTTTTGTTGATCCTCAGATACCCTCAGCTAGGAGATGGACTCAAGGCTTGATCTGTTGCACTCTTTGCTTTCAAATTCTTTCCTGATGACTTGAATAAGATTGAATTGGGATAATAACCTCTTGATAAGCTTCTAGAGATGAGAATAATGATTGGTCCCCTGTTGAATGACTTGCTATGCTTATGCTATGCAGATGGTTAGACTATGTACATGACTCTATATGCAAATGCTAATGATATTAAAACATAAACCCAAGGAGTAAGGTTGGGCAAATTTTAGGGTGCAACACTGTCCAGCGGGTCACTTTCAAGCAAAGTATTTTTTAACTGCGTCCGAATTCACAGGAGACGTAAAGTCTTCACCATCCATGGTGGATAGTAACAAGGCTCCTCCAGAGAAGACTTTCCTGACAACGTAGGGTCCTTCCTAATTAGGAGTCCACTTGCCCCTGTGATCTGTTTGTGGTGGGAGAATATTTTTCAAAACAAGATCGCCCGTCTGAAAGCTTCGCGGGTATACCTTCTTGTCGTAAGCTTTCTTCATCCAGCTCTGATATAACCGACCGTATGCTAAAGAAGCCAGTCTCTTCTCATCCATTAAACTAAGCTGATTCAGTCTATCTTTAACCCATTCTGCCTCGTCAAGTTGGACATCACGTAAAACCCTTAGGGAAGGAATCTCGACCTCCAATGGTAGCACTGCCTCCATTCCGTACACCAATGAGAAAGGGGTTGCCCCGGTTGATGTGCATACCGTTGTACGATAACCATGCAAAGCGAAAGGTAACATCTCGTGCCAGTCCTTATACGTCACAACCATCTTCTGAACAATCTTCTTTATGTTCTTATTGGCCGCTTCGACAGCGCCATTCATCTTGGGACGGTAAGGAGAAGAATTGTGATGCTCAATCTTAAAATTCTGGCACAGCTCTTTCATCATTTTATTATTCAAATTCGAACCGTTGTCGGTGATAATCCGCTCAGGGATTCCATATCTGCAGATAATATCTCGTTTGATAAATCTGGCTACCACTTGCTTGGTCACATTGGCGTATGATGCTGCTTCCACCCACTTGGTGAAGTAATCAATTGCCACCAAAATGAACCGGTGTCCGTTTGATGCCGTAGGTTCAATCTTGCCGATCATATCAATTCCCCACATCGAGAAAGGCCACGGTGATGACATCACATTCAAAGGACTTGGAGGCACATGGATCTTGTATGCATAAATCTGGCATTTATGACACCTTTTTGCAAACTTGAAACAGTTTGTTTCCATAGTTAGCCAATAATAACCTGCCCGCAGCAGTTTTCTCGTCATAGCATGCCCACCAGCATGTGTACCAAATGTACCCTCATGTATCTCTTCCATGAGCAACTTCGCCTCTCTCTCATCTACACATCGTAGCAACACCAAGTCGTGGTTTCTTTTGTATAGGACACCGTCTGGGTTCAAATAGAAATTGCCAGCCAATCTCCTGAGAGTCTTCTGATCTCGATTGGATGCCCCAGCCGGATACTCCTTGTTCTTCAGGAAATTCTGGATGTCAAAGTACCAGGGTTGACCATCGGGAGCCTCATCAATGGCAAATATAAATGCAGGCCTATCAAGCTGAGAGATAACAATCCGGGGAGCCTCGTTCAGGAAGTTAACTTTATACATTGAAGACAGTGTCACCATGGCGTCGGCCATTTGATTTTCTGCTCGTGGCACATGATGCAATTCCACCTTGTCAAAGAAAGGCAACAATCTCCTTGCATAATTCATATATGGTATCAAATTGGGCTGACATGTCTCCCATTCTCCTTTAATCTGATTCACTACTAGAGCTGAGTCTCCATATACATCCAGATGTTTGATTCACAAATAAATAGCTTCTTCCAGGCCCATGATGCAAGCCTCATATTCAGCCTCATTATTGGTAACGGGAAAAGTCAATCGGGCAGTAAAGGGGATGTGTGACCCATGTGGAATGGTAATGATTGCACCTATTCCACTACCATAAGAATTTACAGCTTCGTCAAATATCAACTGCCATTTGGAACCCAATTCTGGTCTTCGTCCGACAATGGTTCTTCACAATCTTTCATCTTCAGGTACATGATATCCTCGTCAGGAAAATCAAACCTCATCGATTGGTAGTCCTCAACAGGCTGCTCTACAAGGTACTCGGACAGAACGCTACCTTTAATAGCCGTTTGCGAGACATATTGGATGTTGTATTCTGTTAACACCATCTTCCATCGGGTAATTCTTCCGGAGAGTGCTTACTTCTCAAACACGTATTTGATTGGATCCATCTTTGAAATTAGCAGGGTTGTATGATTCAGCATGTATTGCCTCAAACGTTTGGCGGCCCAGGCTAGCGCGCAACATGTTTTTTCGAGCATTGAGTATCTAGACTCACAGTCAGTAAACTTATTACTCAAATAGTAGATCGCATGCTCTTTACGTCCGGTCTCGTCGTGTTGACCGAGAACACAACCCATACTTTCCTCAAGAACCGTCAAATACATAATCAAAGGTCTCCCGACCACTGGGGGTATCAAAACGGGAGGTTCCTGCAAGTATTCTTTTATCTTGTCGAACGCCTTTTGACAATTTTCATTCCAGGTCAACACCTGATCCTTTTCCAACAAATTGAATAACGGCTCGCATGTCGCCGTTAGGTGAGATATGAACCGGGCGATATAGTTCAACCTCCCTAAAAACCCACGCACTTCTTTTTCTGTTTTAGGCGTCGGCATTTCTTGTATTGCTTTTATTTTCGCAGGATCAGCCTCTATTCCCTTTTTGCTCACAATAAACCGCAGCAGTTTACCCGATCTCACCCCGAAGGTGCACTTGTTAGGGTTCAGTCTCAACCTGAACTTCCTAAGCCTCTTGAACAGTTTCAGCAGATTAAACAAATGCTCCTCCTCCGTCTGGGATTTGGCAATCATATCATCAACATAAACCTCGATCTCTTTGTGCATCATGTCATGAAAGAGAGTCGTCATAGCACGTTGATATGTTGCCCCAGCGTTCTTCAATCCGAAGGGCATCACTTTGTAGCAAAATGTTCCCCAGGGAGTAATGAAGGTAGTCTTCTCCATGTCTTCTGGCGCCATTTTGATCTGATTATAGCCCGAGAAACCATCCATGAAGGAGAATACGGAGAACTGAGCAGTGTTATCAACCAGCACATTAATGTGAGGAAGTGGAAAGTCGTATTTCGGGCTCGCCTTATTCAGATCACGGTGTCGCTTGCGCGAAAATAAGGTGCCGGCATGACAGAAGAGTCTCCACCTTTCGTTATTTATCCCTCAGAGCGGGAAAGGAAACGATCGGAAAAAACCTGACGAAAAAGGGTAAGACAAGGTCATCGCAACCATTGTCTGGGTTCGGGAGTCGGTTACGCAAGGGGAAGGTATTAGCACCCCTCACGTCCGTCGTACTCGACGGGATCCTCGCTTGTTTGTTTACTTGGACGGGTTGGTTATAATCTATCTACCTATCAAGGCTGGCTAAAAAAGAAAAGAAAAATGACTCGGCAAAGCGTCGCACTTTATGCCTACGTATTCTCATCAGAGAATGAGAAATCAGAGTCAACGTAGTTCGGCCTACTACGGGTGAAGGTGGGGAAGGTTGTTCGCTAGGATATCGCATCCTATGCCTACGTACTTCCACACAGCATGGAAGATCAGAGCAAACGTAGTTCGGGAAACTACGGATTATCTCCTGAAAGAAGTGTTTTTTATTATGTTTGCGATTTCAACCGCACTAGAGACTATGACCTGAGAGTGAATGCGTCGCATGTCACCCAAAGGGTACCATACTAAACATCCAGACTGTGGAAAAGAAACTCTCCCACAACCCTTTCTCAGATAGCTTAAGGCTCGTAACGTACGAAAGAAATCATTCATGATTACTGTATCTTAAACTATTTCGAGATGAGAAGAGAACAGGCCCAACTAGGAGACTATCAAGTCCTACTGTTGTCATGCCATGGATTCATCCTATGGTTGAGGTTTGAACATGGAACTCCTAGATGTTGTCATGCATAGGTTTCAACCTAAAAGTCTATCATCAAATCCTCATCAGCGGAAATGAGAGTCCTAAGGGATCATGTCAATGATACACCAAAACAGACAAAAGCATCAACTTTACCAGTAAAATGCATGCAATGCAAGTGAGGGAGGAAATGTGTGTGGGGCTTCAGCCTCCACAAGCTCGTCTCGACCTCAAGCCAGTCATGAAATAACAGTACTCAAAATAAACAACATGCCATCAAGCAAGAACTGTAATCATACAGACAGAAAATGAAATCATGCTATCAAGCAAAGTAAATACATGGGCAAGGGAGCTGGTCTCTACCGAATACCCGCAAGCAAAGCCAAGCAATAACAATACAATCAGATGCACTCATGCTCTTAGACTGAACTTATTCTAAATGTGCTTAGTCTAATGCAGCAGACAAGTCAGGCAAAACACACAATACATCAAATAAAATAGAAGAAAGCCTCAGCTCCTCCAGCAGCAACCCCGTCTTCAGACTTCAGAGATCACTTGCTGTCCAGGTATCAACCCTACAACATGAGTATCAACTCATCTTCTCCCCTGAGCTTCAGCTCCTTTGATCAGTTCCACCTTCAGGCTTCACTATCTCCAGGGATCTTCAGGCATCAACTTGATCTTCACAGAGTCTTCAGACTTCAATAATCTTCAAGGAATCATCCTCTTCAAAGCTTCAGCTTCTATCTTCAAGGGCTCAAATGCTCCAGCAAACAAGATTCAGTCAACAAGATGAGGTGGGGATGTTACAGTGCTCACTGACTTCCAAAGGATGCCATTGAGGACTTAACATCCAAGGAGAGGCTCTCTCAAAGTTCTACCTTATAGGGCAAGGTCACTAATACCTCCAAAGGAGAGAGGTGAATACCCTTAAGGGACTCTATGTCACAGAGAAGAAAGGAGGTGAACAAGACACTCCTTGTTTATTGAACAAAGTATTCTATCTAGGGCTCTGCCTATGCCCCTATAAACCTATAAACAAAACAACAAAAGCTATGCTGAACTCCTCTGCAAGGTCTTCAAAGCTTCCATGATGATCCATAAGGTCTTCAACTCAATCTTCAAAGCTCACACACTCAAAAGAGAAGGAAAGAAAACACAACAATACAACTTATGCCTCTAAGCAAAACACATACTATCCATACATTCAAAAATCAATGAAAAATACTAAAACACCATACAATATTCTAGCAAAATTCTAGGGGATTCTATACCTACTTACCCTTAACCCATGTATTCCCCATACACTAATTTGGCCTATAAACCCCAAAACAAATTTGTTCAGGTCTACCTATACAACCTAAAACCCTAATTAGAGCACCTAAATGTCTAACCATCAAACTACATCAAATTTTAATCTAAAAATCAAGAATTAAATCCTATGGGGAACTATGATTCAATATCTAATTACACAAAAAAGAATGAATTAAAAGGTTAAAGGAAGGTCCTAAAACAAATTCTACAAAATCATGCACAAAATTAATCCTATTTTAAAAGCTATTTAAAAGAAAAATCTACTAAAAATATGAAAATAAAATAAAATGGACATTTTATTTATCAATATTTTTCTAGACAGGTTTATTAACATGTGAAAAAAACAAGAATTAAAAAATATTAAATTTCCTATTTTTTATGAATTTTATAAAAGACAAACAATAAAAGAAATAAAAAAAATAAAAGAATTCAATTAAGGGGGAGGGGGGTGTGATAAGCAAGGGCGCCCCAATTCAATATTCAATGGGCCAGAATATGGGGGGTGGGGATAGTAATTTGGATAGGCCCACACGCGCCTCATTAAACCAAACGACGGTGTTTCAGTTTTTAAATTTTCCCTTCGTTTTCTTGATTAATCTGGGCCGTGGATTGAGGTGAATTAGTCAAATTGAGGGACCAATCCAACGGCAGCTGGCCATAGTCCCAAATGATTCTAGGGTTTTCAGGAAACCCTTCCTCCATGCGCAGACTTTCCACCTCATATATCTCCCTCGATACTTGATGATTTCCAAACATTCCAAAACCAAAATCACGCTACTAAATTCCAGGAATCCAACCATGCTCGTAGTTTCCATTGAATCCTCTTAACATGCGCAAACAGAAGGGATGAAGTTCTTGGTTCCACCATTTTCACTGATATTGATCATGAGGATTCTCAACTCTAATGGTATAATTCTCTTCTACATACTATGCTTATCACAATGAGCTATCAATCGTGCACTAAAACCTATTATCCAGCTTGCTATCAATCATAACAGATTCTTGTACCTGCCATGAAACTCCACGAAATTCCCCCTAATGCTCAGGATTTAATCAACTAACCTAGCTTAACAGTTCTACACCTAAGATCTAACCTAACTATGCATAATTAATGAGAAATGAGTGAATTCACCAACCTGTTACACTTTAATGGAGGCTATGGTTTCCTTGCAATTCAGTGCCTGAAACCTTCCTTGATTACTCTCCAATGCCCACTATGACTTCTGTATGCAGCAGGATGAATGATCAAGGCTTGAAACTCGTGTTTGATATCAAAATGCACTTCTTGCAATTTCCTCACAATAGCTTCAAACTGCCATGGATCTTCTTCTATCTCAGCATGTAGTCAACCACAATGATCAGAAGAATAGGTTTGTGGAGGAGAAATGAATGGAAATTGGGGAGAATGAAGGTTTGATGTGAAATTGCCAATGGAAGAATCTTGCTTTTCACACTCTAATCTCACCTCTCATCAACAATGATCACCAACCTTTTACCCTCCATGATTCACTCTTCTTATAATGATCAATGGAAACTCCTAGACCTTTCTAGAATGAGCTAGAAAGTCCTTGGAATCTCATATGATGGTAAGTTGAAAATCTCATGCATCATGCCTTAACCCTTGCAAATTGGTGTCAAAATCTCCTTATTTGAGATATTGAGAAGGAATGTACAAAAACAAGCCTCTTCCTTGCCTTGTGTTATGATTTCCAAAGGTGCCTTAATATGCAAGTTTCAATTTTCCAAAGCATGTCCCACTTTAAAGCTTCAAATCAAAATTCTATTTGAACCATTGTTCTCAAAATGATGTTTCCAATCAAAATGATATATTGGATGACCTATTTTGGATTCCTAGATCCTCCAAACCAATTTCCAATTTCAACTTTTTAAACTTATAAGCCATTTTTAGTTCATTTTTAACCAATCATGCAAATCCATGCTATGAGCTTTTCCAACAATTCATGACCTTCTTTCTAGACTTAAAATCACATTTTGAACAACTTTCATGTTTTGAGTTTTTCCATTTGAGGCTTGGAAATAAGAGATATGGCCTTTGCTTAAAATGACCTATAACTGACAAATGACCAAAATACCCCTGTCTTGTTCAAACCATAAGTTGAGTTCTACAAATCCTATCAAGGACTTCTACCACTCAAATTAAAGCTAAGAAGATGCCCTCCAACATTCATGTTGACCAAGAAATCATAGGAATCATCCTACTAGGGCAAACTTTGTCTGCAAGTTGGGTGACTTTCAAGGACCTAGATTGACACACCTCTGTTGACCTATAATTTGTCAAAACCATAACTTGAGCTCTGTAACTCCTATCAAGGACTTCCACCACTCAAATTAAATCTAAGAACAATCTCTACAACATTCATGTTGTGGGGAAGATGAGATATCAATCACATCTAGAGCTAAAACTGCCTGGAAGGTAGGGGTCAAATTAGGGTTTTTTCACTGACAATCCTCAGAAACCCTAACTCAAAACTTCTCAAACTCTTCAATCATGATGAGTTGGTCTAGGAATCATCTTTGTAACATCTCTATGCATCATTCCATGATCTCATGGCCCTTGGATTAGGTCTCAACCTTCTCCAGATCTTCAATTATCCTAGGGTTGACCCAGTCAAAACCCTAATTCTACCATTCATGGGTGAATCCTCTGAATTCTTGCACAATGCCCTCTCTGGGCTTCATGATGGCTTTCAAGACATCTCATAGACTTTCTCAAAACATCAAGTTCATTCTCAAAGTCTCAGAATCATCTGAGGAGCTCTCACAACTCTCAAGCTATGAAGCACACAACTCTGGTTTCAACCAATTCTCTTGAGGATCTCTTGAACTTACTGATGAAGGTATCAACTTTCAAACACTCAATGAATAAATAATTGTTGGTCAAATTTTGGGGTGCAACAGCTGCCCCTATTCAAACGGCTTGAACCTGACTGGGTGAGAAGCGAACGGCTCTCAACCAATCAAGGTGTGAGACAATTGAATACCGGTAAACCCGAAAATTTGCCAACTGCACGAGCACACGGTACTCTGCGAGGAACAAATCTTCGAATATTGCAATGCTAGCTGCACGGCAACTAGCTGGAGAAATATCGATCTGACATCGCTGTCAGTTATCCACATTAAATTCCTCTGATATTGCCTTCAGACAACCACAACACCCAACATCGCCGCTGGAAGACTAAATCACCTAAAATCGCCGTCAAGAACAACCATAACTCGGGGAAACAAGCGTCCAACATCGTCGCCGGAGACCTAAACCTGAATCACCAAAATACCCAACATCGCCGCTGGAGAAAATACAAAAATGAACAAAATACCCCGCATCGCCGCTGGAGAAACTAGAAGGATCTGCATCACCTAACATCGCCGTCAGAAGACTGGATCACCTTGACATGCCCAACATCGCCGCTGGAAAATTGAATCTGACATCGCCGTCGGAAACAAACATCCTCTTAGAGACACTCGACATCGCCGTCGCACAAACATCATCTCTACTGGGGATTTAAAGAGTCTGACCTCGCCGTCAAACAAACATTCAACCTCGCCGTCGAACAAACATCCAACCTCGCCGTTGGACAAATGATGATCTGACCTCGCCGTCAAATCCAAACGTTCAACCTCACCGTCGAACAAACATCCAACCTCGCCGCTGGACAAATGATGATCTGACCTCGCCGTCAAATCCAAACGTTCAACCTCGCCGCCGAACAAACATCCAACCTCGCCGCTGGACAAATGATGATCTGACCTCGCCGTCAAATCCAAACGTTCAACCTCGCCGTCGAACAAACATCCAACCTCGCCGCTGGACAAATGATGATCTGACCTCGCCGTCAAATCCAAACATTCAACCTCGCCGCCGAACAAACATCCAACCTCGCCGCTGGACAAATGATGATCTGACCTCGCCGTCAAATCCAAACGTTCAACCTCGCCTCCGAACAAACATCCAACCTAGCCGCTGGACAAATGATGATCTGACCTCGCCGTCAAATCCAAACGTTCAACCTCGCCGTCAAACAAACATCCAACCTCGCCGCTGGACAAATGATGATCTGACCTCGCCGTCAAATCCAAACGTTCAACCTCGCCGCCGAACAAACATCCAACCTCGCCGCTGGACAAATGAAACAAAACGTACACTTGCGTATTTGAAACTACTCCGCTGGGAATGAGAGACTTAACCGAGCACACTCTGATCTGGGGTGCACCCTCAGAACCATAACGAACATCGGAATACTGTTGCACACTGCCCGCCGTAGAACTTCAACATTAAAGATATATGCAATCCTGGCCCCTGGCCACCCCAGATCCGCTGGAAAAATATTCAAGTACTTCTGAATATGAATGAAACCCTGCCCGTCGGCTATTCCAGCCTCAGCTAGAAAAGACATTTTGGGCCTTCAAGGGTGTAAACTTTTGCCCGTCGGCAACTCTGCAGGAGGCATCTTCGACTTCAGTCTAAAGAAATGGCCCTTGGCCTTCAATGATACATGGATTTGCCTTCAGGCAATTCCACCTCTGCTATAGAGTATCCTAGACTTCAGTCAGGGATATACTTCGGCCTTCAGCCCGAAAAATGAATCCTAGGCCATTCATGACCTTGGGGATAACCTTGCCCTTAGGCACCTTCGCTTCAGCTTGGGAAATCTATGACTTCAGTCAGAGAAATGGTATCCTGAGCCATTCACGACTCTACGGGGATTCAAACATTTTGCCTTCAGGCAAAACTCCGCTTCAGCTGGAGAAACATCTTCGACTTCAGTCAGAAGAAATATCATTCACTTGATCGCAATCAATCATCACCTCAGGACAACTGACTTGGTCTTCAGGCCAACACGGATCACTTGAATACAAAAATTTGGAACCTTGTCTTCAGCCACCCGTTGATTCATCAACAAGGAAATCTGAACTCACCGGAACCTTCTGATATCGCCTTCAGGCGTTCACGAAGTCAATCTTCAGATTAGACATCACTGTTGTAGCAGACATATCACGCTGCTAAGGACTTCAAGAATCATCTTGAACAAACAACTCCGTCGGGCAACTTCAAGAATCATCTTAAATTGATAACCATTCTGGAGACTTTATTCTGCTGGGTGTCCCAGGAATCTTCCTGGGCAACTCTTGCTGGGGACGCTACTGGGGAGCTCAAGCATCATACTAGGCGAACAACTCGGGAAGCTGCACTGAGGTCTTAAGAATCATCTTAATTAAATGGCCCTGCTGAGGAATTCAAGAATCGTCTTGAACTGAAGACTTTGCCGGGGATCTCAAAAATCATCTTGAGCGAGCGACTGTGGGGATTACACCGGGGTCTTAAGAATCATCTTAGGAAAACGACCTCGTTAGAGAGAATATCAGGAATCGTCCTGAGCAACTGGTCTTTTGGTGGAATACCTGTAAGACAAGAATGATAATGACCTAGATCACGCTGATGATGCATATGCTTCTGCGCTATGCCCCACACAGTGGGAATGATATGTGTTTATGCTAAATGCTGTGCCATCAGGCACAATGCCATGCAACGTTAAATGCTATGCAGTGCTAAATGCTATGCAGTCATGCACAATGATGCGATCCCGTCAGCAAAAATAGATGCCGAGGGGGAAATCCTCTTGTCAAGGAGACAAGAACTACTCAGGTAGAGGAATCATCCTGCTGAGGAGAACGTGGACATGCCAATATCAATCGGCCTCTGTCTGGGGAACTGATCTTCCGCTGACTGCCGCAGGGAAAACAATTTCAGTTGATCTGCTGCGGGGGAACGAAGCTCTACGAGAACCTGGACTTGTTGATATCAATCGCGAGAATAAACTGCGCGGCCGCATCGGCTACTCTTCTGGGGAGGATAACTCTGTGGGGAAACAACTTCAGCTGCTCAACACTCCACTGGGGAAAAACCAATCATGATCTGATCATCTTCCAAGGATTCATCTCTCTTGGACATCTGCAAACTCGGTTGGGGAAAGAGAAATCATTCTGCTTCGCGGGAGAGAGTGCGACTCTAGGGAAATACAACATCAACTGCTCAATATCTGCTAGGGAAGAAAGAATCATCTGGCTTCGGGGGAGAGTACAACTCTGCAGAGGAATACAACATCAGCTGCTCCAACACTCTACTGGGGGAAGAGGGAATCATCCAACTTCAGGAGAGAATATGGCTCTGGTGGGGAATCTCAATTCCGCAGGAGACTTCAGTCTGGCCCCATCAGCTACTGCATATTTCGGCGTATGAATCATTTCCTACGAATCCTGCACTTGTGACCCGGTGCTGGGGAAATGACATCATTCTTTGGTGTTTGACTCAGCTAATGAGGTGACATTCCTTCAGGATGCGCCTGCTTGGGGACGAGAATCCTCTCTGCCTGGGGGAGACATATCAATGCTCACCATTCTGATTCTGATTCTATGGATGAGAGACTACCGAACCCTGCTGGAGAAGGAGGGCTCGCCCTGCTTCGGGGATGCGCACGGCATATCCTCTGGAAGGTGCTACACCTGCAACAACACAAACAAACAGACAAGATACCCTCCTCAAAGGGGCCTATCCAGGTTATTATCTCGTGACAATATTCAGTTAATTAATTGTTTCAACAATCAATGGGCCTAGGCCCGTGAGTTTATGTATGCGCATTTTATAAAAAACATCGGCGTTTTCATTCACAAACAAAACAGATAAATGCTAAACAGGCAAGCAGAATTGCTGAATAATGTGCATTTTATTGATGATGAACCCCTGAATGGGCAAAAATGTTTTACAACAGAGGCAAGCTCCTGGAATGAGGAAGCCGCGCAAAAAAGAAAACATAAATATACATCAGTATATACAAATGTCGGCAACGAGGCGTAGACGTACACCATGAGTTGATCCCTCTAAGACCCACTCGACTTCGATACTTCTCCGATGCTTCAGCTTCGGAAGAGATTGATTCAGATAAACGGCCCTCAGGTCCTCCAAACCACCAAACAAAGAAAGTCCATACGCGGAACGCAGTCATTTGCTTATTCAAATCCCTAACTTTTACGTGAACCGCCCTTTACGGGTTTTCAGTTCACCGGGATACCCTTTTTTGCCGAAGCCGCCCAGTGTAGGTTTTCGACTTCGCGGGTGTACATTTTTTCAATATATCCCTAATTTTTGCCCGAACCTTTTATTCTGTTTTTGGTTCGCCGGGATGCCCCTTTTTTGCCTGGACTCTTTCTTTTTTGTCCAGCGGGTCTCTTTCAAGCAAAGTATTTTTTAACTGCGTCCGCGTTCACCGGGGATGCAAAATCTTCACCATCCATCGTGGATAACAACAAAGCTCCTCCTGAGAAGACCTTGCTGACGACATACGGCCCTTCGTAATTCGGAGTCCATTTGCCCCGGTGATCGGAGTGTGGCGGAAGAATTTTCTTCAGGACGAGATCACCCGTCTGAAAGCTTCTAGGACGCACCTTCTTATCATAAGCTTTCTTCATTCGGCTTTGGTACAGACGACCAAATGCAATCGATGCTAACCTCTTCTCGTCCATCAGGCTGAGTTGGTTCAAACGATTTGTAATCCATTTTGCCTCGTCGAGTTTCACATCCACCAAAACTCGCAAAGAAGGAATCTCCACTTCTAACGGTAGGACAGCTTCCATACCGTACACCAAGGAGAAAGGAGTTGCCCCGGTCGACGTACGCACCGTCGTACGATAACCGTGCAAGGCAAACGGCAGCATCTCGTGCCAATCTTTGTACGTCACAACCATCTTCTGAACAATCTTTTTGATGTTCTTGTTGGCGGCTTCAACGGCGCCATTCATCTTCGGCCGGTAAGGAGATGAGTTGTGGTGTTCAATCTTGAAGCTTTGGCACAGCTCCTTCATCATCTTGTTATTCAAATTCGAACCATTATTAGTAATGATCCGCTCGGGAATCCCATAGCGACAGATGATGTCCCTCTTTATGAACTTAGCCACCACCTGCTTGGTCACATTAGCGTACGAGGCTGCCTCCACCCATTTGGTGAAGTAGTCGATAGCTACCAGAATGAAACGATGACCATTGGATGCAGTGGGCTCGATCTTGCCTATCATGTCGATGCCCCACATGGAGAACGGCCACGGGGAGGACATGACATTCAATGGGCACGGCGGCACATGAACTTTATCAGCATAAATCTGGCATTTATGACATTTCTTCGCGAATCTGAAGCAATCCGACTCCATAGTCAGCCAGTAATACCCTGCTCTCAGGATCTTTCTCGTCATGGCATGCCCGCCGGCGTGCGTACCAAATGTGCCCTCATGGACTTCTTCCATGAGCATACTTGCTTCTTTCTCATCTACACATCTGAGTAGCACGAGATCGTGGTTTCTCTTATACAACACTCCATCAGGATTGAGATAAAAGTTTCCAGATAGCCTCCTTAGCGTCTTCTTATCCTGGGTTGACGCACCCACAGGATACTCCTTGGTCATAAGGAAGGTCTGGATGTCGTGGAACCATGGCTTGCCATCAACGGCATCCTCGATTGCGAAGACAAATGCTGGCCTATCAAGACGCGAAAGCACAATTCTTGGAGCCTCATTCCAATAATTGACTTTATATATTGAAGCCAACGTGGCTAAGGCATCAGCCATTTGATTTTCAGCCCTGGGTACATGATGGAGTTCCACTCGATCGAAGAACGGAAGCAACCTCCTAGCGTAATTCATGTACGACACTAAATTCGCTTGGCGAGTTTCCCACTCCCCTTTAATCTGATTGATTACAAGCGCTGAGTCACCATATATGTCTAGATTCTTGATTCTCAAATCAATGGCCTCTTCTAGACCCATAATACATGCTTCATACTCGGCTTCATTGTTGGTAACTGGAAACGTCAGTCTCGCAGTAAACGGGATGTGGGATCCGTGAGGGGTCGTGATGATAGCCCCGATGCCACTTCCATAGGAATTAACCGCTCCATCGAATATCAACTTCCACTGAGACTTCCTATCTGGCCCCTCATCGGGCAATGGCTCATCGCAGTCCTTCGCTTTGAGAAACATAATATCCTCGTCAGGGAATTCGAACTTCATCGGCTGGTAGTCTTCGATTGGCTGTTCGGCAAGGTAATCAGACAATACGCTTCCCTTAATGGCTTTCTGAGAGACGTACTGAATATCATATTCCGTTAACACCATCTGCCATCTGGCAATCCTTCCTGAAAGAGCCTGCTTCTCGAAGACGTACTTGATCGGATCCATCTTCGAAATCAGCATAGTGGTGTGGTTGAGCATATACTGTCGTAGACGTTTGGCGGCCCAGGCTAGTGCACAACACGTCTTCTCCAGCATCGAGTATCGAGATTCACACTCCGTGAACTTTTTACTCAAATAATAAATGGCATGCTCTTTTCTGCCTGTCTCGTCGTGCTGACCGAGAACGCACCCCATACTATTCTCCAGAACCGTCAGGTACATGATTAATGGCCGTCCAGCCACTGGGGGTATCAAGATTGGAGGTTCTTGAAGATACTGCTTTATTTTGTCGAATGCCTTCTGGAAATCCTCATTCCAAGTAATCGCCTGATTTTTCTTTAAGAGCTTGAACATCGGTTCACAAGTGGCCGTGAGCTGAGAGATAAACCTTGCAATGTAGTTTATTCGGCCCAGGAAACCACGAACTTCTTTTTCTGTTTTCGGCGCTGGCATTTCTTGGATAGCTTTTATCTTCGCAGGATCAACTTCAATACCTCGTTCACTAACGATAAACCCCAATAACTTTCCGGACCGCACTCCGAAAGTGCACTTGTTAGGATTCAGCCTCAGCCTGAACTTCCTAAGCCTCTCAAACAGCTTCAACAGGTTGACCAGATGCTCTTCCTCCGTTTGGGACTTCGCAATCATGTCATCAACATAGACCTCGATCTCATGATGAATCATATCATGAAACAAAGTTACCATTGCTCGCTGGTAAGTGGCCCCTGCGTTCTTCAGACCGAAGGGCATTACCTTGTAGCAAAATGTTCCCCAGGGGGTAATAAACGTTGTTTTCTCCATGTCCTCCGGTGCCATCTTAATCTGATTGTAACCGGAGAAGCCATCCATGAACGAAAACACGGAAAACTGGGCTGTATTGTCGACCAACACATAAATATGAGGCAACGAGAAATCATCCTTAGGGCTCGCCCTATTCAAATCCCGATAATCGACGCACATGCGTACCTTACCGTCCTTCTTCGGTACAGGCACTATGTTGGCGACCCACGGAGGGTAAGTGGTAACGGCTAGAAATCCTGCGTGCAACTGCTTCTGGACTTCTTCTTTGATTTTTACAGCCATGTCTGGTCTCGTCCTCCTAAGCTTCTGCTTGACTGGAGGGCAATCTTCTCGCAACGGCAAGCGATGAACCACAATATCAGTGTCAAGTCCGGGCATATCCTCATATGACCAAGCAAAGACGTCACTATACTCTCGAAGCATCTCGACCAGTCTATGCTTGACATCATTCTGCAGTGCAGCCCCTACTCTGACATTTCTGACGAGCTCCTCAGAACCCAGATTTACAATCTCAATATCCTCCTCGTGAGGCAGAATAACCTTTTCCTCTTGTCTCAACAAGCGAGCCAACTCTTCCGAGAGGTCTTCGTCTTCATCAATCTCATCCTCTGCATGATAGATCGGGCAATCGAAGTCGTAGTGAGTCGTAGAAGGTCCAGAGTCGATGTCATCTGTTACGTGGATCCTGCAATAACAAGGGTTAAGTTTAAACCAAGAATATGCAGGTTAGCACAAACCTCGTTGCCATTTTGCTGTTTTTTCGAAATAAACATAAAACAGGAATAACAGAGAACACGATATTTGATTATGGAGAAAACGCCTTTTATTTATTAACAAAATGCATACACATAATCCAACAAGGCCCTGACAGTAAAACCACTATGCCCCGGGCAGGACATAGGGTTGTACAAAGATTGTAAAAAGCAAATCATTACTCTTCACTTGTCAGCTTGATAATCTCCTTGATGGTCAAGTTGTGGAGGCGCCCGCCCGGCTTGCTCGGTTGAATCCAGGCGTCAAGATCGCAATCACTATCCCCGCTGTCCTCCGACGCAGCGTTGATGCTCTCGAAAATTACTCCCCCTTTGGTGAATAAGATCGGCCCTTTCCCACGAGACGAGCTGCCAGAAGAAGATGAAGCTTCAGCTCCAGGAGAATACCCCAATCCAAACTTATCCTGCTTGATTGGTATATCCAAGACATGCCCCCAGCCTGGGGTGGAACCGGCTTCGACAACGGCCCGAGCTTCCTTAAACGAGGAGAGGTTCAACTCTTGCTTCTCTGCGACGACAGGAGCTACCTCCTTCACCCTGACGGTTTCAAATGCTTGGCAGAGCGTTTCATGGATCTCGCCATCCATTTCAACATATTTAAAGGACGACAGGTGGCTCACCATGATGTCCTCCTCACCACAGACTGTCACTATGCTGCCCCCAACAGCATATTTAAGCTTCTGATGCAGCGTGGACGTCACGGCACCAGCAGAATGGATCCATGGCCGACCTAAGAGGCAACTATAGGCGGGCATGATATCCATGATATAGAAAACCGTATTGAACGTCTCTGGACCAACTTGAATTGGCAGGGTCAACTCTCCGAAGACGTGGCGCTTGGTTCCGTCAAAGGCTTTCACGACCAGATCACTGGGCGTGCAAAGCATTCCACGGGTATCCAACTTCATCAGTGCCTTCTTCGGAAGCACATTAAGCGAGGAACCCGTGTCCACCAGGACATGTGACATAATCGTGCCTCTGCACTCTATTGAGACGTGCAAGGCGCTGTTGTGATCTCTTCCCTTAGGAGTCAGCTCCAGATCTGTAAATCCCAGCCCATTACCAGCATTAACATGGGCCACCACCTCCTCGAGTTGATTTACTGATATCTCTTGCGGCACATATGCAGCATTTAATACTTTCAGCAAGGCGTTGCGGTGCGCTTCAGAACACAGCAACAGGTTAAGAATCGAGATCTTTGACGGAGTCTGATGAAGATGATCTACAATTTTGTAGTCACTCTTCTTGATTAGTCGCATGAACTCTTCAGCATCTTTAACTAGCAAGCCTTTTTCCGCCCCAGAGGGGACCTCTTCGACAACTTTACCTTTACCCTTATCCACGACGTCAGCTCGGACCACTTTCTCTGCTGCAACCTCTGCTGGCGCAAACACTCTACCGCTTCTGGTGATACCACTGACTTCGGTAAGATTCTGGACAGTCGATCCGAATGGCTCTAGCTCTATCTTCTGACCATTACAATAAAATTCGGCGCCATAATGCCATGGAACGGCATTGGTGCTCTCGAATGGGATCGGTCCGGCCCTGGTGATAGTAATGGTAGGCGGACGAGGCGCAGAAATAGTAATAGGGTGACGAGGAATAGTAATGGTAGCAACTTCATCTGCCTGCTTCAGTATGACTTCCCCTGATGCACTTTCAACGCTCCGGCTGAATTGCAAAATACCCTCGGACATCAGACTTTGGATACCTTCGATCAGCTGCTCACACCCATCAGGAAGTGTAGCACAAGCCATGCATAACTCTCCACACCCAGGGAAGAAGCCCTTCTTCAGCAACTTAGCCTTGACAAAACTCAACGGCGTCTTCAAATCTTTGACATTAGTCAGCAAGTCCGCACTCTCCTCAGTGATAACAGCATTCACTCCGCCCCCCTTATGATGAGGCATCGGGTTTTTAGTGACGTTGGGCACGTTGTCAGAAAAGTTGATAACCTTGGCGTCCACCAAGTCCTGGACTTTGTGCTTAAAAGCTTTACAATTCTCAATCGTATGGCCAGGTGCCCCAGTATGGAATTCACAAGTAGCGTTGGCATCATACCCCGGTGGTGGTGCCCCTGTTAAGGGAGCCAACGTCCTCTTTTGAACCAATTGGAGCTGAAGCAACGTTTGCAGAAGCTGTGCATATGACATAGGTGGAGTATCAAAATGACGGCTTGCCATAGGAGCCCGATTCTGATATCTTTTATACCCCTGCTGATTCTGCTGCTGAGGCTGCTGCTGCTGCTGCGGCTGCGGTGGGGCAGCTGGGATATTTATGCTAGCAATCTGAGGCTGAGGGCCCTTGCCCTTTCTCCTAGCATTAGCGACAGCACTGGCATCTCCCTCTCGACGCTTGCCAGCGTAAGGTTTCTTACTAGCTCCTCCAGCTGAGGATGATTCGCCCTGAATTTTTCCGATCTTTATACCATTCTCAACATGCTCGCCCAGAGTGATGAGAGCCGAGAATGTTCCAGTCATGCCACTGACCAGCTTTTCATAGTAGATTCCAGGAAGGGTAGCCACGAACATTTGCACTAGCTCACGCTCAACCATCGGCGATTGAACCCGAGCAGCCAATTCACGCCACCGCTGGGCGTATTCTTTAAAGCTTTCATTATTCCGCTGTGAGAGATTCTGAAGCTGAACTCGGTTGGGAGCCAAGTCGCTATTGTATTGATAGTGGAGGACGAACGCTTCTGCCAGATCCTTCCAGGTGCGCACAGTAGCGGGCTCCAAACCCATATACCATTCGAGCGATGGACCAGAAAGACTATCCTGAAAGAAGTGCATCAGCAGCTTCTCATCGTCAGAATAAGCGGACATCTTTCTATAATAAGATCGGAGGTGGACTCGGGGGCAAGTAGTACCCTTATACTTCTCGAAGGTAGGCACCTTGAACTTGTGAGGTACTTTAAAGTCAGCAATCAACCCGAGCTTGGACATGTCAACGCCCAATGTGTTCTGATTTTCGATGTCTCTCATCTTGTCTTCCAGCGCCTTGAACCTGAGCCGAGCTTCAGCATTCAACTCTGCTTCTACACCTCTCTGAGAGAATATGTCATCCTGATGGTCCTCCAGCCACGGTTGAGGCACCAACAGATTTCCTGCACCAGCATTGCCGTTGACCGGCCCTATGTTAACATTGGCTCCCAAACTACCATTGCCGATGCCTGCCGCATTGAGTCCGAGATTAGTCATCAGATTGCCGTTAGCACTGCCGTTGCCCCCGGCAGCAGGAACAACGTTCTGTGGAGTATCCACTGGAGGAGGAGTAGGCACGGCCCCTCCATGCAGTATGCCATTACTGTCAACCCTGGAGATCAGAGGTTAAACCAGAGTACGAAGCTGGTCTTGACCATTCGCGACCACCTGCATCAGCTCCATAAAACGATCCATCCGTTCACGGAGTTCTTAAACATCTGACTGCACCTGGTCCATTATCCTTGTCTGATTAGCGCGAGTTGAGTAGCGGTGGATGAGTCTTTGATCAATCCTGGAGACCGGAGACAGCTCGGAACCTGAAAAACCTGTCAACAATAAAGGTTAGGAAAAGCAACAAGATTTACACCATGCAAATATGCTTCATGCAGATGCATGCGTGTGTCTGTGTGTGTGGGAGATTTTCCCCGATCCTAGTGCCTTAGTGCCAGTGTTGGTAATAATAATAGGAAGAAGAAATCCGAGCCCGATCATGGAAACATCAATCTCATATATATATGGAAAGGCCTGTCAAGGCAGTACACAGTATCAGCTAGTACAAACAGATCAACAACATGACCTCAGCCAACAAGTCTGGTGATGGTCAGCATACATCAAAGATCAAAATCAACAGGGATATAACTAGTCAAGCACGGCCACGGGCGCGATACTCTGCTAATAACTCCTTTGTCTCTGAATGATCTGGCGAAGTGAGCAACCCTTCGACGAGTAGTTCCCTCTGCCTGATAGTATGCTGAAGCCCCTGAACTGAACTCTCCCAAGCGCCTTTGCCAAAGCAATCCTCCAGCTTCCGCTTCTTAGACTCAAACATCATCTTATGCTCCTTCAGGCTAGCAATAGCTTTGTTGAGACGGGCTTCAGCGGAGTACCTGTGGGCGGTTTCTTCATCAAACCTCCGCTCACTGTCTTTTACCTCGGCTTCTAGCTTAGAAATCTGCAGTGTCAGCTTGTCTTCTCGCTCCTTCCTGGTGGCCATGGAAGTCTTCCAATGCTGGTCGAACTTAGATATTCTCCGATATGCTTCCTCCAAATGCTGCTTCTTCGTAGCTAGCACATCATTAGCAGCTCTGAAGTCTTGACCTAAGCGTTCCCGATCAGCAATCTGCTTTGCCAAGTCTGCACTCAGCTGGCTCACCGACTCTGTTTGCCTTTTGAGAGCACGCACGGCTTCGTTCCTCTCACTTCGAAGCTGAGCTAACTCCTTCTCTAATTCTGCATTTTCCCTCTTCAGTTCATCACGCTCAGCTAATACGTGGTTGTGTTGATGAATGGACACAGTGGTAGGCTCTTCGACTGGTGGAGGACTCTCTGGTCTGACATGAGGGAATGGCATCCCTATAGTGCTGGCACTGGCTCTGATCCAATCGGAATAAGGAGGGTAGGCTTGGTTGTTGCTCTTCCCCAACAAAGGCTTTCCTCTCGTGCTGATATTGTTCCACGCATACTGAAGCTTGGACAACAACTCCCCTTCTAGAATACCCGTGAGGTACAGAGATTCCCGTACCTCTTCTTTCTTCGGTGGAGCCCTCAAAGCATATGCAAACTGACGAACTAGCAATGATGGATTGTAGTTGATGCAACCCTTCCTACCTATCATAGGTACGTTAGGAAACCCACTACAACTGAAGATCACCTCGGTGCCTAACCTGTCTCTGTCAACGAACCAATCAATGTCTTCTGCCGACAAACTCATCAGACGCTCAGGCCACTCAGCTGTGGCTGCAGACAAGACAGAAGAACCCTTCTTAGGCAAATGACTATCAAACCACTTGTACAACAACGGTACGCAACATGAAACATTCTTCCCTTTCCGGTTCTCATTCTTGTAATGCACTGAGTGGTAAACGTCTCCGATCAGAGTAGGGACTGGATTCCCTGAGGCAAAGATATGGAATGCATCAAAGTCTACGAAATCAGGCATGCTGGGAAATAGGATAATGCCATATACGCATAAAGCAAGGATGGCATTGAAGGCGTCCCAACATTTGTCCTTAGCACACTGCTGAGCCTTGGCTATCAGAAACTGCAGAGAGAACCCTGGGACCTTGTTCCAACTCGTCACCACTAACTCAGAAGCGCTCAAATGGAGTGAGGAAGCCAAACCAACTAGATCAGGCTCAGCATCCATGTGGACAAAAGGCATCTGCCTTTTGAGAGGCACACCCAGCATATCAGCATACTCCTCCAATGTCGGCGCGAGAATGAAGTCATGAAAGGTGAAACACCTCAAGGGAGGGTCATAAAACTGCAGGAGAGCATGTAACCCATTCAACTCGGACGTAGAAGGTTTGTAAACCAGGCTAAGCAACCTGCCATAAGACTTCCTGAACCTATCCTTCACTGAATCCCCTGCCAGGGCTATCAAACCGGTCAGCTTCGACACATCGGGGGTCGGGAACTTGTATGCAACAGTCTTCCTGAGAGGAGCCATAATAACAGCAGAAGACGGGAAATCCGGGATCGGGGAAACGGTACCTGCAACACAGACACACGTTAATGGAATGCAGATGAATGCGCAAATTAATGCAAAATGCAGGTATGCAATAATATATCCAGGTGGCTACTGTGAAGATTCGGTATCAACAGTCACTGATGAGAGGGAAACCCCGGTGTAAGACCACTAATCTGATCTGCTGAGAATAACCATCTGATGGGACCGAGATCAAAATTCTGTTCTGACAAGAGTAAGTGACTAATAATAAGGACCCCGGGTGCAAGATCGAGGAACATCTGTTGAAGTCTTCAGACCCCAAATCAAAATCTGCCCTATCAAGAACAAATAACATCTGCCGATGAGGTCTTCAGACCTCACTCAAAATCTGCTCCATCCAGAACAAACCACTAATGATAACACACTGATCAAAGCCTGCTCTATCAAGAACAGACAAACACCCGGCGACAAGATCCTCTGATCAAAAACTGGCTCTGTCAAGAACAAGCATATCTGTAACTGAGAACCCAACATAACTGATTTACTGTCAAGAAAACCAGGTAGTCTGAAGGTCTAAGTTTCCTGCAATAAACCCAGTCCCACTCACAGGTATGGACCTAGACTGACTCAAGGTACGGCATCCTATGCGTTCATCAGCGTCACAGACTTTCAAAACTGATGATACGATTCCCAGAAGGAGTGGCATCATCAAGTCCTGAAGAGGCCTCACTTAGCTGAATCACAAATGATCGGTCCCCAGAGTCGACAATCCACCAAACTAGCAACCGTCTCAACCCAAAGGGTTGAAAGTGAAGCCAACCGGATGAACCTCGTCTGAGCGTGGATTTCATGAGACACTAGTGCCTGCAAAGCAAGCACGCGCCCACTAATTTCCACTCTAAGTCTATGGTGCACTCAAGCCTGGGTCTGGCTTCTCGCTCAATCAGAACTCCCATCCCACAACAGCACAAATAATCATATTTTACTGAATACAAAATGCGGGAAATAAAGTGCGAGAAGTAAAAAATGCGATAAATAAACGCAACCCAACAAGCAAACACACAAACGATAGGATTGACCCGCAGGGAACCGTTGGAGTCCCCAGCAGAGTCGCCAGCTGTCGCTTGCGCGAAAATAAGGTGCCGGCATGACAGAAGAGTCGCCACCTTTCGTTATTTATCCCTCAGAGCGGGAAAGGAAACGATCGGAAAAAACCTGACGAAAAAGGGTAAGACAAGGTCATCGCAACCATTGTCTGGGTTCGGGAGTCGGTTACGCAAGGGGAAGGTATTAGCACCCCTCACGTCCTTCGTACTCGACGGGATCCTCGCTTGTTTGTTTACTTGGACGGGTTGGTTATAATCTATCTACCTATCAAGGCTGGCTGAAAAAGAAAAGAAAAATGACTCGGCAAAGCGTCGCACTTTATGCCTACGTATTCTCATCAGAGAATGAGAAATCAGAGTCAACGTAGTTCGGCCTACTACGGGTGAAGGTGGGGAAGGTTGCTCGCTAGGATATCGCATCCTATGCCTACGTACTTCCACACAGCATGGAAGATCAGAGCAAACGTAGTTCGGGAAACTACGGATTATCTCCTGAAAGAAGTGTTTTTTTATTATGTTTGCGATTTCAACCGCACTAGAGACTATGACCTGAGAGTGAATGCGTCGCATGTCACCCAAAGGGTACCATACTAAACATCCAGACTGTGGAAAAGAAACTCTCCCACAACCCTTTCTCAGATAGCTTAAGGCTCGTAACGTACGAAAGAAATCATTCATGATTACTGTATCTTAAACTGTTTCGAGATGAGAAGAGAACAGGCCCAACTAGGAGACTATCAAGTCCTACTGTTGTCATGCCATGGATTCATCCTATGGTTGAGGTTTGAACAGGGAACTCCTAGATGTTGTCATGCATAGGTTTCAACCTAAAAGTCTATCATCAAATCCTCATCAGCGGAAATGAGAGTCCTAAGGGATCATGTCAATGATACACCAAAACAGACAAAAGCATCAACTTTACCAGTAAAATGCATGCAATGCAAGTGAGGGAGGAAATGTGTGTGGGGCTTCAGCCTCCACAAGCTCGTCTCGACCTCAAGCCAGTCATGAAATAACAGTACTCAAAATAAACAACATGCCATCAAGCAAGAACTGTAATCATACAGACAGAAAATGAAATCATGCTATCAAGCAAAGTAAATACATGGGCAAGGGAGTTGGTCTCTACCGAATACCCGCAAGCAAAGCCAAGCAATAACAATACAATCAGATGCACTCATGCTCTTAGACTGAACTTATTCTAAATGTGCTTAGTCTAATGCAGCAGACAAGTCAGGCAAAACACACAATACATCAAATAAAACAGAAGAAAGCCTCAGCTCCTCCAGCAGCAACCCCGTCTTCAGACTTCAGAGATCACTTGTTGTCCAGGTATCAACCCTACAACATGAGTATCAACTCATCTTCTCCCCTGAGCTTCAGCTCCTTTGATCAGTTCCACCTTCAGGCTTCACTATCTCCAGGGATCTTCAGGCATCAACTTGATCTTCACAGAGTCTTCATACTTCAATAATCTTCAAGGAATCATCCTCTTCAAAGCTTCAGCTTCTATCTTCAAGGGCTCAAATGCTCCAGCAAACAAGATTCAGTCAACAAGATGAGGTGGGGATGTTACAGTGCTCACTGACTTCCAAAGGATGCCATTGAGGACTTAACATCCAAGGAGAGGCTCTCTCAAAGTTCTACCTTATAGGGCAAGGTCACTAATCCCTCCAAAGGAGAGAGGTGAATACCCTTAAGGGACTCTATGTCACAGAGAAGAAAGGAGGTGAACAAGACACTCCTTGTTTATTGAACAAAGTATTCTATCTAGGGATCTGCCTATGCCCCTATAAACCTATAAACAAAACAACAAAAGCTATGTTGAACTCCTCTGCAAGGTCTTCAAAGCTTCCATGATGATCCATAAGGTCTTCAACTCAATCTTCAAAGCTCACACACTCAAAAGAGAAGGAAAGAAAACACAACAATACAACTTATGCCTCTAAGCAACACACATACTATCCATACATTCAAAAATCAATGAAAAATACTAAAACACCATACAATATTCTAGCAAAATTCTAGGGGATTCTATACCTACTTACCCTTAACCCATGTATTCCCCATACACTAATTTGGCCTATAAACCCCAAAACAAATTTGTTCAGGTCTACCTATACAACCTAAAACCCTAATTAGAGCACCTAAATGTCTAACCATCAAACTACATCAAATTTTAATCTAAAAATCAAGAATTAAATCCTATGGGGAACTATGATTCAATATCTAATTACACAAAAAAGAATGAATTAAAAAGATTAAAGGAAGGTCCTAAAACAAATTCTACAAAATCATGCACAAAATTAATCCTATTTTAAAAGCTATTTAAAAGAAAAATCTACTAAAAATATGAAAATAAAATAAAATGGACATTTTATTTATCTATATTCTTCTAGACAGGTTTATTAACATGTGAAAAAAACAAGAATTAAAAAATATTAAATTTCCTATTTTTTATGAATTTTATAAAAGACAAACAATAAAAGAAATAAAAAAATAAAAGAATTCAATTAAGGGGGAGGGGGTGTGATAAGCAAGGGCGCCTCAGTTCAATATTCAATGGGCCAGAATATGGGGGGTGGGGATAGTAATTTGGATAGGCCCACACGCGCCTCATTAAACCAAACGACGGCGTTTCAGTTTTTAAATTTTCCCTCCGTTTTCTTGATTAATCTGGGCCGTGGATTGAGGTGAATTAGTCAAATTGAGGGACCAATCCAACGGCAGCTGGCCATCGTCCCAAATGATTCTAGGGTTTTCAGGAAACCCTTCCTCCATGCGCAGACTTTCCACCTCATATATCTCCCTCGATACTTGATGATTTCCAAACATTCCAAAACCAAAATCACGCTACTAAATTCCAGGAATCCAACCATGCTCGTAGTTTCCATTGAATCCTCTTAACATGCGCAAACAGAAGGGATGAAGTTCTTGGTTCCACCATTTTCACTGATATTGATCATGAGGATTCTCAACTCTAATGGTATAATTCTCTTCTACATGCTATGCTTATCACAATGAGCTATCAATCGTGCACTAAAACCTATTATCCAGCTTGCTATCAATCATAACAGATTCTTGTACCTGCCATGAAACTCCACGAAATTCCCCCTAATGCTCAGGATTTAATCAACTAACCTAGCTTAACAGTTCTACACCTAAGATCTAACCTAACTATGCATAATTAAGGAGAAATGAGTGAATTCACCAACCTGTTACACTTTAATGGAGGCTATGGTTTCCTTGCAATTCAGTGCCTGAAACCTTCCTTGATTACTCTCCAATGCCCACTATGACTTCTGTATGCAACAGGATGAATGATCAAGGCTTGAAACTCGTGTTTGATATCAAAATGCACTTCTTGCAATTTCCTCACAATAGCTTCAAACTGCCATGGATCTTCTTCTATCTCAGCATGTAGTCAACCACAATGATCAGAAGAATAGGTTTGTGGAGGAGAAATGAATGGAGATTGGGGAGAATGAAGGTTTGATGTGAAATTGCCAATGGAATAATCTTGCTTTTCACACTCTAATCTCACCTCTCATCAACAATGATCACCAACCTTTTACCCTCCATGATTCACTCTTCTTATAATGATCAATGGAAACTCCTAGACCTTTCTAGAATGAGCTAGAAAGTCCTTGGAATCTCATATGATGGTAAGTTGAAAATCTCATGCATCATGCCTTAAACCTTGCAAATTGGTGTCAAAATCTCCTTATGTGAGATATTGAGAAGGAATGTACAAAAACAAGCCTCTTCCTTGCCTTGTGTTATGATTTCCAAAGGTGCCTTAATATGCAAGTTTCAATTTTCCAAAGCATGTCCCACTTTAAAGCTTCAAATCAAAATTCTATTTGAACCATTGTTCTCAAAATGATGTTTCCAATCAAAATGATATATTGTATGACCTATTTTGGATTCCTAGATCCTCCAAACCAATTTCCAATTTCAACTTTTTAAACTTATAAGCCATTTTTAGTTCATTTTTAACCAATCATGCAAATCCATGCTATGAGCTTTTCCAACAATTCATGACCTTCTCTATAGACTTAAAATCACATTTTGAACAACTTTCATGTTTTGAGTTTTTCCATTTGAGGCTTGGAAATAAGAGATATGGCCTTTGCTTAAAATGACCTATAACTGACAAATGACCAAAATACCCCTGTCTTGTTCAAACCATAAGTTGAGTTCTACAAATCCTATCAAGTACTTCTACCACTCAAATTAAAGCTAAGAAGATGACCTACAACATTCATGTTGACCAAGAAATCATAGGAATCATTCTACTAGGGAAAAAGTTGTCTGCAAGTTGGGTGACTTTCAAGGACCCAGATTCACACACCTCTGCTGACCTGTAATTTGTCAAAACCATAACTTGAGCTCTGTAACTCCTATCAAGGACTTCCACCACTCAAATTAAAGCTAAGAACAAGCTCTACAACATTCATGTTGTGGGGAAGATGAGATATCAATCACATCTAGAGCTAAAACTGCCTGGAAGGTAGGGGTCAAATTAGGGTTTTTTCACTGACAATCCTCAGAAACCCTAACTCAAAACTTCTCAAACTCTTCAATCATGATGAGTTGGTCTAGGAATCATCTTTGTAACATCTCTATGCATCATTCCATGATCTCATGGCCCTTGGATTAGGTCTCAACCTTCTCCAGATCTTCAATTATCCTAGGGTTGACCCAGTCAAAACCCTAATTCTACCATTCATGGGTGAATCCTCTGAATTCTTGCACAATGCCCTCTCTGGGCTTCATGATGGCTTTCAAGACATCTCATAGACTTTCTCAAAACATCAAGTTCATTCTCAAAGTCTCAGAATCATCTGAGGAGCTCTCACAACTCTCAAGCTATGAAGCACACAACTCTGGTTTCAACCAATTCTCTTGAGGATCTCTTGAACTTACTGATGAAGGTATCAAATTTCAAACACTCAATGAATAAATAATTGTTGGTCAAATTTTGGGGTGCAACACACGGGAGTCTACACACATTCGCACTTTACCGTCTTTCTTCGGTACTGGTACTATATTAGCGACCCATGACGAATAAGTTGTAACAGCTAGGAAACCAGCATCCCACTGTTTTTGAACTTCCTCTTTGATCTTCACAGCCATGTCTAGCCTGGTTCTTCTGAGTTTCTGTTTAACAGGCGGACATTCCTCTCGCAGTGGCAGACGGTGCACAACCATGTCCGTATCTAACCCAGGCATATCCTCGTACGACTAAGCAAAAATATCACCATACTCTCTCAGTATTTCAATCAGCAGTTGCTTGATGTCGCTTTACAGTGCAGCCCCTATACGGATATTTCTCACAACTTCTTCCAACCCCAAGTTGATAATTTCAATTTCCTCCTGGTGAGGCAGAATGATTCTCTCTTCCTGTTTCAACAAACGAATCAGCTCCTCTGGCAAGTCGCTATCCTCAACAATCTCTTCCTCTGCTTGGAATACCGGGTGCTCGAAGTCGAAACGAGTCATAGGCGGTTCGTATGAGATGTCATCTGAAATATTAGTCCTGCAAAGGAAATGGTTAAACGCTTCAACACGCAAACAAAGCAAATAACCACGTTGCCATTTATTGTTAAAGTAAAACAAGAAAAACAGGGATCACAATATTTGAATATGAAAAACGCCCAAAGGACATAGGACAAGTAGCCCTAATGTAACATCATTATGCCCCGGGTAGGACATAGGATTATTCAACAATTGATAAAACAAATCATTACTGTTTAAAAGTCACTGGGACAGTTCCCTGGATGGACCAGTTGCAGAGACTTTGTCCTGGCACGCTTGGCTTGATCCATGCGTCCATATCGCAATCGCTATCTCCGTCTTCGGCATCGGAAATAGCGTTGATAGTCTCAAAGCACACCCCGCTTGGCGTAATCGTGACCGGTCCCTTGAACCTGGGCGCTCCTGAAGATGACGCTGACGTCGGTCGATACCCTAACCCAAACTTGTCATTCTTCACGGGGATCTCCAGTACCTGCCCCCAACCTTTAGTCTCACCAGTCTGCACTAAAGCCTGAGCCTCTTTGTAAGATGACACTGCCACATCTGATATTTTGCTGGAACCCTGAGCTTTGTCTTTAATCCGCAACCCTTCGAAGGCTTGACAAGGTGTCTCATGTATTTCTCCGTCGACCTCAACATATCTGAATGATGACAGGTGACTGACCAAAATATCCTCCTCCCCACAAACGGTAACGACACTATCACCCACCATGTATTTCAACTTCTGATGCAATGTGGATGTTACGGCCCCCGCAGCATGGATCCATGGGCGCCCGAGCAGGCAGCTATAAGCTGGATGGATATCCATGATGTAGAATTCGGTATCAAAAATTTCTGGCCCCACCTGGAGCGGTAATGTTATTGACCTAAACACTGATCTTTTCGTCCCGTCAAACGCCCTTACAACCAAATCGCTGGGCGTGTAAATAACTCCTCGTATGTCCAATTTTATCATGGCTTTCTTTGGCAATACGTTTAATGACGACCCAGTATCCACCAATACATGCGACATCACGGTGCCCCGACATTCCACCGATATATGCAAAGCCATGTTGTGCTCCCGACCTTTGGGCGTTAGGTCAAAATCTGTGAAACCCAAACTATGTCCGGCATTGACATGCGCCATTACCCCCTCTAACTGATTTACAGAAACTTCTTGGGGTACGAACGACGTATCCAATATTTTCAGCAAGGCGTTCCGGTGGGCCTCGGAACACAATAACAACGACAAGATAGAAATCTTCGATGGCGTCTGCTGTAGGTGTTCAACAATTTTATAGTCGCTTTTGCGGATCAGTCTCATGAACTCCTCTACGTCCTTGAGCGATGTATCCTTTTCTTTCGGTTGGGAAGGCCCACTTTCACTTACTTTGGCTTTACCTTTGGCCAACCTCTCCGCTTCTACTTCAGGTGAGGTAAAAATCCTTCCGCTACGGGTCATGCCCCCCGTCCCAACAACATTGTCAACAGTCCCTGTTGGCTGGCTATTCACCACAATCTTTTCACCGTTGCAATACGCTTCTAAACCGTACGTCCACGGGACATCTTTCGTACTTTCAAAGGGAACATGCCCTGCTTTGGTAATCGTAATAGTTGGCCGCTTGGAGGGCGTCACTATCGTTATAGTCTTCCTCGGGATCGTCACCGTTGCAATATCATTCTGCTTATCACATAATGCCTCCACAGGCTTCTCAACCGCAGTTCGATCAAATTGCAAGGTCCCTCCGTCGATCATGGCCTGAATGCCCTGCTTCAAATCATTACAGCCCTCTGGCTGGGTCTAGCACTCTAAACAGTATTCATCACAACCCGGAAATACTCCCCCTATGAGCAACCTGCTTTTCACTTCACTCAATGGTGTCTTCAGCTTATTAACATCCATCACCAGGTTCAAAATTTTCTTCTGTTAAGATGGCATTTGCCCCATGATTGGGCATAGGCTGTTGTACAATATTGGGCCCTACTTGGCCGAAGTTGATTGCTTTACTGTCCAACAAGTCTTTAACTTTATGCTTGAAAGCATGACAAGATTCTACATCATGTCCGGGTGCCCCGGAATGGAATTCGCAGTGCTTACTGGCGTTGTACCCTCTAGGAAGTACCGGTCCTGTAGGTGGTTCCAGTGTTCTTTTCTCGACCAAATTCAACCCCAGCAATGTCTGAAGAAGCTCTGCATATGTCGATGGAGGTTTATCAAATACCCTCCTCGGCTTTACATTCTGAAACCTTCCCTAACCCTGATTCTGCCTTTGCTGCTGCTGCGGTTGTTGTTGCTGTTGTTGTTGTTGAATTGGAATAGTAACGCTGGCTATCTGTTGAGGTTGAATGTATTGATTTCTACCTCTGCCCCGGCCTCTGGCACCATACACAGCGCTAGTATCACCCTGTCGTCTTCCGCCGAACGCTTTTCTCACACCCCCGGCCGAAGTAGATTCGCCTGCCTGAATCTTTCCAATTTTAATTCCATTTTTGATCCTTTCTCCCATAAGGATCATATCGGAGAAACTACCCATCGAAACATTGAGTAACTTGTCATAGTACATTCCTGTAAATGTCCCCACAACCATGTCATTCATCTCCCTTTCAACCAAAGGAGGGTGCACTCGAGCTGCCATATCGCGCCACCGTTGCGCGTACTCTTTGAAACTTTCACCATTTTTCTGCGACAGGCTCTGCAATTGGACTCTGTTTGGTGCCAAATCGCTGTTATATTTGTAATGCATAACGAAAGCATCCGCCAACTGCTTCCAGCTTCTAATATGAGTGGGCTCCAGTCCCATGTACCACTCCAATGATGGTCCTGATAAGCTATCTTGAAAGAAATGCATGAGCATCCTTTCATCGTTGGAATATGTAGACATCCTCCTATAATAAGAGCGCACATGGACCTTTGGGCAGGTATCCCCTTTGTATTTGTCGAATGTTGGAGCCTTGAAATTTAATGGCACTCTCAGCCCTGGTACCAACCCCATAGTAGTCATATCTAACCCAACAGAGTTCTGATCAACCACACCTTTCATCTGCTCTTCTAGCATTCTGATCCTCTGAACAGGGTCAATAGGACCTTCAGGTCCCATACCCCTTCCTGAAAAAGCGTCCTCCTGTTGATCCACATTCCAGTCATTGCCATACCCATCATAACCCATGTTACGGCCAAATCCCTGTTGATTGAACACAGGACCCTGTCCTCGGTTGCCGAACCCCAGATTGACCCCAGCAGGTCCAAAACCATTGTTGAAAGGAAGTGCTCCAGCGCCGTTCACATTCACATTACCGAATCCACCATTACCGTAGCCATACCCCTGACTGTTGTCGTAACTGTCATTACCGAAGCCCTGATTGTTGAACCTGAAGTTCCCGTCCTGATTGACATTGCCATACCCATTGTTTCCAAAGCCAACATTGTCAACGAATCCTTGATCAACATCCACAGTGTTGCCTTTGTTGTTGACAACATGCCCATCACCACCGTTTCCAATATTGCCGTTACCAGCGCCAGCACCTGCACCAGTACCAGTGTTCCCGTTGACAGTCACAACAGGTGGAGTAACAACTGTCGGTATCTCATTCTCCCGGCGAGGAGTTTCAACAGAAATGTGGTCAGTATTGCCATTTCCGTTTGCCCGCGTCAGCAGCGGCTGCACCAAGGTCTGAAGATTCTCCTGGCCCTTAGCCATGTTATCTATAGCTTGCATGAACAAAGTCAGCTTCTCGCGGATTTCCTGCATCTCGACCTGAACTTGATCCATTACCTTCTTGCAGTTGTTTCTGGTTGAATAGTGGTGGACTCTTTGGTCGTCAATCCTGAAAAAACCTGTGAGATGCAGGATATAAGATACATATTCAACAAGTAACTGACAATGCAAAATGAATATGCAGATGTAATGAATGTCTGTGCGTTAGGGAAATCAACCCCTGATTCTAGTGCCAAAGTGCCAGTGTAGTGACAGTAATAATGATAAGAAGCTTAAAATCCACTCATGGAAAAACATCTCATATATTGCTGCGAAGAGCCCATCAAGTCAGAAATACAACATCACTGTGTGTACAATAAGAAGGCATGACCTCAACCAACAATCCTGGTGATGGCCAGCACAATGCAAATAAAGCATATACAGCAGTACGTAAGGTAATCAAGTGCGACCATATGCCTGATACTCCTCTAACAATCTCTTAGTCTTGGGATGATCCGGCTGGGAAAGCAACCCTTCAACGAGCGAGTCTCTTTGCCTGATAACACGCTAGAGATCCCCAATGGATTCCTCCCAAGCACCCTCTCCAAAGCACTCCTCTACCTTCCGCTTCTGGGACACAGACTCTTTCTTGCGTTGGATAACTTTGTTCAAGGCATTCTGGACGTCATATCTCCGCATAACCTCTTCTTCAAACTTCTTCTGGCTAGCTTTCAACTGACCTCCCAGCTCAGAGATCTGCAGCTTCAGCTTGTCTTCTCTTTCCTTATTACCAGACAGTGTGGCGTTCCAGGTTTTGTTGAATGCAGAGATCTCCCGGTAGGCTACATCAAGTGCTTTCTTCTTGGACTCCAGCATATCATGGGAGCTCTTGAAATCTATCCCTAAACGTTCGCGCTTCTTTCGTTGCTCAGTCAGTTCTGTGCCTAGTTGATTCACCAGCTCTGTTTGCTGCTTGAAGGAATATACGGCTTCATTCCTTTCGCTCCTGAGTTGCACTAGCTCTTCTTCCAACTTCTCGTTGGCTTTCATCAAAGCTTCCTTCTCCTTCACAACTTGCTCATATCTCTCAATAGACACAGTAGTTGGCTCCTCGATCACGAGGGGAGCAGGAGATAATACTGCAGGAAACGGCATCAGCGCCTGTTTTGCCCTATCTTGGATCCAGACTTTGTACGGAGGATAGGCTTGACAATCATTCTTACCCAACAACGGCTTCCCCCTTTTGTTGATATTTTTCCAAGCATGTTGAAGCTTGGGCAATAATTCTCCACTCAAATCACCTGTGAAGTACAGAGATTCCTGCACTTCCTCCTCTTTTGGCGGGCTTTTCAAGGCATAACCGAATTGCCTGATCAACAATGACGGATTGTAGTTAATGCACCATTTTCTCCCAATCAGAGGAACATTAGGATATCCGACGCAACTATAAATAATCTCAGATCCCAACAAATCTTTATCAAACCAGACAACGTCTTCTGAAGAAAGTCCCATCAGATGCTCAGACCAATCCACCGTATCTACAGACTCAGCAAAAATACCCTTCTTGGGAAAGTGACTATCAAACCACCTATACAACAAAGGCACACAGCAAGAGACGTTCTTGCCCCTCCTGTTCTCGTTCTTATAATGCAGCGAGTGATAGAAATCTCCAATCAGAGTAGGCACAGGATTGCCTGAAGCAAATATATGGAACGCATCCCAATCAACAAAGTCAGGCATGTTCGGAATAGTACAATGCCATAGATACACAAAGCAAGAATAGCATTAAACACAATCCAACATCCATTCTTGGCATACTCTTGTGCTTTCCCAACCAAGAACTTGAGAGAAAAACCAGACACTCCATTCCACGAGGTTAACAGCAACTCTGAGGAGTCTAAATGCAAGGCAACAACCAAATCCTCCAGCTTGGGCTCAACACCCATACGAATGAAGGGTACCCTGTTCTGAATGGTTACCTCCAAGATCTCAGCATATTCCTCCATGGTCGGAGTCAGAATGAAGTCAGGGAAAGTAAACACCTCAATGGGGGATCATAGAACTGCATCAGCGCGTACAATCTGTTCCGCTCATACATGGATGGTTTATAAAGCAACCTAAGCAGTTTCCCATAACTCTTCCTGAAGCTCCTCTTCACATCATCATCAACTAGAGATATCAAACCAAGCAAAGAAGAAACATCTGGAGTAGGAAACTTGTATGCTATAATCTTCTTCAAAGTATCCATAATAGCAGCAGACAAAAATCCGGGCAACTAGAATCATAGGGTATGAGAATGCACCTGCAGCACAGACACACGTTAATGATATGCAAAATGAGTATGCAACAATGCAATATGCAAACATGCAACATGGATCAGGTGATATATTGCTGAAGAGATCCATCCACAATATCTGTCTCAACAGTCCCACAATACTGCTCAAACCTGGTCTCAACAGACCCATAACAATGCTCCACTTTGCCTCAACAGGCTCAAAACAATGCTCCAACCTGGTCTCAACAGACCTATAACACTGCTCTGGTGAAGAAACCCCAAGTATCCACACATACTGATCCAATATCAAGAAGACTGGGTAATCTGGAGGTCAAGTTTCCTGCATGCCCCAATCCCTCTCACAGGTAGGTGTCCTATCAATTGACACAAGGTACGGCATCCTATGCGGTCGTCGGTGTCACAGACTTTCAAGACTGACGATACGATACCCAGAAGGTGTGGCATCATCATGTCCTGAAGAGGCCTCACTTAGCCAACTTCCAAATGATCGGTCCCCGGAGTCGACAATCCAACTAACCAACAACCCCCTCAACCCAAAGGGTTGAAAAAGAAGTCAACCAGAAGAACCTCGTCCGAGCGTGGATTTTGCGGGACACTAGTACATGCAAAGCATGCACGCACCCACTACTTTCCATAACTAATTCTAGGTGCACTCAAGCCCAGGTCCGGCTTATCTCTCAATAGATCACCCCATCCCCACAACAGCAATAACAATATAAAGCTGACAATAAAATGCGGAAAGACAGAAATGTAAATCCATACAAAACCCACGACGGGAAAACAAGCGCTAGGACTGACTCGCGTAGGGAACTGTTGGGATCCCCAGCTGAGTCGCCAGCTGTCGCTACTGCGAAAATCGGCGCCGGCTATGACAGAAGAGTCGCCACCGTGCGTTATTTATCCCAACGGAGGGAAAGGAAACGTTCGAAGTAAACCCAACGCAAAATGGGAAAGGAATGGTCGTCGCAACCAAATTCCTGGATTCGGGAGTCGATTACGCAAGGGGAAGGTATTAGCACCCCTCACGTCCGCCGTACTCGACGGGATCCACGCTTGTTTTCTAGTACGGATTGTTATTTTATCTACTCTACAGGTCTGGGTTAAAAATAAAAGAAAATGACTCGGCAATGTATCGCACTTTATGCCTACGTATTCCCGTCTGGAACGAGAAATCAGAGTCAACGTAGTTCGCCTACCTACGGGAAAGGATGGGAAGGTTGCTCGCTAGGATACGACATCCTATGCCTACGTACTTTCATACAGCATGAAAGATCAGAGCAAACGTAGTTCGGGCTACGGAAGACACAAGCTTGTCTGACTGTTTTTTATTACCTTAAAAAAGGGTTTTTCTTGATTAAGGGTCCAAGCGGACAAAAATGACACTTTGATGTTTGTTTTGAATCTTTTACGAAAGAAGTGTTTGTTAGTTTGTTTGTAATCTCTGACGCACTAGAGACTATGATTTGAGAGTGACTACGTCGCGTGTCACCCAAAGGGTGCCACACTAAGCAGCCAGACTACTGGAAAGAAACTCTCCAGCAACCCTTTCTCAAATAGCTTAAGGCTCGTAACGTACGACATCGATTAACCTTATTACTGTATTTTTGAGTTGTTCTGAGATAAGAAGAGAAAGAAGTTCTAAAAAGCCTAGGGTTGAAAAGGGAATAAAAACTAACCTAATGTTGTCATGCATGGATAAGAATCCTAATGTCTGTCATAATTCCCTCCTGCACAGAGGAAATCAGAGATCCTAGGGGATAAACAGAAAAGAAAGCAAGCAAATACGGTAAAATGCATGCAATGCAGCAATACAAGTGAGGCAAGGGAGTCCCGCTCAACCTCGAACCTGGGAAAACAACAGGCAAAGTGAATCAACATTCACTTCAAACCTAGGGGGCAAGCTACACAAGCCAACAAACAATACAGAAAACAAAACCCCAAAGCAGAGGAGGCAGCCCAAGCAGCAGCACCAAACTCCTACAGCAAACAGCAGCTCTGACAGCAACAGATTTCATCTCCAAACTTCAGTAAGCTTCAATCTCCAATATCTAGGGAAGAGAAAACACACTTCAAATAAGGCTCCTCAAAACCTAGACAGTTAAGCTCCACAGCTACAGAAAATTCCAGCTCAAAAGCAACAGTAAACCCTAGCTTCAATTCTCCAGCAAGCTCCTGATAGCAAAGTTGACAGAACTCCATCTTCAAGCAAACCTCATGAAAGGCATCTTCAACATCATAGATCTTCATATCCAAGCCCTAGCAAGCTCCACCAAGAAATATTTATTATTAAGATCCAGTTATAATGAATGGGAACCAGTGAAAACCAAAGGAAATCACTAGAAAACATCGTCTGCAAAGAAGGGTATCCTTAAAAGTTCTACTCTTTAAGGCATACCACTCATCCCTCCAAGGGAGAGATGAGGTTTCCTTAAGAGGACTTTGAATCATAGGATAGGATAGAGGCACAAGAAGCTGTCTATGTTTGAAAGAAGAAACAAGACTAATCTGATGCTCTTCCTATAGGCCCTAAACCCTAAGCTCCTGACAAGCAATCTTCACAAGGAGAGACCTTCATGACCAAGCTGCAAGCTTTATCTCCAAGCATCCTCAATGCCTCTAGAAACTCCCTCAAGCAAAACCCAATCCCAAAGTCCAATTAAGATAGCCCAAACAAAGTAACCAAACCAAACATCCAAGGGGAAAACCCACAATCAACACACAAGTTGCAAAAATCAAATAAAATGCCAAAACTCATCATAAAATCCTAATTAAATTTCTAAGGGAACCTAACCATATACCCAATACCCCATATAAATCCCAGGACCTAAATCAAACACTAAGTTCCCAAACTATGCCCTAAACTACAACTAGTTGTTTTGAAACCCTAAATCTAACACTCCTTATGTTCACCTCTCAAAATAACCTAAATTTTATTCACAAAATTATGATAAAATTCCTAAGGGTACATGCTTCCCTACTCTAATCAACATCACAAGAATCAATCAAAAATTCACTACCAAACTCTCATACAAAATTCAGAAAGATGAAGTATCAAACAAAAGTAAAATAAAAGCAATAAAACTATAAAAATATGCCAGAAAATATAAAATGCATGAAATTAATATTTTTTAATCCTATAAAATTCTAGAGATCCTAAGGAAACCAGGGAAAAAAGTCTCACTCAAAATGAATCATTTTTCAATTTATTATGAATTAAAAACTAACCTAAATGAAAACATAAAAATAAAAGAAAATAAAATGTAAATGATAAAATGGCGTTGCAAATAGCAATCAGATGCAGTTGTAAACTAAAGTTGGGCCCAGGGGGGGTGTCACTAGCAAGCGCGTACTAAGGCCCAAACCACACAACAACAATTCAGGAAAATATAATGAAAATGGAAAACCTCTGTGTCAAATAGCAACAAAATTGCATGCAAATCCTCATGTGGGCCTAAGGTGGTGTGTGGGTAGCAACTAATTACCAAAGCCCAAAGCCAAAACATAAGTGAAACGGTGCGTTGGATGTATGTTTCAGACTCAAACACAAATGGGAATCAAATCGTGGCCCTTGGATGTTTATCTGAGTCAAAGTCCAAGCTTGATCCAATGGTGGTTTTATCATCTTCTTCATTTCAAATTATGGGGGGAAATGAACCAGGACGGTGGTCGGAGGTGGCGCCACCGTCGTCCCCAAATGTAAACACCAAGAATATCCATCAAAACTTAACCCTAAACACATTATCTAACTCGTTTTTTTCCACTGAATCCAACCATGCCCTCCATTCTTATTGAAAACCACTCTATCTCAAAACACGACTCAAAGTTCAGAACATGCTCCACCTTCAATCATCACCATTCTTAAAATTGACAAACGTATCATCATCTACACGTTACACTGATTAATCCTCACCATCTAAACGTGCTTAATTCATCAAGAACTCGGAGAAACGACCCTCAACAAAAATTGCATCGCCCTAGGTTTTGTCTCTAATCACCAATTTTCCCTACCAGAATCCAACCTAGCAATGTATACAACCTATCTACACATCTAAATCATATCAATTACACCTAAATCATGCCATAAAATGAAAGTTACATACCTGTAAAATTTGAATGAACAGAAGTAGTTTGGCTTCGAATTACACTCCAAAACCTTCCAGATTCCTTCAACAATGCTTGATGAAGCTTCTGTATGCAATGGTTTGCTTTGAATCCCTCTCAAATCTTGAAACCGATTCTTGTTGCAGCAGCTACAACTTCAAGTGCTCTTGCTCGATTCTCTCCAATTCAAGCCACAAAATCCTCCAGATTCACTCAGAAGTTCATGATGAAGCTTCTACAATCAATGATTTGTATGGAAACTACTCCAATTTCAGAACTCGAATCTTGATGCAAGGAAGAAATTTCCAATGGCTCTTTCTTGTTTCTCTCCAATTCTCACCCAAAAAATCAACTGAATCAGTTATGATCCTTATATAGAACATGTAGGAAGCATCTAGAATGATCTGGAATGATCCAAATGATAATTTCAATTTCTCTTGCACTTGATAATCTCATGAGAAGCTTGCACATGACAGTTGGGTTCAGCTTGCTTCAGCAGCTTGGTTTTGATCCAAAATCTCACCACATGACATTTTGAATTGATTGGAATTGGTTAGAGCCTTGTAGCTGATCTTGTGAATGATTTTGCATATGTTACTTCAACCATAAGCCACCAAATGCAATCCTTTGAAATATGCCTCAATTGCCAAAAGTAACATTGCCATCATCTTTAAAACATCATTTCTGATCAATTTGATATGTCACATGCCTCATTTTGACCATAAAACACAAAATCACATTTTTGGCTTTTTAAATGACTTTCATTTCTTCCTTTTTAAGCCATTTTTGGTAACTTTGTGATACAAGCCCATTCAAACCCTCATGACTTCTTACTTGGCCTAAAAACATCATTCTAAACACATTTCATGTTAAACATTTTTCCATTGGAGGAGTGGAAGATAGAGATTTTCACCTATGTTGAAAAAGGACCTATAATTCAACTTTCCCAAAATACCCCTGGATTGCCAAGATTATAACTTGAGTTCCACAAATCTTCTTGAGGAATTCTAGTACTAAATTTAAAGCTAAGATCAAGACCTACAACTCTTATGTTGGCCAAGAATCCATTTGAAAACTCCTTGAGGGGAAAACGTTGCTTGGAAGTCAAGTGACTTTCACAGATAAATTTCAGTGTCCTCTGGTGACTTGTAACTTGCAAGAACCATAACTTGAGTTCAACAAATCTTCTTGAAGACTTCTAGTACTCAAATTAAAGGTATTGAGAAGCTTTACAAGTTTCATTTTGGCCAAGAATCCATTTGAAACTTGTAATTTGACTTATGTGGCTTGAAAGTCCAGTGTTATACAGGGGATTTTACCCTAGGAACCCTGTCTCAAACACCTCCAACCACTCTTGATTCTCTTGAACTTGGTCTTGGCTCACCCACACACATGCTTAAACACATCAATCCATGACTTCCATGGCCTAGAGATAGGTCTTGATGCCCTTTCTTTGCTCTCCTTGACCTAGGGTTACCCAGATGAAACCCTACTTGTACACACCTCAACCCTGGCTCTTGAACTTGATACAATGACTTGTCTAAGCTTCAATAGGGCCCTCTAGGCATCCCATGAGATCCATACATATCTCAAATTCACATTCCCTGTTGATGATCTTCAATACACCCTAAGTTAGGAGAAGAAATCTACCTGTGGGCACTCAAACTTCTCATGGCTTCAACCCTTCTCTAATGACTTGGATGGTCTCTCAGGCTCAGATAACACCTCTAGATAGGCTTCTTTTGTCACTTGATCCCTTGTTGGATGACTTGATATGCTATGATATGCAAATGATTGAACTATGTACATGATGTAACTATGCAAATGAAATGCAATGAAACATAAATCAGGCAAGAAAAAGGTTGAGCAAATTTTGGGGTGCAACACTACAACCCCAACATACAAACTGTCTTAATAGGAATGCACAATAATTATTTGATTCAGTTGGAAATCTTTGACGAAAGCTTTGAATTATTGGGTCTTGAATCTAAGCCGGATGTGGATCTTGCTTTTACACAATTAATTTCAAAAGTCCCTTCAGATGGATATAATTTCATGAAGAGTAAATCGCACAGGATCTGCCCGTATAAAGTCTGACTTGTAGCAAATATTTGGCCTGCACATCATCTACAACCATATGATATATCAATTTGATTTCTTTTTTACAAATGTAAAGATTCAATGTCATCTAAATCTAAGGATATCAATTCTTAAAAGGTGGCCCTTATTTCTTTTTGTCGTCTGGTTCCCGGTCCACTCTTGGCTGCACTCTTAATTCACCTCCTAAAAACGCACGGTACCGGAAAATAACCTCTAGCATTCCTTATGTTTCTGGGAGCAAATTCAGACCTACAAGGGAAACCAGTCATGATTCATTAACAGTCACATGCTAACCATTTTTTAAGAGTTGTTAAATACTTGCAGATAGCCCATATCTTGCGGTTTACCTCAGCTACTTCAAAACCATCACACGAGACGTCACCGACAAATCCAAAAAAACACGCATTAATTCTGCAAGCAGCTACGCGTCTTCCGCAAATAAGTTTCAGTGCAAGTTTTCATAACCCATATAATGAAGAGTAAAGGAGGAAAGAGTCCGCTCACCAACAATTACCCTGCTGCCGATAGAATTTCGCAGCTCACCGGTGGCACAACTAGTGTACATCTCATGTGTTTCATCAGCCAACAACAGCATGAAGGACGAGTCGTGTTTGCGCATTACAACAATTCACCCACATCATCAATCATACAACAGCAGCAGCTTTAATCATATTCCACAAAATCACAACCTTTAAGTTGCTCCAAATCCTCACGCCGAGCTTTATCAATTTCCAACCTGTCAAAAATTGAGACAAAATACCAATAAGCTGCTCCATTAAATAACCAACATGACAAAGGAAAATTCTTTCAAGACACATTCAGTCATTGCATAGTTTACAGAATGCAATCAGGTCACCACTTGTAGCTACAGAGAGTCTCTTTGAATGCCTTTCAAAACAAATTACTACATTAAGTTTAAGGTCCCCAACTGAGGAGCAAAAGAATGTCAAAGAGCTTTCTGAAACAATAGGAATTCCCTATGACGCATCTTTTGGCTCTCCAGATACAAAAGTTCTTATGAAGACTCCTTCTAGTAAGAAGCTCTTGTTTTTCTGATTTAAAGAAAAATCCAAGAGAATTCAAGGCAGTTTTATGAAGAGTTGTAAACCAGAAACAGGGAAACACAAAAAAAAACCGTTGCGGCATCCCGTACACATGTATTATATTCCAGCCAATTTCTTCTGGTTTAGAACAGCTCATAACCTACAAAAAGAGAAAAAAGGCAAGCAGTTGAGATTCGTACGAAGAGAATATGTTGAGAAGTATTGATGATGGCAATGCACTTATAGAGTTTTTTACTTAAGACCAAGATAGGGAGAAATACGAAGTGGAAAAGAATTACAAGGACAACATCGCGAGAGTGTTTAATCTGAAGTTACCGTGCCGCTCTGCATCAGTCAAAATCTCTGAGGTATAGGTCATGTTGCAGGACGGCGACGCGAGCCTTGATGATTCAACCAGAACTCTTGGGTCAAAAATAGTGACAATAACTCTGTCACAAGCAAATCAAATGTCAGCAAAACAAGAACATTGAAGGAAAATACATGAATTGTTACACTAAAAGTGGTGCGAAGTTGCGTTACACAGAAATAAGAATTGCCGACATGCTGATCTAGTTGTCACTAACAGGTGCTTCAAATGAAACATGGACTTTGATCTAGTTGTCACTAACAGGTGCTTCAAACGAAACATGGACATGCTGATCTAGTTGTCACTACCAGTGAAATTACCAAGGAGTTTGCAAAACCTTTTCTCTGAAATTTGACTTGCTTCTAAAATGCAACTTGCCACCTCTCAAAATCGTACCCTGCATCATTTTCAAATAAAATAACAGACGGTAAAAATCACATTTTACTAGCAGTAAAATCAGGGATAATATGGTGTTTTGGTAAAAAGTCTTTACCCCACTACAGACAAAAGAGGAAATTGAGTGAGTCGTACTACAAGGGCAAAACCTCACCTCAATCCTCCAGTTACTCTTGCCATATAAAACCATGAGGGAAGGCTGCATCAAAGAAGAACCCTAGCTGCTCTCCCAATGTTTCTTCATCAACAGATGCAGCAAACTCACCATCACCAAACCATGTTCACCTTCAAACTCGTTTTACTTCACCATTCCAGCTTAAATCACCATTAACAAAACCTTAAAATCACTCTCACCTCCAAATCTCTTCCTATTTTCTTAACCCCTCAACCTGCATAATCTCGCCCAAAACAATCTCAGATAAGAAAACCCCAAAACAACTTCCCCTTCTATCAAAAACCTTGATTCATTGTGAAACCCCTTCCTCTATTTCCTCCAAACCCGTTTCAATCTCCTAAACCAGCAATACAACATAAATCACAAATCTCTTCCTCCATTAACTTTCAGATTCTCACCCAGAAACCCTTTTTTAACAACTCATCAACAACATCCAAATGAAATCTGTAACATTAATCCATTCTCACCGATAACAACCCGGAAAATAATCGCACGCCTTACCTTCCATAAACTCCATTAACAAATAGCTCGAACCCTCAACAGACCCCAAATAACATAACCCACAACCTCCTTTAGAACTACCCCAAAATCGAAACCCACATTCAGCAATAAACCCCAAATCAATTTCAACCTTCAAATTAACACACAAATACGAACCGGATCGGAACAGAAAGAAATTAGAATAGGATATTGAGTCTGAGAGAGAAACAGAGACAGAAAGGCAAGATTGAGTGAGAAACTGAGTCGAGCGAGAGTTACAGGGATTCGTAAAGGTTGGAGATGATTGTGTTTCATTTTTCATGTTGTGGTTTTCAAAAGAGATTGTTGCGGTGAGAATCGGGATACCAAGCTATTGATTAACTTGAATCTTTAATTCTTAAATTCACAACCAGACTTTAATTTATCCAAAGAAAAGGTCTAAAGAAAGAAAGAACCTTTTGCGCGATGTAACAACAACGCTAAGAGATTCGGGGATCGGGGGTTGGTTATGCCTAGGGTAGGTATTTCACATCCTAAACATCTGTAGTACTCTACAGGAACCTTTTGTTTAATTGCATGCAAAGTTGGTAAATGTTTAGGTATTTCACATCCTAAACATCTGTAGTACTCTACACTTGATTATGATCAAGGTTCAAGGGGAAACAAACATAACAATGTTTGTGTAGAGTTTAAGACAACTCTCTAAATCTATGTTGAACACTCAACAAAGGGAAGTAAGTAATCATTATTATGATTCTCACATAGAGTTTATAAACTCTATCCTAGGGTTCTAGTTGAAGGACACTCCTAGTATAGGTGGGTTTTCTAGACTTAAAGCAAAGTCTAAAGGTTTAAAATGTTCTAACTTAACTAAGCTAGGGTTAGGATGACTTTACGAAGTCAAGAGGGGTAGATTTATGGTCCTATGTGTGTGTGTTCTTGACAGAGCAGATTTATGGTCCTATGTGTGTGTGTTCTTGACAGAGCAGATTTGTGGTCCGATACCAGAGCTTTCTTATTATCAGATATAGTGGTTGTTCTTGACAGAGCAGTATCATGGTTTTGTTGATACATAATCTCCACAACACAGTCGTCTTGATCTCCTGCTGCATGATTGCATTTTACATTGCTTTGCATACTCATTTGTATTTCATTAACGTGTGTCTGTGTTGCAGGTACCGTTTCCCCCCGATTCAAGATTTCTTGCCTTCTATTGTGCTATTATGGGTTCTCTGAGGAAGACCGTGGCTTACAAGCTCCCCACTCCTGATGTTGTTCAGCTGACTTGTTTGATTGCTTTAGCAGATGATTCTGTGAGAGATGGATTCAGAAAGTATTACGGTAAACTGCTCAGTTTGGTTCGTAAACCCTCTGCGTTTGAGGTGAATGGGTTGCACGCCTTGCTGCAGTTCTACGATCCTCCGTTGAGATGCTTTACTTTCCGGGATTTTGTTCTCGCACCTATGCTAGAAGAGTATGTTGACTTGTTAGGTGTGCCTATCAAGAGTCAGATGCCTTTTCTTCATATGGATGCTGAGCCTAATCTGGCTAGTCTAGCTCCTCCACTTCATCTGGATGCCTCCGAGTTGGTTTTGTCTAGTTGGAACAAGGTTCCCGGTTTCTCCTTGCAGTTCTTAGTGGGAAAGGCTCAGCAGTGCGCCAAAGACGGATGTTGGGTCGTGTTCAACGTCATTCTCGCTCTGTGCATATATGGCATCACTATGTTCCCTAATATGCCCGACTTTGTGGACTTCGACGCCTTCCACATCTTTGCTTCAGGGAATCCAGTCCCTACCTTGATAGGAGATGTCTACCATTCCATCCACTACAAAAACGAGAACAGAAGGGGTAAGAATGTATCGTGCTGTGTGCCCTTGCTTTATAAATGGCTTGATAGTCATCTACCCAAGAGGGGTCCCTTTGTTTTGTTTGCAGCCACAACTGAGTGGTCCGAGCGTTTGACGAGTCTATCAGCGGAGGATATTGACTGGTTTGACAGAGATAGGTTATGTACCGAGATTATCTTCAGCTGCAGTGGGTTTCCGAACGTGCCTTTGATAGGCAGGAAGGGTTGTATAAACTATAATCCTCCTTTGCTGGTCCGACAGTTTGCTTATGCTTTGAGAGCTCCGCCGAAGGATGAAGAGGTGCAGGAATCTCTGTACCTCACTGGTCTTCTAGAGGGGGATATGTTATCTAAGCTTCAGCGCGCTTGGAATGGTATCAGTAAGAGGGGAAAACCATTGCTGGGGAAAAGCAATAGCCAAGCCTACGCTCCATACATGACCTGGATCAGAGCCAGAGCAGATGCTATAGGGATGTTGTTTCCTCCTGCCAAGCCAGAAAGCCCTCCAGTGATTGAAGAGCCTACCACCGTGCCTATTCAGCAGCATACTCAGGTGCTAGCTGAACAAGATGAATTGAAGAGGGCAAATGAAGAATTGGAGAAAGAATTGGTTCAACTCAGAAGCGAGAGAAACGAAGTCGTTCATTCCTTCAAGAGGCAAACAGAGCTGGTGAACCAGTTGGGGGCAGATCTGACTAAGTAGATAGCTGAGCGTGAGCGCATGGGACGAGACTTCAAAGCTGTCAACGATGTACTGGCCACGAAAAAGCAACACTTGGATGAAGCGTATCGAAGGATATCCAAGTTTAACCAGCACTGGAAGGCCTTCCTAGCCAACAGGAAAGAGCGGGAGCATAAGCTGATGCAACAGATCTCCAAGCTGAAAGCCCAGGTGAAGGCTAGTGAGAAGAGGTTTGATGAAGAAACCGCTTGCCGATATGCCGCCGAAGGCCAGCTCAACAAAGCTCTTGCTAACCTGAAGGAGCGCAAACTGATGTTTGAATCCAAGAAGCGGAAGTTAGAATATTGTTTCGGTGAAGGAGCATGGGAAGATTCGGTCGAAGGTCTTCAGTACACCATTGTGCAGAGAGAGTTACTCGTCGAAGGGTTACTCACTCAGGCTGATCATCTAGAAACGAAGGGGTTGTTAGAAGAGTTTCGCGCCCGTGGCCGTGCTTGACTATTGGTATTCCTTTTGTTTTGATCATTGTTGGATGCTGACCATCACCAGGCTTGTTGGCTAAGGTCATGCTATTGATTCATCTTGTACTCACTAGCGTTGTGTACTGCCTTGATGGTCTTTCTCCATATATATGAGATGTTATTTCCATGACTGGACTCGGACTTCTTATTATCAGCACTGGCACTCAGGCACTAGGATCGGGGGAAATCTCCTTAACGCACAGACACACGTTTGCATTTGCATGAAGCATTTGCATGACGAACACTTTGTCGTTTTTCCTAACCCTTGTGTGTTTTCAGGTTGTTTCAGGTTGTTCCAGGATTGATCAGAGACCTATCCACCGCTATCCGACCAGAGCAAATCAAACCAGAATATGGAGCAAGTGCAGACTGATGTTCAAGAACTCCGCGAAAGAATGGATTGCTTCATGGAGCTCATGCAAGCAGTCGCCAATGGCCAGGATCAGCTCAGAACCTTGGTTCAGCCTCTGATTTCAAGGGTTGATAGCAATGGTGTACTCCATGGTGGGACGGTGCCAACCCCTCCACCTGTCGAAACTCCTCAGAATGGCGTCCCCGTGACCAGGGGGAATGGAAGTGCCAACGGCAATATGATAGCTAACATGGGACTCAATGGTAATACGAAGGGCGTCGGTAATGGGAATTTTGAAGCTAACGTCAATGTTGGGCTGGGCAACGGCGATGCAGGTGTTGGAAATCTGTTCAGGCCTCAGCCTTGGTTAGAAGACCGTCAAGACGATGTGTTCTCTCAGAGAGGTGCTGAAGGTGAGCTGACTGCTGAAGCACGACTTAGGTTCAAGGCCCTCGAGGATAAGATGAGGAATATCGAGAACCAGAACACCATGGGTGTTGATATGTCCAAGTTGGGACTGATTGCTGATTTCAAGGTGCCTCCCAAGTTCAAGGTACCTGACTTTGAAAAGTACAAGGGCACCACTTGCCCTCGCGTCCACCTGAGATCATATTACCGGAAAATGTCAGCTCATTCGGAGTACGAGAAGTTGCTGATGCACTTCTTTCAGGACAGTCTGTCCGGGCCATCCCTCGAATGGTACATGAGTCTGGAACCTACCAGTGTGCGCACGTGGAAGGAACTTGCTGAAGCATTCGTGCACCACTACCAATATAACAGTGACTTGGCTCCGAACCGAGTCCAACTGCAGAATCTGTCGCAAAGGAACAATGAAGGGTTCAAGGAATACGCCCAGAGGTGGCGTGAATTGGCAGCTAGGGTTCAGCCGCCGATGGTTGAACGGGAGCTTGTTGAAATGTTTGTGGCCACCCTCCCAGGGGTTTATTACGAGAAATTGGTCAGCAGTATGTCTGGAAGCTTCTCAGATCTCATTATCACGGGTGAGCACGTTGAAAATGGGATCAAACTGGGGAAAATTCAAGGCGATTCATCCTCAGCTGGAGGAGGCGGAAAAAAACCTTATAGTGGCAAAAGACGGGAAGGAGAAACGAGCGTCGTGACCAACGCTCGAAGGAATGGTAAAGGCCCTCACCAATAGGTGGCCAGTATAACTATCTCCGCGGTCCAACAGCAACAGCAGCAGCCGAATCAGCAAGGGTACAGAAAATATCAGAACAGGGCACCGCTATCAAGTCGTCACCTCGAGACGCCGCCCATGTCTTATGCTCAGCTATTATAGACCCTGCTTCAGTTACAGTTAATCCAGAAAAGAACCTTGGCTCCCTTGACAGGGGCACCTCCGCCAGGTTATGACGCGAATGCAACTTGCGAATTTCACTCAGGGGCACCAGGCCACACAATAGAAAACTGCAAAGCGTTCAAGCATAAGGTGCAGGACATGGTGGACGCTAAGATCATCAACTTCTCAGATAGTGCCAAACGTCACGAAGAACCCTATGCCGAATCATAGGGGAGGTGGGGTAAACGCCATTATTGAAGACGAGGGTTTGGATTTGTTGACTGACGTCAAAGATCTGAAGACACCGCTTAGCTTCGTTAAAGTTAAGCTGATGAAAAGAGGTTTCTTTCCAGGTTGCAGAGAGTTGTGTATGGGTTTTGCGACAAGTCCTGATGGATGTGAATAGCTGAGAGAGGGGATTCAAAGTCTGATGACCGAAGGAATCCTGCAATTTAGCCGAAGGGCCGAAAGCGGATTAGGGGAGGTAATGCTGAAGCAAGGTGGTGAGGTTGCCACCATCACCATCCCTCGCCAGACGATAACTATTTCTGCACCCAGACCGCCTACAATTACTATCACCAAAGCTGGGCCGATACCGTTCGAAAGCACCAACGCTGTCCCGTGGCACTATGGGGCAGAGGTCTACTGCAACGGACAAAAGTTGGAGCTAGAACCGTTTGGGTCTTCTGCGGAGAACCTAGTGGGCGTTAGTGGAATCACTCGCAGCGGAAGAGTGTTTGCACCACCTGAGGTCGTGACGGATAAAGCGGACAGAGCTGACGCAATTGATAAAGGTAAAAGTAAAGTCGTTGAAGAGATCCCTTGCGGGGTAGAAAAAGACTTACTTGTTAAAGACGCTGAGGAATTTATGAGGTTGATTAAAAATAGTGACTACAAGATCGTGGATCATCTCCATCAGACACCCTCAAAGATTTCCATCCTGAATCTGTTGCTGTGTTCTGAAGCACACCGAAACGCACTGCTGAAGGTGTTGAACGCCACGTATGTACCGCAGGAAATATTGGTAAACCAGTTGGAAGAGGTCGTAGCCCACGTGAATGCTGGAAATGGGTTAGGGTTCACTGACCTAGAGCTGACGCCGAAGGGAAGGAACCACAATAGCGCTCTGCACATCTCGATAGAGTGTAGGGGAACGATTATGTCTCATGTGTTGGTGGACACAGGGTCATCACTCAACGTTCTTCCGAAGAAAGCGTTGATGAAGTTAGATACTCGTGGAGTAATTTGCACACGCGGTGATCTGGTTGTGAAAGCGTTCGATGGAACCAAACGGCATGTCTTCGGGGAGGTGACGTTGCCAATCCAAGTCGGGCCAGAAACATTTGATGCGGTTTTTTAAATTATGGACATCATGCCTGCCTACAGCTGTCTCTTGGGCCGGCCATGGATCCATTCTGCGGGTGCCGTGACCTCCATGTTGCACCAGAAGCTCAAGTATGCTGTCGGAGGTAGCATCGTGACTGTTTGTGGCGAGGAAGACATAATGGTGAGCCATTTGTCGTCCTTCAAGTATGTTGAGATGGATGGGGAAATCCTCGAAACTCTATGCCAAGCGTTCGAAGCTGTCAAAGTCAAGAACGTAGCTCCCGTGATCACTGAGAATCCAGAGATGACTCTCTCTTCCTTCAAGGAAGCCCGGGCCGTAGTCCAAGCCGAATCTACCCCAGGCTGGGGGCGAATTTTAGAGATACCTAACAAGCAAGACAAGTTTGGGTTGGGATATTCTCCTGCGGCTGAAGCCTCCTCTTCTAGTAATGCGTCGCGAGGTAAAGGGCCGATCCAGTTTACCAGTGGCGGGGTGATATTTGAAAGCGTCAACGCAGTGTCTGAAGACAGCAGAGATAGCGACTGTGACTTAGACTCTTGGATCCAGCCAAGCAAGCCAGGCGAGAGCCTCAACAACTGGTCCGTCAAGGATATCATCCAGATGACAAGCGAAGAGTAATGATTTACTTTTTCCAATCATTGTACAACCATATGTCTTACCCGGGGCATAGTGGTTTTATTGTCAGGGCCTTGTTTGATTATGTACATGCATTTTATCAATAAATCAAAAGGCATTTTTCTTCGTATTCAAATGTTGTGATCTCTGTTATTCCTGTTTTATATTTGTTTTGAAAAACAATAAAATGGCAATGGGGTATTTGCTAACCTGCATATCCTTGTTTTAAGCTTAACCCTTGTTATTGCAGGATCCACATAACAGATGACATCGACTCTGGAACTTCTACGACTCACTTCGACTTCGATTGCCCGATCTATCAAGCCGACAAAGAGATTGATGAAGATGAAGACCTTCCCGAAGAGTTGGCCCGCTTGTTGAAACAAGAGGAGAAAGTTATTCTGCCTCATGAGGAAGAGATCGAGATTGTGAATCTAGGTTCTGAAGAACTTGTCAGGAATGTCAGGATAGGGGCTGCATTGCAGAGTGATGTCAAGCAGAGATTGGTCGAGATGCTGAGAGAGTATAGTGACGTCTTTGCTTGGTCATACGAAGATATGCCCGGACTTGACACTGACATCGTGGTCCACCACTTGCCACTGCGAGAAGATTGTCCTCCCGTTAAGTAGAAGCTTAGGAGGACACGACCAGATATGGCCGTTAAGATCAAAGAAGAAGTGTAGAAGCAGCTTGATGATGGCTTCTTAGCGGTCACTACTTACCCTCCGTGGGTTGCCAACATAGTGCCTGTACCAAAGAAGGACGGTAAGGTACGAATGTGCGTCGATTACCGGGATTTGAGTAGGGCGAGCCCTAAAGATGATTTCCCGTTGCCTCATATTGATGTGTTGGTCGACAATACAGCTCAGTTCTCCATATTTTCGTTCATGGATGGCTTTTCCGGCTACAATCAAATCAAGATGGCGCCGGAGGACATAGAGAAAACCACGTTTATCACTCCTTGGGGAACATTTTGCTACAAGGTAATGCTTTTCGGTCTGAAGAACGCAGAGGCCACTTACCAACGAGCAATGGTTACTTTGTTTCATGATATGATTCATCATGAGATTGAAGTCTATGTTGATGACATGATTGCGAAGTCCCAAACGGAGGAGGGACATCTGGTCAATTTACTGAAGCTTTTTGAGAGGCTTAGGAAGTTCAGGTTGAGGCTGAATCCTAACAAATGTACTTTCGGAGTACGGTCCGGAAAACTACTGGGGTTTATCGTGAGCGAAAGAGGCATCGAGGTCGATCCGACGAAGATTAAAGCAATACAAGAAATGCCAGCGCCAAAAACCGAAAAAGAAGTTCGTGGTTTCTTGGGCAGAATAAACTACATTGCAAGGTTTATCTCTCAGCTCACGGCCACATGTGAACCGATGTTCAAACTGTTAAAGAAAGATCAGGTGATTATCTGGAACGAGGATTGCCAGAAGGCATTCGATAAGATAAAACAGTATCTGCAGGAACCTCCGATCTTGATACCCCCAGTGGCCGGAAGACCCTTAATCATGTACTTGACAGTTCTTGAGAATAGTATGGGGTGTGTTCTCGGTCAGCACGACACGACGGGCAGAAAGGAGCATGCCATTTACTACTTGAGTAAGAAGTTCACAGAATGTGAATCTCGTTACTCGATGCTGGAGAAAACGTGTTGTGCACTAGCCTGGGCTGCCAAACATTTACGACAGTACATGCTCAACCACACCACCATGCTAATTTCGAAGATGGATCCGATCAAGTACGTCTTTGAGAAGCAAGCGCTTTCGGGCAGGATTGCCAGATGGCAAATGGTGTTGACGGAATATGACATTCAGTACGTTTCCCAGAAGGCCATCAAGGGAAGCATATTGTCTGAGTACCTTGCCGAACAGCCGATCGAAGATTATCAGCCGATGAAATTTGAATTCCCTGATGAGGATATCATGTTTCTTAAAGCGAAGGATCGCGATGAACCGTTTCCCGACGAGGGGCCAGATAGGAAATCCCAATGGAAATTGATATTTGACGGGGCGGTTAATTCTTACGGAAGTGGCATTGGGGCGATCATCACGACTCCCCACGGATCCCATATCCCGTTCACTGCGAGACTGACGTTTCCAGTCACCAATAATGAAGCGGAGTACGAAGCATGCATCATGGGTCTAGAAGAGGCAATTGATTTGAGAATCAAGAACCTAGATGTATATGGTGACTCGGCACTTGTGATCAACCAGATTAAAGGGGAGTGGGAGACTCTCCAATCGAATTTGGTGTCGTACATGAATTATTCCAGAAGGCTACTTCCGTTCTTTGATCGAGTGGAACTCCATCATGTGCCCAGGGCTGAAAACTAGATGGTTGATACCTTAGCCATGTTGGCTTCGATGTATAAAGTCAATTTTTGGAATGAAGCCCCAAGAATTGTCCTTTCTCGTCTTGATAGATCTGCATTCGTCTTTGCGATCGAGGAAGCCTCCGACTGCAAGCCATGGTTCCATGACATCCAGACCTTCCTTATGACTAAGGAGTATCCTGCGGGAGCGTCAACCCAGGATAAGAAGACTCTGAGGAGGTTGTCTGGAAATTTTTATCTCAATCCTGATGGAGTTTTGTATAAAAGAAACCATGATCTCGTGCTACTCAGATGTGTAGATGAGAAAGAAGCGAGTATGCTCATGGAAGAAGTCCGTGAAGGCACATTTGGTACGCACACCGGCGGGCATGCTATGACAAGAAAGATCTTGAGAGCAGGATACTACTGGCTGACGATGGAGTCAGATTGCTTTAAATTCGCAAGGAGGTGTCATAAATGCCAGATTTATGCTGATAAAGTTCATGTGCCGCTGTGCCCGTTGAATGTCATGTCCTCCCCGTGGCCGTTCTCCATGTGGGGCATCGACATGATAGGCAAGATCGAGCCCACTGCATCTAACGGTCATCGCTTCATTCTAGTAGCCATCGACTACTTCACCAAGTGGGTGGAGGCAGCCTCATATGCTAATGTGACCAAGCAGGTGGTGGCTAAATTCATAAAGAGGGATATCATCTGTCGTTACGGAATTCCCGAGCGGATCATTACTGATAATTGTTCGAATCTGAATAACAAGATGATGAAGGAGCTGTGCCAGAGTTTCAAGATTGAACATCACAACTCATCTCCTTACCGGCCAAAGATGAACGGCGCCGTTGAAGCGGCCAATAAGAACATCAAAAAGATTGTTCAGAAGATGGTTGTGACCTACAAGGATTGGCACGAGATGCTGCCATTTGCACTGCACTGTTATCGTAGAACGGTACGTACATCAACCGGGGCAACTCCTTTCTCCTTAGTGTACGGTATGGAAGTTGTCCTACCGTTAGAAGTGGAGATCCCTTCTTTGCGAGTTTTGGTTGATGTGAAACTCGACGAGGCAGAATGGATTAAGAACCAACTAAACCAACTCAGCCTGATGGACGAGAAGAGGTTAGCATCGATTGCGCATGGTCGTTTATACCAAAGCCGAGTGAAGAAAGCTTATGATAAGAAGGTGCGTCCTAGAAGCTTTCAGACGGGTGATCTCGTCCTGAAGAAGATTCTTCCTCCACACTCCGATCACCGGGGCAAGTGGAATCCCAATTACGAAGGTCCGTACGTCGTCAGAAATGTCTCCTCGGGAGGAGCTTTGTTGTTATCCACGATGGATGGCGAAGATTTTGCATCCTCGGTGAACGCGGACGCAGTTAAAAAATACTTTGCTTAAAAATGACCCGCTGGAAAGAAAAAGAACATCCAGGAAAAAATGGGGCATCCCGGCGAACCATAAAAAAGGAAAAAGGTTCGGGCAAAAATTAGGGATATAAAGAAAGGAATGTACACTCGCAAAGTCGAAAACCCGGAAGGGCGACTTTGGCAAAAAGGGGTATTCCGGTGAATCGAAAACCCAAAAGGGCGATTCAGGCAAAAGTTAGGGATTTGAAAAAGTAAATGACTGCGTTCCGCATGTGGACTTTCATTGTTTAGTGGTTTGGAGGACCTGAGGGCCGTTTATCTGAATCAATCTCTTCTGAAGCTGAAGCGCCGGAGAAGTATCGAAGTCAAGTGGGTCATAGAGGGATCAACTCATGGTGTTCGTCTACGCCTCATTGCCGACATTTGTGTATATACTGATGTATATTTATGTTTTATATTTGCGCGACTTCCTCATTCCAGGAGCTTGCATCTGTTGTAAAACATTTTTACCCATTCAGGGGTTCGTTATCAATAAAATGTATACTATTCAGCAATTCTGTTTGTTTTTTTAGCATCTATCTGTTTTGTTTGCAAAAAAGAACACCGATGTTTTTGATAAAATGCGCATACGTAAACTTACTGGCCTAGGCCACTGATTGTTAAAACAATGAATTATTCGAACATTGTCACAAGATGATAACCTTGATAGGTCCTTTTGAGAAGGGTATCTTGTCTGTTTGTTTGTGTTGTTGCAGGTGTAGCATATACCAGGTAGTGCGTCGTATGCGTCCCCAAGCAGGATGATTCCTTCTTCTCCAGCGAAGTTCAGCAGCCTCTCCCCGCAGAGTCTGAACGTGAGATCGTAAGCATTGATATGTTTTCCCCAAGCAGAGAAGATTCTCTCCCCAATCAGATGTATCCTGAAGGACCATCGTCTCCCCAGCTGAGTCATATACTGAAGTATGCAGCACTCAATAGCGCAGACTGAAGTCTCCAGGAGAATTGAGATTCCCCATAGAGTTGTACTCTCCCCAGTAAGCAGGACGATTCCTACTTCCCCAGCCGAGTTTGCAGATCCCCAAGAGAGTCGAATCCTTGGAAGCCATGCGGGCCATGATTGGTTTTCCCCAGTAAAGTGTGGAATAGCTGATGCTGTATTTCCCCGTCGGAGTCGATATCTCCAGGAAAGTTCTAGCCGCGAAGGCCGTGCAGTTTATTTCGGCGATTGACATCGTTTTCCTCAGCAGTTGTGGTTCGTACACCCAGATGAGCAGGTTCAGGTTCTCGTAGAGCTTTATTCCCCTGCAGCAGTCGACTGAAGCTCGTTGCCCCAGGCGGAGTCCAATTGATATTGGCGTGACTTCTTCTCCTTGGCAGGATGATTCCTCCTCTCCACCAGAGTGGTTCCTTCTCCTTGACAGGAGGATTCTCCCTTCGGCATTTATTTTGCTGATGGGGCCGTAGCATGTTGCATGATTGCATAGCATTTACCCTGAACACGTAGCATTTCCACCGTGTGGAACATTGCGCCATTGTCAAACGTATGCATATGAGGCATGAGCTAGGTCGTTACCTTTCTTGTTTTGCAGGTGTTCCCCGGCAGGGTGTTAGCCCAGGATGATTCCTGAAGCCTCAAAAGAGTTGTTTGGTTCAAGATGATTCTTGAGTTCCCCAGCGAAGTCGTTTGCCCAAGATGATTCTTGAATCCTCCAGCGAAGGTGCTCGTTTAAGATGATTCTTAAAATCCCCTGTGAAGTCACCAAAGAGGGTTGCTCAAGATGATTTTTGAAGTCCCCGGAAGAGCGATCGCTCCGGATGATTCCCGAAATCTCCAGCAGAGTTATTGGTTCGAGATGATTCTTGAAGTCCCCACGGAGTTATTTGTTCAAGATGACTCTTGATTTCCTCAGCAGGGATGATTCACCTAGAATGATTTTTGGATCCCCGAAGCAGAGTTACTTGATAGTTCTCCAGAATCCCCAGCGGAGATGCGTCATCCCCAACAGGTTTCTGAACAGAGAAGTTGAAACTTTCCCTCAAAGACTTGATGATTGAAGTCCAACCGTATTGACGAAGTAGTTCTCTCAGCTGATGTGGAGTGCCTGATGGTAGAAGTTGGATATCCCCAATTGGTTCATGATTGACCGAAAATTCTATTTCCGATTTACTGACGAAGCCCGGCTGACGCCCAAAGACTTCTTTGAATGCCCGATGGCATGATCAATGTGATTGTTGATCTGATGGGTCCCGAGGAATCTTGGTGCCTGACGGCATGATCGACCGTGTATCACCGGTTACCGTGTGACCAATCCCCCAGCTAGTTGCCGTGCAGCTATTATTTCAGTTTCCGAAGATTTGTCCCTATCGGAGTACCGCGTACTTGTGCAGTTGGCAAATTTCCGGGTTTGTTGGTATTCAACCGTCTTGTACCTTGATTGTTTGAGGGCCGTTCGCTTCTCACCCGGTCAGGTTCAAGCAGCTTGAATAGGGGCAGCTGTTGCACCCTAAAATTTGCTCAACATTTCTTTACCTAGCTTATGTTTCATTTCATTCACATTAGCATTATCATTTGCATTTCATTGACATGTGTGCAGGAGATCAAGAGGTATGATTACCAATCAAGAGCTACACAAGACCTTGAAGCTAGATAAGAAGCTTATTCAAGTGTTCAAGGGTTGATATCCTTGTCAGAGAAGTTAAAAGATTCCCAGAGAGAGTGGTTGAAACCAAGAGTGTGTGTCTTCTAACTTGAGAGTTATGGGGAAGACCATCAGATGATTCTGAAGCCATGAAGTTAGACTTGAGGTCTTGAGAGAGCTTATGAGAAGTGTTGAAGATCACTTTGAGGCCTAGACAGGTCATTGTGCAAGAGTAAGAAGCATCAGCCATGAGTGGTGCAATTAGGGTTTGACTGGGTCAACCCTAAGTCAACTGATGATTTGGACAAGGTTGAGACCTAATACAAGAGCCATGTGACCATTGATTGACACATTGAGATGTTATAAGTATGATTCCAAGGTCAACGCATCATGATTGAAGAGTTTGAGAAGTTTCAAGCTAGGGTTTCTAAGGCTTGACAGTGTAAAATCCCCTAGTTTGACCCCTATCTTCAAGGAAATTTAGCTCAAGATGTGATTGCCATATCATCTTTCCCCCAACATTAATGTTGTAGGGCATGATCTTAGCTTTAATTTGAGTGCTATAAGTCCTTGATAGGATTTATAGAACTCAAGTTATGACTTTGACAAGTTACAGGTCATTTGAGGTCTGTGGATTTGGGAGCTTGAAAGTTACCCAACTTGCATGAAACTTTTGCCCACGAAGGATGATTCCTATGAACTTTTGGTAAACATGAATGTTGTTCCTTATCCTCTTAGCTTTCTAGAGAGTACTAGAAGTCCTTGATAGGATTTTTAGAACTCAAGTTATGGCTTTGACAAGTCAAGGGCATTTTGGTCATTTGGAGATTACAGGTCATTTCAACCATAAGGCCATAACTCCCATTTCCAAGCTTCAAATGGGAAAATGTTCAACATCAAACTTGTTCAAAATGATGTTTTAAGACTAGTCAATAGGTCATGATATGTTGGAAGTGCTTGTAGCTCAAAGTTGCAAAAATGACCTAAAATAAGGGTATAAGTTAAATAAACCAAAGTTGGAAATTGATATTTTTGATCTACACATCCAAACCAAGGCATGTAATATATCATTTTGACTCTAAAAAGCATTTTAAGAACTTTAGTTTAGCCACATTTTTGAGTTGAGGTGTAATTTGTGGGCTTGCTTTGAAAAGTAGTTACTTACATCTTAAGTAACATTTGCAAAACACATGAGAGATCAATGCACAAGATTCCAAGGCATTGTAACACATCTAATATCTCATTTAGAGAGATTTTGGGATCATAACAAGCTGCTGCAACAAGTGAAACCAGAATTGGTGTGAGTATGGCATGAGATGGTATTTTTGATGACATGAGAAATTCAACATCTCCTTGGATGACTCCAGAAGATTCTAGAGAGGTCCAACATCATCTATATATTTATTAGAAGGGGTTCAAGTGCAAGGTTGGTGAGAAGTGAGGGAGAGAAGAGAGTTTGCAACTTCACATTGTTCATTGCAACTTGAATTCTGTTTCAGCATTCCACACCATTTGGATCTTTTCTTTTGATCCTAACAACTTTCTTGAATGTGTGTGAGTGTTTCCATAGCAAATCCCAAGCGAATCCATGGCTGAATCGTGTATGAGCAATTGAATTTCAGCACCTGCAAGTCACCATCGGGTTTGGAGTTCCAAGCATTTGCAATTAATTCTCTTGCATACAGAAGCAAGAACTTGGTACATTGAATGATTCTGGAGCAGTAGAAGGGTTGAATTGAAGCTTTGCTACTTCTGTTATTCAAGAATTCACAGGTTTGAATCTTTCATCCCTCACCTTAATTTAAGAAGAATTACCTCAGTTTGTTAGGTTAGATTGATAGTATGTGGTTAGGAGATCGTTTCTGGGAATTTAGAGAGGATTTGGTGATGATCAATGAGATGACACAATTTCTGTTTGGATCAAGAACATGCTGGATATTGAGAGATAATGCGAGTATTATAGCAAGAACTGATCAGTGTAACATGGCAGACATTTTGAACCTTTTAATTGCAAGAATGGTGATGCTTGAGGATTGAGTGATTTCTGTTTCTCTGATCGTGTTTTGAGTTTGATCGAGATTCAATGAATTCTGAGGCTAGGGTTAGACTCAGGGAGAGATTTAGAGTGAGTTAGTGTTTTAGATCTTGAATTTCGATGGAGATTTGAGGGAGCCCGAGTGAGGATGAGGTTGATGTTTGAACTCTGTTACAATGGATGCTTCCCTCCATTTTCATGGCTAGAGGTAGGTGATGAAGTCCTAGCCGTCAGATCCACGTATGACCATTGACCAGAGCCAGATCCAAGGGCTGTGTTTTAATCTCAGGTTGTGAAGAGGGAAGAATGCTGATGCTCTAAACGCTGCGTATCATTAAACAAAAGGTTTTGGGCCTTAGCAAGAGACCACTATCCACACCCCCCAGCGAGCCCATTTGTGAATTTGAACTGATTCTCATTGCTTCCTACACCGCGCCTTTATCTTTTTCTTTGCCATTTTTCAATTGATTTTTGATTGTGATATGGGCTTAGGCGTTTTTCTACTGGCACCCCCCCTGATGGCCCAATCCATGAATTGAACTGATTGTGTTTACTATCTGCACCGTGTGTTTATCTTTTTCTTTTGATTTTCTTTAATTTCTTCATTTTATACATGGTTCTTGATTAAATCATATAAAATTGAAAAATGATCCAATTAACCCCATTCTTTTTGAATTATATTCATGATTGAGTCTAGTATTTTTTAGATAAAAAATATTTTTATTTCATGCATTTTATGATTTTATGGGAATTTTCATATTTTAATTAATATTAAAATAGTTATGTTTGATACTTGATTTTGTGGAATTTTATGTGATAATGTGGTGATGATTTTGATCCTTATTTTTTGTGAGTAGTTAGCATAGATGTGCATGCTCCCCATAGAATTTTCTCACATTTGTTTGATGAACATAGGTGGTAGTTTAGGTTGAAACCTTTAGAAGCTCCATTTTTAGGGTTTATGATTCATACCTTTGGGTTTAGGACTTAATTTTAGGACTTAATAGATGATTTAGTCCCAGGTTTTTGTATGAGGCATTCTTAATTGAATTAGGATCCCTTAGGAATTTTTGTAGAAGTTTATAAGATAGTTTACTATTTTTGATTGATTTTAGTTTAGGTGCTAGTTTTAGATGATTCTAAGGCACTAACTCAACTAGATTAGCATCTTTAGTTCCCTTAGATTAGGGTTTTGCTTTTATTGTTCTTGGATGATGTTGAAGGCAAGTTAAATATGCATTGGATTGCTTGAAGAGGCTTGGATTTGAAGATCTTCCCTTCTTGTGGTGTAGTTTTGATTAGGTTAAGATAGGGTTTTGTAGGCAGAGCTTCTAGATAGTTCTCTTCCTTCATAAACATGGAATATGTTGATCAATTTCATTCTTCCCTATGATGTAAGGTCCCTTGTAAAGGCCTAATCCCTACTTTGGTAGGATGTGTGGCTCTTTGCAAATTGGTAGAACCTTTGAGGGTCCCTTTCTCTGATGACAGGATGCTTAGTGGTGACCTTTGGTCTTCACTCTGCTACCAGCCATCCCAGCTTTGCTCTTGATAGATGAATCTTTCTCCCTTGTTAGAGGATGGAGTTCCTTGCTTGAAGAAGATTGAAGGTTGGAGTTGATACTTCTTTGTGTTTGAAGACTACTCTGAGAAGCTGAAGCTTATAGATGAAGAGGAAGGCTAGTTGATACTGGTGAAGCAAAGAGAGCTGAAGCTTGAAGACTAAGTTGATACTCATGAAGAAGATCCAATTGAGATTGAGTGAAGAGCTAAGGCTTGAGGAATAAAGGAAAAGTTGACACTTACATTAAGGCATTGAGAACCTGAGGGAATCAAGTTGATACTTGCAATTAGGAGTGAAGCCTGAAGGTGGAATTGACTGAAGAGCTGAAGCTTGGAGAAGAGAGAACAAGTTGACACTTAGGTTTGATGCATTGAAACCTTGGAGAAGCAAGTTGATACTTGTCATGGAGGATGATAGCCTTGAAGGGTGGTTGAAGTCTGAAGACTAGATTGCTGTCAGAAGAGCTGAAGCTTGAAATTGAAAGAGGGGTTGATCTGCTTTCTTTCTTGTCTGTTTCTTTTCTATGTTGATGTGCCTTGTTTGACTTGCTTGATGCATTAGAATAAGTTCATATCTATACTGACTTTAAGCTAGGAGCATGATTGCACTAGAGGTTGAGTTGCTCCCTCTGCTTGTATTGTTACTGTATGGCTTTGCTTGCGGGTATTCGGTAGAGCCCAGCTCCCTTGCCCATGTGGTTTGTGTTTGCCTGATGGCATTTTATTTCATTTCTTCTGTATGATTACAGTCACTTATATCTTGCTTGATAGCATGTTATTCTTTCTGTATGATTACAATTATTCATATCTGGATTGAGGTTGAGATGAGCTTGTGGAGGCTGATGCCCCACACACATTTCCTCCCTCACTTGCATTGCATGCATTTTAATTGTTTACTGTTTCAACTGATGCTTTATCTGTTTCTGTTTATCATTGACATGATCCCCTAGGAATCTCACTTCCTTTGATAAGGAAGTGATGATTAGAACTTTAGGTTGAAACCTATGCATGATAACTTCTAGGAGTTCCCTGTTTCAAACCTCAACTATAGGATGAATCCTTGGCATGACAACACTAGGACTTGATAGTCTTCCCTTTAGTTGAGCCCCCTCTCTTCTCATCTCAAAACAAATTAAAATACAGTAATCATGAATGATTTCTTTCGTACGTTACGAGCCTTAAGCTATCTGAGAAAGGATTGTTGGAGAGTTTCTTTTCAACAGTTTGGATGTTTAGTATGGCACCCTTTGGGTGACATGCGACACATTCACTCTCAGGTCATAGCCTTTAGTGCGATTGAAATTGCAAACAACCATAAAAAACAGTTCTTCTGTAAAAGACAGAAAACAAACTTCAAATCTTTTTTCCCCGTGGGCCCGTAATTCAAAGGAAGCTTTTTCTGAAGGAAAGAGTGTTTTTAACTTCAGCGCCACCGCAAACAGGCTTTGTCCCTAACTGTTGGAACTGCTGTTTAACCCTACTCGATAAAACAGATGAATCTGAATCCCCGTAATCCGTATTATCCCGAACTACGTAAGCTCTGATCTCTCATACCTGTTGAGAGTACGTAGGCACAATACTGATGTATTGGCGAGCCACCTTCCCCGTAACCTGTAGTTAGGCGAACTACGTTGACTCTGATTTCTCATTCTCTGATGAGAATACGTAGGCATAAAGTGCGAAGCTTTGCCGAGTCATTTTTCTTTTCTTTTCAAGCCAGCCTTGATAGGTAGATAGATAAAACCAACCCGTTCAGTAAACACAACAAGCGTGGATCCCGTCGAGTACGACGGACGTGAGGGGTGCTAATACCTTCCCCTTGCGTAACCGACTCCCGAACCCAGACAACGGTTGCGACGACCTTGTCTTATTCCTTTTTCGTCAGGTTTTTCCGATCGTTTCCTTTCCCGTTCTGAGGGATAAATAACGAAAGGTGGCGACTCTTCTGTTTTGCCGGCACCTTATTTTCGCGGAAGCGACAGAGGGGACGATGCTAGTAACCACTAGACTTAATTGGAAAATTTGGTGACGACCTAATCCAGGAGACCAATTACCATTGGATTTTTAAAGAGTTTGGTAACGACCAGACCGAAGTGATGATAATAATCTGCTTTAAGTGGCGCCAATAACTATTGGACTTGGGCTAATTGGTGACGACCAAACCAGGTGTACCAATAACAATTGGTTCTGAAGGTAAGACTAGCAACGACTAGGTTTTCCAAACAAGGCTAGTGACCACTAGACCTATAGAGATTGGTAATAACCGAATCAAGGGGTACCAATAACGATTGGATTTGAAGGTAATGCCAATAATCATTGGACTTTTAGGGAATTTTGGTGACGACCAACTCCAATGTCAACGACTATTGTTTTTTAGAAGGCAATACTAGTAACCACTAGATTTTTAGCCAAATTGGTGACAACCGAATCAAAGGGACTCCAATAACAATTGGTTTGCTTTATAACAGAGTCAGTAACAACTGGGTTTGAAAAATAGTTGGTAAGGACTAAATCAAGATACCGATCATGATTAGTTCTAAACGTGTGCTACTGACCACTAGTTTTTCAAAGTTTTGTTGGTGACGACCAAATCGAAGATGAAAATTGGTAACAACCCTCTGGAGGTGTAAATTGGATATTGCTAGTCACCACTAGCTTCCCCATGAAAATAAGGAACCCCAGGATGTCGACTTTGAAGCGAACTTTGTAATAACAAGTCAAAGATAAAGGTGATGACCGAAGGATCTCAATGGCAGGAATGCAAACAAATGCGTATGTTGGCATGATGTTGTATGCAAGACGCAGACCGACCCGTAGGAACAAAGGAAAACCAAATAAAGAGAGAACTCGTCACACTGAGTTTCAAAATGCCTTAAGTCAGGCAACGCTTCCTCCTTTGGTGTAGGTAACGATCCTTTCTCGATAATATCTTTGTAATTCTGCAGAGAAGAAGTCTTAGCTTAAGAGCTAGAATTGATGTCAGACACCTCTAACTTGGTCAAAGGCAACAACAATTTCCACAACTTCGAGAACTGTGTAATATCATCACATTACCTCTAGAACTTTCAAATATTTTGTCAAATCATGTTTTCCTTTTTTTTACAAAACAATACTTTAAGCTTTTCAAAACATTTTGCTTTCATGAAAAATTCTTATTAACAAATAAGTGAAATTGCATAACAAAAATAGCGGATCATAACAATGATTTGGCCAAAAATTTGATTTTATTGATAGACAAGAGCTTTACAAAAGGCAAAGCCTTGGGAATTTTATAAGTTTGAAAAATGGCAACAGAAAAGGTTACAGAATCCCATAATAATTCGGTCCTTCCGACTGCCAGTTCACTTGCTTTGCTGCTTCTGACGAGAACAACAGGCGTTGAGCTTTCTTCTAATATTCTGCACAGGACTCTGCCCCAGCGTCTGTCAGCTTTCAAACATTGGGCTTTCATCTTGTCGAGGCACTGAAATCCCCTTTCTAGGTATTTTGTTTCAGGCGTAGTATTTTCTTACTGCGTCCGAGTTGATGGGATACTTGAGTTGTTCGCCATCCATAGTTTCGAGAATCAGAGATCCTCCAGAGAAAATAGTCTTTACAATGAAAGGGCCGTCATAGTTGGGCATCCACTTGCCACGCATATCTTTTTGCGTTGGTAGGATTTTTCTAAGCACAAGCTCTCCTTCCCTATACTCTTTGGGAAGAACCTTCTTGTTGAATGCTCGGGCCATCCTTTGTTGATAGATTTGACTATGGCACATGGTCGTCATTCTTTTCTCGTCAATGAGATTCAACGAATCGATTCTTTCTTTTATCCATTCGTCTTCATCAAGCTCTGCTTCCGTCAAGATCTTCAAGGAAGGTATTTTGACTTCAATGGGTAGCACAGCGTCCATCCCATATGTTGCACCCTAAAATTTGCTCAACCTTATTCACTTGGTTTATGTTTCAATTGCATTAGCATTTGCATATAGGGCCATGTACATAGGTTACTCATCTGCATAGCATAAGCATAGCAAGTCAGCTAACAGGGGACCAATCATTATTCTCATATCTAGAGGCCTATCAAGAGGTTATTATCCTGATTCAACCTCATTCAAGTCATCAGGAAAGAATTGGAAAGCTAAAGAGGTCAATGGATCAAGCAGTGCATCTATCTCCTATCTGAGGGAATCTGAGGATCAACAAGGAAGGTGTGAGCTGTGGGCTGAGCATGGGGAGTATCTAGACATCTTGGGAGACTTAGAAAGTCATTTGGAGAAGGAGACAAGTCCTTGGTGTGATCACAAGTATTGCAGTTGAAGACAGTCAACTAGGGTTTCATCTGGGTCAACTCTAGGTCAACCCTAGGTCAATTGACTGATTGAAAGGCATTGGGGTCGATTGGAGAGATGTGGGGTTCATCATTTGGCATGTAAAGAAGGATATGGTGATATGTCAAGAAGAAATCAAGAGAAATCAAGGAGAAGAGGAGTTTCTAAATTAGGGTTTCTGTGTAAAATCCCCTAGTTTAGGGAAAATTTCCAAGCAAGATAAGTCAAAATTCAAGCTTCAAATGGATCCTTGGCCAACATGAAACTTGTATAGGATATCAAGACCTTTAATTTGAGTGGTGGAAGACATCAAGGAGATTTATAGAACTCAAGTTATGGTCCTTGCAAGTTACAGGTCATCTGAGGTATCTGAAGTTTTGTCTGTGAAAGTGACTTGACTTCCAAACAATGTTTACCCCTCAAGGAGATTTCAAATGAATTTCTGGTCAACATAAGAATTGTTTATCATTGTCTTAGCTTTCTATAATGGTATGGTATGCCTTCATATGATTTGTGTAACTCTACTTATGGTCTTGGCAAGCAAAGGGTATTTTGGTCATCTGGTAATTACAGGTCATTCTTAGCCTATACCTAAAACTCATACAAGGGAGCTTCAAATGAAAAACTTCCCAACATCAAAGTTGCTCAAAATGCCATTTTAAGTCAAGAAAAGAAGTCATGCAAGTTTGGAAATGCATGGAACAAGACTTGATAAAAGTTGGTGAAAAATGACTTAAAAAAGGCATATAACTTGAAAAAGTTCAAGTTGGAAAATGGTTTGAGAGATCTACAAGTCCAATATGGGTCATCCAATATATCAAATTGATTCCCAACATCATTTTAAAGACATTGGTTCATCCACTTTTTTGAGTCAGGGTTTAAAAATTGGACTTGCTTTGTATTTTTGTTACTTGCATAATAAGGCAAGTATAGAAAACTTGGCACAAGATGAATTTTCAAGGCAAGGAGCTTACATACACTTCCCATATCTCATGTAAGGAGATTTTGACATAAGTTTGGAAAGGTGCAAGCATGAGATAAGAGATATTCAAAGTATCATGGCATGAGAAGTTCATGAAATTTCCACAACTTTCTAGAATCCTCCAAGATTATTCTAGAAACCTCTAAGTTTGTTAATCATCATCTATATATTGGATTGAGATCATTAAGAGAAAAGGTTGGTGATAGTTGATGTTGAATCCATTTGCAAATCATATTGAATTGTATCCATCATTTTTCCATTTTTTCCCACACTTTCACATGTTTGAATTTCCATTTTTTTTCAATCCTTTTTCTCTCCATTTTTTGATCCTTTCTCATTACCAATTAATTCAATATACTACATAGGATTTTTCCATCAATTTTTGAGAAGATTTTAGTGCAATTCCATGGTTGTATCAACATGAAAAAGTTTCTACACTTTTTTCCAAAGAAATTCGTGCTCCATTAAAGCTCCATAATTCATTTTTCCAAGGTATAAAGAATTTGACATAACTCATGATTTATGAGTCTTTCTTGCATTATTGTTGTTGCATCACATTGCTCTCATCTCCTACATGGATTCTAGTACAAAAAAGATGGTTTTTATGACAATTTTTGGTTCTTGAGTTTTTCTTGAGGTGCCACGTTTTGGGAGTTAGAGAGAGTTTCAAGAAAATCTAAGACCATATTTGGATTCCTTGATTTTTTTTCCTTCAAGTTTGACCAAAATTTTGTGCGAAACGGATAATTATTGATGGAGTTATGGTGCTTCAAAGTAGCAAAAAACTCATGTTCATGGGGCTGCGGGTTACTATTCACAAAGTTGAAAAATTTGATTTGGAGAAGAAGGTGTTAACACCGTCGGATGCATTTCCAAGTCAAGGTTTCTTCCATTCATCCAACGCCTCTCACTGCGCCACGTAATCGGCCACATAAGCCTCATGCCACTTTTATTTATTCATGTTATTTTCTTTTATTTTTCTATTGCCATGTTTCTTTTATTTTTTCTGTTTTATATGCTGACTTCAAATAATCATAAAAAATAGGAAAATTAGTCTTTTTGATCCCCATTTTTTGTGCTGAATCTTTACGATGTCTAGGATTTAATAAAACTGGAATTATAATTTTACCATTTTTTGACATTTTCTTTGTATTTTTTACATTTGGGTCGTCATAAAAAGGCCAATGCTGGTGCTATCATTTTGTTGAATTTCTTTAACCTATCAAAACACAATTTGAATGTCAATCTTTTTGCAAGGATCTCATACACACGTTGAGGTATTGTGATATATTTTTGTGGGAATTTTATTGTACCATTTTAATTGGTTTTGGATGCTTTCTTTAACATGCTCCACTTTAATCTTTCCTTTGGTATACATGAGATATCTTGCAATGTTTTCATCTTGTTTGACCATTTATCTTTGGATATTTTTGTGGTATCTCTCACCCCTGGTTTGTGGCTTGATGTAGGGAATTGGAGATTTTTATTTGAATTTTTTATCACCTTTTGCTATTTTTCTCATATTTTGTATTCGAACTTGTAATTTGGACTTCCGAACGGACTTTATTTTTGTTAAGGCTCCAACGGCCGATTTGTGTTTGCGTGGTGAATGTCGTGGTTTATATTTCTTATTATAGATAGGCTAGAGGTATTTGAAGACCCCTTAGGTGGCTGTTATTTGTATGTGTAGCTTGCCCGATTATCGACTTGTTTGCATGATAGCACGTTGCGATTCCAAATAGTGGATTACGCGTTTCATTCGGAGTTTTCACTCGATTCTTTGCATATGATCACTTGATATTTTCTTATTCCATCCATGAATGGGCTTGAGGTTGAGATGAACCTTCCTCCCTCCTTTGCATTGCATTTACCATTGCTATATTCATGTTCACTTGTATGCGGTTATTACTTGTATTTCCGTTTCTTCCTTTCGTTTCCTTTCCCGTAGGACTTCCATTCTTCCTTGTTCAAGGGAGGATGTGATAGACATTAGGAGTTAACCCATGCATGATAACATTAGGGTAGATTTTATTCCCTTTTAACCCTAGGATTTGTAGAGTCTCATCTCTTCTTCCTTCAAAACAACAGAAAAACATTAATAAAGGTTATAACAGAGATTAATTCATTTCTTCCGTCAAAAGATTTGAACAGACATCAACCTTTTGCAATAAGAAAACCCTTGTTTAAGGTGAGATTTTTCATAAAAAACAACAGACAGACTTGTGTCGTACGTGGCCCGAACTACGTTTGCTCTGATCTTTCATGCTGTATGAAAGTACGTAGGCATAGGATACGATGTCCTAGCGAGCAACCTTCCCCTCCTTTCCCGTAGGTAGGCGAACTACGTTGACTCTGATTTCTCGTTCCAGGCGGGAATACGTAGGCATAAAGTGCGATACTTTGCCGAGTCATTTTTATTTTCATTTTATTTTCTTTTTAACCCTTAACCCGTAGAGTAGATAGAAATAACAATCCATACCCGAAAACAAGCGTGGATCCCGTCGAGTACGACGGACGTGAGGGGTGCTAATACCTTCCCCTTGCGTAACCGACTCCCGAACCCAGGTTTTGGTTGCGACGACCATACCTTTCCCATGTTGTGCGAGGTTTACTCTGAGCGTTTCCTTTCCCTCCCGTGGGATAAATAACGCACGGTGGCGACTCTTCTGTCAGCCAGCGCCGATTTTCGCAGTAGCGACAGCTGGCGACTCTGCTGGGGATCCAACGTCCCCTGGCTGCTAAGGACTGCGATAGTTCTTATGCATTTGGGATCCAACGTCCCTTAAGAGAGTCAATCCTAACGCTTGTTTTCCCGTCGAGGATTTTGTATGGATTTATATTTCTGACCTTTATTTCCAGCATTATATATTGATTATTATTGCTGTATTGGGATGTGATGGGTGTTCTGATATTGAGTGAGAAGCCGGACCTGGGCTTGAGTGCACCTTAGACTTAGAGTAGAGATTAGTGGGCGCGCACGTGCTTTGCATGTCCTAGTGTCCCGCGAAATCTACACTCAGACGAGGTTCTTCTGGTTGGCCTCCTGTCCTGCCCTTTGGGTGGCTTGGGTTGCTGGTTAGTTGGATTGTCGACTCTAGGGACCGATCATTTGGAAGTTGGCTAAGTGAGGCCTCTTCAGGATTTGATGATGCCACTCCTTCTGGGAATCGTATCATCAACCCTGAAAGTCTGTGACGCCGACGACCGCATAGGATGCCATACCTTTGTCAGTTACTAGGACACCCACCTGTGAGAGGGTTTGGGGTTATGCAGGTAACTAGACCTTCAGATACCGGTTATTTCTTGATCAGAGATCCTGGGTATTTATTGAGGGTTATGAGGTCTGTCAGAGACCATTTGGAGATGTGTTCTGAGGTCTGTCAGAGACCATTTGGAAATGTGTTCTGAGGTTTGTCAGAGACCTATTGGAGTTATGATTTAAGGTCTATCAGAGACCAGCCAGAGTTATATTGTGGGTCTGTCAGAGACCATTGTTGGAGCTTTGTTTTAGGTCTATCCGAGACCAGGGTGTGAGGACTTCTAGAGAGTCTATTTGAGACTTCTTGATATGGTTCAGGCTATTCAGCTACGGCATTTGGTCCCTGTTGCATGTCACTTGCATTGTTTGCATACTCATCATCATTGCATCCTACTAACGTGTGTCTGTGCTGCAGGTGCATTTGCATTCCCCCAGTTCTAGTGTCCGGATTCCTGAGTGATTGGTCATGGTCGGCTTAAGAAGGACAGTTGCTTACAAATTGCCTACTCCTGATGTTGTTCCCCTGTTTGGGTTGATCTCTCTGGCTGATGAGGAGGTTCGTAGGAGCTTCAGAATGAGCTATGGAAGACTATTGAGATTGGTGCGCAAACCCACGGAGACAGAGCTAGATAGGCTGTACGCTTTGATGCAATTCTATGATCCCGCATTTAGATGTTTTACGTTCGCTGATTTCATTATAGGGCCTACCATTGAGGAGTATGTGGAGTTTACTAAGTTACCCGTGCAGAACCAGGTTCCATTCATTCATTCGGGCATTAAGCCCAAGCCGGAAGACTTGGCAAAAGCCTTGCATGTGGATGCTTCTGAACTGTTGACTACTGTTTCCCGTGGAGTTCCAGGCTTCTCACTCCAGTTCTTGATCGGTAAAGCTCAAGAGTACGCTAAGAGCGGATGTTGGATTGCCTTCAATGTTGTGCTGGCTCTGTGCATTTACGGCATAATATTGTTTCCCAATGTACCAGATTTTGTGGACTTCGATGCCTTCTACTTGTTTGCCGCTGGTAATCCTGTACCGACCATGCTCAGAGATTTCTACCACTCACTGCATTACAAGAATGAGAAGGGAAGAGGAAAGAATGTTCATTTTTGTGTACCATTGCTGGATATGTGGTTTAAAAGCCACCTTCCCCTGAAGGGATCTTTTGTGAAGAGTGCAACCACAGCTAGCTGGTCAGAGCGCCTGATGAGGCTATCTTCTGAAGACGTTGCGTGGTTTGATCGAGACCTGCTAGGATCTGAGCTTATATTCAGTTGTTCTGGGTACCCTAATGTTCCGCTGATAGGGAGGAAAGGGTGTATCAACTACAACCCTTCTCTATTCGTCCGTCAGTTCGGATATGCGTTGAAGAACCCACCAAAGGAGGAGGAAGTACAGGAATCTCTGTACTTCACCGGAGACGTGAAGGGGGAGTTACTAGCCAAGCTGCAGCATGCCTGGACGCGTATTAACCGCAGAGGGAAGCCGTCGTTAGGAAAGAATGACTGTCAGGCCTATGCACCATACAGAGTTTGGGTCCAGGAGAGAGCAAGTCAGTTGCGGATGCCATTCCCAGATGTACCAATCCTTGTTCCTATTCCGGTAGCAGAGCCAACCACTGTTTCTCGGGAAGCCTACGAGCAAGTTGTGAAAGAAAAAGAAGCCTTGATGAAGATCAATGAAGGGTTAGAGCAAGAGTTAGCCCAGGTACGCAGTGAGAAAAACAAGGCCGTGTATGCTTTCCAACAGCAGATTGAGCTAATGAACAGATTAGGGGATGAGTTGACTGAGGAGAGGAAGAAGCACGAACGTCTAGGGCAAGAGTTCAGAAGCTCCCATGACATGCTTGAATCCAAGAAGAAAGCGCTTGACATCGCTCACCGAGAGATCTCTTCTTGCAATAAGACTTGGAATGCTACGCTCACCAACAATAAGAAGAGGGAAGATAAGTTGAAGCAGCAAATTTCTGACCTCGAAGAGCAGTTGAAGTCCAGCATCAAGAAGTGTGAAGAAGAAGTGATGACCCGGTACAGTCTCCAGAACGCACTGAACAAGGCCATCAAAGGCAGAGATGAAGCCGTGTCTCAGAAGCATAAACTAGAGGATCGCTTCGGAGACGGGGCATGGGAAGAAACTGCTGAAGACGTGCGCCGTGTTCTTAAGAAGAGAAACCAACTTGTTGAAGGGCTGCTTGATCGACCAAGTCATCCGGAGACCAAGAAATTGCTAGAAGAGTACCAGACTTCTGGGAGGATTTGATCACTTCATGTAGTAGCTTGTATGCTTTATTTGCATATTGCTGACCATCACCAGGATTGTTGGTTGAGGTCGTGCCTTCTTATTGTACTCAGTGATATTGTATTCTTGGCCTATTAGTTTTCTCAGCAATATATGAGGCTTTCTATGATTCAGCTCCGATCTTTGTATTGCTAGCACTGTCACTGCACCGGCACCTCCACACTAGAATCAGGGAATGAATTTCCCTAATGCACAGACACACACATTGCATTGCATTCATATTCATATTGCATTACAGGTAATTATTAAACTGTAGCTCATCTCCTGTATCTCTCAGGTCCCCCAGGATTATCGACTGAAGAATTCCCTAGCATTCAACCAGAAGCAGCCGCAAGGAATTCATGAGTCAGGATCCGACTGAGATGCAAGAGGTGCACGACAACATAATGCGGCTCATACAGGTAATGGAAGCCATGGCCGAGAGTCAGAAATAGTTGCAGAACATGGTGCAGCCTCTGATTGCGAGGGCTGATGATAGGGCTGCCGACTTTGCTCAGCTAGAGAATCAAGGTTTTCTCCCAGGCCGCATACGCCAACTTGTGGGGGTAGCCATCAAACAGGTTCAAGCAGAATTAACGGATGTTCGAGGCCAGCTGGGGCAGTTCACGAAAGATATGCAAGAGTTGCGCTCGAATCAAGAGACGCTAGAAGAAGAGAACTGCCGACTGAAGGCACAAATAGGGTTGATGGCTGAAGTATTAAGGAACGTACTCAGGAGAGAAGGAGGGCAAATGTTGGAAGACGCGGCTGGCTTATCTGTTCCTCAGGGGTCTGAAGAACCATTACCCACGCAGGATAGGCTTAAGAGACCCTCTCCACGGTTCGAAGCTTAGGAGTCTCCTCGTCAGCAGTCGCAATTGATTTTGCAGGATAACTCAAGGAGGTGGGGTAAGAGAATGAGGTTTTCTAACAGAGTATTTGATGAGATCCCTGTGGATTATGATCAGCTGGTGCAACTCTTGTTCCAACTTCAACTGGTTGAGCCCCGCATTTTGGTTCCACTGACAGGGCAGCCGCCACCAGACTATGACCTGAACGCCCATTGTGCCTTCCACTCCGGAGCACCAGGGCATAGCATTGCAAACTGCAAAGCTTTTAAGCATAAGATTCAAGATTTGCTGGATGAGAAAATAATTGAGTTTGTACCGGGGGGCATAAAAGTTGCAGGGACTGATATTCCCATTTCTTCGCCAGAGGTTGCAGATGAATCGAGGTATATCCCAGAGCCGCTGGAAGCTAAGTCCCATGTCCACAACAGTTGTCGATGCCAGGGTTGAATTTAAGGATGATAGCGCGTGAACCTAAGGAGTCGTCCGAGCGAAGCCAGCAGCATACAAGACGCCAGTATACGACTCAGCAAAGAATTCGGGAAAAAAAGCCAAGGAGGGTGTTTGAGAAGCCTCCCTCAACGTACGCAAATTTGTTACAGACACTACTAAGATTGAACTTGGTGGAGAAAAGAACTCTGGCGCCAATAACCGGCACTCTGCCGGATGGCTATGATGCGAGCAGGCACTGTGAATTCCACTCCGGGGCTCCCGGACATGATATTGAAGGTTGCCACGCGTTCAAGCATAACGTCCAAGATTTAATCGACAGCAGGGTCATTAACTTCTCCGATAGGGTCCCCAAGGTGGTGCAAAGCCATAGACAAGCAAAAGCCGGGGTGATGAAAACGTTTCCCAGATTTGATCGGGCCGGTGAAAGAAGATCGAGACAGCAGTAGACTACCCCTGATGATAGCTTCTGAGGATGGGTGACTTGCCAATAAGTCAAAGTGCAGAAAGTCCAGTTCTGAGACACCGACATTTTTCATGTTATCTTGTTCATGTCCACGCATTTGTAGTTTCTTTTCTGTGTAATTGCAAATTTCGCTCTTAAAACGTGTTGTTTTTCAATTGATATTAATAAACAAAATGAATATGCATGTTTTGAATTAATCCAGTCGCGTTCACTCTTTGTTTTCCTTTAATGCTTAATACTTGTTTTAGCAGGAATCTGGGGAGGATGACGAAAACAAATGACGAACAATATCCTGATTGTATGCTTTTGGATAAAAAACCTGTTGATGAGATACAGGCATTGTTTCAATCCATAAACACAGGAGATATAAGGAAGATAATCCCTTGATAACCCCTTTCGAGCCAGTAGTAGGAGTTCCTTTTTGAAAATGAAAAAAAACCTAAATCTTAACCCGGGGCAGGGTAGGTGTCAGTTAATTTGACCAAGCGTTTGAATTACGAAAGGAGTGTCCGTTTGAGGATAAATCACACTTGTATAGGTCGTGCCTAAAGAACCACAATGGTTAAACCTTGCCGACAAGGAGTGAAACAGTCATATTATTCCACAAAAAGTCAGACAAACCAGTATCACACGACTTGTTCAAAAAAAAAACGAAAAGCGAAAAGAATCAAAAGCCCGCTAAGTCAAAACTTGAAAACAAATGACTTAGGCAAAAACAGGGGCATCCCGCTGGACTGGAAAATCAAAAGAATCTCAAAAGATACTCAGTCCAGGCAAAAGTTAGGGAATGAAAAATGAAAAAACGAAAGACGGAAAGGATTGCCAAAGAAAAGAAAAAAATCCTTGAAAAGGACGAAGTCGTGTGATTCTAGGCACCCAAAGACGAAAAGCAAATGACCGTCACTCAAAAAAAGAAAAACGCGTGGTATCCTGAACCATCACTCCTATCATTCCACCTCTAATAGGTGAACGCTGAAGTCAGATTAGCTGAACATAGGATTGGAGAACATCACGAAGAATGGGTGGGTCGAAATAAATTTTGAGCCTATATCTTTCCTTGTTAACCGTGAACCTGACCACGTTACAACCCGCAAAAGTCCTAATTGAAACAGGTTTTGTCCGAGGGCATACGTCAGTAAAGATCTCGTCGATTCTGACTCCTAAAAGGGTTCCTCTTACCAGCTTTCATATTGACATTTTGATAATTGATTCATTACATGTCACAAAAATTTTTAGTGAACAGACTTGGGTTTTGAAACTGTCATATGCATTGCGTTTAATATATCTTTTATGCAGAACAACTTGTGTTACTTGCGAGTAAGCGCATGCCGACAGGAAAGATTCCTACAGTGGAAGGTATGATCAGGATAAAATGCAGAATGCCCAAATATTTCGTGAACTGGGGCAAGCTATACTGATTAATTCAGGTAGAGTCGGTCATCCTAGAATCAGTAAATCCGGGGCAGTCAGGTCAAGATTTGGCAAATCTCTCATAGCTATGGGCAGTGCTCCACGACACAATCGATCAGAGACAAAAGATTGTTGCGAGACCGGGGCATGTCACCCTAGAAGCACGAAAGTTATGTTCTTGAAACACCCCTTCGAGGTCCGAAATGTAGAAGCCGTCCATGTCTGGTCGTCAGGATACAAAGACTGTAGGGTCCATTCCAAAACTGTTGCAGATTCAGGGGCAAGCTGGGCATGTTAGTATCCCCGAAGCGGAGTTCTCTCTTTTCAGCAAGTGTTCTTTCCTCCCAGTAGAACTCGAAGATTAAGACTCTCCCCAGCAGAGTTGGTTGTGGGTCCTGGCATTTATTTTGTCAGGGATACTGTGTAATATCAGTTCACTCTCCAGCAGAAATCCAATCGTACTGTGCACATCTGCTATTCCCCAGCAGAGTTATATTCCCCAGCAGGATGCTACTTCAACAAGGTGTTTGGTTTAAGTTCCTAATTTCCCAGCTGAGTCGACTTCACTCTTACAACATTTATTTTGCTGGAATAATTTTGTAGCACCTGGCTATCCCCAGTGAAGTTGGCATTATCTTCAGCATTTATTTTGCTGAAGCGGTTCCTGTATCCCAGCAGGTGGGGAGAGCACTTGCTCAAATGAACTACCAAACACTCAAGATCTCGGCATGAGATATTCAATGATAATGTCAGTTTCGGCAGTATTCCCCACAGAGTTACCAGGATAAGTCTCTCTTTATTCCCAAGCAGAGTTATTTGTCATCAAAAGGTTTCATGGACCAGAATTTCAGAAGTGGCCTCCGGGCATCAGAACAGGCATCCAGTAGTTTGGTTTCCAGATATCCCCAGTAGAGTCCGCCTCAAAGTCGTTGTCACGTCAGTGCTAAGAAGTTTGTGGGTCGGGACCAATGAAGAAGTGAGTCCTGACGTGGACAAGTTGTATTTCCCCAGCGGGTCGAAGATGCCTGAGTCCTGACGTGGACAAATCAAGACGAAACATGGGTCCTGACGTGGAACGAGATTGTATTCCTTACGTGGAAAGATTGAGTCCTTACGTGGACATATCAAGTCGGAGTCCTTACGTGGACAAATTGAGTTTGTATTCCTTACGTGGAAAAGAAGATTTATTCCTTACGTGGAAAGTTTGGTCCTGACGTGGACAGATTCAGATCAAGTTGGTTTCCTTACGTGGAAAAGATGGTGATTCCTAACGTGGAAAGGTGGGTCCTAACGTGGATGATGTATTCCTTACGTGGAAAAAAGAAATTATTCATTACGTGGACATATCAAAAGCATTCCTTACGTGGAAGAAAAATGGTTTCCTTACGTGGAAAGACGAGTTTATTCCTTACGTGGAAAGATTTGAGTCCTCACGCGGACATATCAAGATTGATTCCTGACGTGGAAAGAAAGAGATTATTCCTGACGTGGAAGAGTTTAGTCCTGACGCGGACAGATCAAAGAAGTTATTCCTAACGTGGAAGAAGAAGATAGATTCCTTACGTGGAAAGTTTAGTCCTGACGTGGACGGAAAGAAGAAACGGTATTCCTTACGTGGAAAGAAGAAGCATTCCTAACGTGGAAAGAAAGATTGATATAGTATTCCTCACGTGGAAAGATTGGGGTTCCTTACGTGGAAAATTTGTGATTCCTAACGTGGAAAAAGAAAGAGTCCTTACATGGACAAAGCAAAAGAAGACGTATTCCTTACGTGGAAGAGTTTGACAAAGCAGAGAAAAGTCACCCCTGACGGGGAAAAGCGATGTATTCCTTACGTGGAAAGGTGAGTCCTAACGTGGACAATATTATTCCTAACGTGGAACGGTTATTCCTTACGTGGAAAGGTGAGTCCTAACGTGGACGGTGGTATTCCTAACGTGGAAGAGTTTATTCCTAACGTGGACGATTTATCTCTGACGAGAAGGCAGACGAGCCGTCCCCAGCAAAGTTGTTGAAGTTTTTTCCGAGTTGACAGCAGATAGAGTCCTGACGTGGACAAGCAAAGGACGAAGTTTCCGATGATTCAATCTTTTCAGGATGATGAGAAGAATCCCCAGCACGGTCGCACGAGATCAGTGGGTTGCCGTAACAGTTAAATTCAGCTGATGAATGTCGTTCCCCAAGCAGTGGCGCAGTTTATTTCTGCGGTTGGCAAATTTCTGGGTTCCTAGTATTCAACCGTCTCGTACCACGAATGTTTGAAGGCCGTTCGCTCTTCACCCAATCGGGTCCAAGTCGCTTGAATAGGGGCAGCTGTTGCACCCTAAAATTTGCTCAACCTTATTCACTTGGTTTATGTTTCAATTGCATTAGCATTTGCATATAGGGCCATGTACATAGGTTACTCATCTGCATAGCATAAGCATAGCAAGTCAGCTAACAGGGGACCAATCATTATTCTCATATCTAGAGGCCTATCAAGAGGTTATTATCCTGATTCAACCTCATTCAAGTCATCAGGAAAGAATTGGAAAGCTAAAGAGGTCAATGGATCAAGCAGTGCATCTATCTCCTATCTGAAGGAATATGAGGATCAACAAGGAAGGTGTGAGCTGTGGGCTGAGCATGGGGAGTATCTAGACATCTTGGGAGACTTAGAAAGTCATTTGGAGAAGGAGACAAGTCCTTGGTGTGATCACAAGTATTGCAGTTGAAGACAGTCAACTAGGGTTTCATCTGGGTCAACTCTAGGTCAACCCTAGGTCAATTGACTGATTGAAAGGCATTTGGGTCTATTGGAGAGATGTGGGGTTCATCATTTGGCATGTAAATAAGGATATGGTGATATGTCAAGAAGAAATCAAGAGAAATCAAGGAGAAGAGGAGTTTCTAAATTAGGGTTTCTGTGTAAAATCCCCTAGTTTAGGGAAAATTTCCAAGCAAGATAAGTCAAAATGAAAGCTTCAAATGGATCCTTGGCCAACATGAAACTTGTAGAGGATCTCAATACCTTTAATTTGAGTGGTGGAAGACATCAAGGAGATTTATAGAACTCAAGTTATGGTCCTTGCAAGTTACAGGTCATCTGAGGTATCTGAAGTTTTATCTGTGAAAGTGACTTGACTTCCAAGCAATGTTTACCCCTCAAGGAGATTTCAAATGAATTTCTGGTCAACATAATAATTGTTCCTCATTGTCTTAGATTTCTAGAATGGTATGGTATGCCTTCATATGATTTGTGTAACTCTACTTATGGTCTTGGCAAGCAAAGGGTATTTTGGTCATCTGGTGATTACAGGTCATTCTTAGCCTATACCTAAAACTCATACAAGGGAGCTTCAAATGAAAAACTTCCCAACATCAAAGTTGCTCAAAATGCCATTTTAAGTCAAGAAAAGAAGTCATGAAAGTTTGGAAATGCATGGAACAAGACTTGATAAAAGTTGGTGAAAAATGACTTAAAAAAGGCATATAACTTGAAAAAGTTCAAGTTGGAAAATGGTTTGAGAGATCTACAAGTCCAATATGGGTCATCCAATATACCAAATTGATTTCCAACATCATTTTAAAGATATTGGTTCAGCCACTTTTTTGAGTTAGGGTTTAAAAATTGGACTTGCTTTGTATTTTTGTTACTTGCATAATAAGGCAAGTATAGAAAACTTGGCACAAGATGAATTTTCAAGGCAAGGAGCTTACATACACTTCCCATATCTCATGTAAGGAGATTTTGACATAAGTTTGGAAAGGTGCAAGCATGAGATAAGAGATATTCAAAGTATCATGGCATGAGAAGTTCATGAAATTTCCACAACTTTCTAGAATCCTCCAAGATTATTCTAGAAACCTCTAAGTTTGTTAATCATCATCTATATATTGGATTGAGATCATTAAGAGAAAATGTTGGTGATAGTTGATGTTGAATCCATTTGCAAATCATATTGAATTTTATCCATCATTTTTCCATTTTTTCCCACACTTTCACATGTTTGAATTTCCATTTTTTTCAATCCTTTTTCTCTCCATTTTTTGATCCTTTCTCATTACCAATTAATTCAATATACTACATAGGATTTTTCCATCAATTTTTGAGAAGATTTTAGTGCAATTCCATGGTTGTATCAACATGAAAAAGTTTCTACACTTTTTTCCAAAGAAATTCGTGCTCCATTAAAGCTCCATAATTCATTTTTCCAAGGTATAAAGAATTTGACATAACTCATGATTTATGAGTCTTTCTTGCATTATTGTTGTTGCATCACATTGCTCTCATCTCCTACATGGATTCTAGTACAAAAAAGATGGTTTTTATGATAATTTTTTGTTCTTGAGTTTTTCTTGAGGTGCCACGTTTTGGGAGTTAGAGAGAGTTTCAAGAAAATCTAAGACCATATTTGGATTCCTTGATTTTTTTCCTTCAAGTTTGACCAAAATTTTGTGCGAAACGGATAATTATTGATGGAGTTATGGTGCTTCAAAGTAGCAAAAAACTCATGTTCATGGGGCTGCGGGTTACTATTCACAAAGTTGAAAAATTTTGATTTGGAGAAGAAGGTGTTAACACCGTCGGATGCATTTCCAAGTCAAGGTTTCTTCCATTCATCCAACGCCTCTCACTGCGCCACGTAATCGGCCACATAAGCCTCATGCCACTTTTATTTATTCATGTTATTTTCTTTTATTTTTCTATTGCCATGTTTCTTTTATTTTTTCTGTTTTATATGCTGACTTCAAATAATCATAAAAAATAGGAAAATTGGTCTTTTTGATCCCCATTTTTTGTGCTGAATCTTTAATATGTCTAGGATTTAATAAAACTGGAATTATAATTTTACCATTTTTTGACATTTTCTTTGGATTTTTTACATTTGGGTCGTCATAAAAAGGCCAATGCTGGTGCTATCATTTTGTTGAATTTCTTTAACCTATCAAAACACAATTTGAATGTCAATCCTTTTGCAGGGATCTCATACACACGTTGAGGTACTGTGATATATTTTTGTGGGAATTTTATTGTACCATTTTAATTGGTTTTGGATGCTTTCTTTAACATGCTCCACTTTAATCTTTCCTTTGGTATACATGAGATATCTTGCAATGTTTTCATCTTGTTTGACCATTTATCTTTGGATATTTTTGTGGTATCTCTCACCCCTGGTTTGTGGCTTGATGTAGGGCATTGGAGATTTTTATTTGAATTTTTTAGCACCTTTTGCTATTTTTCTCATATTTTGTATTCGAACTTGTAATTTGGACTTCCGAACGGACTTTATTTTTGTTAAGGCTCCAACGGCCGATTTGTGTTTGCGTGGTGAATGCCGTGGTTTATATTTCTTATTATAGATAGGCTAGAGGTATTTGAAGACCCCTTAGGTGGCTGTTATTTGTATGTGTAGCTTGCCCGATTATCGACTTGTTTGCATGATAGCACGTTGCGATTCCAAATAGTGGATTACGCGTTTCATTCGGAGTTTTTACTCGATTCTTTGCATATGATCACTTGATATTTTCTTATTCCATCCATGAATGGGCTTGAGGTTGAGATGAACCTTCCTCCCTCCTTTGAATTGCATTTACCATTGCTATATTCATGTTCACTTGTATGCGGTTATTACTTGTATTTCCGTTTCTTCCTTTCGTTTCCTTTCCCGTAGGACTTCCATTCTTCCTTGTTCAAGGGAGGATGTGATAGACATTAGGAGTTAACCCATGCATGATAACATTAGGGTAGATTTTATTCCCTTTTAACCCTAGGATTTGTAGAGTGTCATCTCTTCTTCCTTCAAAACAACAGAAAAACATTAATAAAGGTTATAACAAAGATTAATTCATTTCTTCCGTCAAAAGATTTGAACAGACATCAACCTTTTGCAATAAGAAAACCCTTGTTTAAGGTGAGATTTTTCATAAAAAACAACAGAAAGACTTGTGTCGTACGTGGCCCGAACTACGTTTGCTCTGATCTTTCATGCTGTATGAAAGTACGTAGGCATAGGATACGATGTCCTAGCGAGCAACCTTCCCCTCCTTTCCCGTAGGTAGGTGAACTACGTTGACTCTGATTTCTCGTTCCAGGCGGGAATACGTAGGTATAAAGTGCGATACTTTGCCGAGTCATTTTTATTTTCATTTTATTTTCTTTTTAACCCTTAACCCGTAGAGTAGATAGAAATAACAATCCATACCCGAAAACAAGCGTGGATCCCGTCGAGTACGACGGACGTGAGGGGTGCTAATACCTTCCCCTTGCGTAACCGACTCCCGAACCCAGGTTTTGGTTGCGACGACCATACCTTTCCCATGTTGTGCAAGGTTTACTCTGAGCGTTTCCTTTCCCTCCCGTGGGATAAATAACGCACGGTGGCGACTCTTCTGTCAGTCGGCGCCGATTTTCGCAGTAGCGACACCATACACTAGGGAAAAGGGAGTTGCCCCTGTCGAAGTGCGCACCGATGTTCGGTATCCGTGCAAAGCAAATGGTAGCATCTCGTGCCAATCTTTGTAAGTTACGACCATCTTTTGTATTATCTTTTTGATGTTTTTGTTTGCAGCTTCAACTGCACCATTCATCTTAGGTCTGTAAGGAGACGAATTATGATGTTTGATCTTGAAATCGTCACAAAGTTCCTTCATTGTTTTGTTGTTTAGATTCGACCCCTTGTCAGTGATGATCTGGTTAGGGATACCATATTGGCAGACGATCTCCTTTTTGATGAAGCGTGCAACCACTTGCTTTGTCACATTTGCATACGACACTGCTTCCCCCCATTTGGTGAAGTAATCGATTGCGACAAGGATGAAGTGATGGCCTTTATTGCCCCAATCATATCTAGGCCCCACATCGCAAAAGGCCAAGGTGATGTCATCACATTGAGAGGATGTGGAGGGACATGCACTTTATCGGCATAAACTTGACATTTATGACACTTTCGAGCGAAGAGTATGCAGTCCGTCTCCAAAGTTAACCAGAAGTATCCTGCTCTTAAGATTTTCTTAGCCATGGCGTGGCCATTCGCCTGGGTGCCGAAGGTTCCTTCATGTACTTCGGTCATTATGAGATTCACCTTGTTTTCATCGACGCATCGGAGTAAGACCATGTCATGATTTCTCTTGTACAAGACGCCATTGCTGATGAAGAATTTAGATGACAACTTCGTATTGCTCTTTTGTCAATTGTGGACGCGTTAGCGGGATACTCTTGATTTTGGAGGAAATTCTTGATATCATGAAACCATGGCTTCTTATCAGATTCTTCTTCTATTGCCATGATGTATGCTGATACTGTCCTTCTTTCGATGCGGATCAGAGGTGCCTCGTTGACAAACTGGACTTTCCACATTGATGCCATCATGGCTAGCGCATCAGCAATGTGATTTTCTGCCCTTGGTACGTGCTTGAAGGTAATTTCATCGAAATATTCAGCCATCTCTAAGATGTGGGTCTTATAAGGGATCAATTTTTCATCCCTGGCTTCCCATTCTCCTTTGAGTTGGTATATCACCAAAGCAGAATCACCAATTATTTCCAAAATTTTGATGCGGAGATCGATGGCAGCTTCCAACCCTAGGATGCAGGCTTCATACTCTGCTATGTTGTTTGTACATGAGAAACAAAGTCGGGCTATGACTGCAGTGTACCCTCCAGTTGGATTTTTCAGAACAGCTCCGATGCCATGTCCATTTTTGTTTGATGCTCCATCGAACATCATCTCCCAGCGGGATCCCAGTTCGGGACCTTCTTCCGGACCAGGCTCTGGTTTCGTGCGCTGAATATACATCACATCTTCATCGGGAAAATTGAACTTGAGTGGTTGATAATCCTCCATAGGATGCTCTGCGAGGTGTTCTGACAAGACACTTCCTTTGATAGATTTTTGAGCAACAGATTGGATATCGTACTTTGATAAGAGCATATGCCATCGGGCTAATCTTCCTGTTTGAGCTGGCTTTTCAAAGATGTACTTGATGGGGTCTGTAACGCCCCATATTGCTTTCAGGATTACCGACTGACCCCACAAACCAACACGGGTCTTTTCAGCATGCTTTGTCCTCAATCACACGCTTTCCAGGAAACTTCCCAGAAGGTCACCCATCCCAGAATTGCTCCAAGTCAAGCACGCTTAACTGTGGAGTTCTTATGAACGGGCTACCGAAAAGAAGATGCATCTTGTTGGTATAGGTAGTACCAATTAATCCTTATAAGCCTTCATTCAACCATGCAGTCCCATACTTGCATAGCCTCAGGATCCCTCTCATTCGGATGTGAATTCGGTTTTCCCCTAGAAGCTGCTAGGAGTGTCTCATTGTCATGCCCCATGACACCGACAACCACTCCCTCACCCACGGGTGTTACATGTAACCACCGTCCTCTTTCACCTCAGGTGTTACATGCCCACCAGCTTCCGCTTGGTTCGTCCCCGAACCACATCGTACTGGGAGAGGTATGGCTCCGATACCATTTGTAACGCCCCATATTGCTTTCAGGATTACCGACTGACCCCACAAACCAACACGGGTCTTTTCAGCATGCTTTGTCCTCAATCACACGCTTTCCAGGAAACTTCCCAGAAGGTCACCCATCCCAGAATTGCTCCAAGTCAAGCACGCTTAACTGTGGAGTTCTTATGAACGGGCTACCGAAAACAAGATGCATCTTCTTTTCGGTAGCCCGTTCATAAGAACTCCACAGTTAAGCGTGCTTGACTTGGAGCAATTCTGGGATGGGTGACCTTCTGGGAAGTTTCCCGGAAAGCGTGTGAGTGAGGAAAAAGCATGCTGAAAAGACCCGTGTTGGTTTGTGGGGTCAGTCGATAATCCTAAAAGCAATATGGGGCGTTACAGGGTCCATCTTAGAAATCAGCATTGTAGTGTGAAAAATCATGTATTGCCTCAGACGCTTGGCGGCCCATGATAATGCACAACAAGCCTTTTCCAGGGGAGAGTAACGACTCTCGCAATCAGTGAACTTCTTGCTTAGATAATAGACTGCGTGTTCTTTCTTCCCTGACTCATCAGTCTGGCCCAAGACACAGCCCATTGAATCTTCTAACACTGTCATATACATGAACAAAGGCCTTCCAGGTACCGGAGGAATCATCACTGGAGGTTCTTGCAAATACTGCTTGATTTTCTCGAACGCGGCCTGACAGTTTTCATTCCATACCACTGTTTGATCTTTTCGTAACAGCTTGAAGATCGGTGTGCAGGTAGGGGCTAGATTGGAGATGAACCTGGAGATGTAATTCAAGCGTCCGAGGAAGCCTCTGACTTGTTTCTCAGTTTTGGGAGCAGGCATTTCCTGGATTGCTTTAACCTTGTCGGGGTCTACCTCAATTCCTCCTGGATTGTTCGCCATCCATAGTTTCGAGAATCAGAGATCCTCCAGAGAAAACAGTCTTTACAATGAAAGGGCCGTCATAGTTGGGCATCCACTTGCCACGCATATCTTTTTGCGTTGGTAGGATTTTTCTAAGCACAAGCTCTCCTTCCCTATACTCTTTGGGACGAACCTTCTTGTTGAATGCTCGGGCCATCCTTTGTTGATAGATTTGACTGTGGCACATGGCCGTCATTCTTTTCTCGTCAATGAGATTCAACGAATCGATTCTTTCTTTTATCCATTCCTCTTCATCAAGCTCTGCTTCCGTCAAGATCTTCAAGGAAGGTATTTTGACTTCAATGGGTAGCACAACGTCCATCCCATACACTAGGGAAAAGGGAGTTGCCCCTGTCGAAGTGCGCACCGATGTTCGGTATCCGTGCAAAGCAAATGGTAACATCTCGTGCCAATCTTTGTAAGTTACGACCATCTTTTGTATTATCTTTTTGATGTTTTTGTTTGCAGCTTCAACTGCACCATTCATCTTAGGTCTTTAAGGAGACAAATTATGATGTTTGATCTTGAAATCGTCACAAAGTTCCTTCATTGTTTTGTTGTTCATATTCGACCCCTTGTCAGTGATGATCTGGTTAGGGATACCATATTGGCAGACGATCTCCTTTTTGATGAAGCGTGCAACCACTTGATTTGTCACGTTTGCATACGACGCTGCTTCCACCCATTTGGTGAAGTAATCGATTGCGACAAGGATGAAGCGATAGCCGTTATTGCCCCAATCATATCTATGCCCCACATCGCAAAAGGCCAAGGTGATGTCATCACATTGAGAGGATGTGGAGGGACATGCACTTTATCGGCATAAACTTGACATTTATGACACTTTCGAGCGAAGAGTATGCAGTCCGTCTCCAAAGTTAACCAGAAGTATCCTGCTCTTAAGATTTTCTTAGCCATGGCGTGGCCATTCGCATGGGTGCCGAAGGTTCCTTCATGTACTTTGGTCATTATGAGATTCGCCTCTGACTTGCTTCTCAATTTTGGGAGCAGGCATTTCCTGGATTGCTTTAACCTTGTCGGGGTCTACCTCAATTCCTCGCTGACTAACGATGAAACCAAGTAACTTGCCTGAGCGAACTCCGAAGGTGCATTTTGCTGGATTTAATCTCAGTTGATACTTTCGGAGTCTCTCGAACAGCTTCAGTAGATGATCCAAGTGGTCTTCTTCACTTTGGAATTTTGCAATCATATCGTCCACGTACACCTCGATTTCTTTGTGCATCATGTCGTGAAATAGTGTGACCATAGCTCTCTGATACGTCGCCCCTGCGTTCTTCAAGCCAAAAGGCATTACCTTATAACAATAGGTGTCCCATGGTGTGATGAAGGTTGTTTTCTCCATGTCATCTGGATCCATTTTCATCTGGTTATAACCAGAAAATTCGTCCATGAACAAGAAAACTGCAAAGCTTGCTGTGTAATCCACCAAAGTATCAATGTGCGGAAAAGGGAAGTCATCCTTCGGACTTGCTTTGTTTAGATCCCTGTAGTCGACGCACATCCTGACCTTGCCATCCTTCTTTGGGACCGGTACAATGTTTGCTACCCATTCTGGATATTTGGACACTGCTAAAAAGCCGGCATCTATTTGCTTTTTGACCTCATCTCGGATTTTAAGCGCTATGTCTGGTCTCGACCTGCGAAGCTTTTGTTTGACCGGAGGACATTCTGGCTTCAGGGGGAGCTTGTGCATGACAATGTCGGTGTCCAACCCTGGCATATCTTGGTAGGTCCAAGCAAATATGTCAACAAAATCTCTGAGGATTGTTATCAGCTTGTCTTTGATTTCTGGCCTTAATGATGCCCCGATTTTGACTTCTCTTTTATCTTCCTCTGACCCTAAGTTGATGACTTCAGTCTGCTCTTTATGGGGTTGGAGATAAACAACTTCGTATTCAGCCATTCTCTTTAACTCTTCTGGGACTTCTAACTCTTCGTCATTCTTTTCTTCAACTTGAAAGACAAATGAACCGCTAGTAGAAGGAACCGAAGGATCATAGGATTCTGTGGTTGATGGAGGTATTTTGCATGTTTTATTTTGGAACAATTAGGCACACACACACAGACATGCAGATGAAGGGTTGTTTTTATTTTTTCCAAAAGAAGATTGCCATTTTTCTTTTAACAAAAAGAGTGGAAGTGATGCGCAAAACAAATAACAAGAGTTTTAACAAAAACACTTTTCATTAATGATTTTCAAATCTAGCAAAGTGGCCCAATACAAAATAATTCGCAGGCCTTGGGCAAGACCAGGAATTTTTTAAAGAAAAACACAAAGCTAACAAGCAGAGTGAATTACTCTAAAGGTAAAAAGATGGGAACTTCCACAGCCTCCCAATTGCGCAACACTGCTCCTCCCCTAGTTATTAGATGGTCCAGATTACCGTCTTCATCTTCAGCAATAATGGCATTGACTTGCACGCCGCCACTGGTGAACATCTCTTTTAAAGACTTCTTCTTCATGGTGCTTTCTTCTGGCTCGCCTTCTGGAGTTGGTTTGTAACCCAACCCTTGTCGATCATTCTTGGCTCGAGCATTGACTTCGATGACCTCTCCCCATCCCAGTGGGACTCCAGCTTTCAGTGCTGCCTTAATACTTTGAGCAGAGGTAAACGATGGCCCTTGGGTTATGTCTGATTCATCAACTAGAACAGCGTGAGCTATTTCTAGTGCTTGGAAGGCCGTCTCGAGGGAATATTCATCAGCCTCGATATACCGGAATGATGACAAGTTGCTCACCATTAAGTCTTCTTCTCCATGGACAATGACCAGCTGGTCATTCACAACAAACTTCATTTTTTGGTGGAGAGTGGAAGTGACAGCGCCAGCTGTATGAATCCATGGTCTTCCCAATAAACAACTATAGACCGGATTTATGTCCATCACCTGGAAGGTGACTTCGAAGATTTATGGTCCAATTAGGATAGGAAGATCAACTTCTCCTATCACGGTTCTCCTGGATCCGTCAAATGCCTTGACTATAAGGGAAGTTGGCCTCATGGTAGCACCTTGATATGCCAGTTTGGCCAAAGTCCTTTTAGGCATTACGTTGAGTGCTGATCCTGTGTCAACAAGAACTCTGGACAATGTATCTTCTTCACATTTGACTGACACATGTAAGGCACGATTGTGCTTACGCTTCTCAGCTGTCAAGTCGTTATCATCAAAGCTCAGAGTGTTGTAGGCAGTGATATTTGCTACAACAGAGTCAAACTGCCCCACTGTAATATCTTTAGTCAAGTGGGCCTGTGTCAGGATTTTGAGCAATGCCTGGCGGTGTGCTGGAGAGCTTAAAAGAAAAGCCATGACTGAGATCTTGGAGGGTGTTTGGTTTAATTGGTCCACCACCCTATAATCACTTCGTCGAATGATTCTCAAGAATTCTTCTTCATCGTTCTTGAGACTTTCTTTTCCTCTAACTATAGGTTCCTTGGCGGTGGGTGCCTTTGGAACAGGCTTCTGAGGGACAGGCGTTTTTTGAACAGAAACTGCTGGTGGAGGAGCCTCATTATATGTTCGAGGTTGATAGACGCGACCACTCCGGGTCATTTTTCTTCCACTGGCAATGTTGGCCACACTTACTGGTTTCTTTTCTTTGAAAATCCCTTCACACCATGAATAGTCTTGTTTTGGTGTCACGGCTCTTGGGTGAGGCTTGGATCCCCCCCTCGGCTCGAACCTAGTCTGTCCCCTCCCGAATTTCGGGGGTGCATTATCGCGAAATACTGGCCGAACGTTCTTGTTGTTGTCGTTGTTATCATTCCTGAATACAGCTCTTTTGTTGGGCTCTCCTGGTAGGTTAAACACAGGTTCGATGACCGCCACATCTTCTTTTTTCCGGTGAGCGATTTCTATCATTCCCTGTTCAATCATAGCCCGAATGTCCTTTTTCACCGCATCACAACCCTCAGGATTCAGCATACATTCTTTGCAATCTTCGTGAGATGTCTTGAGTGACCATGCCTGAGCGAGGCGTTTGTGTAGGTCTGCTAGTGGCACTTTGATCTCACCAACAGTAGTAACTTTCTTGTCTTCTGACCCCTCTCCTTCTTCAGTAATGGTGTTGACTCCACCATGATTTGGAAGAGGGTTGCTCTTAACGTTGGGGGGATTATCTTCGAAGGATAGAATTATCTTTTCAATAAGCTCACGAACTAGATGCTGAAGAGCGAAGCAACCTTCGAGATCGTGGCCTGGAGCATTCTCATGAAATAGGCAGCGAGCATTTGCATCGTAATAGAACGGGAGTGGATTAGGTGGAGCACCTAATTTTCTTGTTTTAACCAGCCCTCTTTCTATTAGCATGGGAAACAGGTTGGTGTAACTCATTGGAATAGGCTGTATCTTTGGCCTATTTGCTTGATAATTTGCCCTCGGGGCCCTGTTCTGAGGTTGTTGACCCTGCGGCTGTTGGTATTGTTGCTGATTATTGATGCGGTAATATTGCTGATTGCCAGGCTGATACTGGTGTTGATTACTGAATGCCCCAGGTTGGGGACCATACTGTGAAGAAGGTTGAAAAACCGGGGTCACTGCCGCTACATATGATGGTTGGTACTATTGGTGGTGGCTTCGTGAGCTTTGTACTTTCTTTCCATATGTGATTGCACTCACCTCTCCCTCTTTCTTTTTGTGGAAAGTGCTGAATGGCTTATTTACCGTGCTGGCGCTTGAGGTAACATTTGGAGTGGTCACTTTTCCACTCTTTAAACCTGCTTCCACCTTGACTCCCACTGCCACAATATCAGAGAAATTTGTTGTAACACTGCTAATCAAACGTTCATAGAATTCTGGTAGAACTGTATCCACAAACCAGTCTGCCAACTCCTTCTCAGTAAGGGGAGGCTCTACTTGTGCTGCAGTTCCGCGCCATCTTTACGCATACTCCTTGAAGGTTTCAGTATTTTTCTGTGTCATGCTGAGAAGCTGACGGCGGTCGGGAGCTAGGTCCATGTTGTACTTGTACTACTGAATAAAAGCATCTGAAAGGTCTTGGAAACTGTGGATTTTAGCTTGATCTAAACCAAGATACCACTTAGCCGAAGCCCCTTTAAGACTATCTTGGAAACAATGTACTAACAACTTATCATTTTCAATATGCGGAGCCATCCACCTACAGTACATGATTAGGTGCTCTTTAGGACAGGTGGTCCCCTCATATTTGTCGAAGATTGGCATTTTAAATTTTTGAGGAAACACCAATCCAGATACCAGACATAGATCCTTGGCATCAGATCCAAAGACATGATTTCCTTCAATGGCCCTCATCCTTTTGGCCATGATGTCCATCTCCACTCTTAATTTTTCGTGTTTTTCGTCCTCAGCTTCAGACCCATCGGGTATATCAAAGATTGGCTGTTGATTGGCGAAAACTGGTCGTATCATGGTGGGTCCACCCGTTTGAGTGAAAATAGGGTTTCTGATTGTTGAATCGAACAAAGGATTGAGACCTGAAGACTGCATGTTGTTGAAAGGTGGCGCAAAACCCCGAGACATGCCATAGGGGAACTCTGCTGATGTAACAGGAGCTATTGTGACATTGGCTGCTGTTGTGGCAACTTCGGAGATCACTGTAGGTTGCGTATCCATTTTTGATTTGATTATGTTGAGGACTTCCATGATCTGGTTGACGTCCCCTTTGATCCCTTCAATGTCATTATCCATTTGATCGAATCTTTGGTCGTTATGTGCCATCTTCTTTTGAGCTTGGGACTGTGTGTTGTATCTGTGGGTACTCAGCGTGACTCCTTATCTTCTTCTGGACAAGAACAAAGGATGAGCTGCGAAACCTAAATGCAGGACTGATGCAGTATGACATGCAAATGAAAATGCGGATGCATAAACCATTCAAGGAAACTCAAAACTTTCGTTTACAAACAAAAAAAAATAGACCAACATGTATCGACATGCTTAAAAAGCGTTTTTCATTTGATAGCTGGAAATCTATTACAATAGAGGGGCCCTTGCTAAAAAGCAAGACCTTTCTTACAAGGAAAATGAAAGTAAATGCAACAAACAGGATTTCAATCCTTTTTTAGGGAAAGCAGGGAAATGGTGAAGCAAAGATCAATCTAACAAGACGACCCTTCTCCTTCTTGGACTCTGACATGAACTTGATCCTGGCGGATAATCTCCCACAGGTCTTCGTTTTCTCTTTGCCATTTGACCAAAGCGTATCTTAACTCTTCACTAGTTGCGGGGACCTCAGGCTCCATGTTTATCTCATAGTCATGAGTGTAGAACATGTTTAAGGCAATTTCTTTTGACCATAGCAGGTACCCCCTGGTGGTTAAACAGCTTGCATTCTCCATTGGAGTTGGGCCCATGAAGCGTGGATCTCTTTGAGCGTATTGAGCATTTTCTTCTAGTTCTTGGTTGCGACCTGTCTCACAGAAGCGAGGCCTCAACAGTTCTGGTTCAGGCTCTGGTCCGGTAGGATACCCATGTTGGCGTCGAGCGAGAAAAGGATTATAAGTGATCACCCATTCTATCCCAATGAGAGGCACATTGGGGAAATCTCCGTAGCTAGAAATCATGACTTGGTCACCGATGCTGGTGTCATACCATGTGATATCGTGGTGTCTGAGAGTGACGAGTTTAGAAACCCATGCGTTTTTGGTAGGAAGCCTCCAAAGGATATGGGTCCTTGGCAGATGAGAAGTGAACCATCGGTCGAGTAGTGCAAGACAGCATGAGAATTACCCACAATCATACAAGGTGAAACGGTGAATGACTACATAAGTGTAAGCCAGTATTGTGTTGACCGGATTTTTGAGGATGAAGAGGCGGATCGCTTCTTCGCTGATGAAGTCGTAACTGCTTGGGAACAGATACAATCCATATATTAGTAGTGCCAGAATCGCCTCAAAAATGCCCAGGTTTATGCTTTCATAATGATACTCAGCCATCTCCATTAGAGGTTTGGCATCCTTTCCATACCACCCTCCTTTTGCTCTCATCGGTGGCAAGTCTTCCAGTTTGATGTGCAGGGCTTTAGCTAAGTCCCTTTTCTTTGGTTTTCCATAAGGGAGCGTAAAAGTCCATGGAATCTTTAAGTAAGCATTATACTCCTTAAGGGTCGGGAGTAACTGAAAGTCTGGAAACACAAAGCAGTGGCAAGTTATATGATAGAATTCCACCAAGGCTTGCAACATGGGCTCGTTGATCGGAGCGCTTATCAATGGCAATAGGTCCCCATATTTGACTATGAAAGCAGCAGGGTTTCGGACAAGTCTCGTTAACATCCTTAGACGGCCCAATCTCAGATCTGGAACTCGAAGCACGTCTCTTCTTACCATGTTGTTGTCTGCAAAGAACAATAATGAATTTCCTTGAATGGTTAGAAGAAGTGAAAATGCAAATGAAAATGATTGTCATGGAACTCAGATATTTTTGAACATCAGAAGTCGCCATTTCATTGATTAACAAAACAGATTACAAAACATTGTTTCCTCTTACAAGAGTTTTAAATAACAACTAGATGAATCCTATCAAGGTTCTCCTAACAGCCTGAGATTGAGCTTCTCGATCTTTCTTTCCATCTGAGTCTTCTCAAAGATGAGTCTGTCTATAATTATCTTCCATGGATTAGACTGAGGCTCGTAAGGTTCTTCTAGTGCTTTCCTCTTCTTACAAGAGAGGATTTCTTCATCTTTCAACTGGAGTTGTCTCTGGAGCTCCGCATTCTCTTCGACGACTATTTGATACTTGTGCTTCCAAGCTTCTTCAGTTTGTTGTGCTTTGACCAAAGCAATTTTCAACTTTTCTTCATCAGACATGAAGACCAACGAGCGTTCTTCCTTCAAGGCCATAGGATCTTGCTTAGGATATGGCATCCTTAGTGTGACGGCTCTTTTCCGAACCCATTGGAGATAAGGTTCCAAAGAGACACAGTTGAGTCTTCCAAGGTCCTTCTTCCCTTTCTTGTGTAGATGCTTCCAAGCTTCTAGAATTTTCTCTTTTAGTCCTTGGCTATCTTCCCCTTCTTTGAAGAAGATGCTTTCCACTTGAAAACTTTTGGGTTTGTCCTTTAGAGGGTATCCCAATTGTCGGCGAGCGAGTATTGGATTGTAGCTGACCCCTCCATTTATGCTGAGAAGAGGTACATTGCTAAATTCCCCACAATTCTCAATAATTATTGTCCCATCATAATCACGAATATACCAATCAATATCGGAATGGGTAAGAGCCATGATTTTTTGCGACTACCATCCTTTCTTTGGATCCCAAAAAGCGTTGGCTTTGGGCAAGTGTGAAGTGAACCACTTGTACAATAAAAGAGCGCAACAAGTGATCATTCCCCCATTGTGGAAGTTCCTCAGATGAATAGAATGGTACGTGTCTGCAAACAAGGTAGGCACAGGATTCTTCTTCAAGAAAATTTTGATGGCATTGAGGTCCACAAAATTCTCAAAGCTTGGAAGAAAGAATATACCATAGATGAGTAAGGCAAGGATAGCCTCGAATGCATCCATGCTTAAATGGTCTGTATAGTACTGAGCTTTTTCAACCAAGAATTCTGCCTTTAACCCAAAGACTCCTCCTTTTGTAATCAGATTCTTTTTTATATCAACCACTCCCAAACATGTAGCTTTGGCAATATCCTGCTCTTTAGGGTCCTTCTCTACAATCGGAAAAGGAGAATCTTCAAGAATAGGCAATCCAATTAATTGAGAATACTCTTCTAGCGTGGGCACTAGCTGATAATCAGGGAATGTAAAACAGTGGTAAAGCGGGTAATAAAACTGGAGGAGAGTAGAAAGAAGTCCACTATCCATCTTTATCTTCAAGAGTAGCAACAACTTCCCATATCGGCTTTGAAATCCCTCTGGATCTGTCACTAAGGTGCTCAACCTTTTCAAATCATCTAGGTTAAAACCCTTGTAAGTGTACTTCAAAGTCTTCTTTCTTTCACTGTTCAGGACGACCTCTGATGTTTACAAACAACAAAGTCTGAGTTCCATGAAACCATATGATGATTTAATGACATGATGATATGAATGCACAAACACAAGCAAATGCATATGCACACCACACAAGCTTAGGTTTAAAGACAAGCATGAGTCCAAGGGTCTACCCATCCCCAAAGATTTGTACTATGGATTGATTGTACCTGCCGAACAGGTTCTACAAAGTTCCCAGAATCATCAACCCATCTTTCGGATATTATCAACTTCCCAAATTACTTCGTAATCGATAATATTCTCAAGAGAATCTCGTCTGAGTGTAGTATCGCGTATCAACTACTTCGTAAATACTTCCTTGTAGCCATCACACTACGTCTTAATAAGGCCAAAGTGGGGTAGAATGTATTCTAAAAGTCCACAGTGTCATGGGCTCTTTCATTTAAAGTAGCATTATTTTCACGAATACTCGATCAACAATACTAAACTTTCAAGAGGGCCTACACTGAGCGGTGGTTTCTCAAGTTAGCTTGGTTGGGAATCAACTCCCTATAAGCCTTCTTGAATATACCACCATCCTATCATAATTGCGCTCAAGTCCGGGTATAGGACCGTCTCACCACTCAAAGCACCCCATACCCAACAATTAAACAAATATATTGACAAATATACATGTTAAGCAAATATTCACAAATATAGCATGCAATTAAACAAAATAGGCTAAACCCTCAAGTTAAGTATAGTGTCCCCAGTGAAGTCGCCATTTATGTTGCGGTGAGAATTGGGATACCAAGCTATTGATTAACTTGAATCTTTAATTCTTAAATTCACAACCGGACTTTAATTTATCCAAAGGAAAGGTCTAAAGAAAGAAAGAACCTTTTGCGCGATGTAACAACAACGCTAAGAGATTCGGGGATCGGGGGTTGGTTATGCCTAGGGTAGGTATTTCACATCCTAAAGATCTGTAGAATCAGAGCAATCATAGTTCACCTCACTAGGGATGAAGAACACTTGATTATGATCAAGGTTCAAGGGGAAACAAACATAACAATGTTTGTGTAGAGTTTAAGACAACTCTCTAAATCTATGTTGAACACTCAAGAAAGGGAAGTAAGTAATCATTATTATGATTCTCACATAGAGTTTACAAACTCTATCCTAGGGTTCTAGTTGAAGGACACTCCTAGTATAGGTGGGTTTTCTAGACTTAAAGCAAAGTCTAAAGGTTTAAAATGTTCTAACTTAACTAAGCTAGGGTTAGGATGACTTCACGAAGTCAAGAGGGGTAGATGAGCTATCCAATGACACAAGGGTCCAGGGAGAGACTTTTCCTTTTGAAGGAGAGAGAGAGAGGCAACTTGGATGAGAACTAGAAAGTTCCATCACTTGGGGAAAGAAGTACTTAATAAAGCAAGATGAAGTAAGATTTAAGACAAGTAAGCATGCATATTACAATAAGCAGATACTTTAAATGATACCAATGGGTTACAACCAATAAATCATCTTAACAAATATTGAGGGCTCATTTTGACAAAGATTGGAACATGATGAAGGTTATTACTACATAAATAAATCACAATTTGAAGATGGACAAGTCATAAATTCAAAACAAACAATGCATAGATAATAATCAAACACCGCTAAATAAGTTTAAACCTAATAATTTAGGAGGGGACATGGAAATGAAATCACTTAACCAAGTAAAGATGATGAAAGTATAAAGGTAACAACCAACGAAAGAGTATGTCATAAGTGAAAGTGCATGGATGACAATCAAGGCAAGTAATCAAGTAAGAAACGCATCGACGGGTCGCGCCTTAAGGTAAACACAGATAAAAGGGATATTTTATGATAACAACCAAATAAGAAAGCCTTAGCATGTCTACTAACATAAAAGGAGTGAGAATGAATAAATATCTTAACACAAATAATCATGGTGAAAAAGAAATTCATCTGCATACGGGAGATAACGATCTCAATACAAAGGCAACTTGTGAGCAACCAAAAGGCATGAAAATTTGAACAAACATGGAATTAAAAAATATCACATGAAAGTAGACATCAATACAAACACAATGCAAAAAGAATGGGTTCAAAATGATTAAAAATGAGTGAGTTATGGGTTTTCAAAGATTGGATGAAAAATTGCAAAAATAAATAAAAGGGTTGCCCTCCTCAGGGGTCGAACCCAGGTCATGCAGGTACAAGGCGTGTTTTAGGCATATGGTCTTACCACTGGGGTGGCTATACATCCATTGATGAAAGCCACCCCATAAACATATATGGCAGAAAAGTAAAGCAAGCTGGGCAAATAATCACACCAAAAATTAGAATTTGCATTTTGTATCATAACTCTCTCAAATCTTTATGGATTTTGACAAAATTTTAATGTAAATTGGGCAGAATTAAACAAGGAACAAGATAGCATTTTCAGAATTTTGAGATCATGCCTCAAATTCAAAACTCGATAGTGTGTGTTGTGTGATGCTTAGAAATGCATTTTGAGTTGGGGAAGCTACACCAGCCAGTTTCAAGTTCAAACAGTCATGCAAACCTATTACATATGAGTTAATTGATGAGTCCAAACACATGATATTATCCAAAATAAACTGTAACTCAGATTGACATTCAAGTTGCAACTAGTGTTTGGGAAATGCATGAAGATGCTCAAATTCAGTTCCAAGGATTTCCAAGTTAAATTATCCATACACACACCACACATACATGATATAGAATGGATTCAAACATCAAAACCAACTGGAAACAGACTGTTATGAAGAATGTCATATAAGCTGCACATTATCAAGGATATGATGCATGATTATGTCAATTCAAAGCTACAACTCATTTTTAATTCAATTCGAACATACACACATGCTGCAAATATGTATTTAAGTGAATTCAAATGATCAACTCAGTGCAAGGCAAGCTATTATGGAAATTGGTGCTCATGCTGCTCAAGTGTACTTGTAATGTGCAGTGTGATATCAAATCAGGATTTCAAGCAATTTCAGGTCAGGAAACTCATGTGTACATGCTAGAAATGTGTTATGGAGTTAATCCAAACAAGTGTTGATGCTAGAAACAGGCTAACATGAAAAATGGCACTTTGATGTCAATCAAATCATGGTAAAATGCAGTGAGTATGTAAAGTTAGAGTGTGAGCAAAAAATGGGCAAGGTAACCTTATACACATCATACATACACATTATTAAGGGTGTCTAAACACCAAGAAAAGTTCAAGACAGGTTGTGACAAGAATTTGCATCAGAACTGTCATCTAACAATTTGTCCAAGCATACACAAAACCAAAATCAGTGTGAAGCACAAACAAGCAATACCAGCCACATACACACATCAGACATAGGTTATCAAGGATGTTCAAACTTGTTTTGAGGTTGAATGTAGGTTGTAGCAAGATATGCCTCTTGAAGTGCATTTTGGTTATTTTACAAGGCATAAACAAGTTCAAATCATGTTATAAGCACATTCTAAACAAACCAAACACTCAAATAGTTCATACATGTGTTATGAAATGGATTTACATTAAGAAAAGACTCCAAGTAAGTCTGTTATGAAACAGGATTTTCAAAATGCATTTGGTGGCTGTGAGATGCAATAGGGTATCAAGTTTGAGTTTCAAGTGATTTCAGGTCTAGCAAAACATACATACATGCTACAAATATGTCATGGAATGGATCCAAATAGATGTTGCTGTTAGAAATAGGTTAACATAAAGAATGGCATCTTGATAGCAAGCAAAACATGGTATGATGCAGTTGGAAAGTCAAGTCAGAATTGATGCAAAATCAGTGCAAGGCAAACTCATATACATCACTCATACACATTATCAAGAGTGTCTAATCACCAAGGAGGGTTCAAAACAGTCCGAGGTAGGAAATGAACTTCAAGCTGCTACTTGGCATTTTGAACAAGCATAACCAATTCCAAAAACAATATGAGGCATATTTGAACAAAACCAGACATATACACACATTACTTTTGAGATCACAAATGAGTTTCCACTCTTAGATCAACTAACAAGTCAATGCAAAACAAAATCAACATATTGATGCAAACATCCTAGCTTAAACTGCAGCAGCAGGGTTATTTTGGTAGGGATGATGTTCTAGGTGAATCAAAGCATACACACACATTAGAGGCATGATAAAGGACAGGCTTTAAGGCAACAAACACACACACTTTCACCAATGCTGAAACTCAACACGTGGATCATAACAAAAACAGTGACATTGCAAATTTAATGACAATCAAAGCAAAGATCATGATAATGAAATGAGTTGAGTCAGAGATGACTTACCTCTTGTAGACAAACTTGTAAGCAAGCTAAAATGTCAAAGAAAACCAGAGAATGCTTCCACACTACCAATGCCTTGGACTTGTCTTCTTTTTGAAGCAACAAAACAACTTTTCAAAACAAATGGAGTTAATGGATTCCCAGCTGGTTTCTAATTCCTTAGACAGTTATAATATGATGTATGGGAGGTGTGGGGAGTGTTGAGGTAGTAGGAAAAGGCCTATGTAGTTACTTTGCTCTTAAAATGCATAAAAGTCAAAAATGTGGAGTGTGAGGGTTGACTTTTAGATTGGTGAATTTTCTGAGAAATGTAACAATGGGAACAACTTCAAATGGCCATTTTAAAGTTGTATGAATGGTCTTTGAATTGTTTTTGGGTTTAGACAAAGGATTGGTGTGAAAAATGGAAAGTGGCCAGTTTAGTGTTTTTTGTGACTTTTCTTCACTTACAAGCAAGGAGGGAAAAAAGGAGAACTATGTGTTTATGATGCTTTGGATAGTTCTGGTGTGGAGTATAGAGTGTGGAGAAACCTCTATTTATAGGCCATGAGGAGCTTGGAGCAGATTTGGTTTTTCACCACTTTTGGAGGGAGATTTGAGATTTTCAAGTGAATCTTGCCAAATCTTCTCCTATCAGTTACATGGTTCAATGGAGATCATAAAAATCAAGTGGATATGGACATGAAGTGACTGAGATGATCTATGGAGGTAGGGAGAGCAGCTGCAACAGTTTTGGAGTGAAAAAGTTTCTCTCTCCTTCTTACATTTGAATATTTTATTACACAAGTGGCTTGCCACTTGCCTCTCTCTTCAAACTCCTTATTTCTCTGCATTTTCATTCCTCTACACATATTAAAACCATATTGAATCATGATCAAAGGGTTGAGGATAGTCCAAGTTGTGAAAAACTGATTTTTGGGAAGTTTGGCCAAAGTGATTTCAAGTGTGACAGACCCAACTTCCATGTACCATAACTCTTAGCTCACAAATCCTCTTGAGGAGTTATTGTACTTTTTAGAAAGCCCTCATGTAGTCCTACAACTTTCATGTTTATCAAAACCTCCAATTCTATGTGCATCTTGGTTGAAAAACCCCTTGAAGTCGACTGAAAAAATGGTTTGTATGGCCAGAATTTGTGAAATTTCATTAAATCCTTTACTCTTGAAAAATGATTTTTGCTATAACTCCAATTCCATGCATTTTTTGAATGTGGACCAGTGTGGGACTTTTGTAGGGTTTGCCAAGACCTTTCAAACAAGCTTAGAACCACTCCAATTGGATGTGTGGTTGAGGAGTTATGGTCTTGCCCCTTTCGAAACCCTAATTCCCGATTTTTGTAAATACTTCCTAACCCTCGATCCAATGGTCATGCAATTTTATGGGGAGGTGTAATATGATGTAAGGAACATTTTTCATTCACACCTTGAATTCAAATTCCTTATTGTTGGATAGTTGACTTTTCGGTCAACCGTTCGATCGATCGGTGTCTACCGAGTCGCCCGTTGGTGATTCGGACATCCTGAGGACTTGAAACTCTTTGGATGGACTTTACTAAGCCATAGGAGCTTAATGGACCTTTATCCCACCATTGAAATACTCTTTGAATCAAAAGTCAAACTACAGTTGACTTTTTTTAATCGAAAACCCTAATCGGGTATCTCAAATTGCACTGTTCTCAATCTTCGGGTGACCACCTCAAATTGCATTCATTCTTAATCCAATGTATCATCCTTGATTTTTTTTGAAGTTGGATCAGTCCGAAACATTGATTGATCAAACCCTCGAAGTTACGATTTTGACGGTACGGAACCCTGATTCATCTGCATCTTAACAAAGATAAACTCTAAATGTGTTAAGGTTAGTTAATCAAGCAAATATGATCCTACAATGATGATGAGGATCTAAAGGGTCAAAATTTGGGGTGCAACAGATGCCCCTATTTAAATATCTTCACTAGATGATAATGAGAGATGACGATCCTCATAGAATCGCAGTGAAAGGTATTTAAATATAGCAAACCAGAAATTTTGTCCCTTAGATCCGATGGTATGCAAAAGGACAAATGATGAAATGCAAATGAATACAAATGATGTTTTATGATGCTTAAATGTAAGACAAACGCATACACAAATATAAAAGAATGGCAATACAACGAGTAACCACTCACGAGGACTCGACACATTGGGGAAAGGTTCAAGACCAAGTAAGCAAGATAGTTCAGACATGACTAAAGATGCTTATCGAGGATATCTTTCACACGTGGGACACAAATTCCACTAGGGAAAACACATCTTCATTGGGGAAAAAGAGACACAAACCTCATTGGAGGCAACCAGATGAGGAAGCCCACCGGGAAAGATGACAATTCTTCACTGGGGAAAGAAAGAAAAGAAGCGCAAACCACACTGGGGAAGGAATCCGCCGGGGAAAACTTTGCTGGGAAAAAAAATCCACTAGGGAAGAAAATCTTCACCGGGGAGACGACGGAACAGAGACACGAACCTCACTGGGGATAACCAGATGAGAAAATTTCTTATAACGAAGAGTTCAAATGGGATCTTCAGGAAAAGGTTAGAAACAAGACCGGGTGTGTTGGGGAGGTTAGTATCCGCTAGTTCTCCGAGACTCAACTGGGAAAGCAAAAGCTTCAACTGGGGAGGCTGGTGACGACCAGAATAACAGACAACTTCAAACGGTGCTAGTTTCCACTAGACTTACTGGGGATATGGTGACGACCAAAACAATAACGGTTTCCAAGAAGTGCTAAATATCACTAGACTTCCTGGGGGTATGGTGACGACCAACTCGAAGTTCCAATTACAATTCGGAATTCCAAGCAATGTTGTTAAAACAACAGGACTCTGGCTGGGGATTAGTAACAACCGACTAATAACGATTAGTTTTCAAGCAATGCCAGTAACCACTGATCTTAGAGGAGACTGGTGATGACCAAATCGGGATATACCAATAACAATTGGAGGGGACTGGTGATAACCAAATCAGGATATACCAATAACAGTTGGAGGGGACGATGCTAGTAACCACTAGACTTAATTGGAAAATTTGGTGACGACCTAATCCAGGAGACCAATGACCATTGGATTTTTAAAGAGTTTGGTAACGACCAGACCGAAGTGATGATAACAATCTGCTTTAAGTGGCGCCAATAACTATTGGACTTGGGCTAATTGGTGACGACCAAACCAGGTGTACCAATAACAATTGGTTCTGAAGGTAAGACTAGCAACGACTAGGTTTTCCAAACAAGGCTAGTGACCACTAGACCTATAGAGATTGGTAATAACCGAATCAAGGGGTACCAATAACGATTGGATTTGAAGGTAATGCCAATAATCATTGGACTTTTAGGGAATTTTGGTGACGACCAACTCCAATGTCAACGACTATTATTTTTTAGAAGGCAATACTAGTAACCACTAGATTTTTAGCCAAATTGGTGACAACCGAATCAAAGGGACTCCAATAACAATTGGTTTGCTTTATAACAGAGTCAGTAACAACTGGGTTTGAAAAATAGTTGGTAAGGACTAAATCAAGATACCGATCATGATTAGTTCTAAACGTGTGCTAGTGACCACTAGTTTTTCAAAGTTTTGTTGGTGACGACCAAATCGAAGATGAAAATTGGTAACAACCCTCTGGAGGTGTAAATTGGATATTGCTAGTCACCACTAGCTTCCCCATGAAAATAAGGAACCCCAGGATGTCGACTTTGAAGCGACTTTTGTAATAACAAGTCAAAGATAAAGGTGATGACCGAAGGATCTCAATGGCAGGAATGCAAACAAATGCGTATGTTGGCATGATGTTGTATGCAAGACGCAGACCGACCCGTAGGAACAAAGGAAAACCAAATAAAGAGAGAACTCGTCACACTGAGTTTCAAAATGCCTTAAGTCAGGCAACGCTTCCTCCTTTGGTGTAGATAACGATCCTTTCTCGATAATATCTTTGTAATTCTGCAGAGAAGAAGTCTTAGCTTAAGAGCTAGAATTGCTGTCAGACACCTCTAACTTGGTCAAAGGTAACAACAATTTCCACAACTTCGAGAACTGTGTAATATCATCACATTACCTCTAGAACTTTCAAATATTTTGTCAAATCATGTTTTCCTTTTTTTTACAAAACAATACTTTAAGCTTTTCAAAACATTTTGCTTTCATGAAAAATTCTTATTAACAAATAAGTGAAATTGCATAACAAAAATAGCGGATCATAACAATGATTTGGCCAAAAATCTGATTTTATTGATAGACAAGAGCTTTACAAAAGGCAAAGCCTTGGGAGTTTTATAAGTTTGAAAAATGGCAACAGAAAAGGTTACAAAATCCCATAATAATCCGGTCCTTCCGACTGCCAGTTCACTTGATTTGCTGCTTCTGACGAGAACAACAGGTGTTGACCTTTCTTCTAATATTCTGCACAGGACTCTGCCCCAGCGTCTGTCAGCTTTCAAACATTGGGCTTTCATCTTGTCGAGGCACTGAAATCCCCTTTCTAGGTATTTTGTTTCAGGCGTAGTATTTTCTTACTGCGTCCGAGTTGATGGGATACTTGAGTTGTTCGCCATCCATAGTTTCGAGAATCAGAGATCCTCCAGAGAAAACAGTCTTTACAATGAAAGGGCCGTCATAGTTGGGCATCCACTTGCCACGCATATCTTTTTGCGTTGGTAGGATTTTTCTAAGCACAAGCTTTCCTTCCCTATACTCTTTAGGACGAACCTTCTTGTTGAATGCTCGGGCCATCCTTTGTTGATAGATTTGACTGTGGCACATGTCCGTCATTCTTTTCTCGTCAATGAGATTCAACGAATCGATTCTTTCTTTTATCCATTCGTCTTCATCAAGCTCTGCTTCCGTCAAGATCTTCAAGGAAGGTATTTTGACTTCAATGGGTAGCACAACGTCCATCCCATACACTAGGGAAAAGGGAGTTGCCCCTGTCGAAGTGCGCACCGATGTTTGGTATCCGTGCAAAGCAAATGGTAGCATCTCGTGCTAATCTTTGTAAGTTACGACCATCTTTTGTATTATCTTTTTGATGTTTTTGTTTGCAGCTTCAACTGCACCATTCATCTTAGGTATGTAAGGAGACGAATTATGATGTTTGATCTTGAAATCGTCATAAAGTTCCTTCATTGTTTTGTTGTTCAGATTCGACCCCTTTTCAGTGATGATCTGGTTAGGGATACCATATCGGCAGACGATCTCCTTTTTGATGAAGCGTGCAACCACTTGCTTTGTCACGTTTGCATACGACGCTGCTTCCACCCATTTGGTGAAGTAATCAATTGCGACAAGGATGAAGCTATGGCCGTTATTGCCCCAATCATATCTATGCCCCACATCGCAAAAGGCCAAGGCGATGTCATCACATTGAGAGGATGTGGAGGGACATGCACTTTATCGGCATAAACTTGACATTTATGACACTTTCGAGCGAAGAGTATGCAGTCCATCTCCAAAGTTAACCAGAAGTATCCTGCTCTTAAGATTTTCTTAGCCATGGCGTGGCCATTCGCATGGGTGCCGAAGGTTCCTTCATGTACTTCGGTCATTATGAGATTCGCCTCTGACTTGTTTCTCAGTTTTGGGAGCAGGCATTTCCTGGATTGCTTTAACCTTGTCGGGGTCTACCTCAATTCTTCACTAACTAACGATGAAACCAAGTAACTTGCCTGAGCGAACTCCGAAGGTGCATTTTGCTGGATTTAATCTCAGTTGATACTTTCGGAGTCTCTCGAACAGCTTCAGTAGATGATCCAAGTGGTCTTCTTCACTTTGGAATTTTGCAATCATATCGTCCACGTACACCTCGATTTCTTTGTGCATCATGTCGTGAAAGAGTGTGACCATAGCTCTCTGATACGTCGCCCCTACGTTCTTCAAGCCAAAAGGCATTACCTTATAACAATAGGTGTCCCATGGTGTGATGAAGGTTGTTTTCTCCATGTCATATGGATCCATTTTTATCTGGTTATAACCAGAAAATCCGTCCATGAACGAGAAAACTGCAAAGCTTGCTGTGTTATCCACCAAAGTATCAATGTGCGGTAAAGGGAAGTCATCCTTCGGACTTTCTTTGTTTAGATCCCTGTAGTCGACGCACATCCTGACCTTGCCATCCTTCTTTGGGACCGGTACAATGTTTGCTACCCATTCTGGATATTTGGACACTGCTAAAAAGCCGGCATCTATTTGCTTTTTGACCTCATCTTGGATTTTAAGCGCTATGTCTGGTCTCGACCTACGAAGCTTTTGTTTGACCGGAGGACATTCTGGCTTCAGGGGGAGCTTGTGCATGACAATGTCGGTGTCCAACCCTGGCATATCTTGGTAGGTCCAAGCAAATATGTCAACAAAATCTCTGAGGATTGTTATCAGCTTGTCTTTGATTTATGGCCTTAATGATGCCCCGATTTTGACTTCTCTTTTATCTTCCTCTGACCCTAAGTTGATGACTTCAGTCTGCTCTTTATGGGGTTGGAGATAAACAACTTCGTATTCAGCCATTCTCTTTAACTCTTCTGGGACTTCTAACTCTTCGTCATTCTTTTCTTCAACTTGAAAGACAAATGAACCGCTAGTAGAAGGAACCGAAGGATCATAGGATTCTGTGGTTGATGGAGGTATTTTGCATGTTTTATTTTGGAACAATTAGGCACACACACACAGACATGCAGATGAAGGGTTGTTTTTATTTTTTCCAAAAGAAGATTGCCATTTTTCTTTTAACAAAAAGAGTGGAAGTGATGCGCAAAACAAATAACAAGAGTTTTAACAAAAACACTTTTCATTAATGATTTTCAAATCTAGCAAAGTGGCCCAATACAAAATAATTCGCAGGCCTTGGGCAAGACCAGGAATTTTTTAAAGAAAAACACAAAGCTAACAAGCAGAGTGAATTACTCTAAAGGTAAAAAGATGGGAACTTCCACAGCCTCCCAATTGCGCAACACTGCTCCTCCCCTAGTTATTAGATGGTCCAGATTACCGTCTTCATCTTCAGCAATAATGGCATTGACTTGCACGCCGCCACTGGTGAACATCTCTTTTAAAGACTTCTTCTTCATGGTGCTTTCTTCTGGCTCGCCTTCTGGAGTTGGTTTGTAACCCAACCCTTGTCGATCATTCTTGGCTCGAGCATTGACTTCGATGACCTCTCCCCATCCCAGTGGGTCTCCAGCTTTCAATGCTGCCTTAATACTTTGAGCAGAGGTAAACGATGGCCCTTGGGTTATGTCTGATTCATCAACTAGAACAGCGGGAGCTATTTCTAGTGCTTGGAAGGCCGTCTCGAGGGAATCTTCATCAGCCTCAATATACCGAAATGATGAGAAGTTGCTCACCATTAAGTCTTCTTCTCTATGGACAATGACTAGCTGGTCATTCACAACAAACTTCATTTTTTTGTGGAGAGTGGAAGTGACAGCGCCAACTATATGAATCCATGGTCTTCCCAATAAACAACTGTAGACCAGATTTATGTCCATCACCTGGAAGGTGACTTCGAAGATTTGTGGTCCAATTAGGATAGGAAGATCAACTTCTCCTATCACGGTTCTCCTGGATCCGTCAAATGCCTTGACTATAAGGGAAGTTGGCCTCATGGTAGCACCTTGATATGCCAGTTTGGCCAAAGTCCTTTTAGGCATTACGTTGAGTGTTGATCCTGTGTCGACAAGAACTCGGGACATTGTATCTTCTTCACATTTGACGGACACATGTAAGGCACGATTGTGCTTACGCTTCTCAGCTGTCAGGTCGTTATCATCAAAGCTCAGAGTGTTGCAGGCAGTGATATTTGCTACAACAGAGTCAAACTGCCCCACTGTAATATCTTTAGTGACGTGGGCCTGTGTCAGGATTTTGAGCAATGCCTGGCGGTGTGATGGAGAGCTTAAAAGCAAAGCCATGACCGAGATCTTGGAGGGTGTTTGGTTTAATTGGTCCACCACCCTATAATCACTTCGTCGAATGATTCTCAAGAATTCTTCTTCATCGTTCTTGAGACTTTCTTTTCCTCTAACTAAAGGTTCCTTGGCGGTGGGTGCCTCTGGAACAGGCTTCTGAGGGACAGGCGTTTTTTGAACAGAAACTGCTGGTGGAGGAGCCTCATTATATGTTCGAGGTTGATAGACGCGACCACTCCGGGTCATTTTGCTTCCACTGGCAATGTTGGCCACACTTACTGGTTTCTTTTCTTTGAAAATCCCCTCACACCATGAATAGTCTTGTTTTGGTGTCACGGCTCTTGGGTGAGGCTTGGATCCCCCCCTCGGCTCGAACCTAGTCTGTCCCCTCCCGAATTTCGGGGGTGCATCATCGCAAAATACTGGCCGAAAGTTCTTGTTGTTGTCGTTGTTATCATTCCTGAATACATCTCTTTTGTTGGGCTCTCCTGGTTGGTTAAACACAGGTTCGATGACAGCCACATCTTCTTTTTTCCGGCGAGCGATTTCTATCATTCCCTGTTTAATCATAGCCCGAATATCCTTTTTCACCGCATCACAACCCTTAAGATTCAGCATACATTCTTTGCAATCTTCGTGAGATATCTTGAGTGACCATGCCTGAGCGAGGCGTTTGTGTAGGTCTGCTAGTGGCACTTTGATCTCACCAACAGTAGTAACTTTCTTGTCTTCTGACCTCTCTCCTTCTTCAGTAATGGTGTTGACTCCACCATTATTTGGAAGAGGGTTGCTCTTAACATTGGGGGATTATCTTCGAAGGATAGAATTCTCTTTTCAATAAGCTCACGAACTAGATGCTGAAGGGAGAAGCAACCTTCGAGATCGTGGCCTGGAGCATTCTCATGAAATAGGCAGCGAGCATTTGCATCGTAATAGAACGGGAGTGGATTAGGTGGAGCACCTAATTTTCTTGTTTTAACCAGCCCTCTTTCTATTAGCATGGGAAACAGGTCGGTGTAACTCATTGGAATAGGTTGTATCTTTGGCCTATTTGCTTGATAATTTGCCCTCGGGACCCTGTTCTGAGGTTGTTGACCCTGTGGCTGTTGGTATTGTTGCTGATTATTGGTGCGGTAATTTTGCTGATTGCCAGGCTGATACTGGTGTTGATTGCTGAATGCCCTAGGTTGGGGACCATACTGTGAAGAAGGTTGAAAAATCGGGGTCACTGCCGCTACATTTGATGGTTGGTACTGTTGGTGGTGGCTTCGTGAGCTTTGTACTTTCTTTCCATATGTGATTGCACTCACCTCTCCCTCTTTCTTTTTGTGGAAAGTGCTGACTGGCTTCTTTGCCGTGCTGGCGCTTGAGGTAAAATTTGGAGTGGTCACTTTTCCACTCTTTAAACCTGCTTCCACCTTGACTCCCACTGCCACAATATCAGAGAAATTTGTTGTAACACTGCTGATCAAACGTTCATAGAATTCTGGTCGAACTGTATCCACAAACCAGTCTGCCAACTCCTTCTCAGTAAGGGGAGGCTCTACTTGTGTTGCAGTTCCGCGCCATCTTTGTGCATACTCCTTGAAGGTTTCAGTATTTTTCTGTGTCATGCTGAGAAGCTGACGGCGATCGGGAGCTAGGTCCATGTTGTACTTGTAATGCTGAATAAAAGCATCTGAAAGGTCTTGGAAACTGTGGATTTTAGCTTGATCTAAACCGAGATACCACTTAGCCGAAGCCCCTTTAAGACTATCTTGGAAACAGTGTACTAACAGCTTATCATTTTCAATATGCGGAGCCATCCTCCTACAGTACATGATTAGGTGCTCTTTAGGACAGGTGGTCCCCTCATATTTGTCGAAGATTGGCATTTTAAATTACTGAGGAAACACCAATCCAGATACCAGACATAGATCCTTGGCATCAGATCCAAAGACATGATTTCCTTCAATGGCCCTCATCCTTTTGGCCATGATGTCCATCTCCACTCTTAATTTTTCGTGTTTTTCGTCCTCAGCTTCAGACCCATCGGGTATATCAAAGATTGGCTGTTGATTGGCGAAAACTGGTCGTATCGTGGTGGGTCCACCCTCTTGAGTGAAAATAGGGTTTCTGATTGTTGAATCGAACAATGGATTGAGACCTGAAGACTGCATGTTGTTGAAAGGTGGCGCAAAACCCTGGGACATGCCATAGGGGAACTCTGCTGACGTAACAGGAGCTATTGTGACATTGGCTGCTGTTGTGGCAACTTCGGAGATCACTGTAGGTTGCGTATCCATTTTTGCTTTGATTATGTTGAGGACTTCCATGATCTGGTTGACGTCCCCTTTGATCCCTTCAATGTCATTATCCATTTGATCGAATCTTTGGTCGTTATCTGCCATCTTCTTTTGAGCTTGGGACCGTGTGTTGTATCTGTGGGTACTCAGCGTGACTCCTTATCACCTTCTGGACAAGAACAAAGGATGAGCTGCGGAACCCAAATGTAGGACTGATGCAGTATGACATGCAAATGCAAATGCGGATGCATAAACCATTCAAGGAAACTCAAAACTTTCGTTTACAAACAAACAAAAAAAAAGACCAACATGTAACGACATGCTTAAAAAGCGTTTTTCATTTGATAGCTGGAAATCTATTACAATAGAGGGGCCCTTGCTAAAAAGCAAGACCTTTCTTACAAGGAAAATGAAAGTAAATGCAACAAACAGGATTTCAATCCTTTTTTAAGGAAAGCAGGGAAATGGTGAAGCAAAGATCAATCTAACAAGACGACCCTTCTCCTTCTTGGACTTTGACATGAACTTGATCCTGGCGGATAATCTCCCACAGGTCTTCGTTTTCTCTTTGCGCTTTGAACAAAGCGTATCTTAACTCTTCCCCAGTTGCGGGGACCTCAGGCTCCATGTTTATCTCATAGTCATGAGTGTAGAACATGTTTAAGGCAATTTCTTTTGACCATAGCAGGTACCCCCTGGTGGTTAAACAGCTTGCATTCTCCATTGGAGTTGTGCCCATGAGGTGTGGATCTCTTTGAGCGTATTGAGCATTTTCTTCTAGTTCTTGGTTACGACCTGTCTCACAGAAGCGAGGCCTCAATAGTTCTGGTTCAGGCTCTGGTCCGGTAGGGTACCCATGTTGGCGCCGAGCGAGAATAGGATTATAAGTGATCACCCCTTCTATCCCAATGAGAGGCACATTGGGGAAATCTCCATAGCTAGAAATCATGACTTGGTCACTGATGCTGGTGTCATACCATGTGATATCATGGTGTCTGAGAGTGATGAGTTTAGAAACCCATGCGTTTTTGGTAGGAAGCCTCCAAAGGATATGGGTCCTTAGCAGATGAGAAGTGAACCATCAGTCGAGTAGTGCAAGACAACATGAGAATTGCCCATAATCATACAAGGCGAAACGGTGAATGACTACATAAATGTCAGCCAGTATTGTGTTGACCTGATTTTTGAGGATGAAAAGGCGGATCGCTTCTTCGCTGATGAAGTCGTAACTGCTTGGGAACAAATACAGTCCATATATTAGTAATGCCAGAATCGCCTCAAAAATACCCAGGTTTCTGCTTTCATAATGATACTCAGCCATCTCCATTAGAGGTCTGGCATCCATTCCATACCACCCTCCTTTCGCTCTCATCGGTGGCAAGTCTTCCAGTTTGATGTGCAGGGCTTTAGCTAAGTCCCTTTTCTTTGGTTTTCCATAAGGGAGCGTAAAAGTCCATGGAATCTTTAAGTAAGCATTATACTCCTCAAGGGTCGGGAGTAACTGAAAGTCTGGAAACACAAAGCAGTGGTAAGTTATATGATAGAATTCCACCAAGGCTTGCAACATGGGCTCGTTGATCGGAGCGCTTATCAATGGCAATAGGTCCCCATATTTGACTATGAAAGCAGCAGGGTTTCGGACAAGTCTCGTTAACATCCTTAGACGGCCCAATCTCAGATCTGGAACTCGAAGCATGTCTCTTCTTACCATGTTGTTGTCTGCAAAGAACAATAATGAATTTCCTTGAATGGTTAGAAGAAGTGCAAATGCAAATGCAAATGATTGTCATGGAACTCAGATATTTTTGAACATCAGAAGTCGCCATTTCATTGATTAACAAAACAGATTACAAAACATTGTTTCCTCTTACAAGAGTTTTAAATAACAACTAGATGAATCCTATCAAGGTTCTCCTAGCAGCCTGAGATTGAGCTTCTCGATCTTTCTTTCCATCTGAGTCTTCTCAAAGATGAGTCTGTCTACAATTATCTTCCATGGATTAGACTGAGGCTCGTAAGGTTCTTCTAGTGCTTTCCTCTTCTTACAAGAGAGGATTTCTTCATCTTTTAACTGGAGTTGTCTCTGGAGCTCCGCATTCTCTTCGACGACTATTTGATACTTGTGCTCCAAGCTTCTTCAGTTTGTTGTGCTTTGACCAAAGCAATTTTCAACTTTTCTTCTTCAGACATGAAGACCAACGGGCGTTCTTCCTTCAAGGCCATAGGCTCTTGCTTAGGATATGGCATCCTTAGTGTGACGGCTCTTTTCCGAACCCATTGGAGATAAGGTTCCAAAGAGACACAGTTGAGTCTTCCAAGGTTATTCTTCCCTTTGTTGTGTAGATGCTTCCAAGCTTCTAGAATTTTCTCTTTTAGTCCTTGGCTATCTTCCCCTTCTTTGAAGAAGATGCTTTCCACTTGAACACTTTTGAGTTTGTCCTTTAGAGGGTATCCCAATTGTCGGCGAGCGAGTATTGGATTGTAGCTGACCCCTCCATTTATGCTGAGAAGAGGTACATTGCTAAATTCCCCACAATTATCAATAATTATTGTCCCATCATAATCACGACTATACCAATCAATATCGGAATGGGTAAGAGCCATGATTTTTTGCAACCACCATCCTTTCTTTGGATCCCAAAAAGCGTTGGCTTTGGGCAAGTGTGAAGTGAACCACTTGTACAATAAAGGAGCACAACAAGTGATCATTCCCCCATTGTGGAAGTTCCTCAGATGAACAGGATGGTACGTGTCTGCTAACAAGGTAGGCACATGATTCTTCTTCAAGAAAATTTTGATGGCATTGAGGTCCACAAAATTCTCAAAGCTTGGAAACAAGAATATACCATAGATGAGTAAGGCAAGGATAGCCTCGGATGCATCCATGCTTAAATGGTCTGCATAGTACTGAGCTTTTTCAACCAAGAATTCTGCCTTTAACCTAAAGACTCCTCCTTTTGTAATCAGATTCTTTTTTATATCAACCACTCCCAAACGTGTAGCTTTGGCAATGTCTTACTCTTTAGGGTCCTTCTCCGCAATCGGAAAAGGAGAATCTTCAAGAATAGGCAATCCAATTAACTGAGAATACTCTTCTAGCGTGGGCACTAGCTGATAATCAGGGAATGTAAAACAGTGGTAAAGCGGGTCATAAAACTGGAGGAGAGTAGAAAGAAGTCCACTATCCATCTTTATCTTCAAGAGTAGCAACATCTTCCCATATCGGCTTTGAAATCCCTCTGGATCTGTCATTAAGGTGCTCAACCTTTTCAAATCATCTAGGTTAAAACCCTTGTAAGTGTACTTCAAAGTCTTCTTTCTTTCACTGTTCATGACGACCTCTGATGTTTACAAACAACAAAGTCTAAGTTCCATGAAACCATATGATGATATGATGACATGATGATATGAATGCACAAACACAAGCAAATGCATATGCACACCACACAAGCTTAGGTTTAAAGACAAGCATGAATCCAAGGGTCTACCCATCCCCAAATATTTGTACTATGGATTGATTGTACCTGCCGAACGGGTTCTACAAAGTTCCCAGAGTCATCAACCCATCTTTCGGATATTATCAACTTCCCAAATTACTTGTTAATCGATAATATTCTCAAGAGAATCTCGTCTGAGTGTAGTATCGCGTATCAACTACTTCGGAAATACTTCCTTGTAGCCATCACACTACGTCCTAATAAGGCCAAAGTGGGGTAGAATGTATTCTAAAAGTCCACAGTGTCATGGGCTCCTTCATTTAAAGTAGCATTGTTTTCACGAATACTCGATCAACAATACTAAACTTTCAAGAGGGCCTACACTGAGCGGTGGTTTCTCAAGTTAGCTTGGTTGGGAATCAACTCCCTATAAGCCTCCTTGAATATACCACCATCCTATCATAATTGCGCTCAAGTCCGGGTATAGGACCGTCTCACCACTCAAAGCACCCCATACCCAACAATTAAACAAATATATTGACAAATATACATGTTAAGCAAATATTCACAAATATAGCATGCAATTAAACAAAATAGGCTAAACCCTCAAGTTAAGTATAATGTCCCCAATGAAGTCGCCATTTTTGTTGCGGTGAGAATCGGGATACCAAGCTATTGATTAACTTGAATATTTAATTCTTAAATTCACAACCGAACTTTAATTTATCCAAAGGAAAGGTCTAAAGAAAGAAAATACCTTTTGCGCGATGTAACAACAACGCTAAGAGATTCGGGGATCGGGGGTTGGTTATGCTTAGGGTAGGTATTTCACATCCTAAAGATCTGTAGTACTCTACAGGAACCTTTTGCTTAATTACTTGCTAAGTTGGTAAATGTTTGCTAAGGTTTGGGTTGGGTAAAGGGTGTAGGATGAAACCTAAAGATAGTTTATAAGTTTGCTCGCAAAGACATCACGTCCTCTGCCTACGTATCCTAACTATAGAATCAGAGCAATCATAGTTCACCTCACTAGGGATGAAGAAAACTTGATTATGATCAAGGTTCAAGGGGAAACAAACATAATAATGTTTGTGTAGAGTTTAAGACAACTCTCTAAATCTATGTTGAACACTCAAGAAAGGGAAGTAAGTAATCATTATTATGATTCGCACATAGAGTTTACAAACTCTATCCTAAGGTTCTAGTTGAAGGACACTCCTAGTATAGGTGGGTTTTCTAGACTTAAAGCAAAGTCTAAAGGTTTAAAATGTTCTAACTTAACTAAGCTACGGTTAGGATGACTTCACGAAGTCAAGAGGGGTAGATGAGCTATCCAATGACACAAGGGTCAAGGGAGAGACTTTTCCTTTGGAAGGAGAGAGAGAGAGAGAGGCAACTTGAATGAGAACTAGAAAGTTCCATCACTTGGGGAAAGAAGTACTTAATAAAGCAAGATGAAGTAAGATTTAAGACAAGTAAGCAGGCATATTACAATAAGCAGATACTTTAAATGATACCAATGGGTTACAACCAATAAATCATCTTAACAAAGATTGAGGGCTCATTTTGACAAAGATTGGAACATGATGAAGGTTATTATTACATAAATAAATCACAATTTGAAGATGGGCAAGTCATAAATTCAAAACAAACAATGCATAGATAATAATCAAACACCGCTAAATCAGTTTAAACCTCATAATTTAGGAGGGGACATGGAAATGAAATCACTTAACCAAGTAAAGATGATGAAAGTATAAAGGTAAAAACCAACAAAAGAGTATGTCATAAGTGAAAGTGCATGGATGACAATCAAGGCAAGTAATCAAGTAAGAAACGCATCGTTGGGTCGCGCCTTAAGGTAAACACAGATAAAAGGGATATTTTAGGGTAACAACCAAATAAGAAAGCCCTAACATGTCTACTAACATAAAAGGAGTGAGAATCAATAAATATCTTAACACAAATAATCATGGTGAAAAAGAAATTCATCTGCATACGGGAGATAACGATCTCAATACAAAGGCAACTCGTGAGCAACCAAAAGGAATGAAAATTTGAAAAAACATGGAATTAAAAAATATCACATGAAAGTAGACATCAAGAAAAACACAATGCAAAAAGAATGGGTTCAAAATGATTAAAAATGAGTGAGTTATGGGTTTTCAAAGATTGGATGAAAAATTGCAAAAATAAATAAAAGGGTTGCCCTCCTCAGGGGTCGAACCCAGGTCATGCAGGTACAAGGCGTGTTTTAGGCATATGGTCTTACCACTGGGGTGGCTATACATCCATTGATGAAAGCCACCCCATAAACATATATGGGAGAAAAGTAAAGCAAGCTGGGCAAATAATCACACCAAAAATCAGAATTTGCATTTTGTATCATAACTCTCTCAAATCTTTATGGATTTTGACAAAATTTTTAATGTAAATTGGGTAGAATTAAACAAGGAACAAGATAGCATTTTTATAATTTTGAGATTATGCCTCAAATTAAAAACCCGATAGTGTGTGTTGTGTGATGCTTAGAAATGCATTTTGAGTTGGGGAAGCTACACCAGCCAGTTTCAAGTTCAAACAGTCATGCAAACCTATTACATATGAGTTAATTGATGAGTCCAAACACATGATATTATCCAAAATAAACTGTAACTCAGATTGACATTCAAGTTGCAACTAGTGTTTGGGAAATGCATGAAGATGCTCAAATTCAGTTCCAAGGATTTCCAAGTTAAATTATCCATACACACACCACACATACATGATATAGAATGAATTCAAACATCAAAACCAACTGGAAACAGACTGTTATGAAGAATGTCATATAAGCTGCACATTATAAAGGATATGATGCATGATGATGTCAATTCAAAGCTACAACTCATTTTTAGTTCAATTCAAACATACACACATGCTGCAAATATGTATTTAAGTGAATTCAAATGATCAACTCAGTGCAAGGCAAGCTATTATGGAAATTGGTGCTCATGCTGCTCAAGTGTACTTGTAATGTGCAGTGTGATATCAAATCAGGATTTCAAGCAATTTCAGGTCAGGAAACTCATGTGTACATGCTAGAAATGTGTTATGGAGTTAATCCAAACAAGTGTTGATGCTAGAAACAGGCTAACATGAAAAATGGCACTTTGATGTCAATCAAATCATGGTAAAATGCAGTGAGTATGTAAAGTCAGAGTGTGAGCAAAAAATGGGCAAGGTAACCTTATACACATCATACATACACATTATTAAGGGTGTCTAAACACCAAGAAAAGTTCAAGACAGGTTGTGACAAGAATTTGCATCAGAACTGTCATCTAACAATTTGTCCAAGCATACACAAAACCAAAATTAGTGTGAAGCACAAACAAGCAATACCAGCCACATACACACATCAGACATAGGTTATCAAGGATGTTCAAACTTGTTTTGAGGTTGAATATAGGTTGTAGCAAGATATGCCTCTTGAAGTGCATTTTGGTTATTTTACAAGGCATGAACAAGTTCAAATCATGTTATAAGCACATTCTAAACAAACCAAACACTCAAATAGTTCATACATGTGTTATGAAATGGATTCACATTGAGAAAAGAGTCCAAGGAAGTCTGTTATGAAACAGGATTTTCAAAATGCATTTGGTGGCTGTGAGATGCAATAGGGCATCAAGTTTGAGTTTCAAGTGATTTCAGGTCTAGCAAAACATACATACATGCTACAAATATGTCATAGAATGGATCCAAACAGATGTTACTGTTAGAAATAGGTTAACATAAAGAATGGCATCTTGATAGCAAGAAAAACATGGTATGATGCAGTAGGAAAGTCAAGTCAGAATTGATGTAAAATCAGTGCAAGGCAAACTCATATACATCACTCATACACATTGTCAAGAGTGTCTAATCACCAAGAAGGGTTCAAAATAGTCTGAGGTAGGAAATGAACTTCAAGCTGCTACTTGGAATTTTGAACAAGCATAAACAATTCCAAAAACAATATGAGGCAAATTTGAACAAAACCAGACATATACACACATTACTTTTGAGATCACAAATGAGTTTCCACTCCTAGATCAACTAACAAGTCAATGCAAAACAGAATCAACATATTGATGCAAACATCCTAGCTTAAACTGCAGTAGCAGGGTTATTTTGGTAGGGATGATGTTCTAGGTGAATCAAAGCATACACACACATTAGAGGCATGATAAAGGACAGGCTTTAAGGCAACAAACACACACACTTTCACCAATGCTAAAACTCAACACATGGATCATAACAAAAACAGTGACATTGCAAATTTGATGACAATCAAAGAAAAGATCATGATAATGAAATGATTTGAGTCAGAGATGACTTACCTCTTGTAGACAAACTTGTAAGCAAGCTAAAATGTTAAAGAAAACCAGAGAATGCTTCCACACCACCAATGCCTTGGACTTGCCTTCTTTTTGAAGCAACAAAACAACTTTTCAAAACAGTTGGAGTTAATGGATTCCCAGCTGGTTTCTAATGCCTTAGACAGTTATAATATGATGTTTGGGAGGTGTGGGGAGTGTTGAGGTAGTAGGAAAAGGCCTATGTAGTGACTTGGCTCTTAAAATGCATAAAAGTCAAAAATGTGGGGTGTGAGGGTTGACTTTTAGATTGGTGAATTTTCTGAGAAATGTAACAATGGGAACAACTTCAAATTGCCATTTTAAAGTTGTATGAATGGTCTTTGAATTGTTTTTGGGTTTAGACAAAGGATTGGTGTGAAAAATGGAAAGTGGCCAATTTAGTGTTTTTTGTGATTTTTCTTCACTTACAAGCAAGGAGGGAAAGAAGGAGAACTATGTGTTTATGATGCTTTGGATAGTTCTGGTGTGGAGTATAGAGTATGGAGAAACCTCTATTTATAGGCCATGAGGAGCTTGGGGCAGATTTGGTTTTTCACCACTTTTGGAGGGAGATTTGAGATTTTCAAGTGAATCTTGCCAAATCTTCTCCTATCAGTTACATGGTTCAATGGAGATCATAAAAATCAAGTGGATATGGACATGAAGTGACTGAGATGATCCATGGAGGTAGGGAGAGCAGCTGCAACAGTTTTGGAGTGAAAAAGTTTCTCTCTCCTTCTTACATTTGAATATTTTATTACACAAGTGGCTTGCCACTTTCCTCTCTCTTCAAACTCCTTATTTCTCTGAATTTTCATTCCTCTACACATATGAAAACCATATTGAATCATGATCCAAGGGTTGAGGATAGTCCAAGTTGTGAAAAACTGATTTTTGGGAAGTTGGGCCAAAGTGATTTCAAGTGTGACAGGCCCAAGTTCCATGTACCATAACTCTTTGCTCACAAATCCTCTTGAGGAGTTCTTGTACTTTTTAAAAAGCCCTCATGTAGCTCTACAACTTTAATGTTTATCAAAACCTCCAACTATATGTGCATCTTGGTTGAAAAACCCCTTGAAGTCGATTGAAAAAATGGTTTATATGGCCAGAATTTGTGAAATTTCACTAAGTCCTTTACTCTTGAAAAATTCTTTTTGCTATAAATCCAATTTCATGCATTTTTTGAATGTGGACCAGTGTGGGACTTTTGTAGGGTTTGTCAAGACCTTTCAAACAAGCTTAGAACCACTCCAATTGGATGTGTGGTTGAGGAGTTATGGTCTTGCCCCTTTCGAAACCCTAATTCCCGATTTTTGTAAATACTTCCTAACCCTCGATCCAATGGTCATGCAATTTTATGGGGAGGTGTAATATGATGTAAGGAACATTTTTCATTCACACCTTGAAGTCAAATTCCTTATTGTTGGAGAGTTGACTTTTCGGTCAACCGTTCGATCGATCGGTGTCTACCGAGTCGCCCGTTGGTGATCCGGACATCCTGAGGACTTGAAACTATTTGGATGGACTTTACTAAGCCATAAGAGATTAATGGACCTTGATCCCACCATTGAAATACTCTTTGAATCAAAAGTCAAACTACAGTTGACTTTTTTTTATCGAAAACCCTAATCGGGTATCTCAAATTGCACTGTTCTCAATCTTCGGGTGACCACCTCAAATTTCATTCATTCTTAATCCAATGTATCATCCTTGATTTTGTTTGAAGTTGGATCAGTCCGAAACATTGATTGATCAAACCCTCGAAGTTACAATTTTGACGGTACGGAACCCTGATTCATCTGCATCTTAACAAAGATAAACTCTAAATGTGTTAAGGTTAGTTAATCGAGCAAATATGATCCTACAATGATGATGAGGATCTAAAGGGTCAAAATTTGGGGTGCAACAGAGATGAACTGGCATGTTGACTGAGTTTGATTTTGTGATGAGTCGGCTGTGATGGCCCATGAGGATTCACAGTATCTTTTGTTTGATTCAATCATTTTTTGTTGTTTTTTGGTTATTGTTGACTGATGGATGATGGGTTTCAGCCCAAGGGATTCCATGGCCATATGCACATCCCTTATCCGTATGTACCCCCCTCCACTTCTTTCCTAAATTTCTTTCAAAAGATTTATGGATAGTTTTCTTAAAATAATTTTAATAACTTCTATTTTATGTGTATTTTTTCTTTTATTAATATTTTTAACTAATATTATAAGGGTTCTTTAGTAAATTAATTTAGAGTTTACTTTTGGTTGTATTTTCTTTTATTTCTATTCATTTCCATTGTGTTTTTCGGTCGATGACGAGATTACCAACGTTTAACCGTCAAATTATTGGCGTGAAACAAAGGATCCGAGACCACTTTCTTTTTTCGATTTTATTTCGATTTTTGGATCAATGAAGTTTTTTATTCGTAAGCGTCGCGTATCGAAGTTGATAACCTTCTCGATTTCAAATCTATGGTGAATGACCATTGGGGTCATTTTCCGTACTTTGGGATCGTGATAGGCTACCTTCGATTAATTGACATTATGTTTGCGATTAAGATGAGATCTTATTCTTTCGTGTCCCGATTCGATTCACTAAACTAACCAATAACTTAAATTTTCGTTAAATATTATTATGGATATTATTTTTATATTATCTTGACATATTATTATTGTCATATCATACCATATTCATTTTCATTCACCCATAATCGAAAACACCTAATAAACTATCTAAATCCTAAAAGCCAAATTGGTGGACTGTTGGATCTTTGGTTATTTGCAGGTGTTCTAACTTTGAGTCGTGCCCGACTTTTCTCAAGGCGTAGTTTAGGACACAATGCACACACACGACTTTCTCTTGGGCTACCTGACAATGAGACCCCTTTATTTCGTGCAATCCCGTGTAACTTACATGTACCCCTCTCCCATTCCGATGTATGTTTCGCATTTCTTTGATTATTAGTTTATCTCCTAGGAGCACCCATAGGGACTAGAGCGGATCAAACTATTTTCAAACTAATTCTCGATTCATCATCGAGCCATTTTCAAACCCTTGTACGTCGAGTGCTCATACGCATTCACCATCAACCTATTATACAATTTGACCCTTGATGCGTAAGTCAAGTTGGTCCCATTTTTCAAACCATGTCCATTACACGCTTTGCACATGATAATAAGTCAAACCCTTGATCCAACGTCAAGTGAATTTTCGTAACAAACTATCAATCAATTAACAACTATTCAATTCTTTTCAAGGTGTAAAGAGTAGGTTCAAGTCTTTGATCTTGCTTTCAGTTGTTTATATGTGAGTTACCTTATTCGTGTGTGAGCAATTGACGCCTTTAAATAACATTAACAACTCGATATCATTCAACCATCCTTCAACCACCATCCAATTACTCAAACACCATTCCAAACTTTAACAACTTTCTTTTCACGATGAAAAAGAGAGGGTTCCAAGTCTTTGGTTCGCTCTCCCGACTACTTGGGTCCGAGAAGCCTTTCTTAAGCTTCAAGTAGTCATCATCCGATCGACCTCACCCATTCAAACAAACTTCTTTTGCGATGAAAAAGAGAGAGTTCCAAGTCTTTGGTCCGCTCTCCCGATTACTTGGGTCCGAGAAGTATTTCTTTAGCTTCAAGTAATCGTCATCAATTCAACTTCATCCTTTTAAACACAACCTTTTCTTCAAGATGAAAAAAAGAGAGTTCCAAGTCTTTGGTTCATTCTCCTGATTACTTGGGTCCAAGAAGTATTTCTTAAGCTTCAAGTAATCGTCATCCGTACCCACCTTCAAACCAATTCAAACCAGTTTTTTCGTGGTCATTACCACGAACTACGAACGCTCTGATTCTTCATTCACTCTTGAATGTAAGATACATAGGCACAAGATTGCGACGATCTTGACGGTCTGATTTCTCATTCTCGTCCGAATGAGCATAGGTAGGCACAAGGGCTCCAATCCTTGGCGAGCACCCTATCCTCTAAACCATCCCCCTTTCCCTTAGCGCCTTTAGCCTTTGTAGTATCGTTTTAGTATTTAGTATTGAGAAGAGAAGAATTAAGCTTAGCTAACATCCATCACAACTCGAATTAAGAGGTTCCCGTTGAGTACAACGGACGTGAGGGGTGGTAATACCTTCCCCTCGCGTAACCGACTCCCGAACCCAGGAACATTTGGTTGCGACGGTCGTGTTCCTTCCGCATTTATGAGGTTTTCTCGATATTTTCCTCTCCCGTCTGTTCGGGAAAATAAAGTTCGGTGGCGACTCTGTCAAACCGCATTTCCGCGCCTTTTGCGCGAGGGTCGTATGTTCGAATGAATTTTCGAGGTGCGACAGGGTGTGCTCAGGTCGACCCCCTTTAAGCTTCGGTCGACCACTCGCTAAATTCCCGATCTGTCTCACTTCAAATTGATGTTATGTTTGTTAGTTGGTTAAGGCATCATATATATATATTTTGTCTCATCTTTTTAACGAACAACACGAAAAGTGAAAGATATACACCAAATTATTCTCATCATTTTCATCCTCATTCTTGCATTTTCTCAACAATTACACATAACAATTTTTGTTGATCATTTGCATCATTGAGGTGATAACATCCAAACATAGGATTGTGTATCTCATTTTGGGTTGAGATTTTGGTGCATTTTTCTTGAATAAAACCATTATGATTTTGTCCTCAAAGATCTTGAGGATTTAGGGGTTTTTGCACAAATATTTTCTTCACAGATTTATTCGAGCGAAAGGGATTAAAGAATGGTGGGTTCGTTCAATCAAGTAGCATTAACCGGAGGATTATGCAAGGAATATTTGGGTTCGAATGACGTGTGATCGAAATTAGCCGAGTGAAAGATTTGAAGACCGGTGGGGTTGTTCAGACAAGTAGCGGTAACCGAAGGTTTGGTCAACATGTTCGAGGCATTTGATTCATCTTGAATCAAGGGGAGAGAAGACATAGTATCAACATCAACAACTAAGTTTGAGTGTGTGGTGACTATTGATTCTCTTGTATAAACTTTTGCAACAAGATAATATATATCTCAATTCTAGTTTTACAATTTGGGGTAGACATACCCTAAGTAAGGACGGAAAGGAAACTGCCTAAATAAATCTGGTGTTGTTCTCTCTTTCTCTATCTCTTTACATTGAATTGTTAATGTTTGTGTAATATTAATTGATCGATAAAATTATGTTGTAGTGTAGTGTTGAAAATCAGATTTGAAAACACATTACAATCACTTGGATTGTAATTGCAAAATTTATGCACTTACATTACATAGGAAACAACACTTGGGGTGTTTTTTACACCAAGTAGTCGATGAATTGGTCGCACACAAACTGTTTGCTTTATTGTCAAATTAACTTTACACTTTATAACTCATTGGAAATTGGACATTCTAAAGTGATGTTATTTGTATTGATTAATCATTAAACTATTGATTCTATTTATCATTAGAATTGTTGTTCCATTTTGCTTCTCGTGTATCTGATCTTTTCAGTAACGGTTCGTTTAGACGAGTTGGTTCCTCGGCCGCTTCTGCACAGTTTTTAAAACCAAATTGTTTAAGCGCCGACTCTTGTAATAAATATGTGAGGTATTCAACCTCCCATTCTAGATCATTTCCATCATCTAACAATTATGCTATGCAATAGTTCAAGTTATGGTATTGTATTGCAGGTAGGTAGGGATTGTAGCAAAACAGACTCAACATCCTCGACTGGGGAAAGAGTACCACAGACAATGACGAGTCTGTTAGGGAACGGGTCTAGAATCTCAGATTTCCAAACTACTGCCATTACTACTGTTAGGGATAAAGTAACATGGACAATCTTCAAACAATAACTATACTTGGGGAAGAATAAGGCTAGGATGATCCCTGAACGATCACCATTACTCGGGAATGATACTTACGACCTACTGGGGATGCCACGAGGCTTCCACTTTTATTGGGGAAAAGAGACTAAACATGGCTCTATTAGGGAAATAGAAGACAAACAACCTTCTAAATAACTGTGATGGTGATCGCTGTGTACCAAGCTTTCAATGCGGACTACCGATCATCCTTTAGGGATTTCTGATAAATCATGCAACACATAATGCTTTCTCTATTGATTTAGCTTTCTATTATTCTCAACGTGTTATAGTATTATGTGATCACAAATAATCGTTTGTTTTGCAAAAAAAATACTGAAAGAGATAATTGAGAAATCAACTTATGAACTTTATTGAATATGAAAATATTTGTACATAAGGTGTGTACAAGGATGCAAAAATCCTTGATGAGGAGATTTGCAGTAAATTGAAAAACGAAGGTAAATGACAATGGGAAGTCATATTTTGCATTGGTTACAACATTGACTACCATCCATTGTAAGCCTAGGTTCCAACACCTTGCATCCATTGACGATGATTTGATTTCTCGTTTATCGTATGAGGTCTAGATATGATGAAGATAGGCTCAAGTGATTTCAGTCAAATGCCTTTATCCCTGATTTTCGCCTGGACATTTTTTCTCTCTTTTATTTTTCATCCACCGGGATACCCACTTTTGCCTAGGTTTCCCTTTCGAGTTTTCAACTTAGCGGGCTATTATTTTTTTTGCTTTGTCCCTAACTTTTGCATGGACATGTTTTTTGGGTCCATCGGTACCCATTTTTTCCTAGATTGTCCTAGCAGACGTCAATCTAGCGGGCTCTTTGTTTATATTTTTTCAGGCAAAATATTTTTTGACTGCGTGGGAGTTCACGGGTAGTGGCAACTCCTCCCCATCCATGGTGGTAAGGAACAAGGCTCCGCCTGAGAAGGCCTTCTTGATGACAAAGGGTACTTTGTAGTTGGGAGTCCACTTGCCGCGTTGATCTGAGTGTATAGGAGAGTATCTCTTGAGCATGAGTTACCTTTTTGGAATACTCGAGGGAGAACTTTCTTGTTAAAAAACTCTTTTGAGGCATCTCATACAATTGACCATGGCAAACAACTGTCAATAACTTCTCTTCAATAAGATTCAACTAGTTCTAACTGGATTATATTCATTCAGCTTCATCGAGATCTGCTTCCATGATGAATCTGAGTGAAAGGATTCCTACTTCAATGGGTAGAATAGCCTTCAAATCATACACAAGCGAATACGGAGTTGCCCCAGTGGAAGTATGAATTAAAGTTCTGTAGCCATGCAACACAAAGGAAAGCATCTCATGCCAATCCTTGTAGGTCTGGCCATTTTCTGGACAATCCTCTTGATGTATTTGTTTGCTACATCAACGATACCATTCATCTTAGGCCGATATGATGAAGAGCTATGGTGATTAATCTTGAATTCTTGACACAAATCCTACATCATCTTTTTGTTCAGGTTGATGGCATTGTCAGTGATGATACTACTAGGAATACCATAGTGATAAATTATCTCTTTCTTGATAAAACTTGCAACCACTTGTCGTGTGACGTTTGCATAAGAATCATCTTCAACCCACTTGTCGTGTAACGTTTCCAATCATATTGATACCCCATAGAGAGAAGGGCCAAGGAAAAGTCAAAATATTCAATGGAGATGGTGGCACATGGATCTTGTCACCATATATTTGGCACTTGTGACATCTTTTGGCAAAGTTGTAACACTCGACCTCCATTGTTGTCCAATAATAACCAGCTTGAAGGATCTTCTTAGCCATGAATGGCCCTTTGGCATGTACACCCTCATAACCCTCATTGATGGACCTTATGATTGTTTTGCTTTGTGTCTATCAACACATTTGAGCAATACAAGATCATAATTCATTTGGTACAGTACACCACCACTCAAAAAGAATATGGCGCAAAGCCATCTGAGAGCCTTCTTGTCAATGATAATAATACCCTCGGGATATTCCTGCTTTACCAGATATCTTTTGATGTCGTAAAACCAAGGCTTGTCATCGGACTCGCATTCAATTGCTAAAAAATGTGTTGGTTCGTTCAAATGATCAATGCGGATAACAGGAGTTTCGTTCTTCCACTTGACTTTGAACATGGATGTTAGGGTGGCGAAAACATCATCCAGTTGATTTTCTTCCCTAGGAATATGATGAAAAGTGATTTCATCAAAATAGAGAATCAATTTCACAATGTGCCTTTGATAAGGGACTAGCTTGGAATCCCGAGTCTCAAAATTCCATATATATATATATATATATATATATATATATATATATATATATATATATATATATATATATATATATATATATATATATATATATATATATATATATATATATATATATATATATATATATATATATATATATATATATATATATATATATATATATATATATAGAGAGAGAGAGAGAGAGAGAGAGAGAGAGAGAGAGAGAGAGAGAGGTGTATTGAAATACGTTTTATGGTGTAAATTAAATGAGAAATGAACTATCTATTTATAACTCAAAAGATATCTAAAATATAGAAATAATCATAGGCTTTTTAAGGCTTATAATCAATTGTGTCACAGGAAAAATCAATTATGTAGTATAAAAGAAGAAGATTTTCTAAAAGTGGTGTTACTAGTCGATTAAGCGACCTAATAATTGGTTATTAGGGTTTGCAAAAGTGACAATCGACTACCCTAATGGATCAATTAATTATGTCATGTAGAAAACCTTTCTAATTGATTAGAAAATGTCTCTAATCCATTGATTAGCTATGCACATATGTAATTTTTAGTTGTTCTCGTAAAATAAGATAGGCTTTCTGATCAATAGAAATTGAATGTGTGTGGTTTGCCTTAGTAAATTTAAGATGATGCTTTAGATAATTCTCCAGGATGACTATTATTATCAGACATACTGCGTTAATTGTGATCTTCATTGATTTCAGAAAAAGCCGCTTGACCTTAGGTGTTGTTCCCAAAGATAGACTTTTATATCTTGACCTCTAAGTATCATAATTTAATCACCACATCAGATGACGTCTTCACCTTATAATTTTGTCATCATCAAAATCAGATGGAGTTGACTTTCACTTCTGATGAAGACTTCACTTTTGAGTACTGTCATCTACAACCTAAGAGATTGATGCATACATCATACCTGCAAGCACATAAATTTACATTAATCATAATATTATTCCTGTATATTCCATGTCATTCCTTTTACAATATTCATTATAATCTTCGTTGTGATACTCAATCGACGTTATTATCGGTCCTAAGAGCCTTAATTTTCCTATCACATTAATTTTCCACCTTAGTTTTCAATTTAACAAAGTTTTGAATGCTTCATTATTATATTTTAATAGATATATCCAAAAGTTTCTACTGAAGTCATCAATCAAGGTTATGACATATTAATTACCTCTATGTCTAGGAATTTTGGATGGTACTCAGAGATCTGAGTTAATGTAGCCTAACCTATCTTTGGTCTTTGTGAACTCTAGTTGAGAATTCACCTTGGTTTACTTTCCAAACACAAAATGTTTGGAAAAAAAAACCATATTTTCCTTGATCTCAGTAAGATTTGGTTGTTCTATTAACCTCATCAATGACAATGCTTCCTTTGACTACATGGAGACAATTCTGGACTCTTTCTCCTTTCAGACAATTCTTGAGCCTTTATGAATTCTGGACTCTTTCTCCCATCATCTATCTGTTCGACACACTTCCATGCCACTTTCCTCTTTCTTTTTGTGCATTTGATATTATGATAGGTGAGAGGTCATAATACAACTCTCTCTCTCTCTCTTACAAATTCATTATTGTATATTTTTGTCCCTTCAACTTTATAGTGGTCATTGTACAATCATCCTTCCATGACGGAAATATTATCTAAATTGTTTTGTTTCAAAAGCAACATACTATATTTATATTTTTGTGCTTGGATAACAACACATAAATAAAAACTATTACTATGGATCCGTAATTAACTACATGTAGTGACAAAACATAAAACTAGAACTATTAAAACCAACATTATTACAATTCAAATAAACTTTATTTATGTATAACATGATCCAAAATTGTCAGACTTAAGCAATCCAACATTCCCTTCCTCTTTACTTCTTGTAAGTGAACATCATATGGCCTTTATTTTTGAAGTACATAATCATTTTATGTGGTGGCGACACATAATTAATATGCTTCAGGGCCTGTAAACAAAATTGATTGGTCAAAGAAATATAAATAATAAGAGAAACAACATAAATAAAGGCTTAGAACTTGCCTATGATTAATTTTGAACTTAACTGTGACACTATACGCAAACACATAGATGATCAGCTGAACAAACCGCTTTCATAGGCATCAAACACAAACCTTGATGACACCAAACTCTTTCACTGCAATAATAACCACGATCTGTGATGTAAAACAAAAATACACTTGTGAATGATGAGATATGAAAGAAATATTATGTAAACAATGGGGAGAAAAATTGAAAAGGAAAGTGCTTACCAGAGCTTACATGGATTACAATGAAAAATATAGAAATAAAGAAGATTATAGTATAAAGAGATTTAAGGATTTCAGACATGTTTTTTCTACTATTCATGTAGCAAAACTTTAATTTCCCCCTGCGTTTATAATGAGTTTTGTTGGATCATATAAAGATGCAAAAAAGCCTTTGGGAAATTCGTGTGATTATTAAAATCGTCTGCATACATCAATGTAGAGTGCTTGTCCCTTTAGATCAAACAAGGACCTAAGATAAATAATTTCATCAACCTTTTATCTCTTTATAACCTTTCAAGATAGACAAGGAAATGCTCGAAAAAAACAATATAAAAGTGTGTAGCTTTGTTGTTAGAAGCTAGTTGGATCAAATTCAAACACATAGGATGCGCTGTAGTTTTTCGACAGAGTTGAAGACTGGAGATTTCGACAAAGTTGAAATCTGGAAAGTACTTTAATCGAAGTTTGCTCATGTATATTGTAGCATTCAACATGTATGTAATAGTTATGTATGTCATGTAATGGTTTGATCTTCATACATTAGATACATATGTTAGTAATATATAAATAGGATGTGTTCTTTCACTTTGTAAGGGAGATGGTTGCGATTCACTTGTAATCAATTAATGCTCTTTGTGAAAGTGAATAGAAAACTTATTTTAACCATCTTTGTTATTTTTTCTCTCTTCCCTCATCTTGAATGGAAAGATTTATTGTTTTTTAAGAAACTCTCTCTTTGACACAGAATTACTTTGTTCTTGGTATTGAATTTCTCAATAAACTGGTGTAATGAGCGTGGAGAAGATACTATCAACAAAGTATGAGATTGAGAAATTCAATAGAGTAAATGATTTTGGATTATGGCGCTTGAAGTTGCGAGCCCTTCTTGTTCAGTAGGGTCTGCTAGAAGCGCTTAAGGGATCTGAAAACACGGGTGTTGCTCCAACGGATAAGGAGAAAACGACGATGATTGAGAAAGCCCACAGTGCCATCATATTGAGCCTTGATGATAAGGTTCTCAGACAGGTCTCAAAAGAAAAAACCACAGCAACTGTGTGGGTCAAACTCAAAGGTTTGTACATGACCAAGTTCTTGGTCAATCGTCTCTACCTGAAACAGGAGTTGTATTCATTCAAGATGAGTGAAGGTAAAACCTTGACATAGCAGTTGGATATGCTCAAGAAGTTGAATCTTGATCTGAAAAATATTCATGTTACCATCGATGAAGAAGATCAAATGTTGTTGCTATTGTGTGTTTTACCAATATCTCATGCTCATTTCAAAGAAATTCTCATGTATGGAAGAGAGTCTCTAACCTTTGAAGACGTTCAATCGGTATTGTTCTCTAAGTACTTGATTGAAAGGAAGGAACACAAGCCATTATCTATTTGGGGGGAAGGTTTATGTATAAAAGGAAAATTCTCAAAGAATGATTGTATGTTTGAGAAGAAGAAAGGTATTTTACAAAATTCTTGTGGTGGTGATGTTTCTGCTCTTAAGTGTTATCGTTGTAAGAAGGAATCTCATACAAGAAATGGGTGTCCTGATAGGCTGAAGAACTATGGTGATAGCAAGGACAATGTTAATGTAGCCATTATCCAAGAGGATTATGAATCATTTGATGTTCCGATGGCTTTGAGCATCAATTCTAACAAGGAATTGATTATGGATTTAGGTTGCACTTGGCATATGACTCGAAATAAAGATGTGTTTGAGGAATTATATGATCAAAATGGTGGATCAATGCTGCTAAAAAACAATAAATTCTCCAAGATTGTAGGAATTAGATCTCTGAGGTTCAAGTTCCATGATGAAACCATAAAACTGTTGACATGTGTCAAGTATGTACCTGACTTGAAGAAAAATTCAATTTCTCATGGTGAATTTGAAAACAAAGGATATGTCTTCAAGAGAGAGCAAGGTATCTTGAGAATCATAATTGGATCGAAGGAAGTCTTGAGAGGCATCAAGATTTAAGGCTTGTATTCCATTGAAGTTGATGTAATAAGTGGCTCAGTTTATATTGCATCATTAAAGCTCTTGACAACGGCTGAGTTATGGAATATGAGAATTGGCTGTGTGATTGAAAAGGGTCTGTTCGAATTAGGCAAACAAAATCTTCTAGGTGGCGATAAGTTTGAAAAGCTGGAGTTTTGAGAATCATGTGTATTTCGTAAAGCCTGGAGAGTGAAGTTCAATGAAGAACAACAAAACACAAATGGACCCCTTGATTACATCCATGCTGATCTTTGGGGACCTTCAAGAAATCCATCACACTCAAGTGCAAGGTATTTTCTATCAATAGTTGATAATTTTCAAGAAAGATTTGGATATTCATTCAGAAAACTAAGGATGAAACTTTTTAAAACTTCAAAAGTTGGAAAACTCTAATGGAAAATCAAACTGGTAGAAAGGTCAATAGGTTAAGTACAGATAATGGAATTGAGTTTTGCAATGATGCACTTAACAGAAAGGTTCAATCGACTGAAAGGTTCAATCAAACAATCTTGGAAAGGGTGAGATGCATGTTGGTTAGTGTTGAACTGAAGAAGATCTTTTGGGTTGAGGTTGTTGTGACTCCAGCCTACTTGATAAATAAGTGCCCCTCGACTAACTTGGAGATGAAGACACTTGAAGAAGTATGGTCAAGTAATCCACCAAATCTCTATAGGCTTTGAGTATTTGGCTGTGTAGCCTATGCTCATAATTGGAAACACGTAGTCAAACCTATAGTTATGAAATGCATGTTCTTTGGGTATCCTGAGTGAGTCAAGGCTTATAGATTGTGGTGCCTAGAACCAGGTTACAAGAAGGGCATCACAGGTAGTGATGTAGTTTTCTATGAAACTTAGATGGATTTAAAAGAAATTTATGATGGTAGAACAAATTGAAAGATATCTGATCGAGTGTAACCTAACTAATTGCAAGTGCACAACCTATTGTGTAGTTTTAAAAGATATCGATACCACAGAGACCAGTCGTCAAACCTATTGTTACTTAATTGTTACTGTGTTTATCTAAGGCGATTGAATTACAAATAAGAATGATGAAGTAAATAAGTTTAATAAATTTAGATGAATAATAATACTGGAATGTAATTCACATCAATCAACAATACTCTAACTGTCTCTACTAAGGTTACTTATGGGGCAATATTTTCACTTTGAAAAGAATCAATTTAACAGGAACTGTCGTTTTCGCATATTAAAAATCGAGTTTACTCTCTAATTAATGTCATCCATTGTCACTTATGGAAGGTGCTTATCACGTTAAATTAGTAAACCTATTTTTAAGAAATTAAACTCTTAACTCATTCGAAAAGTGATTTTGATTGGAAAGTTTAACTTAAAAGGGTTTCCAGGCTTTCGCTCAAGTTACCGGATCCTAAATCTATAAACGAGGCTCTTTTGTAAATAGTTTTAAAATCGCTTTCTATAAATATTAGACTCCCTAGTTAATTAACAAAGTGCTTTCGTGGTATTTATTAACAAAAAACAAACCACTTTTAGTCTTTAATGTGGACGACTTTCGACCTTACCCGACGTTTTCACTGCCCCACTTTCGTAGAGGCAGATTAAAATGACTTCAGAATAAATGCGTTTAAACCAAAATAGCCCACAAAGGTAATCCTAAAGAGACAACACGTAGAGCACTGTCTATTGACGATCCTCACATCCCAGCACTAATAAGTTAGCCGAACATGGTTACTGAAAACAAAACATAAAGGGTTTTAAGTGCAAACATAATGACGAGTAAAAAGAATTTTGAAATAAAGTTGCGATAGAGGTAAATAAGATGAAGAGAATAATTGTGAGGTAAATAAAGCAGAAAAGTAAAGGCAAGACAAAGTAAATATAGAAGTGGAATGAATTAAAAACATGCTCCAAACGAAGTCTTGAAACCGGTACAATAATTGCTAAAGTAATCTTGACGAAAATGAAACTTGTACAGAGATGATCAAAACTTGATACAGACTCGATTCGTGACGCGATAAATCATCGGTGTGAAGGGTTATGCTTACAATTGGAGAGAGTATGGCCTATGTGTGCACCAAACATGGATGGTTGAAAAATGGTATGGAAATGAGTATTTATAGGAGTCCAAAACCCTAGAAAATACCTAGGAACTGCTTTAACTTCATGGAGAAAAAGTAGGAACCATTTATGATTCCTTGGAGACCAAACTTTGCTGATTTGTAACCGTTTGGGAATTCTAAAGGGTGGCGACCGCCACACCCTCATGGTGACCTCCATGCTCACAAAGTGGGCATGGCTAGGTCATCCCACTACTTGGTGCATGGACCACCCATGACACCCCTAGGATGAACACCATGGGGGTTGCCAGAGGTGCTTGTCTACTGCATTTCCTTGCTTTTTGTCCATTTTGCCTCATTTCTTTGCAAACAACTTTTGATTAGTGAATTTTCTAAAAAAAGTAAATAACTAGCATAATAGTGGAAAAATGAATTAAAAACAATAAGAAAACATGCTTAAATCAGGTCAATTAAATGATAGGTTTAGGCGTCATCAATCTCTGAAAAAGAACAAGAACACGAAGAAGTTCTTGTTAAGGTGGAGTACATAGAAGTTGAATTACATAATCAATGTCAAAACCAAGATGAAGTTGAAGAAGAAGAACTGGATGCTGAAGAAAATGAGAAAAATGTTGATGACTACTTGCTGGAAAGAGACGGGTCAATAAGAGTCATCAAGTTACCTCAGAGGATTGGTTATGCATACCTCATAGCTTTTGGCTTAGTATCATTAAGTGAGGTTTTCGATGAAGAACCTAGAGATTACAAAAGAAGCTATGAGGAGTAAAAATAAGAAGTAATGGTTTAAATCCATGGATGATGAGATAAAATGTCTTCATGATAACCAAACATGGAAGGTAATCAAAAAACATGCAGGGCCATGTTAGTCAATTGTAAATGGATTTTCAAAGTAGGGGAAAGACTTGAAGGAGTTATATCGAAAAGGTTCAAGGCGAGACTAGTTACAAGGGGCTTTACTAAGAGGGAAAGAGAGGAATTCAATGATGTATTCTCTCCTATTGTGAATCATAGATCTATTAAAATGCTTCTTGCCGTGGTGGCTAGATTCGACCTAGAATTGGAGCTAATGGATGTGAAAACTGCCTTCCTATATAGTGATCTCAGTGAAACAATTTTGATGAAGCAACCTGAAATGTATGAAGAAAATGTTAAGGAGGATTACATGTGCAAGCTGAACTGGTCTCTATATGCCCTCAAACAATCTTCTAGGCAATGGAACATGAGATTTGACAAGTTCATGGCACACATAGGTTTCATATGGAGAAACTTTAATCATTGTGTCTAATTTAAGTTCTCACTTTAAAATTCATTTGTCATCTTATTGCTCTATATGGATGACATCCTAATAGCAAGCAACCTCATCGAAGAAGTAATAAGGGTGAAGGCTGAACTCAACCATGAGTTCAAAATGAAAGACCTTAGAGCTGCAACAAGGATCTTAGGCATTGACATCAAAAGAGATATAAAGCATTCAAAATTATGATTATCTCAAGAGTCATATCTAAGGAAAATTCTTGACAGGTTTGATATGTCGAACTTAAAAGCTGTTATAACGTAAACAACTCAATAATGCATGTTGAGTATAACTCATAGTCCTAGTACTAAAGTTGAAAGAGTCTATATAGATAGTATACCATATGCTAGTACAGTAGGCTGTTTGGTGTATGATATAGTTTATACTAGGCCAGACATAACGTATGCAATAAGTCTTGTAAGTAGGTACACGACAAATCCTAGAAAAGCTCATTGGCAAGCTTTGAAATAGATCCTAAGATACATAAAAGGATCCCAAAGAAGGGTCCTGATTTATGGTTGAGCCAGAGGTCGTGACACTACTACAAATAACGTTTTTAACATCGTACATGAAAGAGATGTAACCTTGGCTACCAAGACGACGTGACCAAGGGTGACATGAAAAAATGCCACTTAACACCTTGGTTAATGAAAAATTGAGGGGTAAAGCTATATGATCATGGGTTCGAACCCCACCATCTGCATTTTTATAATTACAAAAATAACACCTCATACCTCTCGGTTTATCCATAAACTGAGGGGTAAGATAGATTGTTTAATTAAAACTTGTTACATTGTTTACACATAATATTAATAAAATAATTTCTTTACAAACTACAATGTTTACCCTTAATATTATATTATTTACACAGAATATTAAAATAAAAATTAATTAGTCCATGAAGATCATATGTTAGATCTTCGAATCCTTAATATTTGGCCAAGATCAAATGATGGGTGCGACTATATTCTCAATGGCTTTACCTCGCATGAATTTTTTTCGATATAAAACAAAACAAAAAAGGTTGATAAAAAAAGGTTAGATAAATAAATGATTTTAGTTCGAATAAATAGTTAAGAACATAAACCTTAAACCCAAATGATTTTTCTGCTCTTGCATCCGTCTTAGCGATCTTTTGATGGCAAATAATTTTGCAAACCCAAAGAGGTGGATGTAGATAGTTTCAAGCACTTCATGATGCTTCACTTGCTTCTTTATATTTAGAAATATGCTTTTATAATGGAAATTTTTTATGTTTCATGCGGATCATTAATGGTAGTGTCTTGAGTGTTAATATATCATGAAATGAATGACATATATTTGATCAATAGAATCATTAATGGTTTTTTTATGTTTAATTTTGGTAAAATACTTTAACCCCCCTTTTGATAGAAAGTCGAGGAAAATAACCTTTGATTTTTTTTTACATTTTATTGATTACAAAGAATATTGACAAATAAAAATATAATAAAAAAGAAAGGTTCTTTGATTGTTGGTTCCTGGTTTTCCCCCTTGATTATATGAAAAAAATGAGGTAATAAGTTGTTTTTTTTTAATAAAAAATAGTAATGATCATCGCGCCTTGGAATCATATCGCTAGAATAGTAATGATCATCCTTATTCAAAACGTAACATATATTTTGGATTTTCAAGGAGGCGTTTGAGCTTCTCTGATTGTTTCACTTCCTCTTTTCCAATTTATTTATACACTATTTAGGTCTCTTTTCATTTCCATCTCTTTGTGTCTTTAAATCTAGTTTAAAAGTTTTTTCTTTTTAATCAAAAAATGTCTACAAAAACCTTCAATGGAGATGAAAATATTTTGTTCATTATCTATGAAAAGTTTGTTGATTCGAAGAGTTGAAAGACAAAGGTTTTAAGCTAATGAAAACTATTTCCAAACATAAGCTGAAAGGTTGCTTTGACATGCTTAATGGACTCATCTACATTAATCTCATAATAGAGTTTGGTTAAATGTCTCAGTTAGGCAATCTGGTGAGGATGCTAAGTCAATACAATCAAATGTATATGGCTTTCCTATCACCATTTTTCCATCACTTATTTCTCAGATAATAAAGTGTGAAGAGAAAGGTAGTTGTGTTGAACAATATAGATTCAACAATGTCTTCTGATACCACCTTCCCCTAATTTATGCCAAATAAAATAACCTCACCAATCCTCTTACCCTCATCCCAATTGCAAACATTTGGTATCAACTTCTAGTTTCAAATCTCCATCCAAGAGACAAACAATTAGAAATGCTTACTTCAGATGACAAGCATCTTTTGTAGTTCCTTATCCATAACGTAAAAAATAATATTCCTCTTACTATTTTAAACTACTTAATAGAAATGGTTGTGACCTCTCGCAAGGAAATAACTTTCCTCTAACCATATGGAAGAGTTCTTTATGAACTTTTCTCTCATTTTGGGATAGTTAAAATTGTAAAAAAAGAGTAGTGTAGCGGGGAAATTTCTGAGTATAAGCTATTTATTAACTTAACTCAAAAATGCAAGAGTCGCTACCGCACTTTTATTTTATCCAAAAAGAAAGGAAAAAGAGTGAATAAAACCTAAAGAGTTCCAAAACAAGAACAGACAGAGAACAGGTAAGGGGGTTGGTTACGCAAAGGGAAGGTGTTAACACCCAAAACGTTTATAGTACTCTATATGAGCTCTTTGAAATATCTAGCTTTTTGGTTTGAAAATGTTTGTTTGAAATGAGATTAGGGAGGTGAGAAGAGAAATATTTTTAAGATTTTTGTGTTTGGAGAGACTTATCGCCTCATGCTTACGTACCCGCAAAGTGCAATATAGGATCAAACCCCGTAGTTCGTGGTACAAATAACAAAAAATTGTTGGTTATGATTCATTTTTAAATGTAAAGACAAGTCATCATTTTAAGGAGAAAGCTAAGACTAGTCGCCCACGAGTATAAGACAACATTTGCATCACCTAAAATGGAGGATCTTGCTTGGATTAAAATAAAAAAGTCTATCACTCAACATTTAAGTGGAAAATGTCAACATCTTAAATACTATGGGTAATAGGAGAATTATATCTCAACTATGGAAATGACTCATTAAACTTTATAAAAAGTTTTAAAAGAAAAAGTGCACCAAGGCACAAAATTTTTGAATGAGGTGAAGTGTTTTTTATATCTTTTTGAAATTAGTCAAATTATGATTAACATTGATTGACATTTATTAAAGAAAACAAAGTTTGAAAATCACTTGACCAAAGTCAAAGTTTTATTATGAATGTGGTTTTAAGTTTGAAAACAAGAAGGTTTTAGAAAAAGGGAGAAGACTTTGAAAATTTAAGAAGGGGGAAGATGAAGTGACTACCCTAGAAAGCTAATTGTAGCACACTTCATAGCAAAGCAAATAAGAATTCCTTTCTCCTTGAGCATATGCAAATAAGCAATTCAAATAAAGGCAAAGATCCACAATACTCCACTCATAGGGAAAGAGACCTAATTCTAAGTCCAAGGGTCCAAGAATAGTCCAAGAGGTCCAATGTCTAAGTCCATCCATGAGCATAACCACAAAATTAAGAGCACCAAATTTTTTAGAGGTTTAATCATTTATTAGTGTTTTAAACAAGATATGGTCCAAATGAACAAAAGAAAAAGGGAGCGGAAGCACAAGCAATAATATGATATGATATGATAATAATGGAGCATAAGAAAATAAAAGAGTGATAGGGAGTGAGAAAAAAACATAAACAAAATTAGTACAATAATATTGTTAGTGAGTTAGTGATTAGTTGTTAGAATAAATGATCAGTGATGGTTAACTCGTGCACTTAGGCCAAAGTTAGTGAAGACTCATTAGAGGATTGATAAAATCAATGCCTCATAACAACAAGTTTCATAAGTAATGGACCTGATAAAAATAATCAATCATACTTAGAATTTCAAACATAAGTTTAAGCCACGAATGATCACTTTCCGATTACTGAAAAATTTAGTACTATGTTAAGCAATTGTAATCGGGTTTATATAGAAACCACGACTATTTGAGGTCGGTCAATAACAATGTTAGTGCTAATGCATGCTAGAGAAGTGATATGTAGATCACTCTCCGAAAGCAATACCGCATGAAAAGAAAAGCGGTAACGATCTCATCTTCATCAATAACTTGAAATAAGTTCCAACGATATCGAAGATTTTCATTGATCAAAAGAAAAAAAGAGAAAAAGAAAGGGAAAGCCAAATTGTATTACAATTTCAAGGTCATTCCATCTTTAAGTTCATCCACTTATCTTGGTGGTTTAAAGCATTAAATATATCATTAACTCAAAGCACCTAAAATAAATTGAATAATTCACTTTAAAGATAGACTTGAATTAGTGAATGTTTATCCAACTTCGTCTACACCCTAAGTCCAATGAATTTAAAGAGGAAAATGACCTCTAAAATTGAAATCCAAAGTAAAAACCAAATGGAAATGGAAAAAGAAGAGAAAAGAACCAAAACAGTACCAAAGCAAAGTAAAAATGGCAAAATAAACATTGTGTAATCGATTACCCTCGTGCTGGTAATCGATTACCACTGCTAAAACAACAGCAAAACAACTTTGAAAATGTGCAAAACTTGATCAAATATTTCTTTAAACACCTCATGATCAAGGATGCAATTGAGCACGAAAATTCAAGTAAAATAACAGCAAACAACACCAATGGAACACAATTTGCAAGATCCAAATATCAAGCAACAAGAATCAATAATATATCATATTGTGAAGGATGTATCAAGAACAACAATGGTGGATCAAGAGATTACCACTTCAAATCTGCAAATTCTTCAAATCAACTCCAAAAACCACACTTCAAAGCCTTGATCTACGAAAATTGATGATGAAAAAGTGAATGGATTAAATGTTTAGCTCAAAGATTAGTAAGTTCTAATGATGAACTTACTGACTTTCAAAAGAAGAAAGAGCTTTGGTGAATTTGTTAGTTGGAGAAAATTGACAGAGTCAAGAAGAAATTTGACAAGGTGAATTTAGCTATCAAAAGCTTGTGAAATGAATGAAATGAGACCTCTATTTATAGGATTTAGGCTTGGAAATTTTGGTGGATTGTGTAACACCCCAAATTTTAATTGGAATATTTTTATTTATTTATTTAATTAAGAATGTTCAATTTTGGTGATTTTCGGTTAATTTGTGGAGTATTGGAAAAATGTGAATTTTTAGGTATTTATTTGATTAATAGCATATAATATTAATTTATTATTATTAATTAAAATGAATATAAGTGAAATAAGGGTAATTTGGGCATTTGAGGGAGTTAGTAAGGGTAATGAGGGAAATGCCCAATTTGTGAGACCCAAGACTAGGTTTGACAAAATTGAGTTCTGAAGGGAAATTAGAATTCATTTGTGTTAACCGTGAAAGTTTGGTGGCCAGAGCTCTGAAGGAAAGGTTGGAGACAGAAAATCCCAAAGTTAATCGTGAAAACTACGAATCGACTGTTGTGTGGGTCACCAAAATAAGTGAGCCCACTTAATCTTATTATTATTATTATTAAAAGAAAAGAAAAAAAAAAGGAATTAGCTTTGTGGGCCAAAGCCCATGAAATGGTTAAAAGGGTTTTAACCCTAATGTGTTAGATATAACAAGAGCAAGAGGGAAGAGAGTTGCAACGTGAGCGACTCTACAGACTGAGAGAAGAATATCAAAGAGTGTCTCTTTATTGTTGTGTCGTAGAACCCGTTGAGGGGTTAGTTGATTTGATATCCACCTTATACGGTGAAGATTATATTTGCTCTGTTGATCCCTGGTGGTTCCAGGAGGACTTGTGGTGTACCCATTATTTTTATTAGTGGAAGATTTACTGGCTTGGTCCCGTGGGTTGTTTTCCCTTTAAGGGTTTTTTCCCACGTTAATAATTCTGGTGTCTCCTTATTTTATTTGCTCTATTTTGTGCTTATTATTGTTGTCTGAGCAATTTTGTTTGGGGCTTATTTTTAACTGCACGCAGGGAAAAAGTTGATCCAGCAGCTTCCGCATTTTATTACTATCTTCTATATTTGTTTTCTTTTCCCAACAGTGGTATCAGAGCTCCTTGGTTGGAGTTCTGTTTGGTACTATTAAAATGGGTGAAGGTGATATGGCTGGTACTATGCTGAAATTGGATTCTTCCAATTATTCTATTTGGAAATCCCGTATGGAAGACTTGTTGTTCTGTAAAGACTTGTATGATCCCATTGACGGAGACGGTACTAAGCCAGATGATAAATCAGTTGCAGAATGGACAAAGGCAAACCGAAAAACAATTGGCATGATCAGGCAATGGATAGATCAGAGCATTTATCATCATGTGTCTAGTGAGACTAGTGCCCACAGTCTGTGGAAGAAATTGAAGGACATGTTTGAGTCCAAGAATGCACAGAACAAGGTATTTTTGTTTCGGAGACTGGTTAATCTGAAGTACAAGGATGGTTCTTCAGTGGCAGAGCATATGAGCAGTTTTCAGAATCTTGTGAATCAGCTGACTACTATTGAGATTAAACTTCCTGATGAGCTACTTGCTTTGTTGTTGCTTAGCTCATTGCCAGACAGTTGGGAAACATTGGTGGTATCTCTGAGCAATTCCACTAATGGCAATATGACTTTTGATACTGTGAAAGAAGCCCTATTGAATGAAGAAATCAGGAGGAAGGGAAACAATACGGCTAGTTCATCGACTCACACAGAAGCCTTGGTTATTGAGTCACGGGGGAGAAGCCAACATAGAACCTCTCATAAATCTAATGACAGAAGCAAGTCAAGAGGACAGTCAAAGCCTAGGAAAGACATCAGGTGCTATCATTGCAACAAAGCAGGTCATATGATAAGAGAATGCAGGTTGCTTAAGAGGGAGAAATCAAGGGAAAGAGGCAATGATAATAAAGAAGATAAAGACACAACTGCAGTTGTATCTGATGGTGAAGTTGTTGTTGTTTACGAAGATGATTCAGTTAATCTCACATGCCAAGATTATGAGTGGGTTGTTGATTCTGCTGCCTCATATCATGTTACTCCTCATCGTGAGTATTTTTTATCCTATACTGCTGGATATTTTGGGCAGGTAAAGATGGGTAATCAAGGGGTAAGCAAGGTTGCTGGCATTGGAGATATCTGGGTAGAAACTAATGTTGGATGCAAGCTGCACTTGAAGAACGTTAGGCATATTCCTGATATGCGCCTCAGCTTGATTTCAGTACAGGTACTTGATGATGATGGTTACCATAATTCCTTTGGTGATGGTAAATGGAAGTGCACCAAGGGAACTTTGGTTGTAGCAAAGGGAGCGAAGAAAAACACCCTTTACTGGACTTCTACAAAATTGTGTGCCCCTCAAGTGAATGCAATTGAGGATTGTTCTACAGAGCTATGGCATAAGCGGCTCGGTCACTTGAGTGAGAAGGGACTTGACACTCTTGCAAGGAAAAATATGCTTCCGTAAAAGGTACACCTCTCAAAACTTGCTCTGATTGTATTGTTGGTGAACAACATAGAGTTTCTTTCCGCACTCACCCTCCTCACAGGAGGTCACATATCTTGGATTTAGTTCACACTGATGTTTGCTCTATGGATGTTAAATCCCTTAGTGGCTATTCTTATTTTGTGACATTTATTGACGATCACTCGAGAAAAGTGTGGGCTTTTGTTTTGAAATCCAAAGATCAGGTACTTGATATGTTCAAACACTTCCATGCAAGTGTGGAAAGAGAAACAGGTAAAATGTTGAAGTGTGTCAGAGCAGATAATGGTGGTGAATATAGGGGGCCATTTGAGCATTATTGCAGGGAACATGGAATCAGGCTTGAGAAGACAGTTCCAAAGACTCCACAGCACAACGGAGTTGCAGAGAGAATGAACCGCACAATTAATGACAGAATCAGATGCATGCTCTCCCATGCAAAATTGTCTAAATCATTCTGGGGTGAAGCATTGAGAACTGCAGTAGATTTAATCAACCTTTCTCCTTCAATTCCTCTTGATGGTGATGTTCCAGAGAGGGCGTGGCGAGGGAAAGATGTCTCATATAATCACTTGAGAGTGTTTGGCTGCAAGGCATTTGTTCATATTCCCAGAGATGAGAGGTCCAAGCTTGATGGTAAATCAAAACAGTGTATCTTTTTGGGTTATGGCCGTGAAGACTTTGGTTACAGGTTTTGGGATCCGGTTAACAGGAAAGTCCTTAGAAGTCGAGATTCTATTTTTGTTGAAGACCAAACCATCGAAGATATTGACAAGAATGAAAAGCAGAAACAGGTTATCCACATGTACATTGATGTTGATCCAGAGCCTCCTACCATAGTCAATAATAATGGGGGAGATGTGAATGCAGATGTGGACAATGCAGGTGATGTTCCTGAGCCCCAAGTTGATGAAGAAATTGAACAAATCCCACCAGAGCAACCTCCTGAGCCAGTGAGAAGATCCATCAGAGAGCACCATCCTTCACAGAGATATCCTCCTCATGAATATGTGATGCTTACTGATGGGGGAGAGCCACAAAGCTTTGAAGAAGCTATGTCACATGAAGAGAAAGACAAGTGGTACAAAGCCATGCAAGAAGAGATGAAATCCTTACATGAGAACCACACATTTGAGCTAGTGAAGCTACCTAATGGTAAGAGATCACTCAAGAATAAATGGGTGTTTAAATTGAAGTCAGAAGAAAATAGCTCACAGCCAAGGTACAAGGCAAGGTTAGTTGTGAAAGGATTCAGTCAGAAGAAAGGTATAGATTTTGAAGAAATTTTTTCACCTGTGGTCAAGATGTCTTCAATCCGAGTTGTACTTGGTTTGGCAGCTAGTTTGAATTTAGAGGTTGAGCAACTTGATGTGAAGACTACATTTCTCCATGGTGATTTGGAGGAAGAAATTTACATGGAGCAGCCTGATGGTTTTGCAGTCAAAGGTAAAGAGAAGCTTGTCTGCAGATTGAAGAAGAGCTTGTATGGTCTTAAACAAGCTCCAAGGCAATGGTACAAGAAATTTGATTCTTTCATGGTGGATCATGGGTATGCAAAAACTTCTTCTGATCATTGTGTGTTTGTGAAGAAATTCCCTAGTGAGAAACTTATTATCCTTTTGCTCTATGTCGATGACATGTTGATTATTGGTCATGACATGAAAGAGATTGAGCATTTGAAAAGAGAGTTTAGCAAGTCCTTTTGCAATGAAGGATTTAGGCCCTGTAAAGCAAATCCTTGGCATGAGAATTACATGTGACAGGAAGAATTGCAAATTATGGTTATCACAGCAAAAGTACATTGAGAAGGTATTGGAGAGGTTTAATATGTCAAATTCAAAATCAGTTGGCACTCCACTTGCAGGTCACTTCAAATTGAGCTCTATGCAATGTCCTACAAGTGAGAAAGACAAAGAAGAAATGGAGAATATTTCGTATGCATCTGCAGTTGGTAGCTTGATGTATGCGATGGTGTGTACACGTCCAGATATTGCTCATGCAGTTGGCGTGGTCAGTCGTTTCCTCTCTAATCCTGGCAAAGAACATTGGCAAGCTATGAAATGGATACTCAGGTATCTCAAAGGTACTTCTGGAGTTTGTTTGTGCTTTGGAGGTGGTAAGCCTATGTTAGATGGTTTTGCAGATGCAGACATGGCTGGTGATGTGGATTCTAGGAAGTCTACTTCTGGTTATATGATGACTTTTGCAGGGGGAGCAGTGTCATGGCAGTCTAGATTGCAAAAATGTGTTGCTTTGTCTACTACAGAGGCAGAGTATATTGCCGCCACAGAAGCTGCAAAGGAACTCTTTTGGATGCAGAAATTCCTACAAGAATTGGGTCTCTCACAGGAAAAATATATTTTATATTGTGACAGTCAGAGTGCAATCCATCTCAGCAAGAACTCGACTTATCACTCAAAGTCGAAGCATATTGATGTTCGGTATCATTGGATACGCGATGCGCTGGAGATGAAGAAATTTTCATTAGAGAAAATCCATACTGACGAGAATGGTTTAGATATGATGACAAAGGCCTTACCTATGGAGAAGTTCTCTACTTGCAGAAAGAAAGCAGGTTTGGTCTCCTATGGTCTCCCTTTAATTTGGTGAGGGGGAGAATTGTTGTGTGGGTCACCAAAATAAGTGAGCCCACTTAATCTTATTATTATTATTATTAAAAGAAAAGAAAAAAAAAGGAATTAGCTTTGTGGGCCAAAGCCCATGAAATGGTTAAAAGGGTTTTAACCCTTATGTGTTAGATATAACAAGAGCAAGAGGGAAGAGAGCTGCAACGTGAGCGACTCTACAGACAGAGAGAAGAATATCAAAGAGTGTCTCTTTATTGTTGTGTCGTAGAACCCGTTGAGGGGTTAGTTGATTTGATATCCACCTTATACGGTGAAGATTATATTTGCTCTGTTGATCCCTGGTGGTTCCAGGAGGACTTGTGGTGTACCCATTATTTTTATTAGTGGAAGATTTACTGGCTTGGTCCCGTGGGTTGTTTTCCCTTTAAGGGTTTTTTCCCACGTTAATAATTCTGGTGTCTCCTTATTTTATTTGCTCTATTTTGTGCTTATTATTGTTGTCTGAGCAATTTTGTTTGGGGCTTATTTTTAACTGCACGCAGGGAAAAAGTTGATCCAGCAGCTTCCGCATTTTATTACTATCTTCTATATTTGTTTTCTTTTCCCAACATCGACTAAGGTATGGGGAGTATCGCTTTTCATGATTTTCTATGTATGCCTTTCGATGTGTTTATGGTGATGTTAAGATTTAAGGTATTTTTGGGTTGATAGTGGGAAAATTAGGGAAATTGATGATAAGACTATGAGGTTATGACTTGTGATATGTATCACTGAATATTTGAATATTTGATATGAGGATTAAAGAACCTTAGGCCTTTGTGGCCAAAGCCTTGCAATGTTATAAGTCTGACCCTGAAGGGATTCGATATGGGAAATTATGATGCCTTGGATGATTGTAGAGAAATTATGGTTTAGGATGTGAATATGTTCCGGGATTGGCCTAATAAACCGTAGGTTTCGTGCCGTTATCGTCGTAGGATCTTAGAGATGATTTAGGGATGTTTTGGGGGCATTAGGTAAGTGAATCGTATGAGTATTTGGGTGAAAATCAGTTCTGGTGCGTAGCAGGTTTTGCTGTTATCGCAATGTTTTCCTAGCGAAGGAAAGCTTCTCCTAGCGTACCATGTTTTTTCCAGACTCGCCTAGCGAAGAAAGCTTCGCCTAGTGAAGAACTCGCCCCAGACTCGCCTAGCGAGCATGCCAGCGAACGTAGCAGAGTTTCGCGGAATTTGATCGTGTGCAGCGATGTCGTGATGTTTGAATCTGTGATTTCCATGATGGATTACCATGAGTATGACAGTGGGTTTTGGGTGATATGTACATGATGACATGATGGTTCCTATGATGTATTGATTGAATTAACATGATGAAATTACGATGATTTGATGAATTATGTGATAACATGAGATATGATGATTTATGTGATGATGATGAATATGATGAATGATGATGCACCATATGTTTTAATATGAGGATTATTATTGTGACGTGTGCATCATGCATTCATGTGCATCCGGACTTCGGTTCAGGACCTCGATTACTTTGGCTTCAATCCCACTGTGTGGATGTGAAGTGTTTTGATGTGCTCCGATTCTCTAGTAGAATAAATCCTATTGACGGGGGTCTATGGAGGATTGATGACCTAGTGTCCATCGAGTTGTGATGATTGGTACCACATGCATTGAGTAGTGTCGCATTGCATTTATGAGTCTTTTTTGTATAAATTATGACGTTGTGACCTTTGAGCATATTTGAGGAATATGAATGTGTTAAATATAATTATGATGCCATTTATGCATGAATTGTTATACATTGATTATTATGAACTATTTTACTCACCCTGCCTGTTTGAATGTTACCTCCACTTGGGTAACGTGCAGATGACCCAGTTTAGTTGTGGATGTTGTCGAGGAGTATTTTTGAAGTTTTTGAGTGTTTTAGCCTTTTGGTTAGCTTAGAGGGTCTTGCAATGATATGTAACACCAGGTTGGGTTCTTTGAGTTGATTTTATATTGTTGAAGTTATTTTGATTAATTTTCCGTTTTCGAGGAAAACTTTGATTTATGCTTTGAGTTCCGCTGTTTTATGATGTTTTGATGTATTTTGGGGAAAACCCGTAGTTACGGAGTATGGACCTATTTTGATGACATTGAGAAATGTACGCCCTTTTGGTGGCTTTTTATTGAGATTTAATTATTTACTCTGAAATCTGTGTAATTTTGCCATGATAATTGTGGGGTACAAAAGGGTGTTACGGATTGGAGTTTGGTTTAGAACCAAAATTAGGCTTAGAATTTTAATTTGGAGGCAAAATCAAGATCAAATGATGATTCGTGAAGGTGTATGGTGGGAATTAATTATGATAAGGTAGGGGACTTAAAATGAAGTGTTCTAGAATATTTTCATGATAAGATATTTGAATTTGGTGCAAAAAATGTTGTAGAATTTGAATTTGACAAAAGGAAAGAGAACCAAAGCTTGCGATCTTGTTTGTGAAATGAGATGCAAATGATAATTGGAATCTTAGGGGTAAAAATTAGGGTATTACAAGTAGGATTAACTGTTGAAGTTGAATGGAGTCAAAAGTTTGAATATGTCGAATATTTATCTGTTGTTCTATTTTTTTATTATCTGTTGTCCTGCTTCTCTAATTACCAATGAAAAATTTCCTTTCCTTTTTAATTGTATTATTGTGTAACTTTTTTATTGATAACAAAGAATTTGTGTTTTACTAATTAACTTTAAGAAAAATTTAACAATGAAAAAAAAAATTTTAACAAAGAAAAAGTAAAATCTGAAAAGGCGCCAAGTGAGAAATACTAATTAAACTATTGAAAAAAAACAAAAAAAAATGTAGTAACTGGGATTCGAAGCATCCCTAATATTTATATTCCATCAGATTTTTCAAAATACCGCGGTAATAGGTTATATTAAAAATAAAATAGCGCTCCTTATAAATATATTCCCTTGGTTTTATGGATAACTGAGGTAAAAGGTTGTTAGCATGACGCTACCAGGAACTATAGTCTCATTTTTTAGCATTTTGAGGTGAAAGCTTCATCATAAAAGTGTTATTTGTAGTAGTGTGATGACTAAAGTGAAACCGAAGGGTTTATGGACTCTAACTATGCAGAATGTATGGACACTAGAAAATCTCTGTCTAGATATGTTTTCACTATGTTCGGCACAACAATTAGTTAGAAAGAAACACTTCAAAAGGTTGTGGCCTTATCAACCACTGAAGCGGAATACACTTCCCTTTATGAAGCTATGAAAGAAGCATTATGGCTTGAAGGTTTTTCCAATGAGATGAAACTTCAAGGTCAAGCAATCATTGTTAAATGTGATAGTCAAAGTATCACACATTTGTCAAAGAATTCAACTTATCATGAAATGAAAAAACATATTGATGTTAGGATGCATTTTTTCAGAGAGGAAATTGAAAGGGAGAAGTAAAGGTGATGAAGTTATCGACTGATCACAATGTTGCTTATATGATCACCAAGTCATTGTCAAGTTGCAAGTTCTTCATTGTATGTAGTTGATAAAATTGCATGATGATAGCTAGTCAGTTTCATAGTTTGAGGTTAGTTCCAAAAATATGTTATTCTAAGTAGATAAAAATAGTTTTAAAATAGAATTAATGAAATATATTTTATATAAGTAAAAAATATATATACACAAAAAACATTTTAATATCATTGTGGTAAATATGGACACATAAGGCCTAATTGTTATATACTGTATGGCTCAACCCCATCGTCAACCATGACTCAAAAGGAAAGAAAATACAGTTCAAACAAATAAGGTGTGGAAACCCAAAGTGGAAGTCACAAGTCTCATAACTCATACTTCCTTTAGAGTATCTTCTAGATAAGATTGATACTTTGATAGTGGATGTTCAAAATATATGATAGGGGAAAAGTCTTATCTTGAAGAGCTAAAACCTTACCCAAACGTCTATGTTACTTTTGGTGATGGTGTAAACGGTAGAATCAAAAGCATAGGCAAACATGTGTCATGGTCTTCCTAGCCTTGAGAATGTGCTCCTAGTAGAAGGTCTGACTTCGAACTTTATCAGTATAAGTCAGCTTTGTAATTAAGTTCTTAATATAAACTTCAACAAGTCAAAATGTGTTATCTTCATCCAAGAGCATGAAGTGATTATGAAAGGCTCAAGGTTCAAGGATAATTTATATTTGTGGATATCTCAAAGAAGAGAAGATCTCTCAACTTGTCTGATGACAAAAGTTGATGAGATTAAACTGTGGCATCAAAAACTTGGTCACATAAACCTCAAGAGCATAAAGAAGTTTATATCTAAAGAAGGTGTAAAAGGATTGCCTAAACTCAATATTGAAGAAGGTAAAGTTTGCGGAGAGTGTCAAATATGCAAGCAAACCAAGACGCCCCATAAGAGGCTCCAACATCTTGCACCACAAAGGTTCTTTAACTTTTGCATATGGAGTTAATGGGGCCTATGCAAGTAGAAAGTCTAGGAGGAAAAATACATGTCTTTGTGTGCGTTGATGACTACTCAAGGTTCACTTGGGTAAAGTTCATCAGAGAAAAATCTGACACATTGGGAGAAGAAGTCAAATGTAGGTAACCACATTCCCCAAAGAAACAGAGGAAATAACTATCCTTTTTTCACGCTTCTGAGAATGGGAAGAACATAATCTATCATTTTGGGATCTAAGACTCTGGATAATGAGGTTCTTATAAATACCTCAACCTAGACATTGAAATGACATTCAATATATTACGCAAAACACCACATACAAAGTTTCTCACCACCCTTGCGCGAGCTTGCTCTAACAGCACAACAACCCTAAAAAACCTGATAGCCTTACACCAAAAAAGGTTGTCATGTAATGTACTTTTAACATATACAAAATGCTACAAATCAACCCGATATTATAGCAATAATGGCGTGGGGATGAAATTTTACACATTCAAAGGTGATGGGCGAAGTGGATGTTTATTACTTTGATGAATAATAGTAATTCATTACCATTTTCATTAATGCAGCTCCACCTTTCTCTCTCCGTTCTCAATGTTTTTTTCTTTTATTTTTTCAATCCGTTATTTGTATGAAAGGGAAACTCACAAAATTTTAATTCGTAGAAGCTTTAAAATAGTTAAAAACGCAACAACAAAAATTAAATTTTTCGAATCAAAATTGGACAAGTTAGGTCTATCACATTTTATTACAAATTAAAAACATTAAAATATGTCATAACCTCTTCATAAATTTAGATTAAAATGACAAGGTTCAACCCATTTCCTCTGAATTGATCCATTACTCCTATTGATTTGGTCATTAATTGCATTAGGTATCATTAACTTTCTTAACCTGTGACATTGTCATATGATCTCCTAGATTTTCGATTATTTCATTTTAGTCTTGACATTCTATGTCTTCGTCAATTATGCAATTGCAAAGTCATCCAATACACTCATGTCATACTATTACACTCGATCAATGGATGATTAAAATAGTGTTTCAAAAATAGACTATAAATTTTTAAAATAAATTATAAACTCACGATTAAACTATCAAAACTCTTTCATTTTTAATGGGATTGACATTTATTTTGCCCACATCATTTTTCACATTATTAGTCTTTCTACAAAAGCAAATGTAGCTAAATGGATTTTCATATTATTAATAACATTCACAAACATTACTATTGCCATTTTCATACAATTTACTCTTAAAAAATTATTTAATAAATACAAGTAAACTCTGCACTGATCAAACAAATGACTAAAGTCATCAAAGTTATTTTTTAGTAAAGTTACTTAAACCATACTCATGACCTAAATTTAGGGTTCTGGCTCCGTCACTGGTACCGGTTCCGCCACCGGCGAAACTTGTATGCAAATGCATTGATTATTAGAACAAACTGCTTTCATATTCAAACACAGAACTGGATGACACACATACCTTTCATTGCAATAAAAACTATTATCTGTGATGTAAACAAAAATAAATAAAATTTATCAATGATGAGAAATGAAATATTAAGCAAACGGTAAAGAAGAACATTTGAAAACAATGAGCAAAAATGCTTTACCAGAGCTTACACCTCTTGCAATAAAAATTAAACAAATAAAGAATATTATAGTATAAAGTGATTTAACGATTTCAGGCATGTTTTTTTTTTTTTTTAATATTGATGTGATAAATATTTATTCCCTAAATTAATTATGAGATTTGTTCCATCATATAAAGATAAAGATTCAATAAAGCCTTTGGAAAATTAGTGTGACTATTAAAATCATTTGCGTATTCTATTTATATAATTTGTCTCTTTAGATCAACAAGGAATTAACATAAATAACTTTATCGACATTTCATTATCTTTTATTTATTTATTTTATTATAACCTTTCAAGATAGCCAAGGAAAAAGCTATATAGAAAGAAAATATAGAAGTTTTGAACGATAACAAGTTTAGTCGTACGAATAATGAAATACATGAGGGGTACTATATTTATGTCAAAACTTCAACATAATTCCTTAAACTTAATTTAAATTTTCAAGCAGATAGATGGATTTTATGTTTGTGTCAAATAAGTTATTTTAACTTATCACTCCAAATTATATCTGACATCTCATAATTATATATTGCTAAAAATTGAATAAAATTTCGGTTCTAAATTTTTGGTAGGTTAAATGAAATTTCGGGTAGTGTATTATAAATTTTCAGTATATTAAAATTTTTCAAATGTTTGATATATTATATTAAATTTCGAAAATTTAAAATTTGTTAATTGATACCGGAAATTTTAACCTAAGTGAAATTTTCGATAGTATAATTATTTATTTATTTTTTGGACGTTCAGAATGTTGTCGACAATTTTAGATAACTGTGATTGAACCGACAATTTTGTATGGTCCGAAGTAAATTCAAAGTTGTATAAATAAGGGGGTCACATGTTGTTTGATAAAAATATCTCAAAAAATGCATCTTCCTCAATTTTTGATTAAGGCAGAAGTGTACTTCAATAGAGCTTCACCTTCCGTAGAGTTTCGGCTTCTGGATAACATTACATCTCTCGTCGGCCTGATGTCCAAGTTGAATGAATTGTTGTCTGATGCCGAGAACAGAAAGACGAGAAAGATCGGGTTTCATGAAGATTGAATTGATATTGACGGGAGGGTGAAATACAACCTTATTGAGTTGAAGACTGAGGTAAATGTGAAGGATATATGGAAGTCATTTTGCTGTAGGATAACAAAGGGGTCGATCGAGTTAGATGATAAGATTTCAAGATCTGTTTACCACTTAATGAAGATGTTGAAATGTCCATAATCATCTTATATTGTCTAGGTTTTTGAATTTATTATCGTTTTTTAGTTATAATTAAGTTATGTAATCAATTATCTAATGTTAGTTAATGTTCATGTTACAGAAATAGAAGATAAAAAATATTATGTCTAATGATGAAGATGACTGAATAATATACAAATAACACAAATAATACATAATGGAACAAATCCATGATATACAAAAGATGTCTAAATAGGCCCTCCACGGGCTATGTGTGCAGCCCGAGATAATCCAGTATAAACCTCGCTATCTGGGTTTACTAAACTCATGAGGTTATCCATAATAACTGCAATCATCTGAAGGCACTGCTAGTCATCTTTATCAGTTGGAAGAGGCGGCAGCGGCATGTCATCAACAGGTACCCCAGCACCAGAAGGCCCAACATCAGCTGTAGGTGGGAAGATGCGAGGGTGTGATATAGTGAGGTACCACTCTAAGTAACCATCCTCACACTACAATGGGTGTTGAACGGTAAATGCTCGATCTCTAATGGCACGGCCAAAGCTAATGAAATTACTCTAAAATCACCAACGAATGCATGCAGATGGTATATCTAGAACTGGTCGTGGGATACTATGAATATAACCATATTGTCGCAGACACCTCTCAGGAAAGTGTCTAGCAACCATGATCTTCCACTGCATATAACCTGTATTTAATGACGACTCCTTAAACTCACAGTGGAGTTTATGACCAGTGTATGGTGTCCAGATGACATCATCGATAGTCAGCGCATCGAGCCTCCTCATGTACTCAACAATACCACCAGGATGTCCCTGCCTAGCCTTCAATCTCCTCGCTCGTGGGGACCCCACTGTGAATGCAACACCCTTTTGTCACAGTTGGTAGGAAAATGCTCTTATATCCAACACTGATATCAAAACATAGACACAACAAATAACAAATAAGAAATGCTATTCGTAACAGTTAAATAAGAAATCAACAACAAATAATAATTTCAAGTATACCTACCTGTAAGAAACTCAAATAACCAGAAAGTTGTTTGATCTCAAATACTGTCGCTACTCTAAGTGTTGTATACAGAATGGTCAATACAACAAATGTAACACCCCTTTCTATACCCCCAAATAATCAATTAAAACATTTAGGCACATATTAAAAATTCATTTCCATCAGAGTATAATTAAAACATGGTATAAAAGAGGTATATCACATTATCCATGAAATTAAAACATTCAACACCTGCTCAACCATTGATATGCAACAATGGGGTAACTTGCAACATAGGAACTTAGTCCTTACACCCACATCTCAATATTTAGAATAAAAGCGGAAAATCTAAATATTGAATAACATCAAAACATATGATCATATATATATATATATATATATATATATATATATATATATATATATATATATATATATATATATATATATATATATATATATATATATATATATATATATATATATATATATATATATATATATATATATATATATATATATATATATATATATATATATATATATATATATATATATATATATATATATATATATATATATATATATATATATATATATATATATATATATATATATATATATATATATATATATATATATATATATATATATATATATATATCAACCAGTTTCATTCAACCATATTCAACATGTTTTCATAAACATTTCATCATCAAGATACATATACAACGTAGCACAAAAGAATTTTATACAATCCTAGCTACCCGGTGCTACATATCAGAGCCAACTGACCAAAAAGAATGAAGTCACGCTTCACAAAAAGACCTCCAGCAATCCTACTCTGCAATGCCTAATAGAGAATCATAAAACAACAGAAGGGTGAGAAATATTATCATAATAATCAATGCATATAATTATATATATATATATATATATATATATATATATATATATATATATATATATATATATATATATATATATATATATATATATATATATATATATATATATATATATATATATATATATATATATATATATATATATACAAGCATAGAATACACATATTCCACATTTCTCACCATAATTCTTCACAATTCCTCATATACATCACAATGCATATTTACATAACTAAGCATTTTCATCAATCATGCTTCTACAATTCACATCATTTTCACATAAACATTTACATTTATGTTTATTCACCAATCATAATTATAATGTTGATAAATGCAACTCATAGAGACCGACTCACGACTCTATGCAGATGCACATGCGGTATCGACTCAATCATCTCAAGTTCACTCAGGAACTTATTCGAACCATCGCTCACGAGTCACACCCCACATGGGCACACGATGTTCACCCACTGCTCACACCCCACATGGGCACACAATGTTTATGGATTGCTCACACCCACACGGGCACACAATCTGATTGCTCACACCCCACATGGGCACACAATCGTTCAGCAGATTCTACGCGGAATCAATCAGCACAAGAATGTATATCATGATGCTTCACATGCAAAATGACTCCATACACTTCTTAAAATGCATACATATTCATAATGTTTTCATGCATTCTTCTCATATTATCACATACTATCATCATACATTGATAATGTCATGCCAAACGGCAACAAACTCCATCATAGTCATTATACATTTTTAATCAATTTAAAATAATGCATAGATTTGCCAAAAGGCCACGATTCACAATCGATTCCATAATCTAGGATTCACGCCATACGGCTACCCACAACATATCATATAACAGTGCACAACTATACGTTATAAACATATATATCGAAATCGTCAATGTTGGATGGAAGCACCAAAATAAAACAAGTTGTTGTCACGTTCGCTGGCCTACTCGCCTAGCGAGTCCCTAGAGAACATTCGCTACAGGCTCGCCTAGCGAACGTGCTAGCGAAGCCTGATCCTGAGCTACTGATTGTGCTCGTTACTCACTCGCTGGGGCTTCGCCTAGCGAACCCCTCGCTACCTTACTCACTACCAGCGAAGACGGTCATTTACATTATGTCCAAGTCTGGGACCATTCGCTACTAGCTCGCTACAGCGAACACTCGCGACTTGCTCGCCTAGCGAAGGTGCTAGCGAACGTCTGCGATGTTCAAAACCCCAATTGTCCAAAATCATCAAATCATCACAAAATCAACCGATTCAATTCCAACAAGTTCTAGTAGACTTAGCCTAACATTCCTCTACTAAACTACACCATTTATTCCCAATCTCAACCGTTAAAACATCGATTCTACCGATTAAACTCATCTCTGCCCTAAAATAGAAAAGATGGGAAACCTCCAATAAATCCAAACACACACATACATAATCATAAACATTGATAAGATAATACCATTTCACACCCTTACCCGATTAAATCGAAGCCTAGATGTTGTTTTTGATGAATCTAAGCTTTTCGTTTCTTTCTCCTCTTCCTCTTTCTCTTATTTCTATTTCTATCTCTTTTCTCTCCTCTTTCTACTTATATTTCTTTCTATTCTATTTCTCTCAAAACATCTATTAATCCATTTTCTCACCAAATATCCAACTTAACATTAACTACTAAATGTATAAAATACCCTCCAATCTATATTCCCCGAAAACTCTCCAAATTGGTAAAATAGCATAGTATGCAAACATAACATATTAACACATAAATTCCACAATTAAAATAATAATCATCCAAATAAATCAAAAAGACTCAACAAAAATGGGAAATCAGAATCGGGGCGTTACAACTCCCCCACTTTAGAAATTTTCTTCCTCAAAAATATTACCTGATCCAAACAACTCTGGATATGACTCTCGCATCCCACTCTCTAATTCCCAAGTCATATTGTCTTCCGAAGCGCCTCCCCACACTACTTTCACAAGCGCGATATCTTTTCCTCTTAGCTTCTTAACTTCACGGTCCAAAATCTTAATCGGTAAAGCTTCCACCATAAGGTTATCTCTTACTTCAACCTTGTCCATAGGAATAACATGTGACGGATCCGGAACATACTTCCGATGTTGCGAAATATGGAACACATCATGCAAATTCGAAAGATTCGGAGGCAACGCCACATGGTAAGCCACAACACCAACTCGTGCAGTAATCTGATACGGACCAATAAAACGAGAAGTCAACTTCTTCGACTTCAAAGCACGACCCGCACCCGTAACCGGTGTAACTCTCAAAAACACATGGTCGCCTTCTTGAAACTCAAGATCTTTCCTTCTCTTGTCATGATAGTTCTTCTGTCTACTCTGAGAAGCTTTCATCTTTTCCCGAATAAACTTCACTTTCTCCGTCGTTTGTTGTACCATCTCTAGTCTAACTACCGACTTCTCACCAGTTTCATGCGAATACAAGGGTGTTCGACATCTTTGACCATACAAAGCCTCAAATGGTGCCATACCAATACTTGAATGAAATTTTTTATTATAGGTGAACTCAATCAACGCCAAATAACTATCCCAAGCACCACCTTGCTCTAGTACACAAGCACGCAATAAATCCTCTAACGATTGAATTGTCCTCTCGGTTTGACCATCCGTCTACGGATGATAAGCCGAAATTAATCTTAGCTTAAAACCCAAAGCCTTTTGCAAACTCTCCCAAAACCTCGATGTGAATCTAGGATCCTTATCTGATACAATACTCTTGGGAACTCCATGTAACTTCACAACCACACAAACATAAATCTCGGCTAACTTCTCCAAAGGATAGCTAATATCAATCGGAATGAAGTGAGCAGATTTAGTAAGCCTATCAACAATCACCCAAATAGTATTATGACCTCTTTGCGTATTTGGCAACCCCGTAACAAAATTCATCGATATACTATCCTATTTCCACTCTGGAATATCCAACGGTTGCATCAATCCACTAGGCTTATGATGTTCCACCTTAGACTTCTGACAAGTCAAGCATGCATACACAAATTGAGCTACATCCCTCTTCAATCCGGACCACCAAAAGATTTTCTTCAAATCTTGATACATCTTATTCGCTCCCGGATGAATACTTAAGTTACTTCGATGTCCTTCTTCCAATATCATCTTTTTCAACTCCACATCATCAGGAATACAAATACGACCACGAAATCTCAAAACTCCAAAATTATCAACCTTGAAATCCTCGTTCTCATTCATCATCAAATCAACGAACTTCAAATCCAACTTTTGCTTTTCCCATACGGTTGCAAGAAAATTATTCATAACATGTAGCATACCCAGTTTCACACTACTCGGCATCAGTTCACAAACCAAACTCAAGTCTCTAAAATTCTCCAAAAGTTCCCATTCTTTCATCATCAATGCGGACACATGTAACAACTTCCGAGTCAAGGCATCGGCCACCATGTTTGCCTTACCCGGATGGTAATTCAAACCAAAATCATAATGCTTCAAAAGTTCTAACCATCTTCTTTGTCTCATGTTCAATTCTTTCTGATCAAATAAATACCTCAAACTCTTGTGATCACTAAAAACTTCAAATCTTGCACCATAAAGATAGTGCCTCCAAATTTTCAGAACAAACACCATGGCTGCTAACTCCAAATCATGCGTAGGACAATTCTTTTCATGCACTCTTAATTGTCTTGAAGCATAGGCCACAACTTTTCCACCTTGCATCAAAACACCACCTAAACCCGTCAAAGAAGCATCACAATAAACCACAAATGGTTCCAACGGATTCGGCAAAATCAAGATTGGCGTTGTCGTCAATCTTCTCTTTAGCTCAATGAAACTCTTTTCACAATCAATATCCCAAATGAAAGCCTTTCTTTTACAAGTCAATTGCGTTAACGGAAGTGTCATCTTTGAAAATCCCTCAATAAACCTCCGATAATAACCTGCCAATCCTAAAAAGCTTCGAATCTCCATAACTGATCTAGGAGACTCCCATTGCATCACCGCATCAATCTTGGATGGATCCACACTAATACCATTGTCGGAAATAACATGTCCAAGAAAACTTACTTTCGACAACCAAAATTCACACTTCGACAACTTAGCATACAATTGCTTCTCTTTCAAGATCTGCAACACAATCCTTAAATGCTCTTCATGCTCCTCTTGAGACTTAGAGTAAATCAGAATATCATCGATGAACACAACCACAAAAACGATCCAACTGATCATGAAAAATACGATTCATGTATTCCATAAACACACCTGGCGCATTAGAAACCCCGAATTGCATCACTAAATATTCATAATGACCATACCGTGTCCTAAAAGTCGTCTTTTGAATATCCTCTTCTTTCACACGAATCTGGTGATATCCCGATCTCAAATCAATCTTGCTAAAAACACATGCACCAACCAATTGGTCCATCAAATCATTGATCCTTGGAAGCGGATACTTGTTCTTAATTGTCACCTTGTTCAATTGTCGATAATCAATGCATAACTGCATACTTCCATCTTTCTTCTTTACCAACAATACCGGTGCACCCCAAGGAGAAACACTTGGTCTTACAAATCTCTTTTCCAACAAGTCATTCAATTGCTTCTTCAATTCTACCAATTCCGATGCCGACATACGATACGGTGCCATCGAAACTGGTCTAGTACCCGGAACTAGATCAATAGAAAACTCAACTTCTCTTTTTGGCGGTACGTCCGTAATATCCTCCGGAAACACTTCTGGAAATCACACACTATAGGAAACATATCAAACTCAACTTTGCTCTCCACCGACAATGATGCAAACAAACTAAACAACTGAGCTTCATCCGCTAAAAGTTTCTTCAACTCTTTAGTGGATAGAAAACTCTCATCTTCATCATCTTCCAAAGAAGGAAACCTCACTAATTTGTGATAACAATCTATACGAACTCTATTAAATTGCAACCAGTTCATACCCAATATCACATTCAAACCCTCTAACAGCAAACACATTAAATCCATAATGAAGTCTTTACCATACATGGTCAAAGGACAACTTAGACACACTAAAGAAGTAGTTACCGATCCTGAAGCAGGAGTCTCAATAACCATCTCACCACCACAAGAAGACATGCACAAATCCAAACGCTTATCGTCACTTAAAAGACATGAACAAATGAGTCGCTCCAGTATCAATAATAGCAACTAAAGGCATATTATTAATAAAGCATGTACCTTTAATCAAACGATCTGCACTAGTAGTGTCTGAACCTGCTAATGCAAACACCTTTCCGCCCGCTTGAGCTTGTTTCGGCTTAGTACACTTAGTACTAATGTGACCCACTTCTCCATAATTAAAACACTTCACCATATTCCTTCTACAATCAGTTTTAGCATGTCCAATACCTCCACAGTTAGAACACTTCACAATGGTCTTCCCACACTCAAAAGACTTATGGCCCATCTCGCCACACTTGTAGCACTTGACGGAACCAGAACTTCCTCCTTCAAATCTCTTCTCAAAGTTTCCCTTATGCTTGCCCTTATCAACATGTGTCACATAAGGTCCACTCCTAACTTTTTTCTTTCCTTTCCTCTCATTCAAACTCTTATAATGAGTAGAACGAGCCTTTCTATCTTCCTCGAAGATTCTACAACATTCCGTCAAGCCCGAAAATCTCCTTATTCTTTGGTATCCCACCGCTTGCTTAATCTCAGGACGCAAGCCATTCTCATAATTAATACACTTAGAGAACTCAGCAGTAATAGCAATATAGTGAGGATGAAATTGAACCAATTCCACAAACTTAGCAGTATAGTCCACTACGGACATGTTACCTTGTTTCAACTCAAGAAATTCCATCTCTTTCTTCCCCTTCACACTCTCAGGGTAATACTTCCTCAAGAACTAGGTATGAAATAGATCCCAAGTTATCTCTTCATCATCTACTTCAAGAACTTGTCGCATTCCGACCCACCAATCGTCGGCTTCTTCTCTCAACACGTGAGTCCCAAATCTCACCTTATTCTCTTCTGCACAGCCCATGACTCTAAAGATTATTTCAATCTCTTTCAACAAAATTTGGGCACCATAGGGATCAAATCTTCCTTTGAAGACCGGTGGTTGATTCTTCCTGAACTCATCGTTAGCATTCACATTCGGCTCACCCTGCACCGCCCTAGCCATTGCCTCCATTGCAGCAGCCATCGCATTGTCGTTACGACCAGCCATATTCTAATCATTCCCAAAAAAATAACAACAAGGTTAAACAACCGTTTAACCAACATAACAACGAGACAGACACGACTGACTCAACACTGCCTCTGATACCACTTAATGTAACACCCCTTTCTATACCCCCAAATAATCAATTAAGTTATTTAGGCACATATTAAAAATTCATTTCCATCAGAGTATAATTAAAACATGGTATAAAAGAGGTATATCACATTATCCATGAAATTAAAACATCCAACACCTGCTCAACCATTGATATGCAACAACGGGGTAACTTGCAACATAGGAACTTCGTCCTTACACCCACATCTCAATATTTAAAATAAAAGCGGAAAATCTAAATATTGAATAACATCAAAACATATGATCATATATATATATATATATATATATATATATATATATATATATATATATATATATATATATATATATATATATATATATATATATATATATATATATATATATATATATATATATATATATATATATATATATATATATATATATATATATATATATATATATATATATCAACCAGTTTGATTCAACCATATTCAACATGTTTTCATAAACATTACATCATCAAGATACATATACAACGTATCACAAAAGAATTCTATACAATCCTAGCTACCGGGGCTACATATCAGAGCCAACCGACCAAAAAGAATGAAGCCACGCTTCACAAAAAGACCTCCAGCAATCCTACTCTGCAATACCTCATAGAGCATCATAAAACAGCAGAAGGGTGAGAAATATTATCATAATAATCAATGCATATAATACACATATTCCATATTTCTCATCATAATTCGTCACAATTCATCATATACATCAGAATGCATATTTACATAACTAAGCATTTTCATCAATCATGCTTCTACAATTCACATCATTTTCACATAAACATTTACAATTATGTTTATTCACCAATCATAATTATAATGATCATAAATGCAACTCATATAGACCGAGTCACGACTCTATGCAGATGCACATGCGGTACCGACTCAATCATCTCAAGTTTACTCAGGAACTTATTGGAACCATCGCTCACACCCCACATGGGCACACAATGTTCACCCACTGCTCACACCTCACATGGGCGCATAATGTTTATGGATTACTCACACACCACACGGGCACACAATCCGATTGCTCACACCCCATATGGGCACACATTCGTTCTGCAGAATGTACGCGGAATCAATCAGTACAAGAATGTATATCATGATGCTTCACATGCAAAATGACTCCATACACTTCTTGAAATGCATACATATTCATAATATTTTCATGCATTCTTCTCATATTATCACATACTATCATCATACATTCACAATGTCATGTCAAAAACTCCATCATAGTCATTATGCATTTTTAATCAATTTAAAACAATGCATATATTTGCCAAAAGGCCACAATTCACAATCGATTCCATAATCTAGGATTCACGCCATACGACTACCCACAGCATATCATATAACAGTACACAGCTATACGTTATAAACATATATATCGAAATCATCAACATTGGATGGAAGCAGCAAAATAAAATAAGTTTTTGCCACGTTCGCTGGCCTACTCGCCTAGCGATGCCCTAGCGAACATTTGCTACAGGCTCGTCTAGCGAACGTGCTAGCGAAGCCTGATCCTGAGCTACTGGTTGTGCTCGCTACTCACTCGCTAGGGCTTCGCCTAGCGAACCCCTCGCTACCAGCGAAGAGGGTCATTTACATTATGTCCAAGTCTGGGACCATTCGCTACTAGCTCGCTACAGCGAACACTCGTGACCTGCTCGCGTAGCGAAGGTGCTAGCGAACGTCTGCGATGTTCAAAACCCCAACTGTCCAAAATCATCAAATCATCACAAAATCAACCGATTCAATTCCAACAAGTTCCAGTAGACTTAGCCTAACATTCCTCGACTAAACTACACCATTTCTTCTCAATCTCAACCGTTAAAACATCGATTCTACCGATTAAACTCATTTCTGCCCAAAAGATGGGAAACCTCTAATAAATCCAAACACACACATACATAATCATAAACATTGATAAGATAATAACATTTCACACCCTTACCCGATTAAATCGAAGCCTAGATGTTGTTTTTGATGAATCCAAGTTTTTCCTCTCTTTCTCCTCTTTCTCTTCTTCCTCTTTCTCTTCTTTCTATTTCTATCTCTTTTCTCTCCTCTTTCCACTTATATTTCTTTCTATTCTATTTCTCTCAAAATATCTATTAATCCATTTTCTCACCAAATATTCAACTTAACATTAAATACTAAATGTCTAAAATACCCTCCAATCTATATTCCCCGAAAACTCTCCAAATCGGTAAAGTAGCATAGTATGCAAACATAACATATTAACACATAAATTCCACAATTAAAATAATAATCATCTAAATCAAAAAGACTCAACAAAAATGGGAAATCAGAATCAAGGCGTTACAACAAACCCCTAAGCCCAACTGGTATCCTCGAGGCTACTAAAGAGGCACATGTACCGCTTGTCGATAGAAACATCAGACTTGTCCGTAAAGAGAGTACATGCTACTAGATATAGCATGTACACCCTAGATGCAGTCTCATAACTCTCGGTCGTTACAAATTGATGAAGAAGTATATAATCTGAAAATTAAACTATTCTTGAAACCCAACTTAAACAAACCACTATTTTCCAAATTGCATGCGTCTCATCATTCATTTCCCACTTTTTGTTTTAACATACAGAATGTGGCTCAATGGTCTAAGTTCTTCATGGCATCGATTCTTTATATTCTAGTTTAATTTGAATAACATTAATTTATTGGCTAAATCTACCTCACCATCGTCGCTTATCATCGTGATTGTTATGGTGACTTATTATCATAATAATCACGATGGTAAGCGACGATGATGAGGTAGACTTGCCCAATAAATTTTTGTTATTCAAATTAAACTATAAGAGAACATATAGATGTAATGAAGGAATCGGGTCATTGAACCATATTCTATATGTTAAATAGCGTGAGTTGAATGATGAGACGCTTGCAATTCAGAAAACATTGATAAATATAAGTTGGTTTTCATATACAACTTAATTTTCATATTATAAGTTTCTATGTCAATTTAAATGAAATATATTTTTAGTGAAGGGTTAGTGAAACAAACAATCTACATAGCATATAATAAACTCAACTTCATCTACTATGCAACCTGCATAAGAATTTAAAGAAAAAAACATTGATAAGTGTTGGAATTATATTAATTAGAGTGGGAATTGGAAAGATTTATTGACAATTAATGGGCAATAAATGAACACAAGTAAGAACTAATATAAAAGTGAATTTGAAAAGATTCATTTTAGTCCCACATTGAAGGGAATGGAAATATTAGTAGTGTTTATATATTCCAACTTGGTCAATTGGGTTGGGCCCTAAAGGGAACCCAATTTTGTGAAATGAGTGAGGACACACCCATGACCATTAAGACACAAACGCGCGCGCGCCGCCGCCGTCCGGCCGGCCGGCCGGCTCGGTTCGGTTCGGTCCGGTCCGGTCTAGATGAATTATTTTTTGGACCCGAATTTATAGAATTTAATTATCACTAATTAATTAATATAATTCGGTGGAAAATTAATTAATAATAATATTAATTAATTAAGAAAATAATTGGTCAGTAACTGTCATACTGACTGGATCCAGTCCTCCACGATTTTCTCATTCTCCCACCATTTTCTCCATTCACCACGAATTTCTCCCCACTCAGGTGCAGGTAGCTGCCTATAAATACATGGTAGAAATTTAGTAGTGAGTACTTCGGATTTCACAAGTTCACACGAATTTTGATTTCCCTCTTCTCTCCCTCAATTATCTTCATCTAAAATCTTTCTTTTCTTGTTTTTCCGACTGGTTATTTTAACCAGATACTTAGAAAGGTGTATTTCTAGAGCGATTTATCAGTGTGCAACTGATAATCGTAAGTTTTTTGAACGGGCTGTTTTATCCTTGAGGCGTCGTCGTAAATCGACTGCTTTGCATATTTTGGCAGTACGGCGAAACGTCTTAAAGAAAGCGACCTAGTACGCGACTCGTCCCGATAATTTCCTTGTGCCAAACTCAATTTTTCAAATCCGAAAACAACAATTTTAAGACGTTTTAATAAATGCCATGGCAACTGAGGAAATTATCGGTACTACTGCGGCCGCTTCGGTCTCTGACAAACCTTTCAGGTTTGAGGGTTCCAATTTCAAACGTTGGCAAGCTAAGATGAAGTTTTTCTTAACTCTGAAAAAGGTTGCCCATGTTCTGACTGAGGATATCCCGGTTGTCCCTCCTGCATCATCTGAACTACCTAATGGTAACTCACTTGCAGATTCAGACGGGACTTCCAAAACGTCTGACTCAGATGCTGCAAAAGCTAAGGCTGCAGCAGATGCTGCAAAAGCTAAGGCTGCAGCAGATGATCTACAGCTCCGAAAAGAAATCGCCTTGTGGCACGAGAGTGATTATCTATGAAAAAATCACATTCTGAACAGCCTTGATGATGATCTGTACGACTACTATAGTAGCTACAGGACTGCTAAACAGGTATGGGAGGCTCTGCAAAGAAAATATGATACTGAAGAAGCAGGTGCGAAGAAATTTGTTGTCAGCCGCTACTTGAACTACAAGATGGTGGATGAGAAGTCGGTGGAAGCTCAAAGCCACGAAATTTAGAAGATTGCTCATGAAATTATTACAGAAGGTATGCCCCTCAATGAACAATTTCAAATTGCTGTAATTATTGACAAATTGTCCCCTGGTTGGAAAGATTTCAAAAATGTGCTTCGTCATAAAAAAAAAAAGAATTTTCAATCGAGAGTCTGATTACTCGCCTCCGAATTGAAGAGGAGGCTCGGAAACAAGATCAGAAAGAAGAAGTCTTAGTTGTGTCTAACAACAAAAAGAAATTCGGTGCGGTTCTGAAGCCTACGGGAAAACCTTTAAAGAATCAGAACCACAATGCTATGAACCGAACTAAGAATGGGAATCCCTCTAGGGCCCCATCGGCTCCATGTGCTAGGCAACAACCACCACCTCAAAGAAATGATGCTCCAGTTTTCTCTTGCTACAACTGTGGGAAACCGGGCCATATGGCAAAGAAATGTAGGAGCAGGTCTAAACCTGCAGCTGGCTCAAATGCTCAGGTTAACCTGACTGATGAGCAACTCATTGCCATGATCACTGAAATCAACATGGTTAGTGGAAGTGATGGTTGGTGGATAGACACTGGCGCCACTCGTCATGTCTACTATGATCGTGCTATGTTCAAGACATACATGAATGCTGAAGATAAGAAAGTGTTATTGGGAGATGCTCACACCACTAATGTTGCTGGAATTGGAGATGTTGAGCTGAAGTTCACTTCAGGAAAGACTTTGATCTTGAAGGACGTCATGCATGTTCTTGAAATTAGGAAGAATCTTGTTTCTGGTTTTCTTTTGAATAAGGCTGGGTTTAGTCAAACTTTAGGGGCATATTTGTACACCATCACTAAGAATGGTATTTTTGTTGGAAAAGGGTACGCCATTGATGGCATGTTTAAGTTGAATGTTGATTTGAATAAAATTTCTCCTTTTGTTTACTCTTTGTGTGACTTTAATATTTGGCATGGTAGACTTTGTCACGTTAATAAACGAATCATTTCTAATGCAAGCAACATAGGCCTAATCCCTAAACTAAATGTTAATGATTCCAATAAATGTGAATTTTGCAGTCAAGCTAAAATAACAAAAACTTCACATAAATCAATTATAAAAGAATCTGACCCCCTAGATCTTATACACTCTGATATATGTGAATTAGATGGAAGTTTAACTAGAAATAATAAACGTTATTTTATCACTTTTATTGATGATTGCTCTTATTATACTTATGTATATCTAATGAAGAATAAAAGTGAAGTACTTGACATGTTTAAGGTGTATGTAACTGAAATTGAGAATCAATTTAACAAGAAGATTAAGAGACTTCACAGTGATAGGGGAACCGAATATGACTCTAGCTTGTTTAATGATTTTTATGCTGAACATGGTATTATACATGAAACGACTGCTCCATACTCTCCTGAAATGAATGGTAAAGCAGAAAGAAAGAATAGGACTCTTACTGAACTTGTAGTTGCAATCATGTTAAATTCTTGTGTTGCACCTCACTGGTGGGGGGAAATTTTATTGACTGTTTGCTATGTCCTGAATAAAGTTCCCAAGTCAAAAAGTAAGATCTCACCTTATGAGATATTAAAGAAAAGACAACCAAATTTGTCTTATTTGAGAACTTGGGGCTGTCTGGCTTATGTCAGAATTCCGGATCCAAAACGAGTTAAGCTCGCTAGTAGAGCCTATGAATGCGTATTCATTGGGTATGCAGCAAACAGTAAGGCATACAGGTTTTATGACATAAATGCCAGAGTAATTATAGAATCAAACGATGTTGAATTCTATGAAGACAAATTTCCTTTCAAATCGAGAAATAGTGGGGGCACACAATCGATTCACATTCCTGTGATAAAAAGCATTGAAAGCAACGACGATGTAGAAACAGAACTTCGAAGAAGTAAAAGAGCAAGAGTTGCTAAAGACTATGGGCCCGATTATGCGACCTATAATGTAGAAGAAGATCCAATAAATCTTAAAGAAGCACTGTCATCTATGGATGCAGACTTATGGCAAGAAGCCATTAATGATGAGATAGATTCTCTAGAATCTAACAAGACCTGGCACTTAGTAGACTTACCCCCGGGTTGCAAACCAATTGGTTGTAAATGGGTTTTGAAAAAGAAACTAAAACCTGATGGAACGATTGAGAAATACAAGGCTCGCCTTATAGCCAAGGGTTTTAGACAAAGAGAAAATATAGATTTCTTCGACACCTTTTCTCCGGTCACTAGAATTACATCCATTAGGGTACTCATTTCAATAGCAGCCATTTATAACTTAATAGTACACCAAATGGATGTTAAAACAGCTTTTTTAAACGGTGACTTAGAAGAAGAAATCTATATGGAACAACCAGAAGGGTTTGTGATCCAAGGACAAGAAAGCAAGGTTTGTAAGTTAGATAAGTCTCTGTATGGAATAAAACAAGCCCCTAAACAATGGCATGAAAAGTTTGATAACCTAATGATAATTAATGGGTACAAAGTGAATGAAAGTGACAAGTGCGTTTATTACAAATTTGAGAATCACATTTGTACTATCATATGTCTATATGTAGACGATCTACTTATATTTGGATCAAACATTCAGGCCATTAATGATATGAAATCATTGTTATGCAATAACTTTGATATGAAAGACCTCGGAGAAGCAAGCGTGATCCTGGGTATCAAGATCACGAGATCCGAACAAGGAATTTCTTTGGATCAATCTCACTATGTGGAGAAGATCTTAAAGAAATATAAATACTTTGATTGTAAACCTGCATGCACTCCGTATGATCCAAGTGTGAAACTATTTAAGAACACTGGAGAAAGTGTCAAACAAGCAGAATATGCGAGCATCATTGGCAATCTTAGGTATGCCACTGATTGTACTAGACCCGACATTGCATATTTCGTAGGTCTGTTGTGCATATTTACAAGTAGGCCGAGTAACGAACATTGGCAAGCTATTGAGCGAGTAATGAGGTACCTTAAAAGGACTATGGACCTCGGCCTACACTATCAGAAATTTCCTGCTGTACTAGAAGGGTATAGTGATGCAGATTGGAACACCTTATCGGATGATTCCAAAGCTACTAGTGGTTATATATTTAGTATAGCCCGAGGAGCTGTATCTTGGAAATCAAAGAAACAGACCATTCTGGCACAGTCCACAATGGAGTCTGAGATGATAGCATTAGCTACAGCTAGTGAAGAAGCAAGTTGGCTAAGATGCTTACTAGCTGAGATTCCTTTATGGGAAAAACCTATACCAGCTGTGTTGATCCACTGCGATAGTACCGCGGCTATTGCAAAAGTTGAGAACCGTTATTATAATGGTAAAAGACGTCAAATTAGAAGAAAAACATAGCACTTTTAGAGATTGTATCTCTAAAGGAGCTGTGAGAGTGGATCATGTACGCACTGATGAGAACTTAGCAGATCCTTTGACGAAAGGATTAGCTAGAGAGAAAGTCCATAATACTTCCAAAAAGATGGGACTAATGCCTATAAAGCAATTAGTTACTCATGATGGTAACCCGACCTAAATGACTGGAGATCCCAAGACTTAGGTTCAATGGGTAATAACAAGTTGTGAGTAATATGAAAATGACCATGCAAGTAAAGCATGAATCCTGAAGTAATGAGAGGATGAGATAATAGAAACTCTTAATGAGATCTATACTCTGTATGAGGGAGTACCTACGCTACAGGAGTACTCTTGATAGATTCACCTATGTGACTGTAGAACTGAGGTCGGTTCCTATGGAATTTCGAGGCAGAATTCCTAGAGCATTCACTAAACCGGGATACACGTGCAGGGCCACTAAAGCACGGGCTACAAGAATACACCTTACAGAAAAGGTTGTGTGCGGGTCTGATGTCCGAGATAGAGTTCAAGACAATGGTGTCACTCTTGTTGAATCAGAATCCTACTCGCTACGCTAAGGTTCAAGTCATAGACACCTTTGCTTATGCTCAATCTTAGAAATGTCTAACGTACTTCTAAAATATCTTTTAAATTCAAGTGGGGGAATGTTGGAATTATATTAATTAGAGTGGGAATTGGAAAGATTTATTGACAATTAATGGGCAATAAATGAACACAAGTAAGAACTAATATAGAAGTGAATTTGAAAAGATTCATTTTAGTCCCACATTGAAGGGAATGGAAATATTAGTAGTGTTTATATATTCCAACTTGGTCAATTGGGTTGGGCCCTAAAGGGCACCAAATTTTTTGAAATGAGTGAGGACACACCCATGACCATCAAGACACACACGCGCGTGCGCCGCCGCCGCCGTCTGTCCGGTCGGCCGACTCGGTTCGGTTCGGTTCGGTCTGGTCTAGATGAATTATTTTTTGGACCCGAATTTATAGAATTTAATTATCATTAATTAATTAATATAATTCGGTGGAAAATTAATTAATAATAATATTAATTAATTAAGAAAATAATTGGTCAGTAACTGCCATACTGACTAGATCCAGTCCTCCACGATTTTCTCATTCTCCCACCATTTTCTCCATTCACCACGAATTTCTCCCCACTCAGGTGCAGGTAGCTGCCTATAAATACAGGGTAGAAATTCAGTAGTGAGTACTTCGGATTTCACAAGTTCACACGAATTTTGATTTCCCTCTTCTCTCCCTCAATTCTCTTCATCTAAAATCTTTCTTTTCTTGTTTTTCCGACTGGTTATTTTCACTAGATACTTAGAAAGGTGTATTTCTAGAGCGATTTATCAGTGTGCAACTGATAATCGTAAGTTTTTTGAACGGGCTATTTTATCCTGGAGGCGTCGTCGTAAATCGACTGCTTTGCATATTTTGGCAGTACGACGAAACGTCTTAAAGAAAGTGACCTAGTACGCGACTCATCCCGATAATTTCCTTGTGCCAAACTCAATTTTTCAAATCCGAAAACAACAATAAGTCACAAGAAGCCTCTTTCTCGTGAGTTAGCAACGTTTTGTTCTTGTTCTGAAAACATTAATCAACAACAACAACATACAGCAACATTTATCAACAACACAACAACGTACAAAAAAATAAATAAAAAACAAGGTTCAAGAATGCAAGATATAATAAACAACAAAAACAACAAATTATGAAGTTCTGAGAATATTAATCAACAACAACAACATAAAACAACACAACATGTAATAAAATGTTTCAAGAATGCACCCTTTTTGAAAGTAATCGTGGAACTGGAACAAATTATAAAGTACATCTAGTTTATGATGCTATGAAAAAGAAATACAAGATGAATGAAGTTTACACAATAGCTTCATACTTCTTGTATTTTTTTCATATCAACACAAACCATATGTACCATAGGCAAAGTATACACTTTATTAAGGTGGTGAAGACGAATATGAAAAAAATGAGAACATTCACCAAATGAAAAAAGGAGAACCCATTTTTAACAAGAAATGTAAACTAAATCAAAGCATAAGTTTAATGAACGAACCTCAAGATATCGATTGGTGAAGACGAATCTGAAGGTTGAAGTATGTTTAAAGAGTGACATGGATGCTAGGGTTTAGTTATGAGAGAGAAGAGTGAAATATGCTAGGGTTTTCTTTGGAGGGAAATGACTGTTATGTGCTGAATGACAAATACTTTCTCTTATATATTAAAAAATATTAGTTTTCATCACTCTTGACAAGAAAAATCATTATGCAATGATTGGAATTTTCACCGTGTTATTTTTTTTTAAAATTGTGATAATAAATTAAAAAATTAAAAAATTATATAGGCGCATGAAATTTGAGATATAACCACGGTCCTTCGAAATAGCATGGTAATTGTGGCGTCGTTGTATCTACTTTTTGTAGTAGTGAGACTTTTACCATATTGATTTAATTCAAATGAAGTATTTTTAATGTGACTTAATTATTATAAAGCATGCTTATTTAATGATTTCCATTGCGATGGTACCCTAAGTGAATGTGAGTATGCAATGTTTTATGATGAGTGATATCCTAAACGTGTCCGTCCTTGAACCCTAAACTCCGAAATAGTTACAATAGTTAAATCAAAGCTTCTTATAGGGTTTTCTCTATTGTAACACCCTAAACTCCGAAATAGTTACCTCAATTGATATGTGTTATGGAACATGTTTGTTTTATGATGAGTGACATCCTAAACGTGTCCGTCCTTAAACCATTTTATGATTTAACTATTTCGGAGTTTAGGGTGTTACAATAGAGAAAACCCTATAAGAAGCTTTGGAAGGAGAAGAGAGAAAACCCCATAATCAAAGTTTTATCATTTCTGCAACTTCAAGGTAAGGGGAGAAATTGTTCATGTAAGGAGTGATCGTTCGTTACCCTCCTTCCTTCTTCCCTTTCTTTTTCATGTTTGTTGATTGAGCCAATGAAGGTTAGAGAAAAACGTTTCTAAGGCGATTAATATGATTTGATTCTCTTTTAGTTACCCTATTGATTGTACTTTTAAATTAATGAGATATTGTGTGAAGCCTTGCGATAAGGTTGAATGTGATATTTTCTTGTTAATGCATTATGATAAGGCGAGAATTAGAATGTATCATCCTTAAATGATTGAATTCATAATGTTGTTGTGAAAACATGTTGACTTTGATTTGATAATCTGTGTTGACGCCTTTTGATAAGATGAGATTGATTGAATGAACGATGGTTACTCCTTATGATAAGGCAGGAGTTAGATTGATAAATTATATTGTTGCCTTATGATAAGACGCATGATAAATTGAGATATTTGTGATAAGGCGCAAATTCAATTAATTTTGTCGTTGCCTTCTGATAAGGCAATATTTAAATTTTTAAACTTTGTTGATGTCTTATGTTAAGGTGAGATCTGGTTGATACAAGATGTTATTGTTAATCTTAATTTTTGTGCCCTTTCAATGACTATGTTTTTCTGCATGTTTTTTGGGTGGTAAGAAGTAAAATAAGCAAAATAAACGAGTTTTGTATTTGTTCAATACAAGAAAAAAACACAGAAAATGTTATATAGCCATAAAAGGGGATTGTCCGTCTTGTTTAATGCATAACTTGAGTTTCGTAATTCTGTTTGAGATGCCGTCAGTTGCGTTATAAAGCTAACGCAATAGAATTTTTGTTGAAGTGGGGAAATTGGATATATGAGTGCTACAACATTAATAATTCTCTGGTTTTTATACCAGAGACGTAGTCAAATTTCAGTCTTGCGTTTGTCATCTTGTTTAACGCGTAACTTGAGCTTCGTAAGTACGTTTGAGGTGCGATCAGTTGTGTTAGAAAGAGGGCTTAATGGTATTTTGAAATAAAGAGTTTCAAAATTTTACAATAAGTCTATAACTTTTGGTGCTATTTTGGAATCACACATTTTGTTTTAGAGTTTATGCATGAAATATTGTGATATGGTTGAACTGGAACAAATAGAATTGAAGTTTCGTAACTCCGATCGAGATGAAATCGATTGCGTTTGAAAGAAGGTTTAAAATAATTTTAAACTAGAGATTTCATAATTTTATCATGAATTTTTAATATTTGGTGTAATTATGAAGTGAGATAATTTTATAATTAAGACTTGAGTTTTGGGAAACCCTTTAGCAATTTAAGGAATTGAATATATTTATAAATAATTTTAATGTCACTAGTTTGATATGTTTAGATTTGAGTTTGATTTATTTGATATGTTTAGATTTGATTTAGAGTTATTTTATATTTTTAGAGTTGAGTTTGAGTTATGTATAGTTAAAAGAGTTAAGTTGTGAGTTATTTGATAAGTTAGAGTTGAGTTTGATATGTATACATGTTTCCTTTTGAAAATATTTCAAGGTTGTTAGAGTTAAGGATAAGGTTATGAGATAAACTTTCTATAAGGCGGTGAGACAATTTTAGAGTTTAGGGAGAAGGGTATGAGCAACTCTTGACAATCTGCAGAGAAACAATTTTAAAGTTGAATTATGAGTTATCTGACGGTTAGAGTACAACTGATTTTGTTTAGAGTTATTATGAGTTAAATGAGTTAAGGTTATCATTACACCTTGTGACTCTTTATTTTGAATAAAAAGTGAAATAGTTAGTCGTGAACTATTTTGTGTTATGCGCTAACCTTATTGAATGTTTAGGGTTGTGTAGTGCTGTTTTTACTTTGTTGGTGAGTATTATTGATTAATTATTTAATTATAAGTATTATTGAGTTGTAATTATAAATTCATGATGAATTATGTTAAGATACGTAGTTCAGAGAGGAGTTACTGTGGTGGTCTTATATTGGTGATTAATATGTTGAGATGTGTCGTTAAAAAAGGAACTGTTATGGTGGCCTTATATTTTGGATAACGTGGGTTAATAGAGGAACCAATGGTAGTCTTTGCATTGGTATTGTTTTTTGAATTTCATGCATCATGTATGTTGAAGAGAGGTATACAAACTCCGGTCCAGAGACGAGTTTTTGGTTCATAAGTGGGGACCAGGGACGAGTTTGGGACTTCAATCCAATGACGAGTTCCAGATTCAGAAGTGGGGATCTGTGATGAGTTTTGATTCAGAGAGGAACCATCATTGGATGGATAAAGAAGTAAGATAACTTTGATATCTAAAACTTGGTACCACATGCATTGGAGTGAAGGTGTTGATTGCATTTTATACATAACTGCACCGGTGAGTGATGATTGTTGTGGATGATTATGTGATTGATGATTGATATTGTTGAGCTATCCTTATTGTTTTATGCACCATTAACATTCATGAATATATTCTCATCCCTTGTTTGTTTTTGTGTTGTTCTTTACCTCTATGGTACAAATACTCAAGTAGATGAGCTTTAGCTGTTGTTGAGTTGGAGGATGGCGTAGTGACATTTTTTATGGTTTATCGATTGAGTTTATTTTATATTTCGCGTGTACTATAATAATGTAACATTGGAATGAGTTACCTTTACTATTTGTTTTCTGCTAGTCATTTAATTGGACCTCTTTTATTTAAATGAAGTGATTTATATATTGAGACAATGAAAGTTGAAGTTAATTGATGTGTTTGAATTATGCTGCTATGTGATAATTTCGGAGTATGATGTTTTATTTTGAGAAAATGTAACACTGTTTTTTGAGAAAATTATTCCGTATTTTTATTAAATAAATGTTTGGAGTTTAGGGTGTTACACACTACATGACAAAATTCTGCAAAAGTTGTATAGCGTTGTTTTTCCTCTTTACACAGTAGCTTGCCAAAAGACAAGTTGTCTTCTGCATATATTTTGTACCACTCATAGTACTGGTACGAGAGGATAGGAAAAAATAATATTATGAATTTCATGGGGAAAATCAAGAGATCCAAGATTCAAAGTCTAGTGAAAAGCCTTAAAAGTAAGAAGACTATAAAAAGATCATCTTCAAAAAAGGAAAGGAGGTTTAGAAGTTGAGAAATTAGAAAAACACTTATAAAAATATGTTTAATTTGGAGAAGAAGAATGTTGAACCAGAAGTTTGAGGCATATTTTACCTTTCCTATCTTCAAGAATGCGGTGTATTTATGCGCAACGGAACTCACGTACGTTTTGCTTATTGAAGATTGCAAGAAGTAGAAATGTAACACATAAGTTTTTTTTTTCTTTTCATAATTGTCTAGAAATGTCAAGTTTGAGAAATTGTATTGTTGTATTTGTCTGCTCACCATAAGTTAAACTATTTATGTTAATAATGTGAAGTTTAATGAAAAGTAATATTTTGTGTGAAATTATATGATTTTAGTGATGCATTTTATCATGTAATTTATTGTTATGTATATATTTTTTTGATTGATCATCTTAGAAATAGGTAAAAATTATAAATGTTAGGAAACTCTTTAGTAAGTGGAACTCATGATAAATTTGATTGAAAATAGTAGAATATGAATATTTGCTAATTAGTTGTTTTATGAATAAAGAGCTAAAACTATCGGAGAAAGCGTAACTTATGAAAGACATGCATAATGTTAATGTGAGACATAGGAATTGTCTCCTTAACTTAGTTGTATTTATTTTGATGTTGTAGGCATTCACCATTAGATCACTTCCTGATATCATTTGTCACGACAGATCTAATCTCACACACACACAAGATGAAAATTATTAAATGAATCATGTCGCTACTGCGAAAATCGGCGCCGGCTTGACAGGAGAGTCGCCACCGTGCGTTATTTATCCCTCAGAGCGGGAAAGGGAACGCTCGAAGTAAACCTCGCAAAGACGGGAAAAGGTATGGTCATCGCAACCAAAACCTGGATTCGGGAGTCGGTTACGCAAGGGGAAGGTATTAGCACCCCTCACGTCCATCGTACTCGATGGGATCCACGCTTGGTGTTTATAGGTAAAAAGGGTGTGTTATCTATCTACGCTAATGGCTGGTCTGAAAAGAAAATAAAAGGACAGGACTCGACAGAACATACGGTGTTCTGGGCCTACGTATTCCCTCGTGCAATGGGAAAGTCAGAGTCAACATAGTTCGACTTCCTACGTCTAAACAGGGGAAAGGTTGCTCGCCAGGACATCGCGTCCTGTGCCTACGTACTTTCATCTGGTATGAAAGATCAGAGCAAACGTAGTTCGACTAACTACGGGTAAACAAGAGCTCTCACACAGCAGTGAGAAAACAAACTGGTCTCAAAGGCTCTGGAACCTACAAACACGATCTGGTCTCAAATGCACTCGGGCAAGAGAAAAGGGTAACAATTAGTCGCTAGCGGGAAAGTCTCGATCGCACAGCCGCGAGAGAACAAAGGTTAGTCGTTAGTGTGCTCGCTAGGATATCGCATCCTATGCCTACATATCTTCGTCTGGAACAAAGAATCAGAGCAGCTGTAGTTCAGCTAACTACGGGTCAAGCTACTCAAAAGCTCCTACAGAAAGGAAAGGGAAACCCTAGAACTATAGCTGAGAAACAGGGGAATCTACCTACTGCTATCACACCTGGTTGACCATCCTAATGTCTATCATAACAACTCCGCAGCGGAGAAGTCAGAGCTCCTAAGGGATCATGGCAACAGGACTAAACTACAAACAAGAAACTGCAAAGTAAAGGAATACTGAAAATATGCATGAATGCAACACTTAAACAAACAAGGCGCGAAGGCCGCAAACCACAAAGGCAAGGGAGCTCAGCTCTACCAAATACCAACAAGCAAAGCCACGCAATAACAAACAAGCAGAAGGAGGACCACCTCAACTTCTCATGCACACAAAGTCTACTTCTAAGATGCACCTATTCAGAACTATCTAGATGAACACCTAAGTCTAATGCAACATAACATCACGCAAGTCAAACAATACAAAGAGACTAACCCTGAGCAGGGCCTCAAACAAACCTGAAACAATCTCCTAATCTATCTCTAAACAGAACTCTATGCAACACCTTAAGCAAATATCTAAGCAAACACCTAATCCAAACCTAAGCAAGAGGAATCAATCCCAGTCTCCAAGCTTCAGAACAAGCTTACCAGAGAAAAGGAAGCCAAGCAGACCAGCTCATGGTATCTTCCTCAGGAAAGTACCAGGAGATTACTACTCAGGAGTCATATCCTATGCGGCTCGACAACTGTGATTAGTTTACATTCCTCCTCAGGAGAAATTAAACTCACATGAAGGCTCCGGCATCACGGGATACTTGAGAAACCTATACGCACTAGGGGAACTAAGTGAACAGACTCATAGGACCTTCCTCAGGAAAGTACTAGGAGGCTGGCACTTAGGAATCGTATCCTACGTGGCTCAACAACTGTGATCAGTTTACATTCCTCCTCAGGAGAAATTAAACTCACAAGTTGGCTCCGACATCACTGGATACTTGAGAAATCCTAGATAAACTAGTGGAACTAAGTGAATAGACCCATATGACCTTCCTCAGGAAAGTACTAGGAGACTTCCACTTAGGAATCGTATCCCATGTGGCTCAACAACATGTGATCAGTTTACATTCCTCCTCAGGAGGAATTAAACTCACAAGTCGGCTCCGACATCATTGGATACTTACGAAAGAGGTGAGAAGAAAGAATGAAAGTCATTCATAGTGCCTTCCTCAGGAAATTACCATAAACTCCCTTCAAACTTCAGGATCTCGAACCTCACAAACAGACAACAAACTCCTAGACTAAGCCTCAATCCACTGCATCTTTGCAAGCTCCAACAGGACCTCCATCAGCTCCTATCCTTGAGAAGAACCCACAGGCCAACAAACCACAAAAGACTATCTCCGAAGTTCAACCACAGTTGAACTTCAAAGTCAGAAGTCACCAAGACTTCTCCTATCTTCAGGCTCAGACAAATCACATCAGGACACCCTACAAAAATCTATCAAAAATCTAATGGGAGACCTACATGGCTCTAAGACAACATACTGAAAAATCAGAATAAAATTCCACACCAGATGAAAGAATCAAAATCAGCAACACAGGCATATCCACAGACCAAATATTCAACATCAATAACAGTGAAAAATGCAATTAAAATGAAAATGCATGATTAAGCTAATGTTTCTGCACTATAAAATTCTACACTGAATCACGAGTCTACAGAAAAAAGAACGGAATTATTTGACTAAATCTACTATTTTTTATTAATTTTCTAATGATATGCATGCATTGAAAATATTAAAAAGAAATCAATTAATTGGAAAATATGCAAAAAATAGGAAATAAAAATAAAATGGCCTTTTTTATTTTTATTTAATTTTCTAAACACTTATGATGAAATGGTAGAGAAAAGAATTATTAAAAAAAAACAATTATTTACATTTTTTATTGTGATTTATTTACAAAGCATGAAAATATAAAAGAAGAAAAATAGAAGAAACAAAGGAATAAAGCTGGGGGTTCAAATAGCAATGGTTCTGAGTTATTCTACATTGGGCCTATGCTGGTGGGGGTGCTGGAAGCAATAGGGCGCAGGGCCCAAGCTTAATATCCAGAAAAAACAAAAAAAGCTAAGCTGAGCGCAGGGGGTGTAGCGCTAGCAATTCTCAGTTGTTTCTTACTATGGGCTTGGATGAGGGGGTGTTGTTAGTAAATAGGGCCTAAAGCCCAACTCAACTCAATCAGACTCACACGCCAGGGGGGGGGGGATTGAGTAATTGAGGTGTAGTGATCAGTAATACGTTTGGGCCTAAGCCCAGTACGCCAAACCCTAATCCAAACAACCTAATCAAAACTATCTTCTTCCTAACCTCTCTCTGGTACTGTTCACTCACCTAAACCTAACGCCGCTTCTGCTCGTCTTCCTCCTCTCCACCCTATCTCCTCTCTGCAACTCGCCTTAGAACAATCTCACGAATCCCCAACACAACAACACCAAAACACCACAATATCACCATTATCCCCCTCAATCCATGCCTCACACACAATTAAACCCTAAACGAAACTGAAACTCAACGAATCAACACAGAAGCATCATCATACAGAAGAAACACGCAACAAGAGTGAAATGACGTGTACCTGGCTGTAGCGAAAACTAGCGAAGAGTGCTTGAAGCTCGGTGGAGAAAAAGTTCTCAGAATCTCAAACGAACCTCCAAACGACTCTCAAACAAAATCTATTCTCAAATCTCTGGGCGAAGCAAGAACAAGATAAAGTACTCTTGAAGTTCGTTGAACTATCTTGAAGCGCGAAACCTCTGGAAAGCTGATGAAGATCTACAAATTTTCTGAGAAGAACTGAAGAGTTCTTGGATACCGAAGCCAGACGATTGAAGATCCTGGAGCTTTTCTGGTACTCTTGATGAAGATTGTTTTGAAAGAACGGATGAAGTTGATGGAAGAAGATGGAGGTTGTTGATTTCTGGGAACAGTTGATGAAGGTTGATGTTGGTTTGAGTGTTCTGGAAAGAGTTGTATGAAGAACGAAGAGTTTCTGGAAAAGATAGGATGAAGATGATGAAGGTGGAAGGGAGGAGATCGGAGGAAGGAGATGAATTTCTGGGGAAAAAACGGTTGTTTGCAGATTCCGGTGAGTGAGACGGTGGCCGGAGTCTGTTGGCGGTGGCCGGCGGTGGGGGCTCACCGGACTTGCATGCCGGTCAGGGGAGTTCCGGTGAGGAGGTGAGGGGAGGACAGGTGGCGCGCATGCGCAGAGAGAGAGAAGGTGTGGAGGACAGTTGGCAAACACGTGTGAGAGTCTGGGAGTGGGTGGTGGCGTGATGGCTCAGAAACGCGTGGGGGCCTCTTCAGCCAACACGTGGCCACTATTTATTACACAGATATTTGCTGGACATTTCCAGAAACTTCCAGGCTGCGCTGGACTTTTTTGGACTGCTTTGGATTATTACCAACTGGGCCTCAAACAACTCCTGGGCCCAATACGAAAAATGCATGAAAAACTGTAAAAAAACTGCATAAGAAAAAACAATTAACTAAACCTAATTATATCTAATCAAAACAATTAACCTAATTAACTCTAAAAACTCAATTAACCTAATTAAACTCTAAAAATGATTAAAAGTCTAACTAATTCTATATTATACTAATTAAATCTAAAAAATCTAGTTAAGATCTAATTAACTCTAAATCAATCTAATTTTCTATTAAAAATCTAATATTATTTAATATCTATTAATAAAAGAAAAACTATATTATTTTCTATATTATCCAAAAAACACTTAAACCTATTTAAAAATCTATACAAAATTCCTAAAAATGATTTAAAAATTCTTATAAAATCCTAAAAAGAGATTTAAGCTGTTAAAATATTCTATAAACCTATTTAAATTCCAGAAAAATCTATAAAGCCTGTTAAAAATTCACAAAAGCCTGTTAAATCCTAAAAATGCAGATGAATGCAAATGACCCCCATAAAAGCGCACACGAGACCAGATCGAATCGAACAGAGATCCCCGGGCATCAGAATATCCTCAAAATCACTGTGCAAGCTAAAAATCACTGAGGAGCGCACAATTTCCTGAAAATAAAACCCTGGTGATCTGGACTGGGTCTGCCATATCTGATAGACAAAAATCAAGCTGTAAACTCTGATATCCCCTGCTTGTGCACAAAAATCATACATCTGAGCTGTGAATATGAAATTAAACCATGAGTCAGATAGGAGAATCGGTCGGTCAAATTTTAGGGTGCAACAGCTGCCCCTATTCAAGCGACTTGGACCTGAAGGGTTTGAAGAGCGCTCAGCCTTCAAACATTCAGAGGTACGAGACGGTTGAATACAAATAAAACCCGAAAATTTGCCAACCGCGAGCATATACTGTAAACTGCTTGGGGAACAAAGTCCAGAAAACCGAGTCCAGTTATTGCGGCACCAAACTGATTAATCATCTGATAAAGAACTCCTGATTTGAATACCCGTTGCCTGTGATACCCCATATAACAAACCCCTGAGGGCTGCAACAAAATACCTGATCCTTTCACATTGCCTACTGATAGGCAGGAAGAGAAATATACTCACATCGCCCAAAGATGGACGGGAAGACATCCTGATTGAATACTCACCTCGTCTAATGATAGACGGAAAACAACATTAATCTCCCAATTCACATCGTCTAAGGATAGACGGGAAGGAATAATCTCCAAATTCACATCGTCTACTGATAGACGGGAAGAAATACGCTCCACATTCACATCGTCTACTGATAGACGGGAAGAAAATACTCTCCAAATTCACATCGTCTACTGATAGACGGGAAGAAATAATCTCCAAACACACATCGTCTAAGGGTAGACGGTATCATCCTGACTGATGACAAATCAATATTCTCGTCGTCTAAGGATAGACGGGAAGAAGTATTCTCCAAACACACATCGTCTAAGGATAGACGGGAACAAAGCCTGATCGCATACTCACATCATCTAAGGATAGACGGGAACAAAGCCTGATCGCATACTCACATCGTCTAAAGATAGACGGGAAGAAATAATTCTCCATACTCACATCGTCTAAGGGTAGACGGAAAGAAATTCTTAATCTCTATACCCACATCGTCTAAAGGTAGACGGCATCATCCTGATTGATGAACAAATCAATATTCTCATCGTCTAAGGGTAGACGGGATCGTCCTGATTGATGAAACAAGTCAATATTCACATCGTCTAAGAGTAGACGGGATCATCCTGATTGATGAAACAAGTCAATACTCACATCGTCTAAGAGTAGACGGCATCATCCTGATTGATGAACAAATCAATATTCTCATCGTCTAAGAGTAGACGGCATCATCCTGATTGATGACAAATCAATTAACCTCGTCTAAGGGTAGACGGGAAGAAATAATCTCTATATTCACATCGTCTAAGAGTAGACGGGATCATCCTGATTGATGACAAATCAATTAACCTCGTCTAAGGGTAGACGGGAAGAAATAATCTCTATATTCACATCGTCTAAGAGTAGACGGGATCATCCTGATTGATGAAACAAAACAATTCACATCGTCTAAGGATAGACGGAAAGACATTCATAATCTCCAAATTCACATCGTCTAAGAGTAGACGGGATCATCCTGATTGATGAAACAAAACAATTCACATCGTCTATGGATAGACAGAAAGACATTCATCTTCGTACTTGCATCGTCTAAGGGTAGACGGAAAGACACTATTACGTAATTCAACATCAACCCTTGAATTTCAGAATCCTTCTGTCTACGGGAATTGATGGAAAGGTCAACATCTTTGAAGGGGCCACATCGTCAGTATGGACCGACGGGAAGAAAACCACTTTTTAAAGAATCATGTCGTCAATAAGAATCAACGATCACGCAAACTGAACATTCTTCGAAGAGCCTCGACATCAATAAGGATTGACAGTCAGAAAAAGTCCCTCTTAAACGTCATCATATCCAATAACCAGAAAGAGAACCAACATTCAAAATCATTTTGAAACCCCTCAACAACCAAGGATAGCCGGAGAAGACTCGCTGGGGAAACACCTCATCATATGTATGATCTGGCAATAAGAAACCCGCTGAACAATAGCTCGAAGCTTCACATCGTCTGCTGACAGACGGAAAGGAAAGCCACTTGCTAGAAAAGCTCTATTTTGAACTCCATTGAAGATTGCCTGAAACTTCACATCGTCTACTGATAGACGGGAAGAAAAGCACATCCTGGGGAAACCCCTTCTTGAAACCTTACTGCGACCACCCGCAACTTCACATCGTCTATGGATAGACGGAAAGAAAACCACATTCGTACTCAAGACGTATAATGATGGACGGAGAAATCCACTTATTGGAGGAACACATCGCCAATATGAATTGACGGGAAGAAAAGTTTGTCGACATCAGATGACTGCTTGATCAAAGCATAACTATCGTTGCATGATCTGAGATACAAATAATCTGCTGAACTGTCTGAATACTGTTGCTGGATAAATGCCCCTGAACTGATCACAGAGTAATTCACGCGCCATATGAGGCTGATAGAAAATCTGACTTATGCTTCGTATGCCTATGCAAATGCTTCAGTCTTTCTATAGCGTAATGCTCCATCCTGGATGGAAATGCTACGCATTTTGACAATGATATGCAAGTATGATGCAAATATGATGATGCATGCAATATGCTAGTGCAGGCTCGAACTGCCGGAGAGAGCTGGGTACAGAAAACCACTTCAGCAAAATAAATGCTGAAAGCGAGGCCAACTCTGCTGGGGATAACCCGGATATCACTGAATCGTCCTAGCAAAATAAATGCTAGGGGAGTGAAATCAACTCTGCTGGGGATATTGGGAACTTAACCGAACACCTCAACGAAGTAATACCCTGCTGGGGAATATAACTCTGCTGTGAAATAGCAGATGCTGAATATGATTGGACTCCTCTGGGAATAGCCAATGACAAATTGGACTTTGCTGGAGAAAATGGAGGGAGTCCTCCTGCGTACTGATGAAGCTCGGATCTGGAAATTGATGCGCCAACACGGATGGGCTTCACAGTAATCGCAGACACGGATTTGAGCTCTTAAACTATCTTACTGGGTCAGATACAACTGCCGCTGGAAAATATTCTTCCTGAATACACAGCCTTGAAGAGTCAAGGGATAGTGACACGACTTCCCGCATTCATCTCGCTCTCGAAAATCGACTGCATCCGCTCGAATAACTCTGAATGACCCTGTGGGTACGGAGAACAACAATCCTTTTGCTTCTGATATGCCCCAGCCTACGGGATCTCCGTGGGGATAGCCCCTGAAAGGAAATTTGCAAACCTATTCCTTGATGGTCTGATATAACGTGCCTCAGCGTTCTGAACTTCTGAGAGATACTTCACCTCACCTACTCCTCGAATAACTTCTGCGCGCTTAGGATGGTCTGCTCCTGACTGCAATGACCTTGCCCCTGATTATCTGATTCAGAGTAGTGCCCTTGACTACGACGTATTCACCGAATCTCAACCTGATTGCCCCAGAATAACTGACTTCGAAAAGCTGACCTGACTGGGGATCACAATAAAACTTGCCCCTGCTCTCGGAACATTCGGGCGTTCTACATTCTATCTTGACCATGCTTTCCACTGTAGGAAGCTTTTCTGCTGTCCAGCGCTTACTCGCAAGTAAAACAAGTTGTTATGCATAAAAGATGTATTAATGCAACACATATGACAGCTTTGACATCCAATCTGTTCACTGGGAAAAGGAAAAACAGTTTATGGCATATAATGCACAAAACATTTATCAACATCAGTACCAACATGGTAAGAGGAACCTTTTTTAGGAGTCAGAATCGACGCGACCTTTACCGGAGTATGCTTTCGAAACAACCTGCTTCAATTAGGACTTTTGAAGGTTGTAACGTGGTCAGGTTCATGGTTTTGAAAGGAAGGATAAAGGCTCAAAATTTATTTTTAACCCACCCATTCTCCTTGATGTTCTCCCATCCTACGTTCAGCTAATTCGACCTTAGCGCTCACCTCTCAGAGGCTGAAAAAATAGGAATGATAGTTCGAGAAACTTTTGGATTTTGGAGTGACAGCCACTCGCTTTTCGTCTTTGACATCTGAGGTCCCACGACTCGTGTTTCCACCGAGGATTTTTCTTTTGATCCTTTTCATCTTTTCTTTTCATATCCCTAACTTTTGCCTGGACTGACTCCTTTTGAGTTTCTTTTGATTTTTTTAAGTCCAGCGGGATGCCCTCATTTTTGCCTAAGTCATTTGTTTTGAAGTTTTCTTGACTTAGCGGGCTTTTGATTTTTTCATTTTTTTTCGAACAAGTCGTGTGACACTGGTTGTCTGACTCTTTGGGGAATGATGTGGCTGTCCCACTCTTGATTGAACCACTGTGGTCTTTTAGGCACGACCTCTAGGGACGTGATTGATCCTCGAACGGACATTCCTTTTGCAATTTGGATGCTCGGTCAAATTAGCTAACACCTACCCTGCCCCAGGTTATGATTGAGGGTTTTTTCGTTCACAGAAAGAAACTCCTACTACAAGGCTCAAAGGGGTTGACAAGGGATTATCTTCCTTATGTCTCCGGTGTTTAGGGATTTGAAACAATGCCTGTACATCATCAGCAGGTTTTATTTCAAAAGCATACAATATCGGAATTTGCATGTCGGTCATTTTCGTCATCCTCCCCAAATTCTTCTTAACCAAGTAGTGGATATTTGCAAAACAGTTAGTGAACACGAATGGATTCAATCAAAACATGCATATTTATTTCATTATCATCAATTGAAATGAAAACAACAAGTTTTACAAACAAGTTTACAAATTCAAACAGGAAAGCAACTACAAATGTAAAGAACTGACAAGCTAAAACAAAGAAAATATGCTAGCTTCTGAGAACTGGGCTTTCACATCTGCCCTGCTGCTGAACCAGCCATCTTTATTAGAGGCAATCCGATGCTGTCCTGATCTTCTTTCAACGACTCAACCAAACTATAGAGCTCTTCCTCTTTCATTCAGATGATTTGGGGACCTCCCGGCCCGAAGCTGATTGCTGCACTATCAAGCAGATCCTGCACTTTGTGCTTAAAAGCATGGCAACCTTCTATATCGTGACCCGGGGCTCCAGAATGAAACTCACAGTGCTTGCTTGCGTCATAACCAAACGGGGGAGTTCCCGTTATTGGTGCCAGAGTTCTTGTCTCTACAAGATTCAATCCCAACAATGTTTGCAACAACTCGGCATAGGTTATGGGAGGCTTCTCAAACACTCTTCTCGGCTTGCCGCCCTGGAATCTTCGCTGAGCCTGCTGTGCCCCCTGCTGAGGCTGCTGCTGCTGGTATCGGGTTGACCCTTGAACACCCTTCGTAGCAAATGCAACATCGGTTTCTTGACCTTCAATGTACTGATTAACGCTCTCCTTATGCATAACCATTTTCTTTCTTAGCTCTGCCCCAGGAATAGGCAACAGTTGTGGGCCTGGAGATTCTGACACCATGGAGTCCAGGATACGCTTCTGACCCACTGCAGCTTTAGAAACATCTGTCATCTCAGCATCGACTGAGACAGGAGCAATATGCACAGCTACGCCGCCCGGCGTGAATTCAATATCGTGCGAGTCAATCAGGTCTTGAACATTATGTTTGAAAGCATGACAACCCTCGATGTCGTGTCCGAATGCCCCGGAATGAAAATCACATTGCTTATTGGCATCATACCCTTGAGGAAACGCCCTCGTTGGTGGGGTCAACGTTCTCTTCTCAACCAGATTAAACCTCAATAAGGTCTGCAAGAGCTCAGCATAGGTCATAGGTGGTGCCTCAAATATTCTCCTTGGCTTTCCTTCCTGGATCCTCCGTGGAGCCGGATGTATCTTCTGTTGCTGCTGCTCAGGTTCCACATGCACAGGTGGCACGAGCTTCTTCATTGCGGCTTCAAATAGCTGATCGTCTTCTTTTCTAAGCACATTCTTGACTACCTCCATGACCAAGCTCATTTGGGTCTTCAACTGACTGTTCTCCTCCTTGAGAATCTTCTGCTCCAGACGCATCTCTTGCATGTCTCTCATCATCTGCCCCAGCTGGCTTTGGACTTCGATCAATTCACACTGATTCTGTTCCATATCTCTGAAGGAGTTCCTGCAATAAACTGGATGATGAGGAAATAAGGCCCACGGTTCTGATATACCTGTTAAATGATAATGCAGCGCAGAAAGCAAACACATATTCACAACGAGACAAAGAAAAATTCAAGCTATAAGCACACAGACGAACATCTCCTACATATGTACAACCAACAAAATCAGCAGGTAAGCACCAATGAGTATGAATATAACGACCCCAGCCAACAATCCTGGTGGTGGTCGACAAGTCCTGATGCACAAAAAGCTAAACGGATTAAGCAGAGAAAACAGATGCGGCATCCGACGCGAAAACCTCTAGAAATTTCTCCCATACAACTGAACTTTCTGATTGACAATCTTCAGAGCACACACTTCCTGTGGAGTCTTCCATGACATTAACTGACGAACCCCCACAACTGGAAGATGGAAAATCATTAATCTGAACACAACCCTGAGGAGTGATGCAAATACGGCTAGAGTCTAACAGATCTTGAATCTGGCTTCTAAGCACCTTACAATCGTTCGTTGAATGCCCCTGTGCCCCATCATGGTACTCACAGCGGGCGCTGGCATCAAAACCTGGAGGATAAGGTGGAATCACCGGCTTAGTCTCTTTCGGCACTATCAATCCACTTCTGACTAGATCTGGCAACAACTGACTGTACGACACCGGTAGCTGAGTAAACTGCCTTTCAGGTTTCCTTGGTCTTCGCGGAGCATGCTGACGCGATCGGCGATAAGATGACCGTTGACTTGAAGTGTCTGAAAACTGATCCTGAGATGCTAGAGATTCTGAGGTGGCGTCATCTCCTACTTCCCACTCTTCTTGAGAACTGACAACTGACTCAATCTTATTAACTGGGACGTAAGAAACACCTCGAAACTTTCCACTCCTGAGTCCTCGCTCAACAATCTCTCCCAGCCTCATCAGGCCCACAAAGCTTGTGCAACTGAACAATTTGTCAAAATAATGGCCTTTCAGAGTACCCAAGAAGATGTCAACCAGTTCCCTTTCCGGAAGCGGTGGTTGAACATTAGCAGACAATTCTTTCCATCTTCGCAAATACGCTCTGAATGATTCATTCTCTGCCTGAGACAATTCTTGCAGATCTACCAGACTAGGAGTCAAATCTAGGTTGTAATCGTACTGCTTCATGAAAGCTCTGGCTAAATCCACCCACGATCGAATCTGATTACTCTCTAATTGCACATACCATCTCAACGATGCCCCAGTCAGGCTATACTGAAAGCAATGGATCATCAATTTGTCATTTCGCACAAACGAAGTCATCCTTCGACAGAACATCATCAAATGCAACTTCGGACAGCTATCTCCTGTGTATTTTTTCAAATTCCGGCACTTTGAACTTGTACGGCAACACCAGGTCAGGAACCAAACACATGGCTACAGCATCCAGGTTGACGGCATCCTTTGCTTCCAAGGCTTTCATTTGCTCTTCCAACACTCGGAGTCTTCTACCATCGTCGAGAGCTCTTGGGTCTACTAACCCGGTCACTGGAATATCTCTCCGGTAATTCACCACAGGGAAAGCAACACATTGATTGTTAACAGGAGGATAACGTTCATTTCGGACACCAAACTGCTCATGCCGATCTCTGTTCTCAACAGCAGGCTGTACAACTTGGTCTGCAGTAAGATTGTTCGCTTGCGGGAAGTCTTCCATAGAATCATATTGATGGTTGGATGCCACAGTAAACCCTGCCAAGGTGTTAGGAGAATGGAAATTGCCTTCAGACATAGCTGCCAATTACCTGTAACGGACTTTACTGCTTGATTCTGCTCAAATCTGCTTCAGCCCCTTGGTCGTCTTCAACACTCCACTCTTGCCTCAAACAATTCCCCGAGAATCACTGTCTGGTGAAAACAAAGGCTGGATAAGTGCTCTGACCTGCTAGAGGAATGCTATGCAGTATGATTTATGCAAACAGAAATACAAAAATGCTAACGTGCATGTGTGCATTGGAGATATTTTCCCTCCAATTCCAGTGTCAGTGGTAGCAAGACGAGATAAACCATAGAGACAATATTTGGAAAAACCCTCATATATTGATTAGAATAACTGTCTTGTCAAGAAGTTACATGACTATGCTCCCTACAGCTGATATGATAGAGAGGATCCCAGCCAACATGCCTGGTGGTGATCTCAACATACAGAATACAAGAGAGAAATCAAATACGGGTACAGTTGCGGAAGTCCTCGACCATCTTCTTTGTCTCTGCATGATCTGGTTGATAAATCAAACCTTCTATCAGTCGATCCCTCTTCCTGACCGTCCCCTGGATGTCTCTGACAAAGTCTTCCCAAGCCTTATCATTAACACCATCCCCAGGTTTGGGTCTCTTGGCACCTGCTCTATGCTGGAGATCTTCCAAATTCTTCATGGCATCTGTCAACTTGCGCTCGGCCTCGTATCGGCGATAGGCTTCTTCTTCAAGCTCTTCGTTCTTCACTTTGACCTGTTCTTCTAACTGAGCAATCTGTGTCTTCAGCTCTTCTTCTCGCTCCTTGCGCTTGGTCATAGTGAGATCCCAGTGTTCTCTGAACTTGGCTAGCTTTGTGTAGGCCCTTTCCAGCTCTTGCTTCTTGGTGGCCAACACACTACTAACGGAGTCTACATCTAACTCCAGACGCTTCTTGGTTTCAGCCAATTCCAATAGCGTAGTCTTTAGATGTTTCAGAGTTTCAGCCTGTTGCTTGGAAATATATCCTGTTTCAATTTTTTCATGCCGAAGCTGGGCATTCTCCTGCTCTAAAGCCTCTTTAGCCCTGGCTAGCTCTTCTTTCTCCGCCATCAGCTGCTTGTAGACCTGAATGTCCACAGTGGTAGGCTCCTCTGCCGGAGGAGGATGCAATGGCTGAACTGCTGGATACGGCATAAGGAACTTCACAGCTCGCTCACGAATCCATTCTACATATGGGCTAGGACCTCGAGTATCCCCTCTGCTACCTGAAAGCTTCCCTCTCTTGTGCAAGTTTTTCCAGGCTTTCTCAAGCTTGGTCAGCATCTCTTTCCCTATTGCCCCAGTGAGATACAGAGATTCCTGTATCTCCTCGGGCTTTGGCGCTCCATGAGGTATATACCCAAATTGCTTGATCAATAAGGAAGGGTTATAGTTGACACAACCTTTCCTTCCTATTAACGGAACATTCGGGAATCCTTCGCCTTTGAGTATGACTTCAGCTCCAAATACCTCTTTATTGGTCCATACCACGTTTTCAGCAGTCAATCCCATTAAACGCTCGGGCCATCCTAGAGAATTGATAGAGGTGACAAAAGGGCCTGACTTAGGCAAATGACTGGTGAACCACCTGCATAGGAGAGGTACACAGTAAGACACATTCCTTCCTCGTCGCTTTTCATTCTGGTAATGGGTTGAATGGTGGATATCTCCCAGCAAAGTAGGAACTGGGTTTCCCGCAGCCAAAATATAGAAGGCATCAGAATCAACAAAATCCGGAATATTCGGGAATAACACGATGCCATACACACATACAGCAAGGATAACGTCAAAAACGTCCCAGCTACCCTTCTGGGCGTATTCTCGAGCCTTCTCCACTAAGACATCCAACGGGAACCCCCATACATCTCCTCTTCTGATCATCTTCCCAGACAGCTCAGACTCTTTCAAGCACAGGATGGCAGAAAGCTCAGCCAGCTTAGGCTCAGCGTCCGTACGATAAAAAGGCATCTGCTCACAGATTGGTATATCCAGAAGTGCCGAATACTCCTCCAGGGTAGGAGCCAAAACAAAGTCGGGAAATACAAAACACCTGAGCTCCGCGTCGTAAAACTGTAACAGAGTATAGATGCCGCTGGTCTCGTAGGCAGATGGCTGATAAACGTAGGTCAGAATCCTCCCATATCTCTTTCTGAAGTCACCCATTCCTCTCTTCTTAGCAATAGCAATCAACTCTAACAATAGACTGATATTCGGCGACGGAAACTTATAGGGCAATACTCTCTTCAGGTTTTCCATGTCTTGCTAGGAACAAACACCAGAACTGGAAGGGAAAATATGTACCTGCAATACACACACGTTAGTTGAATGCAGATGGTAATGCAATGATGCAATATGATAAATAATGCAATCTGCGAACACAGGGGCTATGCTGTAGCCTGAAGAGGAATATCTCTGTGATCAAGAACAGAAAACCAACACGGTCACCAGAATCTCATGCCACTAACTACCATCTGATACTCAAAATATCAATCCCCTGGTGAGAAAACCATCTGAACCTCTGTATCTGACGAGAATACCATCTGATAATAGCCTCAACCTCAGATAAGGAACCCATCTGACCCAGACAACACACATGGAGATGAATCAAGAACACCATCTGATAAAGGTACTGAATCATGGTTTCTGACGGCCAGTTTTCCTGCAATAACCCAGTCCCTCTCACAGGTAGGATAGACCTAATCCACGGACAAAGGGTACGGCATCCTATGCGGTTATCAGCGTCACAGACTTTCATGAGTGACGATACGATTCCCAGAAGGAGTGGCATCATCAAGTCATGAAGAGGCCTCACTTAGCTGACTTCCAAATGGTCGGTCCCCAGAGTCGACAATCCTCACGTCTGGACTCCCCTCAGATCCTCAGGACCGGAAAGGAGCACCTCTGCAAGAATCTCGTCTGAGCGCAGATTTTCGTAGGGAACTGTGCCTGCTCAGCAGACAGGTTCGTCTACTACTTCTCCACAACTATATCTAGGCGTGTACTCAAGCCCAGGTCCGGCTTTCCACTCACAGTAACCTCCCTTTGCCCACAGCAATAATCATAATAATATAATGCTGGAAAATAAATGCGGAAAGGTAAAGGTACAGAAAAGTAAAGTGCAGAAAAGTAAAACACAATATGCACAACACCCAACCAATAAACACCCAAGCGCTAGGATTGACTCGCGTAGGGGATGGGAAACGGTCCCTGCATAAGGGATGGGAAAAGTCCCTAGATGCTATAAGTCCCCAGCAGAGTCGCCAGCTGTCGCTACTGCGAAAATCGGCGCCGGCTTGACAGGAGAGTCGCCACCGTGCGTTATTTATCCCTCAGAGCGGGAAAGGGAACGCTCGAAGTAAACCTCGCAAAGACGGGAAAAGGTATGGTCATCGCAACCAAAACCTGGATTCGGGAGTCGGTTACGCAAGGGGAAGGTATTAGCACCCCTCACGTCCATCGTACTCGATGGGATCCACGCTTGGTGTTTATAGGTAAAAAGGGTGTGTTATCTATCTACGCTAATGGCTAGTCTGAAAAGAAAATAAAAGGACAGGACTCGACAGAACATACGGTGTTCTGGGCCTACGTATTCCCTCGTGCAATGGGAAAGTCAGAGTCAACGTAGTTCGACTTCCTACGTCTAAACAGGGGAAAGGTTGCTCGCCAGGACATCGCGTCCTGTGCCTACGTACTTTCATCTGGTATGAAAGATCAGAGCAAACGTAGTTCGACTAACTACGGGTAAACAAGAGCTCTCACACAGCAGTGAGAAAACAAACTGGTCTCAAAGGCTCTGGAACCTACAAACACGATCTGGTCTCAAATGCACTCGGGCAAGAGAAAAGGGTAACAATTAGTCGCTAGCGGGAAAGTCTCGATCGCACAGCCGCGAGAGAACAAAGGTTAGTCGTTAGTGTGCTCGCTAGGATATCGCATCCTATGCCTACATATCTTCGTCTGGAACGAAGAATCAGAGCAGCTGTAGTTCAGCTAACTACGGGTCAAGCTACTCAAAAGCTCCTACAGAAAGGAAAGGGAAACCCTAGAACTATAGTTGAGAAACAGGGGAATCTACCTACTGCTATCACACCTGGTTGACCATCCTAATGTCTATCATAACAACTCCGCAGCGGAGAAGTCAGAGCTCCTAAGGGATCATGGCAACAGGACTAAACTACAAACAAGAAACTGCAAAGTAAAGGAATACTGAAAATATGCATGAATGCAACACTTAAACAAACAAGGCGCGAAGGCCGCAAACCACAAAGGCAAGGGAGCTCAGCTCTACCAAATACCAACAAGCAAAGCCACGCAATAACAAACAAGCAGAAGGAGGACCACCTCAACTTCTCATGCACACAAAGTCTACTTCTAAGATGCACCTATTCAGAACTATCTAGATGAACACCTAAGTCTAATGCAACATAACATCACGCAAGTCAAACAATACAAAGAGACTAACCCTGAGCAGGGCCTCAAACAAACCTGAAACAATCTCCTAATCTATCTCTAAACAGAACTCTATGCAACACCTTAAGCAAATATCTAAGCAAACACCTAATCCAAACCTAAGCAAGAGGAATCAATCCCAGTCTCCAAGCTTCAGAACAAGCTTACCAGAGAAAAGGAAGCCAAGCAGACCAGCTCATGGTATCTTCCTCAGGAAAGTACCAGGAGATTACTACTCAGGAGTCATATCCTATGCGGCTCGACAACTGTGATTAGTTTACATTCCTCCTCAGGAGAAATTAAACTCACATGAAGGCTCCGGCATCACGGGATACTTGAGAAACCTATACGCACTAGGGGAACTAAGTGAACAGACTCATAGGACCTTCCTCAGGAAAGTACTAGGAGGCTGGCACTTAGGAATCGTATCCTACGTGGCTCAACAACTGTGATCAGTTTACATTCCTCCTCAGGAGAAATTAAACTCACAAGTTGGCTCCGACATCACTGGATACTTGAGAAATCCTAGATAAACTAGTGGAACTAAGTGAATAGACCCATATGACCTTCCTCAGGAAAGTACTAGGAGACTTCCACTTAGGAATCGTATCCCATGTGGCTCAACAACATGTGATCAGTTTACATTCCTCCTCAGGAGGAATTAAACTCACAAGTCGGCTCCGACATCATTGGATACTTACGAAAGAGGTGAGAAGAAAGAATGAAAGTCATTCATAGTGCCTTCCTCAGGAAAGTACCATAAACTCCCTTCAAACTTCAGGATCTCGAACCTCACAAACAGACAACAAACTCCTAGACTAAGCCTCAATCCACTGCATCTTTGCAAGCTCCAACAGGACCTCCATCAGCTCCTATCCTTGAGAAGAACCCACAGGCCAACAAACCACAAAAGACTATCTCCGAAGTTCAACCACAGTTGAACTTCAAAGTCAGAAGTCACCAAGACTTCTCCTATCTTCAGGCTCAGACAAATCACATCAGGACACCCTACAAAAATCTATCAAAAATCTAATGGGAGACCTACATGGCTCTAAGACAACATACTGAAAAATCAGAATAAAATTCCACACCAGATGAAAGAATCAAAATCAGCAACACAGGCATATCCACAGACCAAATATTCAACATCAATAACAGTGAAAAATGCAATTAAAATGAAAATGCATGATTAAGCTAATGTTTCTGCACTATAAAATTCTACACTGAATCACGAGTCTACAGAAAAAAGAACGGAATTATTTGACTAAATCTACTATTTTTTATTAATTTTCTAATGATATGCATGCATTGAAAATATTAAAAAGAAATCAATTAATTGGAAAATATGCAAAAAATAGGAAATAAAAATAAAATGGCCTTTTTTATTTTTATTTAATTTTCTAAACACTTATGATGAAATGGTAGAGAAAAGAATTATTAAAAAAAAACAATTATTTACATTTTTTATTGTGATTTATTTACAAAGCATGAAAATATAAAAGAAGAAAAATAGAAGAAACAAAGGAATAAAGCTGGGGGTTCAAATAGCAATGGTTCTGAGTTATTCTACATTGGGCCTATGCTGGTGGGGGTGCTGGAAGCAATAGGGCGCAGGGCCCAAGCTTAATATCCAGAAAAAACAAAAAAAGCTAAGCTGAGCGCAGGGGGTGTAGCGCTAGCAATTCTCAGTTGTTTCTTACTATGGGCTTGGATGAGGGGGTGTTGTTAGTAAATAGGGCCTAAAGCCCAACTCAACTCAATCAGACTCACACGCCAGGGGGGGGATTGAGTAATTGAGGTGTAGTGATCAGTAATACGTTTGGGCCTAAGCCCAGTACGCCAAACCCTAATCCAAACAACCTAATCAAAACTATCTTCTTCCTAACCTCTCTCTGGTACTGTTCACTCACCTAAACCTAACGCCGCTTCTGCTCGTCTTCCTCCTCTCCACCCTATCTCCTCTCTGCAACTCGCCTTAGAACAATCTCACGAATCCCCAACACAACAACACCAAAACACCACAATATCACCATTATCCCCCTCAATCCATGCCTCACACACAATTAAACCCTAAACGAAACTGAAACTCAACGAATCAACACAGAAGAATCATCATACAGAAGAAACACGCAACAAGAGTGAAATGACGTGTACCTGGCTGTAGCAAAAACTAGCGAAGAGTGCTTGAAGCTCGGTGGAGAAAAAGTTCTCAGAATCTCAAACGAACCTCCAAACGACTCTCAAACAAAATCTATTCTCAAATCTCTGGGCGAAGCAAGAACAAGATAAAGTACTCTTGAAGTTCGTTGAACTATCTTGAAGCGCGAAACCTCTGGAAAGCTGATGAAGATCTACAAATTTTCTGAGAAGAACTGAAGAGTTCTTGGATACCGAAGCCAGACGATTGAAGATCCTGGAGCTTTTCTGGTACTCTTGATGAAGATTGTTTTGAAAGAACGGATGAAGTTGATGGAAGAAGATGGAGGTTGTTGATTTCTGGGAACAGTTGATGAAGGTTGATGTTGGTTTGAGTGTTCTGGAAAGAGTTGTATGAAGAACGAAGAGTTTCTGGAAAAGATAGGATGAAGATGATGAAGGTGGAAGGGAGGAGATCGGAGGAAGGAGATGAATTTCTGGGGAAAAAACGGTTGTTTGCAGATTCCGGTGAGTGAGACGGTGGCCGGAGTCTGTTGGCGGTGGCCGGCGGTGGGGGCTCACCGGACTTGCATGCCGGTCAGGGGAGTTCCGGTGAGGAGGTGAGGGGAGGACAGGTGGCGCGCATGCGCAGAGAGAGAGAAGGTGTGGAGGACAGTTGGCAAACACGTGTGAGAGTCTGGGAGTGGGTGGTGGCGTGATGGCTCAGAAACGCGTGGGGGCCTCTTCAGCCAACACGTGGCCACTATTTATTACACAGATATTTGCTGGACATTTCCAGAAACTTCCAGGCTGCGCTGGACTTTTTTGGACTGCTTTGGATTATTACCAACTGGGCCTCAAACAACTCCTGGGCCCAATACGAAAAATGCATGAAAAACTGTAAAAAAACTGCATAAGAAAAAACAATTAACTAAACCTAATTATATCTAATCAAAACAATTAACCTAATTAACTCTAAAAACTCAATTAACCTAATTAAACTCTAAAAATGATTAAAAGTCTAACTAATTCTATATTATACTAATTAAATCTAAAAAATCTAGTTAAGATCTAATTAACTCTAAATCAATCTAATTTTCTATTAAAAATCTAATATTATTTAATATCTATTAATAAAAGAAAAACTATATTATTTTCTATATTATCCAAAAAAACACTTAAACCTATTTAAAAATCTATACAAAATTCCTAAAAATGATTTAAAAATTCTTATAAAATCCTAAAAAGAGATTTAAGCTGTTAAAATATTCTATAAACCTATTTAAATTCCAGAAAAATCTATAAAGCCTGTTAAAAATTCACAAAAGCCTGTTAAATCCTAAAAATGCAGATGAATGCAAATGACCCCCATAAAAGCGCACACGAGACCAGATCGAATCGAACAGAGATCCCCGGGCATCAGAATATCCTCAAAATCACTGTGCAAGCTAAAAATCACCGAGGAGCGCACAATTTCCTGAAAATAAAACCCTGGTGATCTGGACTGGGTCTGCCATATCTGATAGACAAAAATCAAGCTGTAAACTCTGATATCCCCTGCTTGTGCACAAAAATCATACATCTGAGCTGTGAATATGAAATTAAACCATGAGTCAGATAGGAGAATCGGTCGGTCAAATTTTAGGGTGCAACAAATCATAATTGAACATGTCACTTGTTTAAACTTTTTATGGATTTTTAATCTCATACACTTGTTTAAACTTTTTTAATCTTACTCAATATTGCACAATCTGAATCCATGGCAACAAACTATTCTTATTACCCTCCGCTCATGACTATTCACAAAGTTTTACCTTGAAGAATCAATTTAAATTAATGTATTTCTTGTGGAAACGATACTCTTACTTTTTATCATTTGTTACTGCTAAATTATGTATACTTGTACACATATAAAATAGACAACATATTTATACTATTGTGTATAGGTGTGCCAATTGAATCTATTAAAACAAAATTCATCCAATTCATCCACCACATAAAAAATAAGTTAATGAATTAGACTAAATCTATCCAGTTATATGCATGGATTGATCTAATTCATCCAACATATTTTAATGATCCAATGAATTATTTGTTTTTTTTAAATGGATTTTTTTTCCTGAAAATAAAGAAAATTAACTTTTTTTCGAAAATAAAAAAAATTGAATTTTTTTTCCGAAAATAAAAAAATATTGATTTTTTTCCGAAAATATAAAAAATTTGATTTTTCGGAAAATACAAAAACTCGATTTTTTTTCGAAATACAAAATCAACTCACTAAAATCGATTTTTCCAAAAATAAAAAAAAAATCGATTTTCAATAATAAATGAATTGATTTTTTTTAAATATAAAAATAATAATTTTTTATTTCAAAAATAAAAACACAATTTTTGGATGGATGGATATCCATCAACTAAAAATATATTAATGGATGAATTTTATCTTTAATGGATGGATTAGATTGAATATTTTAAAGAAATTTTTTGTTGATTGTTTTGATCCATTCATTAACCATTCAATCTATATCAATTCAATTCATTCATTTTATCACCCCTTGTGAACGGATTTTGATTCTTGCCTATCGAAATACTTTTTATGTGATTAATGAAGTATAGACACACCTAGAGTTCTAATCACTGAGTAACTTTGTCAAACTCACAGCTTGTTTTAAGTCTAGTATGATATTTAGATTAAAGGGCTCTCTCTTTATGCATGCAACGCCTATTAAGGCTTATGCTTCTTGAAAACCAAACTATTGATAAGTAAATAGATAAATATCATGAAAGCAACAAAACTTATAACCAAAATTGTTAAAACCAACATTATTACAATTGAAATTAAGTTTAAATAGATATAACATGGTCCAAAATTGTGACTTAAGCTAATCCTTTGGTATGCAAATGCATCGATTTTGACCAGAACAAATCGGTTTCAAAGACATCATACACAAAGCTTCATGACACCAAACCTTTTCATCACAATAATAACCAAAACCTGTGATGTTAAAACAAAAAATAGCCTTGTTAATGATGAGGGATGAAATAGAATAAAATAAGAGCGAAAGTGCTTACCAGCGCTTTCATTGATTTCAATGAAAAATATAGAAATAAAGAAGATTATAGTATAGAGAGATTTAAGGATTTCAGACATTTTTCTTCAGCTATTCATGTTAATGTTAACAAGCATTTACTGTTCAATTTATTATGAGTTTTGTTAGATCATATAAGGATATAAAAAAACCTTTAGAAAAATTCTAGTGATTATAAAAATTGTAGTGTTGTCCTTTAAGTCAAACAAGCATCTAAGATACATAATTTTACCAACCTTTCATTACATTTTATTTATTTTATTATAACCTTTAAAGATAGGCAAGGAAATGGAAAAAGCTCAAAAACTGCAACATAATTCTTTAAATTTAATGTGTCAAAAAAATTCTTTTAATTTTATTTAAATTTCAACAAGATCTATTTTATTTTTTGAGAAAATGAAATATGCACCGACAGCAGGACCGTCTTTGAGAGCGTGTAAAGTGAAATACCACATAGGATCTCAAATTTGTCAGGATTAAATTATAGCTAAATAGAACCTCATAAAATATTTGTATCATAACTAAACAAAACTTCTATTTGTTTTACCCTTTGTGAATTATGAGTAACCTACACAAGGCCTCTAAAAAGGTGAGACGTCTCTGACTGACAGTATAAAATAATTTACATTATCAACCAATCACTATCATGTATCTCGTCACATCAAATTATAAATTTTAAATAAATAATATCACATGACAGATTGATAAATTCGTATTGAAGTTCAACACATACTAATTAAACTTTATTTTTTATGTCAAATAAGCCCTTTATAATTATTTAAGAATGTAAAATTTGTAATTGGTTTGATATTATTTTCTAGTTTGGTCAATTGGTTACTTTGATCAAGGGTGCGATAAGGATACCCTTATCAATCCTGAGGAAGTTAGTTGATTTTCTTGCAAGAGAGGGTGAGACAAGAAGATTCTTTGCCACCTCTTTTTTTGTTTTCATTGTTGATGAGGTTTTGAGCAGTTGAATTTAATTTGGTGGTTAATAGAGGTTTATTAGTTTTTGGTATTAGACCTATCAAATATATTAATAATGTTGTTATTTTGAAATTTAGTTGGAACTTTCTTACTTCTAACGACGATTATTTCGATCTCACTCTGTTTTCCTGCTGAATTTCATGTGAAGAATTCTCTACAAGTATAGCTGCGGATTTGCTGCGACTTAATCACATAAAATATAAATTCCTTTTGATTAGCAGAAAATTCTGCAGATTTTCCTGCGGATTTTCCTTCTATTTCTGCAAATGAATAAAACTTCCTTCGAAATTATATCTTGCAGCAAATTTCGAAGAAATACCTGCGGTTTTTACTGCAGATAATACATTTTCAACAACGGCATTTCAAAATCCAGGAAAATTCCGCAACCTTTACACGGATTTTTCTACAGATTTTCTTTGTAATAATTTTTTAAATATAAAAAATAAAAATTTTTTAGAATAAAATTTTAATAGAATTAAATTTTTTCTAAAAATCATAATAGTCTTTATTTGAATTATAGGAAAATTAATTTTATTTATTTTTAATTTTTAAATTCAAACTTGTTTTCTTTAAGATAATTATAACACATATTACTCATTTCCATTTTTAAAGATTTCATAATCATAAGAATTTTTGAAAAAAATTATAAAATTAGAATAGAATTTTTAATCCCTATTTGTTCTAATTTATTAATTATTTTTAAGGTGTTTTAAAGTTATTTTTTAATTTTAATTCTGATTTTTTTTATAAATATAAGCTTATGAATATAATTTGGTATGCAATTCTTCAACATTAGTATTTTAATAAAAGGTATAGAAAATTTGAAAAATAAAATTAATAAAAGGTAAAAATTAATAAAAGATATAAAACTTTTGATTTCCTGAATCTCTTTGTAGTGTCTAAGTAGAAATTAAAACTCAACATATTTAATTTCAATTTGATTAAAAGCTAGCACATATCTATTGTTTTTTAAGATATTTCAAAACTTCTAATATATATCATTTTAATGTTGGCCCTTGGGTATTCACTGTTGCTGCTAGTACATTAGATAGAGATTTCAGCAATTATATTACCGTTGGTACAAAACAATCACGGTATTATATACATATCCTTAATGTTATGTTTTTTCCTTGAAAACTTTTATCATAACTTTAAGTTGTCTTTTGTATGCGTTGTGTACTACTCATAATTCTGGTAAGAGAGGATAGGAAAAAGAAGTATTTTGAATTCTATGAGTCAAATCAAGGGACAATCAAGAGATCCAAGATCCAAAGTCTAGGGAAAAGCATTAAAAGCAATGAGGCTATAAAAGGATTATCTTCAGGAAAAGAAAGGAGGTTCAGAAGTTGAGAAATTAAAAAGAAAAACACTTAGAAAAATATATTTTATTTCGAGTAAAGAATGATGAACCAGAAGTTTGACATAGGTTTATATTTTCTTTTTATTATTGTCTAGAAATGTTAAGTTTGAAAACTTGTGTTGTTGTATTTGTCATACTCACCATAAGCTAAACTCTTAATGTTAAGCAATATGAGGTTTAATAAAAAGTAATATTTTGTGTGAACGGATATAATTTTATTGATGCATTTTATCATGTAATTTATTGTTATGTATATATTTCTTTGTGATGGGTCATCATGAGGAGGAAGTAGTCACATTGGATTAAAGACTCACCTAAAGGTCACTCACCCAAAAAAGTGAATGAGACACCACATATTCACCCAAAACCTTAAGGTGATAGGTGTATGAGTTCTCTTACTTATAAAATGTTTAACCTCCACTTTTCTAAAAAATACGAGACTTAGAACTCACACTTGTTTCTCAACACAACTTACACTTGTTTCCCAAAAATCTCCCCCTCAAGTGTGAGTCGGTCCACTATGCTCCCCCTCAAGCGAAAACTCTTTACCCACATGCTTGTACAGCCATTGAAAGACACATTTATCTATTCATGGGCACTTCAACGAAACACGTCGTCTAACCATCATATCAAGAAGAATTTCGACACAAGGATTTGGTCCCTCACTCGAACCAGGCTCTGATACCACTAATGGATCATCATGAAGAGGAAGAATTCATATTGGGGTAAGGACTCATCCAAACAAGTGACAGAGACACCACATATTCACTCAAAACTTTAACATGATAGGTGTATGAATTCTCTTACGTATAAAGTGTTTAACCTCCAATTTTCTAAGCAATGTGAGACTTAGAACTCAAACTTGTTTCTCAACACAACTAACACTTGTTTTCCAACACTTTGACCGATCATCTTAGAAATAGGTAAAGATTATTAATGTTGAAAAACTCTTTAGTAAGTGAAATTTATGATAAATATGGTTGAAAATAGTATAATATGAATATCTACTAATTAGTTGTTTAAGGAATAAAGAACTAAAACTATTGGGAAAAGCGAAAATTATGAAATACATGCACTAATGTTAATAGGAGACTTAGGAATTTGTTTCTTAACTTAGTTGCAGTTGTTTTGATGTTTTAGGCATATACCAATGGATCACTTTCTAGCATCGTCTGTCACGACATATCTAATCACACACATACGCACGCACGCACGCGCACACACACACTAGATAAAAATTATTAAATGGATCATTGTTCAACATGTCTCATACATTTGTTTAAACTTCTTTAATCTTACTCAATACTGTTCAATCTAAATCCATTACAACTATTTTTATTATCCTCGACTCACAACTATTTGCAAAGTTTTATCTCAAAGGATCAATTTATTTAATGCATTTCTTGTGAAAAAGATACTCTTACTTTTTATCATTTGTTAATGTTAAACTGTGTGTACTCGCACACGTATAAAATAGTCAACATATTTATACTATTGTGTATGTATTTTGATTCTTGCCCATAGGAGCACTTTTCATGAGATTAATGAAGTACATGCACAACTACTCGAGTTCTAATCACTAAGTAACTTTATCAAACTTATACCTTGTTTTAAGTCTAGTAAGATATTTAGTTTAAGAGCTTTTCTATTTAGTACAATTATATTGACAACGAAATTTAACTAATAAAAGAACCAACATACTATACATGGAGCAGAGACATTTTATAAAATTATTTATGAAAATATAAAAGTAAAATTAATTCTAATAAATAAAATTCTTTGATTTCGTTAACCCATTATTTGGTAACATATACCTTTTTCTTTATATTAAAGGGCTCTATGCATGCAAAGCCTATTAAGGCTTATGCTTCTTCAAAACCAAACTATTGTTAAGTATATAAATTAAATCATGAAACCAACAAAGGATATAATTAGAACTATTAAAACCAACATTATTACAATTCAAATTAAGTTTAAATAAATATAACATGGTCCAAAATTGAGACTTAAGTTAATCCTTTGGCATGCAAACACATATATTACGACTAGAACAAACCGCTTTTAAATGCAACATACACAGAGCTTCATGACACAAAATTTTTTCATCGCAATAATAACCATAACCTATGATGTTAAAGCAAAAAAATAGCCTTGTTAATGATTAGGTATGTAATATTATGTATAAAATAAAATAAAAAATAAAATATGAAAAGATGAGTGAAAGTGCTTACCAGAGCTCACATCCCTTACAATGAAAAATATAGAAATAAAGAAGATTATAGTATAAAGAGATTTAAGAATTTCAGACATTTTTCTTCTGCAATTCATCTAACAATAATTTATTCTTAATTTATTATGAGTTTTGTAAGATCATATAAGGAAGCAAGAAAGCCTTTAGAAAAATTCTTGTGATTATAAAAATAGTAGTGTTTGTCCTTTAAGTTAAACAAGCATCTAAGATACATAATTTTACCAACCTTTCATTACATTTTATATATTTTATTATAACCTTTAAATATAGGCAAGGAAAAGGAAAAAGCTCAAAAACTGAATCATGTATAATTCTTTTAACTTTTATTAAATTTCAAGCATATCAGTTTTTTAATGTCAAATAAACCCTTTATAGTTAAGTAGACTAAAAATGTTGTAATTTGTTTGATCATATTTTTCATGTTGCCCTAAAAATGTGAATGGCCTAAAAGATATTTTTCAAAAATATAAGTCTATGAGAAAGATTATCAATCCTAATAAATGCACCATTTATATAAGACAAAAATATTTTTCTGAAATGTTGGGATTTTCTCTTGAAGTCATTCTCTTGATCAATTTGGGTATTACCATCATCAAAGAAAACTTTAAGGTGGTATATTTGCAATCTATGGGATATATCAAAGAAAAATTAGCATTTTAGAGAGTTTCATTTTTATTTATAGCTGGCAAGAGTCTAATTGATAAATAGTGTTATTTATTATATATTTGTTTAGAATTTTTCTTGTAATAATTAATAATTTTGAGTGTAAATTAAAATGACAAGAAAAATATGAAAGCGAATGTTAATTTTTTAATTTAGAAATATGAAATATTTATGAAGTGTTACAATTGACATTTGTATTTTGGAATTAGAAATAGAACATTTTGTGAAGTATTGTAGAATGCGAAATTGTACAATTTCTAAAAATTGTTGTTGTAAACAGTACAACGTTTGAAAAGTGTTGTTTTAGGCTAAACAATAACATTTAACAAAAGTGTTGTTGAAAGTTTGTGTTTCATCAAGGGTTGTAATGAAACAACACAAGTTTGACATTTAAATTGAGCATTCTAAATTCATAAAAATACATTCAAAAAACCTATTATCTTCACCCAAAATTTCCGATTTTATCTTTCATATATTTGAGTTTTTATCAGTCTTAAGTAAATTCGAGTATAGGCTGAATTATCCTCTATATTTTTGCGTAAAAAATTTTATACAATTTAAGAGTGCTTGAAATACTATAAAAAAAAGTATTTGTTCACAATTATATCTTCGATTTATTTGATTTATAATTTAATTTTTTAACAATATTATAATATTTAAATAATGATAATCGAGACTTTCATTTCAAACATTAAAGAACAAATTGTTAAATGGTAAAGATATTTTAGACACAAAGAATTTTATTCATGAATTCAAGTATATTTTTATTATTTTTCATAAAAACTAGAGCAACCCAAAGATTAAAGTATCAAGATCAAATATAAAAAAAATGTTAACAATTAGTACTAAAACATAGTTATGGATGTAATATGGTTTTTCGTAATGATTAATTGTATATATATTTCATGATTGAAGTCGTAACAAGTGTTGAACGATAAAAACAAGCAGTAAAACATTAGTTATATATTATATATTTCGTAATGATACGTATATCTTAAGTGATAAAAATATAATTTGCGGATATTTTACATACGTTCTAATAGCATATAGTATGTATTTATACTATGTCAGCCCTTTAAATTTTAAAACAAAAGTAAATATCATAAATGCAACTTTTAAGAAAACATGTGAACAATATATATATATATATATATATATATATATATATATATATATATATATATATATATATATATATATATATATATATATATATATATATATATATATATATATATATATATATATATATATATATATATATATATATATATATATATATATGTTAGATAGTCCTTCTATGTCGAATGGATCCAGACTGAATCGTGAACGAAATCACTTTCCTTAAAAGTATTTCAAGCACACTCTCAAATTGTCTTAGAGTTGGAACGGCCTGAATACCCAGGATAAGTCAACCTTTTTCTCGAAACTGCACAAGACTGGTGAAGTTTCGAATGCAAGGAAGACGTTGGAATTATATGGAAGAGGATTTCAGAATTTTTGAGTGAATGATTTCGAATTATGAAGCATATATTTATAGCCATGCATGTGTCTTTTCAGAAGTTTGCAATTCTTCATAAACACACTCTCTAATGAGCATTTGCAATGGTTCAAATAAAATATCATGCACCACTTCGTCAAGTGTCATGTATTTCAAATTCAAATTCAAAATCAAACTCTAGGCAACGAATAAGTCTGAGCGATAATTAAAAATTAAATTCGCAGTATACCGGCCGAAGGCCGGTCCGCCCGCCGGAGGCGGCCGGAGCGCCACTGGCGCCGCCTCATTAACGCCGCGAATAGCCCGATTGCTCCGATGCGTCGTGCCTAAGTGCCGTCTACAAGCCGCCACTAGCGCCTCTACGCCCACGCCCCCGGATCCGATTCCGGAGCCGGAGCCGGAGCCGGTGTCGCCGGTGGCGACACCGGCGAGGGGTGTTTTCTATGAGACAAGTGACATAAGTTTTGGCACCACCACATATGACTATGCGGCACTTTATCCTTTTTGGCTCTTTTGGAAATTACATTGTTCCAAGTACCTTATAAATGCTATTTAATTTTACTCCTCTTCCAATGTGGGACTAAGCATTTATTATAACACCCACTTTGTCATTTTGGAACAACTTTAATGGAAATAAATTATTATTTCCAACAATCCCCCACTTGTTCTAATAATGAAAAAATAATAATTCCAGAAATGGGACATAAGAAGTATTAATACAGTTTAAGTATCTTTCGATTTTAAACTTAACCTTAGTAAGAATAACACAAGGTTTAATCGGAATATTAGGTAGCAATGCTTTTAAACCATGAATCCATATGAATAGACCGGTGTTACCTTACACACACTCCTTAAAGATTCTTCCTCTGCATAACTCGCTTAGCACTTATTTATGGCCATGTGCTATCCTGTTTCATGAATTTTTCATGAGAGAAACTCCAACTCTCACTTTGAGACGGCACCATCTCATAATTCACATAGGTGAAGTTCATATAGTATCTGTTTCCAATAGATACGTACCCTCGGTATTGAACTTCATTAAGAGTTTAAGATAAAACTCAACCCTCATTTCTAATGTCAACATAATTATGAAATGTTAGACAATTATCCAAATCAACGACTTGTTGTTACCCATTGAAAATCTTAACGTTAATGTTCTGTTAACTTAAGATTGGGTTGCCGCCATTGTCGGAACTCTTACTCAAGGAGTTTCAACCCCATACCTCTCGAGGTTGTTCTTACTAAGTCTCTGGCCAGTGGCTTAGTAAATGGATCAGCCAAATTATAGCTTGTTCGTATATACGTAAGTGAAATGATTCCATCCTTAATCAGTTTTCTTACGAACGAATGTCTAAGTCCTATATGTCTGGACTTTCCATTATACACTTCGCTAAATGCTCTTGCCAAAGTGGCCTGACTATCGCAGTGTATCATTACCTTTGAAACATTGTCTTTAGCCAATGGAACTTCCAAAAGAAGATCCCTCAACCACTCTGCCTCTTGACTAGCGGAGGCGAGAGCCACGAATTCTGATTCCATGGTCGAAAGAGTAATGCATGTTTGTTTCTTGCTCTTCCAAGAAATTGCTCCTCCAGCTAGTGTAAATATCCACCCAGTTGTAGATTTGTGATTTCCCACGTCAGAGATCCAACTGGCATCGGTATATCCTTCTAATATAGCAGGAAACCTACCATAATGAAGGCCAAGATCTTTGGTTTTCAACAAATAACCAAATATCCTCGTGATTGCCTTCCAATGTTCATTACTTGGATTACTAGTAAATCTACTCATTTTACTAACTGCAAATGATATATCGGGTCTAGTACATTGCATTAAGTACATAAGACATCCGATCGCACTTGCATATTCTAATTGAGCCACTGCTCTTCCATCATTCTTTTCAAGTTTGATTACATGATCAAATGGAGTAGTTACTTCCTTGAATTTCAGGTGTTTGAACTTATCAAGCATTTTCTCAATATAATGTGTTTGATTAAGTTCATAACCCCCACTATTTTGCTTAACTTTTATTCCTAAAATTGTGTCAACAAGCCCAAGATCTTTCATCTTGAAAGTGGAAGTTAGAAACCTTTTTGTTTCTAAAATTCCATTAAGTCTATTGCTAATTATTAGCATGTCATCAACATAAAGACACAAAAATATTACAGTGTTATTATACATTTTTGTATATAAACACTTGTCACAAGAATTAGGAATAAATCCATTTGACATTATCGTAGAGTCAAACTTTTGATGCCATTGTTTTGGTGCTTGTTTTAAGCCATATAGAGATTTGACAAGTTTGCACACCTTCTGTTCATTTCCAGGAAGGACGTGTCCTTCTGGTTGTTCCATGTAGATTTCCTCATCGAGGTCTCCGTTTAGGAATGCTGTTTTAACATCCATTTGATGAACAATCAGATCATTTAAAGATGCTAAAGCAAATAACAACCTTATAGTGGTTGTTCTCGCTACAGGTGCATAAGTGTCAAAATAATCTATACCTTCCTTTTGTCTAAATCCTTTTGCCACTAATCTTGCTTTATAAGTGTTTAATGTACCATCACTATGATATTTCTTTTTAAACACCCACTTGCATCCAATGGGTCTTGATCCCTTTGGTAAATCAACAAGTTCCCAAGTGTGGTTGGACATAATTGAATCCATTTCATCTCGGATAGCATCTTTCCAAAAAGAGGAGTCTCTTGAAGCTATTGCTTCCTTATAAGTTTTAGGATCTTCCCCTACTTGAAGAATTACCGGAATGCTTTTAATAAAATTTGTACTATTTCCTTCAACCAGATAAAATGAAATGGATTGAGAATCAATTTCGTCTGGTCCTAGGTTCTTTATTTTCCGGACTCTTTTGCTTATCCTACGTTCGGGTCGTGGTTCATTTATTCGAGATGTGTCTTCAGGTTGTATTTCTACAATCCGAGAAGAGTCTTTTTCACAAGATTCTTTATTTATGGCCGACTCTGATTCTTTATCCTTAGTTATAAGGTTTTCAAAGAATTCTACATCCCGGGATTCAACAATAATATTAGACTATAAATTTAACAGTCTATATGCTTTGCTATTTTGTGCATATCCTACAAATGCACATCTTATCCCTCGAGGACCCAACTTGGTTCTCTTAGGATCCATGTTTTTGTAATATGCCACACACCCCCACACCTTAAAATAGCCAATATTTGGTGTCATGCCCTTCCATACCTCATATGGAGAAATTCCACTTTTCTTTAAGGGAATTCTATTTATTATGTGACAAGCGGATAATAAAGCTTCGCCCCACAAATTGAAAGGTAGTTCGGAATGCAATAACATGGCATTCATCATTTCTTGATATGTTCGATTCTTTCTTTCTGCTATGCCATTTTGTTGTGGTGTTCTAGGTGCCGAACATTCATGTATTATACCATGTTCTTCACAAAATGCATCAAATTCAGTAGAAAAGTATTCACCGCCCCTATCACTCCTAAGGACTTTTATACTTCTACTTAATTGATTTTTCACTTCTGCTTTGTAACTCTTAAAGGCATTAAAAGCCTCATCTTTATGCTTTAAGAGATATACATAAGTGTATCTAGAACAATCATCAATAAATGTAATGAAATATCTATTTCCCCCACGGGTCAACATGCCATTAAATTCGCACAAATCTGAATGCACAAGATCAAGCAGATTTGTATTTCTTTCAACACTTTTGAAAGGTTTCTTAATCATTTTAGATTTAACACATAATTCACATTTATTGAAATCTTTGATATTACATGATATCAAGCCAAGTTTAATTAGTCTCTTCATTGAACTAATACCAATATGTGCTAATCTATTGTGCCATAAAGTAACTGAATCAAGCATGTAAGCAGAATTAGAAATTTCATTAATCATGTTATCAGTAATACATAGTTTGATCATTCCTTCAGCGGAATATCCTTTTCCAACAAACACACCATTACGGGTCAAAATAAGTTTGCCCGATTCATACACAGATTTAATACCCGGTTTTCCCAATAAATCCCCACTAACAAGATTCCTATTCATGTCTGGGACATGAAGCACATTAACAAGAGTAACTTTCTTTCCAGAAGTGAAGTTGAGTTCGACCATTCCGGTTCCAAAAACTTTGGATCGCACTTCATTTCCCATTTGTACTTCTTGTCCATCATTTGCCTCAGAATATGTTTTGAATGCAGCCCTGTCATATGAGACATGAACCGTGGCACATGTATCATACCACCAGCCTTGGACTTTGCCTTTGATTGCCATAATTTCGCTCACAGTAGCAATTATATCATCATTAGCATCCACTGCATTGATCTCCTTTTTTGATTTATTATGCCTGCAATCTCGAGCATAATGTCCAGGTTTTCCACATACAAAGCATCCATTTTTCGGACCCTTCGGACCACCGAAGTTCTTGAACTTGGTATGTTCCCTTTTTGGTGCGATGTGACTTTTCTTGACATCATGTTTTTTCTTTTCCTTTCTGGTCACAGCATTGGCTTTGGAAAGACCCGCAGATTCTGATTTTTCCCACTCCTTCGATTCCTCCTCGATTCGAAGATGCTTCTGGATTTTCTCCAAGGAAAAGTCATCAGAACTGTGCAACAGTTTCTTTTTATAGCCTTTCCACGAACTTGGTAACTTCGCAATGATTGCACCAACTTGAAAGGTTTCAGGAATGTCTATTTTCACCGCTTTGATTTTGTTCACCAGGACTTGCAATTCGTGCACTTGAGGAAGTATGGGCTTGGAATCTATAAATTTAAAATCAAAGTATTTAGAAATTAAGAACTTTTTCGTACCTTCTTCTTCGGCTTTGAATTTAAACTCTAGTGAATTCCATATGTCTCTAGCGGACGGATTGTCTGTGTATAGGTCGTATAGGCGGTCAGACAGCGTGTTCAGAATATGCCCACGGCATAGTAATTCGTCCTCCCTTCGCAGAATGCGCTTCTTCTTGAGTTCGTCAGAATCATCTTCAGTTGGTTCTGGAACTGGTGTCAGATCGGGATCCAAGACGTAGTGAACCTTGAGTGCAGTAAGCAGGAACGTCATCTTGTCTTGCCATCTGGTAAAGTTGTTTCCATCGAAGCGATCCAATTTGACAAGATCCTGATTCATGACTTTGATACTTGAAACAGCAGCGTCGGAATCCATGATAGAAATACTTTTAAGATTGTTAGATAGTCCTTCTATGTCGAATGGATCCAGACTGAATCGTGAACGAAATCACTTTCCTTAAAAGTATTTCAAGCACACTCTCAAATTGTCTTAGAGTTGGAACGTCCTGAATACCCAGAATAAGTCAGCCTTTTTCTCGAAACTGCACAAGACTGGTGAAGTTTCGAATGCAAGGAAGACGTTGGAATTATATGGAAGAGGATTTCAGAATTTTTGAGTGAATGATTTCGAATTATGAAGCATATATTTATAGCCATGCATGTGTCTTTTCAGAAGTTTGCAATTCTTCATAAACACACTCTCTAATGAGCATTTGCAATGGTTCAAATAAAATATCATGCACCACTTCGTCAAGTGTCATGTATTTCAAATTCAAATTCAAAATCAAACTCTAGGCAACGAATAAGTCTGAGCGATAATTAAAAATTAAATTCGCAGTATACCGGCCGAAGGCCGGTCCGGCCGCCGGAGCCGCGAATAGCCCGATTGCTCCGATGCGTCGTGCCCAAGTGCTCAAGTGCCGTCTACAAGCCGCCACTAGCGCCTCTACGCCCACGCCCCCGGTTCCGGAGCCGGAGCCGGTGTCGCCGGTGGCGACACCGGCGAGGGGTGTTTTGTATGAGACAAGTGACATAAGTTTTGGCACCACCACATATGACTATGTGGCACTTTATCCTTTTTGCCTCTTTTGGAAATTACATTGTTCCAAGTGCCCTATAAATGCTATTTAATTTTACTCCTCTTCCAATGTGGGACTAAGCATTTATTATAACACCCACTTTGTCATTTTGGAACAACTTTAATGGAAATAAATTATATATATATATATATATATATATATATATATATATATATATATATATATATATATATATATATATATATATATATATATATATATATATATATATATATATATATATATATATATATATATATATATATATATATATATATATATATATATATATATATATATATATATATATATATATATATATATATATATATATATATATATATATATATATATATATATATATATATATATATATATATATATATGTAAATTTTTTAGTACCCATGCATTTAAGTTGGATATCGGTATCTCTAGTGCAAATTGTAAAAAGAAATTAATTTTTTAAAAATAAAATAAAATAATAAAATGAGTATATATCATTACAAAAAAAACGGTATGTTATCACGTGATATTCACGTTATAACGTGAAAAATCACGTCACAAACTGATTTTAGCAACGTACTTACTCACGCGGCAGAAGTACGTGTGGCAACTTTGTTGACACGTCAAAATTACGTCGCAACAAATAGCATATGTAAGAATCTTGTCACATGATATTCATGTGGCAAGTTGCGACGTGAATATCACGTGGCTAAGTATTTTCTTTTTATAAAAACAACTTATTTATTTTACTACACATTTAATAACAATAATAATAATAATAATAATAATAATAATAATAATAATAATAATAATAATAATAATAATAATAATAATAATAATAATTTGTATTTTTATTTATAGTTTAAAATTTTAATTATAGTTTGTTTTTTAATTATTTTAAAATACAAAATTAATAAGCATTTTTTAATAATAATTTAAATTGAAAATTAATAAATATAAATATAAAAAATTAATAAATATAAATAAATACCAAAATTAAGAATATAATTTTTAAATAAAGAGTGTATACTATACTAAATTGTAATTAATATTTTACGAAAATAAAAATTAAAAATTACAATAAATCCTTCGGATCAATCCAGATCGGGAAAGTTGTCAAGGTCAAAATCATCGTCATCGTCGCCATCCATCTGTTGTTGACCACCAACTTCTTCATTTCCAACAACTGGATTACTGCCACCTTGTGATTGCATGAATTGGCGCATCATCTCCTCCATATCAGCTTGCCTCTTCTTCATTGCCAACATCTGACGTTGTGGTTTCTCCATCTGGGCCTTTAGTGTCGCCTCACGTTGCGTCGTTTCGCGTCTCGCCTCAGTTAGCGTCAGTTGTCTTACCATTTCTAGCATCTCGGGGGTAGGGATGACAACGGGCGGGGGCGGGTTTAACTATACCCGCACCCGCCTCCATGTAACACACTTGCCCCCGCCCCCAAACTCAATCGAAGGTAAAAATTTGCCACATGATAATCACGTCACAAAATTGTCATTAAATAAAATTATAAACAATTTAAATAAAATGAAACGACTTACCAAAAATTTTTGGTGCTTTCGTCAACAAATTCTCCCAATTTTTTTATTCTAGTCTTTACAACCAGCTCTGTTATAAGTGGAGGTCTCCCCAATCTCTTTTCCAATATAATAATAATAACTTTAATTAAAAATATATAATAAATCATAATATAACTTAAAATAGTAGTAGTAATTACCACCCGTCGAGCATGTTCGACAACACTTATACTTCCAACTGCATTAAGGCTACCCCATTTTTTAGATGCCCTCATTTTCTTTATTTTTTCAAATCTTGTCTTAAAACCAGAATCTGAATCCCAATAAATAAGAAGTTCATCGAATACTTCTTTGTCTATCCAGTTGGGACGGATATGTTTAAGTTTCCAATGCATTCTAGCAAGTCATAGCATGTCAGAAAATCGAACTGTTGTTCTCCCAAAATAATTTTTTCTAACCTCTTTCTCATTCATTTTTTCCCATGTACACTTTTCCTACAATGTTGTAAGAAATTCAAATAAAATAGTTAGACAATTATAATAAAAAAGTAATTTAAACAAAAATAAGTTAACAAATAAATTACATAACTTAACAAAAATAAACTAATTATACCTTAAATAATTTTTTTATACTTTTGCTTAATAACATAACTTATACACTAGGCAGCAGTCTGAATCGACTCGAAACTAAACATGAATAATTTATATTAGTATGAAATATAAGTTAATATAAAAAATGGAAACATGTATACTTAAATAAAAATTTAAAACTTACAAATTTCTGCTAGGCAAAATAAAATATTTTCCATCAATGATTTGAACCGCCTCATCATTGACATCCTCCTCTTCATCATCATCCACCTCATAATCGTCCTCAGTTGGCTCCTCATGATCATCCTCACACATAGGTATATGTGTGGATGGTAAGGGTACATGTGTCGGCCGTGCGGTGTGGGATCCCCCAAACTGTGTGAAGGATGAAGGTAGTTGTGGGGGAGTTAGAAAACTAGATCCCCCAGACTACATGAAGGATGTGGGAACCTGCTGGTAGGGAGGTGGAAGCCTAGATTCCTCAAACTGTGTGAAAAATTAGGGTACCTGCTGGTATGGATAACTAGGTCCCCCATTCTGCTGATATGGATAATTAGGGCCACCATATGGGCTAATAAAAACTGATCCCTCAGATGGGTTAATAAAAGCTAGAGCCCTAGATGGTCTAATAAAAGATGGATACTCTTGAGGGGAGAGTAATGTCATGAAAGGATGAGAACTAATCATGGACATATAATCTAACTAACTCTGTGGGGGAGGATGTAACACCCTTCTAAACCCCACGGAATATTACATAATTAATCAGAGTAAAAATAACATGCTTTCAACCAAGGGTGTCACACTTAAAACTTCAAACACTTGTCATGCTCATCAAAACTTCAATAAATAATCATGTATTAAAATTTCAATTAACATGTAGCAGCGGATTCATTTATCCAATGATTTTTCATAAAAGAAATATTCGTTTTCCTCACATAAATCAACAAGGCTCAGGCACTAAGGCCAACTTCTTATTATTTCAATAAACAAGGAAACATAGTATATATATCTAAAACATAAACCAAGCGATCCCAGTGTTACACGACCAGAGCATGACTCGACCCAACATAAATAAATCGCTAAATAGCTACACCAATAGCGGCCTCGAATCTACAAGCAGCTCTACTCTGAAAACCTGCACGATGTCATGTAGGACATCATTCCAGCAGAAGGGTGAGAAATATTACCATAATAATCGATGCATAAGATTATGTGCATAAACAATCATAAAATGCATATATGCCACATTTTCTCACCACAATTCATAATTCACTCATATACATCACAATATACATATATATAATCCAAGCATATCATCATGCATATTTTGCTATTCCAAAAATCCACATAAACATACACAATATGTTTAGTCACTACACTTTACATGAACATATATAATTATGTTTATCTCACCAATTCACGATTACACATTCACCTTTCTCAATTACGCAAGTAATGCACATACGCGTATTCCACAATCCTCACCATACTTCATCATAACTTATCATATACTTTACAAAGCATACTTATATAAACAAATATGGGCAATATAAATATTCACAAAGCATCCCCACATCATGCGTACACTCACATTTCCACAATCTTATCATTCACACATAAGCATCTCTTCATGCATATGTCATATATCAATGTGACTCAACGACTCAATGCAATTCATGCAATGCGGTACCGACTCTCGTTATCTTTTTTCGGTTTTTACATTAAACCGGGTCCACTCTTCTAGACCGATAACACGTTATCTTTTTTCGGTTTTTACATTAAACCGGGTCCACTCTTCTAGACCGATAACAACAAAGGCCCGTCCTCTAAGCCTTCAAACCCACTCTTCTAGGTTTGGGACAAGCCACTAGTTTCCACGAAACTAACGGACATTGCCTCTTGACTAAATGATGCATATGCAATCGACAATCAAATGCATTTAAGACCGACATCTTAATCTCATGCATTCAAATAATTCATCTCTTCAAGAATTATAACAATGATTACACACACAACATATTCGCATGACATTCATCAATGTATTCATAATTCAACACTATCACCACATTATCACACAATGCACACATATCCACGATATATTCTCATGCATTCTTCACAGTTATCAAACAATGCACACATATCCACGATATGTTCTCATGCATTATACACATTTAATCACATACATACAATATGCATTTACAACATTTATTAAGCAATGCACACATATCCACGATATGTTCTCATGCATTCTATTCATACAACCGCATACAAACAATATGCATTCACAACTCAATATCATCACTACATTATCAACGATGCACGCATATTCACAATATGCTCTCATGCATTCTACACATATAATCGCATACAATATGTATGCGTCCACAATATTATACCCAATGGCAACATACCTCATCACAAATCATCATGCATTCTTATTCAAATTAAACAATGCACACATAAATGCCAAAAGGCCACATAGTCAACAAAATCCAACGTCTAGGATTCATGCCAAACAGCTTCCCACAGCACATATACATACAACATATAACACTCCATTCCAATAAGAATCTAACCCGATCGAAACCACAAACAACATGGAATGAAAACACAAGAAAACACAAATGCTGACATGTTCGCTACTGCCTCGCCTAGCGAGCAGCTAGCGAACCTTCACTACATGTTCGCTTAGCGAACTACTAGCGAACCCAAACAGAGGCTCCAGACCTCACTCGCTACCTTGTTCGCCACAGCGAACTCCCAGCAAACCATTCGCTACCCCATTCGCTACCCAGCGAAGGGCCCTCTCCCATTCTGTTTTCGTTCGCTGCAGGCTCGCTAGGCGAGGACCCAGCGAACGCTCGCGACCAGCTCGCCTAGCGAACAGCTAGCGAAGGTCTGCGATCAGAATTTCTCCACTGTTCCAGAATTCCCAACTCTCTCCAGAACCGACCGATTTTCCACAAATCAGTTCCAATAGCTTTAGTATCATAAACCTCGACTATTCTACATCGTTTACAACAGATTCTACCCGATAAAACACTCATTCTACCGATAAATCCAACTTCTGCCCTAAAATGGAAATTGTAGTAAAACATCCAAAAACCCAACCCAAGCATACATAATCAAATACATTGATCAAATAATAATGTTTCTCACCCTTACCTTGGTTTAATCGAAGCTTGAAGCGGATCCTTGAGCTTTCCAAGCTTTTCCTTCTTCTCTTCTCTTCTCTTCTTTCTTTCTTTCTCTTCTATTTCCTTTATCTTACTATCTTTTCTTTTCTCTTCCACTTTCCTTATATACTTTCCTTTATTTTCTTTCCATTCCATTTCTCTCCTCAATTATCTACCAAATAAATCCAATTAATCCATATCATTAAGATTAATTCCAATAAACCAATTAATTAACATAATTAATTAATTAATGAAAATTTGGGCTGTTACAACCCTCCCCCACTTTAGGAATTTTCGTCCTCGAAAATGTTACCTGGTTCAAACAGTTCTGGATAAGACTCCCTCATTTGGCTCTCCAGTTCCCAAGTCACATTTCCACCAGCCGGTCCTCCCCAAGCGACCTTCACTAAAGAAATCTCTTTACCTCGAAGTTGCTTCTCGTTCATCAACCCGAACTGGCAATGTCTCAACAATCAAATCCTCTCTCACTCGTACACTATCCATCTGAATCAATGTACTTCTTCTGCTTAAACATATGAACACATCATGCAATTCTCACAAGCGACAGCGGTAAAACAGACTAACATGCTATTTCCCCATGCTTTCGCCGCGCCACTCTGATACTGATCAACAAAACACAGAGGGTGCTTCCGAGACCTCAAAACTCGACCAACACTAGTTACTATCATGACTCTCAAAACACGTCCTTTCTCGGATCCTTTTGATCTTTTCAGTCGTCTCTTACACAGTTCTCAGGTCCGACTACAACACTCTCGCCGGACACACGTCAATCCAAAGGAGTCCTACACCTCTTACCAAACAAAGTCTCATACGATGCTATTTCGATACTAGAATAATATCAGTTATTGTCGGTAAACTCAATCAGCAACAATTAACTATCCCCTGATCCATCTTGATCCAATCACCAAGCTCTCAACAAATCCTCTATATACTGGATAGTTCTCTTTGTCTGCCCATCCATCCATGAATGCTAGACAAAGTTCAATCCCATCATGACACCCAAAGCGTCTGCAACTCTCTCAAAATCCAATTGAAAAACTCTGATTCTCATCCGACACAATATCCATGAAATACTATTCCGTCCCACTCAGAAATATTCAACAGTTGCATCCGACTCAACGATCTCTGATGTTTATTCTTCGACATTCTGATAAGTCTCATCCAACATATACAAACTCAATCGCTTCTCCCTTTATCTGTGGTCATCAAAATAATTCCTCAAATTCGGTCACATCTTCCTAGTACCTGCATGGATACTCCCTCTATCTCAATGTCCTTCTTCCAGCGTACTCTCATCAAATTTACACTATTCAGAACACAAGCATCCTGGCATCTCATGTCACCATTTCCATAAATCTGAAAATCACCTCTTCGAACCCATCCATTACATTCAATCAATTTATTAACTCGAATTAGAATTCCGACCTCCTCAAATCTCATCGAGAATACCAATAGTCAGTCTCATCATATAAAGCTCAACTCCATGAGAAGTCTCTTCACAGACCACACTCGTATTCCGAATTTACTCAATCAGACCTAACTTCATTACCGTCATCATCGGTACATACAGAGATTTCCAATGCAATAACGCAGTTACCACTTGGTCTCACTCGAATGGTAACTCAACCAAAACCATACTCTTTCAGTAGTCCCAATTATTTCCTCTACATCATATTCAACTTCTCAAATCAAACAAATACCTTAAGATCTTAAGATCATTAACCATCTCAAATCTCAACTAAACAATTGATGCTTCCAAACTCCGGTACAATACTCAACAACAACCAACTCTAAATCCCTTGTCTGATACTTCCCTTATGTACTTTAAGTTACCTTAAAGCATAACCAAAACTCGCCGAAGTTGCACTTAACATATCTCCCAATCATATCAATAAAGCATTACCACACAACGAATAGTTCCGTCGGATTCGGCAAAACCAACACACGAGTTATTGACAACTTTCCAAAACTCTCTGAACTTCTTCACAGTGGCATATCACTACTTCTTCTCCAATACTGATAACTCTAATTCTCTATGTGCAACATGATCCTCTATACTCTTCGACGCATCCAAACACCATCGATTGCATAACCACCACTCACTTAATTAAGAATTGAGAACCCCTTGTCCATCGGACACTTAGTTGTGAACTTATGGCGAAAACAGAAACTGCACTCTTCGCGCTTACCACAATATCCAAATATAGTCCGCCAATAAATACTAAATCCCACGTTACTACTTCCTCATCCCATAGAGCACTGTAATATCTTCCGACGCTTTTAATCTTGCGTCATTCCAAATTACGGTTTTTCGTTACGACAAAAACACGAAAACGACCTCGTATTCCACATCATACTTTCCTTAATAATCACCGAACGTTATTATCCATTCTCATACTCGACCTCACACTTTGTTGTCGTAGCATACACACCAACCACAAGCCTCAACACAACTTAATCAATCTTAATTCCTCGGCCACTCAACAAACATATAATATGAGGCTTCCAATATCTGATTAGTCCCCGCAACTAAGTCGATCACAACTCAACTTCATGTCTTGACTGTTTATCACTCATCTTGTCAGGATAACTCTCAGGCTACCACAATCAAACGGTAAACCAGCAACTTCTCCACTTTCATTAACACTCTGAATTCCCCTCAAAATCAAAAATCTCATCAAAACAATTCTCAAGCGTTCGACTTCACTCAAAACAATTCACTGCACCACGCCATCTAAGCTTGCAAGACACATCTATCTCATCCAACACAATCCCAACTACTATCAACAAGAGATTAAGGGTGATCAGTTCCTCAATTTGTCAATAGACAGCCAAAATCATACTGGGCATAGACCATCTTTACCAAACTATAATGGAGTCTAACCACACACGGAGCTACAACTCTAAACTTGCAGCACCCTGGAGGATCACAACTTTCTCCCCCACTTGGATCATTCCCTCCTCTGCCGACAAAGGTTAAACAACAAACATGTATCGACAGTGTTTTCACACACATGTCGCATACAAGGGAACAAATAACATTAGACAACTTGGCCGGACGGACCAACCAGTCTCTGATACCACTAATGTAACACCCTTCTAAACCCCACGGAAGATTACATAATTAATCAAAGTAAAAATAACATGCTTTCAACCAAGGGTGTCACACTTAAAACTTCAAACACCTGTCATGCTCATCAACACTTCAATAAATAATCATGTATTAAAATTTCAATTAACATGTAGCAGCGGATTCATTTATCCAATGATTTTTCATAAAAGAAATATTCGTTTTCCTCACATAAATCAACAAGGCTCGGGCACTAAGGCCAACTTCTTATTATTTCAATAAACAAGGAAACATAGTATATATATCTAAAACATAAACCAAGCGATCCCAGTGTTACACGACCAGAGCATGACTCGACCCAACATAAATAAATCGCTAAATAGCTACACCAATAGCGGCCTTGAATCTACAAGCAGCTCTATTCTGAAAACCTGCACGATGTCATGTAGGACATCATTCCAGCAGAAGGGTGAGAAATATTACCATAATAATTGATGCATAAGATTATGTGCATAAACAATCATAAAATGCATATATGCCACATTTTCTCACCACAATTCATAATTCACTCATATACATCACAATATACATATATATAATCCAAGCATATCATCATGCATATTTTTGCTATTCCAAAAATCCACATAAACATACACAATATGTTTAGTCACTACACTTTACATGAACATATATAATTATGTTTATCTCACCAATTCACGATTACACATTCACCTTTCTCAATTACGCAAGTAATGCACATACGCGTATTCCACAATCCTCACCATACTTCATCATAACTTATCATATACTTTACAAAGCATGCTTATATAAACAAATATGGGCAATATAAATATTCACAAAGCATCCCCACATCATGCGTACACTCACATTTCCACAATCTTATCATTCACACATAAGCATCTCTTCATGCATATGTCATATATCAATGTGACTCAACGACTCAATGAAACTCATGCAATGCGGTACCGACTCTCGTTATCTTTTTTCGGTTTTTACATTAAACCGGGTCCACTCTTCTAGACCGATAACCCGTTATCTTTTTTCGGTTTTTACATTAAACCGGGTCCACTCTTCTAGACCGATAACAACAAAGGCCCGTCCTCTAAGCCTTCAAACCCACTCTTCTAGGTTTGGAACAAGCCACTAGTTTCCACAAAACTAACGGACATTGCCTCTTGACTAAATGATGCATATGCAATCGAAAATCAAATGCACTTAAGACCTACATCTTAATCTCATGCATTCAAATAATTCATCTCTTCAAGAATTATAACAATGATTGCACACACAACATATTCGCATGACATTCATCAATGTATTCATAATTCAACACTACCACCACATTATCACACAATGCACACATATCCACGATATGTTCTCATGCATTCTTCACAGTTATCAAACAATGCACACATATCCACGATATGTTCTCATGCATTATACACATTTAATCACATACATACAATATGCATTTACAACATTTATTAAGCAATGCACACATATCCACGATATGTTCTCATGCATTCTATTCATACAACCGCATACAAACAATATGCATTCACAACTCAATATCATCACTACATTATCAACGATGCACGCATATTCACAATATGCTCCCATGCATTCTACACATATAATCGCATACAATATGTATGCGTCCACAATATTATACCCAATGGCAACATACCTCATCACAAATCATCATGCATTCTTATTCAAATTAAATAATGCACACATAAATGCCAAAAGGCCACATAGTCAACAAAATCCAACGTCTAGGATTCATGCCAAACAGCTTCCCACAGCACATATACATACAGCATATAACACTCCATTCCAATAAGAATCTAACCCGATCGAAACCACAAACAACATGGAATGAAAACACAAGAAAACACAAATGCTGACATGTTCGCTACTGCCTCGCCTAGCGAGCAGCTAGCGAACCTTCACTACATGTTCGCTTAGCGAACTACTAGCGAACCCAAACAGAGGCTCCAGACCTCACTCGCTACCTTGTTCGCCACAACGAACTCCCAGCGAACCATTCGCTACCCCATTCGCTACCCAGCGAAGGGCCCTCTCCCATTCTGTTTTCGTTCGCTGCAAGCTCGCTAGGCGAGGACCCAGCGAACGCTCGCGACCAGCTCGCCTAGCGAACAGCTAGCGAAGGTCTGCGATCAGAATTTCTCCACTGTTCCAGAATTCCCAACTCTCTCCAGAACCGACCGATTTTCCACAAATCAGTTCCAATAGCTTTAGTATCATAAACCTCGACTATTCTACATCGTTTACAACAGATTCTACCCGATAAAACACTCATTCTACCGATAAATCCAACTTCTTCCCTAAAATGGAAATTGTAGTAAAACATCCAAAAACCTAACTCAAGCATACATAATCACATACATTGATCAAATAATAATTTTTCTCACCCTTACCTTGGTTTAATCGAAGCTTGAAGCGGATCCTTGAGCTTTCCAAGCTTTTCCTTCTTCTCTTCTCTTCTTTCTTTCTTTCTTTCTCTTCTATTTCCTTTATCTTACTATCTTTTCTTTTCTCTTCCACTTTCCTTATATACTTTCCTTTATTTTCTTTCCATTCCATTTCTCTCCTCAATTATCTACCAAATAAATTCAATTAATCCAAATCATTAAGATTAATTCCAATAAACCAATTAATTAATTAATGAAAATTTGGGCTGTTACAGAGGACACATGACCGACTGAGGTGACTGGCATACTACTACTCTAGAACATTGAGACTTCTTACCCTTACCCTTATCAGATCGGGGTGGCATTTTACCTATTTATAAAGAATACACATTTAATATATATTCATGAACAACACAAATAATAAATCTTAAAAAACACAATCACATAGATATATATTCATAACACATTCAATACAAGGTTTCATCAAGTTAAATTACAAAAACAATTTATTCAAAATCATGTTCATCCATATCGTTATCATAACCTGATGTGATATTATCCTCAGATCCAAACTCTTCATGTTTGCCGTCCACTTCATTTTCATCCAACAATATAGACGCATCAACTTGATGCCCCTCAACTGTTGTATCAGTCGAACTTCTAATTTTTTCAACTGCAATGACATCATTAATTTGTTTAACTTCATCAACTTGGTAAGCAACATCTTCCACTAGATCGCCAGTTTCAATATGCCATATGCTGAAAAGTCGTTAATAGTCCACATCAAGGCAGCTCACATAGTAAATTTTTATTTACGTGATATATCATAAGTCCATTCTCCAATCCACAAACTCTTTAAATCATCAATTAAAGGTTGTAAGTACACATCGATTTCGGCTTTTGGACTCAACGGTCCTAGAATGAGGCAGGTCAAAAACATGTATGGTTTTATCATGCACATCTCAGGAGGGAGGTTGTAAGGGATTACAATAACTGGCCAACAAGAATATCCACTTCCAGACGCTTGGACATATGGAGTAAAATCATTAGAGCATAATCCAAGCCTCACATTTCTAGGTTCTGCAGCAAAATCAGTATGTATGCGATCAAAGTGCTTCCATGCCTCGCCATCAGATGGATGTCGTATAGTGCCTGAACTTGTTTTGTTTGTATGATGCCATGTCATTTGACTTGCACTGTGCATTGAAGCAAACATTATTTTCAACCTTAGTATTATCGAAAGGTAAACCATGGACTTCACTACTACACGTTTTTTTCTTACGGTCAATGGTTTTACTACAAACTTTATATCTTGGACTCTTATAGAACTTACGTTCCTCCAACGCTTCATCATTAGTAACAAACTCATTGTCATAAAACAACATGCAACCATTAATGCAACAATCAATATTTCTTACTTTTAAACCCAACTTCGACACCAACTTTTTTACATCATGAAAACTTGTAGGCAAGTTGCCTTTCATAGGAGTCGCATCGAACATCATTTTTGCGAAGAATTCCAAACGCCGATCAGGAACATTCTAATTTGACTTGGCAACCAATAATCTCACACACATTGATAACTTTGAGTCTGACGACCCCTCAAACAACGGTGCATTCATCTCATTCAACAAATGATAAAAATATTTGCGCTTCCTTATTCGGCAACTCTTCCGCATCAAAATCTTCAGGTTCCTCATTAGTCACATTCACATCACAAGCATCGCCCACCATCTCACTGATCAGATTAAAGTTTTTCCCATATTCCATCGGTGATCAACTACTTGAAGCATGCGTATTACTGGTTTCTGGTACGCTAATGGGCAGTTCCTCTCCATTATATGTCCAAATCCAATAATTTTCAATGAAACCCCTTCTCTTCAAATGGTGTTCTACTTCCTCTAGGTCATTAATTATAGGTTTGCATCCATATTTAATACAAGAACATCTTACTCCTCCTTCGCTTCGACAACATTCCTGAGAAAATGCCCACCTGATAAACCCTTTAACTCCTTCCTCAAAACTGGATTTAAGTTTAGGTTTTCCTATATACAGCCTATCGTACATCCAACTACGATAATACTAATAATATTTCATTCTGCACATTTATACAATCATTGTCTTTTTAATTAGCTACAAATATTAAGTAACTTAATAATATTCTTAAGCATATACTATTTAATATATACTATTCTTAAACATTTTTTTTTGTTTTAACTATTAAACATATTCTATTAAAAATTTATACAATTTAATATACACTATACTTAAACATATTTTTGTTTTAACTATTAATCAATATATATATATATATATATAATATATATATATATATATATATATATATATATATATATATATATATATATATATATATATATATATATATATATATATATATATATATATATATATATATATATATATATATATATATATATATATATATAGTATATATATATATATATATATATATATATATATATATATATATATATATATATATATATATATATATATATATATATATATATATATATATATATATATATATATATATATATATATATATATATATATATATATATATATATATATATATATATATATATATATATATATATATATATATATATATATATATATATATATATATATATATATATATATATATATATATATATATATATATATATATATATATATATATATATATATATATATATATATATATATATATATATATATATATATATATATATATATATATATATATATATATATATATATATATATATATATATATATATATATATATATATATATATATATATATATATACTATTAAACATTTCCTATTAAAAATTTATACTATTTAACATATATTATTCTTAAACATATTGTTTTTTATTTTAACTATTAAACATGCTATATATACTATTAAACATATACTATTAAAAGTCTATCCTATATATACTATTAAACATATACTATTAAAAATTTATTCTATTTTTAATATGAAAATTTTGTTTTTAATATAAAAATTCTATTTCTAAAGATATATTGTTTTTAATATAAAAATTCATACTACATATAAAATTCTGTTTTTAGTAACAAAAATATAATATAAAAAAAATAATAACACAAAAAAATTAATATATATAACTTTGATTCACCAATAAAAATTGTTATAATTCTATATGATCAATTAAAAAATAAGGTTAAAGCAAATCACACATTATACAACCCAAATTTGAATTGTAAAACAATTTAAATTAAACATGATGTATATACAATCATAAAAAGACCATATACCGCAATTTGACGAATTTTGCAATGATAACACAAATAAATTCAAAAATTACTTTCAACTTCAATAGGCCACATATTTAAGATTGGATATTTAAAGAAAGAGTTGGTGATGTAATGAATGATAATAAAATAATATTTTTTTAAGGTAAGCATGAAATGAGATCTCGATTCCTTGCTACTTTATTAAAGTTTGACCTGACCCCTCCACTCCATTCCACATGCTTCACCTCAAAATCCCACTCCGGCCACCATTAATATTTTTTCCATCAAAGAAGAAACTGACACAGCCTCTCTTTTCCTTTAGTGATTTATTTACTACTATTCTCATACTCAAATTGAACTTGCAGCAGAGACAGGCCTCTCTTTTCTCTTTATGTATCTATGGATGAATTGGAATCTCACACTTTAGCATTACTCTCTATGCATCCTTTATCCAAGTATAATATTGACAATTTTTCATGTCCAAAGAATCATTTCCTTATTATTAATTTGGTGTTCCCAAAAGATAAAAGGTGTAATTGGTTTTTAGCGATTTAAATAATCAAGTGGTTTCTTGCTTTTGGATTCTAAAAAGCTCTTGTTTGATCTCTTTCTTGCTGAAAGTTCCTTTTTTAAATTAAAGACATGTGAAGACTCAATTCTGAAACATAACATGTTTTTATTTATTTATCAATAGCATAAAGAAAAACACTCCTTATATATAATATATAATAGGTTAAGTATTAACAAGTGTAAGTAGTGTGGATAATAGTTTCACATTAGATAGAAATGTGGTGACTTGAGTATTTATAAGTGAGAGAATTCATACACCTATTACCTTAAGGTTTTAGGTGAGTATGTGGCGTGTCTCTTACAAAAAGTGTTGTTCTAAAAAAGAAGTTTCACAATGTTCAATACTCTCTAGTGAAAATCTCCCCTAACAGTGGTATCAGAGTCTGGTTCGAGTAAAGGGACCGACTTACTTGTATCGAAAGTATTCCCATAAGTCGTGGGTTAAGTGTCTCTTTGAAGAGTGTCAACGGTCGTACAAGGGTGCAGTTACATAATTAAAGCTTATGCTTAAGGGGGAGCATTGTAGAAGCATTGTCGATAGACTCACACTTTAGGGGGAGTGTTAAGTATTAACAAGTGTGGTTAGTGTGGATAATAGTCCCACATTGGATAGGAATGTGGTGACTTGAGTATTTATAAGTGAGATAACTCATACACCTATCACTTTAAAGTTTCGAGTGAGTATGTGGTATGTCTCTCACAAAAGGTATTGCTCTAAAAAGGAAGTCCCACAATGTCCAATGCTTCCTAGTGAAAATCTGAAAATCTCCCCTAACATAACCTTCATACTTGCAGTTGCATTAAATTCATTATTCATATCCGAAGTCTTTGTTTTTTAGGTTTGTTCTAAACGTTGGTATTAGTTAGTTGCATTTACTTTCATATTACTTTTCTTAACTTACTCCAACTATATTACATTGTTTTTATCTTTTTGCGCAGGAAAACTATCTAAGAAAAAAAATGTGGGGAATCTTTATTGATTTATTGAACCTCTTTCAGAAGGTGCCCAAAGGACCTACAGAGAAACAACAGAGAAAGCCAAATGAGAAGCGGGGCGGGCGTCACCCCAAGTCATCCAACTGTGACTTAGATCACCCAATTCATACCCATTCTCCTTGTCGATGCAATTATCTAACACTTGGCACATGCTATATTCTTAAAGGAATTAGACAAACACAGCAAAATAGGATCAAACGGTTTCCCTTGTAATGGAGGAAGAATCAGTCTCTCATTACTTCCACGTACTCGTCAGGAAGTTATGGAAACCTCTTTTCTCCCTTTTACCTTAACCAAGAAACTATCAATAAATAATTTAACCTTAGGATTTTTAAGATTCATTTACTAATTTTGACAAAACTTAGCATATAATGCCTCTTGCAGTCATACGCATAAGCAAGCTCTCCCCCATTATTGTATTTCACAAGTAGAGTTGTCGCCCACCACGGAACCTCGGTAAAACTAACCTCTATAACTGATGACATCCTGACATCATGAAATTTTACTAAGCATTTGCAATTGTTTTAGTCATGTTTTAGATCAATTTGCACTACTTTGTTGAAGAAATTGAAGAAATACAAAGAAGTGTGAGAAACTTAGCATAAACAACAAGTTTGTGAAGAAACAATTTTCCCTTGAAAATTTTGCACCCAAACGTGTCGCGATAGAAAGTGATCGTGACACGATCTAGCTGACATGCAGGTCATCATGGCATGATCCTAAGGTGTCATGGTGTTATCTGATACATATTTGGATGCATTTACACTACTATAAAAGTGTAGAATGCAAATTTTTAAAGGAATATTTTTATTATATTTTTCTAGGCACAAGAATTTTGACGGCATAGATTAAAGTGGGATTCAGAAATAAGGTTTTCATCATTGGAAACTAAATTTCTACCAAAAATTCATGTATTGTTTACATACTTCTATTGTTATGACTACTTTCAATATGAGTAGCCAGTTTTCTTTGATTAGGGTTTGTTAGATGAACCTGCATGAACCTGTTGGGACACATGTTGAGTTTCGTACTATTTGTACACTTTGATTAATCAATATTATTTGTTATTCAGTTAATTCTTATGTTTAATGCTTTGTATGTGTTGACGGGCTTATATATCAAACTTAGAATTATAGGTATTACTGACCATAACTCTATGATAATGATCTAGATTAACTATTCAACTTAGTATTTGAATAGGAATAAGAAATTATAAGTTGTGACTTAAAGGTTTAATATTTTATTCGTCTGATTTAACTGGGAACTAATATAAGGGATTAGAGAGTTGTAGTAAGTATGATGAGTCATACACCAAGGGATTGGGTATAACAGTTGGGTTAAATCGTCGTGATTACTGATAAATCAAATTAAGAAAAATAGACATCGCCATCAATAGCGACATATAGGGGATTCAAAATAATGTATAATCGCCTTTAATCTAATAAAGTTTCAATTTTATTTATGCATTTTTATTTCAAATTCAAATCATGAAAAATCCCCTAATTTTATTGTCATCACGATAGTTGCTTTGTCAAAATGAAATAATTCGTGTGGATACAAATTTAAGTTTATTACTTCGATATGATTTAGTACACTTGCCAAAAGTTTATCAGTTTTTTTGGCATCGTTGTCGGAAATTGTTGAATTATTTCAAAAAAGTAACTTTTGTGCTACACATTTTTGTTTTAATTTTTTGTTATTTTATTTTATTTCTACTTGTATTCTATTTTTGTTTGGTGCAGTTCTACTAAGGTATTTTCTTATTGTTTATGCAAAGTTCAAGTTCGACGTTGATACCATTTAATACAGAAATCGAGAAAACTGCAAGGGCAAATTGGAAAGAAAATTGAGTTGTACATTTAGCTAAAGAGAAGCTGGAAGAATAGATAAAACCTGTTTATTTTGATAACAAAAGCGATCAAGGGAAACATGACATGGAAATTCCACCAAGACAAATGATGGGAGACTACTTCAGAAGAAGCGATGTTGGACAAATTTAAATGACTCAAGTGGAGAACCAATAAAACTTTAAATGTAAATCAAAGTGCTTAACAAGATCCACGAGTAACACCATAAAGGAAACCATCTCAACTTGAAGAGTCATTGCTCAATTTATGCAAATGACTCAAGCTAATTATGAACAAGTAAGTAAGAACCAATAAGCTATGACCAAGAATTAGGAAACTGTGAGTAAGAACATTGAAGTACACATAAAAAATCTAGAGATGTAGATTGTTCAGTTGTCTAGACATTTAGCAACAAAACCTAGTTCAAGTGGGAGTTTTATGGGAATATCGTAGATAATACAAAGAACGAGAAATGTCAGGCCATGGAGTTAAGAAATAGAGTGATGCCTTCAATATCTATTTCTAATGGTGAGAAAAAAAGTGAGGGAAAGTGAGAAGAAATGTCAAGACGAGGATGGAGTAAATGAAAAAGGGGAAGTCATTGAAGAGGGAGTAGTAGTAGTAGTAGTAGTAGTAGTAGTAGTAGAGAGAGAGAGAGAGAGAGAGAGAGAGAGAGAGAGAGAGAGAGAGAGAGAGAGAGAGAGAGAGAGAGAGAGAGAGAGAGAGAGAGAGAGAGAGAGAGAGATCAGAGTGAGAAAAAAGTGAGAAATTATGAGAAGACTTTCTGAGTCAAGATACTCTTAATAAGTTCATAGATAGCAACTCACCTTTAAGAAAAAATAAGATACAAATAATCAAAGGACCTAATCTAGAGCTACCATACAATGTCAAGAAACCTTAACTTATCTTGAAGAAAAAACCAAAGAAAGAAATGGAAGTGAAGCAGTTTAAGAAGTTTATGGACAAGCTTACAAAGATATAAGTCAACATTCTATTTTGTGAATCTCTTGAGCAGATGTCAATAAATGCAAAGTTTATGAAAGATCACTTAATTGGAAAGCATAAACTGAAGTGTGATGAGAACATTGGTTTAACGCAAGTAGAAGAATGTAGTGCAATTACTCAACGCAAGCTGCCACCTAAATGATTAGATCTACGTAGTTTGACTATTCTTTATTCTTTTGGTCCACTGAAGATTGGCCATGAAATTTTTTATTTAAAGGCATGTATCAACTTAAAGCCTCTATCTATGATGAGGAAGTTGAATTTTATGGCACTAAAGCCAACTCAGATGACTCTTACCCTAGATGACTAATCCATCACTTATCCACATGAAGTTCTAGAAGATATGCTACTGAGAGTATGTGATTTATTGTTTCCAGTTAATTTTGTGATCCTTGATATGGTAGAAGATTATGAATCACCATTATTGTTAGAAATACCATTCTTAGCATCGGGTAAAGCTCTGATTGATGTGGAACATCAGAAGGAAAATCCTCAATGTTATAGAGTTGATGTAGTACATGTGATAGTCTAGGAAGTATCTATATATATGTTACTATTATCATCGATGAACAGATTCATTGTTGATTCCATTGAAGTAGTTGAAAAATAAATATATAAAGAAGTAGTTGAATGTTTGCTTCAGTTAAAAATGACCCAAGTTGAAAGAAGAACAAGAAAAATTGAAGAGTTAGGTGGTAGTGAACAGAAGAGTTCAACCAAAGTTCTAATGATCTAGAATTGGAAAAGCTTCCACCATACTTTAAATATGCCTTCTTAGGAGAGCTATTGTTGCAACCATCTATAATTAATTTAGTAGTTCTTTATATGCTTTAGAAGAAGATAAGCCCTTAACAGTTTTGAGAGTAAACAAAGGAGACATTGGGTGAAACGTGTCTAATTTGAAAGGAATAAGTCCCTCCTATTGCATGTCTAAGATCAAGATTGAGGAAGATTTCAAAACAGTAGTTCAACCTCAATGAAGAGTCAGCTCTGTGATGAAAGAAGTAGTGAGAAAAGAAGTGTTGAAGTTACTAAATGAATGTATGATCTATTCTATTTCTGACAGCTCATGGGTAAGTCATGTACATGTGGTTCCAAAGAAATGAGGTATGACCATTATCCAGAATGAAAAGAACGAGTTAATTCTAACTTGTATAGTTATTGGGTGGTGCATCTGTATTTACTATCGAAGTTTAAACCAATCTACGAGAAAATATCACTTTTTTTTACCTTTAATGGATCAAATGTTTGAAAGACTAGCAGGGCAAGCTTACTATTATTTCTTGGATGGCTATTTGGGATATAATCAAATTATTATGGATCCTACTGGTAAAGACAAGATTGCTTTCACATGTCCTTTTAGAGTACTTTCTTATCAAAGGATGGCATTCAGTCTTTGCAATGCTCCAACTAATTTCAAAGGTGCATGCTATCTATCTTTCCTTACATGATTGAAAATTATATTTAGGTATTTATGGATGATTTTTTATATTTGGTAATACTTTTGATAGTTGTCTTGATCACCTTAATGTTATTCTAAAGAGATGTGTCGAAACAAAACTCCTTTTAAATTGGGAAAAATTTCCATTTTGTGGTTACAAAAGGTATTGTCTTACAACAAAAAATCTCTTCATAAGGTATCGAGGTAGAACAAGAAAAAATAGAGGTAATAGAATTTTTACCACCTTCTATTAATGTCAAAGGAGTGACAAGTTTCTTAGGACATGCTGGTTTCTATCGACGTTTCATAAAAGACTTATCCAAGATTGCGAAACCATTATGCAATCTTCTTGTGGAAAAAAAACGATTTTGAGTTTGATGATGATTTTTTACATGCTTGTTTTGTTATTAAAGAAAAGTTGGTCATTGAATCCATAATAATCACTCCAAATTCGAAACTTCCCTATGAGCTTACGAGATCAAGGTTTTAAATGAAAATTAGGTGAACTACACCTCGACCGAAAAATATTTTTTGGCGGTAATTTTTGCGTTGGAAAAACTTCGTTCATACTTAATTATTTCCAAAGTTGTTATTTTTAGAGATCATGCAGTATTAAGTTATCTATTCACAAAGGGAAATTCCAAGCCAAGATTGTTAAGATGTATATTTTTGTTGCAAGATTTTAACTTAGAGATCAAAGATAAAAATGGTGTTGAGAATGTAGTGGATAATCATCTATCAAGGTTGGAAAATAGTGAACTGACTACAAAGAAATTAATATTACTGGAGAATTTTTAGACGAGCACTTGATAGCAATCAGTGGAAGACCTTGGTTTGTTGATATTGCCAACTACAATGCAACCAAGAATGTACCTGAAGAATATACTTGGTATAATACCCTAATTTTTACCCCCAAGATCTCACATATCATTTGCATCTCATTCCACAAACAAGATTGCAAGTTTTGGTTCTCTTGCCTTCCTCTGTGTGTTTGTTCTTGAGAGATCATTGGGCACCCTTGTTTTCTTGTTTGTTTGATATTTGTTTGTGTTTATGTTTACTAACCATTATTCAAAATTCAAAAAAAAAAGTTTGTTTTTCCCTTAATAACTTTTTCAAGAAGAATTTGGATCAAAGATATCAAATTTCAGTCCCTCAGCTAAAATGAATTTCATCTGAACAAAGTCAAAGTTGATCTATAAACAATTCAAAATTATCTAATCAAGAGTCTCCCAAGATTTGACTAACTTTTATTCAAGAGACTCCGAGTTTAATGTGTTTATTTCCATGCCTTCTTTGACAAGCAAAAGAATCGTGGCAGAGCCAAGACAACACATCAAAAAGGAAATTTTTCACCATTTTTGCCTGTGGTAATTGATTACCAGTATTAAGTAATCGATTACCCTGTGCGCATTTTGTGGAAATTGGCCAAACTCAAATTCTGCAGCATTTTTGGCACCAAATTCAAATGTTTTATCATGAGAATATTCTACATCACTTCATTTTAATTCCCCTACCTCATCATAATTAATTCCCACCATACACCTTCACTAATCACCACTTGATCATTAATTTCCCTCCAAATTCAAATTCCAAGCCTAATTTTGTTTCCAAAACCAAATTTCAATCCACCAAATTTTCCAAGCATAACTCTTATAAATAGAGGCTTCATTTCTCTCATTTCACAAGCTTTTGATAGCCAAATTCACCTTGTCAAATTCTTTCTTGACTCTCTCTTTTTCTTCAATTACCAATTTCACCAAAGCTCTTTCTTCCTTTGAAAGTTAGTAAGTTCATCACTAGAACTTACTAATCATTGAGGCTAACCTTCATCCATTCACTTTTTCACCATCAATTTCAGTAGATTAAGGCTTTGGAGTGTGGTTTGTGGAGTTGATTTGAAGAATTTTCGGACTTGGAGTGGTAATTTCTTGATCAACCTTTGTTGTTCTTGATACATCCTTCACAATATGATCTATTGTTGATTCTTGTTGCTTTATCTTTGGATCTTGCCAATTGTATTCTATTGGTGTTGATTGTTGTTATTTTACTTGAATTTTCGTGCTTAGTTGCATCCTTGATCATGAGGTGTTTGAAGAAATGATTGATCAAGTTTTTGCACATTTTTGAACTGTTTTGTTGTTGTTTTAATAGTGGTAATCGATTACCTAGTGTCCATTTTTCCTTTTAGGCTTTGTTTTGGGAGTGTTTTAGTTCTTTCTTCTTCTTCTTCTTCTTCTTCCATTTCCTTTTGATTTTTGCCTTGGAATGCACTTTTAAAGGTCCTTTCCTCTTTAAATTCATTGGACTTAGGGTGTAGATGAAGTTGGATAAACATTCACTAATTCAAATTTATCTTTAAAGTGAATTGTTCAATTCATTTTAGGTACTTTGAGTTAATGATATGTTTAGTGCTTTAATCCATCAAGATGAATGGATGAAATTAAAGATGGAATGATCTTGAACTTGTAATTCAATTTGGTATTCCCTCTCCTCTTCTTTTTTTTCTTTTGATAGATGAAAATCTTCGATATCATTTGAACTTATTTCAAGTTCTTGATGAAGATGAGATTGTTACCCTATTTTCTTTTCGTGCGGTATTGCTTTCGGAGAGTGATCTACATATCACTTCTCTAGCATGCATTAGCACTAACATTTTTATTGACCGGCCTCAGATATTCGTGGTTTCTACATAAGCCCGATTACGATTGCTTAACATAACGTTAAATTGTCCTGTAATTGGAAAGTGATCATTCGTGGCTCAAACTTATATTTGAAAGTCCAAGTATGGTTGATTATTTCTCTTCGGTCCATCTCTTATGAAACTTGTTGTTAGGAGGCTTTGATTTTATCAATCCTCTAATGAGTCTTCATTAACTTTGGTGTAAGTGCAAGAGTTAACCATCGTTGATCATTTGTTCTAACAACTAATCACTAACTCACTAACAATATCACTGTACTAATTTTGTTTATGTTTCCTTCTTGCTCCCTATCTCTATTTTATTTTTATGCTCCATTTTTATTATCTCATATCATATTATTGTTTATGCTTCCACCGTTTTTCCTTTGTCTGTCAGACACGTGTTTATGTTTCCGTCATTTTTATTTTGTTCACTTGGACCATATTTTGTTCAAAACACTAATAAAGGATTAAACCTCTAAAAAAACTTGGTGCTCTTAATTTTGTGCTCTTGGAATACTCTTAGACTTTGGACCTCTTGGATTATTCTTGGACCCTTGGACTTAGAATTAGGTCTCTTTCCCTATGCTTGGAGTATTATGGATCTTTGCCTTTATTTGGCTTGCTCATTTGCTTATGCTTCAAGATGGATGGAATTCTTATTTGGCTTGATATGGAGTTTGCTATCTTTTGGTTAGATTCTTCTTATCTCTAGCTTTTATTTTGCTTTCTAGGATAGTCACTTAATCTCCTCCCCTTCTTAAATTTTCAAAATCTTCTCCCTTTTTTCAAAAAAACCTCCCTTATTTTCAAACTTAAAAGCTTTCATAAAAAGCCTTGACTTTTGTCAAGTGATTTTCAAACTTTGTTTTATTTAATAAATATCAACCAATGTTAATAATATTTTTACCAATTTCAAAAATGATATAAAAAACACTTCATCTCATTCAAACTTTTTATGCCTTTGTGCACTTTTTCTCTTAAAAACTTTTCAAAAAGTTTATATATGAGCCATTTCCATAGTTGAGATATAATTTTATTATTCCCCATATTATTTAAGATGTTGACATTTTCCACTTAGATGTTGAGTGATAGACTTGTTGATTTTAATCCAATCAAAATCCTCCATCTTTAGGTGATGCAAATGTTGTCTTATACTTGTGGGCGACTAGTCGTAGTTTTCTCCTTAAAATGACGACTTGTCTTTACATTTAAAATAAATCAAAACAAACAAACTTTTGTATTTTTATACCACAAACTACGAGGTTTCGATCCTATATTGCACTTTGTGGGTACATAGGCATGAGGCAATAAGTCTCTCCAAACACAAAATCTTAAAAAGTAATTCTCTTCTCATCTCCCCAATCTCATTTCAAACAAACATTTTCAAACCAAAAAGCATAGATATTTTGAAGGGCTTCTATAGAGTACTATAGACGTTTTGGGTGCTAACACCTTTCCATTGTGTAACCAACTCCCTTACCCAGATCTTTGTTTGTTTGTTCTTGTTTTAGAACTCTTAGATTTTGTTTGCTCTTTTTCCTTCCCTTTTTTGGATAAAATAAAAGTGGGGTGGTGACTCTTGCATTTTGAGTTAAGTTAATCAATAACTTATACTCACAAATTTCCCCGCTACACTTGGCAACAGAAAAAGAGGTATTACAAAGAAGGTAGCTTTAAATTATGGAATGAGCCATATCTATTTAAGGTAAGTCCTGGTGGTTTGATTTATAGATATGTTGCAGGAGATGAAGCAAAAAATTTCATGTGGTACTACCATAGCTCATCTTATAGAGGTCGTCATAGTGGAGAAATAACTGCAGCAAAAGTGCTTCAAAGTGGCTTTTGGTGGCCGGCTCTGTTTAAATATTGTAAATCATCTGCTCACTTGTGTCTTAAAGTTCAAAAGACATGTAACATATCCAATAGGGATGAAATTCCCCTCAAAGGAATGTTAGAACTATTCAATTGTTAGGGAATTGATTTCATAGGTCCTTTACCACCTTCTAATTCTCATCTTTACATTCTAGTATGTGCGCATCACATTATGAAGTGGGTTGAAGCTATTTTTATGTTGCTAACAATATTCACATTGCTACTAATTTTTTTAAAGAAGAATATTTTTGTTGGGTTTGGAGTTCCTAGAGTCTTGATCAGTGATTGGGGACGCACTTCTACAACAAATATTTAGAAAGTTTGTTGGCCATATATAGTGTCAAACATAAAGTGTCAACACCATATTATCCGCAAACATGTGGTTAAGTGGAAGTCTCAAACAAGCAACTTAGGAAAATTTTAGAGAAGACAGTGGCGACATCTAGAAAGGATTGGTTGAAAAATTTATATGATGTGATTTGGGCGTGTAGGACACCTTTTAAGACACACCTAGGACTCTCTCCATATCAACTAGTCTATGGTAAATTCGGTCACTTATAGTAGAACTAGAGATACCATAAGATAGAGAGATTAATGTTGGCGGTCAACATAACAGAGAGGAAGCAGAGATCATACTTTTAGGGGCGCCTTGTTTTAGTGAAGACGAGTTATCTTATCCACTAAATTTTGAAGAAGACTGATCTAGTTGGCATGATGGTGTCTTGGTCAGTAGAGTTGCCAGAGTATGATATCAGTTTTGTACCAAGAGGAGACATCAAATCTCAAGTTCTAACAAACTTCCTGAAAGAGTTTAGCTCCTTAGTGAACGAGGAGGTCCCACACATCTGGACCTTATCAGTTGACAACACCACCAACCTTAAGGGTAGTGGCATCAAAGTAGTATTAGAAAACCCAAGCAACATCCTTATATAGAAATCCATGAGGTTTAAGTTTAAGTGCAATAATAACCAAATTCAATACAAGGCCATCATCATTGGGATGAACCTCGCCATGAAGATAAGCACTTCAAATCTCAAAACCCAAAATGAATCTTAATTAATCATCAATTAAGTACCTAGTGAGTATTAGATAAAGGTGGCCCAAGTTGTAAAATATCTCTAAAGAGTTTGAGACTTATCTAAAATCTTCAAGTTCTTTGAGATAATATATGTCCCCATGAAGAAGAACTCCAAGGAGAATCTCTTATCGAAGCTCGCCAGCACCAAGAAAATAGGTCATAACAAAATAGTAATACATGAAACTCTATCCACACCCAACATATAAAAATAGGAAATCAACACCTTAAGCGTTGCCTACGGGAAAAATTGGATGACCCTTATAGTGCGCTACTTGAAAATAAAAGAGCTTTCTTCAAACAAGGTTGGAACAAATAAGATTAGAAGATTTGCTTTGAACTATCCCATGGTAGGAGGAAAATTATACAATATGGGAAGAGCCTCACCAATGCTGAGATGTTTGGGTGAGGATGAGACAACCCTTGTTCTCACTAAGGTCCTTTGAGGAAGTCACATTGTTAGGCGATCACTTCTCCTGCAAATGACTAAGGGTTGGTTACTATTGGCCGATCCTGGTGAAAAACAATGCAAAGTTCGTTAGAAAAATGTAAAAAATAAAAAATACATTCCAACCTTCAATGTGTTATAGACGAGATTCTTCATTTTGTCACGTCCCATTAACCTTTTTACTAGTGGGGCAGGGATATCCTAGGTCATTTACCTATAGCTCCGAGTTAACTAATTTTTTTGATCATAGGGGTGGACTACTTCACCAAGTGGATAGAGGCTGGAGTTGTTTCCAAAATCACAGTAGAAAAAGTGTGATATTTCTAGTGGAAGCGTCATTTTTTTGGATTCAGTTTGCCAAGGAATATTGTGTTAGAACAAGATTTGTTCGACATATATACTTTGGATTTTGATGATAAAAAATTATTGAAAGTACAATGGTGTTATCTAATGTGTGTTCTGAGTGTGCAGGTTCTAAATCTTAAAGAAGAATATATTCAAAATCTGATACAAGGACACACTTGAGAGAATCTAAGTTATTGGCTTCTAGTGGATCAGAATCTGAAGAACGTTCTTTATGTGAAGACATATAATATAGGTTTGCGTAGACTCTGAAGTTGAAGGCCTCAGCATCAGAAGAGCAATATATTGTCTTTAAACTTATTGAATGTATTAGCTTCTGGTGATCATTCCGAACCAGTGATAAAGTCAAGTTATATGTACTGGAGAAAGCAAGCTACAATGTCAAATCAGTTTGTCATCTAGAGTCTGTGTTCATAAGGCTCAAGAAGAGTTGACACGCTTTACGAATATCTACTCTCCACAAATCTATAGTACAAGATCACAAGTAAGACACAATGGTTAAACAAGTTACACGATGGATCAAGATCTTTTGGTGTATCTATCTTCAGCATCTCTTGTACTATAGAGTAACATAGACACTTGTACAAGTTATCTCTTCCAATGGCTATTCCTCTTAAACTACTATATAAGTAGCTAAAGATTCAAGATGGATTTTCAACAAGGAACAAGGAAAATCAAGACGAAGAGCCAATAAGGATAGAAGCGTTCCACGCTTCTATCGGAATGAAAGAATAACAAGATCAGCAATAGCAACATAATCAAGTATGCAAAATATTTGTTATATGTTGCAAATTGTACAAAGCCTTAAGATTTCTTAAACGTTGAAAGTTTTAGAAATCTTAAGTGTTTTGATCTTTGTTATGGTTATTACCATGTAACTTTGATTATGTATCAAGTACACCTTGTTGTCTATTCTTCTAAACAAGTTGTTTAATAATTTAGATAAATTCTCTTGCTATGTGCTTGAGCATCAAAGTCTCTTGCTATGAAGCTTGAGACAAGTAAGTCTCCTGCTATGTGCTAGAGCATTGAAGTCTTGATCATTTGTTTATTAAGCAAGAAACTTTTAAACAGCAGGTCTAAGCAAAAGTCTTGGATTCGTGGAATATAAGAAGGGAAGTCTTGGACCGAGGTCTGAGAAGAAGTCTTTAACTTGAGAGGTTCAAGCAAGGAAGTCCTGGATTTTTGGAATCTAAGCAAGAAGTCTTTGGCTGAGGGTCTAAGTAGGAATTCTTGAACCTGAGGGGTTTAAGCATGAAGTATCAGGCTAAGGGTTTGAACAGAAAATTCTTATGCTTAAGTGCATAAGCAATTGTAATCATGTTTCGATTATAGTGGAAAGTCTCTTGTGCTACAAAGGAATTGAACTACTCTCTGTTTAGGAGGAACTAGTATAAATCTCAGTGTGATCTATTGATATTTATTTTCTTATGTTATTATTTTGTCGCAATAAATTATCAGAATTTGAACAGTACTTTAGAATTTGGACTCTGCTTAGAAGCAAAGTAAAGAAACAGATAACATAATTCAACCCCCTTTTCTTGTGTATTTTTCTCGCCTTGAGTTGGTATTAGAGCTTGGTTTGTGCATAACACTTAACAGTGGTGCAGATAAAGGTCCAATGATAAAATTTTGTCTGTTGAAGACTTTTATTCAAAAAGAAATCAAGTACTATATGAGAATATTACTTTGTTAATCCTACCATATTCAGAGGTGACTCCGCTGAATTTAAATGATGGAAAAGGGAAAAATATGTTCTTATATCATTGGTCTTTATAAGAGGGTTTTGATGAAGGTCTATTGAATACCCTTGAGAAAGGTATTACCATAGAAGTTGATAGAATATGTATGATTTTTGATAGAAAATCTCTCACACCAGCTCAGAAGAAGCTTTATAGAAATCATCATGGAGTTAGATGCATTCTGGTAGGTGCTCTATCTCATTCTGAGTATATCAACATCATTGATATGTGTAATGTTCAGACTATCTTTGAATTCTTGTGTTCTAATTTGAAGGGAATCGGGTAGAAGCTTATCTAGTTACACTTCATCTAATATTTCCAAGCAAATTCTGAAAAGTCTATTGTTAGTGTCAAACCAAAAAGTCACATCTATTTAAGAAGTCAAAACATGAGTTGAATGAGTCTTGAAGGTTTAAATTAGCATTCTTCGTAGTAAAGAAATGGAATTAAATGAAGAAACATTGTCAAAGAGATCACCCTTCCTCAAGATTGTTGAAGAAAATTCCTATGGAATGTATGATGACAAGGAATTGGCCTTCCTTATCAAAAGATTCTATTAGCTGGCTAAATGAAGTGTGATATCTATTGATGGAAGAGTAACTTCAAGAGCTTCTAGAATATTTATATTTCAACTAATTATCCCATTTTAATTAAAAAGTAATCTGCCATTGCTGTCCATTACTTCTTCTGAAGAAACAATCTGAATCCAGGAATAAATCAATTATTGAAGAGAAAGAGGTATTGATTAATCCATCATGCTTCAATATTGATAATAAGGAGTCTGCATCTCAAGATAAAATCTTAAGTGATTTTATTGATCCTAAGGAAATTGAAGGAAATCATAGTGTCGCGGTGAGAATTGGATATCAAGCTATTGATTAACTTGAATCGCAAATCATTATTCACCATCGGTCTTTAATTTTTCTAAGGGAAGGGAAAAAGATCGAATAACCCATGAGTATGCAATGAAATACAAAGCTAGAAAATATAAGGTTTAAGGGTTGCTTAAACTTAGGGAAGGTGTTAGCATCCTAAGCATTTGTAGTACTCTACAGGAACCTCTTGTCATGTATTGTGTTATTGTTGTTTGCTAAGGGTGACCTAGGGGTTTATTTCTAAGTATGCTCGCCAAGAAATCGCATCTTGTGCCTACGTATCCTGACGGGAATGGAATCAGAGCATTCGTAGTTCCCCTAAAGGGATGAGGATCATGGAAATCAACAGGAAAGCAAGTATTAAAGCGCCTAACTATAATCATCGAGCACAAGGAATATCAAGATTAGTTCACAATCATCCTCAAGGGAACATTCACGAGTACATTCCAAAGACCAAACAAAATTAACATCGAGACTTAGTCAATATCAACGATTACTCACAATTTTGAACATCAAGAGTCAATCGGGATCTATTCAAACACTAAAAAAGGACTAATAAAAATTTAACCAAGCTCTAAATCAAAACTAACCCAAGAAAATAAATTCAAGAAAGATTATAGTCATCTAGAATTATTCAAAAGGGGGTCCAAACAAATCATAAAAAAATGTTCGAAACAATCATGGAATGATAATCCACACAATCATGAACCTTAATTAACGATCATAAAACACAATCCAAATAACTATGGAAATTAATCAACAATTATGAGAATTAATCCACACAAAAAAAGGAGGTGTAATAAGAGAAAACAGGCGGTGTGGATTAAAATGTGGGGCCTAGTCTCTTAAACCCAATATCCTTAGTGAAACCTCTAGGGGGTGTGAAAGAAAACTGATGGTATGGGAAAGAAAATAAGCAGGCTTATGAGTGCGGCCCGCTCCATGGTTCCTTCATTCAAGAGATTTTGAACAATGCTAAAGTCACGATTCCGGGGATTCGATATAGATCTCTCACTTTGGATCAAGAGTTATGTCAAAAGACTCTTACAATGATAGGCTATCTATGGATTCAGGAAGAAAATCGTTACCGATTCATTGTTAAAGCAACCGCCTCTCGGTTGGAAGACTCTGATGGGAGTGATGAGGAAAATGAAGAAGACGAAGAAGAAGAAGATGAACAAAATGAACAAGGTTATAGACAACCAATGGAAGTTGAAGACCATATAAATATGAGTTGGGTTGACCAATCTCCTACCACAGATCATGGAAATGGTCAAGGTTGGGGCGAATGGCAAAATACCGGTTGGATTTCGTTACGCGACAACTACTAGCCTCCACAGTATTCAGAGTATCAGGAAACTTCGCATTGGGGCATTGAGGAGTCTCCACATTAGGGTCATGAGGAGCCTCCACAGTGGGGCTATGAGGAGCCTCCACACTTCACGAGTCCACCGCAACCACATTCTGACGAACTCCTCGAGATGATAAGGAGTATGCAATTAAAACAGCGTGCTTTCATCAATGCTCGGAATGAGCGTCTCTTACAACTTCAGAGTCAATATGAGACGCATATTGAAAACTTCAACACATTCTCCTTTAATGTCAATCAATGGTTCGATGGTCTGGTGGAAACAACTGCAAATCATCACCGCGCTCTTGCCACAAGCTCCAATACCTTAAACCAAGCGGTTTTGGAGTTTACTGAAAGGGCTGAGGCTCAACTACCTCCACCATATCCGTATCATGGGAGAGGCCATCATGTCAGGGGGAGAAAACCATGACAGCTATGCATTATGCATAATTGCATTTCATCATCTTGTTATGTTGTTATGAAATTTTTGTTATGCATTAAGTACATTTCTCATGTGTAAATGTCTTGCATCATTAACCTATATTCCATTACTTGTTTGTAGTGTCTAGCAACAATTACTATTTTTGTCTATGTATGGTGCTAATTATGTCTTTGTTCTGTGATCATTAACTTTGTCATGTATGGATGATTGTTAATGTTTATCCTGTTGTGCATGTTTTGATATGAGCATCTATATTTTTTTTTCATTTCGTAACAGAAATTTCTTTCTTTTTAATGTTGTCAAAGGGGGATAAAGTTTCAAGCTATTTATTAGAACCATAAATATCAAACGTGAAGACTTCGCACTTAACGCAAATGAGTAAGTGAGAATGAAGGCATCAAGCAAGGGGGGCATAATGTCGGATATCATACAGACAGGTTATACGTGTTTTGCCATCATCAAAAAGGGGGAGTATGTGAGGGCAAAGCCTCAGATACTAGATATGCATGTTTCGATGATGTCTAAACCTAGTCGCATGGAAGAATAGACATTTGGCGTTATCACCATGATGCATAAGCATACCTTATTTCTCATGTTTATTTGCTTGCACTAAATATCTCGAATACTGCATTTAGAGTTGTCAACATATGCGTCATACGAGTTAAACTCAATTGGTTTATCATAGGTTTCATCTAAGAGAATCAAAAATATGAATTTAGGCATTTTTTTTGAAGTTTTAGGTCTTTGAGTCGACCTAAACTCTGCTCTGGTCGACTCATGGAAAGTGTCCTAGAAATGAATTTTCCTCGGATTAGGTATGGTCGACCTATCGGTCGACGCATATTGTTATCATTTGCATTTGTCTAAAAATTCAGGCTTTGCGTTGACGCATGCCGTGTTCCGGTCAATGCACAGCTGTGTGTTTTGCACAATACATTGCCTCGGGTTAGCTCAGGTCGACCCTGCACTCTGCATGGGTCGACCGCTCGCTGTTTGCTGCATATTTCCTGATTTGTCTATTATTTTTGAAAGTTGGTTTTATCAGTTATAACAGTTTTGTATGGTATAAATTATTCAGTTGTTCTATTCATTTCATATCAATTGAATCAATTAGAAAAATAAGAAAAGTGAAAGAGGTGTCAATTCAAGTTCTCATCATCTTCATCTTCTACATTTCATACCACAACAATCACACACAATAATCTTTGTTGTGCATTATGGATTATGTAAGGTGATAATGTTCAAAGTCGTTGATTGGGTAATCCGGTTCGAGTTGAGGAATTGATAGGTTTTTCTTGAATAAAACCTCTAGGGTTTTTTCCTCCAAGATTCTCTGAATTTGGGGGTTTTTGCACGAGTCTTCTCAACATATATCCAGCCGAGTGAAGGTGATCGAGGAGCGGTGGGTTCCATCGATCTAGTAGCGGTAATCGGAGAATTGTGAAGGAGAGGTTCGGGTTCGACACATGAGTGTTTGAGATCAGCCGGGTTGGGGTTTAAAGACGGAAGGTCGTTCAAACATAGAGATGTAATCGGAGGTTCATTCACAAGCTGTCGAAGGACTTGATTCGACTCAAATCAAGGGACAAGAGGAGATAGCATCTACAACAACAAGGGTGTTCGTGTGTTTGATAGCTAATCATTTCTTGTATATAAGATTCTACAATAGGTTAAATTTATATTATAAGAGCTCAATTCTATTGTTAGAATTAAGGGCAGATGTACCCCGAAGCGAGGACGACGGAGGAACTACCTCAACAAATCCTTGTGCGTTTTACCTTTCGTTTTTACATTGCTTAATATTTGTGTGGTTTTAGTACAAGCAATTATATCAAATTTAGGATTGTTTTGAGTAAGTGCTAAACTGATTTTGACTCTAGTACAATCGTTGATTGTACAAGGAAACTAGAGCAAATTACTCAAAGCGGAACTCACTTGTAGTGCTCTGCACTCCAAGTGTTTGATAAATTGCCTGAACAAAAAGCCTCGTGTGTTGTCCATTTATTGTTGTAATATTTTAAGGCATTGGAACTAGTCATACCACATTGTGAGCTAAATCAATTTGATAGTGTGACTAGCGTAGTGATTCTCATTACTCGTTATCCGATTCCATCGGCTAAAATGCATATCCGGTTTTCTAGTAACCGTTCGTTATATGCGGTATTTTTCCACGGCCGCATCCGTAAATTAAACAAATTTTCAAAACCATTTTTATTGGTAGTGCCGACTTATTTTTTAACAAGGGATCTATTCACCCCCCCCCCCCCTTCTAGATTCGTGTCATCGTCTAACATTACGTGTTTCTATGACTGCTGTTGTTCTTGAAATTTTTCAAGATTAAATTGTTATGGCCAGTTTTCTTCTTCAGCTTGATCTTTTCAAGACTTATATACACACCGATTTCGATATTGTCTATTTGCTGAGAGACCCACTGATATATAAATGACCGTGGCCAGGGGATTCGCTGAAAGATTTGACGACTCGGGCAGGTGACAGCGTCAGTATGTTGGTAAACAGGGTTTGCAGCGGAAGAACTTTTATTATTTTAATAGTAAGTGAAAGTATATTTCTGATCATGTTCTTTATTGGAATATACCATCAAGTCTCATCCATATTCTTCACTTTATGCAGGGAAGCTCTATTTTCTAGCTCTCATGTTTTCTAGAGCCACCAAAGTTAGAATTACATCTATCTCAAAGGGTTTGGAATGAGGATGTAAAGTGCCCATTGCATTTTAAATAGCAATCAGAGAAACCTCTTGTTATTGTGAACTTTGTACTTTTTGGAAATTTTAGAATTTAAGAGCTTTGTAACATCTGAATCCTTTGCAATGGATTTTAGGGCACTCTTGTAATCGAATTTGGAATTTTGGAACTTTTTATGCTTTACAATCATAACTTGAATCTTGTATGTGATCTTGTAGTGCATTCGAGCATGCTTTGAGTTTTAGGAATCCTTGACTACTTTGAATTGGGAACCTTTGAACCTTGAAGTTAACTTTCCCATCTTGAATTTTTCGCGTTGATTTTAGCATGCTCCTTTTATCTTGTTTTGAAAAGGAATCAGACTTGAGATGGTACAATTGAAACTTGAATAGATGTTTGGCATCTATGTTTTACTTTCTTTTTTTTAATTTTGACATTCTTAACTTGAATTTTCTTGAAGTTTTGTTTTTTTAGATAAAGTTTAATGAAATTTAGATACTTAACCCTTATGACAACATGAATCCTCTTGTAACCATCACCAATAACTTGTATTCGACATGGACTTGAACTTCGAGGAATCATGAACTTGAACTTCGAGGAATCACTATAAATGGACCTTCCAATTTTAGCATACTTACCAACTTCAATTCAGCCGGTTTGAGTCATTTGAACTCAAAACATTATGAACCAAACTTGGATCCCATATGGAACCCATAAACCGAAGTCACACTACCTTGTCATCTTAATCTCAATAACTCCACAACCTCATCCTTTGCACCATGACCTAATTTCAAGTACTCTCAACTAAAGCAATGATGAAGCATTAATCATACACCCTAGCATCTTGATCCTGAGGCAATTTTGTACCATAAAAGAACCAAAACTCAACCTTGATTTTGAGGATGTATATTCACTAAATCCATGATAAAAGGCTCTAAAAGTAAGGCCTCCAAACTAGATAGAAACCCTAGGATCACATTGAACCATAATGCATTGGTCACGTCTCTTGAATACTTGACTGTAAGAATCTATACCTTGAAAGTACTGCACCTGTGTAAACTGGTTAGTCATGATAAACACACACACACACAGGATTTCATAACCTAAATCTCATAAGATCATGACTAAGAGCCAGATGATCTTACAAAGAGAAAACTGAGAAAGGCAGGATAGATGAAATGTGTGATATGCCATGCAGACGACATGGAATGAAGAACAGAATCTTAGGGTCAAAATTAGGGTATGACAAATGCCCCTATTTAAGTTTCTTTTACCCGGAGATATGGATATTGAAATCTCCGTCTCGACGTGATAGGAGAGACTTAAATGCAAACATGCACAATTTTGGCCCTAAGGTGCCACAAAATGCTTATGATATGATATGAAATGAAATGAATGCAAGACAGGAATCTTTTGAGGAATGATGTCACAGGGGATAACTGTATATAGAAAACAGTAAAATGGAAGACCCGACAAGGAACAACTTAGCAAGACTCCATGGGGAAAGGTCCAACTCTACTGTGAATAAGACTATCAACTGACAATCATAAGGTATCTTAACCACATGGTATCTCCAATTATAACAAAGGTGTGTATTGCCTACTATTAAGGATACAGTAGCCTAAATAACAGGCAAGAAATCTGAAAAGGGAGGATAACCTACTACACCCAGATGGTAGCCTAAGCAAAGGTATCCAATTGAAATAAAGGAACGTATATTACCTGTTATCAAGCATGATAGCCTAAGCAAAGGTAATACACTCATAAGGAAATATGACCTACTACCGAACACGGTAGCCTAAGCAAATGTGTCTGACCAAAAATAAAGGTGTATTACCACTATCAAACATATGATAGCCTAAGCAAAGGTAATAACCGAAATAAGCTTCCATGACCAAAATATGATTCAACTTCTTTAGCTAAATGATTCATTTAAAAAAGGTAAATAAACTTCCCCAACGCTTCAAGGTTGTATGCCATGAACGGGTCTCAGTTTCTTCTTTAATCAAGTATTTCACTTGAAAAGGGTAAAATAAATCTTCCCTTGCTTCAAGGTTGTATGCCATGAACAAGTCTCAGTTTCTTCTTTAGTCAAGCATTTCACTTGAAAAGGGTAAAATAAACCTCCCCTCGCTTCAAGGTTGTATGCCATGGAGGGGTCTCAATTTCTTCTTTAATCAAGTATTTCACTTGAAAAGGTTAAAATAAACCTCCCATCGCTTCAAGGTTGTATGCCATGAACAGGTCTCAGTTTCTTCTTTAATCAAGTATTTCACTTGAGAGAGAATTCAGATTCCATGGTCAAATATGAATACTCATATGAAGCTTCACCAAGAAAGAAAAAAAAAAGGTACGTTATGCTCATTTACTTTTGCAAACTTCTTGACTCAATGAATCATTTAAGTATGAGTGAATACAAAGTCTATGTTAGGTCTCTAGGGAAATTTTGTTTATTATCAACAAAGAATCGTCAAAAATCTTTGAAAAGAAAATATATTGTGTTTGACTATACTGAATATGTCATTAACTAGAAGATGATCATTTTTACGAAAACAATATTCTCACTGTTTTTGATAATACTACTGCTAGTTAGTGATCAAGGAAATCAATTTAATATTAATAAATCAAGCATGACTATAGTTTCAAGAGAAAATGCTTGACTCTGAATAGAATATCAAAGACTGATAATTAACAGAAGATGTCTCACTCAAAGTCTGATCCTAATAGACTCTGATGATAGATAGATTCTGAAAAATTGCCAGTCTCTGAGATTCAGAAAAGGAATCTTTACTTATGATGAAGCAATTTAAGTAACAATTATTTTTAAATCCTTATCTTACTTAAAATTCCATTAATTTGAAAATCATTTAGTGTGTTCAAGAAGTATGATGGGTAAGGACCCTTGGGTAATGATGTTTTCTTATTTTATACGTCTACGGTCTCTATCCTTTGTCTTTGTGAAACATCACTTTGTGTCACCACTTTTGTCCCTCTGACAAGATTTTTATTCCTCAGTGGTCATAATCTTGTTCAGATCTTTTCTTGTTATTTATTTTTCTTTTGTGTGTTGATCAAACAAAACCTGAGATGAATTCTCTAGTCAATTCTTCACCGAAACAATTAGTTTTCATCAATGAAAAGTTTGTGAATTTTGAAGAGTTGTGTCATACCTCAAATTTTACCCTCAGATTCTTTGATCTTTCATATCATTTTAAGTCAACCATTTTTGTATTTACGGTTATGTAGTCTTTTAATCGATAATCATGTTTTCGTTCCGTTTAATTTTTGTAACCTATGTCATCTTAATTTTTGTCTGTTTTTGTTCGGTTTAGATTTCTTATCTCTTTTTCAATTAATCCATTTTTTCATGCATAATCTTTATAGTTAGTCTTGTAATACCCCAAATTTTACCCTTAGATTAGTCGGTTCATTTTGCATTTCATCTCATTTTGCATTGCATCGTAAACTAACCGCTAACCAGTTTGCTCAATCTGTTGGTTTTGCAGGAAAAATCACATTGTGCGCTCTTTAGCTTATGAAGGGAAAATGGTCATTAATTTGTGGTCTGCTAACAGTTCAGGAAGTGAAGTCGTCCTCAGGGATCCCTCGAAGCGATTAGGGTTTCCATCTCCGAGTCCTGTGACTTATTTGAGGATGAGCTGAATTTTACGGCCATTTTGACGTTAGATTTCTCGTGACACAACACATTTTATTCAAGAGCCGAGATTTAGTCGTCAGTGGGATTTCAGAAATGTTGTTTGATTCTGAAACCATATGGAGCTGAATGTGTCGCGATATCAGTGGATTCAGGTTAAATCGGTGCGAGAATTTGCTTTGCGGAATTTATTTTAACAAACGCACGTTTTCCTGCTTTCTGATACCTACCAGTCGAGTTTAAAGAAAGTAGTGGAATTTGGGTTCGTGTTGAATTTATAATGAGTATCTGTTGGTCTGATCATGATTACTAGTCAAGCTGATTCAGGTTGCCGAGTTAAGTCGTCGGAGATACAATTTGAATTTTTCAATGCGGAGGACAGTTTATTTTGTCGTTTAATCGGATTTCTCTGCTTATCCGTTCAAGGCCACATTCATTGACTTTAATATCGAGTACGAATTAATTTGCAAAAGGATTTGTTCGAACTCAGAAGTTACGTCTGAATTAAATCGTGCAAGATGATTAATTTTCGAATTCGGAGTTTATAACGTCAAGGCTTAATCAGACAATTTTATTTGGACAAATTTAATCATGTGAATTTATCTGGACGAATTTATTTGATGAATTTAATCCAATAAATTTAGTCGGATGAGTTTAATCGATTGAGTTTATTTGGAAGAATTTGATCGGGGAAATAAATTAAAGAATTGAATTTATTTATTTAAATTCTATTTTTTATGACAATATACAAAAAATGATTACAAGTTCAAATCCATTTCTAATTAAATTTAAAGTTCCTAATTTGTCTAAGGCTTGTCTTCGCGTCCATCTTCAATCCTCGACCTTTTTTTCTGAACCTGCAAAAGAATAGACGACAGAGAAAATAATTTAGTTGGGTCAGAATTAATCAAAAGTTGATTTTTTTTATTATTCTGATGCCCTCAGTTAATTATCATCATCGGGTACGTCGGGAGGGTAACGGAATATTCTGCCGCCAGCTCCCGACTCTATTTCTTGACCCCGGCACGGATCCGGCAGATTTCTGTTCTAATTAGTCCAGGAGAGAGAAAAGTGATTTTTGGAAAAAAAAACTTATTTCCAGAAAATGATTTTTGCCAAGCAAGGCACAAACACTTTCCCAAAAAAAGTTCTGACCCAAACAAGATCAAACAACTTTCTCAAACAAGATCCCAATGCAAACAACGACTCATCCTGAAAAAATCTCCAAAACGCAACAAAACCAAGCCTTCAAAATGAAGCATCAACAACATAAGCATGGAATGCGTAACAATAAAATCATCATCAACGCAAGAAAATTCGCAACCACAGCCACCAAAAATTCTTGAAAAACAGCCGTAAAATCATGAAGACCAGATCACCGTGAAATATCGCAACAAATCAACGGATCCAAGCTCAGGAAAATAAATAATATAAGATCATTTAGAAATCAGAAAGAGGGAGGATGAACAGTAGAACAGAACCCGAAGGTTCATCATCATCATCAATAAATCACTAAACGGCGGCGAAACATTAAGAAATCGCGTCACCACCATCACAAGAGTCGTCAACGGACGAACCTCTTCAAGGATCACCACCGCGAGTCACCACTCAACCCAAACCCGCGCGAACTCAAACGGGAGTGTATTCACCATCATCATCGTTTCGGACTCAGCTCATCATCATCGGAGCAAGAACAACCGTCCACAATCGTCGCGATCCACCGTGTGACTCGCTTCAAACCCAGCAAGAAAAGAGGGTGAGCAAATCTTTCACAGTTTGTTTTTTTTTTTGTTTCAGGACCCATACAGGAACGAAGATGCAAGCAAGAAGAAATGAAAAAAGCTCAAGGACTCAAAAATAGAGTCCGCGCCGCCGCGCAAGGAAGAAGAAGAAAGGGTCAAAACCCTAAATGCGTTTCAGCAACACACACAGACACTTTCCCCTTTATACTTATATTTTATCTTTTTTTATTTTTTCTTTATTTTTTTATCTTCAAATTTTATTAATTTAATTTTTTTAGTTTTATAATAAAAACATAAATTTTGTTTAGTTTCTTAATGAAAATTTTTTTTTTTTTTAACATAACAATTAAAACCATTTTTAGTTTCATAATTAAAGCTTATTGTAAATATTCATAATTGAAACTTAATTTTTAAAACTAAAACTTAACACACTTTAAAAAAAAACTTAAAACTTAAAACTTTTTTTTACAACTTAAATTAAAACTTATTTTTTTAAAAATAAACTTAAATAAAAACCCATTTAAAAAAAAACTTAATTTAACACCATTTTCTAAAACTAAAATTAAAACCATTATTAAAACCCTTCTTTTTTATTAAAACTTAATTTAAAACCTTTTTTAACAAAAATCTAAAGTTAAAATTTTATTAAAAGCTTAATTTAAACTTATTTTGAAATTTAATCTCTGAATTAAGGGATTTAATTTTATATGCTAAAATTAATATTTTAGTCTAATTTTTATGTCGTTCCTCTCGTATTTCCCAGTTGTACTATTACTAATCCCTTGTACTTTTCGCATTTCATTTTTTGGTTTGTAATCTATGTGAGGCGATCGTTGCTTTCATTTCGTTATTATTGTTGCATTTTTCATGATTGTAACTTTACGCAAGGACATCGTCGCTTTGTGTTTCGTTATTATTCTTGCATACTTTCTCATGTTTTAATTCTGTTGCTCGATTATTTTTCATTATACCGTTAAATCCCTTCTGAAGGATTAGGTCTAGCCGTTTGACCGCCGTGTCAATAGCCCTCACCTTTGACCCGTTCAAAACCCTAATTACATAGGCGTCTCGCCGTGGACAAGTTTACCCTTTACCCTAGCATTAGGTTAAGGAGTCGCCATACTCCGTATTTAGGTTTCCCGCCGTGGAATACCTATTTCACCATTGTTCAATTCAATTTCAAGACATTTCTCTTCCTCCCTTTCGAGGGGAACTACGATTACTCTGATTCCATCCTCTACCCAGGATACTTAGGCACAAGATGCGAGTCTTGGCAAATAAACTTAAGACTAACCCTTAGGTCTCTCTTTCACCTTTAACCCTTAGCATATACCCTAAAGCAAATAATCAAGCAAAATAGTAACCTTTAAACAAGAAGTTCCTGTAGAGTGCTACAAAAGTTTAGGGTGTTAATACATTCCCTAGGCTTAACCAACCCCTTACATAGATCTCTCCCCGCATTGTTTACAATGTAAAAAGTAGGTTTTTCCTTTCTTTGACCTTTCCTTCGGATAAATCAAAGACCGGTTGTGAATTAAAGATTTGCAATTCAAATTAATTAATAATGTGATATCATATTCTCACCGCAACAAGTCTTATTTTAGAATTCTTAGAATTTTATGTTTGTTTTTATTTAGAAATTTTTATTTATTTTCAATTCCTTCTTTTTAATATTTTTTCTTTCAAATTATTCTTTTAATTTTACAAAATTCAAATTCAATATTTAAATTAATACATGAAGCCCTTTTTTTTTATCATTTTGTTATTTCGTTATTTTCATTATTATTATTATTATTATTATTATTATTATTATTATTATTATTATTTATTTTTGTTATTTATTATTATTTATTATTATTTTATTATTATTGTTTAATATTATTCATTATTATTATTTATTATTATTTTCTTATTATTATTATTATTTATTATTATTATTATTATTATTTTTATTTATTTATTATTTCATTATTATTATTATTTTGTTATTATCACAAGTCATGTGCCAACACAAGTCCATTGGTCCACTACAACACCACAACACAGCATCACACCAACAAAAACATCCTTCAACTTTTTGAACCAAAACATTGATCAATATTTTGAAATTCGAACAACACGCCAAATTTCCTTGCACACTAAGCCATCCAAACCTCATGCTTCTGCTCTTACACAAGAACACTCATTACCAGCCAAAAGACAAGTGCCAACATCTTCACCCTTTTGTACAACAGTCATGCGCATCCTGCACCAAACTTGACCAAAATCTGAACTTTACAAACCTACAAGCACTTTCCTACACAAATTGTACAACATCCCACAAAATCAAATCTCTGCTATCTTCCTACCCCAAAACCATACGATTCATCTGCATCAATATACATCATTTTAAGCAACACATAACACTAAAAAATTTCCTGAATCCATGTTGTAAACCAAAACTTTCACAAATTTCACTACACTCCAAGTTCTTCCTGCGCAACAACCAACACACAGAACCTGCAGGACCTGCAATTGAAAACAACAAGACATAATTGAGAAGGGGAGCATGAAGAAAATTAGAAAAAAAGAAAAATATAAAAGAACAGCAAGAAACAAAGAGGAGAAAATAGATTTAACACGAAAAACCAGATTGCTTAAACCACCTTCGATTTCTTTTTGGTTGGGTTGATCTCCATCCATACACGCATCCACTCTTTCCAATAAGTCATCTTCTTCAATTCCCCAAACCTACAGAAGAAAAACCTTATCCCTCAACACTTTCAGTCATCATTTTCATACTGCTATTGCTCCTCATTTACTTTCCACCCTCATAAAACCACCAACACTCATCATTAACCTTAAAAATAAAATAAGAACAACAACAAATCAAACAAGAACATGAGGAAGGGGAATCTAAAAAAACAAACTCGTTTTAAACATTCACAAACATCATACCACCACCTCCACCACGTGAAACTGTTTCTTCACCACCTTCACTCAACAACATAACTTCCGCCTCCGAGGTCGCGCGCCCTTCACCGCCACCGCTTCCTACTTATCAGCACCAAATCAAAATGAACGAGATGAGAAGCTAATACTGAACCGCGAGCAAAGGAAGTTGAGCGAGTGAACAAGGAGGAGAGATTAAGATGCTGAAATCGTGAAGCATCGAAGGTTAAACAAAATAAGGTGTTTTTATCCTTTCATTTGGGTTGAAATCTGATTTCATTGGAAATAAATTTGATCCACTGTCGCGCCCTGTTTTGCTTCTTTTTTTGTGTTTTTTTTTTTACTTTACCCGGGCCTTTGTTTGTTGTTGGGTTTTTATAGCCCATGTAGCAATTCAACACAGCCCATATGCTTCGACACCTCTTTTTTCCTCCCCTTTTTAAATCTTAGAACTTATATAGTCTAATTAATGGTTTTTTTAGATTATATATTACTAACTATTGTTTTTTTTATATATTTGAAAAAATCGTGTTGGTTGTTGGTTAATGTTTTTGTTAATATTTTTTGCTTATTAGTTAATGTTTTGATTAAAAAATTCTTGTTAAATATTTTGTTAGTAATTTTTGTTAATATCCTTGTTATATTTTTTTGTTAAAAAATCTTCGTCAAATATATGGTTAATTATTGTGTTAAAAGTACTGTTAATTATTTTGTTGATATTTTAATAATTTTTTTTAATTATTTTGATTAGTTATTTTGGTTAATTACCTTTATTAATAATTTTTTAAATTTTTTTCAATTATCTTCACTAATAGTTATATTAATTAGTTACTTTTAATTTTTAATATTTGATTTTAAGTAACTTTCTTATTTTAGGAATATATTTCCCTATTTAATTTATTTGTTAAAACAATAAACTCAAAAAATACTTTCTTTATTTAATCTTTTCTAATCCTTAACCTAGAATGTAAAATATATATGTTTCACTCTAGTAATTTCATGATTGACGTAATCACTATTTTTGTGGATTTGCAACTTAGTTCTTTTTGTTTGAGCTTGATTTTGATTCTTGCCATAACCATACTCTTGCTCATTATCTTGTGTTCATCATGCATCTTTTTTCATATTACTTCTCCCTTGTTGTGTTTTGCATTTAGTACATTTCCAAAGGAAAGGATCACTCCTGTTGATTGCCATGTCATGTTGGATAGCCTTGTCCATCTTTCCCCCGAGACCTTGTGAGAGTCTTGTCTGTTGTAACCTAGTTTAGGTTTAGAGTCGCTGCACTTCATGTAAGTGTCATGGTGATGAACACTTCCTTTCCCCTTTTGATCTAGCCTTAGGTTCGGAGTCGCTGCACTCCGTGTAAGTGTCATGGTTATGGATACTTACTTTCCCTCTAGAACCTTGATCGTTATCAAGAGTTCCTCATCCCTAGTTAGGCCGAACTACGGAGGCTCTGATTCCATCATAGTCAGGATACGTAGGCACAGGATGTGATATCTTGTCGAGCCCTCTAACCACTAACAACTAACTGGTATCTCCCTCATTTTGGTATGGTTAGAACCAATTGGTCTTGCAACTTAGATTTAGGTAGAGTTGGTAAACTCTATGTAAGTATCATGGTTATGGGTGCTCACTTTCCCCTTTGACTTTAGTTAAAGTCAACCCTAGTTAGGTTAGGTTTTAACTTAGACTTAGAGAGTTGGTTAACTCTGTGTAAGTATCATGGTTATGGATACTTACTTCCCCTCTAGAACCTTGATCGGTATCAAGAGTTCCTCATCCCTAGTTAGGAAAACTACGGTTGCTCTATTTCCATCCTAGTTAGGATACATAGGCACAAGATGCGACACCCTTAGGTCTTTACCTTAGCACAGTTCCCTTAGCAAGCAAACTTTAGCATAACACAAATACTAACAAGAGGTTCATGTAAAGTACTGCAGATACTTAGGATGCTAACAACTTTTCTAGGTATAACCAACCCCCAAACCTTAGATCTCTAGCTTTATTCTTACATAACACACTTAGGGTTTTCTTCGATCTTTACCCTTTTCTTTGGATAAATCAAAGCTTGGTGGTGAACTTCATGATTTGTGATTCAAGTTAATTAATAGCTTGATATCTGACTCTCACTGCAATAAGATGTTTAAGCAAGGTTTTAACTTTTGGAACACTGTTTATGAACAAAGTTGGAATGGATACTTTGATATGCTATGTGGTTTTACTTATCCAAGTCTTGTCAAAGAGTTTAGGATTAATGCTTCAAATGTTGAGCTAAATTCTGAGTATGTTATCCTTTCCAAGGTTTATGGTGTTTCTATAACAGTAACCTCTAAGATGATTGTTAATGTAATCAACTGTGAGGAGATTGGAGAAATCCCAGGTACTCTTATTTGGGAATACTATCTTCCTACATTATCTACTTTTTTAGATCCATCAAACCTTTCTCTGGTCTCAAATCTTCGCCCTGGTGCAATTATTTGGAATCAGATTCTGAACTTAAACTTGCTACCAAATGACATGGATCTAGACCTTGTGGACTCTATTGAAAAGGATTTTCTACTTCTTCTCAATTTAGACTTACAGATTGATCTTCCTCAAATTATGTTTGATTATCTAAAGAAGACTCTTTCATCCTTTACAATGGAAAGACATTCTACATTCCTTACGAGCGAGTTCTTTCTAAACTGTTAATCCAACAAGGAGTTATCATAAGTTCTGAGGATGATTCTTTTAAAATCTAGAGAAAAAAGCTTGAAGATATCTATGAGAGATTCTGATGTTGGATTTATGCAAATATATGCCTTGTAATTGTTAAACATCTTGTATTAAGTAATCTTGTTGTTAAAAAATGGTTCATTGTCCTTGTTCATATTCTTGTGTGTCTTAACTGTTATATGTGCATTTTTTATGTTGTTTGGAGAACAAAAAAGTTAGGACTAAAATTTAAGACACTTGCAACATACTCATTGAAAGATCAGAAGCTAATACATATTATCACAATCTTTCTAGACATTCAGATCTGTTCTAAGGTATTCCCTAGGCTCATTTGACATATCAAGATTGTTTAAATTATCTTCCCAATCTTCCTTTGCAAAGTCAACATCTTCTTTTCTTAGAAGATTCCTGCGTTTTGACTTGGAAGTTTTTTTCTTCTCTATGTCTCAACAAAGGTTTGTGAAGATGTATGTGCCTCTGAATATTCTCTTGCTTGAAGATGCTTCAGTTGCTACATTCTTCTCATTGTCCTGAGTTGCTGCATTCAATATTGCTATCTTTCTAAAATCTCTCTTTAGAACCCAGATTTGCTTCTGCATATACGTTTTAGGTGTTTGAAATATTAAGTGATTCAGAAAGATAGTTTGTTGAATGTTTTGTAGTGATTATTCATTTGTTATCTTGAGAATCTTTAGAGTTTCAATATTGATTAGTCAAATCAATCGTTTAATACCTGACTCTTGGGAAATGATGTCTAGTATATAATCCTAATAAATATTCTTTTAAGACAACTATAAATGTCATATTAACAACTATCTGTTGGTTTTATTATTTCATATGTTTATCTTTTTACTTTGTTTATGTAGTTGTCAGAAAATCAAAGGGAAAAATAAAAATTGTACTTATGCAAATTTATAAAGGTCAAAATATTTTTTCATTAATAAAAAAAGGAAGGATTACATACAGGATATAGGATATTAAGATTAAACTAATCTAACTCAACTAAAGCCCTACAGATCATCCAGTTTCCCCAATCAATGTCAGGTTCATCCCCATCCTCACAGTCAGAGATAACTATCTGAAACGTCATCCTATCTTTGTTCTTCTTCCTCTTCATTGACTTCTTCTTAGGTTTCAGAATAATAGTTGACAGAACTGCTTCAGAAGGCCTCATTACTTTTGATGACGAACCCTCCTCAAAAGACTTTAGTAGAGTAGATGAGGATCCAGTTTTAGAAGCTTCAGAAGTTGTTGGTTTCTGAAGACTTTGCGTCTCCAGACTAGTAGTATATTCTAAAATTCCTGTTATGACAAAAATTTTGGTGCTCTCAGATGTTGATTCTATGATTGCTCTAAAGGATGTTGATGAAAATAACTTATGGTTTGGTTACTTTTATAGTGGAGTCTGGATAACCCAAACGATGGAAAAAAATCATTTTCTCCATCCTTGGAAGTGTTACGACCAATAACTATTAAAGATGCATTGTACAAGCTTTTAATGCTCTCTATTACTTGAATCGTTTTCTCTTCCTTGGGAACTAATTACGTAATGATGATCTTATTTGCATGTATGGATGTATTTCTTTCGTTTTTTTACTTTTTGATGTGACAAAAGGGGGAGAAAGATATAGAAGTACTTAATAAAGAATATGAACCCATTCAATTTTAATGTTGTTTATTTTAATTATTCAGTTTAATGTTGTTTACTTTAGTTATTTAAATTTTTGTTATTTCGATTATTACCCGGGAGAAATATATTAGTTTTCTTGATAGTAGAACTTAAGTGGAGCTTACAAACCTCAATCTTTATACTATTAAACTCAGGGGGAGCTTATAAACCTCAGACCCAGATGTTGCCAAGTAAATTAAAATATATTTTAGTTTTCTTGTATATAGAACTAAGGGGGAGCTTACAAACCTCAACCTTGGACTATTAGACTCAGAGAGAGCTTACAAACCTCAGACTCTGATGTTGCTAAGAAAATTAAAATAGCCCAACATTGACATATTTTAGTTTTCTTAAATATAGAACTTAGGGGGAGCTTAAAAAACTTAAAGTTTGACTATTAGACTCAAGGGGAGCTTACAAACCTCAAACTCTAACGTTGCCAAGAAAATTAAAATAGTCCAACATTGCTTTTTAAATACTTATGTTTGTCATCATCAAAAAGGGGGAGATTGTTAGAACAAGATTTGTTCATGACATATATCCTTTAGGTTTTGATGATAACAAAGTATTAAAAGAACAATGGTGTTATCTAATGCATGCTCTAAGTGTGCAGGTTCTAAAGCTTAAAGAAGAATATATTGAGAATCTGATATAAGGACGCACTTGAGAGAAGATAAGTTATTGGCTTCTGGTGATTCATAATCTGAAGAACATTCTTTAAGTGAAGACTGATAATATAGGTTTGCATACACTCTTAAGCTGAAGGCCTCAACATCAAAAGAGAAATATATTGTATCTAAACTTATTGAATGTATCCACTTCTGATTATCATTCAGAACCAGTGATAAAGCAAAGTTATACGTACTACAGAAAGTAGGCTACAATGTCAAATCCATTTGTCAACTAAAGTTTGTGTTCACAAGGCTCAAGAAGAGTTGGCATGCTTTACGGATATCTACTCTCAAAGGATCTATAGTACAAGATCACAATTAAGACGCAATGGTTAAACAAGTTACATAATATATCAAGATCTTTTGGTGTATATATCTTCAACGTCTCTTATACTATGGAGTAACAAAGACACTTGTACAAGTTATCTCTTCCAACGATTATTCCTCTAAAACTGATGTATAAGTAGCTGAAGATTCAAGATGTATTTTCAACAAGGAACAAGGAAAATAAAGAAGAATACCCAAGAAGGACAGAAGTGTTCCACGCTTCTATCAAAATGGAAGAATAACAAGGTCAACAATAGCAACACAATCGAGTATACAGAAATTATGTTATACGTTGTAAATTGTAAAAAGCCTTAATATTTCTTAAACATTGAATATCTTAGAAATCATAAGTGATGTGATCTCTTTTATGGTTATTACCTTATACCTTTGATTATGTATCAATTACACATTGTTCTCTATTATGCTAAACAAGTTATTTAGTAGTTTAGATAAATCCTCTTGCTATGTGCTTGAGCATCAAAGTCTCTTGTTGTGTAGCTTGAGCCAAGTAAGTCCCCTGCTATGTGCTAGAGCATTGAAGTCTTGATCAGTTATTGATTAAACAAGAAAGTCTTGGATGGCAGGTCTAAGTAGAAGTCTTGGATTCATGGAATCTAAGCAAGGAAGTCTTGGACCGAGGGTCTAAGCAAAAGTATTGGACCTGAGAGGTTTAAGCAAGGAAGTCTTAGATTCGTGGAATCTAAGCAGGAAGTCTTGGACTGAGGGTCTAAGTAGGAAATCTTAAACCTGAGGGGTTTAAGCAGGAAGTCTCGGGCTGAAGGTCTAAGCAGAAACATCTTATGCTTAATTGCATAATCAATTGTAATCATGTTTTGATTATAATTGAAAATTTCTTGTGCTGCAAAGGGACTAGACTACTCCCAGTTTGGGAGAAACCAGTATAAATCTCTTTGTGTTCTATTATTATTTATTTGCTTCTGTTATTATTTCGCTACAGTTAATTATCAGAATTTCAATAGTGGTTTAGAATCTGAACTTTGTTCAGAAGCAAAGTAAAGGAACGGATAACACAACTAAACCCCCCTTCTTAAGTATTTTTCTCACCTTCATATTGTCTCAGATAACGGAACATAAATCGCTAGTTCAATTGTGTTAGAATTTTTTCATCAACTAAGAATTCAAGCAAAGTTTATTTCAATCACCCACCCGCAGGAAAATGGACATGAAGAATCAAACAACAATGGGATCTTATTCGATATAAAGAATAAGTTGGACGATGCCAAAGGTATGTGGGCCAAACATATGCAAGGTCTCTATTTTTTCTCCTTGGTCCCATTTAATCTAACATTTTTTTCCTAAGGCGTGAAGTCATATTTAATATTTTGTCAATAAAGGTTTTTGTGGTCATATCATACAACGCCTCACTCAACCACTAATAAAACACCATTCTAGATGGTTTATAGTGTAGACACCATGTTGCTAGTTGAGATTAGCATGCCCACATTATATCTTGAGGATTTCAATAAGGAAGAGAAAAAATCAAGACCAAGAGTTACTTCTAACATGATCGATGAAGCCAGAGAGATTGCCTATAATCATGAGTTCGCAGCAAAATAAAGAGTCACCAGACAATACAACTCTGAGGTGGACCTAAGGGAGATGAAGATGGGTGATCTTGTGCTTAAACAGGATAAGGAACATACTCGAATTAGGAAGCTTATACCTAATTGGGAAGGACCATATTGGATATGCCATAAGTTTCCATGTGGCGCTTAAAAGCTCAAATAATTTGATGGACAACTAATCTCTTAAACCTAGAACTCAGTAAACTTTAGATACTACTACACTTAATATTATATTTCTTTATCAATTGAATAAGGCAAGGACATTTTTGTCGCTAATGTATGAATTACCAACACTTATTTTTTTAATGAACAATGGGGATATTGTCGCTACCGCGAAAATAAGGTGTCGGCAAAACAGAAGAGTCGCCACCTTTCTTTATTTATCCCTCAGAATGGGAAAGGAAACGATTGGAAAAAACCTGACAAAAAGGTATAAGACAAGGTCATCGCAACCATTGTCTGGGTTCGGGAGTCGGTTACGCAAGGGGAAGGTATTAGCACCCCTCACGTCCATCGTACTCGATGGGATCCACGCTTGTTGTGTTTATCTGACAGGTTTATTTACTATCTACCTATCAAGGCCAGTCTGAAAAGAAAATAAAAATGACTCGGCAAAGCGTCGCACTTTATGCCTACGTATTCTCATCAGAGAATGAGAAATCAGAGTCAACGTAGTTCGGCTAACTACGGGTTACCGGGAAGGTGGCTCGCCAATACATCAGCATTGTGCCTACGTACTCTCAACAGACATGAGAGATCAGAGCTTACGTAGTTCGGGATAATACGGATTACGGGAATTCAGATTCATCTGTTTTTCGAGTAGGGTTAACAAACAGTTCCAGCAGTTTGGCGTACGCAGCTCGAACCCTTGGAGACTTAGGCGTTACCGTTTGCGGTAGAACTGAGAGTTAACGGAACTCTTTTCTTCAGAAAAGATTCCTTTAAATTATGGGCCCACGGGGCAAAAAGGTTTGAAGTTTGTTTTCTGTCTTTTACGGAAGAACTTTTTTTTATGGATGTTTGCAACCAATATCGCACTAGAGACTATGACCTGAGAGTGAATGCGTCGCATGTCACCCAAAGGGTACCATACTAAACACCTAGATTATTAGAAGGAAACCCTCTAACAACCCTTTCTCAAGTAGCTTAAGGCTCGTAACGTACGACGTCAGTTAACCTTTATTACTGTATTTTGATTTGTTTCGAGATGAGAAGAGAGAACAAGCTCAACTAAGGGGAGACTATCAAGTCCTAACAGTTGTCATGCCAAGGATTCATCCTATGGTTGAGGTTTGAAACAGGGATCTCCTAGATGTTATCATGCATAGGTTTTAACCTAAAGTTCTAATCATCACTTCCTTATCAAAGGAAGTGAGATTCCTAGGGGATCATGTCAATGGTATACAGAAACAGATAAAGCATCAGCTAAACGGTAAACAACTGTAAATAAAATGCATGCAATGCAAGTGAGGGAGGAAATATGTGTGGGGCAGGAGCCTCCACAAGCTCATCTCAACCTCAAACCAAGTACGAATAATCGCAAAGATAAAGGAATGCAACAATAGCAAGTCACATCAGCAACAATCAAACAGAAAGAGTAGCAGACAAAATAGCTCAACAGCAAAGCGGGTAAACAACAAACAACCAAGCAGCTGCAAGCAGACTCCTAACAACAACAATCCAACAGTCAGTAGTTTGTGTTGATACCCAAGCTAGCTTCATGGGAGAACTCCATCTTCAAGCTTCAATCTTCAATAGGCTCCACCAAGAGAGAGGAGATTCAACATCAAGAATATTGGTTGATGATGGGAAGCAGGAAGGAAACCAAGGGAATCCCTCCTGACACTCAACCAGTCATCAGAGAATGGCATTCTCAAAAGTTCTACTCATTATGATATGCCATACATCCCTCCAAAGGAGAGATGGGCTTTCACATGAGGACTTTGAATCATAGGATGGGAATGGCATGCACACAAAGCAAGCCATGTTTGTTTGAAGAAAGAAAACACTCTCTAGGGCTCTTCCTAAACCTTAATGAGGTATCTACTTACTTACCATTCTATCAAGAAGGAATTCACTACCTAGAATCATCTAATGACCAATTACAAGGTTAACCTATGAAATTCTCTAAGTTAGAATCACCTAAATTGAAGTTAATTTGTAAAATGGGGAACTAATTGAAAATCATTCCTAAAAATTCTAGGGAAAATATCATATCATCCTACATGTATCAACATGCTATAGTCCAAAAATAAGGGGTTAAACCTAAGTCAAAAGGCTCAAATTAAATCTAAAGTTTCAAGGGTACACTAAAGGAATTCAATCATGAACACTCCTAAACAACTACCCTAAAACCCTATTTAAAATCATCTAAAAATCATGATAAAAATCACACAACATCATCAACATGTATATAACTAGCTTGTAAAATCACAAGATCAAATTCAGAAATATGGGTGAGAAATAAAATGGACAAAATCATTACATAATTATTCCACCATTAAAAACATATTACACTAGAAAATATGAAATAAAATGGAAAATGCATGAAAAATTAAAATAAAAAGCATGATAAAATCCTAAACATCTCAATTCATATCCAAAAAATTTTCCAGAATTTATTATCAACATTTACTATATTTTTTATGAATTAAACCTCACAAGCATTAAACAAAAAAATATAAAAGGAAAGAAATTAAGAGAAATAATTGGGAGGGGTTCAATTAGCAAGAACAACAAGGTTTATTTCGCTTGGGCCCATGAAGGGGGGTGTTGAAAGCACATGGGTGCTGGGCCCATTTAAGAGATTAATTCAGCTTATTTCAATCTAAATAAAACACGCCCAGGGGGTGCATTGAGCAAGGACCCTAAGTGTTATTCTCATTTGGGCCTGCCAGGGGGGGTGTTGATAGCGTAAGCATGCTAAGCCCAACATCAATACTCAAATCAACTCAGTTTTCCTAATTAACAGAAAATGAACACGCGAGGATTCGAACTCGCACACTCTAGGTTCATGCAGCGCGTTGGAAAGAACTAGTAACACTCATTAATCAAAACGACGCGTTTTGGGGAGGGGGTATGTGGCACACTTGGAGTCATTGTATTGATTGACTTAGTCTCACTTTCCAAACGCATGAACATCCACGATTATGTCTTCTCCAATTCAAAATTGTGCAGGGAGGGAAGTGTAGAATCCAGCGCGACTTGGCCGGAGCTTCGCTGGAAAAACTCGTGGCCTCCTATCTCTCTCAATACTCCACCAATTAACATGGTTCTTGAGCGAAAATTGTGTGAAATTTCACGAGGATTGCAATCATACTAATGAATCACGCTAAAACCTCAAGAATAAAGAAATCTAAATCTCAACCGAAAACGGATCAATTCCTATTTTGTCACGAAACCTCAATTTTTCTGTCCAGAAATCATCTATACCCTAATTGCAACCTAACCACATGAATCTAATCCACTAAAATACATGAATGGAGAGAAAATTCAAGAAATAGAAACCTGGTTTTAAGCTTCGATTGTGGTGGTTTCAGACCTCAATTCTCCTCCAACAAGTGCAGAAAGCTTCAATGATTGATGATGAACGATTCTTGATCACCAATTCTTGATGAAACCATCTGATTCTCCAAAAACGAAAATTCACTTTCAAGTTTTTTCTTCAACTTGCTCCAATGGATTTTTAACAGATTTTGACACTAGAAGCTTCTTAGAATGCTCCACACTCAATTTATAATTTGTTCAACCACTTTGGGGGCCCAAACCAAGCCCAATTTTGGATTTCCAATTTTCACTTCTTTCCAAAATTTCAATGATGGTGGTACACGATTTTGCTTTGTTCATCCTTCAAACTCAATCTAAATTACTCACTTAACAGCTGTGGAGTGTAATTGAAGTGTTTCCCCTCCTTGATTTCAATTCATGGGGTGTTTTTGATATGTTACTTCCTTATGAAGCAGGCCTCCATATGACCATGTTATGCACTTCAATTCAAAATTGTGATAATGCCAATCTCTTTAGAATATCAATTCCATTCAAAATGACCACAAATTTGACCTGAAAACATGTTATTACCAATTGTTTTGAATTTTCTCATTTTAATTCATTAAAATGGTATTTATGTGAATTTTCTTCAACCATTGCTTGATATAATCCATATCAATGGACCCTTGATACTTGGCTAAGCTAAAAACATCATTTTGAGCAACTCTCATGTTGAACAAAAATCCATTTGAAGCTTGCAAGATGATGAAATTGACATATGATTCTAAATGACCTGTAATGTCCAAATACCCAAAATACCCTTGACTTGTCAAAGTCATAACTTGAGTTCTAAAAATCCAATCATGGACCTCTAGCACTCTTTAGAAATCTAAGAGAATAAGGAACAACATTCATGTTGACCAAAAGTTCATAGGAATCATCCTTCGAGGGAAAAAGTGTCATGCAAGTTGGGTAACTTTCAAGCTCCAAATTCACATGCCTCAGATGACTTGTAACTTGTCTGGCTCATAACTTGAGTTATATAAACCCTATAAAGGACTTCTTGTACTCAAATTAAAGCTAAGATCATGCCCTACAATAATCATGTTGGGTTCAAGATGAGATGAAGATCACATATTGAGTTAAGTAGTCTTGAAGTCAGGGGTCAAGCTAGGGGATTTTACACTGTCAAGCCTTAGAAACCCTAGCCTGAAACTTCTCAAACTCTTCAATCATGATGGGTTAACCTTGGAATCATACTTATAACATCTCAATGTATCCATCCATGGTTACATGGCTCTTGAATTAAGTCTCAACCTTCTTCAAATCCTCAGTTGACTTAGGGCTGACCCAGTCAAACCCTAGCTGCACCAATCATGGCTGAGGCTTCTTAGTCTTGCATAAGGACTTGTCTAGGATTCAAAGTGATCTTCAACACTTCTCATGAGCTTTCTCAAGACCTAAAGTCTATCCTCATAACCTCAGAATCATCTGATGGCTTCCCACAACTATCAAGTTAGGAGACACACACCCTTGGTTTCAATCCTCTCTCTGAGGCTCTTTTAACTTCTCTGACAAGGATATCAACCCTTGAACACTTGAATAACCTTATTAGCTAGCTCCCCAGTCTTGTGTAGCTCTTGATTGGTAATCATACCTCTTGATCTCCTGCATACATGTCAAGGAAATGCAAATGATAATGCTAATGTGAATGAAATGAAACATAAGCTAGGTAAAGAAATGTTGGGGCAAATTTTAGGGTGCAACAGCTGCCCCTATTCAAACGGCTTAGACCTGACTGGGTGAGAAGCGAACGACTCTCAGACAATCCAGGTAAAATACGGTTGAATACCAACAAACCCGGAAATTTTCCAATTGCACAAGTACACGGTACTCTGATGGGGACAAATCTTCGGAAACCGAAACAATAGTTGCACGGCAACTAGCTGGAGAATACTGATCTGAACCTCCGTCAGGATGATTCTCCGATTTATCTGATATCATTGCATCCTCAAATCATCGAGGGATCACCGATTACGCGGTAACTGGTGAAGGATACATCTCAAATCTCCGTCAGGATGGTCATCTATGTCCTCAAATCATCAAGGGATCACCGGTTACACGGTAACTGGTGATCTGCCGACCGCACAGGTAAACGATACTCTGATTGGTAGGAACATCTTCAAAACTGAGCATGACAGTTGCACGACAACTCTGTTGGGGAATTGGTCACATGGTAACCGGTGAAGGGTCTAATCTCCGTCAGGATAATCATCTGATTTTGCTATAGATCTTCGTCCTCAAGTCACCAAGGGGTCACCGGTTACACGGTAACTGGTAATGGATGGTCGATTATGCCGTTAGGCATTCTACGTCATAGCAGAAGAATTCCTTATCATCGCCTATGGACTCATCATGGCTCTAGGGACGTCGACAGTATCTTTGTCGGACTTCATCAGTAAGTCAATAAGGGATCACCGGTTACTCGGTAACTGGTGAATGATGGCTGATTTTTCCGTCAGGCATTCTGCGCCACTGCAGAAGAATTCCTTATCGTCACCTATGGACTCATCATGTTGCTAGGCACGTCGATAACATCTTTGTCGGACTTCATCAGTAAGTCAATAAGGGATCACCGGTTACTCGGTAACTGGTGAAGGGCTACTCTCAAATCTCCGTCGGGATGATTATCAGATTTCGTTGCAGCTTCTTCCTCAAGTCATCAAGGGATCACTGGTCACTCGGTAACCGGTGATACATAGCTGATATTACCGTCAGGCATTCTGCGACACTGCGGCAAAAGGATTCCTCGGGACTCATCAGGTCATTAGGAACTTTTTAACAATCAAGTTAATTATGCCATCGGGCATTCAAAGAGATTCTCGGGCGTCAGCCAGACTTCGTCAGTAAGTCGGAAACAGAATCCTCAATTAATCATGAACCAAATAGGGATATCCAAACTTCTGCCATCAGGCACTCCGCATCAACTGAGAGAACTTTTATGGCATCACAGTTGGACTTCGTCAGTAAGTCTTCAAATGGAATCCTTAATCAATCAGGAACTACTAAGGATATGCAATCTTTTGCCGTCAGGCACTCTGCGTCAGCTGAGATAACTGCTTCGACATCGCAGTTGGACTTCATCAGTAAGTCTTCACATGGAATCCTTAATCAATCACGGACCAATAAGGATATACATTCTTTTGCCGTCAGACCCTCCGCGTCAGCTGAGATAACTGCTTCAACATTGCAGTTAGACTTCATCAGTAAGTCTGGGGTTTTGGCACCGCTGTCGAACCTCAATCATCAAGTCTTCAAGGAAATTTCAACTTCTCTGTTTAAAACCTGCTGGGGATGACATATCTCCGCTGAGGATTCAAGTAACTCTGCTTCGGGGATCCAGAAATTATTCCGGGTGAATCAACTCTGCTGAGGACTTCGAGAATCATCTTGGACAAATAACTCCGCCGGGGACTTCACTGGGTAGTTTAAGAATCATCTGAAGCACGCAACTTCGATGAGGAACTCGAGAGTCAACCTGAGCGAATAACTCCGCCGGGAACTCCAAGCATCAACTTGAACAACCAACTCTGGCGACTTCACTAGGGATTTCAAGAATCATCTTGAGCCATCAACATCGCTGGGGAATTTCAAGAATCATCTTGAGCAAACCACTATGCTGGGTGAACACCTGCAAAACAAGAATGGTAACGACCTAGCTCATGTTTCATATGCATATGATCGTCAATGGCGCAATGCTCCACAAGGTGGAAATGCTACGCGTTTTTAGGGTAAATGCTATGCAATCATGAAAAATGCTATGACCCCATCAGCAAAATAAATGCTGAAGGGAGAATCCTCCTGTCAAGGAGAAAGGACCACTCTGGTGGAGAGGAGGAATCATCCTGCCGAGGAGAAGGAGTCACACCAATCTCAATTGGATTCCGCCTGGGGAAACGAACTTCAGTCGAATGCTGTAGGGGAACAAAGTTCTCCGAGAACTTGGACCCGCTCAACCGGGTATTCAAACCACAAACTGTCGAGGGAAACGATGTCAGTCACAGAAATAAACTGCACGGCCTTCGTGACAAAATTTCCTGGAGACACTGACTTCGATGGGGAAGTAGCATCAACTACTCAACACTCTACTGGGGAATGCCAATCATGGCCTGAACGGCTTCCAAGGACTTGGTTCTCTTGGGGAGCTGCAAACTCGGCTGAGGATAGGCAAACAGACGCTGGAATCACTCCTACCTGCCGGGGAGAGTACAACTCTGGGGAATTTCAATTCCGCTGGAGACTTCAGTCCAAACTATCGGAAGCTGAACTCTTGCACATAGTCTTCTACTAGAAAACTGTACATTGACTCAGTGTCGGGGATGAACATACGCTTCAGCGCATGACTCAGCTGAGGAGATGATGATCTTTCCTCAGGATACATCTGGTTGGAGAGAATCTACCTCTGCTCGGGGAGACATATCAATGCTCACAGTCTCTGTTCAGACTCCGTGGGGAGACGCTGCTGAACTCGCTGGGGAAGAAGGAATCATCCTGCTTGGAAAACACACGGCGTACCGCCTGGAATATGACATACCTGCAACAACACAAACAAGCAGACAAGACACCCTTCTCAAAGGAACCTATCAAGGTTATCATCTTGCGACAATATTCAAGTAATTCAATGTTTCAACAATTGTCGGCCTAGGCCAGCGAGTTTATGTATGCGCATTTTGTCAAAAACATCGGGCATTCTTTCTCGCAAACAAAATAGATAAATGCTAAATAAACAAACAAAATTGCTGAATAGTATATGTTTCATTGATAACGAACCCCTGAATGGGCAAAAATGTTTTACAACAGATGCAAGCTTCTGGAATGAGGAAGCTGCGCAGGTATAATAACATAAATATACATCAGTATATACACAAATGTCGGCAATGTGGCATAGACGAACACCATGAGTTGATCCCTCTATGACCCACTCGACTTCGATACTTCTCCGACGCTTCAGCTTCAGAAGAGATTGATTCAGATAAACGGACCTCAGGTCTTCCAAACCACTAAACAATGAAAGTCCATACGCGGAACGCAGTCATTTGCTTTTCGAATCCCTAACTTTTGCCTGAACCGCCCTTTCGGGTTTTCGATTCACTGGGATACCCTTTTTTGCCAAAGTTGCCCTTCCAGGTTTTCGACTTTGCGGGTGTACATTCTTTCATTTATATCCCTAATTTTTGCCCGAACCTTTTTCCCTTTTTATGGTTCGCTGGGATGCCCCATTTTTGCCTGGATATTCTTTTTCTTTCCAGCGGGTCATTTTTAAGCGAAGTATTTTTTAACTACGCCCGCGTTCACCTGGGATGCAAAATCTTCGCCATCCATTGTGGATAACAACAAGGCTCCTCCCAAGAAGACCTTGTTCACGACGTACGGACCTTCGTAATTGGGAGTCCACTTGCCCCTGTGATCGGAGTGTGGAGGAAGAATCTTCTTCAGGACGAGATCACCCGTCTGAAAGCTTCTAGGACGCACCTTCTTATCATAAGCTTTCTTCATTCGGCTCTGGTACAGACGACCATATGCAATCGATGCTAATCTCTTCTCGTCCATCAGGCTGAGTTGGTTCAGTCGGTTCTTAATCCATTCTGCCTCATCGAGTTTCACGTCAACCAAAACTTGTAAAGAAGGAATCTCAACTTCTAACGGTAGGACAGCTTCCATATCGTACACTAGTGAGAAAGGAGTTGCCCCGGTTGATGTACGTACTGTCGTACGATAACCATGCAATGCAAATGGCAACATCTCGTGCCAATCTTTATAGGTCACAACCATCGTCTGTACAATGTTCTTAATGTTTTTATTGGCCGCTTCAACCGCACCATTCATCTTCGGCCGGTAAGGAGATGAGTTATGGTGTTCAATCTTGAAGCTTTGGCATAACTCCTTCATCATCTTGTTATTCAGATTCGAACCATTATCAGTAATGATCCGCTCGGGAATTCCGTATCGACAGATGATGTCCCTCTTTATGAATTTAGCCACCACCTGCTTGGTCACGTTAGCATACGAGGCTGCCTCCACCCACTTGGTGAAATAGTCGATGGCTACTAAAATGAAGCGATGACCGTTAGATGCAGTGGGCTCGATCTTGCCTATCATGTCGATGCCCCACATGGAGAACGGCCACGGGGAGGACATGACATTCAACGGGCACGGCGGCACATGAATTTTATCAGCATAAATCTGGCATTTATGACATCTCTTCGCGAATTTAAAGCAATCCGACTCCATTGTTAGCCAGTAATATCCTGCTCTCAGGATCTTTCTTGTCATAGCATGCCCGCCGGCGTGCGTACCAAATGTGCCTTCATGGACTTCTTCCATGAGCAAGCTCGCTTCTTTCTCATCTACACATCTGAGTAGCACGAGATCGTGGTTTCTTTTATAGAGAACTCCATCAGGATTGAGATAGAAATTTCCAGACAGCCTCCTCAGAGTCTTCTTATCCTGGGTTGACGCTCCCGCAGGATACTCCTTAGTCATAAGGAAAGTCTGGATATCATGGAACCATGGCTTGCCGTCGGAGGCTTCCTCGATTGCAAAAACGAACGCAGGTCTATCAAGACGAGAAAGGACAATCCTTGGAGCTTCATTCCAAAAATTGAATTTATACATCGAAGCCAACGTGGCTAAGGCATCAGCCATCTGGTTTTCAGCTCTGGGCACATGATGGAGTTCCACTCGATCAAAGAACAGAAGCAGCCTTCTGGCATAATTCATGTATGGCACTAGATTCGACTGACGAGTCTCCCACTCCCCTTTAATCTGGTTAACCACAAGTGCCGAGTCACCATATATATCTAGGTTTTTGATTCTAAAATCAATCGCTTCTTCTAGACCCATGATGCATGCTTCGTATTCTGCTTCATTATTGGTGACCGGAAACGTCAACCTAGCAGTGAATGGGATGTGGGATCCATGGGGAGTCGTGATGATTGCCCCAATACCGCTCCCGTAAGAATTAACCGCCCCGTCAAATATCAATTTCCACTGGGACTTCCTGTCTGGCCCCTCGTCGGGCAACGGTTCATCACAATCTTTCACCTTGAGAAACATGATATCCTCATCAGGGAATTCAAATTTCATCGGCTAATAATCTTCGATCGGCGGTTTGGCAAGGTATTCAGACAATACACTTCCTTTGATGGCCTTCTGGGAAACGTACTGAATGTCATATTCCGTCAACACCATTTGCCATCTGGCAATCCTGCCCGAAAGCACTTGCTTCTCGAAGACGTACTTGATCGGATCCATCTTCAAAATTAGCATGGTTATGTGATTGAGCATATACTATCGTAAACGTTTGGCAGCCCATGCGAGTGCACAACACGTTTTCTCCAGCATTGAGTAACGGGATTCACAATCTGTGAACTTTTTACTCAAATAATAAATGGCATGCTCCTTTCTACCAGTCTCGTCGTGCTGATCGAGAACACACCCCATACTATTCTCAAGAACTGTCAAGTACATGATTAAGGGTCTTCCGGCCACTGGGGGTATCAAGATGGGAGGTTCCTGCAGATACTGTTTTATCTTATCAAATGCCTTCTGGCAATCCTCGTTCCAGATAATCGCCTGATCTTTTTTCAGTAGTTTGAACATCGGTTCACACGTGGCCGTGAGCTGAGATATAAACCTTGCAATGTAGTTTATTCTGCCCAGGAAACCACGAACTTCTTTTTCAGTTTTTGGCGCTGGCATGTCTTGTATTGCTTTTATCTTCGCAGGATCAACCTTAATGCCTCTTGCACTCATAATAAACCCCAGTAGTTTTCCAGACTGTACTCCGAAAGTACACTTGTTAGGATTCAGCCTCAACCTGAATTTCTTAAGCCTCTCAAAAAGCTTCAGCAAATTGACCAGATGCCCCTCCTCTGTTTGGGACTTTGCAATCATGTCATCAACATAGACTTTAATCTCATGGTGAATCATGTCATGAAATAAAGTGACCATTGCTCGTTGGTAAGTGGCCCCTGCGTTCTTCAGACCGAAAGGCATTACCTTGTAGAAAAATGTTCCCCAAGGTGTAATAAACGTAGTTTTCTCCATGTCCTCCGGCACCATCTTGATCTGATTGTAGCCGGAGAAGCCATCCATGAACGAAAACACGGAGAACTGAGCTATATTGTCAACCAACACATCAATATGAGGGAGTGGGAAATCATCTTTAGGGCTCGCCCTATTCAAATCCCGATAATCGACGCACATTCGTACCTTACTGTCCTTCTTCGGTACAGGCTCTATGTTGGCGACCCACGGAGGGTAAGTAGTGACCGCTAAGAAGCCAGCATCAAGCTGTTTTTGCACTTCTTCTTTGATCTTAACGGCCATATCTGGTAGTGTCCTTTTAAGCTTCTGCTTAACGGGAGGACAATCTTCTCGCAGTGGCAAGTGATGGACCACGACGTCAGTATCAAGTACGGACATATCTTGGTATGACCAAGCAAAGATGTCACTATACTCTCGAAGCATCTCGACCAATCTCTGCTTGACATCACTCTGCAATGCATCCCCTATCCTGACGTTCCTGACAAGTTCCTCAGAACCCAGATTCACAATCTCAATCTCTTCCTCGTGAAGCAGAATGACTTTCTCTGCTTGTTTCAACAAACGGGCCAACTCTTCGGGAAGGTCTTCGTCTTCATCAATCTCTTCTTCAGCTTGATAGATCGGGCAATCGAAGTCGAAGTGAGTCGTAGAAGGTCCAGAGTCGATGTCATCTGCTATGTGGATCCTGCAATAACAAGGGTTACGCTTAAAACAAGGATATGCAGGTAAGCACAAACCATATTGCCATTTTATTGTTTTTCAAAACAAATATAAAACAGGAATAACAGAGATCACAACATCTGAATGCGAAGAAAAACGTCCTTTGATTTATTGGTAAAATGCATGTACATAATCAAACAAGGCTCTGACAATAAAACCACTATGCTCCGGGTAGGACATAGGGTTGTACAATAATTGGAGAAAGTAAATTATTACACTTTTCCTGTCACTTGGATGATATCCCTAATGGACCAGTTGTCGAGGCTCTGGCCTGGTTTGCTTGGGTGGATCTAGGAATCCCGGTCGCAATCGCTGTCTTCGCCGTCTTCAGACACTACATTGACATTTTCAAATATTACCCTGCCACTTGTAAACTGGATCGGCCTTTTAACCCACGACGCACTGTGAGAGGAGGAGGCCTCAGCAGTAGGAGAGTATCCTAACCCAAACTTGTCCTGTTTGTTAGGTATTTCTAGAACTTTCCCCCAGCCTGGGGCAGATCCGGCTTGAACAACGGCCTGGGCTTCCTTGAAGGAAGAGAGAGTCATCTCCGGTTTCTCAATCATTACTGGAGTCACGTCTTTGACTTTAACGACTTCGAATGCCTGACATAGGGTTTCGTGGATCTCGCCATCCATCTCAACATATTTGAAGGACGACAAATGGCTCACCATTATGTCTTCCTTACCACAGACAGTTACAATGCTGCCCCCCACCGCATACTTCAGCTTCTGGTGCAATGTGGAGGTCACGGCACCAGCGGAATGGATCCATGGCCAGCCTAACAGACAGCTATAGGCTGGCATGATGTCCATGATGTAGAAGACTGCGTCGAAAGTTTCCGGCCCCACCTGGATTGGCAGAGTTACCTCTCCAAAGACATGACGCTTGGTTCCATCGAAAGCCTTCACAACTAGATCACTAGGTGTGCAAATCAATCCTCTCGTATCTAGCTTCATCAGTGCCTTCTTCGGGAGAACATTGAGCGATGACCCAATGTCCACCAACACATGGGATATAACTGTTCCCCTACACTCTATCGAGATGTGCAGGGCGCTGTTGTAGTTTCTTCCCTTTGGCGTCAGCTCCAGATCAGTGAACCCTAACCCGTTTCCAGCATTCACGTGGGCTACTACCCCCTCCAGCTGGTTACCCGAGATCTCCTGCGGTACATACGTGGCATTCAGAACCTTTAACAGCGCGTTGCGATGTGCCTCAGAACACAACAACAAATTTAGAATAGAGATTTTCGATGGTGTTTGATGGAGGTGATCAACGATCTTGTAATCACTCTTCTTGATCAACCTCATAAACTCTTCAGCGTCCTTTACAAGTAAGTCCTTCTCTACCCCACGAGGGGTTTCCTCAACGACTTTACTCTTTCCCTTATCAGTTTTCTCAGCTTTGTCAACAACAACCTCAGGTGGAGCAAATACTCTTCCGTTACGTGTGATTCCGCCGGTTCCCACTAGGTTATCCACAGACTGCCCAGATGGCTCGAGTTCCAATTTATGCCTGTTACAGTAGACGTATGCCCCATAGTGCCATGGGACAGCGTTGGTGCTTTCAAAAGGTATCGGCCCAGCCTTTGTGATGGTGATTGTGGGCGGCCTGGACGCGGAAATGGTTATTGTCTTGCGAGGGATGGTGATGGTGGCAACTTCATCATCCTGTTTCAAGACTACCTCTCCAGATCTGTATTCAGCCCTCCGGCTAAACTGCAAGATTCCTTCGGTCATCAGACTTTGAATCCCCATTATCAACTGTTCACAGCCGTCGGAACGGATCGCACAGCCCATACACAATTCTCCACAGCCCGGAAAGATGCCTCTCTTCATCAGCTTGGCTTTAACGAAGCTAAGTGGTGTCTTCAGATCCTTGACATCAGTCAATAAATCTGAGTCCTCTTCTTCAATAATGGCATTCACCCCACCTCCCCCATGGTTTGGCATAGGGTTCTTTGTGACGTTCGGCGTGTTATCAGAAAAATTGATGATTTTAGCATCCACCATATCTTGCACCTTGTGCTTGAATGCCTTGCAGTTTTCTATCGTGTGGCCCGGTGCCCCCGAGTGAAAATCACATTTTGCATTCGCATCATAACCCTATGGAGGTGCCCCTGTCAAGGGAGCCAGGGTTCTTTTCTGTACTAGCTGTAATTGAAGCAAAGTTTGTAATAGCTGAGCATAAGACATGGGTGGTGTCTCAAGATGACGATTTGCCAGAGGTGCTCTGTTCTGATACCTTCTGTACCCTTATTGATTTTGCTGCTGCTGCTGGGGTTGTTGCACAACAGGGATGGTTATGCTAGCAACCTGCTGGCGCTGACCCTTACCTTTCCTCCGAGTGTTAGACACTGCGCTCGTCTCTCCTTCACGCCTCTTGTTACTGTACGGTTTCTTTCCTCCTCCAGCTGAGGATAGATCAACACCCTGAATTTTCCCCAATTTGATCCCATTTTCAACGTGTTCGCCTGTAATGATGAGATCGGAGAAACTCTCTGACATACCACTGACCAGTTTCTCGTAATAGACCCCCGGGAGAGTGGCTACAAACATCTCAACAAGCTCTCGTTCAACCATCGGCGGCTGAACTCTAGCTGCTAATTCACGCCATCTCTGGGTGTATTCTTTGAACCCCTCATTGTTCTTCTGTGACAAGTTCTGCAGTTGAACCCGGTTCGGAGCCAAGTCACTGTTATACTGATAATGGTGTACAAAGGCCTCAGCAAGTTCTTTCCATGTACGCACACTGGTGGGTTCCAAACCCATATACCATTCCAAGGATGGGTCGGACAAGCTATCCTAGAAGAAGTGCATCAGCAGCTTCTCATCTTCAGAGTGAGCGAACATCTTTCGGTAGTATGACCTTAAGTGGACACGAGGGCAAGTGGTGCCCTTGTATTTCTCAAAGTCGGGTACCTTAAATTTGGGAGGCACCTTGAAATCAGAAATCAATCCTAGTTTAGTCATGTTGACACCCATAGTGTTCAGGTTCTCGAAACTCTTCATTTTGTCCTCAAGTGCTTTAAACCTTAGACGGGCCTCAGCATTCAATTCGCCCTCAGCACTCTTCTGTGAGAACAAATCCTCTTGGCGATCTTCTAGCCATGGTTGAGTACCATTGCCAGCAGCAAATCCAGTAGCATTAGGCCCATACAGATTTCCAGCACCTGTGTTGCCATGGCATAGTCCAGTATTGCCATTGGCCTCAAAGTTACCGTTACCGACGCCAGTCGTATTATCATTAGGCCCGATGTTAGTGACCACATTGCCGTTACCACTTCCATTCCCCCCGGTCACGGGGATGCCACCCTGAGGGGTCTCAACAGGTGGAGGGACTAGAACGCTCCCGCCATGAAGCACACCGCTGCTGTCAACCCTTGAGATCAGAGGCTGGACCAATGTTCTGAGCTGGTCTTGGCCGTTAGCGACCACTTGCATGAGCTCCATGAAGCGGTCCATCCTCTCTCGGAGTTCCTGGATGTCAGTCTGCACTTAATCCATTGCTCTAGCTTGATTCGCTCTGGTCGGGTATCGGTGGATCGGTCTTCGGTCAATCCTGAGACAACCTGCATACACAAAGGGTTAGAAAAACGATAAGGTGCCTGTCATGCAAATGATTCATGCAAATGCAAACGTGTGTTTGTGCCTTAGGGAGATTTCTCCCCCGATTCTAGTGCCAGAGTGTCGGTGCTGATAATAAGAAGTCTGGATCCAGTCATGGAAATGACATCTCATATATATATATATATATATATATATATATATATATATATATATATATATATATATATATATATATATATATATATATATATATATATATATATATATATATATAAAGAAAGCCCATCAAGGCAGCATACACTGTCACTGAGTACAAGCAGAATCAATAGCATGACCTCGACCAACAAGCCTGGTGATGGTCAGCATACAACAACGATCAAAAACAAAGGATTACAAATATAGTCAAGCACGACCACGGGCGTGAAACTCTTCTAACAACCCCTTCGTTTCTGGATGATCAGGCCGAGTGAGCAACCCTTCGACGAGTAACTCCCTCTTCATAATAGTGTATTGAAGACCTTCAACGGAGTCTTCCCATGCTCCTTCGCCAAAACAATCTTCTAACTGTCGTTTCTTGGATTCAAACCTCTGCTTGCGCTCCTTTAGGTTAGCGAGAGCCTTGTTTAGCAGGTCTTCCGCGGCATATCTGCGAGCAGTTTCTTCATCAAACCTCTTCTCAGTAGCCTTCACCTGAGCTTTTAATTTGGAGATCTGCTGTTTCATTTTATCCTCCCGTTCCTTGCCGTTGGCTAGAGTGGCATTCCACTGCTGATTAAACTTGGATATTCTCCGGTACGCTTCATCCAAGTGCCGCTTCTTAGTGGCCAGTACGTCATTGACAGATATGAAGTCCCGACCCAAACGCTCACGCTCATCCATCTGCTTAGTCAAATCCGTACCTAACTAGTTCACCAACTCTGTTTGCCTCTTGAAGGAATGGACGACTTCATTTCTCTCGCTTCTGAGCTGAGCCAACTCTTTCTCCAATTCTTCATTTGCCTTCTTCAGCTCCTCTCTCTTAGCTAACACCTGATTATACTGCTGAATAGACACGGTAGTAGGCTCTTCCACCACTAGAGGGCATTCCTGCTTAGCAGGTGGAAATGGCATCCCTATAATCTCTGCTCTGGCTCTGATCCAGGTCACATACGGAGCATAGGCTTGGCTATTACTTTTTCCTTGCAATGGTTTCCCTCGTCTACGGATATCATTCCAAGCATGTTGAAGCTTAGATAACATATTCCCCTCTAGAAGACCAGTGAGGTACAGAGATTCCTGCACCTCCTCATCCTTTGGCGGAACCCTCAAAGTATAAGTAAACTGTCGGACGAGCAAAGATGGATTATAGTTGATACAGCCCTTCCTGCCTATCAAAGGCACATTCGGAAACCCACTGCAGCTGAATATAACCTCAGTACCCAACATATCTCTATCAAACCAAACAACAGCCTCTACTGATAGACTCATCAAACGCTCAGACCACTCAGCTGTGGCTGCAGATGAAACAAAGCGACCCTTCTTGGGTAGGTGACTATCAAACCATCTATAGAATAAGGGCACACAGCACGAGACATTCTTACCCCTTCTATTCTCGTTTTTGTAATGGACAGAATGGTAGACATCTCCAATCAAGGTAGGGACTGGATTCCCTGATGCAAAGATATGAAAAGCGTCCAAGTCTACAAAATCAGGCAGGTTAGGAAACAAAATGATACCATATATGCAGAGAGTAAGGATGGCGTTGAACACAATCCAACAACCTTCTTTGGCACATTGTTGGGCTTTCCCCACTAAGAACTGCAAAGAGAAACCAGGAACCCCGTTCCAACTGGACAAGATCAACTCAGAGGCATCCAGATGAAGAGAAAGAGCTAGATTAGCTAGATTAGGCTCAACATCCATATGAACAAATGGCATCTGACTCTTGATAGGCACACCCAACAAATCAGCATACTCCTCTAATGTAGGTGCAAGAATAAAGTCCAGGAAAGTAAAGCATCTCAAAGGAGGATCATAGAACTGCAGCAAGGCATATAACCCATTCAACTCATACACGGAAGGTTTACGAACCAAACTGAGCAGCTTCCCATAAGACTTTCTGAATTCACCTCTCATAGTATCATCTGCCAAAGCAATCAGGCTGGACAACTGAGCAACCTCTGGAGTGGGGAGCTTATAGGCCACAGTCTTCCTCAGAGAACCCATAATAGCACGACAAAAGGCAAGAAAACCTGAACCGGGGGAAACAGTACCTGCAACACAGACACACGTTAATGATATGCAAAAATGCAAAATGCAATCATGCAGTAGGAGATCAAGACGACTGTGCCGTTGGGGAGAAGGGCCACAATCTGCTCTATCAAGAACAAACATATCTCTGATGATAAGAACCCCTGATACCAGACCTAAATCTGCTTTGTCAAGAACAAACACATATCTGATGATGAGAACCTCTGATACCAACAAAACTGATTCGCTGTCAAGAAAACCAGGTAGTCTGAAGGTTAAGGTTTCCTGCAACAAACCCGACCCCGCTCACAGGTATGGACCTAAACTGACACAAGTTTGGCATCCTATGCGGTCATCAGCGTCACAGACTTTCAAGAATGATGATACGATACCCAAAAGGTGTGTCATCATCATCTCTTGAAGCGGCCTCACTTAGCTGAATCCTAAATGATCGGTCCCCAGAGTCGACAATCCTCCAAACCAACAACCCCTCAAGCCCAAAGGGCTGGAAAAGAAGTCAACCGGGAGAACCTCGTCTGAGCGTGGATTTCATGAGACACTAGTGCCTGCAAAGCAAGCACGCGCCCACTAATTTCCACAACTAATGCTAAGTACACTCAAGCTTGGGTCTGGCTTCTCACTCATCAAAAGGCCCCTCCCACAACAGCACAGATAATCATATCATACTGAAAATAACATGCGGGAAATAAAATGTGATAAATAAACACAACCCAATAGGTAAACACGCAAGAGCTAGGATTGACTCTCGCAGGAACGTTAGATCCCCATATTGACTCGCATAGGGGACGTTGAATCCCCAGGAAACTATCAAGAATCCCCAGCAGAGTCGCCAGTTGTCGCTACCGCGAAAATAAGGTGCCGGCAAAACAGAAGAGTCGCCACCTTTCGTTATTTATCCCTCAGAACCAGAAAGGAAACGATCGGAAAAAACCTGACGAAAAGGTATAAGACAAGGTCATCGCAACCATTGTCTGGGTTCGGGAGTCGGTTACGCAAGGGGAAGGTATTAGCACCCCTCACGTCCATCGTACTCGATGGGATCCATGCTTGTTGTGTTTATCTGACGGGTTTATTTACTATCTACCTATCAAGGTCGGTCTGAAAAGAAAATAAAAACGACTCGGCAAAGCGTCGCACTTTATGCCTACGTATTCTCATCAGAGAATGAGAAATCAGAGTCAACATAGTTCGGCTAACTACGGGTTACCGGGAAGGTGGCTCGCCAATACATCAGCATTGTGCCTACGTACTCTCAACAGACATGAGAGATCAGAGCTTACGTAGTTCGGGATAATACAGATTACGGGAATTCAGATTCATCTGTTTTTCGAGTAGGGTTAACAAACAATTCCAGCAGTTTGGCGTATGCAGCTCGACCCTTGGAGACTTAGGCGTTACCGTTTGCGGTAGAACTGAGAGTTAACGACACTCTTTTCTTCAGAAAAGCTTCCTTTGAATTATAGGCCCACGGGGCAAAAAGGTTTGAAGTTTGTTTTCTGTCTTTTACGGAAGAACTATTTTTTATGGATGTTTGCAACCAATATCGCACTAGAGACTATGACCTGAGAGTGAATGTGTCGCATGTCACCCAAAGGGTACCATACTAAACACCCAGATTATTAGAAGGAAACCCTCTAACAACCCTTTCTCAAGTAGCTTAAGGCTCGTAACGTACGACGTCAGTTAACCTTTATTATTGTATTTTGATTTGTTTCGAGATGAGAAGAGAGAACAGGCTCAACTAAGGGGAGACTATCAAGTCCTAATAGTTGTCATGCCAAGGATTCATCCTATGGTTGAGGTTTGAAACAGGGATCTCCTAGATGTTATCATGCATAGGTTTCAACCTAAAGTTCTAATCATCACTTCCTTATCAAAGGAAGTGAGATTCCTAGGGGATCATGTCAATGGTATACAGAAACAGATAAAGCATCAGCTAAACGGTAAACAACTGTAAATAAAATGCGTGCAATGCAAGTGAGGGAGGAAATATGTGTGGGGCAGGAGCCTCCACAAGCTCATCTCAACCTCAAGCCAAGTATGAATAATCGCAAAGATAAAGGAACGCAACAATAGCAAGTCACATCAGCAACAGTCAAACAGAAAGAGTAGCAGACAAAATAGCTCAACAGCAAAGCGGGTAAACAGCAAACAACCAAGCAGCTGCAAGAAGACTCCTAACAGCAACAATCCAACAATCGGTAGTTTGTGTTGATACCCAAGCTAGCTTCATGGGAGAACTCCATCTTCAAGCTTCAATCTTCAATAGGCTCCACCAAGAGAGAGGAGATTCAACATCAAGAATATTGGTTGATGATGGGAAGCAGGAAGGAAACCAAGGGAATCCCTCATGACACTCAACCAGTCATCAGAGAATGGCATCCTCAAAAGTTCTACTCATTATGACATGCCATACATCCCTCCAAAGGAGAGATGGGCTTTCACATGAGGACTTTGAATCATAGGATGGGAATGGCATGCACACAAAGCAAGCCATGTTTGTTTGAAGAAAGAAAACACTTTATAGGGCTCTTCCTAAACCTTAATGAGGTATCTACTTACTTACCATTCTATCAAGAAGGAATACACTACCTAGAATCATCTAATGACCAATTACAAGGTTAACCTATGAAATTCTCTAAGTTAGAATCACCTAAATTGAAGTTAATTTGTAAAATGGGGAACTAATTGAAAATCATTCCTAAAAATTCTAGGGAAAATATCATATCATCCTACATGTATCAACATGCTATAGTCCAAAAATCAGGGGTTAAACCTAAGTCAAAAGGCTCAAATTAAATCTAAATTTTCAAGGGTACACTAAAGGAATTCAATCATGAACACTCATAAACAACTACCCTAAAACCCTATTTAAAATCATCTAAAAATCATGATAAAAATCACACGACATCATCAACATGTATATAACCAAGATGAAAAATCTCAAGATCAAATTCAAAAATATGGGTGAGAAATAAATGGACAAAATCATCACACAATTATTCCACCATTAAAAACATATTACACTAGAAAATATGAAATAAAATGGAAAATGCATGAAAAATTAAAATGAAAAGCATGATAAAATCCTAAACATCTCAATTCATATCCACAAATTTTTCCAGAATTTATTATCAACATTTACTAATTTTTTATGAATTAAATCTCACAAGCATTAAACAAAACAAAAAAATAAAAGGAAAGAAATTAAGAGAAATAACTGGGAGGGGTTTAGTTAGCAAGAACAACAAGGTTTATTTCGCTTGGGCCCATGAAGGGGGGTTTTGAAAGCACATGGGCGCTGGGCCCATTTGAGAGATTAATTCAACTTATTTCAATCTAAATAAAACACGCCCAGGGGGTGCATTGAGCAAGGACCCTAAGTGTTATTCTCATTTGGGCCTTCCAGGGGGTGTTGATAGCGTAAGCATGCTAAGCCCAACGTCAATACTCAAATCAACTCAGTTTTCCTAATTAACAGAAAATGAACACGCGAGGATTCGAACTCGCACACTCTAGGTTCATGCAGCGCATTGGAAAGAACTAGTAACACTCATTAATCAAAACGACGCGTTTTAGGGAGGGGGTATGCGGCACGCTTGGAGTCATTGGATTGATTGACTTAGTCTCACTTTCCAAAAGCATGAACGGCCACGATTATGTCTTCTCCAATTCAAAATTGTGCAGGGAGGGAAGTGCAGAATTAGATGCGACTTGGCCGGAGCTTCGCCGGAAAAACTCGTGGCCTCCTATCTCTCTCAATACTCCACCAATTAACATGGTTCTTGAACGAAAATTGTGTGAAATTTCACGAGGATTGCAATCATACTAATGAATCACGCTAAAACCTCAAGAATAATGAAATCTAAATCTCAACCGAAAACGGATCAATTCTTATTTTGTCACTAAACCTCAATTTTTCTGTCCAGAAATCATCTATACCCTAATTGCAACCTAACCACATGAATCTAATCCACTAAAAACGCATGAATGGAGAGAAAATTCAAGAAATAGAAACCTGGTTTTAAGCTTCGATTGTGGTGGTTTCAGACCTCAATTCTCCTCCAACAAGTGCAGAAAGCTTCAATGATTGATGATGAACGATTCTTGATCACCAATTCTTGATGAAACCCTCTGATTCTCCAAAAACGAAAATTCACTTTCAAGCTTTTTCTTCAACTTGCTCCAATGGCTTCTTAACAGATTTTGACACTAGAAGCTTCTTAGAATGCTCCACACTCAATTTATAATTTGTTCAACCACTTTGGGGGCCCAAACCAAGCCCAATTTTGGATTTCCAATTTTCACTTCTTTCCAAAATTTCAATGATGGTGGTACACGATTTTGCTTTGTTCATCCTTCAAACTCAGTCTAAATTACTCACTTAACAGCTGTGGAGTGTAATTGAAGTGTTTCCCCTCCTTGATTTCAATCCATGGGGTGTTTTTAATATGTTTCTTCCTTATGAAGCAAGCCTCCATATGACCATGTTATGCACTTCAATTCAAAATTGTGATAATTCCAATCTCTTTAGAATATCAATTCCATTCAAAATGACCACAAATTTGACCTGAAAACATGTTATTACCAATTGTTTTGAATTTTCTCATTTTAATTCATTAAAATGGTCTTTATGTGAATTTTCTTCAACCAATGCTTGATATAATCCATATCAATGGACTCTTGATACTTGGCTAAGCTAAAAACATCATTTTGAGAAACTCTCATGTTGAACAAAAATCCATTTGAAGCTTGCAAGATGATGAAATTGACCTATGATTCAAAATGACCTGTAATGTCCAAATACCCAAAATACCCTTGACTTGTCAAAGCCATAACTTGAGTTATACAAATCCAATCATGGACTTCTAGTACTCTTTAGAAAGCTAAGAGAATAAGGAACAACATTCAGGTTGACCAAAAGTTCATAGGAATCATCCTTCTAGAGCAAAAGTGTCATGCAAGTTGGGTAACTTTCAAGCTCCAAATTCACATGCCTCAGATGACTTGTAACTTGTCTGGCTCATAACTTGAGTTCTATAAACCCTATCAAGGACTTATTGTACTCAAATTAAAGCTAAGATCATGCCCTACAATAATCATGTTGGGGTCAAGATGAGATGAAGATCACATCTTGAGTTAAGTAGTCTTGAAGTCAGGGGTCAAGCTAGGGGATTTTACACTGTCAAGCCTTAGAAACCCTAGCCTGAAACTTCTCAAACTCTTCAATCATGATGAGTTAACCTTGGAATTATCCTTATAACATCTCAATGTATCCATCCATGGTCACATGGCTCTTGAATTAAGTCTCAACCTTCTTCAAATCCTCAGTTGACTTAGGGTTGACCCAGTCAAACCCTAGCTGCACCAATCATGGCTGAGGCTTCTTAGTCTTGCATAAGGACTTGTCTAAGCTTCAAAGTGATCTTTAACACTTCTCATGAGCTCTCTCAAGACCTCAAGTCTATCCTCATGACCTCAGAATCATCTGATGGCTTCCCACAACTATCAAGTTAGGAGACACACACCCTTGGTTTCAATCCTCTCTCTGAGGCTCTTTTAACTTCTCTGACAAGGATATCAATCCTTGAACACTTGAATAACCTTCTTAGCTAGCTCCTCAGTCTTGTGTAGCTCTTGATTGGTAATCATACCTCTTGATCTCCTGCATACATGTCAATGAAATGCAAATGGTAATGCTAATGTGAATGAAATGAAACATAAGTTAGGTTAAGAAATGTTGGGCGAATTTTGGGGTGCAACGGATATGGTGGCACTTGTTTCCAGTGCAAGGAGAAGGTTTTAAGAAGGCGCCCTATTTTGTTTTAACTTATTTACTGGCACCATGGTTTTTATGAAATGTTGCAGGTGATTATTGTACCTTCAATGAAGGATCCTTGTTGCTTTATCTGTCATATACTTGTTGGATCTTCACTGAAGGATCATTTCCACCTTATAAGACATATACTTGTTGGACCTTCACTGAATGATCTTTGCCTCCTTACTAAAGGATCTTTGTCATTCTATCAGGAATATACTTATTGAACCTTCACTAAAGGCTCTTTTCTTCCTTATTAGGCATATACTTTCTAGATCTTCATTGAAGAATCCCTTACGCCTTATTAAACATATACTTGTTAGACCTTAACTGAAAGATCTTTGCTGCCTTATCAGACATATACTTGCTAGACCTTCACTGAATGATCATTGTCGTCTTATCAGGTATGTAATTGTTGAAACTTCATTTAAGGATCCTTATTGCCTTATCAAACATATAATTGTTCACCTTCATTAAAGAATCCTTGCCACCTTATCAGACATATAATTGTTGTACCTTCATTAAAGGATCTCACCCTAGTAACACTTGAGGGATCACCTAAACAATACTTGAGGGACTCGTCCAAAGCAATTCTCAAATGATTCATTATTAAAAATATCACTAAGACTATTGCACGTTTAGGTTAACCATTTCATCTTTCTTAGACTTCGTGTTTGAGGGATTGTGGACTGGGGAAATTTTTTCGGATTGAAAAGAAGCAGACCAAAAGGGCTGAAGAGAAACAACTCGGAAAACCAAACGAAAAGTAGCGAGTGTGGCACCCCGGGTCATCCAGCTTAGACATGGGTCGCCTGATTTAGACTCATTTTCCTTAATCCATTCATTTAGCTAAAATGTGGCTAACACGACATTCTTTAGGGAGTTAGCTAAATGCGACAAAAATGGAGGAATGCGTTATCCTTATAATAGAGGAAGAACCTGTTTCTTATGTACTTGTCAGGAAATTAGGAAAAACCATTTTCTCCATGTTGCCCAACCTAAAAAGTTATCAATAAATACTTTAACCTTGTGATTTTAAAAATTCGTTTATAATTTCAACAAAATCTAACATACAATGTCTCTTGTAGTCATACGCACAAACAAACTCTCTTCCATTATTGTATTTCATCGGTACAACTATTCTCTCACTGAAATTGAACCTGCAGGAGAGACATGCTATCTTTTCTCTATATGTATCTATGGATGAATTAGAATCTCACACTTTTTCATTACTCTAGGTATCCTTTATCCAATTATACTATTAAGAACTTTTTCATGTCTAAAAAATCATTTCCCTATTATTAATTTGGTGTTCCCAAAAGACAAAAGCTGTAATTGGTTTTTATCCATTTAAATAATCATGTGGTATCATGCTTTTGGGCTCCAAAAGCCCTTGTTTGATCTCTTTCTTGTTGAAAGCTCCTTTTTTAATTAAAGACATGTGAAGACTCAACTCATAAACATAATATGTTTTTTTTTTCTTTATTTATCAATAGCATAAAGGAAAAGCATCCATTATATAATATATAACATTATCATATCTCAATTCATCCTTCATATCTTCCTTTCCATTAATTTTTGCATGGTGAAGTCTTTGTTTTTGAGGTTTGTTCTAAACTCTGGCATTTTTGTTGCATTCATATTCATATGTTCATAAGTTTATACATATACACATAATTTTATTCTATTTTTCAGCTTTGGTTCTGAGCTAGTTTCATTGCTTCCCACACCACAATCCATAATCCATCTACATTTATTCAAACTATAACATTATTGTTCGCAGGGAAATTATTAGCTAAGGAAAAAGTGAAAGTTGGTTTGATATTTTACAAGTTAGAGAATGGTGGCAAGCAAGAGAATTGATTAATAATGCATTAAGAGTAAAAAAACAAGGTTTGCTTTCATTAACTTCCCTCACTTTTGTTAAATGTTAGATGTTTCTTTGTTGGATAATAGATTTAAAACTGTTTCAGATAATTTTTAAGTTATTAGCCTGGTTCAAAAAGTCATTTTTGAATTTGGATTAGCCCACAACCACTGTAGGTAGCTAGAATAACTTGCTAACACGTTTTTATTTAAAATAAAATTAATTTTACACCCTAATTTGTATTATATAAAACATCCTTTTCTGCATAAAATTTTTATACTTGTAGATGAAAATATTTGAATTTTTTAAATAATTAAATTTGTAAATTATTTTTAAAATTTATTTGTTATGCACTAACGTTATAAAAATATTTTATGCGATAATCATAAATGTTGAATATTTAAAAATATTTGATTTTAAGTTAACTCCATGTAAAGTAATACAAATGAATTATTGTAATTTATTGATAGTATAAAATATTTAATGCATAATAATTAATTTTTTATTTTAAATAAATTAAATTTTAAGAATTTTTAAATAACATATATTTTAAGAAATATTCTATCCAAAAATATATTTTTAATTTTATTATTATTTAATTTATCCAAAAGAATTTTAAGAAATATTCTATCCAAAATATATTTTAATATTATTTAATTTATATATATATATATATATATATATATATATATATATATATATATATATATATATATATATATATATATATATATATATATATATATATATATATATATATATATATATATATATATATATATATATATATATATATATATATATATATATATATATATATATATATATATATATATATATATATATATATATATATATATATATATATATATATATATATATTCAGCCTTAAATTTTTTCAAACAATTCTATATTAGTCTTTATTTTTCAATTTTTAAATTTGATTTAAACCAAAAAATTCATAATAAAACCCAAAACGAGTAGTAAAACAATTAGAAATAAAAGGGAATCAAATGAATTATTTAAATTGCCTAGAGTCTTAATGATAATTAATTAATATTTTTATAGAATAGTTATTATAGATTAAAAAAGTAGATAATATAATTCGAAGCGCTATTGATAAAAAAAATTAGTACAATTGATAATTGAAAAAAAAATCTTATAGAAATTGAAAAAGAAAACATAAATATTCTGCGAATTAGTATACTAATAAATAATACTCGTTTTTAAATGCAAAGAAAATTTTGACGTAATTGAAATTTAAAAAAAAAAATTGATGCAATTTTGCATGGAAAATTCCAATACCGGCTTCTTATAAAGTTACAAAGTAGAGATACCCATTCAATACAATGTTTTTTTATGCATCCAATTGAATTAGATAAACTATTGAATCAATAAAAATTGGTCAGAATTAGAATTGGTCAAAACCAATAAAATCGACGAACCCTGCTTATTCTCTTGTAGAGATACAATTGTATAATATTATTTGAAGGCTTTTCTGCCATTCCAATTTTCTCCTTTTCCGCCATGGCTTTCTTTATACTCATCTATCATCCACTAGCAATATTCAAAGATTTTAAAAAATCGACGGATTAAATGTTTTTGTTTTTTTTCCAAACAAAATGACGTTATTTTGATGATTATTTTTTATAAAATAAAAACTTTAATATAAATAGATTTAATTCAAAGTTTATTTGAAACGTTTGATTTATTATTCAATTTATGTTAGTAATTAGAATTTGTTTAAAAATTATTTGAATTTTTATTTTATACTATTTTGTTATATGTGATGTCTCTTTTTAAAATTTGAGATTAAATAATAAAATTGTGGAATCATGATATTTTGAAATTCGTTGACTCTATCGATTTAACAATTATAGAGTTTTGTTATAGAGATTGATTTATTCAACTGAATTATCCATTTTAGTTATATAGTTCGATCAATAATTCAATAGTTCAACCAATAAACCTGTAATTTATAATTAGCTGATTTAAATATACGACATTTTCTATATTCATTTTAAGTGATAAAATTTTAAATTTTAAACTAAAAAAAAATCAATATATTGCTTTCTTCCGAATTCGAATTCGTGGTAAGATGAATTTGATTTAATTTGAATTTTTTCACCAATTAAAAAAAATACTAATTTTATTCGCCACTGTATGTAAATTTCAACCCCTTGAATATTTGTGTTTTTTTTTATATGTGTCTATCAATCAATTTATGCTCGGGACGGTGCTTATTATTGTTGCCGCGTGTATTTGTGTAAATGTTTCATTTCTTTTTTTCTTTTTTTTAAGAATTTCTTACTCCATTTTTTGAGGTTCTTACACACTGTGCGTTTTTAAAAATACTCTTCTGTTTTTTGAAATGTATCTCCGAATTCACTTTTTTTTCCAGTTTTTTATTTTATTTCGTAGATGCATCTACGGAAGACTTTCTTATTCATATTTACGGAAAACTCCAAAAATAAAATACCATAAAATCAACATTGCAACAATAAAATCAACATTCATAAAATAAAACTGGCGTTATATTAATGATTTTGACATAAATTTAAATATTAAATTTCAATAGCCCGGTGAACACCTACACATCTCTAAGATGTCATTGACTGTTCTTCGGACCGTCACCTCCAACTCGAGCGGAATCTTCTCTTTGAAACCGAAATACGTTTGCCACATCACTCTAACATCGTCTTGATTCTTGAGTTCAAACTTGTTGTAAACAACGTTCTCGTCATTGTCAACTAAAGGTGAACGATATTCAAGCTTCACAACCTTTCATTTGTCATTGTAAAGTAGGCGATATTGGATCTCGTCTATGATATCGGCGAAGGGGTGAGATCCATGAGCTTGAACGTCCTCCCGGGTGTTTTTCCGTCGGAAAAGGAGACACTTGTGACATACCAATGGATCTTGATTTCAAACAATTGAGACATTTTTGCATTTGTGTGAAAGATAACAAATGAAACCCCAAATTTATAGAAAACCTAAGTGAATATGGACCTACCGTTTTCTGTCAAACTTATTTCCGGAGCTATATCCACGGAACGACCCTATAATTATTGGTTCTAGATATGTATCTCCGGAACTTCCACTGAAACTGCATAATTAAGAACCTTCCATAGATACATATCTGGAAGTTTCCCTGCTACATTTTTAAAGCAACTCAATATAGATGGACATCATAATAAACCAATAAAAGGCATGTGTTCAAAAATAAGACATGAGAATAAAATGTGACTATTTTGTATTTCAAAAATTTACAATTAGTCGTCCGATTATACAAGAATTCAAAACGAATCAAAACAAGTGTCGCCGGCTAAATCTATTGGTGGTACCCCTTTGGACTTTTCTGCATTCGTTTCCTTTTCAATGTTGTACAATTTTTTGTATCCATGCATCCTTTCAACAAAACGATCCAGCCACGTCTCGGCATTTAGGGTTGAATGAGTCGCCCATTCCGATGATGTAGGTGGTATAGGGCATCCCAGTTTCAAGTAAACTTGTACAAAATGTCTTGATTTTGGAAGCCATCCAATACACATGATGCGATCATTTGGATTTTGAGGTGGTGCGGTGTGGAGTGGAAAAAAGGTTTTCGAAAACCCGTATCGCGTCAAGTCAATGCACACCCTATCATATGCACATGCAATAAGATGACCCATATCAGGGAAGGTCATCCATTTCAACATCGGTGTCGGACCATTCAAGCAAGGAACAAGAGATTCATAAACCGCGTCGAGTTTTTCTTTCTTTCCATACAACCGCGTACACAATTATTTATGCGTCTTCAAGTCTTGGATTTGTTGATGACGGACAAGCGCATGACTATCCTCTCCTTTACCGAGCAAAGCCGAAACGGCTCGGTAGCCGCAATTACCATCCCTTTCAACATTGACGATACAGTCGATGTATTTGTGCATAAAAATCGACATCTCGTCGATGAATAGAATTTTCGGTGGAATCGGGGTCGAAGGCGGTTTGCTTATGTGAGCTCCTTTCATGAAACTTTTTTGAGATTTAGGAGTCGGTGAGTCGGGATAAAGTTTGTCAACGTGCTCACAATAAGAAGGAGACCATGTAGTCGAGTTATCGTTCGGTGTAGGCTTCATTTTCTTCGGAGCACCTTTTGTCTTTACCGGTTGAGAAGGCAATTTCATGTCGGTTGTCTTGGGATAGGCAATCTTCCTCAATTTTTCTTTGATGTGGAGTTTCATGTTTTCAACGGTCTTTGAGAATCTCTCTTGTATCGCTTCCCATTCGGTCAAAATAGAGATATTCGGTTTACCTCTTTCCATGCAACCATCATCATCAAAACTAAGTCTTTTTCAATGAGGGAAAACTTCGTCCATTCTTATTGGCTCACCTAATTTCAACTTTTTAGCAATAACACAAGTACACGGAAGACCATAGGTTTTCACAATAGTGCAACCACACTTTGTGTTGTTGGAACCTACAGTTTCAGCTCGTTTGGCCTCGTGAAAAAGATAGTTCAACCCCGACCGAGACATATTACCGATCAATTGAGAATAAAGAATGTTATCTTTAAATTGATGTTCGAATATCGTTATACTCCAACCGAATGTTGTTTGTATCTCATTATGTTGGTTTTTAATCATGAGATTTATAGAGTCTCAATCTCGACATAAATCTCCCTCGTTATTTCCCAACCAAAATTTCAAACTAGCATGGGCCGACTCAACTCTGTTGGTGGTTTCATTTCAAAGGTGTCAGACATTATCAGTCCACGCACAAACTATCTTCTCCTTCACCTAATCAAGAATGGTGCTTTCAACATATTTCAACAAAGCAGGATACTTTTCACACACTTTCTGGAATTGAATGACGGAATCGACATATAATTCTTTTGTGGAAGAATTTAGTATATAATTCCATGCATCCATTATTTTTTCAACAATCACACCGGCCTTCACCAATTTTCTACCTTCGAACTCTACTTATTTCGCCTCCACCATAGATTTAACCCGACTTCTCACATTTTTTGTCGTGTGATATCGACGAAGTAATGCATTAGAGGAAGGAAATACCTTTGCAACCGCATTCATCAACGCGGTATCGCGGTCGGTAACAATCGCTTTAGGAATCTCAACTTGGTCCTTAAAAAGTGACCGACACACCTCTAATGTCCATGTAAAATTGTCCTCTTTTTCACACTCGAGAAAAGCAAAACCAACGATATATGTCTTCTCGCTAGACGTAACACCAACCATCTCAAATAAAGGAAGTTTATACTTGTTGTTCTCGTAGGTAGAATTGAGCACTGTCGAAAACGTGTTGAACAACTTTATCGAATCCAAATGAGTCCAAAAAATATCTCGGACTGTAACTTAATCGTCGCAAGTTCTGTACCGGGACACGTAATTATTATCATCAACAATTTCAACAGTTGTTGTATCTCACTTCCACTTTGAGCATGGTTATGCAAACCACAAATAACACTAAATTTCTACTTTTTGCTACTCAACATGTAACCACAAAGCTTAAATGGACACTCACATTTTTTACTACCCGTGTCTTTTCTCTTAAATTTTCGGAGAAAAAATTGATATTTATCGCTTCTATCGCACAATAAAGTAACAAAAGTGTTTCTTCTTTCCGAACCATTATCTGATCTTCCTATAACCACACCAAAACCAAGTCTTGTTGTAGTTCTACAAATCCATGTGAGCATGCTTTCACAGTCATCAAACTCTTGCTTGTTATTAAAGTCAACGCCGACATCTACCGACTTTACGACAATCCCTTGAACATTCAGAGAAACATCGTTGGAAGGAACTAATTATTTTAAGATGTTATCAAGGTGCACCATATTTATTTGTAAACAATAAGGAAAATAAGCAAAAAAATTACAAAGCTGCTGGAAAAAAACAGACAGAGACGTTCCGGAGATGTAAATCCGTAAGTGTTCATCTTCAACACGTTCCGGAGGTACAACTCCGGAAACAACGTCAACTTTTTTTGCAAAAGATTTGAAGATTAATTTGAGCAATGTAGTTGACAAAAGAGAATTTTCACTTGAAATTCTATCTTCACTTGCTCTCTGTGATTTGTTACATGAAAAAGTTGGAGATTTGGAGTGAAAATGATATTGATAGTATAAGGTTTTTTAGGTTAGTGAAGTGAGTATGGAAGAAGAAAAGACAACAATGGGGAAGTGATCATGCAGGTTTAAGATATAGCAAAAACTTCCGGAGTTGTATCTACGGAACAATCTGGCGCTCAAACGTTCCGGAGTTACAGCTCCGGAAGTTTCCCTGCACTGATTTATTTTGAAGTTTCCTCAATGTATACTAGTAGAAAATGCTTTCGTAGATATAGCTCTGGAAATAATCAAATTTTGGCACAAAAAAAAAAAGTGCGTCCGAGTGTATATTTTCGGAAGCAGGGGAAATAAAAGAAATTTTACGAGGTGGCTAAAAAGACCAAAGGTGAGATAAGAAATCCTCTTCTTTTTTTTTTAATAAACAAAAGATTGAAAAGAAGCACAAAAAGTGTTCAATAGATTGTGTAAATATATTTTTTAAGCCAATAGAATATATAACATAACACAAAAAGTGTTCAAAAAAATCAAGAACTAATACAATCAGAACAAACAGAAAAATTTCCTACCAGCTCTAACTCTAACTCACCCTCTTAAAGGGTTTATACAAAAAGCAAAAAAATCAGAATTGGGGTAGGAAACGTTTCTTGATTTTTGCATGTTATTATTTTCATATTTTGTCCTTTGAATAGTTTTACTAACTAAAATTGAATTTATTTCTTCTTTAAAAAACAATGAGTTGGTTTGTTTGAAAACTAGTTTTCCCCTATTTGGTTTTTTTTAAGATAAGTTTTCCCCTATTGTTGAATAAACTACTTTGCCATTTCACACAATCAATTTCTAAATATGCTTGATTGAGATGCAATGACAAACTTACAAACTTTTTATGCTAAAGTTAAGTTTTCTTAAGAAAACCAAGTGTAATTAAGAAATTTTGCTAGTATACCCTTAAAATAACTATGATGAATTATGAATTAAAAATAAATGCATCCATCAAAAAGAAAATATATTGAAATAAATAAATATCAAAGGACATAAAATTAGTTATGTTAGCACTCATGATTTGAATGATGGACTTTTTAATTTCTACGCCTCAATTTATAAATCAATCTTTAAAGACAAAATTGTCTTAAATTATATGTTACTTCATAATTTTAATAAAATGTTTTTTTTTTTCATCATACCTAAACTCTTTGAGGGAAAGACTATCGATTCTTTGAACTCTCCCTAAACTCTTCAATAAATGTTGTTGAAAATTTCTACATAGAGAAAATAAATAGCACAACTAAAACATGAGAGTGCAATTATAACGTTGAAACTCTTAAACAAGTGACGTTGAAACTCTTAAACAAGAGAAAAAAACCACAATTATTGTCTAATTGCAACTATAAAATAACATTAAGTAAATTTTTTTACTAACACATAGACTTTTTTTTTACACTCTACAAAAACAAATATCTAACTACAAGTAAAAAAATATAACAAAAAAAAATGTTTGATAAATAAATACTTAGGATTGATGTGCCATGCAACAAAGAATCAAACTCATATATATATATATATATATATATATATATATATATATATATATATATATATATATATATATATATATATATATATATATATATATATATATATATATATATATATATATATATATATATATATATATATATATATATATATATATATATATATATATATATATATATATATATATATATATATATATATATATATATATATATATATATATATATATATATATATATATATATATATATATATATATATATATATATATCTTTAAACTCCCTCTTTATTTATAATATATAGTGATATTAAACTTTTTCAAAATGTGTCATTTAAACTAACACCAAAAGTTTTCACGTTGATTGAAAATGACATATATTGATCTTGTAGTGTTATATTTGCAAAAGGTCTAGCATATAGTGATGCCCTCAGACCTCCTTTAAAGAGGCGGCGACGAAAGGTTGCCTTAAGGGAGGTATCACCTCGCTTTGTAGTCCTCACTCGTCCCTATGTGAGAAATGTGGGATAAAACGTTTCTGAGGCAGAGAGAAACTCAAAGTCATTAACGGACCCGCGACTCTCTTGAAAATAGGGATTCAACTGTCCACTATTGACTAAGTGGGCGGTGGCCCTTTCCGAAGAAACCCTAGGCCAAAGAGCCTTTATAAATACTTCTCTCATAATAAGAGCAATACAAATCCCAAATAACATATTCTTAACACCCTAAAAAGTATAACGCTCACTATCATCTTAACACACAACCACCAATAAGTATATGTGTTCCACCAAGCATCACCGGTCATTAGTAAGGTCTCTCACCTCACGTGAGTAAGTCTCATAAATTACTCGAAAACGCCACCATATAAGTCATCTCGCCACAGTGGGCAAGCCTTAATCACTAAAATGTGTTATAAACCTACTAAGGCCTTTGAGTCTACATGCCCTTGCATGGGAAACATGCACACATGTACTAATCTAGGCCACATTTCTACTCTAATCTTCTCCACCTTCACTCGAAGATGACCGACAAGATCACAACCTACAACGTAAATACCATTACCAGAGGCTTCGCTAGTGGATGTAACTTTAGATCTTCTTAGATAAAGATGCATCTGGAATCCACCCTCACAATGAAAATCCCAATTCAATAAAGAGGAAAACAATATAAGCTTAAAGTGCGTGGCAGACCTGATCGACGAAGTAAGAAAATCCGCCCAGATCCGAGAGTTCGTCGCCAAACATAGGGTTGCGAGAAGGTATAACTCAAAAGTTAAACCGAAAGAGATGCAGGAAGGCGACTTGATCTTTAAAGAAGTAGTTCTACCCGCACACCATGGAAGGCTACAACCTAATTATGAAGGACCATACCACATATATTAGAAGCTCTTATACGGAGCGTACAAGATGCAAGAATTCGAAGGTCCGCTTTTGCCGAGAACCTGAAATGCTCTTTATCTTATATATTATTACAGTTAGAATTATTTGTAATCCTCTATTAAACGTCATGTCTATGTATCTCTGAACGATGATTACATGATTAATTTCTGAAAGGGAAGTTCTTTCCTGAAAATTTTATATGTTGGACTTCATAACGAAGACCTTTGTTGCCCTTTAAGGCAACATCTCATTGGTGAACTTCATAGCGAAGATTCTTGTCGCCCCTTAGGGAAACATCTCATTGTTGGAATTCATAGTGAAGATCTGTGTTGCCCCTCAGGGAAACATCTTATTGTTGGACACTCGACTTCATAGCGAAGATCATTGTCGCCTTTCAGGGCAACATCTCATTGCATAACTTTATAGCGAAGATCTTGTCGCCACTCAGGACAATACAAGCAGGATAACCACACTCTTTCCTGAGGGATTTAGTGTCTCCTCGGGCGGGACAAAAATCAAAGGTAACACCTGAGAGATGCGACAAACATCTAACTTGAGAGGCCTGATAATAAATCTTGCCTGAGGGCTCGATGAAAGTCTTGTCTAAGTAGGTCGAGCGCCTCACCTGAGAAACTTATAGTCTTATCAGCTGGGCTATACGAAATTTTGTCTGAGGGACTAAGATTCCCCATGATAACTACATTATCGCATGAGATACTTAGTGTATCCTTGGACGAGACAAAAATCAAGGGTTGCGCCTGAGAGGTGTGATAGGAATCCAGTATGAGAGACTTGATAACAAGTTTTTCCTAAGGGCTCGATGAAAGTCTCGCTCAAGTAGGCCGAACGCCTCGCTGAAGAGACTTATAGTCTCATCAGTTGGGCTATATTCAATTAAGTCTGCAGGACTCAAATTCCCCATGATAACTACACTTTCTCCTGAAGGACTTATTGTCTCCTTGGGTAGGACAAAAACATCAAGGGTCATACCTAAGAGGTGCGACAGACATCTAGCCTGAGAGACATGGTAACATGTTTTTCCTGAGGGCTCGATCAAAGTCCTACCCTAGTAGATCGAGTACATCTATTGAAAGACTTATAGTCTCATCAGTCAGGCTACATGCAATTATTTTTTAAGGACTTAGATTCCCTAGGATAACTACATTCTCCCTGAGGGACTTAGAGTCTCCTTGGTCGAGACAAAAATCAAGGGTCACGTCTGAGAGGTGTGACAAACATCCAACCTGAGATACCTGATAACAAGTCTTGCCTGAAGACTCGATGAAAGTCCTGCCCAAGTAGGTCAAGCCTTGCCTAAGAGACTTATAGTCTCATTAGTCGGGCTATGTGCAATTCTTCCTATAGGACTCAGTTTCCTCAGGATCGTTATACTCTCGTTTGAGCAGATTAGTTAAAGACCTCAAAAAAGGAAAACCTCCAGTTCTAAGAACACTTCCATCAACCGTGAGGGGAAGACGCGTCGTCTTGTACCAAAGGCCTCGTGCCTAAGGGATTATGTAGTATTATATTTGCAAAAGTTCTCGCTTACGAAGATGCCCTCAGACCTTCCTAGAAGAGACAACGATGAAAGGTTTCCATAAGGGATGTATCACCTCGCCCTGTAGTCCTCCCTTGCCCCTACGTGGGAAATGTGAGATAAGATATTTCTGGAGCAGAGACAAAGTCAAGATCATTAACTGACTCAAGACTCGCATTGAAATATGGATTCAACTGTCCACTATTAACTAAGTGGCCAGTGGCTCTTTCTGAGAAAATTCTAGGCGCGAGAGTCTTTATAAATACTCCTCTTATAAAAGAAGCAAGACATACCCCAAGTAATACATACTCTTCACACCCTAAAGAGCATAATGCTCACTATCATCTTAACACACAACCACCAGTGAGTATACGCTTTTCCCAAGCATCATCGGCCATCAGTAGGGTCACTCACCTCACGTGAGCAGATCCCATAAATCACTCTAAAACACCACCATACAAGGCTTCTCGCCGTTGTGGGCAAGTTCTTACCACTAAAATGTGTTATAAACCTACTAAGACCTCTGAGTCTCCCTGCCTTTTTAGGGAGAACACGTACACCTGTACTTTTTTATCAGTATATATCTCATTGTCTACAAAGACAATCATAATTTAAGAGAACTATCATTCTCCACCATAAAGAGTTCACTTACAGTTAAATCACTTAAAAAAAAATTTTTCTTCATTGACAATTAAAGTCCAAAGAAGTACTTGACTTTATTATAAAGAGTAAACTTCACCTAAATTTAAACAATTCTAAGAATTTCACATTATTTTATCCAACAATCATAGTTTAACGAACTATCATACTATATTATGAATAATATACTTCACTTAACGTTGAATCACTCTTTTCAAGGTTAAAAATATATAGTAAAACTTTTCATAACACACCTTCTTTCAAAGTCAATCAATATCTATTCAATGTATATGTTCTAATCAACATATTGTATAACATAGTTACACATATATCAATAAGAAAAAAATGACACTTTCATCATTTTTCTCTAGCTCAAACTTCCATCATGTGAAATTGTTATTACAAATAGATTATTTTCCCAAACACACTAGCTAATATTTCACTAAGATACGCGTCCACTCATGTTTTCCAATGTAAATAGCTAATATTTCACAACACACTAGCACTAAGATACGAGTTTAAAAGAAATAAAACAAATAAAAAATTAAATTATTTTTTACTAATACATATTTTAATGGAGAATCGAAGAATTGAAGTTCATATCTTTAGTCGTTATCTCCTTATTCATTTATAATAAAGCAATGTAATTATTTTTAAAAGTGGCAAAATGGGCTCGGTTTGCAAGACATGTCTGTTTTACCTGCAATTTTTCGTGAAATAGATTAAGATTTTATACTCGCAACCTCAAATATGTCTATCTCGTTCTGCTATATTTTTTGTGAACTTTGCGGATGAGGACACCAACATAAAATTTTACAATTTTTAAATTAAAATTGTGTTGTGTCTACAAAGCGTCCCCCAATTCCCTTATTTTTTTCCTTCACAAATCAATGTTTTAGACTCACGTCTTTAAAAGTGTTTGTTCTGCACCGCTTATTTTTTTATGAACTTTTGCGGAACAAATTTAAACTGGGCGTATTTCAATATAACATTAACCGTATCAATTTGAAGGTTTGTTATTTTTCAAAAACTTGTCAATTTTCTTTACCTTTTTTCCCAAAAGTTTTTCTGCATAGGTATGAGCATATCCTTTCCTTAGAAACATAGCCCAATCTATGTGTAGTGTAGCGTTGGTCATGATCTAGTAGGGTCCCCCTTAGAGCAGAGATATACAACTGAATCGGGTAAATAATCTAGATTATCTGATGCTTGAATTATCAATCGACAGTGACATATTCACATCTGATTTTCCACTTATTTTAAAGAGACAAAATCTTAGTACATTTTTGGCATTTGCATTGTTTGGAGTTTTGCCTTTTCAAAACTTAAATCATAGAGAAAAATAGTTTCAAAGTCTGCTTGATTATGACCAGAAACAACAAGATTGGAGAACATTAATTTTTAGAAGGGGGGCCTGGATATTTTCACATGTTGCAATTTACATTTAGATGTGACAAAATGGAAGAAAATCACACTAACCAAAGGAAATCCCAGACAGCATTGGCTGCAGCATCAAAATATATGATGAAAATAATATTTTCACTTTACATCATTGAAATTTAAAAACAAAGTTGTTCCATAATTTTCTTTTGGCAACCAATGCACTAACACAGAGTAGTGAGCAGTCTAGTTAGGTTACAATTCTACAATCAAAATTTGGAGTTTAACCTTGTTTGTTAATTCTCTTCCCTAAGGATGTTCTGTCTATTTTATGAAACCGTTGAAAGGGACATGACACATGATTGTTCTTCATGTCCTTGAATTGTTCCTACATAGTTAATGAGTTTCACTTCTACTTTAAATTTCTCACCCAATATATCCCTTAACTCAACCCGCATCCAATAGCCCCAAAACCAAAGACAACTAGGGCCATAACATAACCATAATAATTTTAGGACAAAATTTGCAGTGTTTTAAGCATAGGTGAACGTACAACTGACCCTAGTATTTGGCAGCCATTATGGCTTGTTCGTGCATTGCACTTTGTACTTATATATCATATTCTAACCACAAATTATCTTTACTACCCGACCATAAGACCGACTAATAAAAAAAAATCAATTTTACCGTTTATTAACAAGGATCTATTTGAAGTCAGAACAAATTCTATATGGTCTGACTCAAGATAAAAATTGTTAACACTTAACATAATTTATACCTAAAATCTTAAGAAAATTAGAGAAACACATTCTGGTCTCAAATCTTCACCAACATATCGACGAGTGAGGTTTCATTATGATTTATACTAATTTAAAGATATCAATTTTATCATCTACTAACACAGAATCCATTTAAAACCAGAACAAAATTGAGAATAGAATGACCTTATACAAAAATTGTTAGCACTTACCATAATTCAAACTTGAAAAATTGAGAGAAGTACACTCTTGAGTCTCAAATCTTCACCAGATGTGAACTTTCATTATAATTTATAATTTATGTTAATCAACCTGATATTAGCCATTTCCAAGAACTTGGAATAGTAGAATAAAATTAAAAAATCCCTTATTGGGGACCACAAAAGCAAAGAACCTTTGGATACCAAATAATTAAAGCATATATCAGAAAACAAAAAAAGCAAAATTAAATTGAAGTGTTAGTATATATATGAAGGCTATAGTTGTGATTTAAATGGAACATAGAAGAATTAGGTATGTAGGTCATTCCTAGTTTTGCATGCATATATTCAAATCACTTTATTTTATTCCTATCTTTTCAGAGAATATACACAAGTAACAGCAACACCTAGGGGAAGAGGAAAACACTGTCTATATTTAATGTCATGACAATTTTCCTTCCCTTTTTTTCCTCTTTTTTTCAGCTTTTTAACCGTTACAAACTTCCCTTTCTTTTCCACTACTTTCTACTTTTCATACCCTTCCTTGGAAACCAGTGCTACTAAGATAATTACAAAACTGTTTTTTGAGTTGCCATTAAACTCAAAGAGCTTTTTTTCCTATCACAAATGTCTCCTCTTTTTACTATATATTTAGGTGGCTTTCAACTTTCTATTATATATTAATTTGTCATTAAAATAAAAATACTAAAATGATATTTTAGATTTTATTTATAATTAAAAAAATCCAATAATTTATTTATATAGCAAAAATTAATAGAATTTATTTATTTTATCCATATATTTGTATTAATATTTAATAAGTTAAACATTCGTGCATGTGCACTATAAAGATCAACTAGTATGAGTTATAATTTTACTAATAATATTTTACTAATTATTATATAAATGTGAAAACAATTTTTAGATTGAACATCACTTCATCACATTGTCAAAGTTTAATATTTTAACGTGATATTTTAAATACTATAAAGAGAAAAGATAAAATATTAAGAGTTTAATTACTATACACAGCTATTTTAAAAAGTTTTAGACGGTAACTACATATTAATATTCATAGATATAACTTTAGAATTAACTTTATTAAAAATTAAATAATTTAACAATTATGATTGGTTGAAAGAGTAAAAAAAATACTAAATCTATCTTAAATCTCACTAGTAAAATAAAGTTTACTTTATGAGTTTAATATTAATCTCTCTCTATATATATGTGTGGTGAAATGCATTAGTTTGTTTTTCACAGACTGAAAATGCAAAAGGACTCAAAGGAGCATCAAGTGAAACTTACAGAGAGTATAAGAAGAAACAAACACAGAAGAAACCAAATCAAGTCACAAGAAACAAGACTTGATTCAATGCTGGTTCCCTATCCAAGTTGCAAGAACAGTCTTGTGTTTCCTTGCAGACCTGGCTATGGCCAACTTGGTACTAAGTGTCTCATCAAAGCCAACCATTTTCTTGTTCATGTATCAGTCTCTGATTTAAGCCATTACAATGTAAGTCAAATCTAAAACATACAAACAATTTGCAACATTTACAATTGTTTGACATGTTTTGTTTTGTTTTGTTAAGGTTAAAATAACACCTGAAGTTAGTTCTAGTAAAACAAGAAGGGCTGTCATATCTGAGCTTGTGAGGCTTCACAAGAACACTGAGTTAGCCAATAGACTCCCTGTCTATGATGGAGGAATAAACCTTTACACTGCCGGTCTGCTTCCTTTTGTATACAAAGAATTTAATGTAACATTGATAGAGGAGGATGATTATGTGACCAGGTAAATTTCTCTTGTTTCAATCTCGATCGATCTAGATTCCGCCAATTGGTTGAATCGCGCAATTAAACAGCGATATGGTTTTGTCTTGACGAATTTAAGTTTTGATATTATTTGTTACTACAGGGAAAGAGAATTTAAGGTGGCAATCAAGTTTGCAACTAGTGTTAGCATGCATCAACTTAGGGAACTTCTAAGTGGGAAAAAAGTGGAAACTCCACAAGAAGTGCTTACTGTTTTTGACATTGTGTTGAAGGAGGTTGCAGCTCAAAGGTACATTTTCAGCATTATTGTGTTCTTGTTTCACCACCTCTGAAGCACCGACACAGACACTGAAAAATAGTATCAGTGTGGTGTGTGTCTGAATTCTGTGTCGATATTAGTCCTTCATAGTTGTCTCATTCGTAACTTGATTATTATTATTTTGCTTACTTCATGTTTACTTAATGTTGCATGCTTAGTTACATACCAATTGGAAGATTTCTCTATTCTCCTGATGTAAGGAAACCACAGCGACTCGGGGGTGGCATTGAATCATGGCGAGGATTTTACCAGAGTATAAGGCCAACTCAAATGGGATTGTCACTAAACATTGGTTAGAGTTGTAAAAAACCTGCAAAGTTTATGTTGTTCCTTTTCTGTGTCATTCAATTAATTTAACCTATGGTTGATTAATGTTCATTCAGATATGTCATCAATGGCATTTATTGAACCAGTACCTGTAATTGACTTTGTTGCTCAAATTCTTGGAAAAGATGTGCACTCAAAACCATTGTCAGATGCTGATCGTGTCAAGGTATGAATGTTGTCTGCATTTTGTCAACTAAGCAATCATTATTTCCAAAAAAAGAGTCACTAGTTATGTTAAATAGCTGATCATAGCATGCTCTATACTCTCCAAAGCCAAGGCCAATTCAACATTGGCTTCATAAAATAATCCCTTACTAATATTTCTCATCTACTTTTTTAAGAAAGTGTTTCCTTTATTTATACACAGAAGGTTCAACTTAAAAAAAAAATTAACTTTGGATTAAATTTAACTCAACTTTATTAAAACGGTGTAAGGTTTGAGTTCCGTATATCGTTCATTTTGGGCTCTCAATATATCTTCAAACCAAAATTTAGACATCCCGTGTCATCCGAATAATTCGATAACATCCGCCTCAACGATTTTTTAATATCATGTTTCTTCTGATGTGACATTTTTGAGACACTGCTCTCACACTATGACTTAACATCTAAAGTGTGATGAGTGACTAGACAATAGGTTGTCCGACAGATTTTAAATAAAAATAATTGGGTTTTCACTGTGATTTTGCCGCCAGACCAAACATATTCGAAGTATATATTTGAATTTTTTGCCGAGTTTGACAAAATCACAGTAAACCGCCACAATTTTGCAACAAAACCATGATCTTACTATAATTTCACCATACTCATTGTAATTTCAAACATGTTTCTAACCATGAAATATTTGTATTGTCACTTGCAAGCAGATTAAAAAGGCCTTAAGAGGAGTAAAAGTCGACATCACACATAGAGGAAACTTTAGAAGGAAGTACAGAATATCAGGATTGACTTCACAACCAACAAGGGAGCTTATGTATGACTTCTTAATGATATCATCAAGCAAATTGAACTTGTGTTAATTTTTAGGATTCATCTCTTACGAAATGATCGTTTTTCCCTGCATGAACAGTTTTCCTCTTGATGAACAAATGAACATGAAATCAGTAGTTGATTATTTTCAAGAAATGTATGGATATACAATCAAATATCCTCATTTACCTTGCCTTCAAGTAGGAAGTCCGAGTAAAGCAAACTATATGCCCATGGAGGTCAGCTATGCCTTTGAATTGAATCAAATAATTGTTCTGGTTTTATTATAGTTCTTTCCATGGAGAATTCATGTGAATGTTGCCTCAGGTATGCAAGATAGTTAGAGGCCAGAGATATACAAAGGGGCTGAACGAAAAGCAAATAACTTCTTTGCTTAAGTTCTCATGCCAGAGACCGCGTGAACAAGAGACAGACATTTTACAGGTCATTATCACGGTTGCAAATTATATATTTCTATAACTATTAGCAGTAGTTTTTAGAGGCCCTTGATCCCATATAAACTTAGTTGATGTCTTTGCAACTTTCTTTGTTTTTCCCATCTTCATTGTGGCCATGTTGAAATCCAACAAGCACAATTCATTTGTATCTGCATTGTTCATTATAAAATATTGTTCACCGCAAATATTGTTCATATCGCGAATACTGCTCAGACTGCTGGTACTGTTCCAACCACATGGCTATTCTTTTCAGCAGTGGATTGATAGACTCTTCCTCTATCAGTTTTGGGTGTTTACTTTCGTTTCTAAGCATCGTAGTTTACATGTCATTTGAGGACTAAAACATAGTGTCGCTAAGGAGGATATTCGATAACACTTTACTAGTAGCAATTTTTATTTAGAATAATCTATTTAAACAGGTTAGTATTTGAAAATAATTCATAACTTTGAATATCTGATGTTAGGTATCTAATCTTCATGTGTTATAGTATTGCATGTTTTTCCTCTTCAAACATAATAAAAGTTGTGATTCATTTGCTTTACTAATCTATAACTTTCCCTATTCAATTGTAGACAATTCAACAAAACAATTATGAGAACAATCCCTTTGCAAAGGAATTTGGCATCAGCATAGACAACACGCTTGCATCGGTGGAGGCTCGGGTTCTTCCTCCTCCATGGGTAATTCTTTCATTATTTAATCGTTTACCTATCTTGTTTGCTTTTATGATTATAATGTAAGTTTTTTTTCCCTATAGTTGAAATATAATGACACCGGAAGAGAGAAAGAACACTTGCCACAAGTCGGACAATGGAATATGATGAACAAGGTCAGCTCAGGCATGAACATATTATCATGTAAATATTTCATATATAAAAGAGAGGAAGGGAAAAGCACTTTTATATGAAGAAAAAAGGAAATAACTCATTCCTACTAATTTCAATGTAGAAAGTTATAAATGGAAGTACCGTAAGGTATTGGGCATGCATCAATTTCTCACGAAGTGTACAAGAAAGTATAGCTCATGTATTTTGCCAACAGTTAGCACAGAAGTGTCGAATCTCAGGCATGGTAAACACTCAAACTTTGGTTATGCCCTTGTTAGCACAGTTTTGGTATCAGAAACAAATTGTTTGCATGTAAAAAAGTTTTGAATATAATCATTCATCTTCTATTGTATGTCATCAAGGACATTGGACACTAAGGCCATGTTTGCTTATCAGGAATTTAATCAGGAGCCTGTGATTCCGGTATATTCAGCAAGACCGGATCAGGTCAAGAAGGCTTTGAAGTATGTACATACTGCTGCTATAAACAAACTTGATGGTAAAGAGCTAGAGTTGTTGATTGCCATTCTTCCCGACATCAATGGCTCTCTGTATGGTATGATTCTGCGATCCTACTCCATTTGCATCATTTCCTAATCTTTGATAGGGAAAAAAAAACTTTTATGTAGCCATAGAAGTTTTAGTAGCCTAATATTTCTTCTATTTGCGTTTCTAACATGTTGACCAGAAAAAAGGTGCTTCGCATTTTTCTTGTTAAACATATTTCATTTCAAATTTTCCCAAGAAGAAAATTACTTCAAGCTTGTGTTAAAAAAACAAATTTTTTATTCAGGTGATCTCAAAAGAATCTGTGAAACGGATCTAGGGTTGATTTCACAATGCTGTCTTGCAAAATACGTATTCAAGACTCACAGACAGTACCTGGCAAATGTGGCCCTGAAACTCAATGTCAAGGTTTGCTATTATTAGATGATCTATTATACTTTATAATCGAAAAGGTCGAGGTGGCTACATGCTACATTTGAATATTTATGCAATTCTTTGGGTCACATTTTTTCCAAGTATTGTTTTCATTGTCATTTCTTACACAAATGAATTATTCTTTTAGATGGGAGGAAGAAACACGGTACTTTTGGATGCATTAAGTTGGAGGATTCCACTGGTTAGTGATATTCCAACGATAATATTTGGAGCTGATGTAACTCATGCAGAATCCGGAGACAATAATTGTCCATCCATTGCTGCAGTAAGCATTTCCAAACTAATACAGCTCAGATATGGCCAACGTTTGATATATACTGATTATTTTCATCCAGGTTGTAGCCTCTCAAGACTGGCCAGAAGTAACGAAGTATGCAGGGTTGGTTTGTGCTCAGCCTCATCGGGAAGAACTCATCAAAGATCTTTACAAATGTTGGAAAGATCCACAGAGGGGAGTGGTTTACGGTGGTATGATCAGGTACTTCAGCAGCAGCTCTTCTAAGTTCTAAAAATTGGAATGAACTGTTCGGTTCAACTAGGAACCAGCCAATTTGATGGTTGGTTTAATCCTGGTTATACCTTAGTTTGATCGAAACAGATTGAACCGTGGCTCAACCAGTTCTGTTTTGTGCTTCTTCAGGGAGCTTTTACTTTCATTCAAAAAGGCAACTGGACAAAAACCGTTGAGAATAATCTTTTACAGGTAGGAATGATCTGTTCAGGTTTTTTCTACTGATTTTTCGGAAAAAAATACGAATGAGAAGTTACTTAAGTATAACTATAACCACCATTTTCAGGGACGGGGTAAGTGAAGGACAGTTCTACCAAGTTTTGCTATATGAGCTTGACGCCATCCGTAAGGTACTTGGACAATAATTAATATTTATACTATGAAACCTATTATAGTTAATATTGTTAAATAAGTATAGTAAATTAAAATAAATAAATTTTAGGCCGGCTTACTTGTAGCCTCTTTGGGCCGGCCTTGACTATGATATCCTACAATTCTTACATTCTTATGATGTGTAGGCTTGTGCATCTTTGGAATCAAGTTACCAACCTCCGGTAACATTTGTTGTGGTTCAGAAACGGCATCACACTAGACTCTTCCCAAACAATCACGATGACAATAACAGCAGTGATACGAGTGGAAATATCTTACCTGGTAAAAGTTTTATGATACTATTAGATGCTAGAATTTGTGACAGGTCGCTGTTTTAAGAATATCCATTTGTTAGTCTCTACATGACTTTCAGCTAGAGGGTTTTCTTAAATTTGTAATATATTTTGGTTACTCTACGATTTCATGAACTAGTGTCATAAATCAGCCATGAGTTGAGAGGTTTGTTTCCGACTATAATGTAGGTACTGTGGTGGATTCAAAGATCTGTCATCCTACTGAGTTTGATTTCTACTTATGCAGTCATGCGGGAATTCAGGTATGATAATGATATTGATTTCGTTTCATTAGATAAGATTCGAATTTTTGCAATGTGTAGCGGTATCCAATTTATGTTGTGGTTGGAAATTTCGCAGGGCACAAGTAGACCAGCACACTATCATGTCCTCTGGGATGAGAACAATTTCAGCGCAGATGAGATTCAGTCTCTAACTAACAACTTATGCTACACGTAAATAGTTTCTCTCACTATCTATCATCTTGAACTTGTCGGCTCTATTCTTAACAATGAAGTAACCTTCCTAATGTTTTGGTTGCAGCTATGCAAGATGTACGAGGTCTGTTTCTGTAGGTAATTAATTAATCATATTGCTCTTACTAAACCATAATCGACTTATAAGCATGCTAAATTTAAGTTTCAGACACTCCGAATCGCACATTTGTTTAAACAAAACTAGAAAAGTAAACATTGAAATTTCTGTACAACTAACTTAACTGGTTAAAATGCATCTAAGGATTGTCTATTATTAGGTCTGGTTACCAAATATAAAGTTTTGTTCCGTGTGTAGTACCTCCAGCATACTATGCTCATTTGGCAGCGTACAGAGCTCGATGCTACATGGAACCGGATCATCCACAGATTGCTAAACAGCGAGGCGCAAGATCGAAAGATAGAGGTGTTAGGCCACTTCCTGCATTGAAAGAGAACGTGAAAAATGTAATGTTTTACTGCTGAATGAAGTGCAAAGAAAAAGGATTCCAAGTAGAGAAACAGAAGTGGCACATACATAGATAAGAGAAACTAAGTATAGAGGTGAAAATTTTGAGTGCCTTAAGAATTCGTGTTCATTCTCAAAGAACTAAGCGAGTCAATTACCGAGTCGATGCCTAAGCCAACACAATAATTATATACATTTTCTAAAATTATTATCCGTTGTCGTGTGTGTTTGTGAGACTGTTTCATAGATTAGTATTCACATTCTAAACCCTAATTTATACAAAGCTGTAATTGAGTAGTAGAAGTTTGATGCATAAATCCTGAGTACCGGTTCTTGACTATATATATGTTTGATTTTCGAACTTAAATTATATATTATAATTTTTTGAAATTATTATTAATTTAATTTCAACAAATAATATTAGAACCGAAATTAAAATTGAATAATTGTATTGGTATGTCGTAAATGAATATACATTAGGTTTTTTTTTTAAAATTGATGAACGGATTATATTTATTAACCCATGTATGTATGTGTTTACCTTTTTTTTTTTTTTTTTTTTTTTATTGATCATGATCCAAATCATAATTTAACATTGTTCTTGACTTAAAGAGGTCATGTTTGTCAAAAAAATTCCAAAAGTCAAACTTGATTTTTGTCACAATTGACATTTTACATTAGATGTAACTTGAGCTTTGTGATCCTTTATGAAATCAAGTACTTGGGATAAATTGAACCTAATGGATGGATTTCAAAGGTGTTTTTGAGTGTCTTGAATCATGTCTCAAGGTTTGAGATCATGTCTTAATCAAAAGTCAAAGGTATGGTTGACTTTTTGTCAGGAAACCTAGTTTGTGGTCCAGATGAATTTGAATTCTTGTATTGTCTTTGAATAAATTTCTTTGAATCAATCCAATACTGTGAATAGATCAATATGATTTATTTGAGGCCCTTGAAACATATTTTGAGGTCTTGGATCATGCCTTACTTCAAAAGTCAGCCTAGGGGCTGGATTAGGTAAAAACTCTAATTCCTGATTTTTGATAGATGCAAACCCCTAAGGTTATTTTGAACTTATGAATGGACTCATGAGGTTCTTTTGAGCTTCTTGAATCATGTATTGAAGTATTGGCTCATGCCCAGATGAAAATTTCTCTTTGGAAGCCTTGGTTGACCAAAACCCTAATTTGGTGACACTGATGGTCTTAAGGCTTGATTAACTTGGAATGGTGCAATCTTGTGTTAAATTCTTGATGGGGAGGATCTCTTGATCCTTCATGGATGTTTAAGAGGCTTTAAAAGTAAAAGATCATGTAAATTCTTGATTGATCCCTTGCCTGAATGATCTGAGAGGGCTCAAAACCCTAATCTTGGTTAAGGTGAATACTCAACAATCTTTGAGAAGATTGGTGAGGTATGAAAATAAATCCATATTATGGTGATAATTTGCACAATGGTGTGAAGTCTTATGGTCAAAATTTAGAGTATGACAGATGTCCTTATTTAATCTTTTTGGACCTGAAGGTGTGAATGACGAAGACATTCATACATTCAAGGTAAAAGAGGATTAAATATCATAATACCCAAAATTTTGATTATGGATGTGAATGGTAGAAAATTTCCCAATTTTTCATATCCATCTTCTTTTACTAAGTAATCTTACTTAAAAAAGGGTAAAACTTCCCCTCGATCCCGGTTTTCAGCCACGGAACTGGTCTTAGTTTCAAATAAACTTCCCCTCGATCATGGTCTTCAGCCATGGAACTAGTATTAGTTTCTTGAAGTAAACCTCCCCTTAATCCTAGTTTTTAGCCATGGAATTAGGCTTGGTTTCTTGAAACAAACTTCCCCTTGATACTGGTCTTCAGCCACATAACTGGTCTTAGTTTCAAATAAACTTCCCTTCGATCCTGGTCTTCAGCCATGGAACAGGTCTTGGTTTCTTGAAATAAAATTCCCCTCGATCCTGGTCTTCAGTCACGGTATTGGTCTCAGTTTGAAATAAACTTCCCCTCGATCCTGGTCTTCAGCCATGGAATTGGTCTCAATTTCAAATAAACTTCCCCTCGATCCTAGTCTTTAGCCATGGAATTGGTTTTGATTTCTCGAAACAAACTTCCCTTTGATCCTGGTCTTAAGCCACATAACTGGTCTTAGTTTGAAATAAACTTCCCCTCGATCCTGGTCTTCAGCCATGGAACTGATCTTAGTTTCTTGAAGTAAACCTCCTCCCGATCCTGGTCTTCAGCCACGGAACCGATCTCAGTTTCTTCTTATCAAGTCTTTCTCTTGACAAGGAAAGTTATCTCTGAGGTTCTTCACCAAACTTTTATTCGAGGTTAATCGAGGAGATAGCCATTTGATGGAAAAAAATGCTTTTCATCATACTTCTCTTCGAGCTTTCTTTGGAGAGATGTCATAGGATGAGTAAAGTTTTGACGTCAGACTTAATAGGGAATACTACAAAATATGATGTAGAGGTTCACAAACTTCTTTGTTGAGATGTCACTTGTTTGGAGAGATTACATCATTCTTCCCTTCGAGACTTCTCTAGAGAGATGACATGTGATGTAATTTAATTTGAGGTGCTGATGACTTCCTTGGAAGCAGGACAAACTTCTCAGGGAGAGACTGCGGTTTGTCGACCCACTAGGAATTTATGAGGCAAAATAAGTCTCTTGAGAGATGGCTCTTTGCTTGCTGATTGGTAGATGTTTATTGGTGGATTTGATGTCCATATTGCCAAGAGTCTGTCATTGAGAAACTTTCACTAGGGATTTTCCTTAATCCGAGAAAGCGAAATATCATCTTCAATGATGAAGAGTGAAGTTCCAAGGTTGCATAACCAAATGTCTTCTTGCATAACCAAATGATGGAAGACTGATTTCAATCAAGGAAGGAACCAGAGAAATGTTGTCTAAACAAGACATTTCCCGATGAGGAAAGAACTCAAACTGGGATTTTATCCTATCCAAGTGTGGAAAGGAATGTTGGATTATTTAATTTAACATCTCCCTGAGGGATTCGATGGGCTTAACATCCCACCCATGGGCGCCTATACAGGTGTGTTAGGTTGGCCAGGTAGGCCCCTTAGGGTTCACTATAAGGAAAGATAGTTGCGTCCTGACTAACTGCAATTGCTTTTGGTCTAGTGGTAAGCGCTTGATCCTACAAGTGGTATCAGATCAAGGTCATGGGTTTGAATCCCTTCGGAAGACACTGGGGGAGATTGTTGGATTATTTAATTCAGCGTCTCCCTGAGGGATTCGATGGGCTTAACATCCCACCCATGGGCGCCTACACAAGTATGTTAGGTGGGCCAGGTAGGCCCCTTGGGGTTCACTATAAGGAAAGATAGTTGCGCCCTGACTAACAACAATTGTTTTTGGCATAGTGGTAAGCCTTTGATCCTACAAGGAAACTGAAGAAAAATCTTCCACGAGGATCAAACTCAATGGGGATTTAGAAAAAGGCACACCCTTTGTGCCTAAGGCTGACGACCCTAATGAAGAGAGGACAGATAACACTTAGGGGGTAAATGACGTAACTTATATATTTATGAATATGAATCAACTATGCATGATGTATGTATGCTTATGCTGACAAAACAGACACGACATACTGACTAGTGGTGAATACAAATGGATACTTGGCCACTGTGGGGGATAAAAAGTATCAATGGTGATGAGTATTATTGAGGGAAACAAAGGCCCATTGCTGAACTTCACCTACTCTTAGTAGTAATAGGATGTGACTCTTGAGGAGTGGAAACTTGTACCGGTTGTTCTTGAAGGTAGCAGCCTGTTGGAGGAAGGGAATTTCAATTATTACTCTGATTTTCGGAGGTAAAACTCCACTGGGGATAGAAACCTGATTTTGATTCCATTGTTTATCTGAATAGATATGAAACTTGACCCTTACTAGGAATGAGGAGTAAGATGTCCAATCTTATATATTTGAAGTAATGATCCTCCATTCAGGGATGTACTGATCACAAGAAATATTTTGATTATGCATTTTAAAGTTTGAATGCTTTCGGAGAAGCTATTGATGTTCCTCTTTATGTCCATTAATCAAAAGGAAATTTCCATCATTTTTTTAAAATCAGAAGTAAAAATTTCAAAATTTCTCTTTTGAAACAAAAGGTAAATTCATTTTTGTGTTTCAATAATGTTAATCAAATAAACATGTCATTTTGCAAAGTGGAATAAATGAGAATTGCAAACAAAAGGCACAAGGGCTCAAGTTTTTATTAACAAAATGGTGATCAACCTAATGTGTGATTCCATAGAGAATTACAAAGTTTAGAAAATGGTAATTTAAAGGGAAAAGGGCTACATTGAAACATAATGACCACTTATCCTTTTATCAACTTTAAATTCTAGACATTTATGAGCTTCTGTTGAAGGTGACCTTGATTGAGGATTTCTTGCCAGATGACGTTGGTTTTGGGGATCTAATCTTTTTGGATGCAATTACTTGCCATAAATCCCTAACTTTTTCCTAGATTGTCTTTTTAGGTTTTCAATCTATCGGGATGATTATTTTCTATTTATGTCTCTAATTTTTTCCTGGACCGCCCTTTTGGGTTTTTAATCCACCGGGACGCTTGTTTTTTTTGTGTGCGTAAGTCGCCCTTTCGGGTTTTCAACTTAGCTAGCTATATATATTTTTTATTTTTAGGCAAAGTATTTCTTGAATGCATCAACATTTGTGAGATAAGTATACTCTTCTCCATCCATGGTTGTGATTATTAAGAAACCACTTGAGAATGCTTTCTTAACAACATAGGGGCCATCATAATTTGGGTCCATTTGCCCCTAGAATCAGTGAGAAATGATTGGATCTTTTGAGCACGAGGCCGCCTTCTCTGAATACCCGAGGTCGATCCTTTTTGTCAAAAGCTTTTTTCATTATTTGTTGATATAACTGACCATGGCATAAAGCCGTCATTCTTTTTTCTTCGATCAGATTCAGTTCATCGTGTTTGCTTTGACACCATTCAACTTCTGTTAGCTTAGCTTCCATCAATATTCTTATTGACGGGATCTCAACCTCTATGGGGAGCACTGCCTCTATGCAATATACTAAAGAGAAAGGGGTTGCTCCAGTTGAAGTGCAGATGGATGTGCGATAAATGTGAAGAGTAAATGGTAGCATCTCGTGCCAGTCTTTGTAGGTTACAACCATCTTCTGAATGATCTTATTGATATTTTTGTTAGCTTCCTCTACCGCTCCATTAATCTTAGGCGGTAGGGAAACGAATTATAGTGTTCAATTTTGAATTCATCACATAATTCTTTCATCATCTTATTGTTTAGGTTAGTTTCATTATCAGTAATGATCTGGCTTGGAACACCATAACGGCAGATGAGATTGTTCTTGATAAATTGGACAATCACTTATTTGGTTACATTGGTATATGATGTTACTTCGACCCATTTGGTGAAGTAATCAATGGCTACCAGGATGAACCGATGTCCTTTTGAGGCTCTGGGTTCAATCATGCCAATCATATTGATTCCACATATAAAAAAAGGCCATGGAGAAGAGAGAGCTTTGAGATGTGTTGGCGGTACATGAGTCTTGTAAGCGTATATCTGACACTTATGACATTTCCTCATGTATTTGTAATAATCAGATTCCATTGTAAGCCAATAATGTCTTGCTCTTAGAATTTTTCTTGCCATTGTATTCCCATTGGCATGAGTGGCAAAGGATCATTCATGAATCTCTTTCATTAGCATGTTTGCTTCGTGTCTGTCCATGCATCTTAGCAAAACCATATTGAAGTTTCTTTTGTATAGTACATCATTGTTCAGGAAGAAATTTCCAACTAATCTACTGAGAGTCTTCCTATCTTTTCTTGATGCCCCGGGCGGGTACTCATGTCTTTGAAGGAAGCACTTGATGTCGTGATACCAAGGTTTGTCATTGATGACTTCCTCTATTATGAATATGTAGTCGAGCCTATCAAGGCGTATTATGTAACACCCCACTCTAGACTCTCGCGGAAAAATAAGAGAAACAACAGAACAATTCAGAGTGCAGCAAATAAAGTTTCATGACGAGCGTCATGGATGTCACGACCGTCACGGTCATGACGAGCGTCAGGGAGTGGTGACGACCGTCACACTCCCAAAATCTGGGACGCATCAGAGGTGTCACATTTCAACTCTTAACCAAAACACATACACCTGCAAAAGATTATTTACTAACATACGTAGCACAGAATCCTGGATGAACAAACAACAATAATTTGTTTAACATTTTAATCATAAAACGACATGTTATAATACACTTCCAACGATTCGTAATAATTAAATTCCATTAAAATTCAGCAAGTAATTATCTTGCATCAATTCACTAAAACAACTATGCATCCAAGCAACATTTGGCATTATCAGAAACAACCAATCTATTTGCCATAGTACTTAATAAAATTCAGCAACAGGGAATTCAATTAAAACAATAACATTAATCGTTCATCCCCCCTAGAGTGCTACGTATCAGAGCGACCAACGACCTTAAACATAAAGCGACACTTTCTTCCGAGTTACCTACAAATTACCACCAACGGAGGTAACATACAACGTAAAGGGTGAGATATCAACAACATAACATAAGGCATGATAAAAGTCATGTCAGGATTATATCACAGCAATTAAGATTCTCGTGGCTTTATAAATATCATAAATAATGACTACACTGCTTCATCGCTCATATATATACTACAAAAATCAAGATATCTCATCAACACGCCATCACGGGCAACACAACTCAATGCGACTCAACTATGCATATGCATGTGGTACCATTTTGGGAGACAACACTCCACAATTATTTGGGAGACTCACTCCACAATTATTCGGGAGACTCACTCCATAATTATTCGGGAGACTCACTCCACAATTATCCAGGAGACTCACTCCATAATTATTTTATTTTGTCATTAAAGACACAACTGTCGCCAATCCAGGCCAAATGATATGCTATGAGATGCAACTATTATGGACTATAACACAACAACAACCACTGTGCAACAACCGTGCAACAAGGCATCAAGCCTACAACCAATTATCCATAACAGAACATCACATTTCGCATATATTATGGGCTCACCATTTCAACTTGTTCATATCAGAGAACTACCAACAGTATCGTTCCTACGAATAAGACTCTAACACATTTTCGCAGAGAACAATTAAAAACAACCTCGTCTCTACAATTGAGAACTCAACAGCATTTCCATGTCAGAGGACAATCAACAGCATCGTCCTGACAAATGAAGAAAATGGCGCGTGTCGGCGCCGTTTCCCAATTTCACACAAACCAATAACATAACACATTCATTCCTACACGGACAGACCTGCGAAAACTAACCTCATGATCCAATTCCCTACATGAAATTGATCATACCCATGATTATAGAATTGAACCCCATCCTTACCTTGGAATTGAGGCCAACTCTACGCTTCTGGTTCTGGTTTTGTTCTACGATAACTCTTCTGCAATTCTCCTCCAATTTCCACCGATCGACAATTCTTTCGTTCTCCTCTTCTCTCAACTACGATACTTTCTTTTTAGTTATGTTTTTTCCAAACAACGACAAAAATGAGAGTAAGTGAAATGTGGAATAACCGTACTAAAATTTCCCACGTTCCAATTCTACAGTTATTGGATTTCATTACTATGACGAGCGTAACAAGTTCATGACGAGCGTCACGACCGTGACGACCGTCACATGCCTGTGACGACCATCATATCAGCAAAATTTCATTTTTCTTAGACAAAACATTCCTTAAGCTTTCCAACGCTTCGAACGGGGACTAAAACCGACTTATGGATCAAGAGATATGAATTTTCGAAGTTTTCCCTAAAACTGCTACGGGATTCTGCACTTTTGCCCGAAAATTCGGCCAATTCAATTCCTTTCTTCGAAACAAACACATTTTCAAATACGACTACGACACAACGAGACACGGCAACATCATAACTAAATTTAATCGAAATAAAACGGGCGTTACATATTATGTCAATTTTGGGCACATCGTTCCATCGATTTACATTAATCATGGAGGATAGTGTAGCCAGTGCATCAGCCATGTAGTTTTCTTCACGGGGTATGTGATGAAACTCAATCTTGTTGAAGAAAGGTATCAACCTTCTTGCATAGTCTTTGTAAGAAATTAGTCCAAGTTGACGTGTGCCCACTCTCCTTTGATCTGATTTATAACCAGAGCTAAGTCTCATACACATCCAAGTTCTTTATCCTTAAGTCAATAGCTTCTTCGAGACCCGTGATACAAGCTTCATATTCGGCCTCATTGCTGGTACATTTGAATTCCAATCGGGCGGTGAAAGGAATATGGGTACCCTGAGGTGTACTAGTGATTGCCCCAATTCTGTTTCCATAAGCATTGACAACTTCGTCGAATATTAATCCCCATTGGGGTCCTAGCTCTGGCCTTTCACTTGGTAGCAGTTCATCGCAGTCTTTCATTTTTAGGTACATCACATCCTCTTCTGGGAAGTTAAATTTGATTGATTCACTGTCGTTAATTGGTTGATGAGCCAAATGATCGGATAAAACACTTTCTTTGACGACTTTCTGAGCATGATACTCGATGTCGTATTCTGATAACAACATCTGCCAACAGGAAATTCTCCCCGTTAAAACAGGCTTTTTAAAGACATACTTGATTGGATCCATTTCATAGATCAACCAAGTAGCATGACAAATCATATACTGGCGAAGATGTTTAGCTGCCCAAGCTAGAGCGCAACAAGTTTTCTCGAGTATAGTGTATCGAGTTTCATAGTCCGTGAACTTCTTGCTTAAGTAATAAATGGCAGACTCTTTTATTTTGGTTTCGTCTTGCTGGCCAAGCATACAACCCATGGAATCTTCCAAGACTCTTAAGTAGATGATCAATGGTCTTCCTTCCACTAGAGGGGGCGAAATAGGTGGATTTAGCATATATTCTTTGATGCTGTCAAAAGCTTTTTGACAATCCTCTGTCCGTATACATCTTTGGTTCTTTCTGAGTAGTTTGAAGATCGGCGCGGATGTCGCGGTCATGAGAAATATGAATTTTGAGATGTAATTTAGATGTCCTAAAAATCCTCTTACTTGCTTTTCAGTCTTCGGAGAAGGCATTTCTTGAACGGACTTGACCTTGTCAGGATCAACCTCAATTTATTTTTGGCTGACGATGAATCCCAAGAGCTTTCTTGAATGAACACCGAATGTACAGTTGTAGGGATTCAAGCGGAGTTTGTATTTTCTCAGCCGTTGAAATAACTTTGATAGGTGTTCCACATGTTCTTCTTCTGTTTTAGATTTGGAAATCATGTCGTCGACATATACTTCAATTTCTTTGTGCATCATGTCGTGAAACAGAGTTGCCATAGCCCTTTGATAAGTGGCTCCTGCGTTCTTCAGACTGAACGAAATTACTTTTTAACCAAAGGTGCCCCATGGGGTGAAGAATAAAGTTTTCTCCATATCTTTCGGTGCCATTTTGATTTGGTTATAGCCCGAGAACCCATCCATGAAGGAGAATACTCTGAATTTTGTTGTGCTGTCAACTAGCATATCAATGTGTGGTAGAGGGAAATCATCCTTTAGACTTGCCTTATTTAAGTCTATGTAGTATATGCACATTCTGACTTTTCCGTGTTTCTTGGGAACTGGCACTATATTGGCTAGCCAATGAGGATATTCTGAGATGACAAGGAAACTTGCGTCGATTTGTTTTTGTACCTCTTCCTTAACTTTGATGGCCATATTTGGATGAGTCCTTCTCAATTCTTGTTTGACCGGAGGACGCTCTGGTTTCAATGGTAAGTGATGTTCCATGATGTTGGTATCCAACCCTGGCATGTCTTGGTAAAACCAAGCAAACACATCTGGAAATTCTTTGAGCATCTATATCAGGCTCTTTCTAACAGTTGGACTGAGTAGTGCTCTAATTTTAATTTCTTTTCTCTCCACTTCTAAACCTAAATTAATTGTTTCCAACGGTTCTTTGTAAGGTTGAATGGACTCTTCCTCATGTCTGAGTAGTAGAGATATCTCATCTAGAATTTATTCGTCCTCTTCTTCTTCGGCTTTGAATACCGAGAACTCAAAGTTGAGAAAAGGCATTGGATTATATGTTTCCATGGGGTTTTAAACAAACAATCTACATAACATGATGATTCCTTTTTTATAAAAGACAGAGAGAATGCAAAAGTGTGTGTAGTATATTTTTGAAAAATGTTTATTTTTATTTTTGGTTATTTTTTAGGATTACCATTTTTCGAGAATGCAAAAAGTGAAAATAGCAATGAATGCAGGAATTCAGAATGAAATTCTTATTTATGATTTGTCGATTCTTGAAACACAAACCCTATAAAACAAAACTCTTTTGCTCTGGACGAAGCGAAGAGGGACATTTACAGAAAAGCAAGCCCTATAAAACATCATTTTCACTTGGGCAAAGTGAAAGATCAAAATATAGACGAGGCAATTACTTTGATTTATGAGCGATATTCGGGACATCAACCACGACCCAATTGCGACGAACTCCTCTGTGGATTACAAAGTTCGGTATTTTTCTTCCAGGATTGTCTTCAGTAATGACACTGATTTCTGGTGGAGTTGAATCAATAGAGTCTTCTTCCCATGCAGGGTTATCATAAGAGGACTCTTCTATTGTATCTTCAACAATACTTTTATTTTCAGAAGGATTCCCCCATCCTGTTGGTTGGATGTCTTCAATTCTGTTACAAGAGCTTTCGAGAGCAGTGTACTTCACTAGAAAGTCGTATTTACCGCTTGGTTGTCCTAAAGTATCCCATGTTTCTAAAGGGATAGATGAATCATCTTGTTCGATGACATTGACTTCAGGAAATGCAAAGTTAATGAATTCTTGCAACTTCATCAACACGATGCTTGACATTTTCAGATTTTTCCTGATAAGGATTCCATGATTCTGGGAGAGCAGGTGGATTTTCCTCAAGGTCATTCAGTAGATATGCATTCTCTGGCTGACTCTTATACCTTGGATCTTCCATGTAAGATTCCCAAATGGGAAAATCATCCATGATATCAAATGAGTTGTAATCGAAGTTGTCTTTCATCATAGTATCTTTTTCCAATGAGTTGGAAGGAGCACAACATCCTTCAGGATCGTAATCTTCGTGGATCATTCTGACATCCGATCTTGGTATATATCTGTGACTTTGCATCGAAGAGAAAAATAGCATATATGTTTCTTCATGATATATATATCCTTCTTCGTTGAAATTTGATTTCCATTCTTCATCTATATCAGAGAGATCATTTTCCTCAATGGTGTAGACTTCGTGAGATATTGGGTGGAGGAAGCCTCTATTGTGGAAGAAATCTTGAATAGGTCGAGTGGCTTCATTCTTCTCTTTAACCTTTGTAAGTGCTGGAGAAAAACCGAGACCTTTTCTTGTCTTGTTATCAACATGAATCATAACTTTCCCCCGTACTTTTATGTTACTACTTCTTAATACTTTGAGAGCATCTTTTTACGAGGAAATCGATGTTCCTTCTTCTTGGTGATTCTCATTGCTCACAGAGAATGCTTGAAATTGAGTTCCAATGATCTCCTCTGGTTCTAAATGTGAAAATGATGATAGGTTGCTTACAATTAGATCTTGTTCTCCACATACTATGATCAACTTGTCATTCTTGACAAACTTCAACTTTTGGTGAAGTGTCGAAGTGACTGCCCCTGCTTCATGTATCCAAGGTCGTCCCAGTAAACAGTTGCGCACTGCTCTGGTGTCCATGACTTGGAAGGTTACTTGGAAAATGTTGGGACCAATGGTTATGGAAAGGTCGACTTCGTCGATAACTGCTTTTTTGGATCCATCAAAAGCTTTGACTATGATCTCACTGTCTCTCATGGGGGTGCCTTGAAAAGATTGTACCAGAGTTGACTTTGGCATGACATTCAAGGATGAACCTGTGTCTACGAGCACGCTGGCTAAAGCATCGTCCCCGCAATTAATTGTGATATTGAGTGCCATATTATAATTCTTGCCTTCCTCTTGAAGTTCTTCATCACTGAAACCCAAATTGTTGCAGGAAGTGATATTGGAAATAATGTTGTCAAACTGCCCTACTGTCACATCTTGTTTTACATAGGCTCTAGATGAGTTTCAACATTTCATTGTTATTTTTCATAGGCTTTGTGTTGTTGGATTGACCAATGGGTTGATTAGGAACTGTGAGGGCAAACCGTCACACAACATACGATCTTGAGTTTCGATGATGACAAATTGCAACCATGGATGAATCGGCATTATCGGTTCCGCCTCTACAAAGACAAATGCAAATATTCCATCCACCATATCCTTCCTATACCATTTAAAGTGCTTTACTTAATACAATATATACGAATGATATGTGGTTATGTCTAAATGCATAAAAACCAAATAAATAACAATGTTTTGCAGAATTCCAGGCCATGAGTCGACCATTGAGTCAGCGCATATATCTGCACTTTTCCCACGGGTCAGCGCATGAAGGCCATGAGTCGATGCATGAAGGCATGAGTCGACGCATGAAGGCTTTGTTTCTCTCACGGGTCAGCACACACCGACCTATGATCGACGCACACTGCTGCACTTTCAAAACTGTTCAGGCTATGCGTCGACGCATAGACCTGCTATGGTCGACCGTTCGCGCGTTTGTGCTGTTTTTTGAAGACTTTCCACTATGTTTGAAAAGATGTTAAGTGTGGTTTTGGTTGGTTAATATATATAGTAACTTTGTTCATTTTTATCAACAACAATTGTGAATTTGAGTCAATTGTCACAAATCAAGAAAAGTGAAAGAGGTGCCATCAAAGTTCATCAATCTTCATCTTTTACAACCCACAACACAACAATTACACACAACAATTCTTGGGGTGATTGTGATTTTGTTCAAGGTGATAAGGTCCGAAACCGTGATCGGAAATCCGATTTGGGGTGATTTTGAAGGCAGATTTTTCTTGGATAAAACCTAGTAGGTTTTACCCTCCAAGATTTGGAGATTTTGGGGGTTTTTCGGTACGGATCATCTCTACCTACTTCAGCTGAGTGAAGGTGATTGAGAAGCGGCAATCTTCATCAATCTAGTAGCGGAAATCAATGAAGCGTTCAAGAGTGTTTCGGGTTCGCTTTGTTTGTGCGTAAGATCAGTCGGGCCGAGGGTTTGAAGAATGGAAGGTTATTCAACAAAGGGGCTGGAATCAGAGGTCTACTCACAACAATCGGAGAACTTGATTCGACTCGAATCAAGGAGCAAGAAGCGATAGCATCATCAACTTCAAGAGGGCTTGATTGTAAATTTTTCTTATCAATTCTTGTATAAACATTTCTACATTACAGGTGATATCTAATACATTGATCTCAATTCTATCATTAGAATTGAGGGCAGCCGTACCCCGAAGCGAGGACGGCGGGGGAACTGCCTCAACAAATCTTTGTCTCCTTTACTTTTCAGCACTTTCAATTTTGGCTTAAAATTTATGTGATTTTAGTATAAGCAGTTATATCATAAGTTGGGTTGATTTGAGTAAGTACTTATTACTGTTTTGAACTTTAGTGCAACAATATATTGCACAAGGAACTTAAAGTAACTTACTCAAGCCAAATCACACTTGGAGTGTATTGCACACCAAGTGTTTGATAAATTGCCTACACCAAAGTTTACTTAGTCCATTTGCCTACTTGGTGGGCATTATAGATCATTGGTGCTAGTTCTACTAATAAGTGATAAAATCAACTGATAGTGTGACTAGTGTATTGAATCAATTTTGCTCATTATCATTTCCATAAGGCTAGATGCATATCCGGTCTTCTAATAACAGTTCGTTCTTAGACGTAATTTTTCCACGGCCGCTTCCGCAAATTTAAAACAAATATTTTGAAAAACCAATTTTTAATTGGTAGCGCCGACTGATTTTAATTGGGATCTATTCAACCCCCCTTCTAGATCCAAACCATCGTCTAACAGGAACTTCATCTTGAGGTTCCTTTTCTTTTGCAGGTTCTCCAACTCCTTTATTGAAAATTCGGCCACTTCGGGTGACTCGACTGATATCAGCAATGTTAACAACGGATGGCAGTGGAATTTCTTTTTCATCTTCTATTATGGTTGCACCATATTTGTACGGAATAAATTTCTCTGACTCATATGGCATTGGGCCTGGAAAGTAGATGACCAAAGGGGTTATCTGGGGGTTATCTGGTTCCAGCTTAGGGATATTGGAAATTTTCCCACTATCGAAGGGGATCTCCAAGCATTTTGGCTCATTGAGAAGAGGAATTATGGTGAAAACATCCTCGTCAATTCCATAATTAACAGGCTCTCTTTCATTGAGAACTGTGATGGTTTTTTTATCCAATAGTTCTTGAATCTCATTCCGAATAAGGAGGCAACCCTGTCGGCTTCTGCAGAATTCTCTGCAAGTTGAGTGATCATGGTGGTTCCGACCAAAGTAGTCAAGTTCGCATAAGCATTTATGAAATTTGACCAATGATGTTTCAATGTTTTTAATGTCATAAACTACATATTTTCTGAGGAAATCTTGCACCATGTTGATTGAGTGAGAATTCAGGCATAACTAGGTTTCCCCTTGGTCCACTTGATCCTAGAGAGCTTCTCGCACGAGGTAGCACCCTTGGCTATTCTCTAAACATACTCGACAACGTTCACAATTGTGAGGTGGTATATGAACGTACTCACTCTATATGCAGTGCATCTTGACCAGATCCGTTTCCAGCAAGCGGATGTCACAGCTGTCTAGATTTCCATTTGTTATACTGACTTGATGTGTGCTTTCATCTTGGTAGATTGGAAGCCACCAATGGTCCAACAGATGTTGAAGAGTTCTTTGTACAAGCGCACAACCTTGATCATTTTCAAAGAAATTCTTGCAGTCTTGATAATTATGCAAGGACAGAAAACCGAGTCTGACTTGCTTGGCATGTAATTCTACCAAGTTGGTATTCATTAATCAAATGTCCAAAATCTGAACCATGTTGACCTGATGATCATTCCTTCCATGGTAGTCTTGGATCCATCCTAGATCTATTTAACGTTGGATAGCTCCTTATACAAAAGCACATTTATCACTACTCGAAAAAATGCAACGACAGAGAGGCGAAAGTGGAAAGATAGAAGATTCGCAATCGGACTTTACTTATCCCAAAAGGGGAAGGGAAAACATCAAAAAAACCCAAGACGAAAATGGATAAGATGGTCTCGCAACCAAGAGAAATGGTTTAAAAGTCGGCTATGCGAGGGGAAGGTATTAGCACCCCTCATATCCATCGTACTCGATGGGAACCATTTGCTTGTCTATGTGTGAGGATATTGCTAAAGGATATTGCTTTTTAATAGTGTTCTAAAGGATATTGCTTTTTAATAGTGTTCTAAAGGGATATAGAAGGGTATAAAACAAAGATAGAGAGAAAAGAGAAGGTGGAAAGGGGGAAGAGACTCGGTAGGACCTCGCAGTCCTACACCTACGTATTCTCAACAGGTATGAGAAAGTCAAAGTCAACGTAGTTTGAAGGATTACGGATAAAAAGATGGGAGTGCACTCGCCAAGGATTGGGGTCCTTGTGTCTACGTATCTTTACTTAAAATAAGTAAAGAATCAGAGCGTCCGTAGTTCGGACTACGACTTGTTGGTGTTTTTTTATAGATGATGCCAACATGCACATTCTAGAAGTTAGGTCTATTGCGGCTCACTTGTGGAGTCTTAGGCATTACCTGTTTGCAATAGAACGGACGTAACATGTCCTTTTTGAAAAGCTTAGTGTCGCTACTGCGAAAATCGGCGCCGGCTAAATAGAAGAGTCGCCACCGTGCGTTATTTATCCCAAATGAGGGAAAGGAAATGCTCGAAGTAAACCTACCGCAAAGACGGGAAAGGAATGGTCATCACAACCAAATCCTGGATTCGGGAGTCGGTTACGCAAGGGGAAGGTATTAGCACCCCTCACGTCCGTCGTACTCGACGGGATCCACGCTTGTTTTCTAGTACGGATTGTTATTCTATCCACTCTAAAGGTCTGGGGTTAAAAGAAAAGAAAATGACTCGGCAAAGTATCGCACTTTATGCCTACGTATTCCCGTCTGGAACGAGAAATCAGAGTCAACGTAGTTCGCCTGCCTACGGGAAAGGAGGGGAAGGTTGCTCGCTAGGATACATCATCCTATGCCTACGTACTTTCATACAGCATGAAAGATCAGAGAAAACGTAGTTCGGGCTACGAAAGACACAAGCTTGTCTGACTGTTTTTTATTACCTTCAAAAAGGGTTTTCTTCTGATTAAGAGTCCAAGCGGAAAAAAATGATACTTTGATGTTTGTTTTGAATCTTTTACGCAAGAACTGTTTTTTATGATGTTTGCAATCTCTGACGCACTAGAGACTATGATTTGAGGGTGACTACGTCGTATGTCACCCTAAGGGTAACACACTAAGCAATCAGATTACTGAAGAGTGACCCTCCAGCAACCCTCTCTCAAATAGCTTAAGGCTCGTAGCGTACGACATCGATTATCCTTATTATTGTGTTTTGAATTGTTTTGAGATAGAAGAGAAAGAAACTCTAAAAACCTAGGGTTTGAAATGGGAATCAAAACTACCCTAATGTTGTCATGCATGGATTACAACCTAATGTCTGTCATAATTCCCTCCTGCACAGAGGAAATCAGAGGGGATAAACGGAAAATAAACAGCATATATACAGTAAACAGTAAAATGCATGAGATGCAGCAATACAAGCGAGGCAAGGGAGCCCCACTCAACCTCGAACCTGGGAAAACAATAGGCAAAGTGAAACAGCTTCACTTCAAACCTAAGGGGCAAGCTAAACAAGCCAACAAACAATACAGAAAAAGAAATAAAACCCAACACCAGCTCTGACAGCAACACCAGCTCCTACAGCTATAGATCAAACAGCAACAGCTCTGACAGCTACAGATCAAACAGCAACAGCTTTGATAGCTACAGATGATTAACAGCAAAAAGCTTGACAACACCAACTTCAAGTAAGACCCCCTCTTCACTCTCCAATGATCCTCAAATCTTTAGATAAGCCCTTATCTCCAAAAATCTCCAGCTTTAGCAAGCACTGAACCCCAACAAGTAAACAGCTTCGAACAGCAACAGGACCCTAACTTCAACAGATAACTCTCTTTGACAGGCACAAGCTTCCTCTTCACCAATCCTCAATGAACTTCATCTTCAATAGGTTTCCATCTTCAAGGCAAGCACTCACAGGAGAGAATCACTTAACAGATTAAGTTGAAATGCTAAGAGGCTTAGTGATAACCCAGGGAAATCACTAAGATCTTAGCATAGTAAGTAAAAGGTATCCTCAAGGTTCTACCCAACCAAAGCTTTCTCTACATCCCTCCTAAGGAGAGATGGAACTTCTTTAGGGGACCTTGTGTTATAGGATGGAATAGAGGCACAAGAAGCTCTCTATGTTTGAAAGAAGAAATCAGTCTAATCTAAAGCTCTCCCTATATCTCCTATCTCCTAAGTCTCCAAAAGCAACCTTCAAGGATGAGAATCTTCATGCTCCAAGCTCCATCCTTTGCCTCCAATCATCTCCAATGTCTTCATTAGCTCCAACAAGCAAAACTCAAGCCCCAAGCCCAATTAGAATAGCCCAAACCAAGCAAACAATCCAAATGCCCAAGATGGCAACACACAATCAACAACCAATTTGCAAAAATCAAAGAAAATATTAATACTCATCATAAAATCCTAATTAAATTTCTAAGGGAACCTAACTATATACCCTATACCCCACATAAACCCCAAGGCCTAACTCAAACCCTAAGTCTCCAAACTATGCCCTAAACTACACCTAAGTGTTGTAAAACCCTAATCCTAGCACCCTAAAGTTCATTACTCAAAACTAACCTAAATTTCATCATAAAAATATGAGAAAAATCTCTAAGGGAGCATGTACCTCTAATCTAATCAATCCCACAAGAATCAACTCAAAAACATTCACCAATTGATCACAAGAAAATCCACAAAATCATGTAGCAAATGTACAAAATTAAAGAAATTAATAAAATGGAGAAAATCAAATCAAATTGAAAAATGGATGAAGATGAGATTTATTAGTTTCATAAAATCACAAATAAATCCAGGATCATGGAGGTATTTTTAAAATATTTTTTAGATCAATATTGGATTTATTATGATTTTTAGAAATCAAATGGATTAAAAATAAAACTAAAATGAATTTAAAATGAAAAAAGAAAATAAAAAAACTGAAATAAATGGGAGCCATTGGATGGAGAGACTAGTAAGCGCATCTGAGATTCATGAGCGCATCCACGTGGGAGTCCAGTCACCAGCTGACTGGATAAATGAAACGCAGCGTTTCAAAGGCTTGGAGGCAATCCTGAGTTTGAATCGTGGCCCTTGGATCAGCATACAAAGTCTCCTCTCAGACTAATCCAATGGTCTCTCGTTCATCTTCTCCAACAATCTCAGGTGGTGGTCCATGGTGGAAAACACCGTCTTCTCCGGCGAGACAACTTCAAAACCTCACCAATCTTTGCAACCAAATACCCTATCCCACCTAATTCTTCACCCTGATCATGAATACGACCTCCAAAATCATTGATTCACCCTCCAAAGCCAAACCCGATCAAAGTTGTAGAGAAATCACCAAGTCTTGATGGTCACCATTCTCAAAATTAGAGGTACTAACATGAACTACATGTTACACTGATCAATTACCATCCTCTAAACACCATTAATCCTCCAAGAATCACAAGAACCAAGCTCAAACAGGAATTGGTCATCTATCTTAATTGTCACCAATCAACTCCAAACCAATCCAGAAACGTCCTAACCATCATCTATAATGAATCTAACCATTTAAAACCTAGCAATTCTACACGAATCAAGCCATAGAATGAAGTTTACATACTTGCAAATCTTGGATGAACAGAGTGAGCAAAACTTCAAATCAAGCTCCAAGATCCTCCAGACACAATCTATGATCAATTACCAAGCTTCTGTATGTAACAAAATGGATTGAAACCTCTTGAATCCTTGAATCCGATTTTGACTTGCAGGGTATGAACTCAAAGTGCTCTCTCACGATTCCTCAGTGTTCTTGCCTTGAATTGTATCTGGAATCACTCACCAACACCAAAGGAAGTTATTGAACACAAAAGAATGGATTGAAATGGATCAAATTGTTGTAACCGATTCTGTTTTGCAAGATGAAAATTCAGAATGCAATCTCTCAATTCTCCCTCAATCTCCACCAACCAATGCCTTGGATCAATCACAAATCTTATATAGAACTTGTAGGAAGGCTATAGAAACTTCAGGAATGATCCAATGAGAAGTTCAATATCTCTTGCATTTGAAAATGTCATGAGAAGTTTCATACATGGCAGCTGAGTTTTAGCTTGCTTCAATGCCTTGATTCTGATCCAAATTCTCCTTAAATGACATTTTGAATGAATTAGCAAGGGTTAAGGCCTTGGTTAAGCTCCAAAGAATTGTTTTGCATATGTGACTTATGATGTAAGTAACCACTTTACAAAGGAAGTCATGGAATTATCCCTCAACTCAAAAATATGGCAATGTCATTGTTTTCAAAATATGTTTTCCAATCAATTTGGTATGTCATATGGCTTGGTTTGGATCTATAGCTCAAAAATCCCAATTTCCCTCTTTGGTTCATTTAAAATTCACCCTTAATTTAGGCCATTTTTGCAATTTTGTGATACAAGCCCTTCCAATCACCCATGACCTCTTATCTAGCCCAAAAACACCATTCTAAACACATCTCATGTTGAACATTTTTTCATTTGAGGAGTGGAAGATGGAGATTTTGACCTATGTTGGAAAATGACCTATAATCATCAATACCCAAAATACCCCTGGATTGACAAGACCATAACTTGAGTTATACAAATCCTCTTGAGGACTTCTAGTACTAAAATTAAAGCTAAGATCAATATCTACAACTCTTATGTTGTCCAAGAATCCATTTGAAAACTCCTTGATGGGCAAACGTTGCTTGGAAGTCAAGTGACTTTCACAGATAAATTTCAGTGTCCTCTGGTGACCCATAACTTGCAAGAACCATAACTTGAGTTCCACAAATCTTTTTGAAGACTTCTAGTACTCAAATTAAATATATTGAGAAGCTCTACAAGTTTCATGTCGGCCAAGAATCCATTTGAAACTTGGATTTTGACTTATCTGGCTTGGAAGTTAGGCCTAAATTAGGGGATTTTACACTGAAACCCTAATTTGGCAACTCCTCCCACTCTTGATTCTCTTTGATTTATCATTGGCACAACACCACACATGTATCATCATATCAATTCATGAATCCCACAACCTCCAATTAAGCATTGATGCTCTTCAATCACTCAGTTGACCTAGGGTTGACCCAGATGAAACCCTAGTTGACTGCACTTCAACTGTGGCTCTTATACTTGAATCAATGACTTGTCTCATCTTCAATATGACCCTCTAGGCATTTCATAAGCTTTGTAAACATTCCATACCCTCAATTCATATCTCATACCCCCATTGATGACCCTTAATACACCTCAAATTAGGAGAGAAGCCCACTAGTTGACCCTCAAACTTCTCAAAAGCTTCAAACATTTCTTGATGACTTGGATGGTCTTAAGCTTGAATAAAAACCCTTGATGTGCTTCTTTAGATAAGAATGGCACTTGATCCCTTGTTGGATACCTTGCTATGTTATGATATGCAAATGATTAGATTATGTACATGATTTACTATGCAAATGATAATGCAATTAAAACATGAATCAGGTGAAATAGGTTGAGCAAATTTTAGGGTGCAACAGCTGCCCCTATTCAAACGGCTTGGACCCGACTGGGTGAAGAGCGAACGGCCTTCAAACAATCGAGGTACGAGACGGTTGAATACCAAGAACCCGGAAATTTTCCAACTGCAGAAATAAACTGCACAAACTGCTTGGAAAACAACATCTGCTGACTGGATCCGGTTGTTACGGCAACAAACTGATCAATTAGCGACCGTGCTGGGGTTTATTTTCATCAGCCTGAAAAAAGATTCTATCACCATGGGGATAGAACTTTGTCCATGCTAGGACACGATAGTTTGTCAACACAGAAAAATCCCGACGACTTCGCTGGGGAAACATTTCCGTCTAATCACAAGGAACTCTTCTGCCTATCTCTACAGGCACATTGTCTGTCTGAACACAGGAAACCTCATCCGTATACTTCATACGGGAAAAGTCATTTGCCTGATCACAGGAAAATCCACCCGCCTGCTTCATACGGGAAAACACATCTACCTGATTCTTATAGGAAAGTTCATCCGCCTGATTCGTACGGGAAAATTATCTGAATACTGTTTCAGTGCCTACCTCTGCAATAGCTACCTTCGTTGGTCCCCACCCACAAACGACTCTGAGGAGGACTCTACTGGGGACAATAACACGAGGAAATCACGGTGACTTCCTTGGGGAAAATACTTTTGCCAAATCTCGGAACACAAATCACATACTCTGTCCATCACGGGAGATCCATCTCTCTGGATACCGGAAAGTTCATCCGCCTGCTTCATACGGGAAAATACATCTGCCTGATTCATACAGGAAAATTCATCCGCCTGTTTCATACGGGAAATCATAACACATCTGCCTGGTTCATACAGGAAAGTTCTTCCGCCTGATTCTTACGGGAAAAGATAACACATCTGCCTGGTTCATACAAGAAAGTTCTTCCGCCTGATTCGTACGGGAAAAGATAACACATCTGCCTGGTTCATACAGGAAAGTTCTTCCGCCTGATTCTTACGGGAAAAGATAACACATCTGCCTGGTTCATACAGGAAAGTTCTTCCGCCTGATTCTTACGGGAAAAGATAACACATCTGCCTGGTTCATACAGGAAAGTTCTTCCGCCTGATTCTTACGGGAAAAGATAACACATCTGCCTGATACTTACAGAAAAGTTCTTCCGCCTGATTCTTATGGGAAAAGATAACACATCTGCCTGATACTTACAGAAAATTTCTTCCGCCTGATTCTTATGGGAAAACACAACCTTGGATATAGCTTCCTAGCCTGTTCGTGGTAGTAGCTTACTCCACTGGGGATATTCTGGAAATAACTGCCCGACACCCGTTTCGACAACAAGTGCCCTCTTCTGAAATTTTGATTCATGAAACCCTGAAATGCTGCCGTGACAGCAAACCTGAAGAAAAACACTCCGCTGGTCGGATAAGAGAAACTTCAACCAGTAACTCTGTGGGGAATAATAACGAGGACTGCATCATCACATGTCTCACGGCGAGACCTTGATCGTCTGGTAACAGATATGCACTGTAACTTCATACTCCTGCTAAGAAACACCTGAAAACAAAAGGTTAACCAACCTGATTTATGTTTCAAAATGCGTATGTCTGATAATGGCGTAATGCTCCATACGGCATGGAAATGCTACGCGTTTTTGGGTAGATGCAAACATGATAATGTATGCAAATGCAAATGCAGGTTCAGGCTGCTGGGGAAGCCCTGACAAGCTTGCTTCAACACGGCTGTTGAGAGCAAATACCACCCTGTTGGGGATGAACGGATATCATAAAGTACTCCGGCAAAATAAATGCCGGAAATACAACCAACTCTGCCGGGGAGAGTTTACACATCGATTTCCATTGGGAGGAAAGAATAACACCTGCTGGGAAGATTAACTCAGCTGGGGGGAAGCAACCCTTCTGGGGGGACACTTGTTTGGGTACCGTTGGAACTACCACTCCGCTGGGGATAATCATCCTGACGAAGGCATGACGACCTGCGGGGAGAAAGAAAACCATCCATCCTCGGTGGGGATAATCCTTCTGAACTTACTATCTTGGTTATACGCCATGGAAATCCTCCCAGCTGGGGATTGAATGCGCACATCTTCGACTCTCTGGGGAGTATAAACTTTGCATGGGACACTGATTTTGCCTTGCTGGGGATGTCCTGTGGACAACTTCCACGAGGATACTCTTCTGGGAAAATAACCCTTCCTTCGGTAAGGGATAATCATTGTCTCAACCTCTGGGGGGTGAGGTGCGACCTGCATGGGGATTAGCGTCACATAAAGTCAAGTCTTTCACCACGAGCCTCCGGCTGGGGCCACAATTTTCTGATTGTCCGCTTCAAGGGCGAGAACCCTGCAAAACACAAACGAGACAAAACAAATCTATACAACTAAATCTATTCAAGTTAGCATCCGCGACATTACTTCAGTCAATTCGAAGTTTTAGCAACTATTGGCAAGGGCCAGCAAAGTTATGCACATGCAAGTTCATCGGAACATTGGCGTTTTCCACATACAAAACAGTAAAGCACAAACATCAAATACTGAATAACATGTTTTATTAATAACAGGCCTCTGAATAGGCAAAGTTTTGTACACCGGATGCAACTCCTGAAAAGAGGAAGTTACGCATACACACATACATATATGCACAAAAAGCATAAAAATACAAATACAAATCGAATTTGTACACATGTCGGCAACGTGGTGCAGACAAACATCGTGAGCTGATCCTCCTATGACTCGCCTGACTCTGGCGCTTTCCCGGTATTCAATTTTCGGAAGAGATTGTGTCGGATAAACGAACCCTCAGGTACTCCCAAACCACTAAGCAATGTTGTATCAGATCTGGACCGCAGTCATTTGCTTTTTCAATCCCTAACTTTTGTGTGAATCTCCCTTTGCGGGTTTTCAATTCACCGGGATACCCTTTTTTGCGGAAGTCGCCCTTTGCAGGTTTTCGACTTCGCGGGTGTACATCTTTTCAATTTTATCCCTAACTTTTGCCCGAACCTTTTATTCATTTTTTCGGTTCGCCAGGATGCCCCATTTTTGCCTGGACTCTCTTTTTACTGTCCAGCGGGCCACTTTCAAGCAAAGTATTTTTTAACTGCGTCCGAATTCACAGGAGACGTAAAGTCTTCACCATCCATGGTAGATAGTAGCAAGGCTCCTCCAGAGAAGACTTTTCTGACAATGTAGGGCCCTTCGTAATTAGGGGTCCACTTGCCCCTGTGATCTGTTTGTGGTGGGAGAATCCTCTTCAGCACAAGGTCGCCCGTCTGAAAGCTTCGAGGGTGTATCTTCTTATCGTACGCTTTCTTCATCCGACCCTGGTACAACCGACCGTATGCGAGAGAAGCTAGCCTCTTCTCATCCATTAAGCTGAGCTGATTCAGTCTATCTTTAACCCATTCTGCCTCGTCAAGTTGGACATCTCGTAAAACCCTCAAGGAAGGAATCTCAACCTCCAATGGTAACACTGCCTCCATTCCGTATACCAACGAAAAAGGGGTTGCCCCGGTTGATGTGCGTACCGTCGTACGATAACCGTACAAAGCAAAAGGTAGCATCTCGTGCCAGTCCTTATACGTCACCACCATTTTCTGAACAATCTTCTTTATGTTCTTATTGGCCGCTTCAACAGCGCCATTCATCTTGGGCCGATAAGGAGAAGAGTTGTGATGTTCAATCTTAAAATTCTGGCACAACTCTTTCATCATCTTGTTATTCAAATTCGAACCGTTGTCGGTGATAATCCGCTCAGGGATTCCATATCTGCAGATAATATCTCGTTTGATAAATCTAGCGACCACTTGCTTGGTGACATTGGCATATGACGCTGCTTCCACCCATTTGGTGAAGTAATCAATTGCCACCAAGATGAACCGGTGTCCGTTGGATGCCGTAGGCTTAACCTTACCAATCATATCAATTCCCCACATCGAGAACGGCCACGGTGATGACATCACATTCAGAGGACTTGGGGGTACATGGACCTTGTCCGCATAAATTTGGCATTTGTGACACCTCTTTGCAAACTTGAAACAGTCTGTTTCCATAGTTAGCCAGTAATAACCTGCCCGCAGCAGTTTTCTCGTCATAGCATGCCCACCAGCATGTGTACCAAATGTACCCTCATGTATCTCTTCCATGAGCAACTTCGCTTCTTTCTCATCTACACAGCGTAGCAACACCAAGTCGTGTTTTTTTTTATATAGGACACCGTCCGGATTCAGATAGAAATTGCCAGCCAACCTCCTGAGAGTTTTCTGATCTCGACTGGATGCCCCAGCCGGATACTCCTTGCTCTTCAGGAAATTCTGGATGTCAAAGTACCAGGGTTTACCATCGGGAGCCTCGTCAATGGCAAATATGAAGTCAGGCCTATCAAGCCGAGAGATAACAATCCGGGGAGCCTCGTTCTAGAAGTTAACTTTATACATTGAGGACAATGTCGCCAAGGCGTCAACCATTTGATTTTCTGCTCGCGGCACATGATGCAATTCCACCTTGTCAAAGAAAGGCAACAATCTCCTTGCATAGTTCATATATGGTATCAAATTGGGCTGACGTGTCTCCCATTCTCCTTTAATCTGATTCACCACTAGAGCTGAGTCTCCGTATACATCCAGACGCTTGATTCGCAAATCAATAGCTTCTTCCAGACCCATGATGCAAGCCTTATATTCAGCCTCATTATTGGTAACGGGAAAGGTCAATCGGGCAGTAAAGGGAATGTGCGACCCCTGAGGAGTAGTAATAATTGCCCCTATTCCGCTACCATAGGAATTTACAGCTCCGTCAAATATCAACTGCCATTTGGAACCCAACTCTGGCCCTTCGTCCGACAACAGTTCTTCACAATCTTTCATCTTCAGGTACATGATATCCTCGTCAGGAAAATCAAACCTCATCGATTGGTAGTCCTCCACAGGCTGCTCTGCAAGGTACTCCGACAGAACGCTACCCTTAATAGCCTTTTGCGAGACATACTGTATGTCGTATTCGATTAACACCATCTGCCATCGGGCAATTCTTCCGGAAAGTGCTTGCTTCTCAAACACGTATTTGATTGGATCCATCTTTGAAATTAGCAGAGTTGTATGATTTAGCATGTATTGCCTCAAACGTTTGGCGGCCCAGGCTAGCGCACAACACGTCTTTTCGAGCATTGAGTATCTGGACTCACAGTCAGTAAACTTCTTACTCAAATAGTAGATCGCATGCTCTTTACGTCCTATCTCGTCGTGTTGACCGAGAACACAACCCATACTTTCCTCAAGAACCGTCAAATACATAATCAACGGTCTCCCGACCACTGGGGATATCAAAACAGGTGGTTCCTGCAAGTATTCTTTTATCTTGTCGAACACCTTTTGACAATTTTCATTCCAGGTCACAACCTGGTCCTTTTTCAACAACTTGAATAACGGCTCGCACGTCGCAGTTAAGTGAGATGTGAACCGGGCGATATAGTTCAACCTCCCTAAAAACCCACGCACTTCTTTTTCTGTTTTAGGCGTCGGCATTTCTTGTATTGCTTTTATTTTCACAGGATCAACCTCTATTCCTTTTTCGCTCATGATAAACCCCAGTAGTTTACCTGATCTCACCCCGAAGGTGCACTTGTTAGGGTTCAGTCTCAACCTGAACTTCCTAAGCCTCTTGAACAGTTTTAGTAGATTAACCAAATGCTCCTCCTCCGTCTGGGATTTGGCAATCATATCATCAACATAAACCTCGATCTCTTTGTGCATCATGTCATGAAAGAGAGTCGTCATAGCGCGTTGATACGTTGCCCCAGCGTTCTTCAATCCGAAGGGCATCACTTTGTAACAAAATGTTCCCCAAGGAGTAATGAAAGTAGTCTTCTCCATGTCTTCTAGAGCCAATTTGATTTGATTGTAGCCTGAGAAGCCATCCATGAAGGAGAATACAGAGAACTGAGCAGTGTTATCAACCAGCACATCGATGTGAGGAAGTGGAAAGTCATCTTTTGGGCTCGCTTTGTTAAAATCACGGTAGTCTACACACATTCGTACTTTACCGTCTTTCTTCGGCACTGACACAATATTAGCGACCCATGAGGGATATTTGGTAACAACTAGGAAACCAGCATCCCATTGTTTCTGAACTTCCTCCTTGATCTTCACAGCCATGTCCGGTCTGGTTCTTTGGAGTTTCTGCTTAATAGGCGGACATTCCTCTCGCAGTGGCAGACGATGCGCAACCATGTCCGTATCCAACCCCGACATATCTTCGTACGACCAAGCAAATATATCACTATACTCTTTGAGCATCTCAACCAATCTTTGCTTGATGTCGCTCCGCAACGCAGCCCCTATACGGATGTTTCTCACAACCTCTTCCGACCCCAAATTGATAATCTCAATGACCTCCTCATGAGGCAGAATGATTCTTTCTTCTTGTTTCAATAACCAGGTCAACTCCTCTGGTACGTCGCCATCTTCAACAATCTCTTCCTCAGCCTGAAATACCGGGTGCTCGAAGTCGAAGTGAGTCATAGGTGGTTCATAGATGTCATCTGAAATAGTAATCCTGCAAAGGAAATGGTTAAATGCTTCAAAACGCATACAACACAAATAACCACGTTGCCATTTTATTGTAAAAGATAAAAATAGGAAAAACAGGGATCACAACATTCGTATATGGAAAACGCCTTTATTTTATGATTAAACAATGTAATGTACATAACCAAATGGCCCTAAGCAAAATCACTATGCCCTGGGTAGGACACAGGATTATTCAACAATTAAGAAAACAAATCATTACTGTTTAGTTGTCACGGGAACAGTTTCCCGGATAGACCAATTGCAGAGACTTTGTCCTGGCACGCTTGGCTTGATCCATGCGTCCATATCACAGTCGCTATCTCCTTCTTCAGAATCGGAAACAACATTGATAGTCTCGAAGCTCACTCCATTTGGTGTAATCGTGATTGGTCCCTTGAACCTGGGCGCTCCTGAAGAGGATGCTGATGACGAAGGATGATATCCAAGCCTGAACTTGTCATTCTTCACGGGAAACTCCAACACCTGCCCCCAGCCCTTGGTTTTGCCTACCTGCACTAGAGCTTGAGCCTCTTTGTAGGATGACACTGCCACATCTGATATCTTACTTGGCACCAGAGCTTTGTCCTTAATTCGCAACCCCTCAAAGGCTTGACAGGGTGTTTTGTGTATTTCGCCGTCGACCTCAACGTATTTGAACGAAGACAAATGGCTAACCAGAATATCTTCTTCTCCACAAACAGTGACGACACTATCCCCCACCATATACTTCAACTTTTGGTGTAATATGGATGTGACTGCCCCAGCAGCATGGATCCATGGGCGCCCCAGGAGACAACTATACGCTGGCTGGATGTCCATTATGTAGAATTCAGTTTCAAATATTTCAGGCCCCACCTGCAACGGTAATGTTATCGATCCGAAAACCGACCTCCTCGTTCCATCGAACGCCCTTACCACTAAGTCACTGGGCGTGCAGATAGTCCCCCTGATATCCAACTTCATCATGGCTTTCTTCGGTAGCACATTCAGGGAAGATCCAGTGTCTACTAAAACATGGGACATGACCGTGCCCCGACATTCTACTGACACATGCAATGCCATATTATGCTCTCGCCCTCTCGGAGTCAAATCAAAGTCTGTGAATCCCAAACTGTGCCCTGCATTGACATGCGCCATCACCCCTTCTAACTGGTTAACAGAAAATTCTTGAGGAACGAATGACGTGTCTAGAATCTTCAGCAAAGCATTCCGATGGGCCTCGAAACATAACAGCAAGGATATGATGGAAATTTTTGACGACGTTTGTTGGAGGTGCTCCACGATTTTGTAATCACTTTTACGAATGAGCCTCATAAACTCCTCCACATCCTTAAGTGACGTTTCCTTTTCATTCGACTGAGAAGGGCCACCCTCAACTACCTTGGCTTTACCCTCGGCCAATCTTTCCGCCTCTACCTCGGGCGACGTGAAGATTCTTCCGCTTCTGGTCATGCCCCCTGTTCCGACAACATTATCTACAACCCCAGCTGGTTGTCCATTGACTTCGATTTTCTCACCATCGCAATATACCTCCAACCCGTAAGTCCATGGCACTGCTTTAGTACTCTCAAAAGGAACTGGTCCTGCTTTAGTAATTGTGATCGTCGGTCGCCTGGTAGGTGCCGTTATCGTTATTGTTTTTCTCGGAATCGTCACCGTCGTAACATCGTTCTGCTCATCACACGAAGCCTCTATAGGCTCTTCAACCGCGGTTCTATCAAATTGCAAGGTACCTTCATCCATCATAGCCTGAATACCTTGCTTCAACTCATTACAACCCTCTGGCTGTATCCAACAATCCAAGCAAAATTCATCACACCCCAGGAATACACCCCCTTTTAACAACCTGCTGTTAATCTCACCCAACGGTGTCTTCAGCTCATTGACATCCATCACTAGATTCAGATTCTCTTCTGTCAAGATGGCGTTTGCCCCATGATTGGGCATAGGCTGTTGTACGATATTTGGACCCACCTGTCCAAAGTTAATAGCTTTGTTATCTAATAAATCCTAAACTTTGTGTTTAAATGCCTGACAAGCTTCTATATCATGCCCGGGTGCCCCGAAATGAAATTCACAATGCTTGTTGGCATCGTATCCGTAAGGAAGTACTGCCCCCATAGGCGGTGCCAAAGTCCTCTTTTCGACCAAGTTCAACCCTAGCAGGGTCTGGAGGAGTTCTGCATACGTGGAAGGAGGTGCGTCGAACACTCTTTTCGCTCTCGCATTCCGTACCCTTCTCTGGCCAGGATTCTGTCCTTGTTGTTGCTGTGGTTGTTGTTGTTGTGGCTGCCTCTGTTGAGGAAGCGGGATAGTGACGCTAGCTATCTGTTGCGGCTGAACATACTGATGTCTTCCTCTGCCCCTGCCCCTGCCACCAAACACGGCACTAGAATCACCTTGTCATCTACCACCAAATGCTTTTCTGGCACCTCCTGCTGAAGTAGACTCACCTGCTTGGAACCTTCCAACTTTAATCCCGTTTTCAATCATCTCCCCCATAAGAATCAAATCTGAGAAACTGCTCAATGACACACTAAACAATTTTTCGTAGAACACCCCCGTAAAAGTCCCAATGAACATATCATTCATCTCCCTCTCGATTAAAGGAGGATGCACCCTCGCTGCCATATCGCGCCACCTTTGCGCATACTCTTTAAAGCTTTCACCGTTCTTCTATGACAAACCCTGCAATTGGACCCGGTTGGGCGCCAGATCGCTGTTGTATTTGTAATGGGTCACGAAAGCATCAGCCAACTGCTTCCAAGTCTTGATCTGCGTGGGCTCCAGCCCCATATACCATTCAAGTGAAGGTCTTGATAAGCTATCCTGAAAGAAATGCATGAGCATCCTTTCGTCATCTGAATACGCAGACATCCTTCTGTAGTAAGAGCGGACATGGACCTTAGGGCAGGTGTCCTCCTTGTACTTGTCAAACGTGGGAGCCTTGAATTTCAACGGCACCCTCAGCCCTGGTACCAAGCCCATTGTAGTCATATCTAAACCGGTGGAGTTCTGATTCACTAGCCCCTTCATCTGTTCTTCAAGAATTTTGATCCTCTGCACAGGATCAACAGGTCCTTCAAATCCCATGCCTCTTCCAGAAAAGGCGTCCTCCTGGCAGTCTTCGCCCCAATTCACATTTCCGTTTCCATATCTGTCGTAACCAGTGTTGCGACCAAACCCTTGCTGATTGACCATGGGACCTCGTCCCCCGTTACCGAAAGCCTGGTTGACCCTAACAGGTCCAAACCCAGTGTTGACAGGAATCACCCCATCACCATTCATATTACCGAATCCACCATACCCTCGGTTAGCGTTACCAAAACCGTCATAACCGAAACCCTGAGCGTTGAGGCCGAATTTCCCGTCCTGATTGACGTAATCAAATCCTTGATCATTGTAGCCGAAACCATTGTTACCGAAACCATTACCACCATTGTTGTTACCACCGCCTTGGTTGGCGTCCCCAAATCCAACATTGTTAACAACAGTCTCATTTCCATTCCTGGTGTTGCCATTGCCAGCGCCAGCGCCATCGTTCACAACCACAACCGGTAGGGTCACTACAGGTGGAACCACGGGCGTAGGGGGTCCATCCTCCGGAATAGTTTCAACGTGCGCAGAATTGTGGTCATTGTTGCCATTCCCATTAGCCCGCGTCAGCAGCGGCTGTACCAAAGTCTGGAGGCTCTCCTGGCCCTTAGCAATGCTCTCTATTGCTTGCATGAACAGATTCAGCTTCTCGCGGATTTCCTGCATCTCCACCTGGACTTGATCCATGATTCTCTTGCAGTTATTTCGGGTTGAGTAGCGGTGAACTCTTTGTTCGTCAATCCTGAAAAACCTGAAGATGCAGGAAATAAGATACAGATTCAAGAATACCGGTCATGCAATATGAATGCAGATGCAAATGTGTAAATATGCTACAGGTTATATCCCCCCCGATTCTAGTTTCGGAGAGAAGGCCATCATGACAATGGAATCCCTATCAAGCAAGCAAGGAATCAGAAAACCCTCATATATAAACACATGCCAAGAGGCTGAGTACAAGAGTACAACTGAATACAACTGAAGAGACCTCGGCCAACAAGCCTGGCGATGGTCAGAATACAAGTACAGATAACAAAGGCAATGCAAAGATAAATCAGGCCAAATGGCGTGCTCTGACATCTTCCAATATCCTCAACGTCTCCGAATGCCCTAGTCGGGAGATCAGCTCCTGTATTAGTAAGGCATGCCGCTCGGTAGTGGATCTCAGCTTTTTGGCATCGTCCTGACAGGTTCCTTCGCCAGAACTCTCGTCAAGTCTGTACCTTTTGGAACCGGCCTTCACTTCATAGCCTCTCGGCTTCTCGTCAAGGTCACTTACTCTAAGCTCAACAGCGCTCCTAAGTGATGTCTCTTCAGCAATCTTTGCGTCTTGGGCTCCAATATGCGCCTCTAGCGTGGAAATCTGCCTCTTCAGTTCGTCTTCACGCTCCTTCCGCTTGGTAAGCGTGGCATCCCACAAAGCTTCCCATTTGCTGAGACGGGAATAAGCTTTGCTTAGAAGTTCCTTCTTAGAAGTAAGCACCTTGCTGACACCGTTCAAGGCTATTCCCACTTTTTCTTTCTTGTTGGTCTCTTCTGTCAACTCTGAACCCAACCTGTTAATCAATTCAGTCTGTTCCTTCACAGTGAAGGTAGCTTCATTCTTCTCATGACGCAACTGGAAGATCTCTTTCTCTAAATCATCATTGGCTTTCTTCAATTCTTCGTTTTCAGCCAACAATTTGTTATACTTCTCACTCTCTTCCGAAGTAGGTACCTCAATCATCGGAAGATACAGGGGTTTCATAGCAGGATAAGGCATCAAGGAAGTACTAGCTCTCTCGCGGATCCAAGCCAAATAAGGATCATAAGCCTTGTTGTTGCTCTTACCAAGCAAAGCTTTCCCTCTCCTATGGATGTTAGCCCATGCATGTCTCAATCTGATCAGAACAACCGCGTCTAATAAGCCCGTGAGATACAGAGATTCCTGTATCTCCTTCTCAATATGAGCGTCCCTCAAAGCATAACCGAACTGTCTTACCAGCAATGAAGGGTTATAGTTAATACAGCCTTTCCGTCCGATCAAGGGAACATTCGGAAAGCCACTGCAACTATATATAAGATCAGTGCCAAGCATACTCCGATCAAACCAAATGATGTTCTCAGCAGACAACCCCATCAACCGGGAAGACTAATCCAAAGTATCAACAGCATCGACAAAAGGCCCTGTCTTCGGAAGATGCCCCTGGAACCACCTGTACAAGAGAGGAAGACAGCAGGAAACATTCTTGCCACGACGTTTCTCATTCTTGTAGTGAATAGAATGATAAACATCGCCCAAGAGAGTAGGAACTAGATTCTTCGAGGCAAGAATCAAGAAGGCATCTGAGTCGACAAAATCTGGCACATTAGGAAACAAGACAATCCTATAGATGCAGACAACTATAATGGCACTGAAGGCAACCCAACATCCACTCTTCGCGCACTGTGTAGCCTTCTCAACCAGGACAGACAGGTGAAAACCATAAGCTCCGTTCAGCTTGACCAAACCCCCAGGGAACTCAGAAGCGTCTAAACTGACAATCTCAGCAAGTGTAGCCAACTCAGGCTCAGCATCAACATGTATAAAGGGCGTCTGGTCTAACACAGGAATTCCCAACATAGCAGAATACTCCTCCAAAGTGGGTGCCAGAATATAGTCGAGAAATAAGAAACATCTCAGCTGCGGCTCATAAAACTGCATCAAAGTATACACCCCAGTCGTCTCAAATGCTGAAGGTCTGTACAACAAACTAAGCAATCTCCCATAAGATACCCTGAACTCAGCCCTCACTCTCTCATCTGCTAGAGCAACTAAACCCAGCAAGGAACTGATATTTGGTGAATGCAACCGGTAAGCAACTGTCCTCTTCAGGGACTCCATGTCTGGTCAGAAAATATACTAGAATCAGAGGGAATGATCACACCTGCAACATAAATACATGTTAATGAAATGCAGTCATGAAAGTGCACATGCATATGCAAATAAGGGACCAAGTGCAATGCTGATGAACTGTGCTGCTTTGTACTGAATCCTGAGAACCATCAAATCTTCATCTCAAACCAACCACTCAAATGAACCCTGTAACCACATCTCACTAACAGAGATAAACCAGGTGCTATGAGGTCAAAGGTTTCCTTCAAACAACCCTACCTACCCCTCACAGGTATGTACTTAACTCGCAGACGAGGTACGACATCCTATGCGGGTTCAACGTCACAGACTTTCAAGAGTGATGATACGATACCCAGGAGGTGTGGCATCATCATCCCTTGAAGCGGCCTCACTTAGTTGAATCCCAATTGATAGGTCCCCAGAGTCGACAATCCTCGGGTCAGACAACTTGTCAAGCCCTAAGGGCCAGGCAAGAAGCATCAAAGAGAATCTCGTCCGAGCGTAAATTTCGCGGCTAGATGGTGCGAGCTAAGCAAGCAGGCTAACCACTACTCTCTACTTCTAAGTCTAGGTGTAACCTCAAGCCCAGGTCCGACTTATCTCTCAGCAGATCACCCCCTTCCCACAACAGCAATAACAATATAAAGCTGATAACAAAATGCGGAAAGTAAAGACAGAAAAGTAAATCTATACAACACCCACGACGGGAAAACAAGCGCTAGGATTGACTCGCATAGGGGATATTCCAGTCCCCAGCAGAGTCGCCAGCTGTCGCTACTGCGAAAATCGGCGCCGGATAAACAGAAGAGTCTCCACCGTGCGTTATTTATCCCAAAGGAGGGAAAGAAAACGCTCGAAGTAAACCTACCGTAAAGACGGGAAAGGAATGGTCATCGCAACCAAATCCTGGATTCGGGAGTCGGTTACGCAAGGGGAAGGTATTAGCACCCCTCACGTGCGTCGTACTCGACGGGATCCACGCTTGTTTTCTAGTACGGATTGTTATTCTATCCACTCTAAAGGTCTGGGGTTAAAAGAAAAGAAAATGACTCGGCAAAGTATCGCACTTTATGCCTACGTATTCCCGTCTGGAACGAGAAATCAGAGTCAACGTAGTTCACCTGCCTACGGGAAAGGAGGGGAAGGTTGCTCGCTAGGATACATCATCCTATGCCTACGTACTTTCATACAACATGAAAGATCAGAGCAAACGTAGTTCGGGCTACGGAAGACACAAGCTTGTCTGACTGTTTTTTATTACCTCAAAAAGGGTTTTCTTCTGATTAAGAGTCCAAGCGGACAAAAATGATACTTTGATGTTTATTTTGAATCTTTTACGCAAGAACTATTTTTTATGATGTTTTCAATCTCTGACGCACTAGAGACTATGATTTGAGGGTGACTACGTCGTATGTCACCCTAAGGGTAACACACTAAGCAATCAGATTACTGAAGAGTGACCCTCCAGCAACCCTCTCTCAAATAGCTTAAGGCTCCTAGCGTACGACATTGATTATCCTTATTATTGTGTTTTGAATTGTTTTGAGACAGAAGAGAAAGAAACTCTAAAAACCTAGGGTTTGAAATGGGAATCAAAACTACCCTAATGTTGTCATGCATGGATTATAACCTAATGTCTGTCATAATTCCCTCCTGCACAGAGGAAATCAGAGATCCTAGGGGATAAACAGAAAAGAAACAACATATATACAGTAAACAGTAAAATGCATGAGATGCAGCAATACAAGCGAGGCAAGGGAGCCCCACTCAACCTCGAACCTGGGAAAACAATAGGCAAAGTGAAACAGCTTCACTTCAAACCTAAGGGGCAAGCTAAACAAGCCAACAAACAATACAAAAAAATAAATAAAACCCAACACCAGCTCTGACAGCAACACCAGCTCCTACAGCTACAGATCAAACAACAACAGCTCTGACAGCTACAGATCAAACAGCAACAGCTTTGACAGCTACAGATGATTAACAGCAAAAAGGTTGACAGTACCAACTTCAAGTAAGACCCCCTCTTCACTCTCCAATGATCCTCAAATCTTTAGATAAGCCCTTATCTGTAAAAATCTCCAGCTTTAGCAAGCACTGAACCCCAACAAGTAAACAGCTTCAAACAACAGCAGGACCCTAACTTCAACAGATAACTCTCTTTGACAGGCACAAGCTTCCTCTTCACCAATCCTCAATGAACTTCATCTTCAATAGGTTTCCATCTTCAAGGCAAGCACTCACAGGAGAGAATCACTTAACAGATTAAGTTGAAATGCTAAGAGGCTTAGTGATAACCCAGGGAAATCACTAAGATCTTAGCATAGTAAGTAAAAGGTATCCTCAAGGTTCTACCCAACCAAAGCTTGCTCTAAATCCCTCCTAAGGAGAGATGGAACTTCTTTAGGGGACCTTGTGTCATAGGATGGAATATAGGCACAAGAACCTCTCTATGTTTGAAAGAAGAAATCAGTCTAATCTAAAGCTCTCCCTATATCTCCTATCTCCTAAGTCTCCAAAAGCAACCTTCAAGGATGAGAATATTCATGCTCCAAGCTCCATCCTTTGTCTCCAATCATCTCCAATGTCTTCATTAGCTCCAACTAGCAAAACTCAAGCCCCAAGCCCAATTAGAATAGTCCAAACCAAGCAAACAAGCCAAATGCCCAAGATGGCAACACACAATCAACAACCAATTTGCAAAAATCAAAGAAAATAGTAATACTCATCATAAAATCCTAATTAAATTTCTAAGGGAACCTAACTATATACCCTATACCCCACATAAACCCCAAGGCCTAACTCAAACCCTAAGTCTCCAAACTATGCCCTAACTTACACCTAAGTGTTGTAAAACCCTAATCCTAGCACCCTAAAGTTCATTACTCAAAACTAACCTAAATTTCATCATAAAAATATGAGAAAAATCTCTAAGGGAGCATGTACCTCTAATCTAATCAATCCCACAAGAATCAACTCAAAAATATTCACCAATTGATCACAAGAAAATCCACAAAATCATGTAGCAAATGTACAAAATTAAAGAAATTAATAAAATGGAGAAAATCAAATCAAATTGAAAAATGGATGAAAATGAGATTTATTAGTTTCATAAAATCAAAAATAAATCCAGGATCATGGAGGTATTTTTAAAATATTTTTTGGATCAATATTGGATTTATTATGATTTTTAGAAATCAAATGGATTAAAAATAAAACTAAAATGAATTTAAAATGAAAAAAGAAAATAAAAAAAACTGAAATAAATGGGAGCCATTGGATGGAGAGACTAGTAAGCGCATCTGAGAGTCATGAGCGCATCCACGTGGGATTCCAGTCACCAGCTGACTGGATAAATGAAACGCAGCGTTTCAAAGGCTTGGAGGCAATCCTGAGTTTGAATCGTGGCCCTTGGATCAGCATACAAAGTCTCCTCTCAGATTAATCCAATGGTCTCTCGTTCATCTTCTCCAACAATCTCAGGTGGCCTGAAACTATTCTCAGGCGGTGGTCCATGGTGGAAAACAACGTCTTCTCCGGCGAGACAACTTCAAAACCTCACCAATCTTTGCAACCAAATACCCTATCCCACCTAATTCTTCACCCTGATCATGAATACGACCTCCAAAATCATTGATTCACCCTCCAAAGCCAAACCCGATCAAAGTTGCAGAGAAATCATCAAGTCTTGATGGTCACCATTCTCAAAATTAGAGGTACTAACATGAACTACATGTTACACTGATCAATTACCATCCTCTAAACACCATTAATCCTCCAAGAATCACAAGAACCAAGCTCAAACAGAAATTGGTCATCTATCTTAATTGTCACCAATCAACTCCAAACCAATCCAGAAACGTCCTAACCATCATCTATAATGAATCTAACCATTTAAAACCTAGCAATTCTACACGAATCAAGCTATAGAATAAAGTTTACATACCTGCAAATCTTGGATGAACAGAGTGAGCAAAACTTCAAATCGAGCTCCAAGATCCTTCAGACACGATCTATGATCAATTACCAAGCTTCTGTATGCAACAAAATGGATTGAAACCTCTTGAATCCTTGAATCCGATTTTGACTTGTAGGCTATGAACTCAAAGTGCTCTCTCACGATTCCTCAGTGTTCTTGCCTTGAATTGTATCTGGAATCACTCACCAACACCAAAGGAAGCTATTGAACACAAAAGAATGGATTGAAATAGATCAAATTGTTGTAACCGATTCTGTTTTGCAAGATGAAAATTCAGAATGCAATCTCTCAATTCTCCCTCAATCTCCACCAACCAATTCCTTGGACAATCACAAATCTTATATAGAACTTGTAGGAAGGCTCTAGAAACTTCAGGAATGATCCAATGAGAAGTTCAATATCTCTTGCATTTGAAAATGTCATGAAAAGTTTCATACATGGCAGCTAAGTTTTAGCTTGCTTCAATGCCTTGATTCTGATCCAAATTCTCCTTAAATAACATTTTGAATGAATTGGCAAGGGTTAAGGCCTTGGTTAAGCTCCAAAGAATGGTTTTGCATATGTGACTTATGATGTAAGTAACCACTTTACAAAGGAAGTCATGGAATTATCCCTCAACTCAAAAATGTGGCAATGTCATTGTTTTCAAAATATGTTTTCCAATCAATTTGGTATGTCATATGGCTTGGTTTGGACCTATAGCTCAAAAATCCCAATTTCCCTCTTTGGTTCATTTAAAATTCACCCTTAATTTAGGCCATTTTTGCAATTTTGTGATACAAGCCCTTCCAATCACCCATGACATCATTATAAACACATCTCATGTTGAAAATTTTTTCATTTGAGGAGTGGAAGATGGAGATTTTGACCTATGTTGGAAAATGACCTATAATCATCAATACCCAAAATACCCCTGGATTGCCAAGACCATAACTTGAGTTCTACAAATCCTATTGAGTACTTCTAGTACTAAAATTAAAGCTAATATCAAGATCTACAACTCTTATGTTGGCCAAGAATCCATTTGAAAACTCCTTGATGGGCAAAAGTTGCTTGGAAGTCAAGTGACTTTCACAAATAAACTTCAGTGTCCTCTGGTGACCCATAACTTGCAAGAACCATAACTTGAGTTCCACAAATCTTCTTGAAGACTTATAGTACTCAAATTAAAGCTATTGAGAAGCCCTAAAAGTTTCATGTTGGCCAAGAATCCATTTGAAACTTTCATTTTGACTTATCTGGCTTGGAAGTTAGGCCTAAATTAGGGGATTTTACACTGAAACCCTAATTTGGCAACTCCTCCCACTCTTGATTCTCTTTGATTTATCCTTGGAACAACACCACACATGTATCATCATATCAATTAATGAATCCCACAACCTCCAATTAAGCATTGATGCTCTTCAATCACTCAGTTGACCTAGGGTTGACTTAGGGTTGACCCAGATGAAACCCTAGTTGACTGCACTTCAACTGTGGCTCTTATACTTGAATCAATGACTTGTCTCATCTTCAATATGACCCTATAGGAATTTCATAAGCTTTGTAAACATTCCATACCCTCAATTCATAGCTCATACCCCCATTGATGACCCTTAATACACCTCAAATTAGGAGAGAAGCCCACTGGTTGACCCTCAAACTTCTCAAAAGCTTCAAACATTTCTTGATGACTTGGATGGTCTTAAGCTTGAATAAAAACCCTTGATGTGCTTCTTTAGATAAGAATGGCACTTGATCCCTTGTTAGATACCTTGCTATGTTATGATATGCAAATGATTAGATTATGTACATGTTTTACTATGCAAATGATAATGCAATTAAAACATGAATCAGGTGAAATAGGTTGAGCAAATTTTAGGGTGCAACACTTAGTTTTCACCGTCAAGGCAAGATGTCACATTTGATTTGTGAAAGTTATTTTTAAGGGTGAAATAAGTCCTCAGATAGTAACCCCTTGCGGGTAGTACCCAATTCTTTATCTCAAAAGATTTATTATGAAAATTGTATGGCGAATATAGTCACGTCTTCGTATTAAAAGAGGAGTATCGAGACCATACACTCTAAAGTGAGTATCCTAATACTCAAAGAGGAAGAAGTCTTCACTCAATCCTCTCTCTTTAGTTAAATACAAAGAGAACCTTATTCTCTTATTAAATATGTTTTGATTTTGAATGGTAAGTGCTTTATGACAGTGAATCCTGAAGGTAATGTCAAGCACTCGGGATAGGACAAGGCCTTCGTCTAACCACTCCACAACCATCCAAGTTTATTAAGAAAAGAGTTTGAAAATTCACTTGGTATAAGACCATGGTTTTTAGACTCAAGGAGACAAAAAGAAATAGAGAAAAGTTTTGAAAAGAAAAGGGTGGTGAATAGATCAAGGTAGGTTGATGGCGATGTGCGAAGCAATAGACTTACAAAGGTGAAATACATACGAGGTTGATGTGGGGTTAATGGCAAAGATAAGAAAGAGAATGAGATGAGAGAAACCCTAAGGTGTAAACCAAGTTAATGGGTTTTAAAAAATGACTTGACATTGGATCAAGCCTTGTTTGTTCCTTTTATTGAAAATGTGTTCTAATCCTAAGTTCATTTTATCTTTCTTAAACAGCAAACAAGCATAGATAAGAAGTTAAAAGAATTAGACTATTACATTGTAATGAGGATAAGGGTACATAATGCCCACCAAGGGGGGAAATGAAATGTGAATCATGAAGGAGGTATGTACAATGATGTACTAAAGAGAAACATCAACAACAAGACAAAAGGTCAAAAATAAACATGATAAACAATGAAAGGTCATAAGTGCAAAAGCATGTAAAACATGAAGCAAATGGTCAAAACATGTAATATATGAGATGAGAACCACATGGGTAGCAGTCACATCAATCCACAACTCATCAAAGATCAATCAAAACAAGTCATGAGAATAATTTCCAAGCTATGTACAAAATGCAAGTCAAGTAGTCACATAATGAGCCAAGGGTCATGTGAAATGTGTGTGAGGTAATATGATCATGAAATGAGGGAGCAAAAAACTTGACCAACAAGTTAGACATCTTATATGAAACACATAAATATCGAAAAGCTTCAATTAGCACATGTAAAGGGATATCAAAGCAAGACCAGCTCAAAAGATGGCTAAGTGAGACACTCAAGCAATACCAAACTTGTAAAATCAACCAAAAATTGGAAAAATGTTCAAAGACCATGAAACTAAATCAAAAAGGACCACAAGGCAGTATGTTATCATTTTCCAAAATTCCACAATCTATGATCAACCTTAACTAGGTCAAAGGATCAATAAGCGAGGCCTATGGCTCAAACATGAGGAATTGCCAACAACCCTCAAAGAGGCTTCCATCAAAAATAGAAATACACAAATAAAATCCCAAAAAATAAACAAACACAAGTTCAAGCACATATAGGAAGAACATAAGCTAAGGACAATTCTCAAAGTGATTGAAACATGCAAGATATGCATCAAATTGGGAGTGAGTCGAGGGTCAACAAGTGAGAAATGGCAAGTTACCTTAGGCAACTCAAACCAAGCCCCAACCCGCAATCCATAACCCTCATTCAATTGTTTTAATGTGGCTAAAAAATTAGCCTCAAAAGATGGGCATAAGGCACTTAAATCCTCAACCCTAATTCAAGGGTATCAATTGAAACACTCATCCAAATTAAATTTAAAATAAATAGGAAATAAATAAATAAAAATAAATAAAATTTTTTAAAATTAACATAAGACACTAATGGATCAAAATCATATTTTTATGTATTTTTAAAATAAATGGAAATATTTAAAATAAAATAAAATGAAAATGTGAAAATAAAAGAGAAAATAAAAGAAATAAAGAGAAAAGGGGTGCATCAACAATTTTGGACTGAACTGAATACCAGTTAAAACACAAATGGGCCTAAAAACTGGGGGTGCAAAGAGCAATGTGTGCAAAACCCATCCAATCAGAAACAAAAAGATCATCCAAAAATATGAAACCCACCGTTTCATTAAAGGATGTGGCATGCCACATCACTTTTCAATGCATGCGTGGGCAAGGTCAAATGTCAAATCATCCAGACACTTCAGCTAACACCTCATACGCCAGAGCTAGGGCTCCGGTCATCTTCTCCGGTGAGTCTCACCGGTGACCTCTGTAAATCTCAATAAAAATCAAAACCCAAGACCTATTTCTGAAGGAAATTTCACTAGGAACACGAATCTGACTTCAAAATTTGAAAAAGACGCTTCTAACATGGTGAAATCTCAACACGAAGTTTTGACATACAAACTGAAAGTCATTCAAATGGACACCAAACTCACTCAAACATTGCCTACACAAGGTAGGGCTTCAGATGCAACCAATATGAACCTATTTTGATGCCTAAAATGAGAGGTTCAGAATGAGAAATATTACCTCAACGGAGCAAATCTGTTGGCCCTTCAAACTGCCTCTAAGCTTCAAAGAGAAACCTTCAATATGCTCCTTGTATCCTAGTGATGAAGAATCAAGCAAGATGGAGGTAGAATCCTCAAAGAAAAGTCAAATTCAAAGAGAGAGAAAGTATGAGTTTTTGAAGTGGTTTTTTGATATTTTCCTCTGCAGAATCACCTCTTTTTTACATTAGGGTTTATGTGTCCTTTATATGTGAGGGTTTAGGATAGTTTTTGAAGGCCCATGATGCTTGTATAGGTTGTTTCACAAACTTAACAAAAAAACACAAAAGTGAGTGTACACGGGTTTGGGATGGTTGGCACACTATCTTGGGTCAGTATTGAGTACCAATGAGGGTGAGAAAATGAAATATTATGTTTTGGAAGAAAGAACATAAACTTGTGAAATGATTTGGTGATTTTCCACATATGGTGTAAAAGTTTGAAAATGGTTGAAAATATGAAGAGATGTTTGTTCATTTTGGGTAAGGATTGTGTTGTTATGACATGATGATGATATGGCACAAAAGAGAAGCAAAAACAAACAAGATCGTGGCTTGAAAAGCAAGAAAGTTCAAGCTAGGTCACCTATCCATGTATTCATGTTCATCATGCATCTACTTGCCTTGTAAATCATCAAATGTCATGGAACTTGAGGTCATGGTGTTGGCAAGATCTTAAGGAACAAGTTTCATGCTATAGGTAACTTAATTTGGAGCTTTGAGGTTCATGAAATTTGACCTTGAAGTGAATGGTCCAAAACTAGGTCATCCAAAATGATCTTGGCTAGGAAGGATCATAACTTGAGCTCTACACATGTATATTATGATTTCTTACACATTTTGGAAAGCTTAGACGATGAAGAACAAACTTTATGTTTGAAGAAAGTTGAGGAAAATCTTGGATCCACATGCAAATTATCATGGAAGAGGGTGGTCCTTTGATGCCTTCTAAATCTTTTTCCTTGGTAAAACCAAATTGAAGACATCATAACCTGAGGTGTGTATATCCAATGGAGGAGTTCTTATACTCAAAATAAATCTTGGAGAACAAGGAACAAATCTCACGTTTGATGAAAAATGAGATGGAGATTGTATCATGATGAAGCTTGTCAAGAAAGCTAAATGCTAAAATAGGGGATTTTGCACTTAAAAACCTCTAAAACCCTAGTTTAGCAATATCTTGATCTTTTGATGATCCCCTTCTTGATTCTTCTTGTTCTAATCACATGGAACCACTTGAAAACACCTATCATGCCCTTGATTAACCTTGAGATCCAAGATTTTGACCTAGTTTAATCACAGTGGACTTTTGTTAACCAGATGAAGCCCTAGGACCATTTCCGCTGACTGAGGCTCTTGTGATGGCTTGTGATGACACATAATCAATGCATGTCTTACCCAAGGAACTAGCCATAAGCCTTCTTTGAACAAAAACTCTAGACAATTATTCATGAGATATGAGGAGGAGAATCAATGCTTGTGTTCTTGATTCAAGTGGTTGAATGACATGCCTTGATGATGATAGAGACCTTGTGACTTAATATTGTCACAAAGTTGAGCTTGAGATCTTGATTGAGCTTTGAAAAAGAAGCTCTTCTCTTGATTGTTGAATAAGATACCTTGATTCCCTGTCTAAGATCCATGCTAGGTGCAAATGCTAATGTAAATGATAATGATATGGGGGTTAAAGGTTAGGGTGAAAAAGAGGGTGTCACAACATCCTTGATTGTCTTTTGAGCAAATCAAGCAAGCGTTATAGTCGTGCAACGGCAGATTGTGGTACTGACTTTGTCTTGAGTGCATTGTAACTAGATTGACATTCATCGCACGAATATCATGATTTTGAACAATGCTTGGATGCTCGTGGGACATATTTACTTCACGAATCCGGTGATCTTGGATATAGCCTAAATCCATCTGCTCTTTAAGAGTTGTTTATACGATGATGCACCCTTGATTGTTCTTGGAACAAACGTCACATTGATGATAGTTGTGAGATGGCACATGGCCAAATCAGTTTTGCCTGCAATGCAATTTTACCAAATTTGTTCCTAGTTGGCGTACATCGTGAATTTGATAACTGCTGCCTGATCCTTCTTTTATCAAGTTCACTGAAGCTTTTTCATGTTGTAGCAACAAATTTGTTTGGACATTTGAATGAGCCTATGTACATCATATTTAAAGCTGAGGCAGTTCTCAATGTTATGCCCCAGTCCTCCTTGATGATATGGGTAGGATTGATCATCTTTGAACCAATAAGAGGGATTATCCGATACTGTGAGAGGAGTCCTGGTTTGAATGTGACCCTTTTCCAGCAGTACTGGGAATAGTTCTGCATATAACATTAGTATGAGGTCAAACTTTGGTGATTGTGGAAAATGATTGTTATTATTGTATTGCGGGCGAGCCTGCTGAAAAGGTTGTTGCTGCCTTTGCTGATATGGTTGTTGGTTTAACTGGCTCTGAACATCCTGTGATTGATAGGTCAGAGCCGGAGCTGGGTTAATAATAGAAGATGTTGCTGCCACCTGCCGAGGTTGATACCTTCGCCTTTGTTTACCCTGAGAGATATTACTAATATCTTGCTCTTTCTTCTTTTAGAAAGTACTCCTGTATCTTTTAGTAATGCTGGATGGCTCTGTGTCTTTGATCAGCCGACATTCTCAGACTACTTCCTCTAGGCGTACCCTCATGTTTACCATATCGGTAAAGTCACTAGGTGCACTTGCGACCATTCGATCATAATAAAATGAGCTCAAGGTTTTCAAGAAGATTTTTTTTCATTTCTTTCTCCTCAAGGGGAGGAAAAATCTGAGCGGAAATTTCACACCATCTTTAAGCATACTCCTTGAAGATTTCCTTATCTTTCTAGGACATTACTCTGAGCTGGTCCATATCGGGTGCCATATCCAAGTTATACTTGTACTGTTGAACAAAAGTTACCCCGAGATCTCTAAAAGTACTAATCTTTGCATGGTTTAATCCCATATACCATTTAAGCGCAGAACCGTCTTAGAAGTAGTGCATTATTAGTTGTTGGTTTTCTGTCTAGGTAGACATCTTCCGAACGTACATTATCATATGACTCTGAGGGAAAGAATTGCCTTTGTATTTTTCAAAGTCGGGAACCTTGAATTTGTGTAGTATTTTCACATTAGGGACCAGATAGAAGTCAGCGGCATCTTTTCCAAACAAGTCCTATATGCGAATGGCATGCAGTTCTTTTTGTATTTGTAATCATTGTTCTTGGAATTCATTCATTATTTCATATACTTGTTCATTCTTTCCAGGAGTTGTTTGAAGAATTTTTTCCTCTGGGATAATATATATCACAGGTTGTGGTATAAACATCACTGCAGTAACTCTTGGTGCTTCAGTGACCTGAAGTTTGTAACCTTTAGGTACAAGAGTCTCTATTGTAGCCCTTGCATCTTCGTTCACCTGAAGTTTGTAACCTTCAGCGACCGGTGGTATGTATCTTTCAGGTGTAAAATTGAAATGCATGCCCCAGGAAAAACCTTTAGGCATATTGTACTGAAGAAGACTGATGGGTATCTCAAATGTTGGTGTAGACACAATTTCTGAGATTACCATCCTTTGAGCTGATTGATCCAGAGCTGCTGTCAGGGATTCAGTCATGTCACTGAGTCTTTCCATTCCTTCTTTTAGAACAGTGACCTCCTTTCTCAACTTTATATTCTTTTCCTTAAAGTCCATTTTCTTCTTGCGATTGGCCCAAGTATTATACAAATGAGACAATTTGACTCTAAAGTGCGACACATGTGTGAGACTTTATGACAAATATGTGTAACGCAAGAATGATGAATGATATGCAGAGAAATGAGAATGACCTTTTTCTGTTTTGTTTTCAAAAGAACTTTTAACAATTATGTTACAAATACCGTACAACGATGGAAACCTTTTATTGAATTCAAAGGAATACAATATCTTACAGAGAAAGGTACATTATTTTAGAAAGTGCAGGGAGGAAAACTAGGCCTATGAATTCTAGGGAACTCCTGACGAAGGTCCAGATGCTGGTGGATGACTCCCTTTCCTCTTCTTTGATCGAGCCCCTTCATCCGTTGTCGGGTCAATGATCATTTGCCAAGTGAAAAGAGAGAGTAAAATCCTCCGTTCCTCTTGACTTTCTATAGCATGGTGCTCTAATATCTCTATTAGAGCATCCTTCTCTCTTAATAGTTCTTGGATCTTTGTGTATTTCAAGTTGACGATCTAGTACTTGTTCTTCCAAGAGTTCTTCTGGCGTTGGACCTTATTGAAAGCGACCTGGAGTTTTTATGTGTAATTCATGAAGTAGAGAATAAACTCTTTCAGGGGAAAAACTTCCTGACGAGGGTAAGGCATCTTCAATTTGATGGCTCTAGTTTGCACCCATCGGAGATAAGGCTCTATAGAGACGTAATTTGTCCTTCCCAAAGACTCTCTTCCTTTTCTATGAACATGTTGCTAGGCATACACAATTTCCTTCTTAAGTGGTCTGTCATTTTCTCCTTTATTGAAGAAAAGACCTTCCAAATGAATTTTATATGGTATGTCCTTTATCGGGTATTCGAGCTGACGACGAGCTAACACTGGATGATAATTGATCCCTCCTTTGGTACCAATGAGAAGCACATTGGGGAAACTTCCACATTTTTCAATGATTTTTATTCCGTCATAAACCCGATTATACCAATCTATGTCAGAATGGGTGAGAGATATAATATTTTGCAACCATTGCATACTACTCTTGGGATCCCAAAAGGCAACAGATTTGGGTAAGTGGGAAATAAACCATTTGTAGAGTAATGGTACACAACATGTAATCATTCCTCCGCTATATAAATTCCTTAAATGTACAAAGTGATAAGCATCTACAAGTAAAGTTGGGATTGGATTCCCGATTGAGAATATTTTGAAAGCGTTGATATCGGCGAAGTTGTCAACGTTGGGAAAGAGGAATAGCCCATAGATGAGAAGAACAAAGACATCTTTGAAAGCAGTTATGTTTCATATGCTGGAAAAGTATATGGCTTTTTCCATCAGAAATTTGGCTGGTAAACCCTGAATTCCCCTTTGGTGGTCATGTGAACTTTGATATCTGATTCTTCCAGAGAGGTAGCTTTTGTAATGGTTTGATCTTTGGAAATTTCCTCCAGTCCAAAAAATGGATCTTGACTAGTGATAGGTAGATCAATCAGATGGGAGTACTCTTCCAATGTTGGTGTGAGCTAACAATCTGGAAATGTAAAACAGTGGTATACTGGATCATAGAATTGAACCAATGTAGACAGGGTCCTTTCCACCATATTGATTTTCAAAAGAGACAGCAGTCCTTCGTGCTTAACTCTGAAAGCCTCCAGATTAGTAATCAACCTTCCCAATTTCCTCAGGTCTTCCATTTTTGGTATTTTGAAGGTGTACTTGTATGTTTTTATTCTACCAAAATCCATAGCACAACTTCTGATATTTGCAAAAAATATTTTTTTATAGTTATTTTTAGGAATGAATGAGATGCATGAATGCAGCAAACAAAAACATTTAAAAACATGTGTTTAAGGGTTCATCGTCACGAGCATGGAGCTATGGATCTACCCATCCCTAAGTTGTGTACTAGGGTTCAATTTTGTACCTGTAGAATAAGTTCTAACAAGGTTTCCAAAATCACTGACCCCTCTTAAGAATATTACCAGCAAACTGACTGACTCATGAGAGCTGTAATACCCCTAGGATGAATCTCATTTGAGTATAGTATCGCATATCAACTATTCCCGATAGTCACCGCACTACTTAATGGTCAAGTGATTAAATCTTTACTAATCCTCAGTTTCAAGGGTGCCTAGTAGAAAAAAGTAATGTTTTCACGAGTTGCTCGTTCAACATCAGTAATTCCAAAAGGGTACCTCCACTGATTTGGTGGACTTTCAAGTCAGCTTATGAAGCTTAAAAGGAAGGGGAAGATATCTTAAACAGTAAATTTTTATGGTCGATTTTTATGGCTGAAGACCACTACCACTCCTGGTGCTACTTTTTGATTATTATATTTATCTTATGAAGCTTAAAAGGAAGGGGAAGATATCTTAAACTAACCCTGCGCGCAAGTGTTTTCCCTAAAAATGCAGAGAGATCTGGAATCAGGGGGTTGGTTATACAAAGGGAAGCTATTAACACCCAAAGTATCTATAGTAATCTATAGGAACCTTCATTTACATTTGTGTTTACTGTTTGAATTGCTTTCTTGAGTCTATTTCCTGTCAAGTGGGGAAAGTTTCTCCTTTGGGAGGTTGAGGAAATGTTTTTGTTGTTTTGGGATTTACTATTGTTTTTGGAAAGGTATCTGGACCTAAGGTTTTTGATTAGTGCACTCACTAAGATTTCGCAATCTTATGCCTACGTATTCTCAAAAAATAAAATCGAGAAATCAGAGCGTTCGTAGTTCCTCCTATTATATGGGAGGAAAAATGTTTGGTGTCTTGTTTAAAGCCCAAGATTGAAGCTAAAAGAGCATTTGTGTCTTGTTCAAAGCCTAAAATTAAAGCTAAAAGAGAAGTTTATGTCTTGTTCAAAGCCCAAGATTGAAGCTAAAGGATTATTTGTGAGAGAATTTGTTATCTCTATAGGGAGATATCTCACCTATTCATCACAATTATTGAGGTTTTGTTTATAAGGGAATTGAAATGTCATGAAGGAAGAAACTTTAACTCAGTGTAGAGCAATGCCAGTTGTTCCTTGATGAATCTTTGCATGCTAAGAGAGGGACATTGGATTGGATGTGTTCTAGAGGATTGCCACTTACATCACTTAGATGAAAGAGAACTTTGGCCATGATAACGGAGGGACTCCAGCTTGGAATTTGAATCAACAAGTGTGCCACTTGTATTAATTATTTGGAAAAGAGTTTAATTGTTTATTTTGAAATGAGATGTATGGAGGAAATACCCTCATACAAAGAGAACTCAGAGTCTCATATATGGGGATGTTGAATTTTGTGCCTTGATTAAAGCCCAAGGTTGAGGCTAAAAAAGGGGATTGGAAACTGATTCAACTAGAGGAGTATTATATTTATCTTGTACAAAGCCCAAGATTGAGGCTGGTTGGGGAAAATCCTTATATAAAGCCTAAGAGGAGGCTGAGGGAATTTAGGTGGAGACTAACTCTTGTTGAGGAAAATTAAATCCAAGAGCAGGATCCAATTGCTCCGAGGAATCAAAAGAGAAACTGACTCCTGTTGGAAATTAAAGGAGAGTTGGATTTATTAAATACTACAAAGACTTTGATTCTTTTGGGGATTTATTGATTGTAACCTGACCCTCGATGGGGATTTAAGGTGGAAGCCAAGCCTTGTTGAGGATCAGAGGAGACTCAAAGGATGAGTTTGAATGTTTTAGAGGGTTTTGGCTTTCTTGAGGATGGTGTAGGGATAGGGATGACTAGGATCTATCCTGTGCTTTTAGGAAGCATGAGGGTACTTGTATGAAGCCCAAGAGGAGGCTAGCGATGCTTCTAGGAAACCTGTGGGTCCTTGTATGAAGCCAGTGAGGAGGCTAGGGAATTTAGACTGTCCAAGTCTTAACAAGAGTTCAAGAAAGGTTTCACCGGGAAATAATCCTTTCTTTGTTGAACTGTTCCAAGATTAAAGGGGTTAAAGAAGAGGTCTCATCGAGAATTAATCCTCTCTTTATTGAAGTTTTTCAAGGTTGAATCAATTGAACAAAGCCCAAGAGGAGGTTGACTGTATTGGGAAGAAGAATTCCTTTGTACATGAGGGAACCAGTTGTTTGAACTAAGTTATACTGATTGGAAAATATCTTATTGTTTGAACTAGTCTAAACTAAGGATAATTCAAATGCTAAGAGAAACTTAATAAGATATGTACAAGCATATATACAGATATATGAATAAGCATATAAACAAGTATGAATTGAATTGAAAAAGGTGGCGGGTCTTATACTCTGCATAGATGACCAAGTGTATTATGATTAATTAGATGTTTTCTTCAAGACTGAACTAGGGTTTTGAGAAATTTAAGAAATTTTTTACTTTGAAAATGACTTGATCTTTAAGTAAACAAAGGTGTTGGGTCTTACACTCTAGATAGAGGCCCAGATGATTGTCATTTGTATCCTGTACAAAGCCCAGGATGAATGCGGCTAAAAGGTTTTCTATTTACACAAGGTGTTGGGTATTACACTCTAATAGAGGCCTATATGATTTTGAAAACAAGGTTTATGAACAGAGATATGAGACTTACACTTCTACCAGAGGCCCAAATGGTCTAAGAGCAGTTTCACTGGGAATAATGCTCCTCTTAGTACCAATGTATTTGATTTGAATCTTGTTTTTTTACTATTAAAAAATGGAAAAGGATGGGACTTACACTCTATTAAGAAGCCCAAGACAATGTATTTTGAATGAAAGAATGAAAGAATAATATTGGGTCTTATACTCGGGGAGAAGCCCAATTATTTTCAAGAAGTTTAAAATAGACAGATGATTTTGAAAACAAAGGTATGGGGATTACAACTCAAGGAGAGGCACAAGTAGGTTGTTTATTGTTTAAAATAAAGTTTATGTACAAACGATTGAGGCTTATACTCAAGGAGAGGCCCAGATGATTTATTTGAAAATAGTGATCGCACCGCAATACCGAAAGACATTGTGGGACTTATACTATAATAGAGATCCAAAATTTATTTATGTACATAGGGGCGTCGGGTCTTACACTCTAATAGAGGCCCAAAGTGTATTGAAATGAAGTTTAAAAGATTGAATCAAAACAAAACCCTAATTTCATTTTTTTGCATTTAAAAAAAAACAATAAAAAATGATGAAAAATATTAAATAAATTCAAAAAGTAAGTTATGAACCATGGTTAGGGTTTGGAAAATAAGTTTTTATTCACATGATGATTTAAAATTTACTTGATTTTGAAAAATCAAGAAAAAGAAATTATTTAAAATGTTTAAAACAAATTAAAATAAAGTTCTTTAAAATATTTAAAAATATATCAAATAAAAATATTTTTTTGATTTTTTTGTGTGGAATAAAATATCTAAATATTTGAAGGATTTATGTTTAAAAAATCACTTGATAATGATTATAATTGATAGAAAAGTTAATTTTTGAAAATAAAATGAAAATATTAAAAATATTTGAAAATTCAAAAATTTGAAAAAGGGCGCCAACGGTTCCTTCTTCTTCCTCGCGTTTCCCTCCATGGACGGATTTGCAAAACCTCTCATATCTCCCTCAATACGTAATTATTTTTCACGACGTAAACATGAAAGTTACTCGTTTTTGAACAAGAAATTCAATGGTACCAATTAATTTCATTTCTTTTAAGTGTAGAGTTATCAAGTGATGAACAAGATGAACCCTAATTTTTGCAAGAACGATATGAAATCCTATACACGATTGGTACATAGTAATTGTTTGAGGGAAAATATTCTATATAAGTGCAGAAACATGTTGGTAACTTGAAAATAAATTTATGATGCATGGTGTCGCTACTGCGAAAATCGGCGCCGGCTGAACAGAAGAGTCGCCACCGTGCGTTATTTATCCCACGGGAGGGAAAGGAAACGTTCAGAGTAAACCTCGCACAACATGGGAAAGGTATGGTCATCGCAACCAAAACCTGGGTTCGGGAGTCGGTTACGCAAGGGGAAGGTATTAGCACCCCTCACGTCCGTCGTACTCGACGGGATCCACGCTTGTTTTCGGGTATGGATTGTTATTCTATCTAAACTAAGGTTAAGGGTTAAAAGAAAATAAAATGAAATGACTCGGCAAAGTATCGCACTTTATGCCTACGTATTCCCGTCTGGAACAAGAAATCAGAGTCAACGTAGTTTGCCGACCTACGGGAAAGGAGGGGAAGGTTGCTCGCTAGGATATCGCATCCTATGCCTACGTACTTTCACACAGCATGAAAGATCAGAGCAAACGTAGTTCGGGCCACGTACGACACAAGTCTGTCTTAGTTGATTTTATTTCTTCTGAAAAAGGGTTTTCTCTGATTAGCAGTCCAAGCGGACAAAAATGAAGTTTTGATGAGTTCACATTCTTTTACGGAAGAAGTGTCTTTTATTGTGTTTGAAATCTTTATGGTGTTTTTCTGTTTGTTTTGAGAAAGAAGAGACAGAACTCTAACCTACGGTTGCAAAGGGAATCAAACTAACCTAATGTTATCATGCATGGGTTAAGACCTAGTGTCTATCATGCTCCTCTCTTACACAGAGAGAAACAGAGATCCTAAGGGAATAGACGGAAACAGCAACAATATCAGATATATACAGTAAAACAGTAAAATGCATGAATGCAACAACACAAGCGAGGCAAGGGAGTCCCACTCAACCTCGAACCTGGAAAGCAATAGGCAAAAGTGAACAGGCTTCACTTTTAACCCAACAGGGTAAACAGCAAACAATACAGTCAGGAAAACCAATCAATACATCAGAAATGAAATACAGCAAAATAAACAGCCACAGCAGCTCTGCATCAATATCCATCTTCAAGTCATCTCCAATCAGCTACAAGCTTCAGTCAGCAGCAGTCTCTATCTTCACAGTCTTCAAGCAAGGGCTTTGGTTGTCAATCTTCAGTTTACAATGGCTTTTCTTCAAGTCCTATCCTCCAAGCTGAGGGATCAATCACCAGAGTGAATTGGGTGTTAAGCAATTAGTTGACTACCAATGGTGGCAAACCAACTGCTACTAACACATAAGACATTTCCTCTCAAGAGTTCTATCCTTAGACAATAGCACCAAGCCTTCCAAAGGAAGGGGGTGAGTGTCTTAGAGAGACTCTGTATCACAGAGAGGAATAGAGGCAGTCAAAACCTTCCATGTTTGAGAATCAAGCTTTCTAATCTAGAGCTCTGCCTAGCTCCTAAACCCTAATCTCCTCAGCAGCTGCTAGCAAGAATCTCCTCTCCAACTCTGGAAGTTGGTCTTCAGTCTCTGGATCTCCAATGGCTTCATCATCCTCAGTCTTCAGCTTCCCCAATCCCCAGACAGTCCCAATACCCACACAGACAAACAGTAATCCCCAGAGGGCACACCACACCAATCAATCAAATATAGACAATAATATACTAATAGCAGTAGGGGAATCCTAGTGATTTCTAAGGGGATCTAATAACTACCCATAGCCCCTATAGTCCCATAGCTAAACTATTCAAACTCTAAGTCCTAAGGGAAATGAATTAATTCTCCTAAGTTGTCACTTAAAACCCTAATTTGTTCATGTTGTTTTCACCTAAGCTAATCACCTAAAACTACTCCTAAAAATATGAATTAAATTGTATCTACAAGATAACAGTGCCTATTAATCAACCTAAAAAGAATGGGCAAAAAATATTAAAGCATTGGTTAGAACAAAAATTAACAAATTTATGTATGAAATGAAACACCTAAAATAGGCATTTATTTGGAAAATATGGGAAAAATATCAAATAAAAAATAAAATGCAATTTTTATTTTTTATAATTTTCTAGACTCTTTAAAGAAAAATATGTAAAAAGAACCATCAAAAAATAATGATTTTTCAATTTTATATGATTTTTATAAAATGCATGAAAAAATGAAAAGAAATTAAAAAGAAATATAAAGAAATACATGGGAGGGGGTGAGAATAGCAGGGCCAAACAGTTCAAATCAGTGGGCTTTCACGCGCGTGGGGGTGTCAATAGCATCTGAGCCCATTTCCCTCTACTAAATAAAACGGTGCGTTTCATTATTTGAAATTTCCCACCAATTCTCAGATCGAATATGGATCGTTAGATCCTTGGTCAAGTCAAAGTTCTCCAATAGATCCAAAGGCCATTGTATCTTCTTCTTCCTCCAGCCATTAGGGTTTCAGAAAATGAACCCCATGCAAGCACCTTCGAGTTCTCCATTCTCCCTCCACAAGCCATGAAACCTTAAGGTATAAAAAACAAAAACAGTCCAATTTCTTCCCTCTACAAGTCTGTACTGTTAGTTTTCCCTAAAACTCAATCAATCAACCAATTCGATAGGTAGCACAACCATGATCCACCATGAACACCTGTCATCAACCATACCAAACCTTGCCAATCTTTATCCTAAACTCAACTACAACTCAAGCTGATCTTAGCATGTTAATCCAACAAGATTTTCGTGCCCTATCTTAGTAGTTACAAGCTCTAACAGATTTGGTACATCACGCTCAAACTTCATGAAACTTCTCCAAAATCATCACAATCAATCCTCTATCCTATCTTAACCATTTTACACTATCAAATCCCTAAGATTCTAATTAAATCATGCAATATGAAGAGAAAACAAACCTGGTGCAATTGGTGAAAACAGGTATGCAACTCTTTGAATTTGATGCTTGCAGTGATTGAAACTTGCTCAGTAACCTTGATGATGAATTCTGTATGCAGTGATTCGTGTGTAAACCTCCTGAATCTTGTCCTTGAGAAGTTCTTGAAATTTGGATGGTTATCTTGAATAGCACGATTCTTCCTCCAATTCTACCAATCTTGATGTGGATTATGGTGTTTGAATGGTGATGATGAAGATTCAATCAAAAGATATGAAGATTGATGGAGATTGTAGAGAGTTTGAGGAGCTTATGCAAAAATGAGAAAGTGTGTAAAACTTGGGGTTTTGAACAAATGAAATCACCAACCATGGCATGAACTATCTCACATCAATATATAGGTGAGGTTAGAACCTCCTAGAAACTTGGAGAAGTTTCTCTTGCATTCTTTCCCTTGAATTTGGTTTATGTTTCTTCCATTGCAAGCAACCATGAATAACTCACAAAATATGAACTATGCTCAAAATTCTACTTTAGCCAATGTCTTTAAAATGGTCTTTCCATTCAAAATGACCTATAATTTTGCTTCATTTGGCCAAGATATGAAAAATCTCATTTTTAAGGCCATTTTTATTCATTAAATCCAACAATTTTGAAACCTTGTGCTATGAATCTTTCCAATATCTCATGGTCACTTTTCTAGGCTCAAAATGTCATTTGGAACAAGTTTGATGTTGTAAAGTTTTCCATTTGAAGCTTCCTTGTATGAGTTTTGGGCATAGGTTAAAATGACCTGTAATTCTCAAATGACCAAAATACCCTTTGCTTGCCAAGACCATAAGTAGAGTTCCACACGTCCTATGAAGGCATACCATACCATTCTAGAAATCTAAGACAATTAGGAACAACTCTTATGTTTACCAGAAATTCATTTGAAATCTCCTTGAGGGGTAAAAATTGCTTTGAAGTCAAGTCACTTTCACAGACAAAATTTCAGACACCTCAGATGACCTGTAACTTGCAAGGACCATAACTTGAGTTCTATAAATCTCCTTGATGTCTCCCACCACTCAAATTAAAGGTATTGAGATCCTCTACAAGTTTAATGTTGGCCAAGGATCCATTTTAAGCTTGAATTTTGACTTATCTTGCTTGGAAGTTTGCCCTAAACTAGGGGATTTTACACAGAAACCCTAATTTAGAAACTCCTCTTCTCCTTGATTTCTCTTAAATTCTTCTTAGCATAACAACATATCCTTATTCTTCATGTCAAATGATGAACCCCACATCTCTCCAATAGCCCTTAATGCCTTTCAATCAGTCAATTGACCTAAAGTTGACCCAGGGTTGACCCAGATGAAACCCTAGTTGACTGTCTTCAACTGTAATTCTTGTGACTTCACCAATGACTTGTATCCTTCTCCAAATGACTTTCTAAGTCCTCCAAGATGTCTAGATACTCCCCCTGCTCAGCCCACAGCTCACCATTTCTTTGTTGATCCTCAGACACCCTCAGTTAGGAGATAGATGAACTGCTTGCTCCATTGACTTGATAGCTTCCAAATTCTTTTCTGATGACTTAAATGAGGTCAAATTTGAATAATAACCTCTTGATAGGCCTCTAGAGATGAGAATAATGATTGGTCCCCTGTTGGATGACTTGCTATGCTTATGCTATGCAGATGAGTAACCTATGTACATAACTCTATAAGCTAATGATATTGAAACATAAACCAAGTGAATAAGGTTGAGCAAATTTTAGGGTGCAACAGCTGCCCCTATTCAAGCGACTTGGACCCGATTGGGTGAAGAGCCCGGAGCCTTCAGACATTCGCGGTACGAGACGGTTGAATACTAAGAACCCAGAAATTTGCCAACCGCAGAAATAAACTGCGCCGCTGCTCGGGGAACGACATTCATCAGCTGAATCTGACTGTTACGGTAACCCACTGATCTCGTGCGACCGTGCTGGGGCTGACTCGTCTTTCCACGTAAGGAATAAATCGTCCACGTTAGGAGTAAACTCTTGTCCAGATTTGTCCGCGTCAGGACTACACTTTCCATGTTAGGAATAATACCGTTCACGTTAGGACTCACCCTTCCACGTAAGGAATAACCGTCTTTCTCTTCCACGTCAGGAATCAATCTTGACATGTCCGCGCAAGGACTCAAATCTTTTCACGTTAGGAATCAAACTCTGATCTGTCCACGTCAAGACTAAACCTTTCTACGTAAGGAAACAACTTCTCTTTCCACGTAAGGAATAGGCCTGTCCACGTCAGGACTCACGTTTCGTCTTGATTTGTCCACGTCAGGACTCGCTTCTTGACTTACTGAGAAAATAAAACTTGTCCACGTTAGGACCCCTATCTCAACCTGCTGAAGAAATAAACTTGTCCACGTCAGGACTTGCGCGTCTTTGACTTCCTGGGGAAATAAACCCCGTCCACGTCAGGACACACACTTTGCCAATAACACGAAGAAGGATAAAATTGTCCCCGTCAGGACTCTCGCGTTTTGACGACACGAAGAACTACAAACTTGTCTGCGTTAGGACACCCCTTTCACCATTACGAATAAAGCTATTTGCTGGAAATAAATTGTCCACGTCAGGACACCAACACGAAGAGTAACGAACTTTGTCCACGTCAGGACTCCACACTCAATCAACACCGAGAACTCGAACCTGTCCACGTTAGGACTAACACACATCGTCAACTTGAGGAAATGTCCACGTTAGGACTCCACATTCCAACAATTCTAAGAAATCGAACCTGTCCGCGTTAGGACTAACACACATCGTCAACTTGAGGAAATGTCCACGTTAGGACTCCACATTCCAACAATTCTGAGAAATCGAACCTGTCCGCGTTAGGACTAACACACATCGTCAACTTGAGGAAATGTCCACGTTAGGACTCCTCATTCCAACAATCTTCTCTAGCACAAAGAAATCCCGTCAATAAAATTATCCACGTTAGGACTCATCCTTCCATTGGTCCGCAAACTTCTTATCACTGACGTGACAGCAACTTTGAAGCTGACTCTACTGGGGACATTTGGAAACCAAACTTCCGGATGCCTGTTCTGATACCCGGCGGTAGCCTCTGAAATTCTGATCCATGAATCCTTTGATGACCAATAGTTAAGGGGAAACTTATCCTGCTGACTCTGTGGGGAGTAGCGCCAAAGCTGCTTTTTGATTCACTTGAGCAAGGGCTCTTTCTACCTGCACGAGAAACAATACTTGAAACAAACGGTTAGCCAACCTGATTTATATTTCACAAATGCATGTGTTCGACAATGATGCAATGCTCCCTTCGACGTGGGAATGCTACGCCTTTATTTGGTGAATGCGAATATGACACTATATGCCAATGCAAATGCAGTCTCGATCTGCTGAGATACAGGAACTGCTTCAACAAAATAAATGCTGAAGATGATGCCGACTCCGCTGAGGATAGCCAGATGCTACAGAATTATCTCAGCAAAATAAATGCTGGGAGAGTGAAGTCGACTCAGCTGGGAAATTGGGAACTCAATACCAATCACCTCGCTGAAGTGACACCCTGCTGGGGAATATAACTCTGCTGGAGACTAACAGATGCGCCTGGTATGATCGAACTTCTGCGGGAAAATGAACGGGTATCACACGGTATTCTGACAAAATAAATGCCAGGACTCACACCAACTCTTTCGGGGATAGTCTTAATCTTCGAGTTCCACTAGGAGGAATGAAAACACTTTGCAAAGAGAATTCCACTGGGGATGGGATGATTCTCCTGGGGAAACCAACTGACTCCGCTAGGGGAGGGTAAATGACCCTGCGGGGAAAGGTAAACTGCCTGAATACAGCTCACAAATATTAATCTTCTACGGCTAAACCACTCTGCTTGAGATGCATTGTCTGAATACAGCCTTCGATCTTGGAATCGTCAGTTCTGCTGAGAATACACGGCTTTGTTGGAGAATGCCTTCTGGATAGGCTACGACTAGCTGGGGAATTCTATCCTTCTTTAGGAAGAACATGCATGACCTGCGTAAGGGTCAAGTCTTTTATCACTGCGGTCTCTTGGTCATCTTCCTCGTACGGCTATGAAACCTGCAACGACACAAACAAGGCAAGACAAGTCTATACAACCGAATCAATTCAGGTTAGTGACATTATTTTTAGTTAATTCAAAGCTTTAGCAATTGTTGGCAAGGGCCAGTGATGGTATACACATGCTAGTTTCAATAAACTTAGGCGTTTTATCATGCACAAACAGTAAAGAACTAGCGTCAAGTACTGAATATCATATTTTATTGATTGGGCCCCTGAATAGGCGGAGTTTTATACACGGGATGTAGCCCCTGAAATGAGGAAGCTACGCAAAGCAAATACACAAGTATGCACAAGAAGCATAAATATTTTGACAAATTAAATTTTGTACACATGTCGGCAACGGGATGCAGACGAACACCACGAACTGATCCTCCTATGACTCATCCGACTCTAATGCTTTCCCGGTATTCGCACTTCTGAAGAGGTTGTATCAGATAACCGATCCTTTAGGTATTCTCCCGCACTGATGCTCATCGCAATATCAAATTCGGACCGCAGTCATTTGCTTTTCAAATCCCTAACTTTTGCATGAACCGCCCTTTACGGGTTTTCAGTTCACCGGGATACCCTTTTTTGCCGAAGCCGCCCAGTGTAGGTTTTCAACTTCGCGGGTGTACATTTTTTCAATTTTTATCCCTAACTTTTGCCCGAACCTTTCATTCTGTTTTTGGTTTGCCAGGATGCCCCATTTTTGCCTGGACTCTTTTTTTTTTTGTCCAGCGAGTCAATTTTAAGCAAAGTATTTTTTAACTGCGTCCGAATTCACAGGTGACGCGGAGTCTTCACCGTCCATAGTGGACAACAACAACGCTCCTCCTGAAAAGACTTTCCTGACAACGTATGGCCCTTCGTAGTTAGGGGTCCACTTGCCCCTGTGATCTGCTTGCGGCGGGAGAATCCTTTTCAGCACAAGGTCGCCCGTCTGAAAGCTTCGCAGATGTATCTTCTTATCATACGCTTTCTTCATTCGGCTCTGGTACAAACGACCGTATGCTAGAGAAGCTAGCCTCTTCTCGTCCATCAAACTCAGTTGGTTCAACCTGTCTTTCACCCATTCTGCCTCGTCCAGCTGAACGTCTCGCAATACCCTCAGAGAAGGGATCTCAACTTCCAATGGTAATACCGCTTCCATTCCATACACTAATGAGAACGGGGTTGCCCCGGTTGATGTGCGTACCGTCGTACGATAACCGTGCAAAGCGAAATGTAGCATCTCGTGCCAATCCTTATAGGTCACCACCATCTTCTGCACAATCTTCTTGATATTCTTATTAGCCGCTTCAACAGCGCCATTCATCTTGGGTCGGTACGGGGAGGAGTTATGATGTTCGATCTTGAAATTCTGACAGAGCTCCTTCATCATTTTGTTGTTCAGGTTCGACCCGTTGTCCGTGATTATCCGCTCGGGAATCCCATATCGGCAAATGATATCTCTCTTGATGAATTTAGCCACCACTTGCTTCGTTACATTGGCGTAGGACGCCACTTCCACCCACTTGGTGAAATAATCGATTGCTACTAGGATGAACCGGTGCCCGTTAGAAGCTGTCGGCTCGATCTTTCCAATCATATCGATTCCCCACATCGAGAATGGCCATGGTGATGACATCACATTCAGAGGACCTGGAGGCACATGGATCTTATCAGCATAGATTTGGCACTTGTGGCACTTCCTCGCAAACTTGAAACAATCAGTTTCCATCGTCAGCCAAAAATAACCTGCCCGCAGCAGTTTTCTCGTCATAGCATGCCCGCCAGCATGTGTACCAAAGGTACCCTCGTGTATTTCCTCCATGAGCAGCTTTGCCTCTCTTTCGTCTACACAACGCAACAACACCAAGTCGTGGTTTCTTCTGTATAAGACGCCATCCGGATTCAAATAGAAATTACCCGCTAATCTCCTGAGAGTCTTCTGATCTTGACTGGATGCCCCAGCCGGATACTCTTTATTCTTCAGGAAATTAAGGATATCAAAATACCACAGTTTGTCGTCGGATGCTTCGTCAATGGCAAATACATAAGCGGGCCTGTCAAGCCGAGAGATAATGATTCGGGGGGCCTCGTTCCAGAAGTTGACTTTGTACATGGAAGACAAAGTGGCGAGGGCGTCAGCCATTTGATTCTCTGCTCGCGGTACGTGATGCAATTCCACCTTGTCGAAGAAAGGCAACAATCTCCTTGCATAATTCATGTAATGTATCAAGTTGGGCTGACGTGTCTCCCATTCCCCTTTGATCTGATTTACCACCAGAGCTGAGTCTCCGTATACGTCAAGATGCTTGATTCGCAAATCGATGGCTTCTTCAAGCCCCATTATACAAGCTTCGTATTCGGCCTCGTTATTGGTAACGGCAAAGGTCAATCGGGCAGTAAACGGGATGTGCGACCCGTGTGGCGTAGTGACGATTGCCCCTATTCCGCTACCGTAAGCATTCACAGCTCCGTCAAATATCATCTTCCATTTGGAACCCAACTCTGGTCCTTCGTCTGGCAACGGCTCTTCACAATCTTTCATCTTTAGGTACATGATATCCTCGTCAGGAAAATCAAACCTCATCGATTGGTAATCTTCAATAGGCTGCTCAGCCAAATACTCAGACAGCACACTCCCCTTTATAGCCTTTTGCGAGACGTATTGGATGTCATATTCAGTCAAGACCATCTGCCAACGGGCAATTCTTCCTGACAACGCCTGCTTTTCGAATACATATTTGATAGGATCCATCTTCGAGATGAGCATGGTTGTATGATTCAGCATGTATTGCCTCAAACGCTTGGCGGCCCAGGCTAGCGCGCAACAAGTTTTCTCGAGCATTGAGTATCGAGATTCACAATCTGTAAATTTTTTACTCAAGTAGTAGATCGCATGCTCTTTTCTCCCTGTCTCGTCATGTTGACCGAGAACACAACCCATGCTTCCCTCAAGAACCGTCAAATACATGATCAAGGGTCTGCCCGCCACTGGGGGTATCAAAATAGGAGGTTCCTGCAAATACTTCTTTATTTTATCGAACGCCTTCTGACAATTTTCGTTCCATGTTACAGCTTGATCTTTCTTCAACAGTTTGAATAATGGTTCACACGTGGCAGTTAGGTGAGATATGAACCGAGCGATGTAGTTCAACCTCCCTAAAAACCCGCGTACCTCTTTCTCTGTTTTAGGCGTCGGCATTTCTTGGATCGCTTTTATTTTAGCAGGATCGACCTCTATTCCTCTTTCGCTTACGATAAACCCCAGCAGTTTACCCGATCTCACCCCGAAGGTGCATTTATTAGGGTTCAACCTCAACCTGAACTTCCTGAGCCTTTTAAATAACTTCAACAGATTCACCAGATGCTCTTCCTCCGTCTGGGATTTGGCAATCATATCGTCAACATAAACTTCGATCTCTTTATGCATCATGTCATGGAAAAGAGTCGTCATCGCACGCTGATATGTTGCCCCAGCATTTTTCAAACCAAAGGGCATCACTTTGTAGCAAAATGTTCCCCATGGCGTTATGAAAGTGGTCTTCTCCATATCCTCTGGCGCCATTTTGATCTGATTATAGCCTGAAAAGCCATCCATGAAGGAGAATACGGAGTATTGAGCGGTATTGTCAACTAGCACATCAATATGAGGAAGCGGAAAGTCGTCTTTTGGGCTTGCTTTATTCAAATCTCTATAATCCACGCACATTCGAACCTTGCCATCTTTCTTCGGCACTGGTACGATGTTAGCAACCCATGAGGGATATTTCGTCACAGCCAGGAAACCAGCGTCCCACTGTTTTTGAACTTCCTCTTTGATCTTCACTGCCATATCTGGTCGAGTTCTGCGAAGCTTTTGTTTGACTGGCGGGCAATCTTCTTTCAGTGGCAGGCGGTGCACAACCATATCTGTATCGAGCCCTGGCATATCTTCATACGACCAAGCGAATACATCACTATACTCTCGGAGCATTTCAACCAGTCTTCGCTTGATATCATTCTGCAGCGCGGCACCGATACAAATGTTCTTCTCAACCCCTTCCGACCCCAAGTTAATAATTTCGATGACCTCGTCGTGAGGCAAAATGGCTCTTTCCTCTTGCTTCACCAACCAAGACAGTTCTTCAGGATGTCATCTGAAAATGTTATCCTGCAAAAGGAATGATGACGAGAAAACGCATCGATTATATCGCTAGATTTCATTGACGTTTTATCGCGCATTCACCGTTTTAACGCTCGATTTCTCGAGTTTTTCTTACTATTTTGCAGGTACATCGTTATGTGAGGCCGAATCATGAATTAAGAGGAAAGGAACGAAAGAGACCAAAAAGAGATGAAGAAAGGCAGAAGCCTGCAAAAGTCTGCATAATTTGTTACAGCCACGGTCGTTACAATGGTGTCACGACCGTGACACCCTAATTTGGGCCATCACGACCGTGAGGAAGTAGTCACGACCGTGACACTTAAAAACCTCAAATAACGAACGTGAAGACCTTGTCACGCTCGTGACAAGGATAAAACTTGGTTTTGACTCAGACTACGTCAAGCCACCACTGAAGACCACTTCTCCTAGTAATTCTCCTCAAGGCAGCACGTGAAGACGACTTCTCCCATTTTTGCTGCCACGTTCCAACATTTCCTCAACCACTTCAGCAAGGCCCAAGAAACAAAAGACCAAGACTCCAGCCCATCAAAGGCTCTATAAATAGTACCAGCTGAGGTGAACTGAGGACAGACTTCATTATCCAAAATTCCTGCGGAAGCTCTGCCGAATTACCTTACGAACCAGCATTTTCATTCCAGCATTATTTTATTTCCTGTCTTGTTTTATTTGTATCCAAACCAACCGTGTAACAATTTCCAACATTAGGGAATTGTTATACTTTTATTTGTTTCCAACCTTCAGCATTCGTTTTAATTTTTATTTCCGCCTACTCCAAGCCTTCCGGTCTGTGGAAGAAGGAGTCTACTCAGATATTTGTTAATCAGGTTTTTCAATTTATTGCACTTTAATTTAATTATAATGTCTATTTATTTTTCTGCCATGAGTAAGTTATTATTTAATTCTCTGTCTGATTCAACCTCGATGAGTAGCTAAATACCTTAGGGCGGTATGTAGTTATAACAAACTTAACCGGAAAAATATAACCATAGGCTAAAATAATTAATCACTTAACATTCTGGCTGATACTTTTTAATTGAATTAGACCTTTTCGTTACGAGAGTAAGAAAAGGGTATTAGGTTGGGTCAAGACCACGAGAGTGTGAGATTTAACCAGATAGCTAAAGTTAGGCATTTAAATTAAACACAGCGAGAGCGCTTTAAGATAAATTAGAATTATTTAGTTTCCAAAAATTACCTCTAAACACTTATGGGCTAGCGAGAGCAGGCATAGGGCTTTAGGGATAAGATCTGATACAAGACCACGAGAGTGTGAGTTGAGGGTATTTAAACTAGTAATCTCTACCGAATAGATTAAGTGAACATCTTTATAAGCCTAGGTTAGATTGACCCACCTAAGTTAGTATAATTACATACCGACCGCCTTAGTATTATTTTATTAAAAACTTAAATTTAATTCCGCTTTTAATAGTCTTAAAAACCAACAACAATCGTGACAACCATTCGCCTTAGCTAAACTAGAAGTTCATCTAGCACTAAGTAACAATAGAATCCCTGTGGATCGATAATCTTAAATATTACTTCGATAGGCTGTGCACTTGCAGTAAGATACCGCTAGACGCATAAGTAGACACGTCTTTAGCCCGCCAAGTTTTTGGCGCCGTTGCCGGGGATTCCTTAATTTAGTTACTAGTGCATTTAGGTAGCATTGTCTAGACTAAGGTATCAACTATTTAATTTAATCTAATCTCCGAGTGTATGCCAAGTACTCGCTCTAAAAGCGAAGACTTGCAACCTCTAATCCCTGAATCGGAACGCTTCTTACACGTAAGAAGACGAATATTCGATTTCGAAAATAATTCCAATATTCCAGATCTTCAATTAGATCCGCCTGAACCAGTCGTAAAATCAGAAAACGCAGGGATGGCTGAAGAACAAACTCATCCACTCAAGTATTACGCTAATCCTTCGCAAGGTGAACCGCATTCAAGCATTGCAGCGCCGGCTATCAACCGAAATGATTTCGAACTAAAACCATCATTGATATCAGTCGTGCAACAAAATCAATTCGCCGGAAATCCTACCGAGGATCCGAATCTTCATCTTTCGATCTTTGTGCAATATGCAGATACCGTAAAAGCCAATGGAGTTACCCAAGAAGCCATTAGACTACGTTTATTTCCTTTTTCACTTCGAGACAGAGCAAGAGCTTGGCTTCAATCTCTGCCTTCGAACTCAGTAACTACGTGGGCAGAACTTAAGAAAGTTTTCTTGAATAGGTATTTTCCACCTAGCAAGACAGCTATGCTGAGAGCTCAGATCAACGGATTTAAGCAAAGAGAAAGTGAATCATTATTCGAAGCTTGGGAACGCTATAAGGATCTACTTAGACTTTGTCCACATCATGGATTAATAGACTGGATGGTCATCCATACCTTCTATAATGGACTCTTGTACAATACAAGAATGACAATTGACGCTGCCGCGGGTGGTGCATTGATGGACAAAGAATATAGAGATGCCTATGCACTTATCGAAAGTATGGCTCAAAATCATTACCTTTGGGGAAGCGAGAGAGTCGCAACTGAGAAACCAACAAAGGGAGGTATGTACGAAGTAAGTAGTATGGACCAAGTCAATTCGAAGTTTGACCAACTAAGCCAAAAGATCGATAACTTGGCCATAACACTTGCAGCCACCGTGGCTGCAGTAACACCTAACTGTGAGTTATGTGGAGTCCCAGGACACGAAGTCTCTGATTGTCAACTATTGACAGGGACTCCCACTGATCAAGTGAATTATGCTCAAGGAAACCCTTACTCAAACACATACAACCCAGGTTGGAAGAATCATCCGAACTTCTCCTATAAGAATAACAATGCTTATTACGCACCAGGTCAAGCACCAGCTACATCACCAGGATATCAAAAGACTGCTCCTAATATCCCTAGAAAATCGAACCTTGAATTGATGATGGAAAGCTTCATAGCTAGCCAATCTCAGACAAACAAGGACTTTTTAAACCAAAACATTCACACTAGTGAGCAGATTAAACAATTAGTGAGCAAGGTGGACACATTAGCTACACATAACAAAATGCTTGAAACTCAGATTTCACAAGTAGCTCAACAACAAGCGCCTACTGCTGCACCAGCTGGAGTGTTCCCTGGACAACCTCAACCTAACCCGAAAGGACATGCTAACGCTGTAATATTAAGAAGTGGCAAGGAACTTGACGGACCTGCCGATCCAAGACTTGACAATCCAGCCATGTACCAAAAACCGGATAAACCGACTGAAGTGGTGAATGATCCAGAAGAAAAGGAAGATGAAAGTCGAGAGGTAGTGGAGAAAGAACAACCTTATGTGCCTCCACCACCCTATAAACCACCAATTCCGTACCCTCAAAGATTAATAAGTTCCAAGACGACGGGTCAATTTAAGAAATTTGTCGAACTTCTGAAACAGTTGAATATTACTATTCCGTTTACAGAAGCAATTACCCAAATACCCTCGTATGCCAAGTTTCTAAAAGAAATTTTATCCAATAAGAAAAAGATAGAGGATAACGGAACAGTTACACTTACTGCCGAGTGTAGCGCCATAATTCAGAATAACATGCCTCCTAAGCTAAAAGATCCAGGAAGTTTCTCTATACCCTGTGTAATAGGAAAATTCGTCATTGACAAAGCTCTATGCGATTTAGGAGCCAGTATCAGTGTTATGCCCTTAACTATTTGCAAAAGGCTAGACATGGGAGACCTAAGACCAACTAAAATGTCTGTTCAACTAGCCGATCGCTCTGTTAAATATCCTGTAGGCATACTAGAAAACGTCCCAGTACGTATAGGACAATTCTACATTCCTACTGATTTTATAATCATGGACATCTCTGAAGACTCCACTACACCTATCATACTAGGAAGACCATTCTTAGCTACCGCCGGAGCCATAATAGACGTAAAAAGAGGAAAGCTAACCTTTGAAGTAGGTGAAGAGAAAGTCGAATTTGTTTTAACACAATTCTTACAATCACCAGCTATAGAGGATACATGCTATCTAATGGACGTAATTGACGAATGTGTAAGAGAAATGGAACTGGAGGAGACCACTTATTCTGAAATAATGAAAATTCAAATCCCTCCGATTTTCGAAGATGATAATTGGCGAAAACCGTATCGGGATGATAGTCTAAGCGAAAGTTTAGCACTTACACCAGATCCCATGCCAAGTAAAGATAAACCTACATTAGGATTAAAAACTTTACCTAATAACCTAAGGTACGAATTCTTAGACGTTGAATGTAAAAGACCAGTTATAGTAAACTCCAGTTTAGGAACTATAGAAACAAAGAAACTTTTAGATGTCCTGAAGAAATATCCAACTGCATTAGGATATAACATATCTGATCTCAAAGGAATATGTCCTTCAGTTTGCATGCATCGCATTCTGCTAGAAGAAGATTGCAGAACCTCCAGAGAATCACAAAGAAGAATTAACCCAACCCTCAGCACTGTAGTAAAAGACGAAGTCAAGAAATTATTAGATGCCGGGATAATATATCCAATCTCTGATAGTGAATGGGTTAGTCCAATACATGTAGTGCCAAAGAAAGGAGGTATCACTGTTGTGAAAAACGCTCAAGGCGAATCGATATCGCAAAAAGTAGTAACGGGATATAGAGTGTGCATAGATTATCGTAAACTAAACAAAGCCACTCGAAAAGATCATTTCCCACTACCTTTCATAGATCAAATGTTAGAACGATTAGCCAAGCATTCTTACTTCTGTTATCTTGATGGTTACTCAGGATTTTTCCAAATCCCTATCCATCCTGATGATCAAGAGAAGACTACATTCACATGTCCTTATGGAACATTCGCTTACAGGCGAATGCCCTTTGGATTATGCAACGCTCCTGCAACCTTTCAAAGATGTATGATGTCAATCTTCGCAGATTTTATAGACAACATCATGGAAGTGTTCATGGACGATTTCTCTGTATGCGGGCAAAGCTTTGAAGGATGCTTATCGAACTTAGAAATGGTGTTAGAAAGATGTGTAAAAGTAAATCTCGTGCTTAACTGGGAGAAATGTCATTTTATGGTCAACGAAGGAATAGTATTAGGTCATGTAATATCAGACAAGGGAATTGAAGTTGATAAGGCTAAGATTGAAGTAATAAAAGATCTTCAACCCCCTAAAACCGTTCGAGAAATACGAAGCTTTTTAGGACACGCCGGTTTTTACCGACGATTCATCAAAGATTTCTCAAAAATCACTAAACCTCTTACTGGTTTATTAATGAAAGACGCTGAGTTCATATTCAATGAAGATTGTCTTAAAGCGTTCGAAACTCTAAAAACAGCCCTCATCACCGCACCAATCATGCAACCCCCTGACTGGAGATTACCTTTTGAAATCATGTGCGATGCGAGTGACTATGCTGTAGGCGCAGTCCTGGGCCAGAGAAAGGAAAAGAAACTCCATGCGATTTACTATGCCAGTAGAACCTTGGATTCTGCCCAGATGAACTACGCCACTACAGAAAAAGAATTGCTAGCAGTTGTCTTTGCGCTTGACAAATTCCGCTCTTACCTAGTTGGAGCGAAAATAATCATTTACACAGACCATGCTGCTATCCGATATCTATTAACTAAGAAAGATGCTAAACCAAGACTCTTAAGATGGATTTTGCTCTTACAAGAGTTTGATCTAGAAATAAAAGATAAGAAAGGTACTGAAAACGTCGTAGCGGACCATTTATCTAGAATAGAAGGTATTAAACCCGAACAAGTGCCGATTAACGATGATTTTCCGTATGAACAGCTGATAGCACAAATAGGAAGCGACCTAGCGCAGTTAGATATAAATGAACCAGAACCCGTGGAAACAATACAGACAACTGTAGGACTGCCATGGTACGCTGACATTGTCAACTACCTAGCCGCAGGAGCTCTTCCACCTGATCTAACCTATCAGCAGAAAAAGAAGTTCTTTCATAATCTGAAACATTACTATTGGGATGAACCGTTATTGTTCAAAAGAGGACCAGATGGAATCTTTCGCCGATGTATTCCCGAAGAAGAAATAGAAGATGTCATTGCTCAATGCCATTCATCTCCTTATGGTGGACATGCAAGCACTTCCAAGACTTGTGCAAAAATCTTGCAAGTCGGCTTATACTGGCCCAATCTATGGAAGGATGTCCACATCACTGTTATAAATTGCGATCGGTGTCAACGCACCGGCAATATTTCAAGAAGAGATGAGATGCCCCAAAAGGGAATTTTAGAAGTAGAAATCTTCGACGTCTGGGGAATAGATTTCATGGGACCATTCCCATCATCTTTCGGTAATAATTACATACTCGTAGCTGTTGATTATGTCTCGAAATGGATCAAAGCCATAACTTCTCCTACAAACGATACACGAGTAGTAATAAAGCTTTTCAAAAATATAATCTTTCCCAGATTTGGTGTGCCTCGACTCGTCATAAGTGACGGTGGCTCGCACTTCATTTCAAAAATCTTTGACAAATTACTATCTAAGTATGGAGTGAGACACCGTGTGGCTACACCATATCACCCACAAACAAGTGGACAGGTCGAAGTCTCAAACAGAGAGATTAAACAAATCTTAGAAAAGACTGTCGCCATATCTCGGAAAGATTGGTCATCTAAACTTAATGAAGCTCTATGGGCTTATAGGACCGCTTACAAGACTCCCATAGGTACTACACCTTTCCAACTAGTTTATGGAAAATCTTGTCACCTCCCAGTAGAACTAGAACACAAAGCTTATTGGGCGATCAGAACTCTCAATATAAACTATAATGCTGCAGGAGAAAAGCGAATCCTAGACATTAACGAATTAGAAGAATTAAGGTTAGATGCATACGAAAATGCTAAGATATATAAAGAAAGAACTAAGCGATGGCATGATAAACGCCTATCTAGGAAAGAATTTAGTGTGGGAGACGTTGTACTCCTCTTTAATTCAAGACTTAGGCTCTTTCCTGGAAAATTAAAGTCTAGATGGTCAAGACCCTTTGATATAACTAAAGTATTCCCAAGTGGAGCAATAGAAATTAAGGGTAAGGATAGTGAACCATTCACAGTAAACAGACAACGTCTAAAACACTATCATAAAGTTGAAAATAGAGGTTATACGAATAATCTAAAGCTTTTAGAATTGTCCACCAATTCCCCTGATTAATCTAAACCAAAGCATTACGTCAGGCTTTTGACAATAAAAACAGCGCTTAGTGGGAGGCAACCCATTTACGTATTTTAACTATTCTTTTCTTTTAGCACATTGTTATTTATCGTTTTTACTATTTGTTTAAATTGTTTTGTCAGTTTTACTTTACATTACTATTATCGCCATTACACTATGCATTTCATTTTCTTATTTTTATCTTAAATCACTTTTTACAGATTTTCTAAAGTCTTTTCCACTGATTTGTTTCCCCCGTATTTTCACTGACCATGGCTAACCAACCAATTAACTATATGGAAACCAAATTTAGAGGTAGGAACCAAAGGATGAAGTTCGAAGAGTTATCACAGAGGCAAATGGATTTGACCCTGTACCCAGATGATAGGACTATGGAAACCTTAGGTATACATGATAGTGTCATGTACTTGTTCAACCGACTCGGATGGGAGAATGCACTGATCCAACATAAGTTTGCGACTTACCGCGAGCTTACCCTTGAGTTCCTTAGCTCCCTACTTTACCTACCTGAGCGCGGTTTTGGGTCTAGGAAAGGATTTATTAGTTTCCGCCTATTTGGAATAGAATACGACTTTAACCATAAAGAACTAGCTGACCTGTTAGGATTCCCTAGTGGACCTTTTGCTTTTACTACCACACAGGTAGAATTGATGGATGTGGAGCTAGATTTCTTTTGGGGAACTCTGACCGGAAACTACCACCCTGAACCAAATGACATGAACAATGATGAGATCCATAATCCTGCTCTTCGTTACTTCCACAAATTCCTCGCCCATACCTTCTTTGGAAAAGAAGAAAACATTACCGGAGTCTCTAAGGATGAATTATTTATTATGTCATGTTTCACTACTGGACAGTCTGTTAATGGTGTACCTTTCATGATGCAAACCTTCACCCGCATCCAAGAAGAACCTGAATTACCTATAGTGGTAGGAGGTCTTGTAACCATGATTGCTGATGCCTTAGGACTTAGGTACCAACTGGACAGGTGCACCCGTCTGGGAACCATCCGCCCAATGAATCTTAAATTCTGCTTCAATAGACATATCATAAGGAATTTAGGACGCCCACCTTTCGAGTACCTAATCCGGAACGAAGTAGTCACCCTGTTCACATTGCCCAATCATGCTAGAGTAAGTGTTCATAATAAGGATAACTGGCTTTATGAGTTAAACCCACCTGATTATCCAGCCACTCCTGAAACACCTCAGTCTCACAGGATAACAGATGATATAATGACCGCTGTTGAAACTGACCCCGAGACACCTCCTGGTTACCATGACATTGACCCAACTGACAAAGTTCATGAAACCCCTGGAGCGAATCAAGGAGATTATGCCAACAACTTACAAAACATCATGCACACTCTCAATGCCTACCAAACTGACATTAATCTATTCAAAGAAGACATTAAGAGTATGCGATTGGACATCATAGGATTGACTGACATGGCCTGCGAACAATTCTTCCATTTGGACTCCGCCATCGAAGACCTGAAGAAACGCCTTTGAAACGGCTATCAGTGATTTAGTTTATTATTATTTTTTTTTCTCATTATTTTTTCTCATTATTTTCGTTTCCAGTTAAATTTATCTTTCGCAACAATTTCATAACATAATTTCCGTTTCTGTAATTTCATTTTTTTTACTTTATGCCATGCACCTTTTATTTCAATTATTTCTTCATTTTAGCAACTTATATATTGTTATATACTGTATGACTGCATTATTTCATGTATACAATCTTAAGTTCGTATACTACTGTGTTGCAAATGATATACAATATGGGGTGTATTTAATATAAGTGTTACTAAATAAAATAAATTATTATCAATTTATAAATAACGTGAGACAATGTTCTTTTCTGGGAACTATTCAGCACAACATGCCCTCACGGTCGTCACACCTAACTTACGATCGTGACGTGCTCATTTAGCGTGTCACGACCGTCACGCCCCTGTCACGACCGTGACGACCTCTATTACAGGAATCGTGAGAAACAGAACTGTTTCTCATCGTGTCCCTTCTTCTTCTCCATCCATAACCTACCCAAAACATTACCCACTCATTCCACAACCGCCGTAACCTCTCCACTTCCCCCATTAATCCCCCATTAATCCTCCATTATCATCAACCATTTCATTTAAACTCTCCCGTATTTAACCCGAACCTCTATCTCCCTCATTCTACCATTCTTCTCACAAAACCTCACAAAATCCTTCCTCCCTCACTCTTCACTCTTGCATGTTATGGATTCCATCATCTTTAGAGAAGGCGAAGCCGGAATAAACCAGAGAGACCGTTTCATCCGCTTCCAAAACCGCGGCCTGCAACCTACCCGCTACATTGCCACTGACTGCCTGCGAGAACTCGGTATGTTGGCCAGCGTTCAAAGCCTACTGCAAAAGGTAGGTCTGTGGGACCTCTGTCGTCAGCCCCAACCTACTTTCGAACTTCTGACGCTGGAGTTCCTCAGCTCTTACAGTTACATCACCCCTCCCGGTTCTCAGAGTCAGCTTACCGGCATCGTAACATTCAGATTGCACGGCCAGGAGTTCAACCTCACGCAAACCAGGATCGCCGAGCTGTTAGGTTTCGATCACGGCACCGAAGCCCACCGTCGCGTGCCCGACAATTTCAGTGAACAAGCATTCACTCTATGGCACGACCTTACCAACACCCGTGCATCCACCTTCCAGAGCCTCAACGCCACACACATCCACAACCCGGCTATCCGCTATTTTCACCGGGTCATCTGCAACACAATCTTTGCTAGAGAAAGCAACCACAAGCTCAACTCCAAGGAGCTTCTGTTCTTATACTGTGCTCTCCATGACGAGCCAATCAACGCTGCCCCGTTCATGCTCCATCACATCCAGGCCATTGCACAGCGAGGCTCCTCCCCGTTCTTCATAGGCGGCATTGTCACCGCCCTCGCCATTCAGTTGGGGCTTGGTGACGCGCTCGCTAATCAGCCTCACCTCGCCGCCGAATTCCTGACCATGAGCTACTGCCGGTCCGCCCACCTGATCGCGCAGCGAGAGGATGGCAGGTATAGCCCTGTTGTCAATGGCACCATTTTCCACCACATCACTCTGCCGTCCCGCACCCGCATCAACCCATCCAACCGAGCCAACTGGCTCTTTGCTTTACCAGCTGCTGCCGATCACGTCCCGGTTCATGATGATCAGGCAGACGCCCCAGTGGACGAGATGCAGGACGCTATGGATGCAGCTGAGCCTGTCCAGGATATCCCCGAGACATCTACCCGACAGCCCCCTGCTCCCGCAGTCACACTTGAGGAAGTCCTCCTTGCGATTCATCAGCAGAACCAGATGAACGCCGCACTGGAGCGACGGCAGAAGGCGCAGTATGATGCTTTACTCGGCACTATTGCTGCCAACCAGGAGGCCACTAATGAACGGTTTGGAGAACTTTTCGGCGAGCTCGAGGCGCTCCGCATCAGCATTACTGCTACCTCCGGCACCGGTTCTGATCCCGACGCGACTCCCTCCAGACGCCGCTCTCGCACCAGAGGCCGAGCCCGCGGTCCTCAGCAGCAGTAGTTTACTTTTATGTTGTTTTTCATTTTTAGTCTTGTACTGTATTTGTACCACATTTATATCACAACATTGAGGACAATGTCTGATATAGTGTGGGAGAGGTACCTTTCATTTCAGCATTTTTTTTTCATTTTGTTGTACTTTCAATTCCGTTGTATTCCTTTTAACAAATCAATGAAATGAGCAAATCTGTGCGCTATTTTCTTTAATTTCGAGCTTTCCCCGATTATTAAGCCATACCAGAAAAAATCTTTAATTACTCGCATTACCCGACTTACCACCGAATGGTTCGTAGCTACGAAGCCGGGAACGATTAAACAAGACCAATACAATCTTGACATCTTCGACCCCCTGCTTAAGAAATTCCATCCCGATCACCATTGCGAGTGCACCTTTAGTTTCAGTTCAAAAGTAACCCCCAGTAGTTTATACTAGCAGTCAGCACCGTTTGAACACAAACCACGTGGGGAGCCGATGAATATAAGCGTTTGATGCCTAATCAATAATGATCCTTCGTATCTCGAGGCAAAATGAAAAGAAATTGCACCAAAGTACACGGTCGCAGATAAGAAACGAGAAATATGAGAAGGAATCCGTTTCGAGTTGGTTCAGAGGTACTGGTTCTGAACTCGGTAAGGCGTGCTACGGCTCGATCCCCCACAACCTCCGAATCGGATAAAACATGAAGGGTTACCACACCCGTGTACCAGACCCCGTGCTAAAAAAGGATCAAAATCGCTAACCGGCTACTCCACTACGTGCGTGCTAAGGCAAAGGGCTTAATGTGACTGCGCTAGAACGAAACCGGGCGAAATAAGATCGAAAAACTCTAGGTGAAATCTTAATGTGATTGCCGATTGTTTCGCTTGACGGGAAGTCGACGACATAGCTTGTTGCTTGTGTCATTAGTGTATCGGTAGTGTTCTGTCAAAGTACCGGACTATCCGACAAAACGATCCACCGTACGGTTTGTTACGAGTATGCGCGAATAAAATCTTGTCCGCCGATTTTCAACCGACTATTTGCTTGAGGACAAGCAAAGGTTTAAGTTTGGGGAAGTTTGATGACGAGAAAACGCATCGATTATATCGCTAGATTTCATTGACGTTTTATCGCGCATTCACCGTTTTAACGCTCGATTTCTCGAGTTTTTCTTACTATTTTGCAGGTACATCGTTATGTGAGGCCGAATCATGAATTAAGAGGAAAGGAACGAAAGAGACCAAAAAGAGATGAAGAAAGGCAGAAGCCTGCAAAAGTCTGCATAATTTGTTACAGCCACGGTCGTTACAATGGTGTCACGACCGTGACACCCTAATTTGGGCCATCACGACCGTGAGGAAGTAGTCACGACCGTGACACTTAAAAACCTCAAATAACGAACGTGAAGACCTTGTCACGCCCGTGACAAGGATAAAACTTGGTTTTGACTCAGACTACGTCAAGCCACCACTGAAGACCACTTCTCCTAGTAATTCTCCTCAAGACAGCACGTGAAGACGACTTCTCCCATTTTTGCTGCCACGTTCCAACATTTCCTCAACCACTTCAGCAAGGCCCAAGAAACAAAAGACCAAGACTCCAGCCCATCAAAGGCTCTATAAATAGTACCAGCTGAGGTGAACTGAGGACAGACTTCATTATCCAAAATTCCTGCGGAAGCTCTGCCGAATTACCTTACGAACCAGCATTTTCATTCCAGCATTATTTTATTTCCTGTCTTGTTTTATTTGTATCCAAACCAACCGTGTAACAATTTCCAACATTAGGGAATTTTTATACTTTTATTTGTTTCCAACCTTTAGCATTCGTTTTAATTTTTATTTCCGCCTACTCCAAGCCTTCCGGTCTGTGGAAGAAGGAGTCTACTCAGATATTTGTTAATCAGGTTTTTCAATTTATTGCACTTTAATTTAATTATAATGTCTATTTATTTTTCTGCCATGAGTAAGTTATTATTTAATTCTCTGTCTGATTCAACCTCGATGAGTAGCTAAATACCTTAGGGCGGTATGTAGTTATAACAAACTTAACCGGAAAAATATAACCATAGGCTAAAATAATTAATCACTTAACATTCTGGCTGATACTTTTTAATTGAATTAGACCTTTTCGTTACGAGAGTAAGAAAAGGGTATTAGGTTGGGTCAAGACCATGAGAGTGTGAGATTTAACCAGATAGCTAAAGTTAGGCATTTAAATTAAACACAGCGAGAGCGCTTTAAGATAAATTAGAATTATTTAGTTTCCAAAAATTACCTCTAAACACTTATGGGCTAGCGAGAGCAGGCATAGGGCTTTAGGGATAAGATCTGATACAAGACCACGAGAGTGTGAGTTGAGGGTATTTAAACTAGTAATCTCTACCGAATAGATTAAGTGAACATCTTTATAAGCCTAGGTTAGATTGACCCACCTAAGTTAGTATAATTACATACCGACCGCCTTAGTATTATTTTATTAAAAACTTAAATTTAATTCCGCTTTTAATAGTCTTAAAAACCAACAACAATCGTGACAACCATTCGCCTTAGCTAAACTAGAAGTTCATCTAGAACTAAGTAACAATAGAATCCCTGTGGATCGATAATCTTAAATATTACTTCGATAGGCTGTGCACTTGCAGTAAGATACCGCTAGACGCATAAGTAGACACGTCTTTAGCCCATCAAGGAACGGTTAAGTGCTTCAAAATGCGTATAAAGCGAATAACCACGTTGCCATTTTATTGAAAAATATAAAACAAGAAAGACAGGGATTACAGTATTTGTACATGAAAACGCCATTTATTTAATGATTAACACGCAATGTTCATAACAACACAGCCCTAAGCAAATCCTGATGCCCCGGGCAAGACATCAGATTATTCAACAATTAATAAAGCAAAGCATTACTGTTTAAGAGTCACAGGAACAAGCTCCTGAATAGACCAGTTGCACAGCCCCTGTCCTGGCGTGCTTGGCTGAATCCAGGCATCCATATCACAGTCGCTGTCTCCTTCGTCAGACTCCGAAGCAGCATTGACGGTCTCATGACACACTCCACTGGCAGAGATGGTGATTGGCCCTCTGAAACGGGGTGCCCCCACGGAAGGAGTGGATGACGACGGTCGGTATCCCAACCCGAACTGGTCCATCTTCACAGGAATATCCAGCACTTTGCCCCAGCCCTTGGCTTCTCCTGCCTCCACTAGAGCTTGAGCTTCTTTGTACGATGAGACGGCTACCTCCGACGCTTTGCTCGGCCCGGGACCTTTGTCCTTGATACGCAACCCTTCAAATGCCTGGCAGGGCGTCTCGTGGATCTCTCCGTCGACTTCCACATATTTAAACGACGATAGATGGCTGACCAGGATGTCTTCTTCTCCGCATACGGTGACTACGCTGTCTCCGACCATATATTTTAACTTCTGATGCAGGGTGGACGTGACTGCCCCAACCCCATGGATCCAAGGTCTTCCAAGCAAGCAGCTGTACGCAGGCTGTATATCCATGATATAAAACTCAGTTGCAAACACCTCCGGCCCCACCTGTAGGGGCAATGTTATCGATCCGAAGACTGTTCTCCGCGTGCCGTCGAAAGCTCTAACTACCAAGTCACTGGGCGTGCACAAGATCCCTCTGACATCAAGTTTCATCATCGCCTTCTTGGGCAGCACATTCAAAGATGATCCGGTGTCGACCAGTACATGCGACATTACTGATCCTCTACACTCGACAGATACGTGCAGCGCCATATTATGATCTCTCCCTTTCGGGGTCAGGTCGAAGTTGGTAAAGCCCAAGCTGTGGCCTGCATTCACATGTGTCAATACTCCTTCCAGCTGATTTACAGAGACGTCTTGGGGTACGAAGGAAGTATCCAGGACTTTCAACAAAGCATTTCGGTGAGCTTCCGAACACAACAGCAATGACAGGATAGATATTTTGGACGGCGTCTGTTGCAGATGCTCCACGATCTTATAATCACTTTTTCGAATCAAGCGCATGAACTCTTCTACATCTTTCGATGCTGCTTCTTTTTCGCTTGCTTGCACTGGGACATTCTCAACCATCTTCCCTTTCCCCTTCGCTAGTCTTTCAGCCTCTACTTCAGGAGATATAAAGATCCTACCACTTCTTGTCATACCTCCTGAACCAACAACGTTATCGACAGTCTCAGCTGGCTGCTTGTTAACATCAATCTTTATTCCGTCACAATACACCTCCAACCCATATGACCATGGGACTGCCTTCGGGTTCTCGTACGGGATCGGTCCGGCCTTAGTTATGGTGATCGGTGGTCGCTGAGCCGGTGCTGTTATAGTGATTGTCTTCCGAGGAATTGTTACAGTGGCCACATCACTCTGATCATCTGCTACTGCCCCTGCCGGCTCTTCAGTTGCTGCTCGGTCAAACTGCAATATGCCTCCATCAATTAAAGCCTGAATGCCTTTCTTCAGATCATCACACCCCCCAGCTAGGGTCCAGCATTCTAAATAATACTCGTCACATCCTGGATAGACACCCCCTTGCAACAATCTGCTTTTTATCTCGCTCAAAGGCGTCTTCAGATCGTCGACATTCGTGATCAGATTCAACCCTTCCTCAGTTAGAATGGCGTTCGCCCCATGATTAGGCATGGGTTTCTGCACTATATTCGGACCTGCCGTTCCGAAATTAATAGTCTTGTTGTCCAAAAGATCCTGCACAACGTGCTTAAAAGCATGGCAACCCTCTATATCGTGGCCCGGAGCTCCAGAATGAAACTCACAGTGCCTGCTTGCATCATAACCAAACGGGGGGGTTCCCGTTATCGGTGCCAGAGTTCTCTTCTCTACGAGGTTCAAACCCAACAATGTCTGCAACAAATCTGCATAGGTTGAGGGAGGCTTCTCAAACACTCTTCTCGGTTTACCACCCTGGAATCTTCGCTGAGCCTGCTGCGCCCCCTGCTGAGGCTGCTGCTGCTGCTGCTGTTGTTGCTGAAACGGTTGTTGTTGATGAGGTGGTTGTTGTTGATATGGAATAGTAACACTCGCCACCTGCTGCGGCTGATGATATTGGTTCCGACCTCTGCCTCGGCCTCCAAACACTGCGCTTGCCTCGCCCTGACGGCGCCCACCAAAAGCCTTCCTATTACTGCCAGATGCAGTTGATTCCTCAACCTGGAATTTTCCTTGCTTAATGTTACGCTCAATCTTTTCTCCCATCAGAATTAGGTCTGAAAAACTGGCCAGAGATGTGTGAAACAGCATGTCATGAAACAAGCCTGTGAATGTGCCGACGAACATGTCATTCATTTCCTTATCTTCTACAGGGGGACGGACCCTGGCAGCCATATCGCGCCACCTTTGCGCGTACTCTTTAAAGCTCTCTCCCTTCTTCTGCGACAGCCCCGCCAATTGGACCCGATTGGGCGCCAAATCGCTGTTATACTTGTAGTGAGCTACAAATGCCTCTGCCAATTGCTTCCATGTCTTGATATTGGTTGGCTCCAACCCCATATACCACTCTAGGGAAGGACCCGACAGACTATCTTGAAAGAAATGCATCAGCATTCTTTCATCAGTTGAGTACGCAGACATCTTTCGGTAATAAGCCCGTACGTGCACTTTCGGGCATGTGTCCCCTTTATACTTATCAAACGCAGGAGCTTTGAATTTGATTGGCACCCTCAAGCCAGGTACCAGACCCATTGTTGCCATGTCCAAGCCCACAACACTTTGGTTCAAGACCCCCCTCATCTGCTCTTCCAACATTCTGATCTTCTGGGAGTCATCCATCGGCCCTTCGAAACCTCCGCCGGAGAAAGCGTCTTCCTGCTGATCTTCTTGCCACATACCATTCCCAGCTCCATACCCATCATATCCATTATTTCGGCCAGCTCTAATCTGATTCATCCCCGGACCTCGGCCTCTGTTGCCGTACCCTTGAACACCTCCAGCAGGCCCAAAAGCCATGAACCCAGCGCCGTTTCCATTTCCAAAACCTCCGTAGCCCTGATTGGCCACACCATAACCATCTTGCCCAAAGCCTTGAGCATTGAAACCATATTTCCCAGCATTATCGAATCCCTGATCATTGAACCCGAATCTAGCATTGCCAAAGCCATTGCCTCCCATATTATCTCCCAAGTTGACATCACCAAGCCCAACGTTATGGACAGCAGTCTCGTTTCCAACTCCGACGTTACCGTTCACAGCAGCGGTAGCGTTGTTGATATTAGCAGTTGGTATGTTGACTACAGGTGGAGCCACTGGCGTGGGAGTGCCATCTCCATGAACAGTATCGACTCGCACAGACTGATGATCCTCGTTACCGTGACCAACATTCCGAGCCAACAGAGGTTGGACCATGGCTTGCAAATTCTCCTGACCTTTTGCAATGGCCTCCATGGTCTGCATAAAGAGAGCTAGCTTCTCGCGCACATCTTGCATCTCGTTATGCATTTGATCCATGATTCTTCGACAGTTGGTGCGGGTAGAATAGCGGTGCGGGTGCTGATCTGCAATCCTGAAAAGTACCTGGTACAGAGCAGGAAATAAGACACCATTCAAAGATTACCTGTAATGCAATATGAATATGAATACAATGCAATGTGTGTCTGTGCATTAGGGAAATTCATTCCCCGATTCTAGCGTGAAGATGCCGGTGCAGTGACAGTGCTAACAATATAAATATCGGAGCTGAATCACAGAAAGCCTCATATATTGCTGAGAAACCAATAAACCAAGAATACAATATCACTAAGAGTACAAAGAGAAGTCATGACCTCAACCAACAATCCTGGTGATGGTCAGCACTATGCAAATAAAGCATACAAGTTACTACATGAAATGATCAAATCCTCCCATAAGTCTGATACTCCTCTAGCAACTTCTTGGTCTCCGGATGACTGGGTCGAGCAAGCAGCCCTTCAACAAGTTGGTTCCTTTTCTTAAGAACACGGTGTACGTCTTCAGCAGTTTCTTCCCATGCCCCATCTCCGAAGCGATCTTCTAGCTTACGCTTCTGAGACACCGCTTCATCTCTGCCTTTGATGGCCTTGTTTAGTGCGTTCTGGAGACTATACCGGGTCATCACCTCTTCCTCACACTTCTTGATGCTGGACTTCAACTGCTCTTCGAGGTCGGAGATTTACTGCTTCAACTTATCCTCCCTCTTCTTATTGTTGGTGAGCGTGGCATTCCAGGTCTTATTGCAAGAAGAGATCTCTCGGTGAGCGATGTCAAGCGCTTTCTTCTTGGATTCAAGCATGTCATGGGAGCTTCTGAACTCTTGCCCCAGACGTTCGCGCTTCTTCCTCTCCTCAGTCAACTCAGCGCCTAATCTGTTCATTAGCTCAATCTGCTGTTGGAAAGCATGGACGGCCTTGTTCTTCTCGCTGCGTATCTGGGCTAGCTCCTGCTCTAACCCTTCGTTGATCTTCAACAAGGCTTCTTTTTCTCTCACAACCTGCGCGTAGGCTTCCCTAGAAACAGTAGTGGGCTCTGCTACCGGAATAGGAACAAGAATTGGTGCATCTGGAAATGGCATCCTCAACTGACTGGCTCTCTCCTGAATCCATTCTTTGTAAGGTGCATAGGCCTGACAGTCATTCTTTCCTAACAACGGCTTCCGTCTTCGGTTAATGCGCGTCCAGGCATGCTGCAACTTGGCCAATAACTCCCCCTTCAAATCTCCAGTGAAGTACAGAGATTCCTGTACTTCTTCCTCCTTGGGCGGGTTCTTCAGCGCATATCCGAACTGACAAATGAACAGAGAAGGGTTGTGGTTGATACACCCTTTTCTCCCTATTAGCGGGACATTAGGGTAACCAGAACAACTGAAGATAAGCTCGGATCCCAGCAGATCTCTATCAAACCAATCGACGTCTTCAGAAGTTAACCTCATCATATGCTCTGGCCAGTCGGGCGTGATTGCATTATCCATGAAAGGTCCCCTCGATGGAAAATGGCTCTTGAACCACATATACAGCAAAGGTACGCAACAGGAGACATTCTTGCCTCTCCTGTTTTCATTCCTGTAGTGCATCGAATGGTAAAAGTCCCCGATCAACGTTGGTACTGGGTTACCAGCAGCAAATAGATGAAATGCATCCATGTCCACGAAGTTTGGGAAGTTAGGGAACAGCACTATCCCATAAATGCAGAGGGCCAAAATAGCGTTAAAGACCACCCAACACCCATTCTTGGCGTACTCTTGAGCCGTACCAACCAGAAACTGAAGAGAAAAACCCGGAACCCCTCGCCACGCAGTCATCAACAAGTCAGAAGCATTCATATGCAGGGCCTTGGCTAAATCCTCCAGATTGGGCTCAGCGGCTGAGTGAATAAAAGGAACTGCATTCTGAACCGGCAGCTCAGTAAACTCTACATACTCTTCCATGGTGGGCCCTACGATAAAATCCGCAAACGTGAAACATCTCAAAGCCGGGTCATAGAATTGCATTAAGGTGTACAGCCCATTCAATTCATCATCAGTAGACCTGCGCACTAGACCCAATAACCGTCCGTAACTCTGCCTGAAGCTTCTACGGACGTCATCATCTGCAAGAGAAATTAGACCCAGGAGTGGAGTAATATCGGGGACAGGTAGCTTATACGCAACGGTCATCCTCAAACCAGCCATGATCAAATACTCCGAAGTCCAGGCACTAGAACCGGGGGAATGCAAATGCACCTGCAGCACAGACACACGTTAGTGGGATGCAATGATAATGGGTATGCAAACAATGCAATGCAAATAACATGCAACAGGGACCAACTGCCATAGCTGCATGGCCTGAACTATATCAAGAAGTCTCAGATAGGCTCTTTAGAAGTCCTCCACCCTGGTCTCGGATAGACCTATAATAAAGCTCCAACAACAGTCTCTGACAGACCTCAGACCATAACTCAGACTGGTCTCTGGTAGACCTCAAATCATATCTCCAAATGGTCTCTGACAGACCTCAAAACACACCTCCAACTGGTCTCTGACAGACCTCATAACTCTCCAACTGGTCTCCGACAGACCTCATAACTCTCCAACTGGTCTTTGACAGACCTCAAAACACATCTCCAACTGGTCTCTGACAGACCTCATAATCCTCTCTTTATTGAAGTTTTTCAAGGTTGAATCAATTGAACAAAGCCCAAGAGGAGGTTGACTGTATTGGGAAGAAGAATTCCTTTGTACATGAGGGAACTAGTTGTTTGAACTAAGTTATACTGATTGGAAAATATCTTATTGTTTGAACTAGTCTAAACTAAGGATAATTCAAATGCTAAGAGAAACTTAATAAGATATGTACAAGCATATATACAGATATATGAATAAGCATATAAATAAGTATGAATTGAATTGAAAAAGGTGGCGGGTCTTATACTCTGCATAGATGCCCAAGTGTATTATGATTAATTAGATGTTTTCTTCAAGACTGAACTAGGGTTTTGAGAAATTTAAGAAATTTTTTACTTTAAAAATGACTTGATCTTTAAGTAAACAAAGGTGTTGGGTCTTACACTCTAGATAGAGGCCCAGATGATTGTCATTTGTATCCTGTACAAAGCCCAGGATGAATGCGGCTAAAAGGTTTTCTATTTACACAAGGTGTTGGGTATTACACTCTAATAGAGGCCTAGATGATTTTGAAAACAAGGTTTATGAACAGAGATATGAGACTTACACTTCTACCAGAGGCCCAAATGGTCTAAGAGCAGTTTCACTGGGAATAATGCTCCTCTTAGTACCAATGTATTTGATTTGAATCTTGTTTTTTTACTATTAAAAAATGGAAAAGGATGGGACTTACACTCTATTAAGAAGCCCAAGACAATGTATTTTGAAAGAAAGAATGAAAGAATAATATTGGGTCTTATACTCGGGGAGAAGCCCAATTATTTTCAAGAAGTTTAAAATAGACAGATGATTTTGAAAACAAAGGTATGGGGATTACAACTCAAGGAGAGGCACAAGGAGGTTGTTTATTGTTTAAAATAAAGTTTATGTACAAACGATTGAGGCTTATACTCAAGGAGAGGCCCAGATGATTTATTTGAAAATAGTGATCGCACCGCAATACCGAAAGACATTGTGGGACTTATACTATAATAGAGATCCAAAATTTATTTATGTACATAGGGGCGTCGGGTCTTACACTCTAATAGAGGCCCAAAGTGTATTGAAATGAAGTTTAAAAGATTGAATCAAAACAAAACCCTAATTTAATTTTTTTGCATTTAAAAAAAAAACAATAAAAAATGATGAAAAATATTAAATAAATTCAAAAAGTAAGTTATGAACCATGGTTAGGGTTTGGAAAATAAGTTTTTATTCACATGATGATTTAAAATTTACTTGATTTTGAAAAATCAAGAAAAAGAAATTATTTAAAATGTTTAAAACAAATTAAAATAAAGTTCTTTAAAATATTTAAAAATATATCAAATAAAAATATTTTTTTGATTTTTTTGTGTGGAATAAAATATCTAAATATTTGAAGGATTTATGTTTAAAAAATCACTTGATAATGATTATAATTGATAGAAAAGTTAATTTTTGAAAATAAAATGAAAATATTAAAAATATTTGAAAATTCAAAAATTTGAAAAAGGGCGCCAACGGTTCCTTCTTCTTCCTCGCGTTTCCCTCCATGGACGGATTTGCAAAACCTCTCATATCTCCCTCAATACGTAATTATTTTTCACGACGTAAACATGAAAGTTACTCGTTTTTGAACAAGAAATTCAATGGTACCAATTAATTTCATTTCTTTTAAGTGTAGAGTTATCAAGTGATGAACAAGATGAACCCTAATTTTTGCAAGAACGATATGAAATCCTATACACGATTGGTACATAGTAATTGTTTGAGGGAAAATATTCTATATAAGTGCAGAAACATGTTGGTAACTTGAAAATAAATTTATGATGCATGGTGTCGCTACTGCGAAAATCGGCGCCGGCTGAACAGAAGAGTCGCCACCGTGCGTTATTTATCCCACGGGAGGGAAAGGAAACGTTCAGAGTAAACCTCGCACAACATGGGAAAGGTATGGTCATCGCAACCAAAACCTGGGTTCGGGAGTCGGTTACGCAAGGGGAAGGTATTAGCACCCCTCACGTCCGTCGTACTCGACGGGATCCACGCTTGTTTTCGGGTATGGATTGTTATTCTATCTAAACTAAGGTTAAGGGTTAAAAGAAAATAAAATGAAATGACTCGGCAAAGTATCGCACTTTATGCCTACGTATTCCCGTCTGGAACAAGAAATCAGAGTCAACGTAGTTTGCCGACCTACGGGAAAGGAGGGGAAGGTTGATCGCTAGGATATCGCATCCTATGCCTACGTACTTTCACACAGCATGAAAGATCAGAGCAAACGTAGTTCGGGCCACGTACGACACAAGTCTGTCTTAGTTGATTTTATTTCTTCTGAAAAAGGGTTTTCTCTGATTAGCAGTCCAAGCGGACAAAAATGACGTTTTGATGAGTTCACATTCTTTTACGGAAGAAGTGTCTTTTATTGTGTTTGAAATCTTTATGGTGTTTTTCTGTTTGTTTTGAGAAAGAAGAGACAGAACTCTAACCTACGGTTGCAAAGGGAATCAAACTAACCTAATGTTATCATGCATGGGTTAAGACCTAGTGTCTATCATGCTCCTCTCTTACACAGAGAGAAACAGAGATCCTAAGGGAACAGACGGAAACAGCAACAATATCAGATATATACAGTAAAACAGTAAAATGCATGAATGCAACAACACAAGCGAGGCAAGGGAGTCCCACTCAACCTCGAACCTGGAAAGCAATAGGCAAAAGTGAACAGGCTTCACTTTTAACCCAACAGGGTAAACAACAAACAATACAGTTAGGAAAACCAATCAATACATCAGAAATGAAATACAGCAAAATAAACAGCCACAGCAGCTCTGCATCAATATCCATCTTCAAGTCATCTCCAATCAGCTACAAGCTTCAGTCAGCAGCAGTCTCTATCTTCACAGTCTTCAAGCAAGGGCTTTGGTTGTCAATCTTCAGTCTACAATGGCTTTTCTTCAAGTCCTATCCTCCAAGCTGAGGGATCAATCACCAGAGTGAATTGGGTGTTAAGCAATTAGTTGACTACCAATGGTGGCAAACCAACTGCTACTAACACATAAGACATTTTCTCTCAAGAGTTCTATCCTTAGACAATAGCACCAAGCCTTCCAAAGGAAGGGGGTGAGTGTCTTAGAGAGACTCTGTATCACAGAGAGGAATAGAGGCAGTCAAAACCTTCCATGTTTGAGAATCAAGCTTTCTAATCTAGAGCTCTGCCTAGCTCCTAAACCCTAATCTCCTCAGCAGCTGCTAGCAAGAATCTCCTCTCCAACTCTGGAAGTTGGTCTTCAGTCTCTGGATCTCCAATGGCTTCATCATCCTCAGTCTTCAGCTTCCCCAATCCCCAGACAGTCCCAATACCCACACAGACAAACAGTAATCCCCAGAGGGCACACCACACCAATCAATCAAATATAGACAGTAATATACTAATAGCAGTAGGGGAATCCTAGTGATTTCTAAGGGGATCTAATAACTACCCATAGCCCCTATAGTCCCATAGCTAAACTATTCAAACTCTAAGTCCTAAGGGAAATGAATTAATTCTCCTAAGTTGTCACTTAAAACCCTAATTTGTTCATGTTGTTTTCACCTAAGCTAATCACCTAAAACTACTCCTAAAAATATGAATTAAATTGTATCTACAAGATAACAGTGCCTATTAATCAACCTAAAAAGAATGGGCAAAAAATATTAAAGCATTGGTTAGAACAAAAATTAACAAATTTATGTATGAAATGAAACACCTAAAATAGGCATTTATTTGGAAAATATGGGAAAAATATCAAATAAAAAATAAAATGCAATTTTTATTTTTTATAATTTTCTAGACTCTTTAAAGAAAAATATGTAAAAAGAACCATCAAAAAATAATGATTTTTCAATTTTATATGATTTTTATAAAATGCATGAAAAAATGAAAAGAAATTAAAAAGAAATATAAAGAAATACATGGGAGGGGGTGAGAATAGCAGGGCCAAACAGTTCAAATCAGTGGGCTTTCACGCGCGTGGGGGTGTCAATAGCATCTGAGCCCATTTCCCTCTACTAAATGAAACGGTGCGTTTCATTATTTGAAATTTCCCACCAATTCTCAGATCGAATATGGATCGTTAGATCCTTGGTCAAGTCAAAGTTCTCCAATAGATCCAAAGGCCATTGTATCTTCTTCTTCCTCCAACCATTAGGGTTTCAGAAAATGAACCCCATGCAAGCACCTTCGAGTTCTCCATTCTCCCTCCACAAGCCATGAAACCTTAAGGTATAAAAAACAAAAACAGTCCAATTTCTTCCCTCTACAAGTCTGTACTGTTAGTTTGCCCTAAAACTCAATCAATCAACCAATTCGATAGGTAGCACAGCCATGATCCACCATGAACACCTGTCATCAACCATACCAAACCTTGCCAATCTTTATCCTAAACTCAACTACAACTCAAGCTGATCTTAGCATGCTAATCCAACAAGATTTTCGTGCCCTATCTTAGTAGTTACAAGCTCTAACAGATTTGGTACATCATGCTCAAACTTCATGAAACTTCTCCAAAATCATCACAATCAATCCTCTATCCTATCTTAACCATTCTACACTATCAAATCCCTAAGATTCTAATTAAATCATGCAATATGAAGAGAAAACAAACCTGGTGCAATTGGTGAAAACAGGTATGCAACTCTTTGAATTTGATGCTTGCAGTGATTGAAACTTGCTCAGTAACCTTGATGATGAATTCTGTATGCAGTGATTCATGTGTAAACCTCCTGAATCTTGTCCTTGAGAAGTTCTTGAAATTTGGATGGTTATCTTGAATAGCACGATTCTTCCTCCAATTATACCAATCTTGATGTGGATTATGGTGTTTGAATGGTGATGATGAAGATTCAATCAAAAGATATGAAGATTGATGGAGATTGTAGAGAGTTTGAGGAGCTTATGCAAAAATGAGAAAGTGTGTAAAACTTGGGGTTTTGAACAAATGAAGTCACCAACCATGGCATGAACTATCTCACATCAATATATAGGTGAGGTTAGAACCTCCTAGAAACTTGGAGAAGTTTCCCTTGCATTCATTCCCTTGAATTTGGTTTATGTTTCTTCCATTGCAAGCAACCATGAATAACTCACAAAATATGAACTATGCTCAAAATTATACTTTATCCAATGTCTTTAAAATGGTCTTTCCATTCAAAATGACCTATAATTTTGCTTCATTTGGCCAAGATATGAAAAATCTCATTTTTAAGGCCATTTTTATTCATTAAATCCAACAATTTTGAAACCTTGTGCTATGAATCTTTCCAATCTCTAATGGTCACTTTTATAGACTCAAAATGTCATTTGGAACAAGTTTGATGTTGTAAAGTTTTCCATTTGAAGCTTCCTTGTATGAGTTTTGGGCATAGGTTAAAATGACCTGTAATTCTCAAATGACCAAAATACCCTTTGCTTGTCAAGACCATAAGTAGAGTTCCACACATCCTATGAAGGCATACCATACCATTATAGAAAGCTAAGACAATGAGGAACAACTCTTATGTTGACCAGAAATTCATTTGAAATATCCTTGAGGGGTAAAAATTGCTTTGAAGTCAAGTCACTTTCACAGACAAAATTTCAGACACCTCAGATGACCTGTAACTTGCAAGGACCATAACTTGAGTTCTATAAATCTCCTTGATGTCTCCCACCACTAAAATTAAAGGTCTTGAGATCCTCTACAAGTTTCATGTTGGCCAAGGATCCATTTGAAGCTTGCATTTTGACTTATCTTGCTTGGAAGTTTGCCCTAAACTAGGGGATTTTACACAGAAACCCTAATTTAGAAACTCCTCTTCTCCTTGATTTCTCTTAAATTCTTCTTAGCATAACAACATATCCTTATTCTTCATGTCAAATGATGAACCCCACATCTCTCCAATAGCCCTTAATGCCTTTCAATCAGTCAATTGACCTAAAGTTGACCCAGGGTTGACCCAGATGAAACCCTAGTTGACTGTCTTCAACTGTAATTCTTGTGACTTCACCAATGACTTGTCTCCTTCTCCAAATGACTTTCTAAGTCCTCCAAGATGTCTAGATACTCCCCCTGCTCAGCCCACAGCTCACCATTTCTTTGTTGATCCTCAGACACCCTCAGTTAGGAGATAGATGAACTGCTTGCTCCATTGACTTGATAGCTTCCAAATTCTTTTCTGATGACTTGAATGAGGTCAAATTTGAATAATAACCTCTTGATAGGCCTCTAGAGATGAGAATAATGATTGGTCCCCTGTTGGATGACTTGCTATGCTTATGCTATGCAGATGAGTAACCTATGTACATGACTCTATATGCTAATGATATTGAAACATAAACCAAGTGAATAAGGTTGAGCAAATTTTAGGGTGCAACACATGGATCATAGAGTTTGGGAAGTTCATGCTTACTTGTGCAAGAGGAATTTGAATCCTCAGTTGTAAGTGTTATAGATATCAAATGATGACCTGGACAACTTCCCTAGACCTCAAGAAATGTGTTGATGTGCTTGGAATGATTTGAAACCTTTTGGTTTTGTGGGCTCGAATCCAACTACAGCTTGCTTGGGATGAGATATGAACTTGGTGAATCTGGTGTTGCAGATGTTGTTCAAGGGTTTGGATCACTCATATATGATGTTTGTGAGGTATTATGACCATTGGTTTGAGTTGAATTGGTCTCTATTTAAAAATTTGATTCTCACTTCTTAAGGTTTTGAAATTTTGAAGTGAAGAGTGAAATGAGATAAAACATGTGTTGTGATGTTTTGGAATGTTTTGATCAACCAAAAATGACCTTTATTTATAGTAGAGGAAGTTTGTTTTGCAAGGAATAGTGAATGGAGGCTGAATCACTCTATTATCCAATGTGTTTTGTCATGTAGTCAAAGTCTCCTCTAGCCATTGAATTGAGCTAAACTTGCAGGTTTTAGGACTTTTGATTCTTGGATAAGTGTTGATTCATTTGGACTGACATGAACTGATTCATGCCACCTCAATGGATCCTTTCAATGTCATATGACGAAATTGGATTTTGGATTTGCAACATTGATTTCCACATGCCTAAAGGATGAGGTTCTTGACTTCTTGGTGTTATAATTTATATTACTCATCATTCATGTTGATATTGGACAGAAATCCAATGATGCAAGTGTCCAAAATTGGATCAAGAAATCGTGGGAGGCAAGTTATGTGCCAAATGCTGTAAAAAAACAGTTTGTAGCAAGGCATGTTGTAAGGTTCATAACTTCTTACTCAAGTTGAATCAGTGGATGTTCTTGTACTCTTTGGAAAGCTTGTATATCATACTTCAACTTTGATGTTTACATTTGGTATTGATTTATCTTGGATAATAATGAAAAATTCCTCCAAAGTTGGGCAAAACATGCGGCAAATTCTGCCTAAAAGTTTCTAAGTGTCAAAGTTCCAAATCTCATGAAACCCTAACATTAATGCTTCATATCTCAAAATCTAGGCATTTTTAAGGGTACTTCAACTCTGCAATCTTGTTTTATGTAAGAATATATATCATTTGAGCTTTGGATGGGAGAAAATGGTTTCTTGGATCACAAGTTATGACCTTGCAAAGTTGGGTAAAAATTAAGTTTTTTCCGTAACTTAGTGAAATTTCAAGTTTCTCAAGGTTGCCCTTTTTGCTAGTAACCTCATTTTACTTGATATTTCTTGATTTATAATGACCCAAATCATAATTTAACATTGTTCTTGACTTAAAGAGGCCATGTTTGCCAAAAAATTCAAAAAGTCAAACTTAGTTTAGATCACAGTTGACTTTTTACATTAGATGTAACTTGAACTTTGTGATCCTTTATGAAATCAAGTCCTTGGGCTAAATTGAGCCTAATGGATGGATTCCAAAGGTTTTTTTTAGTGTCTTGAATCATTTCCCAAGGTTTGAGATCATGTCTTTGTCAAAAGTCAAAGGTATGGTTGACTTTTTCTCGGGAAACCTAGTTTGTGGCCCAGATGAATTTGAATCCTTGTATTGTTTATGAATCAAGTTATTTGAATCAATCCAATCTTATGAATAGATCAATATTATGTATTTGAGGTCCTTGAACCATAGGTCTTGGACCATGCCTTACTTCAAAAGTCAACCTAGGGATTGGATTAGGTCAAAACCCTAATTCCTGATTTTTGATAGATGCAAACCCTTGAGCCTATTTTGAAATTATGAATGGACTCATGAGGTTATTTTTAGCTTCTTGAATCATGTATTTAAAATTTGGTTCATGCCCATATGAAAATTTCTCTTTGGAAGACTTGGTCGATCAAAACCCTAATTTGGTGACACTGATGGTCTTGAGGCTTGATTAACTTGGAATGGTGCAATCTTGTGTTAAAATCTTGATGGGGAGGATCTCTTGATCCTTCATGGATGTTTGAGAGGCTTTACAAGTAGAAGATCATATAAATTCTTTATTGATCCCTTGCCTAAATGCTCTCAGAGAGCTCAAAACCTTAATCCTTGGTTAAGGTGATTACTCAACAATCTTTGAGAAGATTGGTGAGGTATGAAAATACATCCATTTTTGGTGATGATTTTCACAATGGTTTGAAGTCTTGTGGCCAAAATTTAAGGTATGACACTTTGGTTCTCTTGCCCTTATTTTTATCAGGATCGTCACAAGGTTTAATAAATTGTCTCTCAAGAAAGTCAAAGGTTCGTGTGTTTATTTCCATGCCTTCTTCAACAAGTAAACCTCAAGCCAAGACCAGAGCAATGCAAAAAAAAGCCAAATTTTCATTGTTTTTACTAGTGTAATCGATTACACCCCTTCAAAAAGGCGCAAATTTGAACTTTTGAAGCATGTAATCTATTAACACAATACCTATAATCGATTACACCATTGAAGATTGGCCAAAATCAGCAGCTTTTCAGTCCTGCAGCATTTGACTTTTGTTTACACTTTCATTGATTCACTCTTACATCAGGTGGAATATTCTAGATCAAGAAACTCACACAAATAGTAGCTACATATTATTCCTCTACCTCATCATGATTAATTCCACCATACACCCTCTTTTCCATACCCATTTAAAACTAATTGATATTTGATTTTCATTCCAAACCAACTTCCAAGCCTCATTGTGCTCCAAACCTATTCTCTATTTAAACAAATTCCTCTCATTCCTAGAGGTTCCCAATGATTCTTCCATCATTTTTTTGAATTCTCTACTCATTAATTCTCATTCTCTTTCACTTTTTGAATTCTTCACTCATTCTCTCCATTTTTCATTTCCCCCAACGATTACTAAAGCTCTTTCCATTTAAAGTTAACAATGTTTCCATTGAAGCTTGTTAATATTTGAGTTAAACCTCCATCAAAACACTTATTCTTCATCAAATTATGTTGCATCTAAGCTTTAGAGATCATTCTTTGAAGTTGATTTTGAAGCAAATTCCGATTTAGTTGGTAATTCTTGAATAAACATTGTTTGAGCTTTGAAATTCTTGTATGCAGATTTCAGATGTCCTAGACATATATGGAGACATTTATCTCTGCATAAAACAGAACAAGGACAGAACACGAGCATTTTGATATACTTTAAGAAATAACAGTGTCATGACATATGTTGTAACATCTGCAGACTGACAGAACAATTTATTGAACCATTTAAATTGAGCAGAATATTAAATGCAGAAAGATAAATAACACAATGAATTGTTAACCCAGTTCGGTGCAACATCACCTACATCTGGGGGCTACTAAGTGTAACAGCCCAATTTTCATTAATTAATTATTTATGTTAATTAATTGATTTATTGAAATTATTGGATGATTATTTAAAAGAATTGGTAGATATTTTGAGAGAAGAAATATATTGGAGAGAAATAGAAGGGAAAAGGATATAAGCGAAAGTGGAAAGAAAAGAGATAAAAAGAAAAGATAGAAAGGAAAGAAGGAAAAAGAGTAGAGAAAGAAAAAGGAAGAGGGGAAAAGAGAAGGAAAAGAAGGAAAAGCTTGGAAAGCTCAAGAACAACTTCTAGCTTTAGATTTAATCAAGGTAAGGGTGTGAAATCTTATTATCTTATCATTGTGTATGATTATGTATGTTTTGATTAGAATTGTTTGGTTGTTTTTGACACATTTCCGTTTAGGTCGAATTAGGAAAAATCGATAGAAACCGATGTTTTCGCGGATGAAACTCGAAATAAATTGCGTAGTTTAGTCGGGTAGTGTTTAACCGTGATTATTGAATTTCGTTTCATTGAATTTGTGAGTTTTGACATTTTTGGATAATTGGAGGTTAAGATTTTGGATGGAAATCGGAAGTCGTAGAATTTGCGCTTTATGATCCTAAAATGTTACTATATGATTGGTAATGATGAGTAGGTATTTAATCGGGAGAAAATAATTAAATCGGTTGGGTTTTTGGGGGTTTTTGACACAAACCCGTAACCTTGTTTTCCAAAACTTTCAGGTGTTAACCGGTTAACGCTTTGGGTTAACCGATTAACGGTATAAAAAATGGCCTAAAAACTGAGTTTTTGGAGCCGTTAACCGGTTAACCATATCTGTTAACCGATTAACAGAGTGTTAATGCGCCAGGATTTTGAAAATCTGGGCGTGTTAACCGGTTAACAGAAAGTGTTAACCGGTTAACACTATAAGTGTGAGAAAAATATTATTTTTCAAAATTTTGAAAATTCATAACTTCTTCACCGTTTATCGGATTTTGTCATTCTTTATATCAAACTGAAGCCAATAATATGTTTTATAACTTGGTGATAAGAAATATTATTTTTAGCTAACTTTTAGCCGATTTTACCAATTAATCGAGATTAATTATTTTAAGTAGTGAGGCTTAAATAGTTAGAGCGTTCAGTTGCCGTTTGGCATAATTGCTGTGAATGAATATGGATTGCATGTGATAATATGAGATAAATGCATGAAAATATTATGAATATGTATGCATTTCAAGAAGTGTATGGAGTCATTTTGCATTTGAAGCATCATGATATACATTCTTGTGCTGATTGATTCCGCGTAGAATCTGCTGAATGATTGTGTGCCCGTGTGGGGTGTGAGCAATCAGATCATGTGCCTATGTGGGGTGTGAGCGATCAGATCATATGCCCGTATGGGGTGTGAGTGATCGGATTGTGTGCCCGTGTGGGGTGTGAGCAATCCTGAAACATCGTGTGCCCATGTGGGGTATGAGCGATGGGTGAACATCGTAGGCCCGACGGGGAGTTACTTCGGTAACGAGCGATGGTTCCATTTGGTTCTTCAATTGAACCTGCTGAATGAGTCGGTACCGCATGTGCATCTGCATAGAGTCGTGAGTCGGTCTCTATGAGTTGTATTTATCATCATGAATTGTGTATTGGTAAATAAACATAATTGTAAATGTTTATGTGGAGTGATGAATATGTTTATTGTGAATAAATGTACTTTGTGATGTATATGAATGAATGGTGAATTATATATATGTTGTGATATATATATATATATATATATATATATATATATATATATATATATATATATATATATATATATATATATATATATATATATATATATATATATATATATATATATATATATATATATATATATATATATATATATATATATATATATATATATATATATATATATATATATATATATATATATATATATATATATATATATATATATATATATATATATATATATATATATATATATATATATATATATATATATATATATATGATTAAATTATGGTAAATGTGATGATAATGTTGAAAATATGTATATGTGTAAGGCTCGTACTCACTGGGGTAGAATAACAAGATGTTGTTCCTAGTGAGGTATAGTGACGTGGTCGTATACACTAGGGTAGAATGACTAAGATGTCGTTCCTAGTGGAATAATCACCGGAGTAGAATAACTGAGATGTTGTTCTTGATGGGGTATAAACGATGTACCCATAATCTCAAATAGGGATTGACGAGAATTTATGAGTTTTATATGAGTCACATGGCATAGATATCATTGCTATATGAAAGTATGCTTGTGTGTGAATTGTTGAATTGAGAATTTTGGATATATGCATGATAAATATGCTTGGTGTTATATATATATATATATATATATATATATATATATATATATATATATATATATATATATATATATATATATATATATATATATATATATATATATATATATATATATATATATATATATATATATATATATATATATATATATATATATATATATATATATATATATATATATATAGACACACACACACACACACACACACACACACACACACACACACACACACATATATATACTTTATGATGAATTGTGATGAATAAACATAATTGTAAATGTTTATGTGCAATAATGTGAATTGTGAATGTGTAATTGCGAATGATATTGACAGAGGAATTAATGAATAAACATGATTGTATATGTTTATATGAATTATGGTGAATTAAACATAATGTGTATGTTTAGGTGAATTGATTGAAATTGTGGATGTATGTATGAGGAAATATGCTTGGTGGTTATCCATATATTTGTATATACATTGTGACGTATATGGATGACTTGTGGTGAGAATGATGATTATGCGTATTCTAAGATTGTAGATATATAATTATATGCATTGATTATTATGATAATATTTCTCACCCTTCTGCTGGAATGATGTCCTATATGACATCGTGCAGGTATCGAGAGTAGAGCTGCTTGTAGTTGTGAAGTCGCTATTGGTGTAGCTGTTTAGTAATTTAATTATGTTGGGTCGAGTCATGCTCTGGTCATGTAACACTGGGATCGTTTGGTTTATATTTTAGAGATACATTATGTATTCTATGTTATGTTTTTATATTCATTGGAATATTGTGATGTTGGCCTTAGTGCCTAAGAAATGTTGAATTATATGATGAGCATGGTTATTCTGTTAAGAGAATTATGATATAAATTGAATCCGCTGCTACATGCAGAATGAAACTTTGAAAAGCATGGTTATTTATTAAAGTGTTTATGAGCATGACAGGTGGTTTTGATTTATTGAAAGTTATGTGTGACGCCCTTTTGTAAATGCATGATTATTTACTCTGATTATTCATATATTTTCCGTGGGGTTTAGAAGGGTGTTACACCAAGCCTGGAAGGAAATCCACTATCAGTAGTATCAATTCAGAGCTAAACTCCCCCGTTTACAACCCATCACTTAATCCCTACCCAGTGCAACTTCTACCTAGGACACTCCTAGATATGAAACACCTCTCACTCCCCTCAATCACAACAATGATAACAACGAATGAATAAGCTTTAGAAGACAATCTTCAAAGACAATACTTGATCTTGCTTAACAGCTTCAATCAATAACAATACACTCTTGCTTACAAGCTTTGAGTGAAAAATTTACAATTAACAACTTACAACCTAAATATGTCTACCACGATGCATCAAAAGAGACAAAGGGTGACTTACAAAGTCACACACAAAAGACTCTCAAAATCCTAAACCTTTATTTTGCACCCAAGATCTTCTTGTAGTGAATGCTTGTTTAGGTCTAGCAAGTCCTTATTTATACTCTTCTAGTATGGCTTGGACTTTAGCAAAAGCTTCCTCATATTTGATAAAATCAAATCAAATAATTTCTTCAAATCTTTTCAAAGGATAATTCTTCAAATCTTTTCATAATTAACACCAATTTAGATTTGATCAAATCAAATCAAATCAAACTCCAAATCTTCTCATAATTAAAACAAACTCATATGTGATCAAATCAAATCAAATTAAATTCCAAATCTTCTTATTGTAAATCTTCTGCAGAATCTTCTCCATAAAAATAGAAACAAGTATTTTATAGTTTTCTAAAAAATCTCAAAGATCCTTTTCATGAAATCCAATAAAATCTGCACTTTATTCCTAATAAATCTCCTTGACCTGCGCATAACAATGAGGTATATTCAAGAAAATCTCATCAAACCAAAACACCTCTATCAAGAGATATAAAGTAGCAGCGTCTGCTGTACTAGACAAAGATGTCATGACATCTGTCTCGACATCTTGTTTGAAACACATGACAGTAGTACTGTCATAACAGTTGATGAAGATGTTATAACATCTTACTTAACATCAATGTAGAGTCATGTTTTACCAAAATTTATCCAATCATAGAATCATGGAACTAGCAATCTCCCCCTTTGGCAAATTTTGGCTAAAACAACCATACCATGATAAATCTTGAAATATAGACTTATCAGTGCAGCAACAACAGTAGTTTCCTCAAATACATTCAACCTTACAAACTATCATGCCCCCCTTAATAGTTGCATTCAACAAGTAATAACAACACACTACTCTTTCCTTAGCAGTAGCAAAGTCCTATCACAATGTTGGTCATCATGTCAATACATGTGACATAACATCAAGACAACAGATAACATTAATACTTTACCCCCCCCCCCCCCCTTTTGCCAAAAATTAACAAAAATTGGAGTAAGTGTACACACATAAACTCACATCAATCACTGTAAAATCAATCCTGATTCGTACAGATCCAGATACCATAGCTCCTTGAGAATATATCCTAACACCATGAACTATTCACCCACCTAGAACATATATGACAAATGGCCTTACGCATCCACACACGTTATCATAACTCCTTGGATAGGCACGATGTCCTGCACACTCGGCTTGACATTACTACCATACTCTAGAACAAATTCTCAATTTTCTGCTTCACAATATCCAGATCACTTCCAGGAGAATAAGCCACCTTGCCATAAGCATTATGATCCCAACATAACTCAGAGCACTAAGTTTTATATCTAACTTATGCAAATGAACAAGCACACTGACTACTTTACACCATGATCTAGAGCAGTCTTGACCACTACCTCCACATCATACTCCAACATGATTAGATAAAACACTTCTGAATCAAATTGTGAGTATCAAGCATCACAATCCTAATTCCAGCCCATCATGTATGACATCAACTCCTTTACCACTCACTTTGGTTCTTAAGATACCAACCACATGACTTATTATTTCCATAGTAATCCATACATTTCATACACATGAAGGTCTCAGCTTAACAGATTATCATAAACACCAGAAAATCATAGAGAGAAATAAACTCTCATGAAGCTTCCTCAGAGACATGATATTCAAACATCCTGTCTGACATTACAAAAACAATAATTATTCTTAAGCACCTTAAGAAATGATTCCTTCATCAGTCAAGCACCAAGTCATGGACATAAACTACTTCTCCTTTTACTTTCTATCTACTACTCTTTTGCACAGAACCATCAATAGCCGAGACAAAACGACTTTTCACCATGACCATTTTCATGACAAGCAATCATACACCATGCTTCATCATGATGAGAAACAACCTCCACAGTATAAACTCCACATAGCTTTACCCCATGAACATAGTCATTAAATCTTGAGTTCTTGCCTTGTTTGAAACTGCACCTTCAGGAGTGGCACTTTTGACATCATCAATTAAAAGGATAATCAATTAAATACTTGCTAAGGCCACCAGTAACAATTGATTTTAAATCCCCAATTTGAGACACACAAATATTCTCCAGAGAAAAATAAATTCTCCCAGACACTAACCAATGTTGTTTCCTAGGTCCTTCATAAGGAGCAAGCACAATTCTAGTTCAAACCAACAGCCTCACAAAGCCAGGCCCATAGTCACATTGTCAAGGTAAAAAGGTACACTAGACAGCACAATGTCAAGACATCTTGTCTGAAATTACAACCTCACCAGTGGTCCAAGAACACAAGCTTGCATGAGAATCAGCAAACTTTGTACAGGCTACACCAATGCAGCTTCCACATCAGGCAGGTACACAGCTCCCCCTGTCATGCATAATCAACACTCCCCCTAAAAGAGAAAACCCAAACAGTTTCACAAGCCACACTAGAACCAAACCTAATAGCAGAGGCAGTAGCAAGATAGACATAACTATCTGCAAGATCACTCAGATTCAGCTTTGAAAGAAAAAAAAACTCCAAGATGTCAGGGTGAATGTCCTTCCATATGCATAAAATCAAAGTTGATGGTGTCTTGATCTTCATCTTCACCAGTCATACAAATGCAAGACAAAACACTTGGATAGAGGCCCAAACATCTGCTGATAAAAATCCCTTCAGTGGAAGCCAGATCATAATGCTCTCATCTTTATATTACTCCCAATAAGCTTGTACAAATCTGATTTGATCCATTGACACCCAATGACAGAACAAAAAATACACTGTCAAGTTCACCATGAGCTAGAACAATAACACAATGTCACATCATTTTGTCTGACATTCCACCCTCATACAATCACAAACTTCTTGAAACCACAAACAATCTTGAAGAATAACTGTATCATTGCAACAACAGATCCTTGACAGAAGTATAACTCTCCATATCAAGGATAACTAGTGCTCTTTTTTTAGAATAACACCTTATCATGAATGGAAAACATAAGACTCATCTTCATGTCTTCAAGAGCTCACTCCTTGTTTAACACACCTGCTGAACGCATTCACTTACCACAAGCAACCTGTGTACCATAATAGTACACCCATCAGACAGAAGATCTCCCCCTATTTTTTTTATAAAAGATGCTCCTTTCAGCAAGAAACACTCAAGATCACCACATTATATCTCATGACCAACTTCATGCTCATACAGTGAGAAGGTACCAGGATTAGGATCCTTGTACTAACTAACGAACTCTTGGATTGAGACCAAAATTATCATTGATCCTTCTCGTCCTGAACTCATCCAGACCCTGTACAGATCCACTTTGAGTCTTATAGGCATAAATATCCATGTTCCAAAAAAAATCCAGTTGATCATGGGATACTTCACTTTCCTTAAAGAGACATGCAGAGCCTCTTAGTTTGTTAGTTATCCCAAATGTCATTCCCTCTTAAAGGACATCAGATCCATGCTGCAGAAATCCTCAGCTTACTTGCTTCATATGCACCAAACTAATCCACTTCTTTCTAGAGTTACTTGCAGCAGAAGAAACCACTTCTCCATAAGTATTCTGACCTCAGCCTGAGTCAGAGAACAAGATAGACACCCCATAATCCAAGACAGTCTTTACCTCATCATTCTCCCATATGATAAGTTAGAACACTTCTGATTCAACTAGTGAATATTAGCTTCCACAATCTGAACCCCATGTTCATCAAACAAAATGATGTTCTAACATTAGTTAGGACATCCTAATCACAGACACCATACATAATGGTTCTTGATACAATACCCACTTGGACTCAGTGTCTGAATAGTAATCCAATCTGAAGATCATCAGAGAGCATAGTTCCACCAATGAGAAATCCATATAACATAGCAATAATTAAACTCTCATACTTCTCCCAAAAGAAGGTACTCATCCTTCATAAGCTCCAAGACATGAACAGAACCAGAACCTCCTTTGGTCTTCAAACAACTACCCTTCTGTACAAGAGTAATTTTCTTCAAGCACACTTTTTAAATAACCAAATGCCACTGTTTGGTTAACTTAGCTTCTTTCAGAGCTCTAGAAAAACTTCTGATCCACCAAGAAAACTTGATCTTCATATTCCATATCCTACTTGCTCCATAGCAAAGCATCTTAGATACACCAAGCCTTGGACCTGCAACATCTACTCCTTAAACTGCATGAGATAGACCTTTTTGGAGCATTAATTCCATTCATACCCGAGAAGATCAACTTATCTTCAAATGATGTAGCATTACATCAACTAAGACCCTGAAGTACATCTTGATGTCAAAACCTTGGATAAGACATCCCGCTGGTGAATTCAGTCCTTTATTATACCACTTAGAAGAACCTTATCACTCTATCAGAATAAGAGTTCCATGTTCATATAGACTTGATTAATGATATCAAGGTTGAGTAGACAACCTCTATTCTACTTTATTGTACCACAACAAGTACCTTGAAATGCATTTGCTTCAGGAAATCCTCTTTAGAGAAGCCAAACATGCCAAAGCTTGATTCTTCAATAGATATTTACAAAAGGAATCCTGCTTTCCTTAAATAGAGACTTCTTTAAAAAGTCAAAGATAACCGCCACTTATCCTTGACACCTACTGCGCTCCATTGCACCTAGATCAGAAATAAACTGATCCAAGGTCAATTCATCAAGATGATGAAATTTTCAACTTTACTTCTTTAGACAAGTTTCTTGCCAGGAAACTTTCTAGACAAATTGCGTGCCTCTGTAGGTTCAAACTGAGGAAGAATTCAAGCACACATGTAAGTGGTACCAAGATCAACTGCATCACTCTTTGAATCAACAAGATTTTGCATACTCTCTACTCAACATTTGGTTGAACATCAAATCTTTGATATAGACCAAACAAATCAAGGGCCAGATACTTGAGCAACAACTGATGAGACACCTTGATCATTGACTAAGGATAATTCATTAAATATTTGTGAATAACAAAAATAGCAATGAATCTTAAATCCTTATAAGGAATCCTTCTTCTAGAAGACTAACTTGGATCTTCCACCTCATGAACCACCTGAGTTTTGACAATGTTGAACATTATGGACAATCAATTAAATACTTGTGTATTCCACAAATAAAAATTGATCTTAAATCCACACAACTTGTCGAGAAGACCATCTGACAGATATTTGTACTTCAGCAATACCAAAAGTATTCTTTAGTAAAAGGATCTTTAATGTTGAAACATCAAGACTGACACCCTTGACTCAACCTGCCTATGACTTCCTTTGCTGCTAGAATCCCTTCCATAATCTTTCTTCAATCACAACACTAGAATAACAGGACTACCAGAGTTCTTTCATCAGAAAAATATGCAGCGAAACCACCAAGGACCATCTTCAACATGCCCTAAACAAGGTGTCAAAACATCTTATAGGACACCATACAGAAGAAGTAGCCATTCCTCCTGCAGTTGTTGTAGAAACTCTTCAAAAACCTTAAACAATCATCAGAGTTGTTCCTCATGATCCAAAACGCTTATCTCAACCATCAATACCCTTGAGTATATCAGAATGAATTATCTGATCTCTCAAAAAAAAAATTCAATAAATCACAGAAGCTCCTATATTAGAGAGCACAGCGGCAGATACACAGAATCCTTCAAAAGCATGAGTAAACACAAACTCCCCCTCAACTCCATAAGCAGCAACTCCTCAAGAACGCATCAGCAGCTCAAACAATTAGCAAGATCAGCAAACCAGCTACAACTTCTCCTTGTTTAAAGCACCGGAAAGTATGTTCCAAGATCTCATCCAAAACAGACTGGATGCCTGCTCTAATACCAATTGAAATTCTGGTATGTATATTTCAGATGTCCTAGACATATGTGGAGACATTGATCTCTGCATAAAACAGAACAAGGACAGAACAAGAGCATTTTGATATACTTTAAGAAATAACAGTGTCATGACATATGTTGTAACATCTGCAGACTGACAGAATAATTTATCTCAGCATTTAAATTGAGCAGAATATTAAATGCAAAAAGATAAATAACACAATGAATTGTTAACCCAGTTCGGTGCAACATAACCTACATCTGGGGGCTACCAAGTCAGGAAGGAAATCCACTATCAGTAGTATCAATTCAGAGCTAAACTCCCCCGTTTACAACCCCTCACTTAATCCCTACTCAGTGCAACTTCTACCTAGGACACTCTTAGATATGAGACACCTCTCACTCCCCTTAATCACAACAATGATAACAACAAATGAATAAGCTTTAGAAGACATTCTTCAAAGACAATACTTGATCTTGCTTAACAGCTTCAATCAAGAACAATACACTCTTGCTTACAAGCTTTGAGTGAACAATTTACAATTAACAACTTACAACCTAAATATGTCTACCACGATGCATCAAAAGAGACAAAGGGTGACTTACAAAGTCACACACAAAAGACTCTCAAAATCCTAAACCTTTATTTTGCACCCAAGATCTTCTTGTAGTGAATGCTTGTTTAGGTCTAGCAAGTCCTTATTTATACTCTTCTAGTATGGGCTTGGACTTTAGCAAAAGCTTCCTCAGATTTGATAAAATCAAATCAAATAATTTCTTCAAATCTTTTCAAAGGATAATTCTTCAAATCTTTTCATAATTAACACCAATTAAGATTTGATCAAATCAAATCAAATCAAACTCCAAATCTTCTCATAATTAAAACCAACTCATATTTGGTCAAACCAAATCAAATTAAATTCCAAATCTTCTCATTGTAAATCTTCTGCAGAATCTTCTCCATAAAAATAGAAACAAGTATTTTATAGTTTTCTAAAAAAATCTCAAAGATCCTTTTTATGAAATCCAATTAAATATGCACTTTATTCCTAATAAATCTCCTTGACCTGCGCATAACAATGAGGTATATCCCAGAGAATCTCATCAAACCAAAACACCTCTGTCAAGAGATATAAAGTAGCAGTGCGTGCTATACTAGACAAAGATGTCATGACATCTGTCTCGACATCTTGTTTGAAACACATGACAATAGTATTGTCATAACAGTTGATGAAGATGTTATAACATCTTGCTTAACATCAGCGTAGAATCATGTTTTAGCAAAATTTAGCCAATCATAGAATCATGGAACTAGCAAGCTTAATTTGCATCTCTCATCATGTAATCTCTTGTGATTTATGTGTTTCTTGATCTAATTGCTTGTATTGGTATTTATTTGATGTTAATTGCTATGATTTTTGTGCTTAATTGTTCACATTATCATTTGATGTTTGAATGCACAAGAGATCATGGAAAAGTGCTTTTAAAAACTCCATTTCTGCTATTGTTGCAGGTGTAATCGATTAACACAATTGGTGTACTCAATTACACCCTTTTGTTGTGCCTCTGGTTATGTCATTTTTCATGTTATAATCGATTAACACCCCTGGTGTAAACGATTACACCTGTGTTGATGGCAGTTTTCAGCTTGTTTTTGGGTAAGTTTTGGTTCCTTTTCTTCTTTCTTCCCTTTTTTCCTTTATTTTACATTGGGTCATGGCTTTGTTGATCAAATTTCTCTTCAATTTCCATGGGCTTTGGGTGTTTGATAAAGTTGGATAAACCTTTAATAGTTCAAATCTATCTTTAAGTGAATCAATGATTCATTTTAGGTGCTTTGAATTAGTGATAGGTTTAGTACGTTAATCCACCAAGAAGAGTGGTTGAAATTGAAGATGAAATGATCTAAATGATTTGATTCAATTTTTTTCCTCCTCTTCCCCTTTCTTCTTTTTTTTTGGTCAATGACAATTTAAAATGTCATAAAATTTATTTTTAGTTCTTGATTAAGAAGAGACCATTCCTCTTTTTATTTTAGTGTGGCAAGCTTTTGGAGATTGACTTATATGTCATTTCTCTAGCTTGTATTAGCACAAATATTGTTATTGACCGGCCTTCCATAGTATGACCTTCTTCATAGGTTGTGCCACGATTTCTTAACATAACGCTACATTTTGCCCCGAATCGGAATTAATTCATTTTTGTAAGTGAGATTGTTAGTCTCATACTCTCCATAGTGTGGTGTAAAATATATTGTCTCTTTATCATTCAAGGGAGCTAGTGGCATACTTTTCGATTTTATCCAAGTTAGAGCCCTTCCTTTAATGATGTATAAATTCATGTTTTCATGCTTATGGATGAATAGTCAAGTGTTCTCCTAAAAATGAAAAAAAATGTTCTCCATCATTAATATTAACCTCATTAACTATATTATTGCACTAACTTTACTTTGTGCCAATTTTTTCTCTTTATTGTCTTGTCATTTACTTTTATGCTCTTTATTTTAGCATTTTTATATCTTATTATCATCTTGTTTTTCTCTTTGTCCACTTGGACCTTTGTTTATGCATATGATCTTTTTGTTTATCCATTTAGACTTTCTTTTAAGACACTAATAAATATCAGAACACATAAAAAACTTGGTTCTCTTAATTCCAGATTGTTGTGATCTTATGCTTTGACTTGGACTTGGACCATGGACTTAGAAGTTAGGATCTTGACCTTTGCTTGGAAGTTGACATTTTGGATCCTAAACTTCATCTGGTACCCTTGGTTTAAGGATTTCTCTTAAAGACCTATCTTGGTTATTATCACTTCATCCGATGCTTGGATTTCCATTTGCTTATTTGGCTTATTTGAGGCTTAAATCCAAAGGAAGGAATTCTTGATTGACTTATTTCATGGGGCTTTCTAGCTTTGTTTGGCTATATCCTTCTTTGTCCTTGGCTTTTATGTTTATGCTTTAGGATAGTCACTTCATCTCCTCCCCTTCTTCAACTTTCAAAATCTTCTCCCTTTTTCAAAACCTTCTTGTTTTCAAAACTATAACCTTTTTCACAATAAACCTTGGCATTTGTCGAGTGATTTTAAAAAATAAAATCTTAAAAAAATGTTAATTAAATTTAAACATACTTTGACTATTTCAAAAAAGAGATAAAAAAAATACAAAAACTCATTCAATCATTTTGTGCTTTGTGCACTTTTTCATTTAAAACTTTTCATAAAGTTTAGACATGAGTCATTTTCATAGTTGAGATGTAATTCTCCTATTTCCCATAGTATTAAAGATGTTGACATTTTCCACTTAGATGTTGAGTGATAGACTTTTTTAATTTTAACCAAGCAAAAATTCTACATCTCAATGTGATACAAATGTTGTTTTCTTATACTTGTGGGGGACTAGTCGTAGTTTTCTCCTTAAAATGACAACTTATCTTTTCATTTAAAATGAAACAAATAAACCCACTTTGTTATTTGTACCATGAACTACAAGGCTTTGATCCTATATTGCACTTTATAATATTTGTAGTTCACTTTAAAGTTCCTTGAAATCTTTGCATTTGCATATCATGCATCATTGTGCATTGTGTTTTGCCTTTGTCATATTTCTTATTTGTTTATGTTGGTCTTTGTTCAGACAAGTTATCACATCACTATAATACTCGGGCTAATAAGAGAAAGAAGATGGATCAGTTGCAACAAGAAAATCGTGAACTTCGTGAAGAGGTAACCACTCTGAATGACGATTTAGAGATATTTTATGCAATGATGGAGACTCGGGTGGCTGCTCAGAATAAACCACCACCGCCACCTCCTTCTCCTGTGCAGAGAACAATGATTTTAGAAATCATATTAACGCCCATTTATGTGGCCCCAGTCAATACTTCTCAACACTCTATGCCTCCTAATTTTCCATGGGGCACGCCTCAGAACTTTATTCCTGAAGGGTACATACCTACTGCTGAAGTTACCACTGCTCAATCGGTGATGTCAATTCCTCCTCCTGTGGTACATGTTGTTCCATAGACCGATGAGCCAATATTTCATGCTTAACCAAGTGAGAGCTTGTGTGTCCTTGATCGTATGGATGATTTTCATGATCAATTTACAGAGATGCATAAAGAAATTAGGGCTTTAAGAGGGAAAAATTATTTGGAAAGAATGCTCATGAGCTATGTCTTATCCCAAATGTGAAGATCCCCCCAAAGTTTAAGGTTTTGTATTTCGAAAAATATAAAGGTAACACTTGTTCATAAAGCCATTTGGTCATGTATGCTAGAAAGGTGTCCACCCACACAAACAACCATAAGTTGCTAATTCATTATTTCCAAGATAGTCTTACTGGTGTTGCACTGAAATGGTACATGAGACTTAATAGTTCCTAAATTAAGACGTTCAATGACCTCGGAGAAGCTTTCATTCTTCAGTATAAGTACAACTTAGATATGGCGCTGGACCATGATCAACTCCATGCTATGTCTCAAAAGGAGAAGGAAACCTTTAAGGAATATGCCCAAAGGTTGCATGAGATTGCTGCACAGATCAGTCCTCTGCTTGAAGAAAAAGAGATGACTAAGATATTTCTGAAGACGTTGAACTCATTTTATTATGAGAGAATGGTTGCAAGTGCGCCTAGTGACTTCACCTAAATGGTGAATATGGGTATGCGCTTAGAAGAGGGAGTCTGTGAAGGACGTTTGACAAAGGAAGGTAGTTCTAGAAGTTCAAAGAAGTTTGGTGCTGATTTTTCTAAGAAAAAGGATGGAGAAACCAATGCCATCTTTCAAGAGAGGTCCAGAAGACACAAGGGAAGAAATGATAATGGTAATCATTGTCGGCAACAAGTAGCTTATGTTTCACCTATCATTAATATTTCTCATGTCGTTCAAGATACTCTAAGTTACCAGCCTCAATTCCAACAACAACACTCTCACCAATAGAACAATCAATAAAGTCATTTTCAAAAGAAGTTTGATCCAATTTTGATGACTTACTCTGAATTATTCCCTTCTTTGATTCAAAAGAACCTTGTCCAAACTCGTGCACCACCTGTTGTTCCAAAAGATTCACTGTGGTGGTGTAAACCTGAGGCTTATTGTGCTTTCCACCAAGGGGGAGCTGCACATGACATTGAGAATTGTTATTATCCATTGAAGATGGAAGTATAAAGGTTGTTCAAGTGTGGTATCTTGTCTTTTGCAGACACCAATCCTAATGTGCAATCAAATTTGTTGCCTAAGCATGGTAACTCCTATGTTAATATGGTGTACGAATGTTCTGGTACATATCATATTTTTTATATTCGCTGGATCCGAAGTTCATTGGTTGAGATGCATGCTACCTTGAGTGAATACACCCATTATGAACATGACTATTTCGCTTGTTGTATTTGTTTTGTGAACCCTTGTAGGTGTGTAATTGTGAAGAGGGATTTACAAGAGATGATTGATTAGAATCTGATTCAAGTCACTGTGAATAGAAATGAAGTTGAGAATGAGGTGAATGTCATAGTTCCACACTTCAACATCCTATAATAAGTTATAATTTCTTACAATAGTCAGAAATCTGTTGTTACACCTTTGATCATCCATTTTCCTGGACGGGTACTGCATGAATCAGATAAAGTTATATCCTATAAATACAATGCTACTATGTTGGAGGACGGAAAAGAGGTTCCCATTCCTTCTCTTTTCCCAGTCGCGACCATCATAGATGTAGGTCGTGTGACCAGGAGTGGTCGAATATTTGCTAATGTACCCTCGAAGATAAGTGAAAATGTTATGGGTAAGCAAACTCAGTTGAAGACTTCTATTGAGGCCGGTCAATCGAGAGACGTAAACCAAAAATCAGACAATGATGAGATGCTAAAATTGATAAAGAAAATAGTGAATATAATGTGGTGGATCAACTCTTGCATACACCGTCAAAAATATCAGTGTTATTCCTGTTATGAGCTCCGAGGCTCATACGAAATATCTGCATAAAGTATTGGAGAAAACTTACATAGATTATGATGTGACGATTAATCAATTTGATAGCATTGTTGCCAATATCACTTCGTGTAATAATCTGAGCTTTTGTGATGAATAATTAACTGAACATGGAAGAAACCATAATTTGACTCTCCATATTTCCATGAATTTCCAGGAGGGCACTCTGTCCAATGTGCTGGTTGACATCGGCTCATCATTGAATATAATGCCAAAATCCACTCTATCGAGACAGTCATATCAGGGCACTCTTATGAGGTTTAGTAGGGTCGTTGTGAAAGCCTTTGATGGCTCGAGAAAAACTGTGATTGGAGAAGTTGATCTCCCTATCAAGATAGGTCCGTGCTTATTCCAGATTACTTTTCAAGTGATGGACATTCATCCTGCTTACAGTTGTCTTCTTGGATGCCCTTGGATCCATGAAGCTGGAGCTGTCACTTCAACACTCCACCAAAAGTTGAAATTTGTTAAGAATGGAAAACTTGTTGTGGTAGGTGGAGAACATGCTATGCTGGTGAGCAGTTTGTCATCTTTCTCTTATATTGATGCTGACGAGGATGTTGAAACTTCGTTCTAGGCTCTTTCTGTCATTGATAATGATGTTAAGAAGAATGGGGTGCCCATGTCTTTGCTGAAAGATGCTCAACATATGTTGGAGAGTGGCCAAGCTGATGGATGGGGCCGGGTCATTGAAGTTGTTGAGAACAAAGATAGAATTGGTTTGGATTTTGCACCTGGTTTAATCGTAAAGAGATGAAGAGTATCCATGAGATTTTTCCTTGTGCTGGGTTCATCTATGCCAAAGAACACTCTACTACTGCAATCATTGAAGATGATCAAGAGGAAGGAGCGCCCAACTTTGTGGCGCGTGAATTGATATGTCAAAACTGGATCGTTGTTGACGTTCCTACTGTTGTTTATGTCTCAAAGTAATTTGTTTTTATTTTCTTTCAAAAATCCTTTCATTGTGCCCAAGGTGAAAGTGAATTTGTAAGGATTTTGTTTTAACTATTATTATCATCAATAAAATGTTATTTTATTTATCCATATTATGTTTTCCTTTTTTGCTTTATTTCTGAAAAATGGTAACATAAAAATTCAAAAAATTAATATTTTGGTATAATACTTGCACTTTTGTTCATATTCTAAAATCAGACATAAATTATTGTGCAGATTGATTGTTAAACTCATTGAAAACAATGTCCTTATTCCCTCTCCCAACTTTGAATTACCTGTGTTTGAAGCAGAAGAAGAGGATGTTGAAGGGATTCGTGATGAGATTTCTCAGTTGCTTGAGCACGAGGAAAAAGCCATCAGCCACATGAAGAGCCGGTAGAATTGGTCAATTTGGGTTTAGAGGAAAATAGAAAAGAAGTCAAGGTTGGGGCACTGCTTATTCCAAATGTTAAGAAGAGAATGGTAGAACTTCTTAGAGAGTATGTTGATATCTTTGCTTGGTCCTATAATGATATGACAGGTCTTGATACTAATATTGTGGAGCATAGATTGTCATTGAAGCCTAAATGTCCACATGTGAAACAGAAGTTGAGAAGAACACATCCCGACATGGTTGTTAAGATTAAAGAGGAAGTTCAGAAGCATATTGATGCTGGTTTTCTTATGAATGCTAAATATCCTCCATGGGTGGCCAACATTGTGCCAATTCTGAAGAAAGACGGAAAAGTCTGAGTGTGTGTTGACTAAGAGATTTAAATAAAGAGAGTCCGAATGATGATTTCCCATTGCCATTGCCACACATTGATATGTTGGTAGATAATACTGCTAAGTTCAATATATTTTCCTTTATGGATGGATTTTCCGGTCATAATCAGATAAAGATGGCACCCGAGAATATGGAAAAGACAACATTCATTACACCCTGGGGAACATTCAGTTATAGAGTGATGCCCTTCGGTTTAAAAAATGTTGGTGCAACGTGCCAGAGAGCTATGACCACTATGTTCCATGATATGATGCATAAAGAAATTATGGTCTATGTGGACGATATAATTTGTAAGTCAAAGACTGAAGAAGATCATATTGAATATTTGTTGAAGCTGTTTCAGAGTCTGAGAAAGTTTAAGCTCCGTTTGAATCCTTATAAATGCACTTTTGATGTCTCTTCTAGAAAATTGTTGGGCTTTGTTGTCATCCAGAAAGGCATTGAAGTTGATCCTAGTAAAGTCAAAGTTATTCAGGAAATGTCAGCGCCAAAAACAGAAAAAACAAGTAAGAGGATTCTTGAGACGTTTGAATTATATCTCCCGATTTATATCCAATATAATTGACCCATGTGCGTCAATATTTAAGCTTCTTTGTAAAGATCAGGGTTATGTACGGACAAAAGATTGTCAGAAAGCTTTTGATAGTATCAAAGAGTATCTGCTTGAACCTCCGATTTTGTCTCACCCTATGGAAGGAAGACCATTGATTATGTATTTGACTGTGTTAGAAGAATCTATGGGTAGTGTTCTTTGTCAACTAGATGAATATGGCCGAAAAGAATTTTCCATTTATTATTTGAGTAAAAAGTTCACTGATTACGAGTCTCGGTACTCCATGCTTGAAAAGACATGTTGTGCTCTAGCATGGGCTGCCAAGCGCCCCCCGCCAGTATATGTTAAATCAAACTACTTGGTTGATATCCAAAATGGATCCAATAAAGTATATCTTTGAGAAGCCTGCTATAATTTAGAGGATTACTCATTGGAAAATGTTGTTGTCAGAATATGATATCGAGTACCGAGCTCAAAAGGTAATAAAAGGAAGTGTTTTGGTTGACCATCAGGCTCATAAGCCAATTGATGATTATCAACCTATCAGGTTTGACTTTCCTGATGAGGATGTTATGTACCTAAAAGCTAAAGATTATGAGGTACCATTACCCGAAGAAGGGCCGGAGCCTAGATCTCGTTGAGGTTTGATTTTTGATGGAGTTGTTAACGCTTATGGCAATGGTATTAGGGAAATAATAGTTACTCCTCATGGTTCTCATATTCCTTTTACTGCAAGGTTGATGTTCACTTGCACAAATAATGGAGTAGAGTATGAAGCATGTATTATGGGCTTCGAAGAAGTTATTGATTTAAGAATCAAGATCCTTGATGTATACAGAGATTCAACCCCAGTGATTAATCAGATTAAAGGGGAATGGGAGACACGTCAACCTGATTTGATTTCTTATCGAGATTATGTAAGAAGGTTGTCAACTTTCTTCAATAAGGTTGAGTTTCACCATATACCTATAGAATAAAATCAAATGGAAGATGATTTAGCAACTTTAACCTCCATGATTATGGTAAATCGATGGAATGATGTGCCTAGAATCAACGTCATGCATCTTGATAGACTAGCTCTTGTGTTTGTTGTAGAAGAGGTCGCCGATGATAAGCCTTGGTATTATGATATTAAATGATTTCTTTATAATCAAGAGTATCCACTTGGAACATCTAAGATAGATAAGAAGACTTTGAGGAGATTAGCTGGCAATTTCTTCTTGAATTAAGATGTGTTGTATAAGAGAAGTTATGACATGGTCTTGCTCAGATGCATGGATAGACACGAAGCAGACATGTCGATGAAGGAAATTCATGAAGGATCTTTTGGTACCCATGCCAATGGGCATGTAATAGCAAAGAAAATGCTAAGGGCAGGTTACTATTGGCTGACAATGGAATTTGACTGTTGTAAATATGTGAAAAATGCCATAAATGGCAGATTTATGCTGAAAAAATTCACGTGCCTCAAACCCTTCTCAATGTTATCTCTTTTCCATGGACTTTCTCCATGTGAGGTATTGATATGATTAGAACGATTGAGCCTAAAGTTTCAAACGGGCACCTTTTAATATTGGTGGCTATTGACTATTTTATCAAGTGGCTTGAAGCGGCGTCATATGCCAATGTGACCAAGCAAGTAATAGTCTGGTTTATCAAGAACCAAATCATATGTTAGTATGGTGTTCCGAGCAAGATAATCACTGATAATGGGTAAAATCTGAATAACAAGATGATGAAGGAATTATGTGATGAATTTAAGATTGAGCATCATAATTCTTCTCCTTACAGACCTAAGATAAATGAGGTTGTTGAAGATGCTAATAAGAATATCAAGAAGATCATTCAGAAGATGGTTGTTACATATAAGGACTGGCATGAGATGCTCCTTTTATGTTACATGGGTATCGTACATTTGTCTTCACTTCAACAATGGTGACTCCTTTCTCTCTTGTTTATGGTATGGAAGCAGTGCTCCTGATATGTTGTTAAGAGATCCTTCTCTGGCGGTGCATTAATTCTTACAACTATGGATGATGAATAGTTTACTCGTCTTGTGAATGCCAATGCAGTCAAGAAATACTTCGCCTAAAAAATAAAATAAAAGAACAGCTTGCTAAGTTAAAAACCCAAAAGGGCTGCTTAAACAAAAATGAGCGTCTCGGTGGGATGGAAACCCGAAAGGGAGGTCTAGGAAAAAATTAGAGACAAAAACAGAAATGATCATTCCCGTAGATTGAAAACCCGAGAGGGAAATCTAGGCAAAAGTTAGGGATTATGGCAAGTAATTGCATTCGACTAGTCTTGATCACTTGAAGCAACGTTGCCTGTCGATGATTCTCATTCAACCATTCTCAACGGAAGTTTTGAGCGCAACAGGAATTCAAAGTTATTAGGGAGAATAGTGATCATTGTATTTCAAATTAACATTTTCCATTATATTTACCATTTTCAAACTTTGTAATGATCCATGGAGTAACACTATTTGTGGACTTCCATTCTATCAATAAAATCTGGGCCTTTGTCCCTTTATTTGCAATTCTTATTTTGTTTCTGTTTGCATAATTTCATTTATTTTTTATGATAATTTTTTAAATAAATAAATAATCATGATTTTTGAAAATTATAAAAACATTTTCCTTTGATTCATGAACAATACAAATGTCAACGATTATTCCAAGAAAGCTAAAATCGCGAAGCACAAAGCTTAGTGTTTTCCTCAGCAGAGTTTGTTGTTATTTCTCCCTAGTAAAGTCTGGTGATAATTCCTCACCAGAGTTTGTTCATATGGATGTAACCAGATGAATGTCAGTTCATATTTTCTCTAGACGAGTATTGTTTGGTTTTTCCCCAGCTAAATCTTGGTTCAGATCTTCTCTAGATGAGTATGATTCTTTCCTTCAGCCAGATCGTGATCAGGAAGTTGAATAGTTTTGAGTTCCACTTATCTTTGATAAGGAACCCTCATCCGGAAATTTATCCTTGCTGATCCGTAGCGAAGGTTATGCATCATTACCTTGGATTTTTCTCAAGCAAAGAGCAATGTTGTTGCCTTCTAGAGAGTGTGGATATAGCAGTCACCTGTCGAGTTTTCTCTCACTTAGTGTTGAGTATTGATTTAAAATCCCCCTCAGTTTGACCTTTTGCTATGATGCTAACTTCTTATTTTCCCCGGCAAGTCCAGGATACTTTTCTCAGAGATGGCTAGTCCCTAGAGAGTTTTCTTGTATCCAGCAGATCTGCCTTGTTCCCTAGTGGATCCTTTGTTTTTCGCAGAAGATATCTTCATTCCCTTGAAGCGGAGTTCATATTGTTATCCCCTTTGTGGATTATTGATGTTAGAAGATTGATCTTTGGGTTTCTCCCCTAGCAATATCTTCCTCTCCTCAGCGATATTTGAGCCTTGTAGTAGGATTTATTTCCTTTAATGGCTTTTGTTTATCCCTAGCAGAATTTATAGTGATATCTCCATCATGTTGAGATTAGCCGAGTATCTAGTGGTATTGTGATTTTTATTCATCCTTTGTTTATCTTTATGTCTGTTTTGTCAACATATTCATGAACATATTCATTGCACGCACATTCAGTTGTTGTGCATAGCATTTTGTTGTTGCATTGTGTATTTTGCATTTTTTGTCGGTGCATCCCCACTCTCTGGTACTGTTTTCCCCACAGAGTGCGTGTGTCCTCTCTCCATTAAAGTGTCGACCCTAAGCAGAAAGTGTTTATCCTTTCTAATTCCCCACTGAGTTTATTCCTCGTGGAAGATGCTTGTTTTAGCTTTCCTCCCTAGTTCATTATCTGGATGGAATGAATCCCCAGTTGAGATGTTTCCTCACCAGTTAGAGTCTTGTTAGACTGTTTCTCTCCAGTTTATTCATGGGTTGAATTTTGGTCCCTTTCTCTGACAATGGAAGCTTGTTTCCTTTTAAGTTTATCACCTTTGCCGTGCTGCCCTTAGTTGGTAGTAGGTAATACTTCTCATTCCTTTCGAGCTTATTACCTTTGTCGTACTGCTCATTAGTTGGTAGTAGGTAATATGTCTTGTCATCCTTTTCGTTGGTTACCTTGTCGTAGCTATCACTTGGTTGATAGTTGGTAATCTTTCCTTTTGAGTTTATTACCCTTGTCGTACTACCCTTAGTTGGTAGTAGGTAATATTTCTCGTATCCTTTTGGTTTGGTTACATTGTCATAGCTATCACTTGGCTAATAGTTGGTAATTTTTCCATTTTGAGTTTATTACCTTTGTCGTACTGCCCTTAGTTTGTAATATTTAATATTTCTCTTTCCTTTCAAGATTATTACCTTTTTCGTACTACCCGTTAGTTGGTAGTAGGTAATATGTCTCATCATCCTTTTGGTTGATTACCTTGACGTAGCTATCACATGGTTAATAGTTGACAATCTTTCTATTTTGAGTTTATTTTTGTCGTAATGCCCTTAGTTGGTAGTAGGTAATATTTACCTTACCCTTTTGAGTTTATTACCTTTGTCGTACTGCTCTTAGTTGGTAGTAGGTAATATATCTCATAGTCTTTTGGGTTGGTTACCTTGTCGTAGCTGCCACTTGGTTGGTAGTTGGTAATCTTTCCTTTTGATGTGTTATTTTCACTACCAGGTTCTAGTAGTAGATGATCTTTTCCCTAGCTGAGATTTCTTTTCCCCTGATGGAAGTTTGTATCCCTTTATCTTTCCTTTTATTGTTATCTTTATTATTTTGTCTCTTGTGGTGCTATATTCCCCACAGAGGTCTTGCATTTGGATACCATTAGCATAATCATATCATCTTGTGATCTCTTAGGGCCAAAAATTAGGTTTATTTCTATATTTAAGTCTCTTTTATCTGGTTGTGACAAAGATGTCAATCTTCATATCTCCGGATAGAAGAAACTTAAATAGGGTCACCTGTAATATCCTAATTTTTACCCCTAAAATCCCACCTCATTTGCATCATTTGCACACAAACAAGATCACAACTTTGGTTCTCTTGCCCTTCTCTTGAGTTTTCTTTTGAAGGAGATCACCAAGCATCCCTGTGTTTCTTGCTTGCTTTATGTTTGTTTATGTTTACTAACCTCTAACCAAAATACCAAAAATATGTCTCTGTTTCTTTTTGTTTCTATTACAAAACAGGTAAGGAATACATCAAAGATATCAAGCTTAGTTCCTCAGCATTATTCAAGCTCATTTTTATCAAGAATGTCCCAAGGTTTAATAACTTGCCTCTCAAAAAAGTCAAAGGTTCATGTGTTTATTTCCATGCCTTCTTCAACAAGTAAACCTTAAGCCAAGACCAGAGCAATGCAGTAAAAAGCCAAATTTTCATTGTTTTCACTAGTGTATTTCATTAACAATATTGGTGTAATCGATTACACCCCTTCAAAAAGGCGCAGATTTGACTTTTGTTTACACTTGCATTGATTCACTCTTACATCATGTGGAATATTCTAGATCTGGAAAATCACACAAATATAAGCTACATATTATTCCTCTACCTCGTCATGATCAGTTCCACCATACACCCTTATTTTCATACCCATTTTAAACCAAGTGATATTTAATTTGCATTCCAAACCAACTTCCAATCCTCATTGTGCTCTAAACCTATTCTCTATTTAAACACATTTCTCCCATTCCTAGAGGTTCCCAATGATTCTTCCATCATTTGTTTTTTGGAATTCTTAACTCATCAATTCTCATTCTCTCTCACTTTTTAAATTCTTCACTCATTCTCTCTATTTTTCATTTTCCCCAACCATTACTAAAGCTCTTTCCATTGAAAATTAACAAGATTGTCATCGAAGATTGTTAATATTTGAGCTAAACCTCCATCAAAATACTTCTTCTTCATCAAATTCTATTGAATCTAAGCTTTGAAGATCATTCTTTGAAGTTGATTTTGAAGCAAATTTAGATTTGGTTGGTAATTCTTGTATCAACATTATTTGAGCTTTATTTACATCTCTCATCATGTAATCTCTTGTGATTTGTGTGTTTCTTGATCTATTTGCTTGCATTGGTTTTTATTTGGTGTTAATTTCTATGACTATCGTGCTTAATTGTTCACATTATCATTTGGTGTTTGAATGCACAAGAGATCATGGAAAAATGCTTTTAAAAACTCTGTTTCTGCTGCTGTTGCATGTGTAATCGATTAACACAATTGGTGTAATCGATTACACCCCTTTGTTGCGCCTTTGGTTGTGTTGTTTTTCATGTTGTAATCGATTAACATCCTGGTGTAATCGATTACACCTATGCTGATGGCAGTTTTCATCTTGTTTTTGGGACATTTTTGGTTCCTTTTCTTCTTTCTTCCCTTTTTTCCTTTATTTTACATTGGATCATGGCTTTGTTGATCAAATTTATCTTCAATATCCATGGACTTTGGGTGTTTGATGAAGTTGGATAAACCTTCATTAGTTCAAATCTATATTTAAGTGAATCATTGATTTATTTTAGGTGCTTTGAATTAGTAATAGGTTTAGTACTCTAATCCCCCAAGAAGTGTGGTTGAAGTCGAAAATTAAATGATCTAAATGATGTGATTCAATTTGGCTCCTCCTCTTCCTCTTTCTTCTTTTTCTTTTGGTCAATGACAATCTTAAACATCATAGAATTTATTTTAAGTTCTTGATTAAGATGAGACCATTCTTTTTTTTTTCTTTTAGTGTGGCAAGCATTTCTCTAGCTTGTATTAGCATAAATATCGTTATTGACCGACCTCCCATAGTATGACCTTTCTCATAGGTTGTGCTATGATTGCTTAACATAGCGCTACATTTTTCCCCGAATTGGAATTAATTCATTTTTGTAAGTGAGATTGTTAGTCTCCTACTCTCCATAGTGTGGTGTGAAATAGATTGTCTCTTTGTCATTCAAGGGAGCTAGTGGCATACTTGTCGATTCTATCCAAGTTAGAGCCCTTCCATTAATGATGTATAGATTCATGTTTTCATGCTTATGGATGAATAGTCGAGTGTTCTCCGAAAAATGACAAAATGTTCTCCATCATTAATATTAACCTCATTAATTATATTGTTGCAGTAACTTTACTTTGTGCCATTTAATTTTTGCTCTATATTGTCTTGTAATTTACTTTTATGCTTTTTATTTTAGAATTTTTATATCTTATTATCATCTTGTTTTTCTCTTTGTCAACTTGGACCTTTTTTTCTTATTCTCTTTTTGTTTAGTCCATTTGGACTTTCTTTTAAGACATTAATAAATATCAAAACACTTAAAAAACTTGGTTCTCTTAATTCCGGATTGTTGTGATCTTATGCTTTGACTTGGACTTGGACCATGGACTTAGAAGTTAGGATCTTGACCTTTGCTTGGAAGTTTACATTTTGGATCATAAACTTCACTTGGTTCCCTTGGCGTAAGGATTTCTCTTGAAGACCTATCTTTGTTATCATCACTTTATCCGATGCTTGGATTTCCATTTGCTTATTTGGCTTTATTTGAGACTTAAATCCAAAGGAAGGAATTCTTAATTGACTTATGTCACAAGGCTTGCTAGGTTTGTTTGGTTAGATCCTTCTTTTTCCTTGGATTTTATGTTTATGCTTTAGGATAATCACTTCATCTCCTCCCCTTTTTCAATTTTCAAAATCTTCTCCCTTTTTCAAAATCTTATTGTTTTTAAAACTATAACCTTATTAATAATAAGCCATGACATTTGTCGAGTGATTTTCAAAATATTTTTCTTAAATAAATTTCAATTAACTTTAAACATACTTTGACTATTTCAAAAAAGACAAAAAATACAAAAACTCATTCAATCATTTTGTGCTTTGTGCACTTTTTCATTTAAAACTTTTCATAAAGTTTAGACATAAGTCATTTTAATAATTGAGATGTAATTCTCCTATTCCCTATATTATTAAATATATTGATATTTTCCACTTAGATGTTGAGTGATAGACTTGTTGATTTTTATCCAAGCAAAAATCCTCCATCTCAATGTGATGCAAATGTTGTTTTCTTATACTTGTGGGTGACTAATGGTAGTTTTCTACTTAAAATGATGACTTGTCTTTTCATTTAAAATGAACCAAACAAATCTATTTTGTTATTTGTACCATGAACTACGAGGTTTTGATCCTATATTGCACTTTGTGGGTACGTAGGCCTGAGGCTCAAGAAGTCTCTCTAAACACAAAAATCTTTTTTAAAAAAAATTTCTTCTCACATCTCCCCAATCTCATTTCAGACCAAAAAGTTGTAGATTTTCAAAGGGGTTCGTATAGAGTACTATAGACGTTTTGAATGCTAACACCTTCCCTTAGTGTAACCAACCCCCTTACCCTATCTCTGTTTATTTGTTCTTGTTTTAGAACTTGTTTAGGTTTTGTTCACTCTTTTTTCTTTTCTTTTGGATAAAATAAAAGTGTGGTGGCGACTCTTGTTTTATGAGTTAAGTTAATCAATAATTTACACTCACAATTTGTACTGCTACATGTACCACAAAACCAGTCTTCATATTCAAATATATGATGTTGTTCCACATATCCATAACATGCTTATGACTATGTGATTCGACATACTCCTTACACTTCATATTAACATGTCTTCATATTCAATTTCCATAACATTCATCAACGTCAGTTCAAGGTCAGTAACCAAAACATTTGGTAGCAACTTCTCATAAGCGAAAAACTCTTTTAGCTTTTCAAGTGCCCACTTAAATTTTTCCTCTCTTTCATGTTCCCGATATTCAAAACCAACCGAAAATTTCAACTTCGTGGATGTAACACCAATAGTCTCAAGTAGTGAAATTCGACACCTATTTGTTTTATATGTAAATTAAATCATCAACATCCCCCAGCAACTGCCGAAACAAATAAACTGAAATAGAAGCATTTGGCATAAGAAGTACCTGTTTGTTTTGTATGTTCAATTAAACATCAACATAAGATGAAACATGTTCAATAACTTCAGTGAATCAAGGTGTGTCCAAAAGATATCAGCAATAACATTTGAAGAGTCATTGTTTCTGGTCTAGTATATGTATTTATCTTCATGAATAATACTTAGAAGATTTTGCATTTTAGTCAATAAACATCTCTTGCTCGGATTGTATGTAGACCTAGCCTTGTAGAACAGGGTAACGCTCATTAGGTTTTCTGGATCTCTATCTTGCAAAGCAACAACTATGTATCTGGGAGCCATATTGTATTTGGTCATGTCATTCACAAACTTTCTATCATGATCTTTTAAACGACCTAATACGTCATTCCCATTTAAGTCATTAGCTAGCATATGATTGTGAAACCCACACTTGACCACAATCTTCCAGCCGCTTCCACTTGGCATAGTTCTCAGCATAATGGATATTTCACTTTCATAGTATAATTCTCTGCAAACACAATCTTCTTCTTATAATTTCCTCCTCTCTCACAACTCATAATCAATTTATCTTTCCTCCCTCTCATCCCATTTGATATATTAGAATGAATATTAATAACAATAATATCATGTTGTTTACCAAAAGATTGCCCCCATGCCAAAACGTTAGCCCGAGAAAGGAATATTTGACATTTACAATGTATATAGATAAAATTATCAATGTATGAGATATCATAAATAATGACTATATAATTATGTAAAAAGTAAATATTTATGCAAAACATACTCCATCAATGGTGAAAAATTGGTTAAAATCTACTTGGGAACCATTAGAAACAGGACTGCACAATTGGAGCATACTGAACTACCAATTTTTTCGATTTTTGCAAAAAAATTCGGTATACCAAACTGACCTGGTCTGATCAGAATGGATCATCGTGGCCTTCAATGTAGAGCAGCAACAATGGTTGTAGGAGAGGAGGGGGTGTACCTGCAAGGTACTCCGATGCCAAAGTAAGTTTGAGCTAGATAGAGAGCAAGTACAAATGTTTAGGTACGAGTTAGAATGATTTGAATACCTGACCCCCTTAAGAGAGAGGGTATTTATGAGATTCCCCCAGCGCGGGGCCAATGTCTCCCATGTGACCGAAATATCAGGTCGACCAATGGGAGACTGCCAAGTAGAAGATCTAGCGCGTGATGTTTGACCTGGTCCAACTGTTCCCGTGAATTCCGAATGGGCAGTTGATCGCGTAACTGTCAAGCGCGTGAGGGGGATGTCCCCAATGGCTATATTCTCCAATGGCTATATTGTGCACAACACTTATATTGTACCCAACGACTATGTTGTACCCAACGATCATATTGTCTTAATTTTCTTACTGGGCCTTGCCTAAAGCTGGACTGGATTGGGCCTTGCCCAACTGTGGGGCATGTGTCAGTCCAGTCCAGAACATGAACTTTCAAAAAAAAAAACTAGTATTCAACATGTTTTCTAGATTTGTCAAAATCTTTCGTAATAACAACATCAAAAACTTTGCAAGTTTAAGACTTTTCGAAAAAAATCGGTAAAAATACAAATGATTCCGCATGTTTCCCAAAAATTCGGTAAAGTTCCAAGAAAATTTTGGATTTTTCTAAAAAAAACCAGTAAAACTTCAAGGGTTTTTCAGATTTTTTGAAAAAAAAATCGATAAAATTGCATAATAATTTCTAGTATTTGTCAAAAATCCAGTAAAACTTCAATGAATTTTTTGATATTTGAAAAAAATCTTATAAAACATCATACCAGATTTTTAAATGTCCATAAAAACCAACTTTGTCAAATTTTTTGTACCAGATATTTCAAAACAACTACTGAATATTTTGTTTCTACCAGATTCTTACGGAGATAATTTTTTACTGCAATGTAAAAATTTAAAAGGTAAAATAATATGAAAGGTAAATTTGTTATTATAAAAAATTGTGGGGTGCTCATATACAATTTGGAGGATGACATATATTGCTCCAATGACCTCTAATGTGATAGTCAAGATGTCTTGCAACATGTTGAGAAGTAAGTTTGAGTATATATGAAATAGAGAAATAAACTAACAAATGATCAAATTGTTTTTTATTGATTCAATGCAAAATGATTAATACAATAAATATATGATAAATTTTATATAATAATCATGACCAAGTAACAAATCGTAATTAACTTATAACAAAATTAATTAAGTAATAACTATCTATAATTGAGTGAATGGGATAAATCAATAATTATTGTGTGTTAGTTGAGTTAAACAAATGTAATTTATTAATCTAAAATTCAATAAATGGACCACATAATTATATTGCGGAATTACTCCTTTTTCTTCCTACTCATTTTAAGGAAGCTCAACCTCTTAAACATCTTTCAACCTTTGTTTTGAAACTGAGGTGTCAAAGTTAGTAAGTAACTTATTAGTTAGTTGTTAGCTATTGTACGTTGCAACTTACTTATCAAATTTATTGTAGTCATAAGAACTCACTTTGAGGATATGTAAGGCGGACTATTGTACAAAACTTTAAATTTGCTACTTTGTGATTAAATAGAATCTCATAAATATTTATAATAGTTAAAAATAGTCATATAGAGTCTCTATTTATTTTTTTCATAATTAAACTACAAATGATATATACAGGGTTTTTGAAAAAATTGAAACAACTCCGTTTTTGGTGAAATATAAATAAGAAATAAAGAGAAAAGAAACATGATGAAAAAATGTAATTATTTCTTTCATTGCCCCTCTCTCTATTGAAAAATTCAAGTCATAGTAGATGATTTCTTTTCACTATATGAAGCAATGGAATCAAACATGACATAGTAGATTTTGTGTATATCATTCTAATGACACAGAAAAAAATTCAAACCAAAAGATTTGAATGAACTTGGAACTCCCAACCCAATACAAAAAAATTTAGACCAAAATATTTGAATGAACTTAGAAATCCCAACCCAATGTATGCTAATCACAACAACATGGTAACCATATCTTCCCCCATCCAGCCTTTCTTGATTGACTTCTGTCAGCTTCCATCATTTTCACCGGACTCCCAACCCATTCCACAGGTAATCTGTAATTCATTTCAAAACCTTAGAATCGTCGAAACATCAACAACAGAATTCTAACTAACTCTAACTAACTCGACCCTTTGGGTTGGACCGCACAATCTTAAATAAATAAATAAGAATAAAAAACTTACATAGGAAAAGAAAATGAATTTGCACTGCCTATGCTATCAATGCTCGAATTCTTTGCATGACAAATACATTGTGTTGAACCAGATTGAGATTCTGAGACATTATTAGAAATCTCTTGAGAATAATCAATTTTTCTTTGTTCTGAAATTGTTGCTAGACTTTGTAAGTAACTTATATCTGGTCTATACATGTTGATGTCATTCATTTGTAGACAGTTTCTGCAATGTGGTGGAAACCCTGCTCTGCTTCCACTTGTTCCTAAAATCGAATTTCTTTGCCAATTCTCAAAAGACCTCGTCAAGTTTCTTTCCCTTTTGAAAGCCTGAGAATCGGAAAAAAAATGGTTCAACAAAATTCTAAAGCGTACATTTAACTTGAATTGATTATTCTAGCAGAGTTTAATGGATATGCACTGACAGAGGACTGGAGATAGTGTAGGATAATTTAATACTGTCGTCTAATAGAAATTCATTATTCAGTCGTATCATACTACTAACTTGAAAACATCCACGTGATTTGACAGAATACACGATGGTCATTGGTTCACGGTGCATCTTTTATATTCTCTATTTGGAATAGAAAATGGAACAGAGAATATAAAAACGGAACATGTCTAACCTCTCGAAGTGTCTCTGATGTTGTCTTCTTTGTGAGGTGATGATGCTCAATTGAAAACCTGTCTCCTAAAGAAAGTTCCATTTCACTTTTCATCAAGTTTCTGAAACCATGCACTTTCATAGCTTCCTTAAAGGAATGGTGTTGAGAGGCGCAATTCGGTCGAAACGAGTTATTCGACATTGTTTCCATGATTCCTAGATTTAAATCACTTCTTTCATTGATATCACACTTTCTTTCCGGTGAAATTCTCCTGTCAATGCAAATGTCCTTCACGTATTGCTGATGACGATCCTCTTGAATAAAAACAACCAGCTCCGGCGTATCATAGTCTGTGCCATTCATGCCTGTAGCAGAATAATTCTTTCCTTCCCCGAAATCCGAAAAGTCTCTGTTAGCATTGTTATTAGCACAATGCTCTACATTGAAGAATTTCTTTATTGGAATCTCCCTTATCACAAAATTGTTATTATTGTTAGTTCTGTCCTGAAGTTTTTTCTTATGGTTTGGACTAATTTGATCCTCGCATCGAAATGAATGTGTTTGTTTCTTGCTGCCTGCTTTTGAACTCCACATCTTTGATAGAGTTATCACTTGACACTACATTGAAAAAGAGTGGTGTCAGTTTTGTATTACACAATAACAAAATCAATTTTAAACGATTCCGACTATTAATCTAGATTGTTCATTCGCAATTCATTTTGATACGTGGTAAGGGTTTAGTCCCACGAGTAAATGGTTTTCTAAGAATTATATGTATTTGAGCGCAAAAGTACCGCGGTACAAATTCCACGGTTCCCATGAATCATAGCGAATTATTGGCATTTGATCAGCACGGTCGTCATTGTAGACGTGCAAGATGGGTTGAGGCTCAGGACCTAAATTTGTCATGGTTATACTACTTAAATAGTGTATCATAACATCTTTGTCACTCTTAAAACATGGTTAAATAGAGTCTCTAATCATTTTGTCATAGCTGAACCGTGACTAACCTACACAGAGTTCTAAAAACATAAGATGGCTATGTTGATCAGTTTCATCTTTCTTGAAAATGCAGGGTGAATTAAGATAGAAATTAAGATGAAAAATGTTTTGAAAACAAAGATTCTAAAATATAACATCTATAATTAATTCTACAGAAAATTGAAGATCTGAGCAAAGAAAAAGAAAAAGTAAAACTGCAAAACAAATTAAATATAGCTTACATGATTCTGTGTATGGGATTATGCAGTGTCACAACTCAAGCATATGAAGAAGAATCATATAACTCCTTTAATTACAAAAGAAAATTAAATAATGTTTGAATATTAAGCACATAGATTTTCAAATCCAAATACAACAGTCAAAATCACAGAAATATCAAACTTCAATTCACCTCAAATTTGATGATTCCAAAGCATAATTCAAAAGTAAAAAACAGCCTCTATAGTTTCTCACCTCTGTAACTGAAGAATCACTTGTGTAACTTTACCTCTGGTTAATAATATCTGCAAGAAAAAAACTCAAAATTGAAAAAAAATGTTATAGTTTCAAAAAAGAGTAAACAATAGAGAAACGGTTTTAGTCCAAAAAGAAAAAGAAAAACAGTGTGCAACATTAAATAGACAGTTCAAAATATTTAATATCTTTAAAAATTAATACCAAACAACAATGTTAGTAGCTTCTATGTATCCTCTGTCATGTCTCATACACTTCTTATTTCAAACACAATCTTTATGTTTCGTTACCAAGAAATTTGCATGACAATAACAAACAATACACTCTTATTTTTTTTGTTTGAAATTATATTTATCATATTAAAATAATTATTATATAATTTGGAATTTAATTTAAAGCATTAATTGAGTTTCTAATATTATAATTTATATAGTATTAAAAAATTGACTTTATCTGAGATGAAAGGTTACGTTGAATAGGTGCATCACTCTGTCTGTACCATCAAGTGTGGATGAGTAGTTTGTTATCATGGTTTCTTATTTAGGAAGGAAAATAAAAAGCTTTTGAAATTGTGACCAGAAAAGAATTGGTAAATTAATAGTAATGAATTATTCATCAAAATTAATATTCATATTAATGTATTAACCTTTTTAATTATTATGATAAGGTAATATAAATTTGGTTAAATTGTAATTTTTTTTATCATTTAAGTTATTTTTTTAGGTTTTATTTTAGCCTCTTAAAAATAAATTATTCTATTTTTATTTTATTAAATGAAAATATTAAATATTTGGACTCTTTAATTACAGATTTAATTTTCTAATTTTACCCACTCCTGTTAAATTGATTCTCTCATTTTTAAATTACATAATTTTGTTCCTTTTATTGAACTCAGAAATTGTGGTATTACATAATGAACTGAAATGATCAATACCATATAAATTGTAAAAAAATTCTTAACACATTAGTTTTAACTTTAAAAACTATCAATTTTTGTAGTTTAACTAATAATATGTTAATAGCTAATTAATTTAAATGAATGTCATATATTCCGTGTCATTTTATCAAATCATTATTTTTTTAATAGAAAATTTATGAGAAACTAAACCAAGATGATTTTTGTTGAATAAGTCTTGTATTATTGAGATTATTATGAATTGTTGAGATATCTATAAATTATTAAGAGTATAAATTATATTATTGAGATAATTATGAGTTGTTGAGATAACTATAGATTATTAAGAGTATAATTCATATTATTGAGATGATTATGGATAGAGATAATGGTTTGTTCAGAAAAATTAGGGATTAGAGTTTTAGATAAACTAAATTTTGGTATTATATATATGTCTTGTAACACTGTAATCCAATTCAATTCACAAGACATGAATAAAGGGAACTATAACTACTTTATAGTGGCAGAGGTGGGAACCATTAACAACCCATTGATGAAAGGGCAAGAGAAAGAAAAAGAGCAAGAGAATGTACAGAAAGATAACCTATTGATAGAGCTTGGAAGAATTTTTTAAGAGAAATCTAAGGTAAGGGGAGAATAACTTTTAATAAAAATGGCTTATGCATGAGGGGTTGGGTAGACGAGTCCTTAACCTTTAATAGGGATTGTATAAAATTATGTTTTGTGTTGTGTTGTTGTATATTTTTTTGTGCTATATTGAGTGATTTATGCGCATTCTTATATTTTGATTTGATACATATGTTGATGTCTTAGATAAGGTAAGGTTAATGTGATAACTTTGTTAATGTCATGTTCTTGAATACCTTGTATAAGGTTAGGAAAAATTATTTATTTTTGGAATTTCGGCCTTGCCTAGTAATTATGTGATGATTCATGTTGGTGCCTTTTGCGGAAAATTTATCTAATAGTAATTGAATTATGTTATATACCTGTTCGGAGTCTGATAGGTGTGATTTTGGGGTGGTTAGAACTAAAATAGGCAAAATAGACGAGTTTTGAAATATGTTCAACATGGAGGAAAGCGTAGAAAATCGCAGTTAGCAGTAGGAGAGGATTGACTGCCTTATTTCAGACATAACTTGAGTTTCGGGACTCGGATTGAGACTTGGTTTGAAGCATTGAAAAACTAATGTGACAATCCTTCTTTTGAAGTAGAGAAATTGGGTCTAGGGGCGTTACAATAGTAGGAGTTTGCTTGTTTTTATACAAGAGGTGTAGTCAGTTTCAGCCCTGTGTTGGTCATCATGTTTCAGGCATAACTTGAGTTTCGCAAGTACTTTTGGGATGTCACCGGTTGTGTTTGAAAGAGGGTTTAATGATCTTTCAAATTGGAGAGTTTCATGATTTTATCATAAGTATATAATTTTCCGTGCTATTATAAAGTCAGACATTCTGTTTTAGAATTTATGCAGAAATTATTTCTATAGGTCTGAACTAAAATGAATAGAATTGGAGTTTTATAACTCTGTTGGAGGTACTATTAAGTGCGTTTGAAAGAAGATTTAAATATATTTTATACTGGATATTTTCATAATTTTATCATAAGTCTTTATTTTTTTGTGCTAATTTGAAGTTAGACAATTTTAGAGTTAGGTCTAGAGTTTTGAGCAATTTTGATTGTGGTGACCTTTCGTTACTTTTTAAAGAGTTTAAGAGTTCTATTTTATTTGGTCAGAGTTGCTTTTGGATTCTTTAGAGTTAGAGATCAAAATATAGGATACACTTGAGTTGAACTTGAAGCATTGTTGACATTATATGGTTACCTTTTGAATAATATTATTATGTGCTTAAGGGTGTTAAGGCAAAAGAGTTAAAATAGAGTTGTTGGGTAATTAGTAATAATATTTTAGAGTTGAGTAGGAGGTATTTATTATTTAGAGTCGTCAATAGAGTTGTTAGAACAACCAATTGAGTTCATAAGAGTTATCTTTACTGGCAAGAGTTGGCAGTAGAGATATTTTTAGCACCTTAGAGTTATTTTAGAGTTGCAGAGATTATTGTAGAGTTGTTTAAAGTTCTTTGGAAACTATGTTGAGTATAATTATATTGAAATAACATTTTATGAGTTAAGATTATAATTAATTTAATAAAAATACTCCGTTGAGATGTTTTGAACTCATAAAAATATATTTTTGATTATTTTTCAATTTTTGGAATCGTGGGCTACTGTTGGCTAAGTGTTAGGGGCTGTTTGGCGTGACTTAAATGATTACAAATAATTTTTAAATGATTTTATTAATTTTATGAGAGATGGTTATGTATAGACGAGTTAATGATGTTATGCCAGATTACTATGCTTTCTCTTGAATTTTGTTGGTTTTATAAGTATGTTGTTGTGTATCGTTGAGTTAAAGGTGAGTTACTTATATGTGAATTGATAATTTTATTGAGTTGAACTATATGTGCTGGAGTTGTGTTGTTATGCTGAGTATTGTTTGAGTTGTTATGGTAATCCAGAAGAGAGGATTACACGAGCTTGTCAATGTATGTATGTTAGGATAATAAGAGGGGTCTTAATGCATTGAATTTTTTAACATGTTCATACATTCATGTTGAGTTGTGTCAAGCGGCATATTTGCTAGTTTAGAAGAGTGGACTAGCGGCTTGTCCCAAACTCAAAACAGGGGGCTTTGAGCTTAAAAAAGGGGGCTCATCGGTTCAGAAGATGGGACCTGGCTACAGAGGGAACCAAATGTTGAGTTGGTACCACATGCATATGCATAAAGTTTCATAGATGAATTGTATTGCATAACGAGTCATATGTGCATTTGTTGAGTTATGATTGATTTGGTCAGTTGGGTGTGGGAATGTAATAGATATACTGTAATGGAGATTGTGTAGAGTATGTTATGTGTTGATATCCTATCTTGCAGTATATGCTTATTATTATTAATTGTGGTTTCTCACCCTTTCTATTTGAATGTTGCCTTTACATAGGCATCGTACAGATACTCAAGAGTAGTGACACTGCTATGAGTGAAAGCTACCTCTTGGAGCTATTTCTTTTAGTTTTGTTGTTTCAGTTTTGGTCATGCTCTGATATGTAACACCGGAGATTGATTTTTTTTGTTTTAGTTGAGATTTTAATGAAAGACAATCTATGCTCTTGTGTGTTTATGTTTTGGTGTGATAAAGATTTGGAGAAGACTTACGAGTCGACGCTTTTAATTATAATATAAATTTTATTATGGGATTTAAATTTGTGTGTGTGTGTGTGTGTGTGTGTGTGTGTGTGTGTTAAGTATGATTCTGCTGCCATGATATTAGTTGAGTTTGATGTCGTGTAAACATCCCAAGTACAAATCAAATGAATTAATGTCTTGTAAATATCCTAAGTGAAATTGTGTGCATTAAAATATTGTGTTGCATGTTTATGTAAATTAAGTGTCACATGATCAACAGGTGTGTGCGTTTTGAGAGATGTGACATCCTATGTGAAAATGTAATGAAAAAGTCTATGATTTAGTTATAATTATGCGTTGGGGAATTAAGGTGTTACATCTATAACTGAGGCACAATACATGAAAGTAGTTGAAGCCGCCAAGGAAGCATTGTGCCTTGCAAGGTTAGTGAAAGAGTTGGGTTTTGAGCAAGGTGGAGTTCAGTTGAATTGTGATAGTCAGAATTTTATCTATTTGGAAAATAATTAAGTGTATCATGCTAGGACCAAGAATATTGATGCAAGGTTCCACAAGATCAGGGAGTTGTTGGCGTCCGAACATATATTACTTCAGAACGTTCATACTTCAGAGAATGCAACTGATATGTTGACAAGTTCAAACATTGTTTAGACTTGTTACATGTTTATGAGTGTTAAGTAGGGGGTATACCTCCCTAGTTTTCATGATAAATTATTATGCAGGAAAACCTCATAGGAGTTTGATAATATCCAAGGTGGAGATTGTTGAATATGGTTCATATTATTGAGATTTTTATGGGTTGTTGAGATAAATATGATTTGTTAAGAGTATAACTCATATTGTTGAGATAATTATAGGTTGTTGAGATAACTATAGGTTGTTAAGAGTATAGCTCATATTGTTAATAATGGATAGAGATAATAGTTTGTTGAAATAAACTATAACTTAGGGTTTAGATAAACTAAACCCTGATATTATATATATGGATTGTAATATTGTAATCCAATTCAAGTCACAAGACATAAATATCTGGAACTATAGCTACTCTATAGTCGCAGAAGTAGACTCCATTGGCCGAATTGCGTGAAGAAAGCTTTTATGTGTTTCTCTCTGATATGTATTTGCATAGTTGATCCAACAATTTTAAAACGAGAAAATTAATCACAAAAGTAACATTACATTTTGGAGATAAAGTGCTAGAGTTTGCATGAAGCACAAGAAGGAAACATGGGGAATATGTAATATTCAAATAAAAAATTGATTCAAGTGTTTGGCATTTCTTTCTATCATTGAAGGAAGAATACAATCTTTTATTTGAGCCAACAACGATTTAAAATTTGTTTTACCCTTTTATCAAGGATGAGTGTTGAGTCAACAACGGTTAAATTTTTTTACCCTTCTATCAAGGAGGAATGTTATATATAGGTAAAAGTTGTTGTATTTTATTTCTCAGTCACATGCCGATTTATATTGAGGGAATAATAAATTATAATTATTTTTTCCTTAATGGAGAATAAAGAAAAATAAAGGAGAATAAATAGAAAAATAAAAGAGAATAAACAGAAATATTAAAATAGAGAAATAAAATATTTTCCATCACACTCCCAAGTTGGTACATAGATATCTGTGAGACATTGGATCGAACTCTAGTGTGGTCGAAGTCTGTTCGCAAGTAATGCGTTTTGTGAGACATTGGATCGAACTCTAGTGTGGTCGAAGTCTGTTCGCAAGTAATGCGTGTTGTAGTCGAAGTTTGTTCTAACATGCATGAGTAAATATTGCTAAGGTTGTTAGCATGAGTAAATATTGCTAAGGTTGTTAGCATGAGTAAATATTGCTAAGGTTGTTAGCATGAGTAAATATTGCTAAGGTTGTTAGCTTGTAATGGGTAATTGTTAAAAAGCCCATTAGGTTAGTGTGCTATTTTATTATAAATAGGATGCTAGTTTCTCAATCTTGGCATAAGGAAAAATAGGAAGATAAAATCCTAATTTCAAGAGAGAGAGGTTATTTTGTTATTCTTGTATACTTGTAATCTTGTTCTAAGAGAAAGGAAAGAATAGCAGTTTAATAACCAATCCTTGTTGTTCCTTGTTGTTTTACCTTGTTTTCTTTGTCAACCCTAACCCTTGTGAGTTTCTTGATCATTAAGAAACCGTTTATACTTTGTTTAAAGGTATCCGATTCACAACAAATTGGTGCGGTGAGCGTGGAGAAGATGCCTTCAACAAAGTATGAGATTGAAAAGTTCACCGGAGTGAACGACTTCGGTCTGTGGCGCTTGAAGATGAAAGCCCTATTGGTTCAGCAGGGTTGTTTGGAAGCGTTGAAGGGTGAGGCAGCCATGGACGCTGCGTTAACGGCAAAAGAAAAGACGGGCATGATCGAGAAAGCCCACAGCGCAATATTATTGAGCCTTGGTGATAAGGTTCTTCGACAGGTATCAAAGGAGACTACAGCATCGGGATTATGGGTGAAACTTGAAAGTTTGTACATGACCAAATCTCTGGTGAATCGACTATACCTGAAGCAAGCTTTATATTCATTCAAGATGAGTGAAGACAAAGTGTTGGCTGAGCAGTTGGATATGTTCAACAAGCTGATTCTTGATCTTGAAAATATTGATGTGAAGATCGATGATGAAGATCAAGCACTATTGTTGCTGTGTGCTTTGCCCAGAACACATGCTCACTTCAAAGAAACTCTCTTGTATGGAAGGGAGTCCCTGACCTTTGAAGAAGTTCAATCAGCCTTGTATTCTAAGGACTTGAACGAACGAAAGGAGCATAAACCTTCGACGGTGGGCGAAGGTTTGGCCGTTAAGGGAAAATTCTTGCGAAAGGATGGTAAGTTCGACAAGAAGAAAGGTAAAAATCAACAGAAGTCTTATAGTGGCGAAACATCTAGTATTCGATGTTATCACTGTAAGAAGGAGGGTCACATAAGAAAGGTGTGCCCTGAACGCCTGAAAGATCATGGAGGTAATGGCAATGCAGCCATTGTTCAAGATGACTTCGACTCATCTGATGTTCTTGTGGTTTCAAGTGGCGACTCGAGGAAAGAGTGGATTATGGATTCAGGTTGCACTTGGCACATGACTCCAAACAGAGAATTGTTCGAGGAACTATGTGATCAAGATGGCGGATCTGTGCTGTTAGGAAACAACAAATCTTGCAAAATTGCAGGTATTGGATCTGTGAGATTCAAGCTCCATGATGAGTCAATAAGGTTATTGACTGAAGTCAGGTACGTACCTGACTTGAAGAGAAATTTGATTTCTCTTGGTGAATTCGACAGAAAAGGATATGTTTTTCAAGGAGAGAAAAGTATCCTAAGAGTCATGAAGGGGTCGAAGGAAGTCTTGAGAGGCGTGAAGAAACAAGGCTTGTATACCCTTGAGGCTGAGGTTGTAAGTGGTTCGACAAATGTTGCATCCACGAAATCTATGTCGAAGACAGAATTATGGCACATGAGATTGGGCCATGTCAGCGAAAGAGGCCTGGTCGAATTGGGGAAGCAGAACCTGCTAGGAGGTGACAAAGTCGAAAAGTTGGAATTTTGTGAATCTTGTGTATTTGGTAAATCCTGTAGGGCGAAGTTTAACAAAGGCAAGCAAAGAACACATGGATCTCTGGATTACATTCATGCCGATCTTTGGGGGCCTGCAAGGAATCCTTCACACTCAGGTGCAAGGTATTTTCTATCCATCGTTGATGACTATTCCAGAAAACTATGGGTATTCATTCAGAAGACGAAGGATGAAACTTTTGAGAATTTCAAAAGGTGGAAGATTCTAGTCGAAACTCAGACTGGCAAAAAGGTTAAGAGGTTGAGAACCGACAATGGCCTTGAATTCTGCAACGAAGCTTTCGACAGTTACTGTGTTGGGTCTGGAATTGCAAGGCATAAGACTGTAGCAGGTACTCCTCAACAAAATGGCTTAGCTGAGAGATTCAATCGAACAATCCTTGAAAGGGTTAGATGCATGTTGGTTAGTGCTGGATTGAAGAAGGTGTTTTGGGCGGAAGCTGTTTCGACAGCAGCTTACCTGATAAATAGATGTCCCTCGACTGCCTTGGGAATGAAGACACCTGAAGAAGTTTGGTCGGGACATCCACCTAGTCTCGACAGACTGAGAGTATTTGGCTGTGTGGCCTATGCTCATATTAGGCAAGACAAGGTCGAACCTAGAGCTCTGAAGTGCATGTTCATGGGATACCCTGAAGGAGTCAAAGCTTATAGGCTATGGTGCCTAGAGCCAGGTCACAGGAGGTGTATCACTAGTCGAGATGTAGTTTTCAACGAAGCAGAGATGGCTTTCAAGAAAACTGATGATGCTGACAAAGAGCTGGAACAGGGAGAGATTCCTGTTGAGGTGGAGCATGTTGATGCTGAATTGCTTACCCCAGATGAAGTCGAAGAAGACACAGAAGATGTTGTTGAAGATGAGGAGACTGATAATGACTACCTGCTAGCAAGAGACAGGTCGAGGAGAGTCATCAAGCCACCTCAGAGACTTGGGTATGCAGATCTTATAGCTTATGCCTTAATCTCTGCTAGTGAGGTTCTAGATGAAGAACCTAGAGACTATAAGGAAGTTATGAGGAGTCGAAAGAAGACTGAATGGCTGAAGGCCATGGATGATGAGATGAAATCTCTTCATGATAACAACACCTGGGAACTGATCAAGAAACCTGCTGGAGCCAGGTTAGTCAGCTGTAAATGGATTTTCAAAGTTAAGGAAGGAATCGAAGGAGTGACGTCGAAGAGATACAAGGCAAGATTGGTTGCTAGGGGATTCACTCAGAAAGAAGGTATCGACTTTAATGATGTGTTCTCTCCTGTTGTGAAGCACAGATCCATTCGAATGTTGCTTGCCATGGTGGCCCAGTTCGACCTTGAACTGGAACAAATGGATGTGAAGACTGCATTCTTGTATGGTAATCTAGATGAAACAATCCTGATGAGGCAACCTGAAGGGTATGTCGAAAGGGGGAAGGAAGATTATGTGTGCAAACTGAATAGATCTTTATATGGACTGAAACAATCTCCTCGACAGTGGAATAGGAGATTCGACAAGTTCATGGCACACATAAGTTTCATCAGAAGCCAGTTTGACCACTGTGTTTACTTCAGATTTCGACCGGGTAATTCATTTGTTATTTTGTTGCTCTATGTGGATGATATTCTAATAGCAAGCAACAATGTCGAAGAGGTAATGAGGGTGAAGGCTGAACTCAATAAAGAGTTCGAAATGAAGGATCTGGGAGCTGCGTCCAGGATTCTTGGGATTGACATCCGGAGAGATAGAAAGCATTCGAAATTATGCTTATCTCAAGAGGCATATCTACAGAAGGTTCTCGAAAAGTTTGGTATGTCGAATTCAAAGCCTGTTGTGACTCCGACAAACCCTCAATTCAAGCTGAGTATAAATCAGTGTCCCAGCACTGATGTTGAAAGAATTTATATGAATAGCATTCCATATGCTAACATAGTAGGTTCTTTGATGTATGCTATGGTCTGTACTAGACCCGACATAGCATATGCAGTAAGTCTTGTAAGCAGGTACATGGCGAATCCTGGAAAGGCTCACTGGCAAGCATTGAAGTGGATTTTAAGGTACATAAATGGGTCTCTGAATAGAGTCCTAATTTATGGTGGAGCCTTGGGTGAAGATAGTAAAGCAGTAATCGAAGGATATGTCGACTCTGATTATGCAGGTTGTATGGATTCTAGAAAATCTATCTCCGGATATGTGTTCACTATGTTTGGGACAGCAATCAGTTGGAAAGCAACACTTCAGAAGGTCGTTGCCTTATCAACCACTGAAGCGGAGTATATTGCTCTAACTGAAGCTGTGAAGGAAGCAGTGTGGCTTGAAGGTTTTGCAAAGGAGCTAAAACTTCAAGGTCGAGTTATCACTGTTAAATGTGATAGTCAAAGTGCAATACATCTGTCGAAGAATTCAGCCTATCATGAGCGAACCAAGCACATTGATGTGAGGCTGCATTTCATCAGAGGGGTAATCGAGCGTGGAGAAGTCCAAGTGCTGAAAGTTTTGACAGATCATAATGCTGCTGATATGATCACCAAGACATTGCCCAGTTGCAAGTTTTTCCACTGTATGCAGTTAATAAATCTGCATGAAGAAAGCTAGTTTCTTGATGTTATAGAGTTAGATCCAAGGTGGAGATTTGTGAGACATTGGATCGAACTCTAGTGTGGTCGAAGTCTGTTCGCAAGTAATGCGTGTTGTAGTCGAAGTTTGTTCTAACATGCATGAGTAAATATTGCTAAGGTTGTTAGCATGAGTAAATATTGCTAAGGTTGTTAGCATGAGTAAATATTGCTAAGGTTGTTAGCATGAGTAAATATTGCTAAGGTTGTTAGCTTGTAATGGGTAATTGTTAAAAAGCCCATTAGGTTAGTGTGCTATTTTATTATAAATAGGATGCTAGTTTCTCAATCTTGGCATAAGGAAAAATAGGAAGATAAAATCCTAATTTCAAGAGAGAGAGGTTATTTTGTTATTCTTGTATACTTGTAATCTTGTTCTAAGAGAAAGGAAAGAATAGCAGTTTAATAACCAATCCTTGTTGTTCCTTGTTGTTTTACCTTGTTTTCTTTGTCAACCCTAACCCTTGTGAGTTTCTTGATCATTAAGAAACCGTTTATACTTTGTTTAAAGGTATCCGATTCACAACAATATCTATCATGCCTAACTTGTCTATCAAATTCTCAAAGTTAGATTTTGCCAAACTTTTGGTCAGGATATCCGTAGTTTGCTGACTTAAAGTCACGAAAGGTAGACATACGATTTCAACATCTAAATTCTCCTTTATGAAGTGTCGATTAATCTCAATATGCTTAGTTATGTCATGTTGAATTGGGTTATGATCTATGCTAATAGTAGCTTTACTGTTAGAGTATAATTTCATTGGAAGCTCAAGTTTCATCTTAAGTTCTTTTAGGACTGTAAGGATTCGTAATCCTTCACAAATACCTTGAGACATGGCTCTAAACTCGGATTCTGGACTACTTCTTGCTACAACTCCTTGTTTCTTACTCATTCATGTCACAATATTACCTCAAATATAAGTACAATATCTAGAGGTTGATATTGTATCTGTGAATGAATCTTCCCAATCAGCATCAGTGAAGATAGACACATTTCATTAACTAGTCTTAAAAAATAAGCATTTTCCAGAATTTCCCTTCAAATATCTCAGTATCCTATAAATTGCCTCAAGATATTCCTCGAAAAGGAGAATGCATAAACTGAATTACTACACTAATTGAGAAAGCAATATCAGGTCGGGTGTGTGATAAATAAACAAGTTTCCCAACCAATCTCTGATATCTTCCATTATCAACAGGAACATTAACTTCTCCCCAAAGTTTATCATTAGTATCCATAGGAGTATTTGCAGGATGACTTCCACTCATTCATGTTTCTTTCAATAAGTCTAGAATGTATTTCTGTTGTGAAACCATAATACCGTTCTTTAACCGAGCAACCTCCATACCTAGAAAATATCTCATGAATCCCAAGTCCTTGATTTCAAAGTCAACTGCCAATTTCTCTTTTACTCTTGTCATTTCCATTGTATCATCTCTAGTAAGGACAATATCATCAACATAAACAATTAGGGTAGCAACTTTCACATCATGGGACAACTTTGTGAACAAGGTGTGGATAGCTTAACCCTAAATGTACCCTTGTTTCTTTATGGACTGGATGAAATTTTCAAACCAAGCTATAGGGGACTACTTTAATCCATACAAAGACTTATTTTAATTGCATACATTTGATCCAATTTTTTTCAAAGCCAGGAGAAATGTTCATATATATTTCTTCTTCTAGATCGCCATTCAGAAAGGAAGTTTTAACATCTAATTAATATAGGGGCCAATCCAGGTTAGCAGCAAGAGATAAAAGAATTATGATAGTGTTTAATTTTGAATCAAGAGCAAATTTCTTTGAGTAAATCCTTTAGCCAAAAAGTGAGCCTTATACCTTTCAATTGACACATATGAATTATACTTAATAGTAAATATCCATTTGCATCCAACTATCTTCTTGCCATCTGGTAGTGTCATAATACTCCAAGTTTTGTTCTTTTCAAGAGCTTTCAACTCCTCAAGTACAACTTTTCCACACATTGGAATTTCTAGAGCAACGTGTACACTTTTTAGAATTTCTACACTAGAAAATTTTGAGGTGAAGGAAGACATAGTTGAAGACAAATTTGAATATGATATAAAATTGGACATGGGGTGTATAGTGTAAGATATAACAAATTTTCTAATGGCAACTGGATAATCTATATCAAGATATAAAATATGACTCTCAAAAGTATAGATAGACTTGCCTTTCCTTTTAGGAGGTTGATCATTCCCTAGTTCAGATTCCTGGCAGTGTTAAGATGTGGACTTTTCCCTTCCTTTTTGGTGTTTTCCCATAAAACCTTCCCTTTCCAAGTCCAATTTCCTAACTCAATTTTGTTTTCTTGAAGTGACTTGTTATTTTGTGGCATTTCAATTAAATCATCATTATTATCATTTTCAGGATTCTCATTATTTTATACAAGAGAAAATGTAGGCTTGGATTCACAAAGTTCCTTACTCATAACAAGAGTAGGATCATATAAACAGTCATGGCCATTTTTTGTTTGTGCAGAAGTATAAGTTTCAAAACCTTGTGGTACAGGAAAAGATAATGTAATACCTAGTATTTATTATATGCTCTAAATAATATTAGTTGAGATCAACTGAGTTTCGGTGTGTTCTGAGAGTTATCTGTTGAGATAATTAGAGCAAACGATGAGCTTATATTCGATTAAATTAATATTATCTGACTCTGAGGTTTTATTAATTGGTACATTAGAGACATTTTGAATACCCATAATTTTGGACATTAAACCAAGTTAGTCTCACTAACTTCCCATGTTACCTCTTTATGTATTTTGTGCTATTTTGTGGGAAAAGAGATATAAAGGAAAAAAAAAGGAATGAAAGAATGATACTAAGAGAAAAGGAAAAGAAGAATAGAGAGAAAGAGGGGAGGAAGAAGAAGAACCCTAGAAAAAAAAGGAAATTTCATCCTTCATTATTAAATCATTTTATCTTCATCATCAACAACTTCACCATCATCACCTAGAGGTGAGTTCTAGATAGAAACCTAAAGTTAGGATTTTGAGAGAATGGTAAAGGTTAGGTTTTTGTATGTGTGAATCTAAATATCATGTGAATCTTGAGAATATATGGTAAATAATGTTTTTGATGCTATTCTAAAGTAGTGTTTATGTTTTTTTTTTGACAAATATGAGCCTTATGAGGAGTGGGGTTTAAAACCCCTTTGGATTGAACAATTTATGCAGGTGAGAAGTTTTGAATCGCAGGGTTTGCACTGCGAGCTCCAGCGAGCTGAAGGCGAACGTGATAATCTGTCATGCTCGCACTACGAGCTGAAGGCGAAAATTCTCTCAGGGCTCGCACAACAACCACTGAGCCCTTTTGCTACTGCCTCCAAATTTTCCTGTCTCACTCAGAGTTCACACAACGAACTCAAAGCAAAGGGACCTTGCTTGGCCTTCGCACTGCGAACCTGGTAGTATTTTCATACTTTATTTTGAAGCTTGCTTGGTTGTTTCACATGAACGTTTATTGTTACTGTATCTTGTTTACATTGATTATTATGAATAATATGCATGTGGATTTGTGGATGGTCTAACACCCCAAATTTATTGGAATATTTATTTAATTTATTTAAATATAAATATTCGTGTTTTTGGTGATTTTCGGTGGTTGGTGTGAAATATTGAGAATTATGGATTTTGGGTTATTTATTTAAATAATAGTATATAATATGAATATATTGGTATTATTATTAATTTAAATAAATATAAATTAACTAAGGGCAAATTAGAAAATTAAGGAGGAGTTAGTGAGGGTAATATTGGAAATGCCCAATTTATAGGCCCAAATTTAGGTTTAACAAAAAGGAAATTTTTAGGGAATTATGATTCATTCTAGTTAGACTGTGAAAAGGGAAGAAATAGAGGCCAGAGCTCTGAGGAAAAGGATTGAAGCAAAAGCTTCGCAAGGTTTCTGAGAATCAAGGAGAAGACTTAGAGTCGGCAATTAAGGTATGGGGAGTATTGCCTTCATTATTTTCAATGTGTGATTTCAATGTGTTTAAAGTCGGTTTAAGGGTTTAAGGGTAGAAGGTTTTGTGGGCATTTGTATTGTTGTTGCCTTTTTAAGGTGTAAGAGTCTTAAGGGATTTGAAATGATGGTCTGATAGATTTGAGGTCGATTTGGGTTTGAGGGAAAGTAGGCCCTCGTGGCCAAAATATGTAGTTGAGGTTTCAACCCTGTAGGGTAATTAGATTGTGAGAAATTCTAATGATCGTGGTGTAGTTGTAAGGAAATTATGGGAATTAGAACGTGAATATGATACGGGATTGGCCTAATAAGTCGTAGATTTTGTGTCTTTACCGTCGTAATACCTTAGGAATGATTTAAGGATGTTTTTGGGTTATTGGGGAAGTGAACCGTGTGGACTTTTGGGTTAGTTTTGGTTCTGGTGCGTAACAGTGTTTTGCTGTAATCGAGTGTTCGCATAGTGAATAAACTCGCCCCAGAGTTGTACTGCGAACTTGCTAGCGAATGTAGCAGAGTTTCGCAAATTCTGAATTTTGTGCAGTGATGCCTTGATGTTTTGATGTTGTGATTTCTTTGACGAATTAATATGAGCATGACTGTGATTTCTATGTGATTAGTACGTGATTATATGATGATTCTTATTATGTAGTGATGATGAATTTTGATGATTCTATGATGACCTGATATATGATGATGATTTCGATGATGATGATTTTGATGAATGATGATGCACCTATGATGTTATTATGAGGATGATTATTGACGTGTGCGTCATGCATTCATGTGCATCTGGATTTCAGTTCAAGACCTTCATTGCTTTGGCTTCAGTCTCATTGTGCAGATGTGAGGTATTTTGATGTGCTTCGATTCTTGTATAGAATCGATCCTATTGATGCAGATCTATAGAAGGTTGATGGCCTAGTGTCCATGGAACTATGGTGATTGGTACCACATGCATGAGTCTTGTTGCATTTGCATTTATGAGATAAACTTGAGTAATTTATGATGTTGTGGCCTTTGATACCCATTGATGAATATGATGATGCATAATATGAAAATGACGATGTTTTATATATTGACTTCCTATATTGATTATTATGAATCAATTTACTCACCCTGTCTGTTTGAATGTTGCCTCCACGTGGGTAACGTGCAGATGACCAGGTTTAGCCGTGGATGCCGTCGAGGATCTTTTTGGAGTTTTGAGTTGTTGGCCATTTTGGTTAACTTAGAGGGTCTTGCTCCGATAGTGTAACATCGGGTTGGGGTCTTTGAGTTGAACCATGTTTTATTTGATTTTTGTTATTTCGATTATGTTTCCATACAAGGAAAACTTTGGATTATGCCTTTTTTTGAGTTCTGCTGCCTTTTGAGCAATTTTTGATATCTTTTGGGAAAACCCGTTGTTTACGAAGCCTTGACCTATATTTGATTTATTGGAAATGTACGCCCTTTGAGGTGATTTTATTGAGTTTAATATTTTACTATGATAAATGTGAATATTTTGCCATTTTATTTGTGGGGTAGAAAAAGGTGTTACATTAGTGGTATCAGAGCATGTCGGTCCATCCGGCCAAGTTTTTTATGTTGTTAGTCCCCTGTCAATCAATTGTGTGAGAACACTATTGGATGAGTTTTTTCTTCTAACCCTGTTGGTGGTTGCAGATGGCTGGAAGAAATGATTGTGTTATTGCTAATGTGCTAGAATCACTTGTCCAAGTGATGGCCCATAATGGTGGACCTCCAGATGAGTTTCGTGCTTTGGGAAAGCTCTAGAGGAACAATCCGCCGACTTTTGTGGGCACTCATGATCCTGATGGTGCGCAGAAGTGGCCGAAAGTGATTGAGAAGATTTTCTAAGTTATGGCATGCACTGATGCTCACCAGGTGCAGTTTGGTACGCATGTGCTAGCAGAGGAAGCTGAGGACTGGTGGGATAACACCTTTCAGAAATTGGGAGGTGTTGACATTGCAATAACTTGGACGGTGTTTAAGGAAGAATTTTTGAGGAAGTATTTTCCTGAAGATGTTCGGGGCAAGAAAAAGGTGGAATTCCTTGAGCTGAAACAAGGGAATATGACTGTGGCTGAGTATGCGACAAAGTTTGAGTCTTTAGTAAAGTTTTGTCTGCATTACAATCGTGTTGACACAGAGATGTCAAAGTGTATCAAGTTCGAGAATGGATTAAGACCAGAGATTAAGCAAGGAATTGGGTACCAGCAGATTCGTCAATTTGTGGAACTGGTGGACAATAGCAGAATTTATGATGAGGATAGTCGAGCTCGGTCTACTCACTACAAACAACTGAGTGAGAAGAAAGAGAAAGGTCAGTATAGAGGGAAATCGTATGTGACTTCTGGTGTTAAAGGGAAGTAGAAGGCTTCAAATGGGAAAAAAAGTCAAGTGGGGGAGCAGCTACTGCTCCAGGCAAGTGTTATAAGTGTGGCGAGCAAGGTTACCGTGCTGAGATTTGTAGGGTGCTGAGATGTCATCGTTGTGGCAAGAGAGGTCATAGAGTTACTGACTGTAAATATAAAGCTCCAACTTGCTTCAACTGTGGAGAGAAGGGTCATATCAGTACCCAGTGCCAGCATCTGAAGAAGATTGCTACTGCTGCTCAGACAAATGGCAGAGTGTTTGCTTTGAACGGTACGGAAGAACTCAAGGCAAATAACTTGATTAAAGGTACTTGCTTTATTAATGATGTTGAATTGATTGCTATTATTGATATTGGTGCTACTCATTCGTTTATTTCGCTTGAATGTGCTAAGAGGTTAAATTTGAAATTATCTTCTATGGTTGGGAGTATGGTTATCGATACCCCGACTAATGGTTTTGTGACTACTGCGTTAGTCTGTTTGAGCTTCCCTTTGACCATTTATGATAATAATTTTGTGATAGACTTGGTTTGTCTACCTTTGCATCAAATCGATGTTATTCTCGGAATGAACTGGTTGGAGTACAACTATGTTCATATCGATTGCTACAGCAAGACTGTGAGGTTCCCAGAGTTTGGTGATTGTGGAAAGCTGATTTTCGTATCTGCTAAGAAAGTAGAAGAACTCTTAAAAGATGAGGCTCAAATGTTTTCATTGGTTCCATCACTTCAAGTTGATTATGAAGCAGTGAGCGTGGAGCTACCAGTTGTTCGGGAATTTCCAGAGGTGTTTCCAAACGACGTGAGTGACTTACCTCTTGAGTGTGAGGTAGAGTTTATTGTTAATGTAATATCGGGCACTAGTTCTGTGTCGATGGCTCTTTATTGGATTTCTGCATCTGAGTTAGGGGAATTGAAGAAACAGTTGGAAGAACTGCTTGAGAAGAAGTTTATTCGATCGTGTGTTTCTCCGTGGGGTACTCCTGTGTTGTTGGTGAAGAAGAAAGATGGTGGCATGAGATTATGTGTGGATTATTGGCAGTTGAATAAAGTAACAGTCAAGAATAAGTATCCACTTCCGAGGATTTATGATTTGATGGATCAATTGGTGGGTGCTTATGTGTTTAGCAAGATTTATTTGAGGTTGGGTTATTATCAGATTCGGGTTAAGCTTGACGATATTCCGAAGACAGCTTTCAGGACGAGGTATGGACACTATGAGTATACTGTGATGCCATTTGGTGTGTCTAATGCACCTGGTGTATTCATGGAGTATATGAATAGAATTTTTCATCCTTATTTGGATCAGTTTGTGGTAGTGTTCATTGACGATATCTTGATATATTCTAAGTTTGAGGAAGAGTATGCACAACATCTAAGAGTGGTATTGTAGGTTTTGAAGGATAAGAAGCTTTACACCAAGTTGTACAAGTGTGAGTTTTGGTTGAAGGAAGTGAGTTTCCTTGGCCATGTGATTTCTAGTGGAGGAATTGTTGTTGATCCGTCAAAATTTGATGTTGTATTATAGTGGGACACTCCGAAGTCTGCTACTGAGATTCAAAGTTTCCTTGGATTGGCTGGTTATTATCGCAGGTTTATAGAAGGATTTTCAAAGTTGGCACTTCCATTGACTCAGTTGAATCGAAAGGGTCAAGCTTATGTGTGGGATGTTGCTTGTGAGAAGAGTTTTGTAGAACTCAAGAAGTTGACGACTGCTCCAGTGTTGATTTTTCCAAATCCGAGTGAGTCTTTTGTAGTGTATTATGATGCATCGAATATGGGTCTTGGTGGCATACTGATCCAGAATGGTCAGGTCATTGCTTATGCTTCTAGGCAACTAAAGGTTCATGATAGAAATTATCCTACGCATGACTTAGAGTTGGCCGCTGTGGTGTTCGTGTTGAAAGTTTGGAGACATTATCTTTTTGAGTCTAGGTTCGAAGTTTCCAGTGATCACAAGAGCCTAAAGTATTTGTTTGATGAGGCAGAGAAGATGGCTTGAACTTCTGAAGGATTATGATTTTGAATTGAATTACCATCCTGGTAAGGCTAATGTTGTGGCTGGTGTGTTAAGTATAAAGTCCTTACATATGTCGATGCTTATGGTTCGAGAGTTAGGATTGATTGAGCAATTCAGAGATATGAGTTTGGTTTGTGAAGAGACTCCTAACAGTGTGAAGTTGGGTATGCTGAAGTTAACTAGTGGTATTCTCCAACAAATTAGAGAAGGTCAGAAATCTGATTTGAGTTTGGTGGATCGTCTCACGTTAATCAATCAAGGTAACGAGGGTGATTTTCATACCGATGAGAATGGTGTGATGAGGTTCAGAGATAGAGTGTGTGTTCCCGATGTGCCAGAAATCAAGAAGAGCATTCTTGAGGAAGGTCACAGAAGCGGGTTAAGTATTCATCCTTGTGCCACAAATATGTATCAAGAGTTGAAGAATTTGTTTTGGTGGCCGTGTATAAAGAAGGAAATTGCAGAGTTTGTGTATGCTTGTTTGACTTGTCAGAAGTCAAAGATTGAACATCAGAGACCGTCGGGTCTGATGCAACCGTTGAATATTCCAGAATGGAAATGGGATAACATTTCTATGGATTTTGTGACAGGTTTACCGAAGACTTTGAAGGGATATGATTCGATTTGGGTGATTGTTGATAGATTGACCAAATCTGCTCATTTTATACCGATTAGGATCAATTATTTGTTGCAAAAGCTTGTCGAATTATATGTTGATCAGATTGTGAAACTGCATGGTATTCCTTCAAGTATTGTGTCTGATAGAGACCCAGATTTACATCAAGGTTCTGGGAGAGTTTACAGACAACTTTGGGTACTAAGTTAAGGTTGAGTTCTGCCTATCATCCGCAGACGGATGGACAGATAGAGAGAACTATCTAGTCGTTAGAGGATTTGCTGAGAGCTTGTGTGTTGGATCGAGGTGAATCATGGGATAGTCTTTTATCGTCGATTGAGTTTTCCTACAATAATAGTTATTGTTCTAGTATCAGAATGGCACCATATGAGGCTTTGTATGGTAGGAGGTCTGGGACTCCTTTGTGTTAGTATGCGTCAGGCGAGAGTGTTGTACTCGGACCTGAGATTGCGCAAGAAACGACTGAAAAGATCAAGATGATCCAAGAAAAGATGAGAGCGTCGCAGAGTCGTCAGAAAAGTTACCATGATAAGAGGAGGAAAGCACTGGAATTCCAAGAGGGAGATCACGTGTTTTTGAGAGTTACGTCGGTAGCTGGTGTTGGTCGAGCTTTGAAGTCTCGAAAGCTCACATCGCATTTTGTTGACCCGTATCAGATTTCGCAGAGGGTGGGGGAGTAGCATATCAGATTGCTTTACCGCTGTCGCTTGAGAATTTGCATGATGTGTTTCATGTGTCTCAGTTAAGGAAGTACATTCCAGATCCGTCGCATGTGATTCATATGGATGATGCCCAAGTGAGAGATGACTTGACAGTTGAGGCGTTGCCAGTACGAATTGATGGGTGAGAAGTGAAGCAACTGCGAGGTGAAGAGATTGTCTTGGTAAAGGTATTATGGGGAGGACCCGCTGGAGAAAGTTGGACTTAGGAGTGCGAATATCAGATGAGGGAGTCGTATTTGGCTCTACTTCCTTGAGGTAATTTTCAAGGGTGAAAATTCTTTTAAGTGGGGGAGAGTTGTAACACCCCAAATTTATTGGAATATTTATTTAATTTATATATATATATATATATATATATATATATATATATATAAATATATATATATATATATATATATATATATATATATATATATATATATATATATATATATATATATATATATATATATATATATATATATATATATATATATATATATATATATTCGTATTTTTGGTGGTTGGTGTGAAATATTGAGAATTATAGATTTTGGGTTATTTATTTAAATAATAGTATATAATATGAATACATTGGTATTATTATTAATTGAAATAAATATAAGTTAACTAAGGGCAAATTGGACAATTAAGGAGGAGTTAGTGAGGGTAATATTAGAAAAGCCCAATTTATAGGCCCAAAGTTAGGTTTAACAAAAAGGGAATTTTTAGGGAATTAGGATTCATTCTTGTTAGACCGTGAAAAGGGAATAAATAGAGGCCAGAGCTCTAAGGAAGAGGATTGAGGCAAAAGCTTCGCATGGTTTCTGAGAATCAAGGAGAAGGCTTAGAGTTGACAATTAAGGTATGGGGAGTATTGCCTTTATTATTTTCAATGTGTGATTTCAATGTGTTCAAAGTCGATTTAAGGGTTTAAGGGTAGAAGGTTTTGTGGGCATTTGTATTGTTGTTGCCTTTTTAAGGTGTAAGAGTCTTAAGGGATTTGAAGTGATGGTCTGATAGATTTGAGGTCGATTTGGGTTTGAGGGAAAGTAGGCCCTCGTGGCCAAAATATGTAGTTGAGGTTTCAACCCTGTAGGGTAATTAGATTGTGAGAAACTCTAATGACCGTGGTGTAGTTGTAAGGAAATTATGGGAATTAGAGCGTGAATATGATACAGGATTGGCCTAAAAAGTCATAGATTTTGTGCCTTTATCACCGTAATACCTTAGGAATGATTTTGGGATATTTTTGGGTTATTGGGGAAGTGAATTGTGTAGACTTTTGGGTTGGTTTTGGTTTTGGTGCGTAACAGTGTTTTGTTGTAATCGCGTGTTCGCACAACGAATAAACCCGCCCTAGACTCGCACAGCGAACTTGCTAGCGAACATAGCAGAGTTTTGGGAATTCTGGTTTTTGTACAGTGATGCCTTGATGTTTTGATGTTGTGATTTCTTTGACGAATTAATATGAGTATGACTGTGATTTCCATGTGATTAGTACATGATTATATGATGATTCCTATTATGTAATGATGATGAGTTTTGATGATTCTGTGATGATATGATATATGATGATGATTTTGACGATGATGATTTTGATGAATGATGATGCACATATGATGTTATTATGAGGATGATTATTGACGTGTGCATAATGCATTCATGTGCATCCAGACTTCAGTTCAAGACCTTGATTACTTTGGCTTCAGTCTCATTGTGCGGATGTGAGGTATTTTGATGTTCTTCATTTGTTGTAAAGAATCGATCCTATTGATGGGGATCTATAGAGGGTTGATGGCCCAGTGTCCATCGAGCTGTGATGATTGGTACCACATGCATGAGGCTTGTTGCATTTTCATTTATGAGATAAGCTTGAGTAATTTATGATGTTGTGGCCTTTGATACTCATTGATGAATATGATGATGCATAATATGAAAATGACGCTATTTTATATATTGATTTCCTATATTGATTATTATGAATCGTTTTACTCACCTTGCCTATTCGAATGTTGCCTCCACATGGGTAACGTGTAGATGACCAAGTTTAGTCGTGGATGCCGTCGAGGATCTTTTTGGAGTTTTGAGTTGTTGGCCATTTTGGTTAACTTAGAGGGTCTTGCTCTGATAGTGTAACATCGGGTTGGGGTCTTTGAGTTGAACTATATTTTATTTGATTTTTGTTATTTTGATTATGTTTCCGTACAAGAAAAACTTTGGATTATGCCTTTTTTTGAGTTCCGCTGCCTTTTGAGCAATTTTTTATATCTTTTAGGAATACCCGTTGTTTACGGAGCCTTGACCTATATTTGATTTATTCGAAAATGTACGCCCTTTGAGGTGATTTTATTGAGTTTAATATTTTACTCTGATAAATGTGAATATTTTGCCATTTAATTTTTGGGGTAGAAAATGGTGTTACAGATGGTGGATTAATTAAAATGATGATTATGTGATTAAAAAGGATTCAGAAAAAGTGTGGAAATCCTTATCACAATTCAATGGAATAACCTAGTGATGTAACTAGGAAATGATAGATGAGTTATATGACAATGCTTATGCATTTGATGCATAGGTGTGCATCCTTGACAAGTAGTTGTCTAGCGGTGAGGTGAGATATTATATGGAACATGTGTTGATCTTTGTGTTTCTTTGTGAATAAGGCATATGTGGCCTTGTGATTGTCGAATACAATCACATTTGTGTGAGATCACTTAGTCGGAACCAATCCCTTGAGTTGTGCTATTCCAAGAGTGGAGGCTTATTTAGAGTGCTCCTCTAGAATGTATACACTAGTACCTTGACAGGTTTGATTCCCGTTGTACGAATGAAGCCTACGGGTAAAGAGAGTTTTGATAGGGTACGACCCATGAAAAGTGACAATTCAAGTGGATTATATTTCCCTTGGATCCAAATCCATTTTATATGTCAATGCTTGCAAGGATCCATGACCCGCTCCAAACTATTAGATGTAAGAGAGGACGGGAAGAGGGGATGCCTTGGTCAGGTTTCCTATTAGTGATAGTTTGAGTTGTTGAACTCAAACAACATGTCTCCATATAGTATGAAATTGTGAACTCAATTTTTTTCCCTTCCCTTTCGACTTGAGTTAGTATTGGTTAGAACCTTATAAAGCCGAGAGAATTCATAAGATAGGGATCTCACTGAGATTATCATCTCACCCCATGTTGTTGATTATATTTCAGGTGGTTATGGTTCCAAGTATGGTAAGGATAAATTTGTTTGACATCCTTACTTCTCTTAGCTATATTGGGATGACATTGTTTCCGGTGTGCAGAATCTATTTTAAGATAATTTGATATGATATAGTTCTTAGTCTTTGTAGCATCTTGTGTATATTATGCCATTATTTTTAGATTTCATGTTTTGGCATGTAATGTATACAATGTACTACTAGGAACTTATGTGTATTTCAGTATCAAACTTGCAAACATGTATAATATGTATCTTCTAAACATATGTATTTATATATGGGTGTTACAGTTCATATTATAGAAGGTCGTATCCTCGACCTAGTCATAAAATATTATAAGTAATTATTTATGTTTCATATGCATGTTGTCACCATTGTTCTTAATGTTATATTCATAGTATTTAGCATGATCAACTTAATCCTATTGGTATGACGTTTAGGACCTTGGATGGCAGACATAGAAACTGTGGTAGACCCAAGAATCATACTTCTGACTTAGATCCCCCAAGTGGAAGTGAAAGTGTTTTGTGGCCTCGGTTTGTACTACAGATGTAGAAGAAACAAAATACATTCATGCAGCAGATGATACAACAACTGAATAGAAGTCTTCATCCTCCAGTGGTTCCCCTAGAAGTTGCAGGTGGGAGTCTCTGGGATTTCTTCCGTATGAAACCCCCATAATTTCATGGAGGATTAGACCCGGTGAAGGCTCAAGAATGTATATATGGTATGGAGAGAATCTTTCAAATAGTGCGGTGTAGTGAGGCGCACAAGGTGGTGTTTGCTTCCCACGTGATGGAAGGTCCTGCCTTATGATGGTGGATAAGTGTTTCAACTCTAATGAATAACCTTGGGGTGCCTAGAATGTGGGGACATTTTAAGACTGTATTCCTGGAAAAGTATTTCCCTATCTGATTGAGGACTCAGAAAGAGTTTGAATTTCAACAACTGAGACAAGGTTATATGACGGTTGTCAATTATGCTGAGAATTTCGAGGACTTAGATGCTTACTCTAGGAAGGTTGTGTATGCACCGGATGAGAAGTGGAAGATCAACTCGTTTCTAGTTGGGTTAAAGGTTGAGATCTCTCACAATGTGTCTCAAAGAGAGTTGACTATGTATGCTGAGCTGTTAAGGCTATGTTATATAGTGGAGGATAATTTGAGGAGAGTTCAAGAAGAAAAGGATTCGTATAGAATAGACCAAAAGAATTAAGGAAGACCAAGTCACCAGTTTAAACCTAGGTCGCAACCTTTCATTGGGAAACAAGTGCAGAGTGCTAAACCTAACACTTCTCCCTCGTGTCGTATTTGTGGTAAGAATCATTTCTGGAAGGGTAACCTCAGAATCGTGAAATGTTATCGATGCCAAGGAATGGTCATATAGCTGGATATTGACCTCATAGGAAGGATTAGATGCAAGGGAAGAATATCGACCGAGTTTATGCATTGGATGCAAAGAAGGTCAAAGGTGACAAAGCTTTGATTGCTGGTACGTGTTTCATGAATGGACATCCTTGTTTTATATTATTTGATTGTGGAACAAAACACTCTTTAGTGTCAGTGAAATGCATGAAGTAACTTGGCTTGCAAGCAATTATGTTGTTTCCTCCCATGGTGGTTACTACCGCCATGGATGAGATGGTTAAGACACCATTGATTTGTGAAAACTGTGTGTTATAAGTGGATTTTAGAATTTTCCAGATTGACCTTATCTATTTGCCACTTAAGAAGGTTGGTTTTTTCTTAGGGATGGATTGGCTTTCTGCTAATTCGGTGTTTATCAGTTGTGAGGAGATGTTAATCATCATTCTGTTCAGAGAAGCTACTTAAAAAGATATTTTGACTACTATTTTGGAAGGTACGGTTGGCATGGTTAATTTCTTGTTTGAGACAGATGAGTTTGTTCTTTTGGTTCCCACTAAGGAGGTAAGTAATGATCTGAAGGTTTTGAAAATCTCTGTTGTCTATGACTTACTAGAAGTTTTCCTCAAGGATGTGACTTCTCCCCTCTAGAGAGGGAAATGGAGTTCTTTATTTGTTTCTCCGTATCAGATGGCACCACTTGAGTTAAGAAAGTTGAAGGAGCAATTGGAAGAGTTGTTGGCTAATCATTTACTCCGACCTAGTGTTTCACCCTGGGGAGCTCCAATATTGCTAGTAAAGAAGAAGGATGGTGGAATGCAGTTGTGTATTGATTACCGCCAGTTGAATAAAGTCACCATCAAGAACAAGTACCCCTTGTTGCACCCCAAAATTTGACCAACAATTATTTATTCATTGAGTGTTTGAAAGTTGATACCTTCATCGGGCAGTTCAGGAGATCCCCAGAGGAATTGGGTAAAACCAGGGTTGTGTGCTTCATAGCTTGAGAGTTGTGGGTGCTCCTCAGATGATTCTGAGACTTTGAGAATGAACTAGATATTTTGAGGAAGCCTATGAGATGTCTTGATAGCCATCATGAAGCCCAGAGAGATCATTATGCAAGAATTCAGGAGATTCAACCATGAATGGTAGAATTAGGGTTTTGACTGGGTCAACCCTAGATTAACTGAAGATTTGGAGAAGGTTGAGACCTAATCCAAGGGCCATGAGATCATGGAATGATGCATAGAGATGTTATAAAGATGATTCCTAGACCAACTCATCATGATTGAGGAGTTTGAGAAGTTTTGAGTTAGGGTTTCTGAGGATTGTCAGTGAAAAACCCTACTTTGATCCCTATCTTCCAGGAAGTTTTAGCTCTAGATGTGATTGATATCTCATCTTCCCCACAACATGAATGTTGTAGAGCTTGTTCTTATCTTTAATTTGAGTGGTGGAAGTCCTTTATAGGAGTTACAAAGCTCAAGTTATGGTTTTGACAAATTACAGGTCAGCTGAGGTGTGTGAATCTGGGTCCTTGAAAGTCACCCAATTTGCAGACAACTTTTGCCCTAGTAGGATGATTCCTATGATTTCTTGGTCAACATGAATGTTGAAGGGCATCTTCTTAGATTTAATTTGAGTAGTAGAAGTCCTTGATAGGATTTGTGGAACTCAACTTATGGTTTGAACAAGACAGGGGTATTTTGGTCATTTGTTAGTTATAGGTCATTTTTAAGCAAAGGCCATATCTCCTATTTCCAAGCCTCAAATGGAAAAACTCAAAACATGAAAGTTGTTCAAAATGTGATTTTAAGTCTAGAAAGAAGGTCATGAATTGTTGGAAAAGCTCATAGCATGGATTTGCATGATTGGTCAAAAATGAACTAAAAATGGCTTATAAGTTTAAAAAGTTGAATTTGAAAATTGGTTTGGAAGATCTATGAATCCGAAATAGGTCATCCAATATATCATTTTGATTGGAAACATCATTTTGAGAACATTGGTTTAAATATAATTTTGATTTGAGGCTTTAAAATGGGTGATGCTTTGTTAATTTGAAACTTGCATTATAAGTCATCTTTGGAAATTTCAACACAAGGCAAGGAAAAGCATTGTATTTGCTCATATCTCTCCAATATCTCTTATGATGACATTTTAAGGCCATTTTGCAAGGCTTAATGCATGGTGCATGAGATATTCAAGTTACCATCACATGAGATTTTCAATACTTTCTAGATCTTTCTAGATGAATCCAAGAGCTTCCATTGATCATTATTTAAAGAGTGCATGAAAGTGAATGAAGAGGTTGGTGAATATTGAAGAATTGAGTGGAGAATAGAGAGATTCGAGCTAGGGTTTCAAGGTGCTCCATAGTTGCATTTCAAGATCAAAATCATTGTTACAAGCTTCCTTCTTCAAGAATTGTGCAAACAGAAAGTCTATCACCATTGGAGGATCATTGAGAAGGATTTGCAAGCTTGGAATCGTGCTCAAACATCACACACCATAGCTCTTTGACAGGTCCTTTCTCTTCTCTTTTTCACCATAATTATGCATAGATAGAACTTGTTTTAGGTTTAGAATGGTTAGGCTAAGTTAGAGGATGAAATCTTGAGAGTTTAAGGGCATTACATGAAGGTTCGATCCATGGCAGTTTCACTTTCTTGATATGTAACTCACGGATTAGGGCATTGCAATACTAGATATTATGTTTAGGATGATCACCATAAGGAGTAGAACGCATTAGTACAAGTTTGATCAAGCTTTATGAACATGCATGTCAGTGCACAACAATGGTGCCCAATACTTCCAGCTATCGGGTTTGATTGTAGGATGAGATTTATGGAAAACCAATGGCACAGTCTTGTAGAGGGCATTGAGAGGTATGATTTTGCTTTTTGGATCATGGTGAATCGTTGAGCGTAGAGGGAGAACGAGCAAGGAGAAATCCATGCATGAATTCTGGGTTCTGAAAACCCTAGGGTTTCATTTGGGGACGATGGCTGTCCATCGTTGGATTAGTCCCAGGTTTTGACTAATTCCATTCATCCAATGGCCCAGATCAATTAGCAAAATTGGAGGGAAATTTTAAAAAAACCAAAACGCGGCGTTTTGTTAAGTGAGGCGCGTCTGGGCTTGATGGATCCAGAATTCTATCCGCACCCCCCCTATATCTGGCCCACTTGTAATTGAACTAGCGTGCATTGCTATTTCCACCCCCTCCCCTTTAATTGTTTTCTTTTATTTTTTAATTCTTTTAATATTTTCTTGCATTTGTAAAATTCATAAAAAATAGGAAATTTAATATTTTTTAATTCTTCTTTTTCCTATATGTTAATAAATCTGTCTAGAAAATTCTAAATAAATAAAATGTCCATTTTATTTTCTTTTCATATTTTTAATAGATTTTTCTTTTAAATAGCTTTTATAATGTTTAGTTTGATATCATGATTTTGTAGAATTTGTTTTAGGACCTTCCTTTAATCTTTTTAACTCATTCTTTTTTGTGTAATTAGATATTGGATCATAGTTCCCCATAGGATTTAATTATTGATTTTTAGATTAAAATTTTGATTAGTTTAATTAGGGTAGCATTAGGGTATCCTAATTAGGGTTTAGGTTGTGCATAGGTAAAGAAATTCATTTTCTTTAGATAGTTTTGTCTTGATTTTTGGGTAGAGGCATATGTAGATGTTATGGATAGATATTGTAGACCCTTGTGAATAATTGTTAGATTTTTCCCCATTGGTTTGGTATTTTTAGGTATTTTCTGAAGTTGCCTATTGATTTTTGTCTGTTTTGTGGTTATCTGTTCATCTCTGGGGTTTGTTTTGGGGAATTTGTTGTGGGGCTTGTGTTGTCTTGAAGATCTTGTTGGAGAGCATCATGAAGAGAAGATTGTAGATCAAGACTCAGAGACCCAGAGCTTGGCTTGTTCCCTGTCTGTGAGGTTGGAGATCCTGAAGTTTGAAGGAAGTTCATGGTACTTTCCTGAGGAAGGCACTATGAATGCCTTTCATTCTTTCTTCTCACCTCTTTCTCAAGTATCCAATGATGTTGGAGCCAACTTGTGAGTTTAATTTCTCCTGAGGAGGAATGTAAACTGATCACATGTTGTTGAGCCACATGGGATACAACTCCTAAGTGGAAGCCTCCTAGTACTTTCCTGAGGAAGGTCCTATGGGTCTATTCACTTAGTTCCATTAGTTTGTCTAGGATTTCTCAAGTATCCAATGATGTTGGAGCCAACTTGTGAGTTTAATTTCTCCTGAGGAGGAATGTAAACTGATCACATGTTGTTGAGCCACATGGGATACAACTCCTAAGTGGAAGCCTCCTAGTACTTTCCTGAGAAAGGTCCTATGAGTCTGTTCATTTAGTTCCACTAGTTCAGATAGGATTTCCTAAGTATCCAGTGATGTTGGAGCCTGCTTGTGAGTTTAGTTTCTCCTGAGGAGGAATGTAAACTGATCACAGTGGTTGAGCCACATAGGGTATGATTCCTGAGTATACACCTCCTAGTGCTTTCCTGAGGAAGACACTATGAGTCTGCTTACTTAGCTCCCTTCTTTGGTAAGCTTGTTTTGAAGCTTGAAGATTGGGATTGTTTTCTCTTTTGGTTAGGTTTTGCTTTAGGGCTTTGCTTTCATTTTGATTCAGATTCTGTGTTAGGGTTAGGATTAGAGAGTAGAGGATTCTTTCTCAAGCATGTGATTTGTTTGCCTGATGGCATTTCATTCCTTTTATCTGTTCATTGCTTGACATCATGTTGTTTATCTTCAGTATGATTACTGTTATTTCATGACTGGCTTGAGGTTGAGACGAGCTTGTGGAGGCTGAAGCCCCACACACATTTCCTCCCTCACTTGCATTGCATGCATTTTACTGTTAAAAGCTGATGCTTTTGTCTGTTTTGGTGTATCATTGACATGATCCCTTAGGACTCTCATTTCCTCTGATGAGGATTTGATGATAGACTTTTAGGTTGAAACCTATGCATGACAACATCTAGGAGTTCCCTGTTCAAACCTCAACCATAGGATGAATCCTTGGCATGACAACAGTAGGACTTAATAGTCTCCCTCCTAGTTGGGCCTGTTCTCTTCTCATCTCAAAACAATTTAAGATAGAGTAATCATGAATGATTTCTTTCGTACGTTACGAGCCTTAAGCTATCTGAGGTGGGATGTTCAGTATGGTACCCTTTGGGTGACATGCGACGCATTCACTCTCAGGTCATAGTCTCTAGTGCGGTTGAGATCGCAAACACAATAAAAAACACTTCTTTCAGGAGATAACCCGTAGTTTCCCGAACTACGTTTGCTCTGATCTTTCATACCAGATGAAAGTACGTAGGCATAGGATGCGATATCCTAGCGAGCAACCTTCAACCTTTCCCCCATAACCCGTAGTTAGTCGAACTACGTTGACTCTGATTTCTCATTCTCTGATGAGAATACGTAGGCATAAAGCGCGACGCTTTGCCGAGTCATTTTTCTTTTCTTTTTCAACCAACCTTGATAGGTAGATAGATTACAACCAACCCGTCCAAGTAAACAAACAAGCGAGGATCCCGTCGAGTACGACGGACGTGAGGGGTGTTAATACCTTCCCCTTGCGTAACCGACTCCCGAACCCAGACAATGGTTGCGATGACCTTGTCTTACCCTTTTTCGTCAGGTTTTTCCGATCGTTTCCTTTCCCGCTCTGAGGGATAAATAACGAAAGGTGGCGACTCTTCTGTCATGCCGGCACCTTATTTTCGCGCAAGCGACAGCTGGCGACTCTGCTGGGGAAGAGGGCAGGTTCCCTGCGAGTCAATCCTACCGTTTGTGTGTTTACCTGTTGGGTTGCGTTTATTTATCGCATTTTTTATTTATCGCACTTTTACTTCCCGCATTTTATTTCCCGCATTTTATTTCCAGTTTGATATGATTATCTGTGCTGCTGTGGGAGAGGGATGTTACTGTGAGTGAAAAGCCGGACCTGGGCTTGAGTACACACCTAGATATAGTTGCGGAGAAGTAGTAGACGAACCTGTCTGCTGAGCAGGCATAGTTCCCTACGAAAATCTGCACTCAGACGAGATTCTTGCAGAGGTGCTCCTTTCCGGTCCTGAGGATCTGAGGGGAGTCCAGACGTGAGGGTTGTCGACTCTGGGGACCGATCATTTGGAAGTCAGCTAAGAGAGGCCTCTTCATGACTTGATGGTGCCACTCCTTCTGGGAATCGTATCGTCACTCATGAAAGTCTGTGACGCTGATGACCGCATAGGATGCCGTACCTTTGTCCGTGGATTAGGTCCATACCTGTGAGTGGGGTCGGGATATTGCAGGAAACTTTGACCTCCAGACCACCTGGTTTTCTTGACAGTGAATCAGTTATGTTGATGTCAGGGTTCTCAATGGCAGATTTGACTATTCTTGACAGAGCGAGTTTTTGATCAGAGGATTTTCATCATCGGGTGTTTGTCTGTTCTTGATAGAGCAGGCTTTGGTCAGCATATTATCAGCAGTGGTTTGTCCTGGATGGGGCAGATTTTGAGTGGGGTTTGCAGATCCCATCAGCAGTTGTTATTTGTTCTTGATAGGGCAGATTTTGAGTGGGGTCTGAAGGTCTCATCAGCAGCTGTGTATTTGTTCTTGAGAGGGCAGATTTTTGATTTGGGGTCTGGAGACTTCATCAGCAGATATCTCTTGATCTTGCACCCGGGGTCCTTATTATCAGGCGCTTATTCTTGTCAGGGCAGAATTCTGATCTCGATCCTATCAGATGGTTATTCTCAGCAGATCAGATCAGTGGTTTTACACCGGGGTTTCCTTCTCACCAGTGACTGTCGACACCAAATCTCCGCAGCAGCCACCTGGATATATTGTTGCATGCCTGCATTTTGCATTAGTTTGCATAATCATTCGCATTCCATTGGCGTGTGTCTGTGACAGGTACCGTTTCCCTGATCCAGGATTTCTCGCCTCTTATTGTGTTACTGCAGCCTCTCTCAGAAAGACTGTTGCGTGCGAGTTCTCGGTCCATGATGTGTCGAATCTGACTATTGCTGATACTATGTGTGAGATTGCTGTTTCCATGATTGGGCCCAGATTCCCCTCCTTGTTATTGTCAGCACTGGTACTACGGCGCCAGGATCGGAGGAAATCTCTCAAGCACACAGACGCACGCATGCATCTGCATGAAGCATTTTTGCATGACATACATTCTGTCGCTTTTCCTAACCTTTGATGTTGACAGGTTTTTTCAGGTACACAGGTTCCGAGCTGCTTTCGATCTCCAGGATTGATCAAAGACTCATCCACCGCTACTCAACTCGCGCTAATCAGACAAGGATAATGGACCAAGTGCAGTCAGATGTTCAAGAGCTCCGTGAACGGATGGATCGTTTTATGGAGCTGATGCAAGTAGTTGCGAATGGGCAAGACCAGCTTCGTACTTTGGTTCAACCTCTCATCTCCAGGGTTGACAGTAATGGAATACTTCACGGCGGGGCCGTGCCCACTCCTCCTCTAGGGGATACTCCACAGAACGTTGTTCCTGCTGCCGGGGGCAACGACAGTGCTAATGGCAATCTGATGACTAATCTCGGACTCAATGCGGCAGGCATCGGTAATGGTAGTCTGGGAGCCAATGTTAACATGGGGCCGGTCAATGGCAATGCTGGTGCAGGAAATCTGTTGGTGCCTCAACCGTGGCTGGAGGACCATCAGGATGACATATTCTCTCAGAGAGGTGTAGAGGCAGAGTTGAACGCTGAAGCTCGACTCAGGTTCAAGGCGCTGGAAGACAAGATGAGAGACATAGAAAATCAGAACATATTGGGCGTTGACATGTCCAAACTCGGGTTGATTGCTGACTTTAAGGTACCTCATAAATTCAAGGTGCCTACTTTCGAGAAGTATAAGGGTACTACCTGCCCCCGTGTTCACCTCCGATCTTATTATAGAAAGATGTCCGTTTATTCTGACGATGAGAAGTTGCTGATGCACTTCTTTCAGGATAGTCTTTCTGGTCCATCGCTCGAATGGTATATGGGTTTGGAGCCCGCTACTGTGCGCACCTGGAAAGATCTTGCAGAAGCGTTTGTTCTCCACTATCAATACAATAGCGACTTGGCTCCCAACCGAGTTCAGCTTCAGAATCTCTCACAGCGGAACAATGAAAGCTTCAAAGAGTACGCCCAGCGGTGGCGTGAATTGGCTGCTCGGGTTCAACCGCCGATGGTTGAGCGTGAGCTAGTGCAAATGTTCGTGGCTACCCTTCCTAGAATCTATTATGAAAAGCTGGTAAGTGGCATGTCTGGAACATTCTCGGCTCTCATCACTCTGGGCGAGCATGTTGAGAACGGTATAAAGATTGGAAAAATTCAGGGCGAATCATCCTCAGCTGGAGGAGGTAGCAAGAAACCCTATACTGGCAAGCGTCGAGAGGGAGATGCCAGTGCTGTCACTAATGCTAGGAGAAAGGGCAAGGGCCCTCAGCCTCAGATTGCTAGCATAAACATTCCAGCTGCTCCACCGCAGCCGCAGCAGCAGCAACCTCAGCAACAGAATAATCAGGGGTATAAAAGATATCAGAATCGGGCTCCTCTGGCAAGCCGTCATTTTGATACTCCACCTATGTCGTATGCACAGCTTTTGCAAACGCTGCTTCAGCTCCAATTAGTTCAAAAGAGGACGTTGGCTCCCTTAACAGGGGCACCGCCACCGGGGTATGATGCCAATGCTACTTGTGAATTTCACTCTGGGGCACCTGGCCATACGATTGAGAATTGTAAAGCTTTTAAGCACAAAGTCCAGGACTTGGTGGACGCCAAGGTTATCAACTTTTCTGACAACGTGCCCAACGTCACCAAGAACCCGATGCCTCATCATAAGGGGGGCGGAGTGAATGCTGTTATCACTGAGGAGAGTTCAGACTTGCTGATGGATGTCAAAGATTTGAAGACGCCGTTGAGTTTTGTCAAGGCTAAGTTGCTGAAGAAGGGCTTCTTTCCTGGATGTGGAGAGTTATGTATGGCTTGTGCTACACTTCCTGATGGGTGTGAGCAGCTGATCGAAGGTATCCAAAGTCTGATGTCCGAGGGTATTTTGCAATTCAGCCGGAGCGTTGAAAGTGCATCAGGGGAAGTCGTACTGAAGCAGGCAGATGAAGTTGCTACCATTACTATTCCTCGTCACCCTATTACTATTTCTGCGCCTCGTCCGCCTACCATCACCATCACCAGGGCCGGACCAATCCCATTCGAGAGTACTAATGCCGTTCCATGGCATTACGGCGCCGAGGTTTATTGTAATGGTCAGAAGATAGAGCTTGAGCCGTTCGGATCGACTATGCAGAATCTTACCGAAGTCAGTGGTATCACTAGAAGCGGTATAGTGTTTGCGCCAGCGGAGGTTGCAGCAGAGAAAGTGGTCCGGGCTGACGCTGTGGATAAGGGTAAAGGTAAAGCTGTTGAGGAGGTCCCTGCAGGGGCAGAGAAAGACTTGCTAGTTAAAGATGCTGAAGAGTTCATGCGACTAATCAAGAAGAGTGACTACAAAATTGTAGATCATCTTCATCAGACTCCGTCAAAGATCTCGATTCTTAACCTGTTGCTGTGTTCTGAAGCGCACCGCAACGCCTTGCTGAAGGTATTGAATGCTGCATACGTGCCGCAGGAGATATCAGTAAATCAACTCGAGGAGGTGGTGGCCCATGTTAATGCTGGTAATGGGCTGGGATTTACAGATCTAGAGCTGACTCCTAAGGGAAGAGATCACAATAGCGCCTTGCACGTCTCAATAGAGTGCAGAGGCACGATTATGTCACACGTCCTGGTGGATATGGGTTCCTCGCTTAATGTGCTTCCGAAGAAGGCACTGATGAAGTTGGACACCCGTGGACTGCTTTGCACGCCCAGTGATCTGGTCGTGAAAGCCTTTGACGGAACCAAGCGCCACGTCTTTGGAGAGTTGACCCTGCCAATTCAAGTGGGTCCAGAGATGTTCAATACAGTTTTCTATATCATGGATATCATGCCCGCCTATAGTTGCCTCCTAGGTCGGCCATGGATCCATTCTGCTGGTGCCGTGACGTCCACGCTGCATCAGAAGCTTAAGTATGCTGTCGGGGGCAGCATAGTGACTGTCTGTGGTGAAGAGGACATCATGGTGAGCCACCTATCGTCCTTTAAATACGTTGAAATGGATGGCGAGATCCATGAGACTCTTTGCCAAGCATTTGAAACCGTCAGGGTAAAAGAGGTAGCTCCTGTCGTCGTAGAGAAGCAGGAGATGAATCTCTCCTCGTTTAAGGAAGCCCGGGCCGCTGTCGAAGCCGGTTCCACCCCAGGCTGGGGGCATGTCTTGGATATACCAATCAAGCAGGATAAGTTTGGATTGGGATACTCTCCTGGAGCTGAGGCTTCATCTTCTTCTGGCAGCTCGTCTCGTGGGAAAGGGCCGATCCTATTCACCAAGGGGGAGTAATTTTCGAGAGCATCAACGCTGCGTCGGAGGACAGCCGGGACAGTGATTGCGATCTTGACACCTGGATTCAACCGAGCAAGCCGGGCGAGCGCCTCCGCAACTGGACCATCAAGGAGATTATCAAGCTGACAAGTGAAGAGTAATGATTTTCTTTTTACAATCTTTGTACAACCCTATGTCCTGCCCGGGGCATAGTGGTTTTACTGTCAGGGCCTTGTTGGATTATGTGTATGCATTTTGTTAATAAATAAAAGGCGTTTTCTTCGTAATCAAATATTGTGTTCTCTGTTATTCCTGTTTTATGTTTATTTCGAAAAACGGTAAAATGGCAACGAGGTTTATGCTAACCTGCATATTCTTGCTTTAAACTTAACCCTTGTTATTGCAGGATCCACGTAACAGATGACATCGACTCTGGACCCTCTACGGCTCACTACGACTTTGATTGCCCGATCTATCAAGCCGAGGATGAGATTGATGAAGACGAAGACCTTCCCTCAGAGTTGGCCCGCTTGTTGAGACAAGAGGAGAAGGTTATTCTGCCTCACGAGGAGGATATTGAGATCATAAATCTGGGTTCTGAGGAGCTTATCAGGAATGTCAGAGTAGGGGCTGCGCTGCAGAATGATGTCAAGCATAGACTAGTCGAGATGCTTCGAGAGTATAGTGACGTCTTTGCTTGGTCATATGAGGATATGCCCGGACTTGACACTGATATCGTGGTTCATCGCTTGCCGTTGCGAGAAGATTGCCCTCCAGTCAAGCAGAAGCTCAGGAGGACGAGACCAGACATGGCTGTAAAAATCAAGGAAGAAGTCCAGAAGCAGTTGGACGCAGGATTTCTAGCCGTTACCACTTACCCTCCGTGGGTCGCCAACATTGTGCCTGTACCGAAGAAGGACGGTAAGGTACGCATGTGCGTCGATTATCGGGATTTGAATAGGGCGAGCCCTAAGGATGATTTCCCGTTGCCTCATATCGATGTGTTGGTCGACAATACAGCCCAGTTTTCCGTGTTTTCGTTCATGGATGGCTTCTCCGGTTACAATCAGATTAAGATGGCACCGGAGGACATGGAGAAAACGACGTTTATTACCCCTTGGGGAACATTCTGCTACAAGGTAATTCCCTTCGGTCTGAAGAACGCAGGGGCCACTTACCAACGAGCAATGATAACTTTGTTTCATGATATGATTCATCATGAGATCGAGGTCTATGTTGATGACATGATTGCAAAGTCCCAAACGGAGGAAGAGCATCTGGTCAATTTGTTGAAGCTGTTTGAAAGGCTTAGGAAATTCAGGCTGAGGCTGAATCCTAACAAGTGCACTTTCGGAGTGCGGTCCGGAAAGTTATTGGGGTTTATCGTTAGTGAACGAGGGATTGAAGTTGATCCTGCGAAGATAAAAGCTATCCAAGAAATGCCAGTGCCGAAAACAGAAAAAGAAGTTCGTGGTTTCCTGGGCCGAATAAACTACATTGCAAGGTTTATCTCTCAGCTCACGGCCACTTGTGAACCGATGTTCAAGCTTTTAAAGAAAAATAAGGCGATTACTTGGAATGAGGATTGCCAGAAGGCATTCGACAAAATAAAGCAGTATCTTCAAGAACCTCCAATCTTGATACCCCCAGTGGTTGGACGGCCATTAATCATGTACCTGACGGTTCTGGAGAATAGTATGGGGTGTGTTCTCGGTCAGCACGACGAGACGGGCAGAAAAGAGCATGCCATTTATTATTTGAGTAAAAAGTTCACTGAGTGTGAATCTCGATACTCGATGCTGGAGAAGACGTGTTGTGCATTAGCTTGGGCTGCCAAACGTCTACGACAGTATATGCTCAACCACACCACTATGCTAATTTCGAAGATGGATCCGATCAAGTACGTCTTCGAGAAGCAGGCTCTTTCGGGCAGGATTGCCAGATGGCAAATGGTGTTAACAGAATATGATATTCAGTACGTTTCTCAGAAAGCCATTAAGGGAAGCGTATTGTCTGATTACCTTGCCGAACAGCCAATCGAAGACTATCAGCCGATGAAGTTCGAATTCCCTGACGAGGACATTATGTTTCTCAAAGCGAAGGATTGCGATGAGCCATTGCCCGATGAGGGGCCAGATAGGAAGTCTCAGTGGAAGTTGATATTCGACGGAGCGGTTAATTCCTATGGAAGTGGCATCGGGGCTATCATCACGACTCCTCACGGATCCCACATCCCTTTTACTGCGAGACTGATGTTTCCAGTTACCAATAACGAGGCGGAGTACGAAGCATGTATCATGGGTCTAGAAGAGGCAATTGATTTGAGAATCAAGAATCTAGACATATATGGTGACTCAGCGCTTGTAATCAATCAGATTAAAGGGGAGTGGGAAACTCCTCAAGCAAATTTAGTGCCGTACATGAATTACGCCAGGAGGCTGCTTCCGTTCTTCGACCGAGTAGAACTTCATCATGTACCCAGGGCTGAAAATCAGATGGCTGATGCCTTAGCCACGCTGGCTTCAATGTATAAAGTCAATTATTGGAATGAGGCTCCAAGAATTGTGCTTTCGCGTCTTGATAGACCGGCATTTGTGTTAGCAATCGACGATGCCAACGACGGCAAGCCATGGTTCCACGATATCCAGACCTTCCTTATGACTAAGGAGTATACTGCGGGTGCGTCAACCCAGGATAAGAAGACTCTGAGGAGGCTATCTGGAAACTTTTATCTCAATCCTAATGGAGTGCTGTATAAGAGAAACCACGATCTCGTGCTACTCAGATGTGTAGATGAGAAAGAGGCAAGTATGCTCATGGAAGAAGTCCATGAGGGCACATTTGGTACGCACGCCGGCGGGCATGCCATGACGAGAAAGATCCTGAGAGCAGGGTATTACTGGCTGACTATGGAGTCGGATTGCTTCAGATTCGCGAAGAAATGTCATAAATGCCAGATTTATGCTGATAAAGTTCATGTGCCGCCGTGCCCGTTGAATGTCATGTCCTCCCCTTGGCCGTTCTCCATGTGGGGCATCGACATGATAGGCAAGATCGAGCCCACTGCATCCAATGGTCATCGTTTCATTCTGGTAGCTATCGACTACTTCACCAAATGGGTGGAGGCAGCCTCGTACGCTAATGTGACCAAGCAGGTGGTAGCTAAATTCATAAAGAGGGACATCATCTGTCGCTATGGAATTCCCGAGCGGATCATTACTGATAATGGTTCGAATTTGAACAATAAGATGATGAAGGAGTTGTGCCAGAGCTTCAAGATTGAACACCACAACTCATCTCCTTACCGGCCGAAGATGAATGGCGCTGTTGAAGCGGCCAACAAGAACATCAAGAAGATTGTTCAGAAGATGGTTGTGACGTACAAAGATTGGCATGAGATGCTGCCGTTTGCCTTGCACGGTTATCGTACGACGGTGCATACGTCGACCAGGGCAACTCCTTTCTCCTTGGTGTACGGTATGGAAGCTGTCCTACCGTTAGAAGTGGAGATTCCTTCTTTGCGAGTTTTGGTTGATGTGAAGCTCGATGAGGCAGAATGGATTACGAATCGCTTGAACCAACTCAGCCTGATGGACGAGAAGAGGTTAGCATCAATTGCATTTGGTCGCCTGTACCAAAGCCGAATGAAGAAAGCTTACGATAAGAAGGTGCGTCCTAGAAGCTTTCAGACGGGTGATCTCGTCCTGAAGAAAATTCTTCCGCCACACTCCGATCACCGGGGCAAATGGACTCCGAATTACGAAGGGCCGTATGTCGTCAGCAAGGTCTTCTCAGGAGGAGCTTTGTTGTTATCCACGATGGATGGTGAAGATTTTGCATCCCCGGTGAACGCGGACGCGGTTAAAAAATACTTTGCTTGAAAGAGACCCGCTGGACAAAAAAGAAAGAGTCCAGGCAAAAAAGGGGCATCCTGGCGAACCAAAAACAGAATAAAAGGTTCGGGCAAAAATTAGGGATATATTGAAAAATGTACACCCGCGAAGTCGAAAACCTACACTGGGCGGCTTCGGCAAAAAAGGGTATCCCGGTGAACTGAAAACCCGTAAAGGGCGGTTCACGCAAAAGTTAGGGATTTGAATAAGCAAATGACTGCGTTCCGCGTGTGGACTTTCATTGTTTAGTGGTTTGGAAGACCTGAGGGCCGTTTATCTGAATCAATCTCTTCCGAAGCTGAAGCGTCAGGAGAAGTATCAAAGTCGAGTGGGTCTTAGAGGGATCAACTCATGGTGTTCGTCTACGCCTCGTTGCCGACATTTGTATATACTGATGTATATTTATATTTCCTTTTTGTACGGCTTCCTCATTCCAGGAGCTTGCCTCTGTTGTAAAACATTTTTGCCCATTCAGGGGTTCATCATCAATAAAATGCACATTATTCAGCAATTCTACTTGTCTGTTTAGCATTTATCTGTTTTGTTTGCGAATGAAAACGCCAATGTTTTTTAATAAAATGCGCATACATAAACTTGCGGGCCTAGGCCCATTGATTGTTGAAACAATTGATTAACTGAATATTGTCACGAGATAATAACCTGGATAGGACCCTTTGAGGAGGGAATCTTGTCTTTTTGTTTGTGTTGTTGCAGGTGTAGCGCCTTCCAGAAGATGTGCCGTGCGCATCCCCGAAGCAGGGCGAGCCCTCCTTCTTCAGCAGAGTTTAGTAGTCTCTCCTCCGCAGCATCTGAACGCAGAATAGTGAGCATTGATATGTCTCCCCCAGGCAGGGAGGATTCTCGTCCCCAAGCCGACGCATCCTGAAGGAACGTCACCTCATCAGCTGAGTCGCACGCAGCAGCTCGTATTCTCCCCAGCACCGGGTCACAAGTGCAGATTTCATAGAAGTGTTCGGGTGCTGAAGCTCGTGTTTCCCCAGTAAAGTCTCCAGCAGAATTAAGATTCCCCACCAGAGTTATGCTCTCTCCTGAAGTTGGATGATTCCCTCTTCCCCAGGGGAGTATTGGAACAACTGATGTTGTATTCCCCTGTAGAGGTGTGCTCTCCCCCGAAGTCAGATGATTCTTTCTTCCCCGACGAAATTGAAATTCCGCATCAGAGTCGTACTCTCCAGTCAGATAGAATGATTTCTCTCCCCGGCTGAGTCCGCAGAAAAGCAGAATCCTTGGAAGCAGTTGGGACCATGAGTGGATGTTCCCTAGCAGAGCGTGGGGCAGCTGATGCTGTATGTCCCCAGAGTCGCACTCTCTCCAGCGAAGCAGAATGACTTCTCCTTCCTCAGCCGAGTTTACGGATGTCCAAGAGGGCCGAGCCCTTGGAAGTTGATCAGATCATGATTGGTTTTTCCCCAGTGGAGTGTGGATCAGCGGAAGTTGTTTCCCCACAGAGTTGTTATCCCCAGAAAAGTAGCAATGGCGGCCGCGCAGTTCATTCTCACGATTGATATCAGCAAGTCCAGGTTCTCGTAGAGCTTCGTTCCCCTGCAGCAGTCAGCTGAAGTTGTTTGCACTGCAACAGTCAACCGGAAGATCAATTCCCCAGACAGAGTCCGATTGATATTGGCATGTCCACGTTCTCCTCAGCAGGATGATTCCTCTATCTGAGTAGTGCTTTCTCCTCGACAGGAGAATTCCCCCCTCAGCATTTATTTTGCTGACGGGATTGCATAACATTGTGCATGATTGCATAGCATTGTGCATGATTGCACAGCATTTAGCATAAACGCATATCATTCCCACCGTGTGGGGCATGGCGCAGAAGCATATGCATCGTAAGCATGATCTAGGTCATTATTATTCTTGCCTTACAGGTGTTCAGCCGAAAGACCAGTTGCTCAAGACGATTCATGATATGCTCCCCAACGAGGTCACTTTCTTAAGATGATTCCCAAGACCCCGGTGTAATCCCCACAGTCGCTCGCTCAAGATGATTTTTGAGATCCCCAGCGAAGTCTTCAGTTCGAGATGATTCTCGAATTCCTCAGCAGGGCCGTTTGCTTAAGATGATTCTTAAGATCTCAGTGCAGCTTCCCGAGTTGTTGGCTCAGGATGATTCTCGAGCTCCCCAGTAGCGTCCTCAGCAAGAGTTGCCCAGGAAGATTCCTGGAATACCCAGCAGAATAAAAGTCTCCAGAAAGGTTATTAGTTCAGAATGATTCTTGAGGGTACCCGACGGAGTTGGTTGTTCAAGATGATTCTTGAAGTCCTCAGCAGCGTGATATGTCTGCTCCAACAGTGATGTCTAATCTGAAGATTGACTTCATAAGCGCCTGAGGGCGGCATCAGAAGGTTCCTGTGAGCTCAGATGTCCTTGTTGATGAATCAACGTGTGGCTGAAGACAAGGTTCCAAATTTTGTATTCAAGATGATCCGTGTTGGTCTGAAGATCAAGTCGGTTGTCCTGAGGAGATGATTGATTGCGATCAAGTGGATAGTTTTTCTTCTGACTGAAGTCATGGGTGCTCTATAGCAGAGGTGGAGTTGCCTGAAGGCAGATCCATGTATCCTTGAAGGCCAAGGACCATTTCTTTAGACTGAAGTCGAAGATACCTCCTGCAGAGTTGCCGACGGGCAAAGTTTACATCCTTGAGGGCCAAGGATGCTTTTTCTAGCTGAAGCTGGAATGGCTAGGGGCCAGGGTTCCATCTATATTCGGAAATACTTGAATATTTTTTCCAGCGGATCTGGAGTGGCCAGGGGCCAGGGTTTCATATATCTTTAATGTTGAAGTTCTACGGCGGGCAGTGTGCGGCAGTATTCCGATGTTCGTTATGGTTCTGAGGGTGAACCCCAGATCAGAGTGTGCTCGGTCAAGTCTCTCATTCCCAGCGGAGTAGTTCCAAATACGCCAGTATACCTTTTGTTCCATTCACCAGGGGTGAACCCCAGGTCAGAGTTGTTCAGGGTTGTATTTTGTCCGGCGGCGAGGTTGGATGTTTGTTCGACGGCGAGGTTGAACGTTTGGATTTGGCGGCGAGGTCAGATCATCATTTGTCCAGCGGCGAGGTTGGATGTTTGTTCGACGGCGAGGTTGAACGTTTGGATTTGACGGCGAGGTTAGATCATCATTTGTCCGGCGGCGAGGTTGGATGTTTGTTCGACGGCGAGGTTGAACGTTTGGATTTGACGGCGAGGTCAGATCATCATTTTTCCGGCGGCGAGGTTGGATGTTTGTTCGACGGCGAGGTTGAACTTTTGGATTTGACGGCGAGGTTAGATCATCAGTTGTCCGGCGGCGAGGTTGGATGTTTGTTCGACGGCGAGGTTGAACGTTTGGATTTGACGGCGAGGTCAGATCATCATTTGTCCGGCGGCGAGGTTGGATGTTTGTTCGACGACGAGGTTGAACGTTTGGATTCGACGGCGAGGTCAAATTATGTTTGTTTGACGGCGAGGTCAGACTCTTTAAATCCCCAGTAAAGATGATGTTTGTACGACGGCGATGTCGAGTGTCTCTAAGAGGATGTTTGTTTCCGACGGCGATGTCAGATTCAGTTTTCCAGCGGCGATGTTGGGCGTGTCAAGGTGATCCAGTCTTCCGACGGCGATGTTAGGTGACGCAGATCCTTTAGTTCTCCAGCGGCGATGCGGGGTATTTTGACAGATTTAGTTCTCCAGCGGTGATGCGGGGTGTTCTGTCAGATGTGTTTCTCCAGCGGCGATGCAGGGTATTCTGTCAGGTGTAGTTCTCCAGCGGCGATGCGGGGTACTTTGTTTAGAGATGTATTTTCTCCAGCGGCGATGCGGGGTATTTTGTTCAGTGTTGTATTCTCTCCAGCGGAGATGCAGGGTATTTTGTTCATTGTTGTATTTTCTCCAGCGGCGATGTTGGATATTTTGGTGATTCAGGTTTAGGTCTCCGGCGGCGATGTCGGGCGCTTGTTTCCCCGAGTTATGGTTGCTCTTGACGGCGATGTCAGATGATTTGGTGTTCCAGCGGCGATGTTGGGCGTTCCTCAGAATCGTGTTTGACGATAATGTCAGATGATTTGGTGTTCCAGCGGCGATGTTGGGCGTTCCTCAGAATCTTATTTGACGATAATGTCAGGTGGTTTAGTCTTCCAGCGGCGATGTTGGGTGATATGGTTGTCTGAAGGCAATATCAGAAGAAGTTAACGAGGATAACTGGCGGCGATGTCAGATCAGTATCTCTCCAGCTAGCGGCCGTGCAGCTAGCGTTGCAATATTCGAAGATTTGTTCCCCGCAGAGTACCGTGTGCTCGTGCAGTTGGCAAATTTTCGGGTTTACCGGTATTCAATCGTCTCGCACCTTGATTGGGTGAGAGCCGTTCGCTTCTCACCCAGTCAGGTTCAAGCCGTTTGAATAGGGGCAGCTGTTGCACCCCAAAATTTGACCAACAATTATTTATTCATTGAGTGTTTGAAAGTTGATACCTTCATCAGGCAGTTCAGGAGATCCCCAGAGGAATTGGGTAAAACCAGGGTTGTGTGCTTCATAGCTTGAGAGTTGTGGGTGCTCCTCAGATGATTCTGAGACTCTGAGAATGAACTAGATATTTTGAGGAAGCCTATGAGATGTCTTGATAGCCATCATGAAGCCCAGAGAGATCATTATGCAAGAATTCAGGAGATTCAACCATGAATGGTAGAATTAGGGTTTTGACTGGGTCAACCCTAGATTAACTGAAGATTTGGAGAAGGTTGGGACCTAATATAAGGGCCATGAGATCATGGAATGATGCATAGAGATGTTATAAAGATGATTCCTAGACCAACTCATCATGATTGAGGAGTTTGAGAAGTTTTGAGTTAGGGTTTCTGAGGATTGTCAGTGAAAAACCCTAATTTGATCCCTATCTTCCAGGCAGTTTTAGCTCTAGATGTGATTGATATCTCATCTTCCCCACAACATGAATGTTGTAGAGCTTGTTCTTAGCTTTAATTTGAGTGGTGGAAGTCCTTGATAGGAGTTACAAAGCTCAAGTTATGGTTTTGACAAATTACAGGTCAGCTGAGGTGTGTGAATCTGGGTCCTTGAAAGTCACCCAATTTGCAGACAACTTTTGCCCTAGTAGGATGATTCCTATGATTTCTTGGTCAACATGAATGTTGAAGGGCATCTTCTTATCTTTAATTTGAGTAGTAGAAGTCCTTGATAGGATTTGTGGAACTCAACTTATGGTTTGAACAAGACAGGGGTATTTTGGTCATTTGTCAGTTATAGGTCATTTTTAAGCAAAGGCCATATCTCCTATTTCCAAGCCTCAAATGGAAAAACTCAAAACATGAAAGTTGTTCAAAATGTGATTTTAAGTCTAGAAAGAAGGTCATGAATTGTTGTAAAAGCTCATAGCATGGATTTGCATGATTGGTCAAAAATGAACTAAAAATGGCTTATAAGTTTAAAAAGTTGAATTTGAAAATTGGTTTGGAAGATCTATGAATCCGCAATAGGTCATCCAATATATCATTTTGATTGGAAAAATCATTTTGAGAACATTGGTTTAAATAGAATTTTGATTTGAGGCTTTAAAATGGGTGATGCTTTGTTAATTTGAAACTTGCATTATAAGTCATCTTTGGAAATTTCAACACAAGGCAAGGAAAAGCATTGTATTTGCTCATATCTCTCCAATATCTCTTATGATGACATTTTAAGGCCATTTTGCAAGGCTTAATGCATGGTGCATGAGATATTCAAGTTACCATCACATGAGATTTTCAATACTTTCTAGATCTTTCTAGATGAATCCAAGAGCTTCCATTGATCATTATTTAAAGAGTGCATGAAAGTGAATGAAGAGGTTGGTGAATATTGAAGAATTGAGTGGAGAATAGAGAGATTCGAGCTAGGGTTTCAAGGTGCTCCATAGTTGCATTTCAAGATCAAAATCATTGTTACAAGCTTCCTTCTTCAAGAATTGTGCAAACAGAAAGTCTATCACCATTGGAGGATCATTGAGAAGGATTTGCAAGCTTGGAATCGTGCTCAAACATCACACACCATAGCTCTTTGACAGGTCCTTTCTCTTCTCTTTTTCACCATAATTATGCATAGATAGAACTTGTTTTAGGTTTAGAATGGTTAGGCTAAGTTAGAGGATGAAATCTTGAGAGTTTAAGGGCATTACATGAAGGTTCGATCCATGGCAGTTTCACTTTCTTGATCTGTAACTCACAGATTAGGGCATTGCAATACTAGATATTATGTTTAGGATGATCACCATAAGGAGTAGAAAGCATTAGTACAAGTTTGATCAAGCTTTATGAACATGCATGTCAGTGCACAACAATGGTGCCCAATACTTCCAGCTATCGGGTTTGATTGTAGGATGAGATTTATGGAAAACCAATGGCACAGTCTTGTAGAGGGCATTGAGAGGTATGATTTTGCTTTTTGGATCATGGTGAATCGTTGAGCGTAGAGGGAGAACGAGCAAGGAGAAATCCATGCATGAATTCTGGGTTCTGAAAACCCTAGGGTTTCGTTTGGGGACGATGGCTGTCCATCGTTGGATTAGTCCCAGGTTTTGACTAATTCCATTCATCCAATGGCCCAGATCAATTAGCAAAATTGGAGGGAAATTTTAAAAAAACCAAAACGCGGCGTTTTGTTAAGTGAGGCGCGTCTGGGCTTGATGGATCCAGAATTCTATCCGCACCCCCCCTATATCTGGCCCACTTGTAATTGAACTAGCGTGCATTGCTATTTCCACCCCCTCCCCTTTAATTGTTTTCTTTTATTTTTTAATTCTTTTAATATTTTCTTGCATTTGTAAAATTCATAAAAAATAGGAAATTTAATATTTTTTAATTCTTCTTTTTCCTATATGTTAATAAATCTGTCTAGAAAATTCTAAATAAATAAAATGTCCATTTTATTTTCTTTTCATATTTTTAATAGATTTTTCTTTTAAATAGCTTTTATAATGTTTAGTTTGATATCATGATTTTGTAGAATTTGTTTTAGGACCTTCCTTTAATCTTTTTAACTCATTCTTTTTTGTGTAATTAGATATTGGATCATAGTTCCCCATAGGATTTAATTATTGATTTTTAGATTAAAATTTTGATTAGTTTAATTAGGGTAGCATTAGGGTATCCTAATTAGGGTTTAGGTTGTGCATAGGTAAAGAAATTCATTTTCTTTAGATAGTTTTGTCTTGATTTTTGGGTAGAGGCATATGTGGATGTTATGGATAGATATTGTAGACCCTTGTGAATAATTGTTAGATTTTTCCCCATTGGTTTGGTATTTTTAGGTATTTTCTGAAGTTGCCTATTGATTTTTGTCTGTTTTGTGGTTATCTGTTCATCTCTGGGGTTTGTTTTGGGGAATTTGTTGTGGGGCTTGTGTTGTCTTGAAGATCTTGTTGGAGAGCATCATGAAGAGAAGATTGTAGATCAAGACTCAGAGACCCAGAGCTTGGCTTGTTCCCTGTCTGTGAGGTTGGAGATCCTGAAGTTTGAAGGAAGTTCATGGTACTTTCCTGAGGAAGGCACTATGAATGACTTTCATTCTTTCTTCTCACCTCTTTCTCAAGTATCCAATGATGTTGGAGCCAACTTGTGAGTTTAATTTCTCCTGAGGAGGAATGTAAACTGATCACATGTTGTTGAGCCACATGGGATACAACTCTTAAGTGGAAGCCTCCTAGTACTTTCCTGAGGAAGGTCCTATGGGTCTATTCACTTAGTTCCATTAGTTTGTCTAGGATTTCTCAAGTATCCAATGATGTTGGAGCCAACTTGTGAGTTTAATTTCTCCTGAGGAGGAATGTAAACTGATCACATGTTGTTGAGCCACATGGGATACAACTCCTAAGTGGAAGCCTCCTAGTACTTTCCTGAGGAAGGTCCTATGAGTCTGTTCATTTAGTTCCACTAGTTCAGATAGGATTTCCTAAGTATCCAGTGATGTTGGAGCCTGCTTGTGAGTTTAGTTTCTCCTGAGGAGGAATGTAAACTGATCACAGTGGTTGAGCCACATAGGGTATGATTCCTGAGTATACACCTCCTAGTGCTTTCCTGAGGAAGACACTATGAGTCTGCTTACTTAGCTCCCTTCTTTGGTAAGCTTGTTTTGAAGCTTGAAGATTGGGATTGTTTTCTCTTTTGGTTAGGTTTTGCTTTAGGGCTTTGCTTTCATTTTGATTCAGATTCTGTGTTAGGGTTAGGATTAGAGAGTAGAGGATTCTTTCTCAAGCATGTGATTTGTTTGCCTGATGGCATTTCATTCCTTTTATCTGTTCATTGCTTGACAGCATGTTGTTTATCTTCAGTATGATTACTGTTATTTCATGACTGGCTTGAGGTTGAGACGAGCTTGTGGAGGCTGAAGCCCCACACACATTTCCTCCCTCACTTGCATTGCATGCATTTTACTGTTAAAAGCTGATGCTTTTGTCTGTTTTGGTGTATCATTGACATGATCCCTTAGGACTCTCATTTCCTCTGATGAGGATTTGATGATAGACTTTTAGGTTGAAACCTATGCATGACAACATCTAGGAGTTCCCTGTTCAAACCTCAACCATAGGATGAATCCTTGGCATGACAACAGTAGGACTTGATAGTCTCCCTCCTAGTTGGGCCTGTTCTCTTCTCATCTCAAAATAGTTTAAGATACAGTAATCATGAATGATTTCTTTCGTACGTTACGAGCCTTAAGCTATCTGAGGTGGGATGTTCAGTATGGTACCCTTTGGGTGACATGCGACGCATTCACTCTCAGGTCATAGTCTCTAGTGCGGTTGAGATCGCAAACACAATAAAAAACACTTCTTTCAGGAGATAACCCGTAGTTTCCCGAACTACGTTTGCTCTGATCTTTCATACCAGATGAAAGTACGTAGGCATAGGATGCGATATCCTAGCGAGCAACCTTCAACCTTTCCCCCATAACCCGTAGTTAGCCGAACTACGTTGACTCTGATTTCTCATTCTCTGATGAGAATACGTAGGCATAAAGCGTGACGCTTTGCCGAGTCATTTTTCTTTTCTTTTTCAGCCAACCTTGATAGGTAGATAGATTACAACCAACCCGTCCAAGTAAACAAACAAGCGAGGATCCCGTCGAGTACGACGGACGTGAGGGGTGCTAATACCTTCCCCTTGCGTAACCGACTCCCGAACCCAGACAATGGTTGCGATGACCTTGTCTTACCCTTTTTCGTCAGGTTTTTCCGATCGTTTCCTTTCCCGCTCTGAGGGATAAATAACGAAAGGTGGCGACTCTTCTGTCATGCCGGCACCTTATTTTCGCGCAAGCGACACCCCTTACCCAGGATAAACAACCTGTTAGATTAGTTGGAAGGAGCCTGTATGTTCTCGAAGATTGATTTAGGGTCGGGTTATCATCAAATCCATATGAATAGTTCATATGTACCAAAGGCCGCATTTAGAACTCGTTATGGCCATTATGAATTCTTAGTAATTCCTTTCGGTGTGACGAATACTCCAGTTATTTTCATAGATTACGTGAATCGGATATTCCAACCTTTCTTGGAAAAATTTGTAGTGATCTTTATTGATGACATTCTCATTTATTCTCGTACTCCACAAGAGCACGGATAACATTTAAGGATTGTTCTATCGATCTTACAAGAGAAGATTAGGAAGTGTTTTGATGCAGGGTGGTCAAGTTGTAGTTTATGCTTCTCGTCAGTTGAAAATTCATGAAGAGAATTATCCAACTCATGATTTGGATTTAGTGTGTGTTGTTTTTACACTGAAGGTGTGGTGTCATTACTTGTATGGAGTGTGTTTTGAGATGTTCAATGACCATAAGAGTTTAAAGTATTTGTTTGATCAAAAAGAGTTGAACATGTGTCAAAAGAGATGGATGAAGTACTTGAATGATTTTTACTTTGAATTGAAGTACCATCCAGGTAAAGCAAATAAGGTGGAGGATGCACTAAGTTAGAAAGAGATACACAAAGCTGAGTGGATGATGTTAAAGTATGCCTTATTGGAAAAGTTTGGAGATCTTAATCTTCATTTTTTTGGACTCATGATGGTATGCTAATGGGAAACTTGAATGTTATTTTCCACTTTAAGAGATGAAATTCAACAAGGGAAAATGCTAGATGTGAAGTTGCAAGAGATGTTGGTCTGATCGGGTTTCACACGAGCCGTAAATGGAGTTATTCTATTTAACCAAAGGATTTGTGTTCTAGATGATACAAAGTTGAAAAAGGAAGATTTTAGAGGAAGCTCATAAGGGTGCTTTTGATAACACGAAATCGTATATATATTTTGATGCATAATTCAACTAAAGTTTAACTGTTTTCAATCCGATTTCGGGTTATTTCCGTGTTGTTTGTCTGATGTTTTGCAGGTATTTGATGATCACGTCTAAACAAGGCAATATGAAGAAAAGAAGCAATCTCAGATGAAATATGGACGAAAACCGGGTGAAAACATCATGAAAAGCGCAGAATGCTGTTTTTGCTGCTGTGACGACCGCCACAGCTCCATGACGACCGTCACACGGGTGACGACCGTCACACCTTGTGACGACCGTCATGCAGGCAAAAACGCCCCACTTCAGTTTCACGTAAAAGAAGCAGTTCCAAGTCCCAAATAGTGGACCACTACTCCCTAATTATTCTGCCTCAAAGTCCACTCTCTTCAATTATAACCGTTAGAATTTCATTTCTATAAAAAGGGAAGAAGGGGACCTTAGAAAGAGAGCCGCATTCATACAACAAAGTGCTGCCAATTTATTTCCAGAGCAACCTTTCCAGTTTTTTATATTCTTATTTATTTCTCTTTGCTTTTTTTCTGCATTCCTTTCATTCTTCTGTAATTTCTATTTGCGTTGTACGATCAAATTGGCATAAAGACCAGAATCCTGCCAACATCTGTGGAGGATCTGCCCAAAGGCCAATTGGAATATTTACAGGTTTCTCATTTCAATCGTAATTCCAGTTTTATTATGATGCATGCTATTATCTATTGTTTTCATTTATGTTTTACCTTTCCCAAATCCATGTCTAGCTAAATTAAGGTAATCGATATGTAGTAATAATTCGAAAGGGATTTGATAATAACTGGTTGAAAATTGTCTTTTCAAAAGTAATTTATGGTCTGAGTGTTTAAAATTAATTTACTGAATAAACTTCGTCGCGAAAGCGAGAACTTATTTAAAAGTAGTTTTGCCACGAAAGTGGGAAATTAATTAAGATACAAACCAACAAGCGAAAGCTGCGGCAAGATCAGATAGTAAACACTAGTCACTCATTTTAATAACAGCGAAAGCACTTTAAAATGAATTAGAACTTAGAGATTTCCAAAAAATAATTTTAACCCCGAACAGGATACGAAAGTGTATGTTTGGCCCTTAGAATTATGATTAGCGTCAATAACCATCGTGAGGCGAGAGTCTTCAAATCACCATTTTCTGCTTAAATAAACTTTGAAAATTATTTCATACACCGGTAACTTGTCAAATCCCCGAAGAATATAATCACTGCATATCGATTCAATTAATTATACTTTAATTTACATTCTTAGTTCCCTTTAGTGACAAATCTTATTCCCTTAAACATATTCTACCTAGCTAAACATAGTAACTCCCGAGAACACTAGTTTGATTACGAGTCCCTGTGGGATCGATATCTATTATTACTACGCGATAGACTGTGCACTTGCAGTTAGGTTGTATTAGACATAGAAAGTCGCGATCAAGTTTTTGGCGCCGTTGCCGGGGACCCGTTTAGTCAATAGTGTAACCTTCTGTTACGCCGTATAGACTAGGTTAACAATTTTTATTTTTCCTTTACTAGTGTTGTCGATTGTATGCCAAGTAATCGCCCGCAAGGCGATATCTTGAAACCTTCAGTCGCAGAACTAGAACGCTTCTTACATCTAAGAAGCCGAATCATTGAGTACCAACTCAAACATAACATTCCCGATCCTCTCACTCCCATTCCCAAATCCGAAGAAGAATCAAACATGGCTGAAGGACCTCCAAACAAACCGCTGAAGGCATACGCTACGCCCTCTCAGATGGAGCCTAGAAGTAGCATTGCTACCCCAGCTATTACCCGAAATGATTTTGAGCTGAAACCATCATTGCTGTCAGCTGTACAACAAAACCAATTCTCAGGAAACGCAACTGAGGATCCGAACGAACATCTAACGAAGTTTGTACAATACGCAGACACGGTGAAAGCAAATGGAGTAACTCCAGACGCGATAAGACTTCGTCTTTTCCCATTCTCTCTTAGAGACAGAGCGTGGACATGGTTGCAATCTTTACCATCCAACTCCGTTATGACATGGGAACAATTGAAGAACGTCTTCTTAGCGAGATATTTTCCGCCAAGCAAAACTGCTATGCTTAGAGCTCAAATCAACGGATTTCGACAAAAAGATACTGAATCTCTTTACGAAGCATGGGAAGGATTCAAAGATATGATGAGAACATGTCCTCACCACGGTCTAGAAGACTGGGTGACAATCCATACTTTCTATAATGGGCTTTTATACAATACTAGATTGACAATAGACGCTGCCGCGGGCGGTGCACTTATGGATAAGCCATACGACGAAGCCTATCAATTAATCGAAAACATGTCTCAAAACCATTGCCAATGGGGAGGTGAACGCACTCCAAAAGAGAAAACCACAGCGAAAGGTGGGATGTACGAGATCAGCAGTCTTGAAAAGTTCAACGCTAAAGTAGATGCTCTAGCATAGAAGATTGAGAGTCTGACCGTTAACCCCACTGCAACCGTCGCTGCCGTAACTCCAAATTGCGAGTTATGCGGAAGCACCACTCATAATGCGCCCGAATGCCCATTGCTAGCCGGAATCCCACCAGACCAAGTAAATTACGCTCAAGGAAATCCCTACGCAAATACTTACAACCCAGGTTGGCGAAATCATCCAAACTTTTCTTACAAAAGCGAAAATGCATTGCAAATGCCTACTGCTCCACCAGGATATCAGAAACCAGCTGCTGCTCAGACTGCGCCTAGGAAATCAAACCTCGAATTGATGATGGAAAAATTCATAGCTACTCAAGCTCAAACAAGCAAAGAATTCCTGAATCAAACCATACACACTAGCGAGCAAATTAAACAGTTGACCGGAAAAGTAGACGCTTTAGCCATGTTTTATTTCTCAAATGCCGTCTTACGCTAAATTTCTCAAAGAAATCCTGTCAAATAAGAGAAAGATCGAGGATAATGAAACAGTTACACTTACTGCAGAGTGTAGCGCTATTATTCAAAACCGCATGCCTCCTAAATTAAAAGACCCAGGTAGTTTCTCCATACCCTGCGTCATAGGAAAGTTCGTGATAGACAAAGCTCTATGCGATTTAGGAGCCAGTATCAGTGTTATGCCTTTATCTATATGCAAAAAGCTGAATATGGGAGACCTAAGACCAACCAAAATGTCCGTACAATTGGCTGACCGATCAGTAAAATACCCCGTCGGAATACTGGAAAACGTTCCAGTACGCATAGGACAATTCTACATCCCAACCGACTTCATAATCATGGACATCAAAGAGGACTCTGTTACCCTAATTATCCTAGGAAGACCGTTCCTAGCTACAGCCAGAGCTATTATAGACGTGAAGAAAGGAAGGCTAACATTCGAAGTAGGAGAAGAAAAGATAGAGTTCATTCTCACCAAGTTCTTACAAGCACCAGCCATAGACGATACCTGCTATTTAGTAGATGTAATTGACGAATGCATAAGAGAACTTGAAAATGAAGAGACCACGTATTCAGAAATAATAAAGATTCAAATACCTGATATTTCTGAAGACGACGATTGGCGTAAACCGTATAAAGACGACAGCCTAAGCGAAAGCTTAGCACTGACCCCAAACCATATGCCAGGTCCGAAGAACCCATCTTTAGAACTTAAAACACTACCCAAAAACCTTAGATATGAATTTCTAGACGATGAACTAAAGAGACCAGTGATAGTCAACACCGACTTAGGACAACCAGAAACCGAAAAGCTATTAGAAGTCCTAAAGAAGTACCTCACCGCGTTAGGCTATAACATAAGCGATCTAAAAGGTATAAGCCCTTCAATCTGTATGCATCGAATTACAATAGAGGAAGACTCTAAAACCTCTAGAGAGCATCAGAGAAGACTGAACCCCATCCTGAGCACTGTAGTCAGAGATGAAGTAAAGAAATTGCTGGATGCAGGAATCATCTATCCAATCTCCGATAGTGAGTGGGTTAGCCCAGTTCATGTCGTACCGAAGAAAGGAGGAGTCACAGTAGTTAAAAACGAAAACGGCGAATCAATAACAAAAAGTGTCGTGACTGGAAGCAGGATGTGTATTGATTATAGGAAGCTTAACAAAGCCACACGAAAAGATCATTTCCCGTTACCCTTCATAGACCAAATGTTGGAAAGATTAGCCAAACATTCATATTTCTGCTATCTAGATGGCTATTCAGGATTTTTCCAAATTCCCATTCATCCTGATGACCAAGAAAAGACTACATTCACCTGTCCTTATGGTACTTTTGCTTACCGCCGAATGCCGTTCGGACTTTGTAATGCTCCAACAACCTTCCAAAGATGCATGATGGCAATCTTCGCAGATTTCATAGACGACATCATGGAAGTATTTATGGACGATTTCTCGGTATGTGGACAAAGTTTCGAAGGATGCCTACAAAACTTAGAAATGGTATTAGAACATTGTGTAAAAGTGAACCTCGTCCTAAATTGGGAAAAATGCCATTTTATGGTCCGACAAGGAATAGCTCTAGGACATGTCATATCAAATAAAGGAATTGAGGTCGACAAAGCTAAAATAGAGATTATAAAAGATCTCCAACCTCCAAAATCCGTACGAGAAATACGGAGTTTTCTAGGACATGCCGGTTTCTACAGAAGATTTATAAAAGATTTTTCAAAAATCACAAAACCTTTGACCGGCCTGTTGATGAAAGATGCTGAGTTCGTCTTCGACGACGACTGTCTAAAAGCATTCGAAACATTAAAATCAGCCCTTATCACCGCACCAATTATGCAACCACCCGATTGGCGACTACCGTTCGAAATCATGTGCGATGCGAGTGATTATGCCGTAGGCGCAGTTCTAGGACAAAGGAAGGACAAGAAACTCCATGCCATTTATTATGCCAGTAGAACCTTAGATCCTGCCCAAATGAACTACGCCACAACAGAAAAGGAACTTCTAGCAGTTATATTTGCGCTTGACAAATTCCGTTCTTACCTAGTAGGAGCAAAAATCATCATATACACAGACCACGCTGCCATTAGGTACCTAATAAGCAAAAAGGGTGCCAAACCAAGATTATTGAGATGGATCCTGTTATTACAAGAGTTTGACTTAGAAATCAAAGATAAGAAAGGAACCAAGAACGTTGTTGCAGATCACTTATCCCGAATAGAAGGCATCAGACATGAACCAGTACCGATAAATGACGATTTCCCGTATGAACATTTGATAGCCAAATTAGAAAGTGACATGCCTAACCTAATCTCGGAAGATCCAGAACTCGAAAAAGCCGTAGAAGACGTCTATGCCCAAGTCACATTACCTTGGTATGCTGACATCGTTAATTACCTAGCTGCAGGCGTGCTTCCACCGGATCTCACTTATCAGCAAAAGAAGAAATTCTTCCACGATCTGAAACACTATTATTGGGACGAACCTCTACTCTTCAAGAGAGTGGCCGATAACATATACCGTCGCTGTGTCCCATAGGAAGAAATAGAAAATATCATTTCCCAATGCCATTCAGCACCATATGGTGGTCATGCTAGTACATCCAAGACGTGCGCTAAGATTCTCCAAGCAGGCTTATTCTGGCCTAACCTCTGGAAAGAAGTTCGCATTGCTGTGCTAAAATATGATCGATACCAACGAACCGGCAACATCTCACGACGCGATGAAATGCCTCAGAAAGGAATCTTAGAGGTAGAAATCTTTGACGTATGGGGAATAGATTTCATGGGACCATTCCCGCCTTCTTTTGGTAATAACTACATACTCGTCGCTGTAGACTATGTGTCTAAATGGATAGAAGCCATTGCTGCTCCAACAAATGACGCACGAGTAGTAATCAAACTCTTCAAAAACACAATCTTTCCTAGATTCGGTGTACCCAGACTCGTCATTAGTGACGACGGATCACACTTCATATCGCGAATCTTTGACAAACTTCTTTCGAAATATGGAGTCTGACACCGAGTAGCTACACCCTATCATCCGCAAACTAGCGGACAAGTAGAGGTCTCGAACAGGGAAATAAAACAGATATTGGAAAAGACTGTCGCTACCTCAAGGAAAGATTGGTCATCAAAGCTAAATGAAGCTTTATGGGCTTATAGGACCGCTTTTAAGACACCAATAGGTACTACACCCTACAAATTAGTTTACGGTAAATTTTGCCATCTCCCTGTAGAATTAGAGCATAAGGCCTTCTGGGCCATTAAGACACTCAATTTCAACTACACCGAGGCAGGAGAAAAGCGAATCTTGAACTTACACGAATTGGAAGAACTTCGATTAGACGCTTACGAAAATGCCCGTATCTACAAAGAACGAACTAAAAAGTGGCACGATAAACGTTCAGTCAAGAAACAATTCAGTGTTGGAGACATCGTACTGCTATTTAATTCAAGATTAAAACTCTTCCCAGGTAAACTAAAATCTAGGTGGTCTGGACCTTATGAAGTGACTAAAGTACTTCAGAGTGGAGCTGTTGAAATTACCGATAAGACGAATGCACCGTTTATCGTAAACGGGCAACGTCTAAAACATTATAATAAGAACGAAAACAGCCCTCAAGTCTGCAGTATAGCATTGCTTGAGCTTCCAGCTCAAACACCCGAATAGCTTGTCACCAAGCTATCGTCAGGCTTTAGACGTTAAAAACAGCGCTTACTGGGAGGCAACCCAATTTTTCCCGCATTTTCCTCGTTACTGTATTTCATTCTCATTTTTTATTTAAAATTCTACTTTGAAACTTTAACAAAAATTCTAAACTTAAAATTGCTACTATTTTTACTTTCTTTTATTTTCATATTTTATTTTATTTTTCTTTTTTCGTTTTTGTTTTTACCGCCTTTCGTTTTCAAAAATCCTGACTTCAAATTTCTGTTTTAAACTTTTCAGAATTTTAAAAGTCTTCAAACCTTCCTCCTGTTTTTCTCCGACTTACCTGCGAGTATGGCCGCGTACGACTTCACAAAGGTTCATTTTCGAGGATTAGCTCAAAAGGCAAGATTTGAAGCATTAACTGAAAGAGAAATAGCCTTAACACTGTATTATGATAAGTCTACCATGGAGAAACTAGGAATTACTGACATCATCCAATACCTGTTTAATCAATTAGGCTGGGAGAACACTGCTTTGAAAACCCGTTTTGCTACCTATAAGGACCTCACCTACGAATTCCTTAGTTCCTTCAGGTACTTACCCAACTATGGTTTTGGATCCAACACAGAGTTGATCACCTTTAGGATGTTTGGAATGGACCAAACCCATAGCCGGATGTCATTAGCTAACCTCCTAGGATTTCCTAGCGGACCACATGTGATCATCAGTGCAGAAGATGATGATCTAGATTTTGAACTCAACCAATTATGGGGTAGAATCACAGGCGACTATCACCCTGACCCAAACAGCATGTATAATGATTAGATACATAACCCAGCTTTCAGATACTTTCATAAGATACTAGCTCACACCCTTTTCGGGAAAGAAGAAAATATTACTACAGTATCTAAAGAAGAGTTATATATCATGTTCTGTGCTTCTCAGGGTCGTACAGTGAATGCAGTACCTTTTATGATGAGATCTTTCCGACGCCTCACTCAGGACCCATAATCACCTATTCTAATAGGAGGCCTCGTGACAATGATTACCCACGAGCTTAGCCTTAGATTCCACCTAAATGCAAGCACTAGTTTTGGCACCATCCGACCCATGAATATCCAGTTTTGCTTTAACATGCGCATTTTAAGAACTATAGGACCTGGACCTTACGAGTACCTCATCAATGACAAACCTGTCCAGCTATTCACATTGCCAAATCATCAGATGACAAGTATCCATAACAAGGACAACTGGCTTTATGAATTGGATGAGCCTATGGGACTTCCTTCACCTCAATCAACACCGCAGAATTACATGTACGACAGTGATCACATCTCTGAAGCACATGATTATATGTACTATGAGGATGCTGTATCAGAAGCTGAGGTAGACCCTACGACCCCTCCGCATTACAACACCTATCCTGAGCCCATTCCTGAGGAAACCACTGACAAAATGGATACTGTCCTGCACCGATTAGACAATGTTGACGCAGCTCTGACCACCATAAAAGCAGACATCACAAGCATACACAGCGAACTCGTAGTCTTCATGGACTTGGTCTGTGACCAGCTCGACTACTACGCCCGACAGTTTGATGAATTGAAGGCACGAAAAGACTGAGTTATTAGATTTAGTTTAGTTTAGTTTAGTTTTTTTTCTGTTTTCCGTACGTTCTCAATTATTTCGATTTTTACATTGTTTAATTTACCTTATGTATTACATTCCAAACAATCATTTTAATTACTTGTTATTTCAATTATATTCTTTATTCATTTATTCTGTTTTTATGTTATCCTATGTTTCTTGGCCGATATAACGCATTGCCATATCAATACCAGGCCTCCAAACCATTGCAAGAACACCCCTATAGCAAAATTCTGCGTTCTGCAGATTTTGTTGGTGTGACGACCGTCACAGAAGCCTGACGCTCGTCACACGAGTGACGACCATCACAGATACGTGACGACCGTCACGAGCCCAAAACTGTTATCTGCTGTAACAGGGGTTGCATTTTCTCTCCCACTCACATCCTTTCAACTCCCAATCATCACAAACTCACACCCCACTTCCAATTTTCGTTTTCCCCACCTTGCTCCATATATCCCAACTCCCGTTTCAACTTCCTACTCCACTTCTGTAACATTTTTCACTCCACAGAACCAACTCAATCTACAGCATCCTCCAACAATGGCGAGAAACAACGAAACCCCAGACCTCAGCAACATTGTGTTCAGCGACGGCGACTCCGGAGACAAACAGCGGGCCAACTATATCGCCTTCCATCAACGGTCGCTACAGCCGACCCACTACCCGCATATCCCATCCGTCACGGAGCTCGGCCTTCTTGACGGTGTAACTTGGATGCTCCAAAGAGCCGGCATCTGGAACCTCTGCACAAATCCGCAGCCGGCGTACGAACAACTCACCCTCGAGTTCCTTAGTTCGTTCACCTACTTCACTTCCAGCGGCGACCTCAGCCAACACTCCGGTGCCGCATGCTTCCGTATGTTCGACACGAACTATCAACTGAACCAGAACCAGATTGTCACCATCTTACAATTCCCTCGCGGCGACAATGCTCACCGCCGCCTCACCGAACAGTTTCAGCACGAAGCCTTCGCGCTCTGGTACCAGTTAACCGGAATCAATACCGATGGCTGGGATTCTCTGCATGCAACGCATATCCACAACCCGACCATCCGGTATTTCCACCGAGCACTGAGCAACACCATCTTCGCCCGAGATAGCAACCATAAGGTGAACTCGAAAGAGCTCTTCTTTCTCCGCTGTGTCTTCAACAACGAGCCCATCAACGCCGCTTCGTTCCTCCTGGCCCACATCCAGGCCAACTGTAACTGTGGCTCTAAGCCATTTTACTTTGGCGGGATTGTTACTTCCATTGCACTCGGGCTGAACCTCGGCGACCGCCTCCAGCATCTCCATGCCATTCCCTCGGTGTTCCTCGACACCGACCACTGCAGAGCTTCTCACCTCATCCGTTCCAGGGCCGATGGCAAGTACCACCCGGTCGTGCATGGCAAAACCGTCAGAAGTATCATCCTGCCCTCACGCACCCAGATGCACCCAGAGGATCGTGCCAACTGGCTATTTGACCTCAATGCCCCTGCTGCTGCCGCTACTCCAACTCAGACTCACACCCAAGATTCTGGTGACGAAATCCAAGATGAGTTAGACAGACCTGAGCAACCGGAGGCATCGCAACCACTTCCTTCTGAAGGCACATCCTACCGCCGCCGCCGCCATCGTCCAGAGCCCGACTACTCTGAAGAAGACCTCCGCCGATCCCTCGACCAGCAGGCCCAGATACTCGCTATGATGCAGCAGCAGAATCAGCGAGCAGAGCAGTTCGAAGCTTGGCATCGGACCCAAATGCAACAACTCTAAACCGGCCAAGAAACCATCACTGAGAACTTGGCGAATCTGACCTTGCAGTTCGAAGGACTCCGCGACTATGTCTATCATACCGGAGCACTGGACCTTGAGGCCCGCCGCGACCAAGTCAGAGCCAGAGGACGCGAGAGAGGACGTGACCGAGGCAGAGGCCGTGATTAGTTATTTCTTTCCTTATTTGTTTACTATATTTTCAGTTTCTTTGTATTTTTACCTTGTATTTCCCTCTCGCATTCTTTCAAATCAGTGGGGACACTGATTGAGATAGTGTGGGAGCAGAGTGTTTATTTCCCATTCCCTTGTACTCTTAATTCCGTAATTTTAATTCGAACATTTTCACGTTTTAAGCAAATAAAAGCTCTTTTATATATATCTTTTTCCGTTACGCAAACATCCCCCACTTTATTCGACATAAACAAAAAAAATTTCGTTCGTTCCTCAAGAGCAAAAGCATCACGAGAATGCGCCCAAGTTCAAACCAAGTTTCGAAACTCCGAGACGAAAATTCTAACAAAACCAGTACCGTCCTGACACCTTAGACCTCCAGTTTATGCGATTCGGTTTCACTACCTACGTGTACCAAAGTTTCAAGTGTCTACGCAAACTCAGCCCCAAGTAGTTTATACTAGCAGTCAGCACCATCCTAAAACACTTCTAAGCGAGCGACCAATGCAAATAAGTGTATGATCTCCAAAAAGATGAAAAATCATGAAAAGAAAGCCATTTAGCCCAAATATAAAGACGCGTTCCCTCTAAGTTAGGTGCTCCTCGCCCGAGCATTTAGCCCAACGGTACGAAAACTCATTGAAAAATCAATGGTATAAGCTTATGAGCAATGAAAAAGATCAAAACAGAAAGGAGATCATATTCACTAACAGGTTGACTTGCCATGAAAGTGTATGGACAACGGGCTTAATGTGATTGCGCTAGAACAAACAGGGTGAACTTGATGCGAGAACCTTGACACCAAGCTACAGTAGCATGACTGGAACCGATTTGCATAAGAAGGAGACCTCCGAAGACTTGTAGTCCAGTGTCTTCACCATACTCGTTTTGTTCCTACTAAGAATCCCGGTTTTTCCCAACTTTGTGAATGAGGAAGCTGCCTCGTGCTTGCCGACTTTTTCCTGTTTTACTTGAGGACAAGCAAAGATTCAAGCTTAGGGGAGTTTGATAACACGAAATCGTATATATATATATTGATACATAATTCAACTGATGTTTGACTGTTTTCGATCCGATTTCGGATTCTTTCCATGTATTTGTCTGATATTTTGCAGGTATTTGATGATCGCGTCTAAACAAAGCAATATGAAGAAAAGAAGCAATTACAGATGAAATATGGACGAAAACCAGATGAAAACAACGTAAAAAACGCAAAATGCATATTTTGCTGCTGTGATGACCGTCACACCTCCATGACGACCGTCACACAGGTGACGACCGTCACACACCGTGACGACCGTCATGCAGGCAAAAACGCCCAACTTCAAATGAACGTGCAAAATACAGTTTCAAGTCCCAAATAATGGACCACTACTCCCTGATATTTCTGCCTCTAAGTCCACCTTCTTCAAATTACAACCGTTAGAATTCTATTTCTATAAAAGGGGAAGGAGGGGAGCTGAGAAAGGGAGCCGCATTCAGACAACGAAGTGCTGCCAATTTATCTTCAGGGCAACCTTTCCATTATTTTATTCTTATTTGTTTCTCTTTTCTTTTTCTGCATTTCTTTGATATTTTGTAATTCCCATCTCCCTTGTACAATCAATTGGCACAAAGACCAGAATCCTGTCAACATTTGTGGAGGATCTGCCCAAAGGCCAATTGGAATATTTACAGGTTCTAAATTTTAATCGTAATTTCAGTTTTCATTATGATGCATGTTATTAATTTCTGTTTTTATTTATGTTTTACCTTTCCCAAATCCATGTCTAGCTAAACCAGAGTAATCGATATGTAGTAATAATTCAGACGGGATTTGATAATAACCAGTTGAAAACTCTCTTTTTCAAAAGTTGTTTATGGTCTGAGTGTTTAAATTTATTTACTGAATAAACGTTCGTCGCGAAAGCGAAAACTTATTTAAAAGTAGTTTTGCCACGACAGTGGGAAATTAATTAAGGTACGAACCAACAAGCGACAGTTGCGGTAAGATCAGATAGTAAACACTAGTCATTTGTTTTAATAACAACGAAAGCACTTTAAAATGAATTAGAACTTAGAGATTTCCAAAAAATAGTTTTAACCCCGAATGGGACACGAAAGCGTACATTTGGCCCTTAGAATTATGACTAGAGTCAACAACCATCGTGAGACGAAAGTCTTCAGATCACTATTTTCTACTTAAATAAATTCTGAAAAATATTTCATATACCGGTAACCTGTCAAATCCCCGAAGAACATAATTACTGCATATCGATTCACGTAATTATAATTCAAGTAACATTTCTAATTCCCTTTAGTGACAAAAATTATTCCCTTAAACATTACCTACCTAGCTAAACATAGTAACTCCCGAGAACACTAGTTTGATTATGAGTCCCTGTGGGATCGATATGTTTTATTACTACGCGATAAACTGTGCACTTGCAGTTAAGTTGTATTAGACATAGAAAGTCACTATCAGTTGCCTATAAGATAGGAGGAGGTGGTCAATGCTTGGATCCTTGATTCAAATGCTTGTGACTTGAGAACACCACAAGGTTAGGAATGAACCTTTGCTTGATCTTTGAAGATGAAGCTCTTCTCTTGGGTGTTAAACCAAATACCTTGATCCTCTATCTAGAACCAATGATATGCACTAGTGTTGATGTAAAATGATATGAAACATACGCCATGATATAAGAAAAGGGATGGGCAAATTTTGGGGTGCCACACAGCCCACCTGGCCTTATTGCTATCACGTGGCTTGACTTAAGGGTTTCGCGCGACAAAGCTTATATCTCGCCCAGCAAATTAGCCTGGGCAGAAAAAGTGTATTTTAGCACTTGTTGATATTTTTGAAACACTTACTTACTTTTCATAGAAACTTTGTAACCTAAAAAACATTTTGTGTGAAGAGAAAAAGTCATCTTCTTCATTTTCACTTAGAAATCAAAGCTTTTAAGCTTCAATCTTTGATCCTTTCAAGTTTGATGCTCCAAAAGCTTTGTTTGTTACTTGTTGCTCAAGTTACCATGGTTATGGGTAGCTAAATCTCTCCCTGTGTCAAGACTAGAGGTAGATAATCCTCACTTTTGTATGTATTTCTCTTGATATTTTGTATGTGAACAAGTTGATGATGAATATATGATGAAAACCTTGTTTTTATGGTTTATATTTGTGTTGGATCATTATTGAGAAATATGTTTCAACTATTGACCTAGCTTTTTCATCTTTCAACCAACAAAGTTTAGAGATAGTTTTGTGAGTTGATATTTGTAACAGCCCAATTTCTAATAATTAATTATTTATGTTAATTAGTTTATTTATGTGATTTATTTAATTTAAATGAATGGGTAGATATTTTGAGAGAGGAAAATATGATGGAGAGGAATAGAATAGAAAGAGATATAAGAGAAAGAGGAGAAAAAAGAAAGGATAGAAAGAAAAGAAGGAAAGGAGAGAAAGAAGGAGGAAGAAGAGAAAAGAGAAGGAAAAGAGAGGAAAGCTTGGATTCATCAAGATCAACCCTTAGAAGTCGATTTAATCGGGTAAGGGTGTGAAATCTTATTATCTTATCAATGTATATGATTATGTATGACTTGTTTGGATTGTTTGGGTGTTTTTCTACATTTCCATTCTAGGGCAGAAATGGGTTTAATCGATAGAAATCGATGTTTGAACGGTTAAAAGTTGGATCAAATGGTGTATTTTGGTCGAGGATTGTTGGGCTAAGTCTACTAAAACTTGTAGGTTTTGAATCGGGCAATTTTATGAGTTTCTGATGATTTTGGAAATTTAGGGTTTTGAACAACGCAGACGCTTGCTAGCACCTTCGCTAGGCGAACAGGGTGGCGAGTTATTCGCCAGGCGAGCCAGCAGCGAGCTAGTAGCGAACGGTCCCAGACTTGAGCAGAACCAAATGATCCAATATCGCTGGTAGCGAGTGAGGTAGCTGTTGCACCCCAAATTTTGACCCCTTAGATCCTCATCATCATTTTAGGATCATATTCATTTGATTAACTAACCTTAACCCATTTCAAGTTTATCTTTGTCAAGATGCAGATAAATCAGGGTTCCGTACCATCAAAATCGAGGCTTTGGTGGTTTGATCAATCAATGTGTTGGATTGATTCAACTATAAACAAGATCAAGGATACTACATGGGGTCAAGTATGAATCCAATTTGAGGTTGTCACCCAGGAATTGAGAACGGTGCAGTTCAGGATACCCAATTAAAGTTTCTGATTAGGAAAAGTCAACTGTACTTTGACTTTTGATTAAAATAGTGTTCCAATGATGGGATCATGGTCCATGAAGCTCATATGGCTTAGTGAAGTTCACTCAAGAAGTTTCAAGACCTCAGAGGACCCAGAACACCAACAGTCGATTCAAAGTTCTTCAATTAATCGGTTCGTCTGACTGAAAAGTCAACTCATTAACCAACATGGTTTTAACCCAAAATTGAAGGCAATTATCTTCCTAATGGCATGTCACATCTATTCATGAAGTTTGGTGACCATTGGATCAAGAATTGATAAGTAATCAAAAAGTTGAGAAATTAAGGTTTTGAAAAGGATAAAGCCATAACTCCTTAACCACACAAGGGTTTTTGACCTAGTTTCAAGGGGAATGAGTTCCTAACACAAGAATAAATATTGTATTACCTAATTTGGGATTTTTAAAAAGTACAAGTGAGTTCCATAACTCTTCCTGGTTAGAGAGAACCAAGATCCACAAGTTGGCAAAAACTCACATTCGCAAAACTAGGTCAGCATGAGTTTTTTTATTCCAAAACCTCTCTAAATCGATGCTAATCAAGGCTAAACCTCATTTATGATGTTTGAATTGATAATTAACATTTTAATATCAAGTCACATGAAAAATGGTACAAAGATCAAAGGAAATCATTATTTAATGCAAGTTGCAAAAGTGAATAGTGAAGAAAGAGAGAAAAGGTGGCTACCCTTCTCAAATCATCAACTTTAATTTAACAAGTCACCTCCTATCCTATCAAGCATGATGAAAAAATCTATAGGGTATGGAGAATATCTTAGTAGAGTGGCTTAAAGACAAGTATGAAGATTGCATTGGAAAACTCAAAGATTTTCATGATGGAAGGTTAAAATTGGCAATTTGCTTCACTTTTGCCCATACCTTGATCCAAGGCCTTTGGCTATAAATAGAACTCACTTCCTACATCAAAAACACACCAGCTCCATTCTAGAAACCATATAGAACTCTCTCCCTTACACAATCACCAAATTCTTGCAAAATCTCACTAAGTCTCCAAAATCCCTCAAAATCTATTTTTGCAAAACACCTTCCAAAACCATTTCCAAACTTTTTCCAACTTAAGAAACACTTCAAACACATCAAATATGATGTATTGAAGCTATCCAAATCACTTCCAAACTTATGTAACAAGGTTTGAGTGAGTTGGTATTTGAAATCTTTGGATTTTAGAGTTTTTTCGTCATTTACAAGGCATTTCGTCCACTAGCTTGCATGGAGGTTGTTTGGAGACCTTGTAAGAGCTCTCAATATCTTTGGTTTTCTTATTTCTTAAGCTTGCTTCAAGAGGTAAACCTAAAACTCATAAATGTGAACTTTCTACTTGCATTTCACATGCTACCATGAATGTTTTTAGAGTTTTCACCTTCCTATCTCTCATTTATTCATTTCAAAACTTTAATTTCATTCTCTTTTGAGTTTTATTTTAAAGTTATGATTTTGGCTTGTTAGCATCCTTGTGTACTTGAGTTTGACTAAAACTCTTGCTTGTAAGCATTTGTGTTTGATCTTCTCTTAAAACTTGAAAGTTTTCCCCATGAAGTTTTTAAACTTCTTACTTACATTTTTTGTGACATTATTTGATTACGCTTGATAATTGTAATTACATATGGCATCTTGTAAGCTCTAAGAAACCATTCTTTGTCAAGATACATCTTTATCTTTGTTAAGATCCCCTGCCATCTTTGTTAAGAAATATCCCCGTCTTTGTTAAGACATGTTTTGGTTTTTACCTTTCATTAAGTCTTGAAAGAACTTATCCCCTCATTGATATTGTAACATCTTGATGTTTGCTTTGGTTGTAACCATTTATTTTGATTGAAATTATTGCTTGATATTGTAATATGCTTGCTTGTTCTTGGTTGTAACCATATCTCTTATATTCATCATGATTGAATGATTATTGCTTTGTTAAGTTTATTTCCCCAAGTGATAGAATTCTTTAGTTCTCATCCATGCTGCCTCATATTTCTCCTTCCAAAGAAAAGTCTCTCTATTGACCCTTGGGTCATAGATAGCTCATTACTCTTTTAGGTCTGGATAGAACCTCCCCCTCCTTTTGGTCTGGATAGAACCAATAGGATTTTCACTCATAGGTCTGGATAGAACCTTCTTCCCTCTTTTAGTCTGGAAAGAACCAATAGATCCTTATTCTGTAGTTCGTGCCCGAACTACGACCGCTCTGATTTCTCATTGGATAATGAGAATACGTAGGCACAAGATGCGATATCTTGACGAGCAACCTTCCCCCTTATTCCTCCTTTTGGTCTGGATAGAACCAATTGGGCTTACAACGTAGAACTTTAGGATAGAGTTTGGGTAACTCTATGTAAGAATCATGGATATGATTACTTACCCCCCTGTCTTGAGAGTTCAACATAGATATAGAGAGTTTTGTGAAACTCTACACAAGCATGGATATGTTTGTTCCCCCCTTGAACCTTGATCATAATCAAGTGTTCTTCATCCCTAATGAGGTGAACTACGATTACTCTGATTCTATCCTAGTTAGGATACGTAGGCAGATGACGCGATGTCTTTGCGAGCAAACTTAGAAACTATCTTTAGGTCTTAACCCACACCTTTTTTACCCAATCCCAGACTTTAGCAAACATTTACCAAACTTAGCATGCAAACAAACAAAAGGTTCCTGTAGAGTACTACAGATGTCTAGGATGTGAAATACCTACCCTATGCATAACCAACCCCCGATCCCCGAATCTCTTAGCGTTGTTTTTACATCGCGAAAAGGTTTTTTCTTTCTTTAGACCTTTCCTTTGGATAAATTAAAGTCCGGTTGTAATCTAAGAATTAAAGATTCAAGTTAATCAATAGCTTGGTATCACGATTCTCACCACAACAGAAATGGCGACTTCACTGGGGACCAATCTGACTTTTCTTGAGGGTTTAGCTTATTTTGTTTAATTGCATGCTATATTTGTAAATATTTGCTTAACATGTATATTTGTCAATATATTTGTTTGTATGTTGGGTATTGGGTGCTTTGAGTGGTGAGACGGTCCTATACCCGGACATGAGTAGAATTATGATAGGATGGTGGTATATTCAAGAAGGCTTATAGGGAGTTGATTCCCGACCAAGCTAACTTGAGAAACCACCGCTCAGTGTAGGCCCTCTTGAAAGTTTTAGTATTTTTGATCGAGTATTCGTGAAAATAATGCTACTTTCAACGAAGGAGCCCATGACACTGTGAACTTTTAGAATACATTATACCCTACTTTGGCCTTATTAGGACGTAGTGAGATGGCTATAAGGAAGTATTTCCAAAGTAGTTGATACGCGATACTACACTCAGACGAGATTCTCTTGAGAATATTATCGATTACCAAGTAATTTGAGAAATTGATAATATCTGAAAGATGGGTTGATGACTCTGGGAACTCTGTAGAACCCGTTCAACAGGTACAAATTAACCCATAGCACAAATCCTTGGGGATGGGTAAACCTCTGACTCCTTGCTTTGATCTTGATCCTAGGATGTCTTTGTATATGCATTGTATTTGTGAATACTTGCCTTTGTGTTATGTGTGCATCATCACATCATATCACCATAAGCATATCATGTCGCAACTAGTTTTGTAAAACTCAGTCGATCTCTGGTATTTTTTTAAAAAAAGTTGTAACTTTTTCAACGATCAATGAAATGAGGGTTTTAACTTAATTAAACTTATGAGTTTTGTAAAACCAGTTGCGTTTTTGCACTTGCATCAACATTTTACATATCATACTTCGTTGCATTGGTCTTTTTGGTTCATTCTGTGTTCCGTTGACATCAGAGGGGGATACCTAGAACATATCCGAGACAAATAGGCAACAATGGAAGGACTTTTGAAAGCTCAGGAAATGCTGAAAGAGGACATCAGAATTCTCAAGTGTCAGATGAATTGGGTGCTTGAGACATTGCAGAATATGATGAAGAAAGAGGGTCACTATGACCATGTTACGTCCAGAGAAACTAGGGATGCATTATCTCCGATGGTTCCTCCAACTCAAGGACATCCTCGACATCAACGAACAGATAACCATCAATCGCGTCAGTACGCCCAACACTCAGTGTTTGTTCCTCCTCAAGCTTCTCAAAGCCGGAAATTTAACAAGAAGGATCATGTCAGGAAAAATAAGACTTGTGGTAGACAAACTCCAGTACCGTTAAGCAAACTTTACCCGCTACTGATTCAGAACTCACTAGTGACTCCACAATTATCCAATCCTGTGCCAGGACCGTGGCATAATGCGAACCTGAACTGTGAATTTCACAAAGGAACTGAAGGACATAACTTGGATGCATGTATAGCATTGAGTTATCTTGTGCAAGAGCTAATCATTGACAAACGCTTGATCCTCGAGGAAGACCATCCGAGAGTGGAATGTGGATATCATACTTGGACAACAGGGCACCTAGTTGAAGAGTGTGAAAGTTTTAAACTGAGACTCCAAGAGCTGCTGAAACCTCAGGAGGATAAATCAAATGACTGTGCTACGGTTCCGGAATCTAAAGGCAAAGGACCCGTGAGACCCCTCATAATTCTATATCACAATGAGCATGTGGTTGTTGAATGTGTTTCCCTGCATGGGCCTAAAATTTGAAATATGTTTTGTTAAACAATTTTAATTCCCTAAAGCTGGCAGCTGTAGACTGTTTTAGCATTTTGTTGTGTTTTCTTTGCATTTGTGTTGCTTGTAAATTGTTGTTTATTTGAATTTGGCAATATTTAATGAAATGTTTGTGCATCTTTTGATCAAGTCCATTCGTTTCACTCTTTCTTTTTCTTTCATTGTTATGAAATACCAAAAAAACAAGAAAATTTCTTTTGTTTACTAAACTGTTGTTTAAAGCAAAGATTGGGGAGGATGATGAAAATTATATCCATAACTGCTGTTGATATGCTTTCAATTTAACTTTGTCGATGATGTGAGGCATTGTTTCAATACCTAAACACTGGAGAAATAAGGAAGATAATCCCTCGCCAACCCCTTTGAGCCTAGAAGTAAGAGTTTTCTTTCTTTACAAAAACAAAACCTTAAATCTCAAACCTGGGGCGGGTAGTCCTCGGTTAACTTAAAGATATGTGCATACAAGACACTTTTCATATAAAGGTGGTGCACTCAGGTTTTCCTTCGTACACAACAAGAAAGTGTCGAAGATGCTTTTCAACATAAAAGACGATGATGGTTCACCGTATCCATTAAACTAGGTAGTCACCTCCTTTCTCAAAAAAAAAAAAAAGAGAGAAAAAAGAAAAGTGAAAAAAGAAAAAAGCCCGCTAAGTCAAAACCTATGAAGGAGACTTAGGCAAAAATGGGGCATCCCATTGACTGTATATTCGAACAAAGAAGTTTAGACAAAAGTCAGGGATAAAAAGAGATGAATTTTGTAAGATTCTTCACTCTAAAAATCCTCAAATAGAAAAAAGCTATCAAATACTGTAAGGGAGTTGTGACTACCTTAGGTTTGTAAGCCATCACCAACTATCATCAGTCCAATTCTTAAGTCTGTAAGAACCTGAATGTATAGTTTGAGTTAACTGAGCGTAGGATTGGAGTTCATCATGGAGAGTGGGTGGGACCAAATCACTTTGAGCTTTTATCCTTTGTTTCATGAACCATGAACCGAGCCACGTTACAACCCTTAAAAGACCTAATTGAGGTAAGGTTGTTTTGAAAGCATATTACAACAAGGTTGGATAACCTGACTCCTAATTATCTTTGATGCTTGTGTGTGTTAATCACTTTATCCATCATTTGTAAATGATTGGATCGCTTTTACTTTGATCACTTGATCACTCCGCTGTGTGTGTTTCATCAAAAATGTTTTCAAAAGATTGCATGAATTTTACATTGAAAATTGCCAATTTTTAATAAACAGCATTGCGTGCAAAACAATCCAATATCAAAGGAATACCAACAACCGCTGTCAGCTAGGGAATTTGACTTGATAAAGGAAGCTCAGCCCGGGGAAACCAATTTGAAGGATTTGTTAATCATTTGTCACAACGTTCAGCTAATCAGAGCCAACCAGGTCAAGATCAGATGAAGCTCTCAATGAACAAGTTTAGTCTGGGGCAAATCTCTTGCAGTTACCAGTAAGCAGGGGAAAGTTTGTTACCCAGTCTTTACTTCCATAGTTTGAGACTTTATTGTGCAAGCACCGTTAAACTGGGGCAATCACGTCGAGATTTATAAATCTCTCTCTATAAGAGTTTGAAGACATTGAAGCATCTTTATGCTAGTTCTCTTGATGGTTTCTTCCCACAGACCATGTAATCTGGGGTAGAAAAGTTTAAAGATTGTTTATCGCAAGGTCCATTGCTCACTGAAGAGGATTGTTATACTATTAATGGGGCAGAAAGATTTTGGTCTCATGATACCCTTTATCAGCTCCCCGATTAAGTTGTTACTTCGGTTGATCTTGGAACTTCCCTTAGTGATTTTCCTTTAACAAAGAATTCAAGCTCAGGATGGCAATCCAAATGAAGTCATGATGTTTTGGCCTAAGAAGATTACTCTCTCCCAAAGAAGGTGGTAACCTTGAAGTGAAATTGTTGTTCTTCATGATCATCCCTTTGATGTCCAATTTTGGTAAAGTTGGTTGGGTCTCTGTGTCGAGATGTTTATTTCATCTCCTATGTTATTTGTCTGTTTCGTCAGCATAAACATAAGCATGGCATAAGCATATGCATAACATCCGTGCATTTTTGCTATCTCTGGTTGTTACTTGTTCCTGTTTCACTTTGGTTCCCTCCTCAGTGACTGGGTATGTTGTCTCTCTCCAATAGAGTTGTCAGCTCTTAAGCATAAAATGTCCATCCTTTCTCAATTCCCCACAGAGTTTAATCCTCATGGATGATGGTTGCTTCAGTTATCTTTTTCCATGATTGGATAAGGTAAGTCACCATTCGAGTTCATTTCTCAATGGTTGGAGTCTTGTTTGGAAGTTTCTTTCTAGATTGAACTTTGGTCCCTGTCGGTCGCCGAACCTACTTGGACGTGCATTTATTTTGCACTATCTATCAAGAAGGACATTTTTGTATCATCTTCAGCGATAAGTGGCAGTCTCTTCGGAGAAGCTTATCATCTCAACGATAAATGACAGTCTTTTCGGAGAAGTTTAATCGTCTTCAGCCATAAATGGCAGTCTCTTCAGAGAAGTTTAATCGTCTTCAGCGATAAATGGCAGTCTCTTCAGAGAAGTTTAATCGTCTTCAGCGGTGAGTGGCAATCTCTTGGGAGAAGCTTAACCTTCATCAACGATAAATGGCAGTCTCTTCGGAGAAGTTTAATCTTCTTCAGCGGTGAGTGGCAATCTCTTGGGAGAAGCTTAACCTTCATCAACGATAAATGGCAGTCTCTTCGGAGAAGTTTAATCGTCTTCAGCGATAGATGGCAGTCTCTTCGGAGAAGTTTAATCGTATTCAACGGTAAGTGGTAATCTCTTCGGAGAAGTTTAATCGTATTCAACGGTAAGTGGTAGTCTCTTGGGAGAAGCTTAACCTTCATCAACGATAAATGTCAGTCTCTTTGGAGAAGTTTAATCGTATTCAACGGTAAGCGGCAATCTCTTGGGAGAAGCTTAACCTTCATCAACGATAAATGGCAGTCTCTTCGGAGAAGTTTAATCGTCTTCAGCGATAAATGGCAGTCTCTTTGGAGAAGTTTAATCGTCTTCAGCGATAAATGGCAGTCTCTTCGGAGAAGTTTAATCGTCTTCAGCGATAAATGGCAGTCTCTTCGGAGAAGTTTAATCGTATTCAACGGTAAGTGGCAATCTCTTCGGAGAAGTTTAATCGTATTCAACGGTAAGTGGCAATCTCTTGGGAGAAGCTTAACATTCATCAGCGATAATGGCAGTCTCTTCGGAGAAGTTTAATCGTATTCAACGGTAAGTTGCAATCTCTTGGGAGAAGCTTAACATTCACCAACGATAAATGGCGGTCTCATTTGAGAAGTTTATTTTGAATATGTCGACACGCGGTTGTGACCAACATTGTTTGAAAATCCATTGGATACTGGTATAAGTCATTTGGTGGTGACCAATCATATTTTAAGTAAGGCCTGTTGGTAACCGACATTATGAAAATCAACGGACGACAGATACTAACAATTTGGTTATGTATCATTCCAAACTAAGTCACGATGGTTCCATCCCAAACTCAGGTTTCATACCTTTGGAGATGTATTGTTTGATTCCAAGCACATGTTTTGTACCTTTGGAAGAGGTTTGTTTCTATCCCGAGCACAGGTTGTGTACCTTTGGAGGTAGATGAATTGTTTGATCCCAAGCTCAGGTTTCGTACCTATGGAGATGTATTCTTTAATTCCAAGCACATGTTTTGTACCTCTGGAAGAGGTTTGTTTCTATCCCGAGCACATGTTGTATACCTTTAGAGATAGATGTTTGTTGCCATCCCAAGCTCAGGTTTCGTACCGTTGGAGATGTATTGTTTGATTCCAAGCTCAGGTTTCGTACCTTTGGAGATGTATTGTTTGATCCCAAGCTCAGGTTTCGTACCTTTGAAAGATGTACTGTTTGATTCCAAGCACAGGTTTCGTACCTTTGGAAGATGTTTGTTGCCATCCCGAGCACAGGTTGTGTAACTTTGGAGATGTGTACTTTGGGTCCCGAGTTCAAAAATTCCCAAAGACTAAAGTGGTTGCATTTGCATGAAGTGTTTTATATCCTAATGTTTTGAGGGTATTAGTTTTTCATTCCTAAGGTTTTGAGGGTCTTCGTCCAATCCTAACGTGTTGAGGGTTGTGTCTCTTCCATACCCTAATGTATTGAGGATGTTCAGCTTTCATTCCTAATGATTTGAGGGTCTTCGTCCAATCCTAACGTGTTGAGGGTTGTGTCTCTTCCATATCCTAATGTATTGAGGATGTTCAGCTTTCATTCCTAATCATTTGAGGGTCTTCGTCCAATCCTAATATGTTGAGGGTTGTGTCTCTTCTATATCCTAATGTTTTGAGGGTCCTCGTCCAATCCTAATGTGTTGAGGGTTGTGTCTCTTCTATATCCTAATGTTTTGAGGGTCCTCGTCCAATCCTAATGTGTTGAGGGTTGTGTCTCTGCTGTATCCTAATGTATTGAGGGTATTAGTTTTTGTTCCTAAAGTATTGAGGGATATACTTATGCTTCCTGTCTTCAGACCTGGTCGTCACCAAACTCTTTGAAAAATCCAGTTCTTTCTAAATCCAGTGGTTACTAGCATTGCTTAAAAAATTAATCGTTTATTAGCCGGTTGTTACCAACTCCCCAGCCGAAGTCCTGTGTTTTATCAATATTGTTTGGAATTCCCAATTGTAATTGGAACTTTGATTTGGTCGTCACCATATCCCTAGGAAGTCTAGTGGTATTTAGCACTTTTTGGAAACCTTACTTTGGATTGGTCATCACCATCCTCCCCAGTAAGTCTAGTGGAAGCTAGCACTGTTTGAAGCTATTTGTTATTTTGGTCGTCACCAGTCTTCGCAGTTGAAGCTTTTCTTTTCCAGTCGAGTCTCAGAGAATTAGTGGATACTAGCTTCCTCGACGCGTCCGGTTTTGTTTCTAACCTTTTCCTGAAGATCCCGTTTGAACTCTTTGTTATAGGAAATTTCTCGTCTGGTTATCCCCAGCGAGGTTCGTGTCTCCATTCCGTCTTTTCCCCGGTGAGGATTTGCTTCCCCAGTGGATTTGTTCCCCAGCGAAGTTTTCCCCAGTGGATTTCTTCCTCGGCGAGGTTTGCGCCTCTTTTCTTTCGTTTCCCCAATGAAGAATTATCATCTTCCCTGGTGGGCTCCCTCATCTGGTTATCCCCAGTGAGGTATGTATCTTCTTTCCCTGATGAAGATGTGTCTTCCCTGGTGGAATTTATGTCCCCTGTGTGAAAGATTCCCTTGAACATCATCTTTAGTCATGTTTGAACTATCTTGCTTACTTTGCCTTGAATACTTCCCCAGTGTGTCGGGTTACTCGTTGTATTGTCGTTCTTTTATATTTGCTCGTGTGTCTACATCTGTCTTGCATTCAAGCATCATAACACCGTTTAGACTCATTTGCATTTCAGCATTTGTCCTTTTGCATACCATCAGATCTAAGGGACAAAATTTCTGGTTTGCTATATTGAAATACCATTCACTAAGATTCTATGAGGATTGTTATCTCTCATTTCCATCTAGTGAAGTTATTTAAATAGGGGCAACTGTTGCACCCAAAATTTTGACCTCTTAGATCCTCATCATCATTTTAGGATCATATTCATTTGATTAACTAACCTTAACCCATTTCAAGTTTATCTTTGTCAAGATGCAGATAAATCAGGGTTCCGTACCGTCAAAATCGAGGCTTCGGTGGTTTGATCAATCAATGTGTTGGATTGATTCAACTATAAACAAGATCAAGGATAGTACATGGGGTCAAGTATGAATCCAATTTGAGGTTGTCACCCAGGAATTGAGAACGGTGCAGTTCAGGATACCCAATTAGGGTTTCTGATTAGGAAAAGTCAACTGTACTTTGACTTTTGATTAAAATAGTGTTCCAATGATGGAATCATGGTCTATGAAGCTCATATGGCTTAGTGAAGTTCACTCAAGAAGTTTCAAGACCTCAGAGGACCCAGAACACCAACAGTCGATTCAGAGTTCTTCAATTAATCGGTTCGTCTGACTGAAAAGTCAACTCATTGACCAACATGGTTTTAACCCAAAATTGAAGGCAATTATGTTCCTAATGGTATATCACATCTATTCATGAATTTTTGTGACCATTGGATCAAGAATTGATAAGTAATCGAAAAGTTGAGAAATTAAGGTTTTGAAAAGGGCAAAGCCATAACTCCTTAACCACACAAGGGTTTTTGACCTAGTTTCAAGGGGAACGAGTTCCTAACACAAGCATAAATATTGTATTACCTAATTGGGGATTTTTAAAAAGTACAAGTGAGTTTCAAACTCTTCCTGGTTAGAGAGAACCAAGATCCACAAGTTGGCAAAAACTCACATTCGCAAAACTAGGTCGGCATGAGTTTTTTTATTCCAAAACCTCTCTAAATCGATGCTAATCAAAGGCTAAACCTCATTTATGATGTTTGAATTGATAATTAACATTTTAATATCAATTCACACGAAAAATGGTACAAAGATCAAAGGAAATCATTATTTAATGCAAGTTGCAAAAGTGAATAGTGAAGAAAGAGAGAAAAGGTGGCTACCCTTGTCAAATCATCAACTTTAATTTAACAAGTCACCTCCTATCCTATCAAGCATGATGAAAAAATCTATAGGGTATGGAGAATATCTTAGTAGAGTGGCTTAAAGACAAGTATGAAGATTGCATTGGAAAACTCAAAGATTTTCATGATGGAAGGTTAAAATTGGCAATTTGCTTCACTTTTGCCCATACCTTGATCCAAGGCCTTTGGCTATAAATAGAACTCACTTCCTACATCAAAAATAAACCAGCTCCATTCTAGAAACCATCTAGAACTCTCTCCCTTACACAATCACCAAATTCTTGCAAAATCTCACTAAGTCTCCAAAATCCCTCAAAATCTATTTTTGCAAAACACCTTCCAAAACCATTTCCAAACTTTTTCCAACTTAAGAAACACTTCAAACACATCAAATATGATGTATTGAAGCTATCCAAATCACTTCCACACTTATGTAACAAGGTTTGAGTGAGTTGGTATTTGAAATCTTTGGATTTTAGAGTTTTTTCGTCATTTACAAGGCATTTCGTCCACTAGCTTGCTTGGAGGTTGTTTGGAGCATCTATTCATCAACCTAGGAACATTTGAAGACCTTGTAAGAGCTCTCAATATCTTTGGTTTTCTTATTTCTTAAGCTTTCTTCAAGAGGTAAACCTAAAACTCATAAATGTGAACTTTCTACTTGCATTTCACATGCTACCCTGAATGTTTTTAGAGTTTTCACCTTCCTATCTCTCATTTATTCATTTCAAAACTTTAATTTCATTCTATTTTGAGTTTTATTTTAAAGTTATGATTTTGGCTTGTTAGCATCCTTGTGCACTTGAGTTTGACTAAAACTCTTGCTTGTAAGCATTTGTGTTTGATCTTCTCTTAAAACTTGAAAGTTTTCCCCATGAAGTTTTTAAACTTCTTACTTACATTTTTTGTGACATTATTTGATTATGCTTGATAATTGTAATTACATATGGCATCTTGTAAGCTCTAAGAAACCATTCTTTTTCAAGATACATCTTTATCTTTGTTAAGATCCCCTGCCATCTTTGTTAAGAAACATCCTCGTCTTTGTTAAGACATGTTTTGGTTTTTACCTTTCATTAAGTCTTGAAAGAACTTATCCCCTCATTGATATTGTAACATCTTGATGTTTGCTTTGGTTGTAACCATTTATTTTTATTGAAATTATTGCTTGATATTGTAATATGCTTGCTTGTTCTTGGTTGTAACCATATCTCTTATATTCATCATGATTGAATGATTATTGCTTTGTTAAGTTTATTTCCCCAAGTGATAGAATTCTTTAGTTCTCATCCATGCTGCCTCATATTTCTCCTTCCAAAGAAAAGTCTCTCTATTGACCCTTGGGTCATAGATAGCTCATTACTCTTTTAGGTCTGGATAAAACCTTCCCCTCCTTTTGGTCTGGATAGAACCAATAGGATTTTCACTCATAGGTCTGGATAGAACCTTCTTCCCTCTTTTGGTCTGGAAAGAACCAATAGATCCTTATTCTGTAGTTCGTGCCCGAACTACGACCGCTCTGATTTCTCATTGGATAATGAGAATACGTAGGCACAAGATGCGATATCTTGACGAGCAACCTTCCCCCTTATTCCTCCTTTTGGTCTGGATAGAACCAATTGGGCTTACAACGTAGAACTTTAGGATAGAATTTGGGTAACTCTATGTAAGAATCATGGATATGATTACTTACCCCCCCTTTCTTGAGAGTTCAACATAGATCTAGAGAGTTTTGTGAAACTCTACACAAGCATGGATATGTTTGTTCCCCCCTTGAACCTTGATCATAATCAAGTGTTCTTCATCCCTAATGAGGTGAACTACGATTACTCTGATTCTATCCTAGTTAGGATACGTAGGCAGATGACGCGATGTCTTTGCGAGCAAACTTAGAAACTATCTTTAGGTCTTAACCCACACCTTTTTTACCCAATCCCAGACTTTAGCAAACATTTACCAAACTTAGCATGCAAACAAACAAAAGGTTTCTATAGAGTACTACAGATGTCTAGGATGTGAAATACCTACCCTATGCATAACCAACCCCCGATCCCCGAATCTCTTAGCGTTGTTGTTACATCGCGAAAAGGGTTTTTCTTTCTTTAGACCTTTCCTTTGGATAAATTAAAGTCCGGTTGTAATCTAAGAATTAAAGATTCAAGTTAATCAATAGCTTGGTATCACGATTCTCACCGCAACAGTAGCGAAGGGTTCGCTAGGACCTCGCTAAGCGAGCAGGTAGCGAGCACTTCTAGTAGCTCCCAGACTCCCTTCGCGAGCTTGTTCGCTAGGCGAACCCATAGCGAGTGTTCGCCAAGGACTCGCTAGGCGAGTGGTGTAGCGAACGTGACAGCATTCTTATTTCTTGTTGCGTTTCCATCCAACGTTGATTGTTCGGCTCGAGTATGATTAGTCTTTCTGATTTGCATAGTTGTATGCTGTGATATGTTATGCTGTGTTAGCCGTATGGCGTGAATCCTAGATTATAGAATCGATTGTGAAGTGTGGCCTTTTGGCAAATATATGCATTGTTTAATTTGATTAAAAGTGTATGATGATTGTGATGGAGTTCGTTGCCGTTTGGCACAATAATGTGAGTGCATATCGATTGTATGCGATTGTATGTGAAGAATTCCTGAATATGTATTTGTGATTGAATCTATGTATTCTTGTTCATTACTTGATGAATGTAATGATGATGTTGAAAGTATGAATACTTTGGTGATTATGAAATGTGTTGTGTGTGCAATCATGATATAATTCTTGTGTGATGAATTATTTGAGTATGCATGAGATTAAGATGTGAGAACGGTCTTAAGTGCATATGATTGTTGATTTCATATGCATCATTTGGTCAAGAGGCAATACTTGCTAGTTTCGTGGAGACTAGTGACTTGTCCCAAACCTAGAGCGGGGTTTGAAAGCTTAGGGAATGGGCTTTTGTTGTTATCGGTCTAGGGAACAGACCCGGTTTAAGTGTAAAAACCGAAAAATGATAACAAGTGTTGGTACCACATGGCATGAGTTGCATTGAGTTGCATTGAGTCTCATGGCATAGATAATTGTTGTATTGAAAGTATGCATATGTGTATGAATTGTTGAAATGAGATTGTGAATTGGTGAATAAACATAATTGTAAATGTTTATGTGGAATGAGTGAATTGTGGATGTATGCATGAAGAATGTGTTTGGTGATTATCCATACATTTGTATATAAATTGTAACGTATGTGGATGACTTGTAGTGAGAATGTTGATTGTATATACATATATATGATTATATGCATTGATTATTATGATAATATTTCTCACCCTTCTGCTGGAATGATGTCCTATCTGGCATCGTGCAGGTATCAAGAGTAGAGCTGCTTGTAGTTGCATGGTCGCTGTTGGTGTAACTATTTAGTATTTTGGTTATGTTGGGTCGAGTCATGCTCTGATCATGTAACACTGGGATCGCTTGGTTTATATATTTTAGAGATACATGATGTACTCTATACTATCTTTTCATATTTATCTAATTATTATGATGTTGGCCCCAGTGCCTAATGATGTTGATTTAGGTGGTGAATTCAGATGTTTCTTTTACGAAGATTGTGATATAATTGAATCCACTGGTACATGCAAAGTGAAACTTTGAAAAACATGATTATTTATTGAAGTGTTAATGAGCATGACAGGTGGTTTTGATGTTTGAAAGTTATGTGTGACGCCCTTTTGTGAATGCATGATTGTTTACTCTGATTATTCATATATTTTCCGTGGGGTTTAGAAGGGTGTTACAATATTCACTAATATCAATCCTTTAATGGTATCATATTGGTAGTTAGGTTGAGAGATCATCTAAGGATCAATATGATAAAACTCACAATTTGTCTTAGAGATGAAACATCTTGAGAGGATATGTGATTATATTTATTTTTAATAAGTTCACATGCTTTATTAAGAAAATACGTACGAAATGGATTATCGAGCCCTAATCTTGACATGCTTTTAACAATCGTTTCAAAACCAAAACTTTTTAACTATTGCTTATAAATTTTTATTCAATCATTACGTTACAAAAAAACAAAAAATATATTTTATGTTCTACGTTTAAAACCATTCCAACTATAGAAAGGCGGTAATATCAACCAATCCTCGTGGATACGACAACAAAAATCCATACTAATACTATTTCAAGAACAAGGCCTTTTTGAGTTTATACACATGATTAGGATGTTTGAAATCTTCAAATCCTGGAGGTTGACTTACATAAAATTCTTCAAGTATGTAACCGCTTAGGAATGCGCTTTTAACGTCCATCTGGTACAACTGAAAGTTCAAAGAATAAGCATATGCTAACAATAATCTAATTGCTTCTTGTATAGCAACAGGGGGAAATGTTTCCTCAAAATTTATACCTTCATCTTAATTATAGCCTTGGGCTACTAATCTTGCCTTATTCCTAATAATGATACCATTTTCATCTAGCTTATTTTTAAAGATTCATTTAGTTCCTATAATATGTTTACTTTTTGGTCTAGGAACTAAATCCCAAACCTGATTTCTTTCAAATTAATTATGCTTTTCTTGCATGGCTATAATCCATTGATCATCATCTAGGGCATCTTTGACTTTAAAAGTTTCAATTTGTGAGAGAAACGCCATGTTGAGACACACATCCTTAAGATTCAACCTTGTTGCAAAACCTTGACTTATATCACCAATGACTTTATCAATTAGATGATCTTGATTGGTTCTCCATTCCTTATGTAGATCATTATTCTTTGATTCTTGTTGAATTGTTTCTTATTTATGTTTTGGTTGATTGTCATTGTCATTGTTTGGAATTGGATTATCTTCCTTAGGAACATCTATAAAATCATCATCATCAACACACAAAATAATTTCCTCCTTGGAGGGGTTAGATTCATCAAATGACACATGCATAGATTCTTCAATTGTTAAAGCTCTTTTGTTATAAATTCTATAAGCTTTTCTAGTAAGAGAATATCTTAGAAAAATTTCTTCATCGGATTTTTCATCGAACTTACCAAGATTATCTTTGTCATTGTTTAGTACAAAGCATTTACAACCAAAAATGTGAAAGTGTGAAATGTTTGGTTTCCTACCTTTTAAAAAATTCATAGGGGGGTCTTTTCCAAAATAGGTCTAATAATAACTCTGTTACTTGCATGTTCTGCTTACCGCATCCGCTCAAAAGTATTTTGGAAGATTTGAATTACTAAGCACAATCCTCGCAAGTTCAACAAGAGACCTACTTTTCCTTTCCACCACTCTGTTTTGTTGAGGAGTTCTTAGTGCTGAAAAGTTATGTAGAATTCCATGTTCTTCACAAAAATCTTCAAAGAAGCATTCTGGAATTCTCCACCAAGATCACTTATTATGGAGGCAATCTTTAGAGATTTTTCATTTTGTATTTGTTTTGCATATTTCTTGAATGCTTTGAAAGCGTCACTTTTCTATACTAAAAAGAATGTCTAACAAAATCTAGAAAAGTCATCAATAATAACTAATGCATATACATTACCTCTGAAACTTCTCATTCTTGATGGACCAAATAAGTCCATATGCAACAATTGTAGTAGCCTTGAAGTGGACACCACATTCTTAGGTTTGAAAGTTGATTTGGTTTGTTTTCCCATTTGGCAACCATCACATAATCTATCTTTGACAAAATTTATCTTAGAAAATCCAATGACAAGATCATGTTTGACTAGTTTATTTAAATGTTCCATATGAATATGGGTAACTCTTTCATGCCAAAGCCATGAATCATTGTTATTTACCATTAGACATTTTACTTTCAAGGATAGATCATCTAGGGAAATCATAAATATATTATTAATTCTTGTACCTCTTAATTTTACCTTATGTGTGACTTCATACTCAATCAAGCATTCATCCTTGGTGAACTTGATCTTGAAGCCTTTGTCACAAAGTTGGATAATACTTAGAAGATTGTTCTTTAGTCCTTCAACATAAAGAACATCTTCAATGGATGTGAAAGGTGGTTCTCCAACTTTGTCTATGCCAAGAATCTTTCCTTTGTTGTTATCTCCATATATAACATAACTTTTGGTCTTAAGCACTAGATCTGAAAATTTGTTTATGTCTCTCGTCATATGCTTCAAACAACCACTATCAAGATACCATAAATTAGAAGTGGTCTTTAAGCAAACCTACAAAAAAAATTAAGTTTTGTTAGGTACCTAAATTATCTTGGGTGCTTTATAATTAGTACCTTTCTTTACTAAACTTTGAATAACCAAGACCACTTTTATTGTTGGAATATTTGTGTTGACTAAGAACACCCTCCAAACCAATTTGTCATTTTCCATACTGTTCAAGAACTCTTTTTAGTTGGACAGTTTGAAAAAGAAAGGGATTCACATTCTTTGCATACAAAATTCTATTTTTTTCCAGTAAATATCTTTTGTTTTTCATCTTTGTAATCTTTTTCCATTGTCTTATTTTTATTTTCCAGAGACGAAATTTCTTTCGTTTGAGGTGATACTGTTTTGTACAGAATTTTGCACTCATTATGAAATTCATATATAGCCCCTTGAGCATCATTATCATAAATGGAATATTCAGTACTAACCTTTCCTTCATCATCGTAATGGTGTGAAGTCATCAATGATAGATTTGCACAATCGTCGCTATCCAAATCTGATGAAGAACTTATCTCATTATCTTCCCATGCTATGTAGGCTTTCTTGTTCTTATTTTCCTTTTTATTCTTGAAGCCACCTTTCTTGGAGAGTTTTGTACATTCTGTCTTAAGATGGCCTTGTTTACCACATTCATAACAAGTTACACTGGGTGTTGAAGTAGAAGCCTCCTTTTTCCTGAAATGTTTCTTTCTTTTTGCATAATTGAAAGATTTATCATTTTTATTGAAGAACTTACCAAGTTTCTTCATAAGAAGCATGAATTTCTTATGCTCTTTAAGAGAATCATCTTGTTCTTATTTTGCTTCGACTTTTAAAGTGATGCCTTTGTATTTCTTTTCTTGATGTTCATGTTTTTCTATTCGTCCAAGTTCCTTTTCATCTTCTTGAAGTTTCCCAAACAATGATGTAGACGCCATAGTTGAAAGGCTTTTCTTCTCAGATATTACCGTCACTTTAGGTTTCCATTCCCTGGTTAATGATATAAGAACTTTAAGATTTAATTCATCATTAGAAAATGTATTACCAAGAGCAATCAAATGATATGTTAAATGCACAAATATTTTTTACAATGCAATGATGGATGCTCCGGGAAACATTCAGAACATTTCGTAATGTTGACTCAAGGTATTCAGTCTTGACCTTCTTACTTCAGTGGTTCCTTCATGAGTTTCTACAAAAATGTCCCAAATTTCTTTTGCGTATTTACATTGAGAGATGCGGAAAAATTCATCCATACTTAGTGCACTTTGTAGTATATTGATTACTTTATTTCATTTAGTATTTTCTTTTTATCATCATCATCATCATCATAAGAACTTTTAGTCTTTGGAGTTCCGACACCATTAACGACACTAACTGGTTCATGCGGTCCATTTTCTACGATTTCCCAAATTCCTTCTCTTTGTGCTTCTAAATGTGCCTTCATGCGTATTTACTAGAAATCAAAATGCTCAGAAAATAGTGAGGGTTTGTTGCTACTACCACCATCTTTGAAAATCGAATTAATACTTGCGAAAACCATACTGGATCTAGTAGGAACAAGTTACCTATAACCTGCTCTGACATCAATTGTAAGTATAGTTTGCACCTAAGAGGGGGGTGAATTAGGTACTTTAATTTTTTTTCGGCTTTTAACTTATGTCTTCTTATTTTTCCGAATTATATTCTAAGTGATGAAAGCGATAGCATGCGGAAAGATAAAGAACACTGAGAAATATCCTGGTTCCCCTCACAGTCCGAGAGTACTCTAGTCCCCTTTCAACATGAAAGAAATTTTACTATTGTTAAGACTTATACAAGACTATCCTAGTCTTCCTATACAGACACTAACAAAAACACCAAGAACAATCCTCTTGAATTTTTCACTAAGTCCACTAAGAGAAAACTCCTCCCTTAATGAACCTCTTCCTTCCAACAATCATGGACAACAAGGATTACAACAAGTGTTCTCCTTCAAACATACAATTCCCTCAATGATATACAAGTGCTCAGAATGTATGGAGTGAAACTTACAATAATTTTACAATGAAAATTAAGTGCAGAAAGTTTCATAAAAATTTTGGTATGGAACACTTATGAGTTTTGAAAGATGAAGAAAATAAAAATCATGTGAAATGTAGATGAAAAAGGTGGATTGAAAATCTGAATATTTGGTGTTTAAATAGCCTCTATACACCTCTATAAATTAGTGAAATAAGTCAAAGGATAACACACTTCAAAAACATAATTTGAAATCCATTTGAATGAAAAATAAAAATATTTTTAGGCAATGGTACGATGGTAATCAGTTACCCAAAATGGTGTAACCGGTTACACCTGTGCCAACGTACTAAAAATTTGAAAACGTACACCATGTAACCGGTTACACAAAATTGGTTAACTGGTTACATCCTTAAGAAAATGCCATAAAATGTAACATTTCAATATGGTAACCGGTTACTATAGAACTGGTAACCGATTACCAGTAGGCCAGAATGCAAATATGCATTGGAAATGAGAGGAAAGGCCAGAAAGTAGTGCGTAAAACTATTTTAATGTAACATGGCATGCATGAGAGATGATCTTGAACACTTGTATACACAAAGAGAGGATGAGTGCTATTACCTTAAAACTTATGATCAAACTAAAGAGATTCTTCAAGACTTGATTTCTTTATCATGTGAAATTTGACTTGTGCTAGATAGTCTTGAGCCATTTCTTTTTGTCAATCTTTCTTGATTGTAGAATTTGTCTTCATCAAAACACTTTGGGAAGCTTGACTTCACAATATGATGTTGGAAAAAGTCCCTAGGTCGTGTGGATTTTGTGGAAAAGAAGTAGGGAAGTGAGTAAAGACTCAGCCAAGCTAGTTTCCTTCTTTTTCTGAACTGCGCGTCCATGGCGAATGCCATGGCCTTAAATTGTGGAATACATGGATGTGAGGTGCATGGTGAATTCCATGAGGTGGTGGTGAATGCCATGCACCAGAAAATGGTATTTTCTTCACCTTTTCTTCATTTCTTGCTCTTTTTCTTAGTTTCTCGTACATCTGTTTTCCTTTGGAAAACACATGTGAAATTCTGGTATGCAGATCTCATATGTCCTAAGAGATGCAAAGAACATTGATCTCTACTGAAACAGAACAAGGACATAACATGACCAATTTAACTTACTTTAAATTGTACCAATGTCATGACGTCTGTTGTAACATCAGCAGACAGACAGACTATTTATCTAACCATTTAAATTGTGCAGAATTGTAAATACTGAAAGATAAATAACACCATGAATTGTTTACCCAGTTCGGTGAAACCTTACCTACATCTGGAGGCTACCAAGCTAGGAAGGAAGTCCACTATTAGCATAATCAATTCAGAGCTAAACTCCCCAGTTTACAACTCCTCACTTAATCTCTACCCAATGCAATTTCTGCCTAGAATCCACTAGACAAGAGACCCCGCTTACTCCCCCTCAATCACCGCAGTGATAATCAATTCAATACAGAACACAGACTTTAGAAGACACTCTTCAAAGTCACAATACTTGATTTTGCTAAATAGCTTCAATCAAGAACAATGCGCTCTTGCTTAACAGCTTTGAGTGACACACTTAATAGACAACTTAAGAACTCTAAACCAATGCAATCATACAGCAGATAATTTCTTAGTGTACAAGTATTCCTAAGACACACAAATACACGTGAAGAACAGGACTCTTCACTCACAAATATGTCTACCACAATATATCAAAATATACAAAGGGTGACTTACAAACACACACGGGTCTCTCAAAACCTTAAACCCTTATTTTACACTCTAGTTGTTCTTGATATGAGTGCTTGATTTCCCTTGCTTCTGCTCCTCCTTAAATAGTACTGCACACTGGGCTTAGGCTGGTCATAAATTAGGTTTAAGGAAGTTAGCCTAATTTTCATAATTTAGATGCTGCGAATTAGGTCACAGCTGCTTCATGTTATGCCCAGCCCTGACTAGAATCTCGCCTGAGATAACTAAGGAGCCATAACAGGTTTCTTGAATTCTAGCCTGAGATATATCAGGTAAAATACCAGAAAACTAAAACACGTGTGCAGATGTCATACGCTTGATTTCATAACATCCAGCATGACATCCAACATACTTGACTCTAGCTAACCAAATTTACCCTGCTGAACACTCCTGCAGAATCTTCTTCATAACAGTAGAAACAAGCATATTATAGTTTCCTAAAAAGTCTCAAAGATCCTTTTTATGAACACCAATTAAATCTGCACTTTGTTTCTAATAAATCTCTTTGGCCTGCACATACTGATGAGGTATATCCAACAGGTTCTCATCAAACCAAAACACTTATGTCAAGTGATATAAAACAGCAGCTTCAGTGATGTCATGACATTGGTAATGACATCCTAATTAAAACACATGACAGTAGTACAATCATCAGCTCCTGTTGTACCAGACAGCGATGTCATGACATTGGTAATGACATCCTGATTAAAACACATGACAGCAGTACTATCATCAGCTCCTGCTGTACCAGACAGCGATGTCATGACATTGGTATTGACATCCTGATTAAAACACTTGACAGCAGTACTGTCATAACAGTAGAAGTGGATGTTATGACATCTTTCTTAACATCAGTGCAGAATCATGTTTTACCAAAATTTAGCCAATCATAGAACCATGGACAATCACAGAATCATGGAACTAACAATCTCCCTCTTTGGCAAATTTTGGCTAAAACAACCAAACAAACATCAGGTCAGCAGCAATAGTTTTCTCACAAACATCCAGCTTCATAAACTATCATGCTCCCCCTTAATAGTTTCTCTACTCTTTCCTTAGCAGTAGCAACAAATAACAACGCTTTACTCCCCCTTGGTTTAGTCAAAAATTGACAAAAATTGGAGTAAATGTAGGGTTAAGTTTGTGCTTCAAGGAAAGACTCAGTTGTCAAAATGCACATGGTGTCCAAACATCCAGTCATCTCACAATCTCCCAAGAGAGAACCTAAGCTGCTTGATCTCTAATCAATATAAAGACTACACCACTTCAGCAACAATCCATGGACAAGGATTTAAACACTGCTGAACTTTAGCTTTCAAATCACCCTCTGCTGAACTCACTCAAACATAGTAAAATTAGTCCTGATTCCAGCCCATCATGTATGACATTAACTCCTTTACTTTGGTTCTTAAGACACCAGCCACAAGGCTTATTATTTCCAAAGTAGTCCATACATTTCATGAAGATCTCAGTAGGACACATCAGCAGCAGCTTAACAGATCATCACAAACATCAGAACATCACAGAGAGAAATAAACTCTCATGTAGCTTTACCCCATAGACACCTTGTCAAGGTAAAAAGGTACACCAGCCACCACAATTTCAAGTTATCTTGTCTGACATTACAACCTCATCAGTGGTCCAAGACCACAAGCTTGTTTGAGAACCAGCAAACTTTGCACAGGCTACAACAATGCAGCTGCACATCAGACAGGTACGCAACTCCCCCTGTCATGCATAATCAGTACTCCCCCTAAAAGAGAGGACCCAAACACATGAAGACTTCCTTCAACATCTTCATATTCACACACTGGAAACACATGCAACTCTACACCCCTTGTTTCACAAACCATGCTGGAACCAATAGCAGAAGTAGTTGCAGGATTACTATCTGGAAGATTTCTCAGATTCAGTTTTGAAAGTCTAGAAACATCTCCAAAATGTTAGGGTTAAAGTCCTTCTATATGCACAAGATCAAGGCTGATGATGTCTTGAACTTCATCTTCACCAGTCATACAAGACAAAACACTTGGATATAGGCCCAAATACCTGACTTGATCCATTGATACCCAATAGGAAAAAAATATATTGTCAGGTTCACACTGAGCTAGAGCAGTAACAAAATGTCACAACATCTTGTATGACATTCCATTCTCATAGAGACATATAATCATAAACTGCTTGAAACCACAAACAATCTTGAACAATAATTGTACTATTGCAGCAACAGATCCTAGAAGTACAACTCCCCATATCAAGGATAACTAGTGCTCTTTTTCCAGAAGCACGTGAATGGAAAACATAAGACTCGTCTTCGTGTCTTCAAGAGCTCACTCTTTGTTCAACACACCTGCTGAACGCATTCACTTACTGCTTGAACTACAAGCAACTAGTACACCCATCAAATAGAATTTATCCCCCTATCTTTTATAGAAGATGCTCCAAGATCACCACAGTATCTCAAGAACAACATCATACTCATACAGTGAGAAGGTACCAAACTGCTCCACTTCTTACTAGAGTTACCACTTCTCCACAAGACTTCTAGCCTGAGTCAAAGAACAAGATAGACACCCCATAATCCAAAATATTCCTTTCTCATCATTCTCCCATATGATAAGTTAGAACACTTCTGGTTTAACTGGTGCATAATCACTTCCATATAGCTCTTCATAGTCCAGATTTTCATGCAATGAGACACTCCAGTCTTGTACAATACTTTCACACCATACTCCAAGACATTCCCTTTACCTCATCATTCTACTGTATGACAAGATTGAGTACTTCTTAGTCAGAATGTGAATCACAAGTTCCACAATAGATCTTCAAGTCCTTCTCCAAGTAAAAACAAGCCAGGTGATACATATCAAAGACTCAACATCTAATGGTTCTTTATATGCTCGCAACTGGACTTACTACTGCCTAGTAATCCAACTGAAGATCTTCATAGCTCCACCAGCTTGATCAATAAGAACTTCAGACAACCAAGGAGAGGAATAAACTATCATACATCTCCAAAAGAAGGTAATCTTCCATAAGCAACTTAGGGCTTCTGTTGCACCCCAAATTTTGACTCCTTAGATCTTCATCATCATTTTAGGATCATATTCATTTGATTAACTAACCCTAACCTATTTCAAGTTTATCTTTGTCAAGATGCAGATGAATCAGGTTTCCGTACCATCAAAATCGAGATTTCAGTGGTCTGATCAGTCAACGTATTGGATTGATTCAGCCTCAACTAGGTCTCCACATCATCAAGAACACAACATTGGATCAAGTATGAATTCAATTTGAGGTGGTTACCCGGGAATTGAGAACAGTGTAATTTAAGATACAGGGATTTAAACAAAGCAAGTCCGAAGGACGACTTCCATCTACCACATATTGACACTTTGGTGGATAATACAGCAAGCTTCACAGTATTCTCATTCATGGACGGATTTTCTGTTTATAATCAGATAAAAATGGATCCAGATGACATGGAGAAAACAACCTTCATCACACCCTGGGGCACCTATTGTTATAAGGTCATGCCTTTCGGTTTGAAGAACGCAGGGGCAACGTATCAGAGAGCCATGGTCACACTTTTTCATGATATGATGCACAAAGAAATCGAAGTATATGTGGATGATATGATTGCAAAATCTCAAAGTGAAGAAGATCACCTAGATCATCTGTTGAAGTTATTTGAGAGACTCCGAAAGTATCAACTGAGGTTGAATCCAGCAAAATGCACCTTCGGAGTTCGCTCAGGCAAGTTACTTGGTTTCATTGTTAGTCAACAAGGAACTGAAGTAGACCCCGACAAAGTTAAAGCAATCCAGGAGATGCCTGCTCCTAAAACAGAGAAACAAGTCAGAGGCTTCCTGGGACGTCTGAATTACATCTCTAGATTCATCTCCAATCTAACTCCTACGTGCACGCCGATCTTCAAGTTGTTACGAAAAGATCAAATAGTGGTATGGAACGAGAATTGTCAGGCCGCATTTGAGAAAATCAAGCAGTACTTACAAGAACCTCCAGTGTTGAATTCTCCGGTACCTGGAAGACCTTTGTTCATGTATATGACAGTACTAGAAGATTCAATGGGTTGTGTTTGGGGCCAAACTGATGAGTCAGGAAAGAAAGAACACGCTGCGAGAGTCGTTACTCTCCCCTAGAAAAAGCTTGTTGTGCTTTAGCATGAGCCGCTAAGCGTCTGAGACAGTACATGATTTGTCACACCACTATGCTGATTTCCAAAATGGACCCCATTAAGTACATCTTTGAAAAGCCAGCTCAAACAGGAAGATTAGCCAAATGGCATATGCTCTTATCAGAGTATGACATTCAGTACGTTGCTCAAAAATCTATCAAAGGAAGTGTCTTGTCAAAACACCTCGCAGAGAACCCCATGGAGGATTATCAACCACTCAAGTTTGATTTTCCTGATGAAGATGTGATGTATATTCAACATACAAAACCAGAGCCTGGTCCGGAGGAAGGTCCCGAGCCTGGATCCCGCTGGGAAATGATGTTTGATGGAGCGTCAAACAAGAATGGACATGGCATCGGAGCTGTTCTGAAAAATCCAACTGGAGGGTATACTGCCGTCACAGCTCGACTTTGCTTCTCGTGTACGAACAACATAGCCGAGTTTGAAGCCTGCATCTTAGGGTTGGAAGCTGCTATTGATCTTCGCATCAAAATCTTGGAAGTGATCAGTGATTCTGCTTTGGTGATCTACCAACTCAAAGGAGAATGGGAAACCAGGGATGAAAAGTTGATCCCTTACAAAACTCATATCTTGGAGATGGCTGAATATTTTGATGAAATTACCTTCAAGCATGTACCAAGAGCGGAAAATCACATTGTTGATGCATTGGCCATGATGGCATCAATGTGGAAGGTCCAGTTTGTTAACGAGGCGCCTCTGATTCGCATTGAAAGAAGGACAGTGCATGCATATGTCATGACAATAGATGAAGAAACTGATGAGAAGCCGTGGTTTCACGATATCAAGAATTTTCTTCAAAATCAAGAGTATCCCGCTGACGCGTCCACAATTGACAAAAGAGCAATACGAAGATTGTCATCTAAATTCTTCATCAGCAATGGTACCTTGTACAAGAGAAATCACGACATAGTTCTACTTTGATGTGTCGATGAAAACGAGGCGAATCTCATAATGACTGAAGTACACGAGGGAACCTTCGGTACCCATGCCAATGGCCATGCTATGGCTAAGAAAATCTTAAGGGTAGGCTACTTTTGGTTAACTTTGGAGACGGACTGCATACTCTTCGCTTGAAAGTGTCACAAATGTCAAGTCTATGCCGACAAAGTGCATGTCCCTCCACATCCTCTCAATGTGATGACATCACCATGGCCTTTTGCAATGTGGGGCATAGACATGATTGGGGCAATAGAGCCAAAAGCTTCCAACAGCCATCGCTTTATCCTTGTTGCAATTGATTACTTCACCAAACGGGTGGAAGCAGCGTCGTATGCGAACGTGACAAAGCAAGTGGTCGCTCGCTTCATCAAAAAGGAAATCATCTGTCGATACGGTATTCCTAACCAGATCATTACTAACAATGGGTCGAATCTAAACAACAAAACGATGAAGGAACTCTGCAACGATTTCAAGATCAAACATCACAATTCGTCTCCTTACAGACCCAAGATGAATGGCGCAGTTGAGGCCGCAAACAAAAATATCAAGAAAATAGTACAAAAATGGTCATAACCTACAAGGATTGGCACGAGATGTTACCATTTGCTTTGCACGGATATCGAACATCAGTGCAAACTTCGACAGAGGCAACTCCCTTTTCCTTAGTATATGGGATGGATGTTGTACTACCCATTGAAGTCAAAATACCTTCTTTAAAGATCTTGACGAAAGCAAAGCTTGATGAAGACGAATGGGTAAAAGAAAGGTTCGACTCATTAAATCTCATTAATGAGAAAAGAATGACGGCCATGTGTCACAGTCAAATCTATCAACAAAGAATGATAAGAGCATTCAACAAGAAGGTTCGTCCCAAAGAGTTAAGAGAAGGAGAGCTTGTGCTTAGAAAAATCCTACCAACTCAAAAGGACATCCGCGGCAAGTGGATGCCCAACTACGATGGCCCCTTCGTTGTAAAAATTGTCTTTTCCGGAGGATCTCTAATTCTCGAGACCATGGATGGCGAACAACTCAAGTATCCCATCAACTCAGATGCAGTGAGAAAATACTATGCCTAAAGCAGAAGACCTAGAAAGGAGATTTCGGTGCTTCAACAAGATGAAAGCCCATTGATTGAAAGCTGGCGGACGCCGGGGCAAAATCTTGCGCGAAGTGTTAAAAGAAAGATCAACGCCTGTCATTCTCGTCAGAAGCAGCGAAGCAAGTGAACTGATAGTTAAAAGGACCGAATTATTATGGGATTCTGTAACCTTTTCTGTTTGCCATTTTTCAAATATAAAGTTCTCAAGGCTTTGCCCTTTGTAAAGTCCTTGTCTATCAATAAAATCAGATTTTGGCCAATCATTGTTATGATCTTCTGTTTTTGTTATGCAATTACACTTATTTGTTAATAAAGATTTTTTGAAAAAGCAAAGTGTTTTGAAAAACTTAAGTCTTGCTTTAAAAGGAAAACGCAATTTGATAAAACGATTGAAGAGTTATAAAGGTAATCTGATAACATTACACAGTTCTTAAAGTTGTGAAAGTTTGCCGTCACCTTTGACCAAACTAGATGCGTCCAACAGCAATTCCGGCTCTTAAGCCAAGACTTCTCCTCTGCAAGGTTACGAGGATATTATTGGGAAAGATTGTTATCTACACCAAAAGGGAGTGTCGCCTGACTTGAAGCATTGAGACTCAGCGTGGTGAGTTCTCTCTTTGTTTTCCTTGTTTTGCTTTCCTGTTGGTTCGGTCTGCATTTTACATACAGCATCATGTCAGCATACATATTTGTTTGCATTTTGATTTTGGTCTTTGTGTGTCTGGCTGTTGCCTTTGAGATCTTTCGGTCGTTACCTTTATCCAGGATCTGTTACAACAAGTTTCGCTTTGAAGCTGACATCCTGGGATTTCTTACCTTCTCCGGGAAGCTAGTGGTGACTAGCGATATCCAATTTACACAAATGGGCGATTGTTACCAGTATTCATCTTTGATTTGGTCGTCACCAATAATCTTTGAAAGACTAGTGGTCACTAGCACCTGTTCAGAGCTATTTATGATCGGTATCTTGATTTGGTCGTCACCCACAATTGTCCAAACTCAGTCGTCACTGATTTTGTTATAAAGCCAACCAATCGTTATTGGAGTCCTTTTGATTTGGTTTTCACCAATCTTTGCTAGAGAGCTAGTGGTCACTAGTACTTGCTTCTCAGAACCAATTGTTATTGGTATACTTGAGTTGGTCGTCACCAAAATCCCCTCAAAGTCCAATAATTATTGGCATCGCCTGGAATCCAATTGTTATTGGTACCTGTTTGATTTGGTTATCACCAGTCTTTCTGAATCTAGTAGTTACTAGTATCACCTTCAGATCCAGTTGTTACTGGTATCTTTTGATTCGGTTATTACCAATCTTTCTAAGTCTAGTGGTTACTAGCATTGATTGGAAAGTCTAGTTTTCACTAGCAGTATCCTGAACCAATTATTATTAGTATACCCCTGGATTTGGTCGTCACCAATTAGCCTAAGTCCAATTATTATTGGCATCGCTTAAATCAGATTGTTATCATCACTTTAGTCTGGTCGTTACCAAACTCTTTGAAAATCCAATGGTCATTGGTCTCCCTGGATTCGTTCGTTACCAATTTCTCCAGTTGAGTCTAGTGGCTACTAGCGTTATCCATTATCAATCGTTATTGGTACGTTCTTATTTGGTTATCACTAGTCCCCTCTAAGTTCAGTAGTTACTAGCATTGCTTGAAAGCTAATTGTTATTAGTCAGTTGTTACCAATTCCTCCAGCCGAAGCCCAGTTTTTCATCAATATTGTTTGGAATTCCCAATTGTAATTGGAACTTCGATTTGGTTGTCACCATATCCCTAGGAAGTCTAGTGGTATTTAGCACTTCTGAGAAACCGTTATTGATTTGGGTCGTCACCATATCCCCAGTAAGTCTAGTGGAAACTAGCACCGTTTGAAGCTATATGTTATTCTGGTCGTCACCAGTCTCCCCAGTTGAAGCTTTTGCTTTGCCAGGCAAGTCTCAGAAAACTAGTGGATACTAACTTCCTTGGGGCGTCCAGTCTTGTTTCTAACCTTTTTCCTGAAGATCCCGTTTGAACTCTTCGTTATAGGAAATTTCTCATCTGGTTATCCCCAGTGAGATTCGTGTCTTTGTTCCGTCATTTCCCCGGTGAAGATTTGCCTCCCCAGTGGAATTGTTCCCCAACAAAGTTCTCCCCAGTGTGGTTTGCGCTTCTTTTCTTTCGTTTCCCCAATGAAGAATTGTCATCTTCCCCAATGGACTTCCTCATCTGGTTGTCCCCAGTGAGGTTCGTATCTCCTTTCCCCAATGAAGATGTGTCTTCCCTGGTGGAATTTGTGTCCCCTGTGTGAAAGATTTCCTTGAGCAGCGTCCTTAGTCATGTTTGAACTATCTTGCTTACTTAGCCTTGAATCTTTCCCCAGTGTGTTGGGTCCTCGTGAGCGGTTACTCGTTGTATTGTCGTTTTTTTATCCTTGCTCGGGTGTCTGCATCTGTCTTGCGTTCAAGCATCATAAAGCATCACTCAGATTCATGGCATATTCGCATTTGTCCTTTCGCATACCATCGGATCTAAGGGACAAAATTTCTGGTTTGCTATATTTAAATACCTTTCACTACGATTCTATGAGGATTGTCATCTCTCATTGCCATCTAGTAAAGATATTTAAATAGGGGCATCTATTGCACCCCAAATTTTGACCCCTTAGATCCTCATCATCATTTTAGGATCATATTCATTTGATTAACTAACCCTAACCTATTTCAAGTTTATCTTTGTCAAGATGCAGATGAATCAAGTTTCCGTACCGTCAAAATCGAGATTTCAGTAGTCTGATCAGTCAACGTATTGGATTGATTCAACCTCAACTAGGTCTCCACATCATCAAGAACACAACATTGGATCAAGTATGAATTCAATTTGAGGTGGTCACCCGGGAATTGAGAACAATGTAATTTAAGATACCCGATTAGGGTTTTTGACGAGAAAAAGTCAATTGTAGTTTGACTTTTGATTTAAAAGATGTTTCAATGGTGGGATCAAGGTACATTAAGCTACTATGGATTAGTAAAGTCCATTCAAAGAGTTTCAAATCCTCAGGATGTCCGGATCATCGACAGTCGACTCGGTAGTCACCGATTGATCGAACGGTTGACCGAAAAGTCAACTCTTCAAAAATAAGGAATTTGACTTCAAGATGTGAATCAAAAATGTTCCTTATATCATATTACACCTCCCTATAAAATTTCATGTCCATTAGATCAAGGGTTAAGAAGTAATTGCAAAAATCGGGAATTAGGGTTTCGAAAGGGGCAAGACCATAACTCCTCAACCACACATCCAAATGAAGTGGTTCAAAGCTCATTAGAAAGCTCTTGACAAATCCTACAAAAGCCTCAAAGTGGTCCATGGTCAAAAAATGCATAGAATTGGAGTTATGACAAGATTCATTTTAAGAAGGGAAATAACTTAGAAAAATTCTAAGGTATTTAGCCTTTTTAAGTGGTTTTTTCAGCAACTTTGAAGGGTTTTTCAACCTAGTTCCATCTAAAAATTGGAATTTCCAAAAACATTAAAGTCATAGATCTACTTAAAGGGATTTCCAAATTGTGGTAGAACTCCTCAATAGCATGTGTGAGCAGGAAGTTATGCACCATGAAAGTTGGGCCTGTCACACTTGAAACCACTTTGTCAAAACTTCTCAAATTTGGATTTTCACAACTTGAGCCATTCTCAGCCTTTGGATCATGATTCAAACTGATAATACAAAGTGTAGATGAAGAGAAAACCAGAAAGAGGGAAGAATTGAAGCCTTTGCCACTTGAAACTAAGTTTCTATTATTTTAATCATATAAAGGGAGAAAAGAGAAACTTTTTTGATGATGTGTGCAACTGCAGCCCCCCTACCTTCATAGCTCTCTCCAGTCACCTCATCCCTCATTCCATCTGATATTTGCTTACCTTGAGCCAAGGAGTTGATGTGAAGAGGCTGCCATAAGATTTGGCAAGATTTTCTTCCAAGTCTCCCTCCAAAAATGGAAAATGACCAAGGCTGCCCTCACTCTTGTTTGGCTATAAATAGAAGCCTCTTCCATGAAAATAGATACACCAGAGAAATCTCAAAAACACAGAGAAACAACAGCTCTCATTTCCTTCTCATTCCTTAAGAATCTCAAAATCTCAAAACCTCCATTTTTCACCAAAAAGCTGTGTTGAGCAAAACTCTGCTCAAGACCAGTTCTACCATCTCCAAGCCTCTCAAACCCATCCACACAATCCCTAAACATTGTGTAGAAGGTTTCCATACACTCAAACCTCCCAAAAATATCATTTCCACAAAAGTCAACCTCCACACCTTAATAGTTTGACTCTCTTCCACTTTGAAAGCCAAATCCTGACTCAAACCATTTCTTACCATTCTAATACTCCTAACACCTCCTATATATCATATCTCAAGTGTCTAAGCCATAGAAAATCAGCTGGAAATCACATAACTCCAACTGTCTTGAAAGTTGGTTTGTTGCTTCAAGAGGAAGCAAGCTTCATCTCTTTGCAAAGGAAGGAGGATCTCTAGGTTTCTAAGATTCTTAGCTTGCTCAAGGCTTGTCTACAAGAGGTATGTGACATTACAACTCTCTACTAATCATACATTATCATATATTTGTCATACCCCTAAATTTATCCTACCCTCTCAATTCTTTGTACCAAGTGCATATGTGGGTTTAGGATCTTTGGTCCATATGTGAATCGGTGGCAAGTTTGGTGGAGGATGGTTGAGTTGAAAGAATCATGGCTTATATCAGTTCTTGGTGAAAGAGTGACAGAATGTGGAATGTGCTACACCAAATTCCCAGTTTGTTCCGAATCTATGCTTTGGTTGGTTAAGTTGTTTAAAATTAGACCATGTTTTTTTAAAGATGCAATGCGATTTGGTTCGAGGTCATGTTTGGATTTCATTCAAGCCATACTGGGGTCTAGTTCAATTCGCAAGTTAAGATGGAGTCCAAAGAGCAGCTTGTGGTTAATTTCGACTTAATTTGTGTCAAAGTGTTTCAACTTGCTTCTAAAGATTGCTAATTCTGTTTTATGATTTATTATGTGGAGCCTTAAATGCTCGTACCAGGTTCATTTTGCTAAAGATGAGTCAAGTCATCACGTTGCTTTTAAATGTTAAGGATGTTAATGATGGGCCGAAACCGGGCTGCAGATTCATGTATGATAGAACTGAAGATAAGATTAATGCAATAGAAAACCGAATTAGAAAACATGCAAGAGCACTTGTAGCTTCTGGGCTCTATGAAGAACCAACAGACCTTACAATTGCCTCACCGAGAAGTTTTTTTTTGCTGTTGGCATGATTTGCGGTGATGGAGAAGGCCGTCTTAATGAGAAATCTGTCATGTTACAAAGCAGTATAGAGCATTCTGGAGGGGAATGCATCCGCCTAGACTTACAACATTTAAGTCATTATTCAGTTTTCCCTGGCCAGGTAGTTGGAATTGGAGGGCATAATCCTAGTGGCCATTGCCTAGTTGCATCTAAATTGGTTGATTCTATACCTATCTCTGTTGCTATGGAGGATTTGAATCCTTCAAAGAAGCAAGCTATTGATAAAGAGAATCAGCCAACCGAACTTCTTTCTAATCAGAGAGAGTTATCAATGATTATTGCGGCAGGCCCTTTTACTACAACCGACAATTTGCTGTTTGAGCCTCCTGTAGAACTGCTGGCATACGCAAAGCGAAGACCACCATAGTTGCTTGTATTGCTGGGGCCATTTATTGACTCTGAACACCCAGACATCAAGAAAGGAACAGTAGACATGGATTTTGATGACATATTTCGTTCTCAAGTATTGAGGAAGCTGGAAGATTACGTAGAGACCTCCATTTGATATCAGTGTATCTCATATAGCCAGTCTCCCTAATCCTGGAATCTTTGAGGCAAATGAGGTCAAAGTTGGTTGCTGCACTTTGGATGTTCTCAAGCAGATCAGTGGGGAGGAGATATCAAGAACTGCGGCAGATGCAAAACCTATTGATCGTTTGAGTAGACTTACAAATCATATTCTTAACCAACAGAGTTTCTATCCACTTTACCCACCGGCAGAAAGTGTTCCATTGGACTTTTCTCTGGCGCCAGAAGCCCTTCAACTCTCATCGGTTCCAGATGTTCTTATCTTACCTTCAGACATCAAGTATTTTATCAAGGTTCTTAATAACGAAAGCAAAGAGACCAAAGGTGGGAAATGCATTGCTGTTAATCCGGGAAGATTAGCCAAAGGAGAAGGTGGGGGTACTTTTGTAGAGCTTGATTACAGTGGAGGTCCTGATAAAATTAACGCTTCAATTGTGGCCAAGTGAATTAAATAGGAGTTCCGCCGTGGTTGTTTCCAGAGTTACGTAGAACCGACAACTGAGTTTTGATTCGCGTAAAGCATACACTATTAGCCAAACGTTATGACAGCGCAACATTACGCGGCGGCTATATGAAGTTGTCTCATGATCCAATTCACCTGCACAGGCAATCACAAAGACTGTGATGTGAATTCAACCGGCAGCAGTACGGCAAAATAAGAAAGGGGATGAAGTAAAATACCAGTTTGCAACATTCTTTTAATGTTATTCGATACCATCTACACAAAAAAATACCTTACATTGCACACCGCAACCTACCAACAAACCAGGAAATGGTACAAAAGCGACAAAGTGGCCTGCGTAAAAGGAAAAATAGTAGACGTTGCAGCAAATACATCGTACGACATTACCGTTTCAGGACCTCCAACTGGCGTTTCTATCTTCTCCACAATACCTTTTTTCCGCCCTCAATTCCAACCAATGGAAAGGTTAGGGATGCTGCTTCAGGGTTTTCAAAAGTTATGTCCTGCAAGATGCACATGCTTGTAGATTGAGAGCTTCGTGCTTTCATTTGGTTCACTTAGTTGTGCAGACCATTGTAGTCACTGCTACATTCAAATTGAACGGGAACTTATTAAGAGACACAAAAGAAATTGTAAGAAAATAATGATGGAAAGGTACATTCTGCAGAATCGTTTCACGCATCATAATGTTGCGCATTTTTGCGGATTGTCTCTTGTACATGACCACAATGCAATTCGTAAGTTGAAGATCGCACACATACAACCACTCCAACAGTATAACTTGACTGCGAATCTTCACATCATACGCAAGGTGAAATGCGTTGCCACCATTATCCTTGTAATAGAGCAAACAACGTAAACCTGCTGAAGCAAATTTCAATCAGATACCATTTTTTGTTCATACCACATGCGACAAGAGTTTACAGTTAGTCCCCACCATTTCCTTTCGCAGATAGTACATGTTAAGGGACACGAACTGGAAAACGCACAAATGATAGCTGCAAAGAAAAAAGACGATGGCAATAACTTTTTCAGCAGCCAAAAAGATCCATACGACAAAACATCACGTCTCACCTTTTTTCGACTCCACACGTTACAAACATACGCAATCACATCCATGATTCCATATAGCTGCTAACAAAAGAAAAAACAGGACACAATGAAGCGCCACTATTATTCGAATCCTAGCAGATTTCTTTTTGATAAAACAACATTTCCCAATTCATACCCACAGGAAATCACTTGCTGCGAAATGAAAAGAAGCAAACCAGAACCGCAAGTGACGAGCTCCAAGCCTTAAGCAAGCCTCTCCTTACCTTTCACATACCAGATTCAAGATGCAGAAACCGTCCTACATACTGCAAGTCATTCCCAGCTACCCCATGACAAGGAGCGACTGCTATCGCACAAATCATTTGGTGGGCCACTTCAATTTCCCTACGTACAAAATGACGAAAAATAAGGAGAAAGTTGTCGATTCCTATTTACACAACAACTTGTACTACTGTAAAAACTGCGACGTACCTACATCACAAACAACCCTATCAGCTGCCGTATCCCACTAGACTATGCACATAAGCAATGCAGAAAGTTGCGAGAGTCCGCAGCAGGTCCGCGATGCACCCACCGAGACAAGCCATTCCCTTCTACGAGCTATCACCTCACCATTTTTAGTGTACCAGCTAATCCTGCACGAACCAAGACATTTAACCTTGCAAGCCATGTTCATGAATATTACATTTCTCAACTTTTAAAATGAAAATTCAAAATATGAAAAAGGTACAAGAGGGTACTTGGATACAGGGGATACCTTCAATAAAAAGTAGCTGCTCAGTTCATTTGGGCCTCGTAGCAAAAAGCAACCACAACCATTTACATCAAGCCACAACCAGCCAAAGGACAGCAGTATCAGCACACACAGCCTGCAAGGTCGTACTACACAGCAGACACCAACATTTTGCAAAACGGCAACACATCAAGGATATTTCATTTTGGTTTTTTTCGAATCTACCTTTCTCTTTCAGTATAAAGGGGACCTCCAATAGACTCAAAAACCTAGCCGCCACCTTCTTGAACAAGAATCTCCTTCGCAGCTTGAAAAAAAACCTCTCATTCTTCATCAGCCATAAACCCCAACACTCTTCTTACATACCCAATACCTTCAATAAAACCCCTTCATCATTTGGAAACACCTACAAAAAAAGCGTAACTCCTTCCGCCGCGCCTCCTCACTCAAACAGAAACACAAAACCAACTCTTCCTCTTCAACATTTCAAACCCAATCTTCTTCTTCTTCGAAACTCCACCTTCAAACTTTCGAAACACCACCATCTTCTCATCTCCAAATCATAACCCATATCAGACTTCAACCCACAATCACAAAAAACCCTTTGATCGCCCTTTTCTTCTTCATTCATCCTTCAAAGAACAACCCATAGAACAACCATACACCTATCTTGATCGTCAAACTCAACCGAAATAGAGAATGGAAAAGATGAAGAGAGAATGTGGAAAAAAACCAAACCGTAACCGAAGTCAAACCTGTTCTGAAACCGCGAGAAAATCTTGAAACATAGTGTAAAAGGGAAGTAAATCAAAGCCAGAAAGAGATTGAGTCTGAAATAACGCATTGAAGGTTGAGAAATAGAGACCTTTCAGATTTGTTTTACGACTCTGTTGACAGGAATTCCAAGACTTTTGGCTTGTGAATGAGTAAGCAATTGTTGGTCTGTTACTTCTCACTAGGTCTGGGTTTAGTGCGATTGGGCCGTGAGGCCTATGTCATCTCTTGCTATCATTTTTGTTTGCTGCAGTTTCTTAAGTGGATGATGGGCTTTAGAAAGCCCATATGATTCCCCCTTTCTACCTAAAATACGTGTTTCAACCCTTTTTTTATTATTCGATTCCTTTGTGTTAATTTAGAGTTCGTTTAACATCTTTGCTTGTGATAACTCAAGGTTTTGTTAATAATTTCGTATAATATCTCATTGGTTTTTTATTATGTGATTTTCTTAAGTTTTTATTACATTTTTGTTGATGCCTCATTTAGTTTCTATTTTTTTCAATTTATCTAGACTTTGCATTTTCTTTTTATGGTCGATGACGAGACCTCCAAGTTATAGTTTGTCAAATTATTGACGAATAATAACAAACCCGAGACCATTTCTTTTCAAAACTTTCATTTTCGCTTTTATCCACTTTTTTCTTATTCCCTAGTCAATGATGACTTTAGGGATTATTATCGGTCAAATTATTAATAGATGATAGTTCAGTCGAAACTATGTCATTTTCGCTTCAAATATTTTTTTAAACATTTTCCTCGAAAAAAAACTCCAAAAGAGGGAGATTCTTGAAATCTAGCATTTCTTGGATCTTCGAGTGAATAATTCTCGAGGCACGCTCTTGAGTTGTTATTCATTCAATCTTTTGATTTTCTCAAACACATTCTCAACATCTTTTTCGATTAAAGCTCCGAAAGAAGGAGATTCTTGGAGTCTAGCATTCCTTGGATCTTCGAGTGAATAATTCTTGAGGCACGCTCTTGAGTTATTATTCACTCAACCTTTCGACTCTTTCAGATTCAATCATTTTCAAACATTCTCCTAAGTCGAATGCTCGTCCACATTCGCAACCCACATTTCATTCAAAACTCCTCGTGGTTTCGATATTAGGGGCACCCTCAGGGACTAATATCGTTTCTCACAACCCTAACACTTGACACGTCGTCAAGTCGGTTCCATCTTCGATCAAATCTTCGACACGTCGTCGAGCCAGTTCAAAACAACTTCCTTTTGGCCTCGCATGCCATTTTCCGATTCGATCCTTTCACAAACATTTCCAAAACTTACAAAAGAGGGATATTCTCAGAATCTAGCATTCTTTGGATATTCGAATGAGTAACTCTCGAGGCGCGCCCTCGAGTTGTTATTAATTTATTCTTTCAATTTCAAAACATCCAACTCTTTATCTTCAACTTACTCAGTCAATTCCCGAAAGAACTGAGTTCTTGGAATCTCGCATTCCTTGAATTCTTGAGTGACAAGCTCTTGAGGCGCGCTCTTGGGTTGCTTGTCAGTCACCCTTTCGTCTCTTTCTCAAACTTCCAATCTATTCAACCTCACCTTTTCGTGGTCGTTACCATGAACTACGAACGCTCTGATTCTTCATTCACTCTTGAATGTAAGATACGTAGGCACAAGATTGCAATGATCTTGGCGAGCACAATTCCCTCCATCTTCCGTTTCCCCCATCCTTACCCGTAGTCGAACTACGACGCTCTGATTTCTCATTCTCGTCCGAATGAGCATACATAGGCACAAGGGCCCCAATCCTTGGCGAGCACCCTATCTTCTAACCACCCCCATTTTCCCTTATCGTCTTTAACCTTTCAACCTACCAATCCTACCTTTAACAACGAGAAGAAAACAAGTAAACCTAAACAACACTCCCCACATTTACCTTAAGAGGTTCCCGTCGAGTACGACGGACGTGAGGGGTGCTAATACCTTCCCCTCACGTAACCGACTCCCGAACCCGGAACATGGTTGCGACAACCCTGTTCCTATCCCTTTCGTTTCAAGAGGTTTTCTCGATATTTTCCTCTCCTGTCCGTTCAGGATAAATAAAGTTCGGTGGCGACTCTGTCGAACCGCATTTCCACGCCTTTCGCGCGAGGGTCGTTTTCTCCGAAATGTCTCCGTGATTTTTTGAGGTGCGACAGCTGGCGACTCTGCTGGGGATATTTGCTCCATGCAAAGAGAGAGTCAAGCCTATCTTTTGGTTTGTGAGGAGTGTTTGTTTGCTTTCCTTTTCGTTTATGTATTTGTTCTCTTGTGGGTTTTATTTACGCTTGTTATCTTGTTTGCCTGTTGGTTCTTGGGATGACATCATGAGTAAAGCTCTACGCCCGAGCTTTGGTAAAAGCAGAGAGAACACTTAGTTTAGAATTGGTAGTCGAGTAGTGTTAGTCACCAAGGATTCGCTCCTTGTGTGCTTAGCATGAAAGCTCCTCCAGAGGAGACTTATTCGTAGATCTCGTTGTAACACAGCTAGCCTGTTGCACGACTTGATTAATGAAGGGTCCATGATTCTGGGAACCTTTTGTTAGCACCAGTTCCGATATTGGTGGTCGTGTAGTGTTAGTCTCCAAGGACTCGCTCCTTGTGCGCCTAGCATGAGGACCCCGCTCAGGAGAGACCTTATCGTCATTATCGTCGTAATGCAGCCAGCCTGTTGCGTGACGCTAATACGACTAGTGTCCGTGATCCTGGGAACCAAACGTAGAAACCATCCCGTAAGTGGGTTTATGGGTAGAATGTTTAGATCTTCCCACATAGGTCGTACCTGTCAGTTTCTTTGATCGGAAATTATGGTTACTTCTCTGTTACAGTTATCAGCTCCAAAATTGTTTAATTGTGATCTTGGGATCCTGGATCTTGTATCTTGCATTGCATCTTGCATATCATTCGCATTGCATTTCATATGTTGTGCATTTTGCATTTCCAGTCCTTCAACAGAATCTTATGTCTTCGTTCCTTCCTCTCCAGTAAATCAAGTTGATTCCTCGACACCAATACGCAACTAGAGCTAATACCAGACGAATGATGGAGCAGATTCAACAGGAGCAAGCCGCCTTCAGGGAAGAGTTGGATTCTATGAAAGGAAAGATCGACCAGATCCTCGAAGCCATCCTCACGCCCAGAAGAGAGGAAGAACAACGCGAAGCTGCTGCTGTCGTCAACAACAATGGTTAAGGACAAGGGTCTACTGCCATCCCTTTGGTTCCAATTCCAAATTCTCATGGGATGCCGTTGAACTTCAACAACGCAGTCGAAGGAAACACTTCTCAGCCAATCCCAGCGCCTGGAGTTACTGTTGGAGTTATCCCGCAGGCCCAGCCTACTGTTGTGCAAATCCCAGCTCCTCATATCAAAGATACTCTGATGGATCAGTATGACGATGTTCAGAACTATCATGCTGCTATCCCCATTGCTAGTCCTGTTGCTGCTCAGGATTCTGAAGCCATGAAGATGTGCCGAGATCTAGCCGAGAAACTTCGAGCCATGGAGGGGCACAATTCAAATTCTTTCAGTGCTTTGGAATTGTGCTTGGTGCCTGATGTTGTCATTCCTCCCAAGTTCAAGGTGCCCGAATTTTCGAAGTACAAAGGTCTTAGTTGCCCAAACATTCATCTGAAGATGTACTGTCGCAAGATGGCTGCTTATGCCAGAGACGAGAAGCTCATGATTCATTGCTTCCAAGACAGTTTGTCTGGGGCATCACTCGAATGGTATATGCAGCTGGAGCGTAACAGTGTGCGCACTTGGGCCGAGTTAGCCGATGCATTTGTCAAACAATATAAGTACAACACCGATCTTGCTCCTAAGCGTACTCAGCTTCAGAGTATGACTCAGAAGGATAGTGAATCCTTCAAGGAGTACGCGCAACGATGGAGAGAGCTAGCCGCAAGGGTGCATCCACCTCTCGTTGACCGTGAACTTATTGACATCTTCATGGGTACTTTACAAGGCCAGTACTACGAAAAGTTGATCGGTAGTGTCTCCGCTGGATTCTCTGACTTGGTGATCGTCGGTGAGAGGATTGAAGAAGGGATGAAGAGTGGGAAGATCCCAGGAGGTTTCTAACAGCCAGGCCAATGCCAAGAAGCCTTTCAATGGATACAAGAAGAAGGAGGGCGAAACAAATGCCATCTTTTTGCAGAAAGGGCAAGCTTCTTAACAAGCTCCTGCTCCTATGCCTTATCAAGTTCCCTATTATCAGTATCCATATGCTGCTGCCGCGCAATATGCTCCAATGCCTTATCAGCCGGCTGTTCAAGCAGTGCAAGCTCAGATGCCACGGCAACAGGCTCCTCAGCAACAAGCCTACAACCAGTAGGGATATCAGTATCCTCCTCAGCAACAGCAGATGCAAGCAACTCAGCAACGACAAGGTACTCGCCCACAGCGTCCGTAGAGAACATGGAGACCAGATAGAGTCTTTGATCGCCTGCCAATGAAATATGCTAGTATCTTTGCTCAGTTGATGGAGAAAAAGGCTATTGTTCCAAGAGATTTGGCTCCTCCAACCGTTATTCCTGCCGATTACGATGCAAATGCTCATTGTGAGTTTCATAAGGGCGCTCCAGGTCATACCATTGAGGACTGCAGAGCTTTCAAGCACATAATTCAAGACATGATCGACAGGGATGCTATCAACTTCAATGGAAAGTCTCCGAACATCATCAACGATCCGTTGCCATCGGCCAACTAGTGCCAACATCAAATCCAATCAAGTCAAGTCCATTCTCTGAAGAAGGTCGTCATGCTGCCATTTAATCTTACGCATTTCTTATATTTGTCTTTGTTTGTTTAAGTACTGTATGCTTTGAACAATTGCCATTCATATTTGGTTTTCATTAATGTACCGTTTATGCGTGTTTTGAATTGGTTATGTCGTATTCACTCATTTTCACTTATCACCGACACATTTATTTACTCCACTCTATTCACTGTTGTTTAGCTTGATTTGAGGGAGGATGATGAAAACGAGATACCCATAATTGCGAACTCATATGCTTTCAGATAGAATCTCGTCAATGATGTACAGGCATTGCTTCAATTCCCCAAACACCGGAGATATAAGGAGTTAATCCCTAGTAAACCACTTCGAGCTTAGAAGTAGCAGTTTCCTTCGGATATTCAAACCTTTACACTCAACCTGGGGCAGGGTAGTGTTCAGTTAATTCAACCCCGCACTCGAATCAACAAAGCAAAATCCAGAAGACAGTGGTTCATCAAAGACCCATGATATGGCAGTCACAAAAAAAAAGGAAAAAAAATCAAAAGCCTGCTAAGTCAAACACCTCAGAAGGGACTTAGACAAAATCAAGGCAATCCCGATGGATTTGACAAACAAAATCAATCCATGCAAAAGTTAGGGATCAAAAACAAAAGCAAAAGAGGACCCTGAAACCCTCAACAAAAACAAAAAAGGATTCAGTGGCCACCCAGATCAAAGGGGCACTAACATCCATCAAGAACCAAAATAAGGTGACTGCCACGTCGAGCAAACCTTGAACCATCAAGTTTATACCGTCAAGACAGGTGTAGGATTAACTGAGTGTAGGACTGGGGATCATTAAGAAGAAGGGGTGGGTACAAATCATACTTTGAGTCTAATATCCTTTGATTCATAACCGTGAACCAGACCACGTTACAACCCTCGAAATACCTAATTGAGACGAGGTTTATTCTGAAAGCATATTGTCGCAAGGTTGCGTAACCTGACTCCTCACATGATTTCTAATCACCAACATTGGTGTCATTTCTCTTGATATATTTTTCGCACCAATCAAACAACACAACGTTTGGGCTGATGATCCATTCATCTCACTACCACGACACTTCAATAAAATGATACTTTTTCAAATCTTGCATCGAACTTTGCATTAACGTCACCATTTATGAATGTACAATTTTATTTGCGAATCAGTGCTAGGTATTCAAAGACACTCCAGCAAGGGGCAATCGAGGAGAAACTTGACTTTCAGTGGCGTACACGAAGCAAGATTATTTCAAAGCCTACAGGTTGGGGAAAATCATTCAACAGCTCGAGCAGGGGCATATCATTACCATATTCAGACTGGGGCAAGACCAAGTTACCCTAATCATCAGGCAGAGCTGCAACCTCCTCTGAAGCAAATTCACAGTATACCACAAAGTACCCAGACTCGGGGCATATAGAGTATCTTCGCCTGTGTCAATCGTGACGTCTTCAACGAACAGCGTGTCGAGGAAGTCAATCCCTCCCACCACCCTAAAACCAATCCGCATTGGCAACTACCAAAAATCCACCATGGTGACGTCTCCCTGCATTTCCAAATACCCGTATGCAATCATATACATCATACGCATCGCATTCGACTTCATACGCATCTTGCATCATATGCATACTCCAATCATACCATACTTCCCCAAGCTCTTGCATCTCCGCTTGTCAGCATTTGCATTTGCACTTTCATTCGTTATGGAACATCATTTTACATCCAGCATTCATATATGCAAGTCAAGGTCCAGGATCAATCTTGAAGATTTTCCAATACCATCATCAGCCCCGTCAGGGGCATCTTCCACAAGGGTCGTGGATTTCTCCCACGAATATCAAGAGCTTTAAAGCAATCATCAGCCCAGGCAGGGGCAATCTTCTGCAATTGTGGATTTCTCTCACCAAATTTCAAAATATTCAAAGCAAGATCCAACCCGAGCAGGGGCATCTTCAGCAAAACCGTGAGCGTTCCTCACGAAGTTGTTCAACCTTTTTTTGAGCAAACCAAGACATCAAGACAAACTCAGCCCAGTCAGGGGCATCCTCTTCAGAGTTCATGGGCGTAACCATGGAATCATTTTGGCAAAACAATGATCTCCAAACAAGACGGTGGGCGTACCCCGTTGACTCATTTCAATTCAATCTTCCTCTTGGGTGTTCCCTAATGAGTTGTATCCAGTAAGCATGACCATTGTCAATTGCCTTACTATCATCCTTTTGGTGATAGTCGAACTTCGTCGGTTCAACCTAGCCTGCATCCTTTTGGTGTTGGTAGCCTTCAATTTGTGTTTGCCTTATCATCCTTTTGGTGGTAGTGGCTGGTGTGAGTTTTGCTCCATCATCCTTTTGGTGGTGGGTCTGGCATTTCGTTGATGTCAGATTGTGCGATATTTTGTTTGTGTTTCGCTCCATCATCCTTTTGGTGGTGGGTCTGGCATTTCGTCCATGTCAGATTGTGCGATGTGTGTTGAGTTCGCTCCGTCATCCTTTTGGTTGTGGGTCTGGCATTTCGTCGATGTCAGATTGTGCGATATTTTGTTTGTGTTTTGCTCCATCATCCTTTTGGTGGTGGGTCTGGCATTTCGTCGATGTCATATTGTGCGATGTGTGTTGTGTTTCGCTCTGCCATCCTTTTGGTGGAGGGTCTGACATTTCGTCGATGTCAGATTGCGCGATTGTGTTTTCCCTATCATCCTTTTGGTGGTAGTGACTGGTGTGAGTTTCGCTCCGTCATCCTTTTGGTGAGGGGTCTATCATGGTCATTAATGATAGATTGTGCGATATTTTATTTGTGTTTCGCTCCGTCATCCTTTTGGTGGTGGGTCTGGCATTTCGTCGATGTCAGATTGTGCGATAGTTTGTTTGAGTTTCGCTCCATCATCCTTTTGGTGGTGGGTCTGGCATTTCGTCGATGTCAGATTGTGCGATATTTTGTTTGTGTTTCGCTCCGTCATCCTTTTGGTGCTGGGTCTGGCATTTCGTTGACGTCAGATTGTGCGATGTATGTTGTGTTTCGCTCCGTCATCCTTTTGGTGGTGGGTCTGGCATTTTGTCGATGTCAGATTGTGCGATTGTGTGTGCCTTATCATCCTTTTGGTGGTAGTAGCTGGTGTGTGTTTATCTCCGTCATCCTTTTGGTGGTGGGTCTGGCATTTCGTCGATGTCAGATTGTGCGATGTGTGTTGAGTTTGCTCCGTCATCCTTTTGGTGGTGGGTCTGGCATTTCGTTAATGTCAGACTGTGCAATAGTGTTTGTCCTATCATCCTTTTGGTGGAAGTGGCCGGTGTGAGTTTCGCTCCGTCATCCTTTTGGTGGTGGGTCTGTCATAGTCATTAACGATAGATTGTGCGATAGTTTGTTTGTGTTTCGCTCCGTCATCCTTTTGGTGGGGTCTATCATAGTCATTAATGATAGATTGTGCGATAGTTTGTTTGCGTTTCGCTCCATCATCCTTTTGGTGGGGGATCTATCATAGTCATTAATGATAGATTGTGCGATAGTTTGTTTGCGTTTCGCTCCGTCATCCTTTTGGTGGGGGATCTATCATAGTCATTAATGATAGATTGTGCGATAGTTTGTTTGTGTTTCGCTCCGTCATCCTTTTGGTGGGGGGGTCTATCATAGTCATTAATGATAGATTGTGCGATAGTTTGTTTGCGTTTCGCTCCGTCATCCTTTTGGTGGGGGATCTATCATAGTCATTAATGATAGATTATGCGATAGTTTGTTTGCGTTTCGCTCCATCATCCTTTTGGTGGGGGGTCTATCATAGTCATTAATGATAGATTGTGCGATAGTTTTTTTGTGTTTCGCTCCATCATCCTTTTGGTGGGGGGTCTATCATAGTCATTAATGATAGATTGTGCGATAGTTTGTTTGTGTCTCGCTCCGTCATCCTTTTGGTGGGGGGTCTGTCATAGTCATTAATGTCAGATTATGCGATAGTGTTTGCTCTATCATCCTTTTGGTGATAGTAGCCCGTGTGTGTATCTTCCCATCATCTTTTTGGTGATGTTGACCTTTTCCCGAACATTCTTTTTCTTTTCGGACAAATTTAGGGTTTTCTTTATATCTAATTGTCTTATCCCTTGAAAGAATGAATGTAACAGCAATACATCTTACTCGGTTTAAGCCAATTAGATAGGGGCATCTGTCATACCCTAAATTTATCCTACCCTCTCAATTCTTTATACCAAGTGCATATGTGGGTTTAGGATCTTTGGTCCATATGTGAATCGGTGGCAAGTTTGGTGGAGGATGGTTGAGTTGAAAGAATCATGGCTTATATCAGTTCTTGGTGAAAGAGTGACAGAATGTGGAATGTGCTACACCAAATTCCCAGTTTGTTCCGAATCTATGCTTTGGTTGGTTAAGTTGTTTAAAATTAGACCATGTTTTTTTAAAGATGCAATGCGATTTGGTTCGAGGTCATGTTTGGATTTCATTCAAGCCATACTGGGGTCTAGTTCAATTCGCAAGTTAAGATGGAGTCCAAAGAGCAGCTTGTGGTTAATTTCGACTTAATTTGTGTCAAAGTGTTTCAACTTGCTTCTAAAGATTGCTAATTCTGTTTTATGATTTATTATGTGGAGCCATAAATGCTCGTACCAGGTTCATTTTGCTAAAGATGAGTCAAGTTATCACGTTGCTTTTAAATGTTAAGGATGTTAATGATGGGCCGAAACCGGGCTGCAGATTCATGTATGATAGAACTGAAGATAAGATTAATGCAATAGAAAACCGAATTAGAAAACATGCAAGAACACTTGTAGCTTCTGGGCTCTATGAAGAACCAACAGACCCTACAATTGCCTCACCGAGAAGTTTTTTTTTTTGCCGTTGGCATGATTTGCGGTGATGGAGAAGGCCGTCTTAATGAGAAATCTGTCATGTTACAAAGCAGTATAGAGTATTCTGGAGGGGAATGCATCCGCCTAGACTTACAACATTTAAGTCATTATTCAGTTTTCCCTGGCCAGGTAGTTGGAATCGGAGGGCATAATCCTAGTGGCCATTGCCTAGTTGCATCTAAATTGGTTGATTCTATACCTATCTCTGTTGCTATGGAGGATTTGAATCCTTCAAAGAAGCAAGCTATTGATAAGGAGAATCAGCCAACCAAACTTCTTTCTAATCAGAGAGAGTTATCAATGATTATTGCGGCAGGCCCTTTTACTACAACCGACAATTTGCTGTTTGAGCCTCTTGTAGAATTGCTGGCATACGCAAAGCGAAGACCACCACAGTTTCTTGTATTGCTAGGGCCATTTATTGACTCTGAACACCCAGACATCAAGAAAGGAACAGTAGACATGGATTTTGATGACATATTTCGTTCTCAAGTATTGAGGAAGCTGGAAGATTACGTATAGACCTCCATTTGATATCAGTGTATCTCATATAGCCAGTCTCCCTAATCCTGGAATCTTTGAGGCAAATGAGGTCAAAGTTGGTTGCTGCACTTTGGATGTTCTCAAGCAGATCAGTGGGGAGGAGATATCACGAACTGCGGCAGATGCAAAACCTATTGATCGTTTGAGTAGACTTACAAATCATATTCTTAACCAACAGAGTTTCTATCCACTTTACCCACCGGCAGAAAGTGTTCCATTGGACTTTTCTCTGGCGCCAGAAGCCCTTCAACTCTCATCGGTTCCAGATGTTCTTATCTTACCTTCAGACATCAAGTATTTTGTCAAGGTTCTTAATAACGAAAGCGAAGAGACCAAAGGTGGGAAATGCATTGCTGTTAATCCGGGAAGATTAGCCAAAGGAGAAGGTGGGGGTACTTTTGTAGAGCTTGATTACAGTGGAGGTCCTGATAAAATTAACGCTTCAATTGTGGCCAAGTGAATTAAATAGAAGTTCTGCCGTGGTTGTTTCCAGAGTTACGTAGAATCGACAACTGAGTTTTGATTTGCGTAAAGCATACACTATTAGCCAAACGTTATGACAGCGCAACATTATGCGGCGGCTATATGAAGTTGTCTCATGATCCAATTCACCTGCACAGGCAACAATAAAGACTGTGATGTGAATTCAACCGGCAGCAGTACGGCAAAATAAGAAAGGGGATGAAGTAAAATACCAGTTTGCAACATTATTTTAATGTTATTCGATACCATCTACACAAAAAATACCTTACGTTGCACACCGCAACCTACCAACAAACCAGGAAATGGTACAAAAGCGACAAAGTGGCCTGCGAAAAGGAAAAATAGTAGACGTTGCAGCAAATACATCGCACGACATTACCGTTTCAGGACCTCCAACTGGCGTTTCTATCTTCTCCACAATACCTTTTTTCCGCCCTCAATTCCAACCAATGGAAAGGTTAGGGATGCTGCTTCAGGGTTTTCAAAAGTTATGTCCTGCAAGATGCACATGCTTGTAGATTGAGAGCCTCGTGCTTTCATTTGGTTCACTTAGTTGTGCAGACCATTGTAGTCACTGCTACATTCAAATTGAACGGGAACTTATTAAGAGACACAAAAGAAATTGTAAGAAAATAATGATGGAAAGGTACATTCTGCAGAATCGTTTCACGCATCATAATGTTGCGCATTTTTGCGGATTGTCTCTTGTACATGACCACAATGCAATTCGTAAGTTGAAGATCGCACACATACAACCACTCCAACAGTATAACTTGACTGCGAATCTTCACATCATACGCAAGGTGAAATGCGTTGCCACCATTATCCTTGTAATAGAGCAAACAACGTAAACCTGCTGAAGCAAATTTCAATCAGATACCATTTTTTGTTCATACCACATGCGACAAGAGTTTACAGTTAGTCCCCACCATTTCCTTTCGCAGATAGTACATGTTAAGGGACACGAACTGGAAAACGCACAAATGATAGCTGCAAAGAAAAAAGACGATGGCAATAACTTTTTCAGCAGCCAAAAAGATCCATACGACAAAACATCACGTCTCACCTTTTTTCGACTCCACACGTTACAAACATACGCAATCACATCCATGATTCCATATAGCTGCTAACAAAAGAAAAAACAGGACACAATGAAGCGCCACTATTATTCGAATCCTAGCAGATTTCTTTTTGATAAAACAACATTTCCCAATTCATACCCACAGGAGATCACTTGCTGCGAAATGAAAAGAAGCAAACCAGAACCGCAAGTGACGAGCTCCAAGCCTTAAGCAAGCCTCTCCTTACCTTTCACATACCAGATTCAAGATGCAGAAACCGTCCTACATACTGCAAGTCATTCCCAGCTACCCCATGACAAGGAGCGACTGCTATCGCACAAATCATTTGGTGGGCCACTTCAATTTCCCTACGTACAAAATGACGAAAAATAAGGAGAAAGTTGTCGATTCCTATTTACACAACAACTTGTACTACTGTAAAAACTGCGACGTACCTACATCACAAACAACCCTATCAGCTGCCGTATCCCACTAGACTATGCACATAAGCAATGCAGAAAGTTGCGAGAGTCTGCAGCAGGTCCGCGACGCACCCACCGAGACAAGCCATTCCCTTCTACGAGCTATCACCTCACTATTTTTAGTGTACCAGCTAATCCTGCACGAACCAAGACATTTAACCTTGCAAGCCATGTTCATGAATATTACATTTCTCAACTTTTAAAATGAAAATTCAAAATATGAAAAAGGTACAAGAGGGTACTTGGATACAGGGGATACCTTCAATAAAAAGTAGCTGCTCAATTCATTTGGGCCTCGTAGCAAAAAGCAACCACAACCATTTACATCAAGCCACAACCAGCCAAAGGACAGCAGTATCAGCACACACAGCCTGCAAGGTCGTACTACACAGCAGACACCAACATTTTGCAAAACGGCAACACATCAAGGATATTTCATTTTGGTTTTTTTCGAATCTACCTTTCTCTTTCAGTATAAAGGGGACCTCCAATAGACTCAAAAACCTAGCCGCCACCTTCTTGAACAAGAATCTCCTTCGCAGCTTGAAAAAAAACCTCTCATTCTTCATCAGCCATAAACCCCAACACTCTTCTTACATACCCAATACCTTCAATAAAACCCCTTCATCATTTGGAACCACCTACAAAAAAAGCGTAACTCCTTCCGCCGCGCCTCCTCACTCAAACAGAAACACAAAACCAACTCTTCCTCTTCAACATTTCAAACCTAATCTTCTTCTTCTTCGAAACTCCACCTTCAAACTTTCGAAACACCACCATCTTCTCATCTCCAAATCATAACCCATATCAGACTTCAACCCACAATCACAAAAAACCCTTTGACCGCCCTTTTCTTCTTCATTCATCCTTCAAAGAACAACCCATAGAACAACCATACACCTATCTTGATCGTCAAACTCAACCGAAATAGAGAATGGAAAAGATGAAGAGAGAATGTGGAAAAAAAACCAAACCGTAACCGAAGTCAAACCTGTTCTGAAACCGCGAGAAAATCTTGAAACATAGTGTAAAAGGGAAGTAAATCAAAGCCGGAAAGAGATTGAGTCTGAAATAACGCATTGAAGGTTGAGAAATAGAGAGCTTTCAGATTTGTTTTACGACTCTGTTGACAGGAACTCCAAGACTTTTGGCTTGTGAATGAGTAAGCAATTGTTGGTGTGTTACTTCTCACTAGGTCTGGGTTTAGTGCGGTTGGGCCGTGAGGCCTATGTCATCTCTTGCTATCATTTTTGTTTGCTGCAGTTTCTTAAGTGGATGATGGGCTTTAGAAAGCCTATATGATTCCCCTTTTCTACCTAAAATACGTGTTTCAACCCTTTTTTTTATTATTCGATTCCTTTGTGTTAATTTAGAGTTCGTTTAACATCTTTGCTTGTGATAACTCAAGGTTTTGTTAATAATTTCGTATAATATCTCATTGGTTTTTTATTATGTGATTTTCTTAAGTTCTTATTACATTTTTGTTGATGCCTCATTTAGTTTCTATTTTTTTCAATTTATCTAGACTTTGCATTTTCTTTTTATGGTCGATGACGAGACCTCCAAGTTATAGTTTGTCAAATTATTGACGAATAATAACAAACCCGAGACCATTTCTTTTCAAAACTTTCATTTTCGTTTTTATCCACTTTTTTCTTATTCCCTAGTCAATGATGACTTTAGGGATTATTATCGGTCAAATTATTAATAGATGATAGTTCAGTCGAAACTATGTCATTTTCGCTTCAAATCTTTTTTTAAACATTTTCCTCGAAAAAAAACTCCAAAAGAGGGAGATTCTTGAAATCTAGCATTTCTTGGATCTTCGAGTGAATAATTCTCGAGGCACGCTCTTGAGTTGTTATTCATTCAATCTTTTGATTTTCTCAAACACATTCTCAACATCTTTTTCGATTAAAGCTCCGAAAGAAGGAGATTCTTGGAGTCTAGCATTCCTTGGATCTTCGAGTGAATAATTCTTGAGGCACGCTCTTGAGTTATTATTCACTCAACCTTTCGACTCTTTCAGATTCAATCATTTTCAAACATTCTCCTAAGTCGAATGCTCGTCCACATTCGCAACCCACATTTCATTCAAAACTCCTCGTGGTTTCGATATTAGGGGCACCCTCAGGGACTAATATCGTTTCTCACAACCCTAACACTTGACACGTCGTCAAGTCGGTTCCATCTTCGATCAAATCTTCGACACGTCGTCGAGCCAGTTCAAAACAACTTCCTTTTGGCCTCGCATGCCATTTTCCGATTCGATCCTTTCACAAACATTTCCAAAACTTACAAAAGAGGGATATTCTCAGAATCTAGCATTCTTTGGATATTCGAATGAGTAACTCTCGAGGCGCGCCCTCGAGTTGTTATTAATTTATTCTTTCGATTTCAAAACATTCAACTCTTTATCTTCAACTTACTCAGTCAATTCCCGAAAGAACTGAGTTCTTAGAATCTCGCATTCCTTGAATTCTTGAGTGACAAGCTCTTGAGGCGCGCTCTTGGGTTGCTTGTCAGTCACCCTTTCGTCTCTTTCTCAAACTTCCAATCTATTCAACCTCACCTTTTCGTGGTCGTTACCATGAACTACGAACGCTCTGATTCTTCATTCACTCTTGAATGTAAGATACGTAGGCACAAGATTGCAATGATCTTGGCGAGCACAATTCCCTCCATCTTCCGTTTCCCCCATCCTTACCCGTAGTCGAACTACGACGCTCTGATTTCTCATTCTCGTCCGAATGAGCATACATAGGCACAAGGGCCCCAATCCTTGGCGAGCACCCTATCTTCTAACCACCCCCATTTTCCCTTATCGTCTTTAACCTTTCAACCTACCAATCCTACCTTTAACAACGAGAAGAAAACAAGTAAACCTAAACAACACTCCCCACATTTACCTTAAGAGGTTCCCGTCGAGTACGACGGACGTGAGGGGTGCTAATACCTTCCCCTCACGTAACCGACTCCCGAACCCGGAACATGGTTGCGACAGCCCTGTTCCTATCCCTTTCGTTTCAAGAGGTTTTCTCGATATTTTCCTCTCCTGTTCGTTCGGGATAAATAAAGTTCGGTGGCGACTCTGTCGAACCGCATTTCCACGCCTTTCGCGCGAGGGTCGTTTTCTACGAAATGTCTCCGTGATTTTTCGAGGTGCGACAGCTGGCGACTCTGCTGGGGATATTTGCTCCATGCAAAGAGAGAGTCAAGCCTATCTTTTGGTTTGTGAGGAGTGTTTGTTTGCTTTCCTTTTCGTTTATGTATTTGTTCTCTTGTGGATTTTATTTACGCTTGTTATCTTGTTTGCCTGTTGGTTCTTGGGATGACATCATGAGTAAAGCTCTACGACCGAGCTTTGGTAAAAGCAGAGAGAACACTTAGTTTAGAATTGGTAGTCGAGTAGTGTTAGTCACCAAGGATTCGCTCCTTGTGTGCTTAGCATGAAAGCTCCTCCAGAGGAGACCTATTCGTAGATCTCGTTGTAACACAGCTAGCCTGTTGCACGACTTGATTAATGAAGGGTCCATGATTCTGGGAACCTTTTGTTAGCACCAGTTCCGATATTGGTGATCGTGTAGTGCTAGTCTCCAAGGACTCGCTCCTTGTGCGCCTAGCATGAGGACCCCGCTCAGGAGAGACCTTATCGTCATTATCGTTGTAATGCAGCCAGCCTGTTGCGTGACGCTAATACGACTAGTGTCCGTGATCCTGGGAACCAAATGTAGAAACCTTCCCGTAAGTGGGTTTATGGGTAGAATGTTTAGATCTTCCCACATAGGTCGTACCTGTCAGTTTCTTTGATCGGAAATTGTGGTTACTTCTCTGTTACAGTTATCAGCTCCAAAATTGTTTGATTGTGATCTTGGGATCCTGGATCTTGTATCTTGCATTGCATCTTGCATATCATTCGCATTGCATTTCATATGTTGTGCATTTTGCATTTCCAGTCCTTCAACAGAATCTTATGTCTTCGTTCCTTCCTCTCCAGTAAATCAAGTTGATTCCTCGACACCAATACGCAACTAGAGCTAATACCAGACGAATGATGGAGCAGATTCAACAGGAGCAAGCCGCCTTCAGGGAAGAGTTGGATTCTATGAAAGGAAAGATCGACCAGATCCTCGAAGCCATCCTCACGCCCAGAAGAGAGGAAGAACAACGCGAAGCCGCTGCTATCGTCAACAACAATGGTTAAGGACAAGGGTCTACTGCCATCCCTTTGGTTCCAATTCCAAATTCTCATGGGATGCCGTTGAACTTCAACAGCGCAGTCGAATGAAACACTTCTCAGCCAATCCCAGCGCCTGGAGTTACTGTTGGAGTTATCCCGCAGGCCCAGCCTACTGCTGTGCAAATCCCAGCTCCTCATATCGAAGATACTCTGATGGATCAGTATGACGATGTTCAGAACTATCATACTGCTATCCCCATTGCTAGTCCTGTTGCTGCTCAGGATTCTGAAGCCATGAAGATGTGCCGAGATCTAGCCGAGAAACTTCGAGCCATGGAGGGGCACAATTCAAATTCTTTCAGTGCTTTGGAATTGTGCTTGGTGCCTGATGTTGTCATTCCTCCCAAGTTCAAGGTGCCCGAATTTTCGAAGTACAAAGGTCTCAGTTGCCCAAACATTCATCTGAAGATGTATTGTCGCAAGATGGCTGCTTATGCCAGAGACGAGAAGCTCATGATTCATTGCTTCCAAGACAGTTTGTCTGGGGCATCACTTGAATGGTATATGCAGCTGGAGCGTAACAGTGTGCGCACTTGGGCCGAGTTAGCCGATGCATTTGTCAAACAGTATAAGTACAACACCGATCTTGCTCCTAACCGTACTCAGCTTCAGAGTATGACTCAGAAGGATAGCGAATCCTTCAAGGAGTACGCGCAACGATGGAGAGAGCTAGCCGCAAGGGTGCATCCACTTCTCGTTGACCGTGAACTTATTGACATCTTCATGGGTACTTTACAAGGCCAGTACTACGAAAAGTTGATCGGTAGTGTCTCCTCTAGATTCTCTGACTTGGTGATCGTCGGTGAGAGGATTGAAGAAGGGCTGAAGAGTAGGAAGATCCCAGGAGGTTTCTAACAGCCAGGCCAATGCCAAGAAGCCTTTCAATGGATACAAGAAGAAGGAGGGCGAAACAAATGCCATCTTTTTGCAGAAAGGGCAAGCTTCTCAATAAGCTCCTGCTCCTATGCCTTATCAAGTTCCCTATTATCAGTATCCATATGTTGCTGCCGCACAATATGCTCCAATGCCTTATCAGCCGGCTGTTCAAGCAGTGCAAGCTCAGATGCCACGGCAACAGGCTCCTCAGCAACAAGCCTACAACCAGCAGGGATATCAGTATCCTCCTCAGCAACAGCAGATGCAAGCAACTCAGCAACGACAAGGTACTCGCCCACAGCGTCCGCAGAGAACATGGAGACCAGATAGAGTCTTTGATCGCCTACCAATGAAATATGCTAGTATCTTTGCTCAGTTGATGGAGAAAAAGGCTATTGTTCCAAGAGATTTGGCTCCTCCAACCGTCATTCCTGCCGATTACGATGCAAATGCTCATTGTGAGTTTCATAAGGGCGCTCCAGGTCATACCATTGAGGACTGCAGAGCTTTCAAGCACATAATTCAAGACATGATCGACAGGGATGCTATCAAATTCAATGGAAAGTCTCCGAACATCATCAACGATCCGTTGCCATCGGCCAACTAGTGCCAACATCAAATCCAATCAAGTCAAGTCCATTCTCTGAAGAAGGCCGTCATGCTGCCATTTAATCTTACGCATTTCTTATATTTGTCTTTGTTTGTTTAAGTACTGTATGCTTTGAACAATTGCCATTCGTATTTGGTTTTCATTAATGTATCGTTTATGCGTGTTTTGAATTGGTTATGTCGTATTCACTCATTTTCACTTATCACCGACACATTTATTTACTCCACTCTATTCACTGTTGTTTAGCTTGATTTGAGGGAGGATGATGAAAACGAGATACCCATAATTGCGAACTCATATGCTTTCAGATAAAATCTCGTCAATGATGTACAGGCATTGCTTCAACTCCCCAAACACCGGAGATATAAGGAGTTAATCCCTAGTAAACCACTTCGAGCTTAGAAGTAGCAGTTTCCTTCAGATATTCAAACCTTTACACTCAACCTGGGGCAGGGTAGTGTTCAGTTAATTCAACCCCGCACTCGAATCAACAAAGCAAAATCCAGAAGACAGTGGTTCATCAAAGACCCATGCTATGGCAGTCACAAAAAAAAAAGGAAAAAAAAATCAAAAGCCTGCTAAGTCAAACACCTCAGAGGGGACTTAGACAAAATCAAGGCAATCCCGATGGATTTGACAAACAAAATCAATCCATGCAAAAGTTAGGGATCAAAAACAAAAGCAAAAGAGGACCCCGAAACCCTCAACAAAAACAAAAAAGGATTCAGTGGCCACCCAGATCAAAGGGGCACTAACATCCATCAAGAACCAAAATAAGGTGACTGCCACGTCGAGCAAACCTTGAACCATCAAGTTTATACCGTCAAGACAAGTGTAGGATTAACTGAGCATAGGACTGGGGATCATTAAGAAGAAGGGGTGGGTACAAATCATACTTTGAGCCTAATATCCTTTGATTCATAACCGTGAACCAGACCACGTTACAACCCTCGAAAGACCTAATTGAGACGAGGTTTATTCTGAAAGCATATTGTCGCAAGGTTGCGTAACCTGACTCCTCACATGATTTCTAATCACCAACATTGGTGTCATTTCTCTTGATATATTTTTCGCACCAATCAAACAACACAACATTTGGGCTGATGATCCATTCGTCTCACTACCACGACACTTCAATAAAACGATACTTTTTCAAATCTTGCATCGAACTTTGCATTAACGTCACCATTTATGAATGTACAATTTTATTTGTGAATCAGTGCTAGGTATTCAAAGACACTCCAGCAAGGGGCAATCGAGGAGAAACTTGACTTTCAGTGGCGTACAGGAAGCAAGATTATTTCAAAGCCTACAGGCTGGGGAAAATCATTCAACAGCTCAAGCAGGGGCATATCATTACCATATTCAGACTGGGGCAAGACCAAGTTACCCTAATCATCAGGCAGAGTTGCAACCTCCTCTGAAGCAAATTCATAGTATACCACAAAGTACCCAGACTCGGGGCATATAGAGTATCTTCGCCTGTGTCAATCGTGACGTCTTCAACGAACAGCGTGTCGAGGAAGTCAATCCCTCCCACCACCCTAAAACCAATCCGCATTGGCAACTACCAAAAATCCACCATGGTGACGTCTCCCTGCATTTCCAAATACCCGTATGCAATCATATACATCATACGCATCGCATTCGACTTCATACGCATCTTGCATCATATGCATACTCCAATCATACCATACTTCCCCAAGCTCTTGCATCTCCGCTTGTCAGCATTTGCATTTGCACTTTCATTCGTTATGGAACATCATTTTACATCCAGCATTCATATATGCAAGTCAAGGTCCAGGATCAATCTTGAAGATTTTCCAATACCATCATCAGCCCCGTCAGGGGCATCTTCCACAAGGGTCGTGGATTTCTCCCACGAATATCAAGAGCTTTAAAGCAATCATCAGCCCAGGCAGGGGCAATCTTCTGCAATTGTGGATTTCTCTCACCAAATTTCAAAATATTCAAAGCAAGATCCAACCCGAGCAGGGGCATCTTCAGCAAAACCGTGAGTGTTCCTCACGAAGTTGTTCAACCTTTTTTTGAGCAAACCAAGACATCAAGAAAAACTCAGCCCAGTCAGGGGCATCCTCTTCAGAGTTCATGGGCGTAACCATGGAATCATTTTGGCAAAACAATGATCTCCAAACAAGACGGTGGGCGTACCCCGTTGACTCATTTCAATTCAATCTTCCTCTTGGGTGTTCCTTAATGAGTTGTATCCAGTAAGCATGACCATTGTCAATTGCCTTACTATCATCCTTTTGGTGATAGTCGAACTTCGTCGGTTCAACCTAGCCTGCATCCTTTTGGTGTTGGTAGCCTTCAATTTGTGTTTGCCTTATCATCCTTTTGGTGGTAGTGGCTGGTGTGAGTTTCGCTCCATCATCCTTTTGGTGGTGGGTCTGGCATTTCGTTGATGTCAGATTGTGTGATATTTTGTTTGTGTTTTGCTCCATCATCCTTTTAGTGGTGGGTCTGGCATTTCGTCCATGTCAAATTGTGCGATGTGTGTTGAGTTCGCTCCGTCATCCTTTTGTTTGTGGGTCTGGCATTTCGTCGATGTCAGATTGTGTGATATTTTGTTTGTGTTTCGCTCCATCATCCTTTTGGTGGTGGGTCTGGCATTTCGTCGATGTCAGATTATGCAATGTGTGTTGTGTTTCGCTCTGCCATCCTTTTGGTGGAGGGTCTGACATTTCGTCGATGTCAGATTGCGCGATTGTGTTTTCCCTATCATCCTTTTGGTGGTAGTGACTGGTGTGAGTTTCGCTCCGTCATCCTTTTGGTGAGGGGTCTATCATGGTCATTAATGATAGATTGTGCGATATTTTATTTGTGTTTCGCTCCGTCATCCTTTTGGTGGTGGGTCTGGCATTTCGTCGATGTCAGATTGTGCGATAGTTTGTTTGAGTTTCGCTCCATCATCCTTTTGGTGGTGGGTCTGGAATTTCGTCGATGTCAGATTGTGCGATATTTTGTTTGTGTTTCACTCCGTCATCCTTTTGGTGGTGGGTCTGGCATTTCGTTGATGTCAGATTGTGCGATGTATGTTGTGTTTCGCTCCGTCATCCTTTTGGTGGTGGGTCTGGCATTTTGTCGATGTCAGATTGTGCGATTGTGTGTGCCTTATCATCCTTTTGGTGGTAGTGGCTGGTCTGTGTTTATCTCCGTCATCCTTTTGGTGGTGGGTCTGGCATTTCGTCGATGTCAGATTGTGCGATGTGTGTTGAGTTTGCTCCGTCATCCTTTTGGTGGTGGGTCTGGCATTTCGTTAATGTCAGACTGTGCAATAGTGTTTGTCCTATCATCCTTTTGGTGGAAGTGGCCAGTGTGAGTTTCGCTCCGTCATCCTTTTGGTGGTGGGTCTGTCATAGTCATTAACGATAGATTGTGCGATAGTTTGTTTGTGTTTCGCTCCGTCATCCTTTTGGTGGGGTCTATCATAGTCATTAATGATAGATTGTGCGATAGTTTGTTTGCGTTTCGCTCCGTCATCCTTTTGGTGGGGGATCTATCATAGTCATTAATGATAGATTGTGCGATAGTTTGTTTGCGTTTCGCTCCGTCATCCTTTTGGTGGGGGGTCTATCATAGTCATTAATGATAGATTGTGCGATAGTTTGTTTGCGTTTCGCTCCGTCATCCTTTTGGTGGGGGATCTATCATAGTCATTAATGATAGATTGTGCGATAGTTTGTTTGTGTTTCGCTCCGTCATCCTTTTGGTGGGGGGGTCTATCATAGTCATTAATGATAGATTGTGCGATAGTTTGTTTGCGTTTCGCTCCGTCATCCTTTTGGTGGGGGATCTATCATAGTCATTAATGATAGATTATGCGATAGTTTGTTTGCGTTTCGCTCCATCATCCTTTTGGTGGGGGGTCTATCATAGTCATTAATGGTAGATTGTGCGATAGTTTTTTTGTGTTTCGCTCCATCATCCTTTTGGTGGGGGGTCTATCATAGTCATTAATGATAGATTGTGCGATAGTTTGTTTGTGTCTCGCTCCGTCATCCTTTTGGTGGGGGGTCTGTCATAGTCATTAATGTCAGATTATGCGATAGTGTTTGCTCTATCATCCTTTTGGTGATAGTAGCCCGTGTGTGTATCTTCCCATCATCTTTTTGGTGATGTTGACCTTTTCCCGGACATTCTTTTTCTTTTTGGACAAATTCAGGGTTTTCTTTATATCTAATTGTCTTATCCCTTGAAAGAATGAATGTTGCAGCAATACATCTTACTCGGTCTAAGCCAATTAGATAGGGGCATCTGTCATACCCTAAATTTATCCTACCCTCTAAATTCTTTGTACCAAGTGCATATGTGGGTTTAGGATCTTTGGTCCATATGTGAATCGGTGGCAAGTTTGGTGGAGGATGGTTGAGTTGAAAGAACCATGGCTTGTATCAGTTCTTGGTGAAAGAGTGACAGAATGTGGAATGTGCTACACCAAATTCCCAGTTTGTTCCGAATCTATGCTTTGGTTGGTTAAGTTGTTTAAAATTAGACCATGTTTTTTTAAAGATGCAATGCGATTTGGTTCGAGGTCATGTTTGGATTTCATTCAAGCCATACTGGGGTCTAGTTCAATTCGCAAGTTAAGATGAAGTCCAAAGAGCAACTTGTGGTTAATTTCGACTTAATTTGTGTCAAAGTGTTTCAACTTGCTTCTAAAGATTGCTAATTCTGTTTTATGATTTATTATGTGGAGCCTTAAATGCTCGTACCAGGTTCATTTTGCTAAAGATGAGTCAAGTCATCACGTTGCTTTTAAATGTTAAGGATGTTAATGATGGGCCGAAACCGGGCTGCAGATTCATGTATGATAGAACTGAAGATAAGATTAATGCAATAGAAAACCGAATTAGAAAACATGCAAGAGCACTTGTAGCTTCTGGGCTCAATGAAGAACCAACAGACCCTACAATTGCCTCACCGAGAAGTTTTTTTTTTGCCGTTGGCATGATTTGCGGTGATGGAGAAGGCCGTCTTAATGAGAAATCTGTCATGTTACAAAGCAGTATAGAGCATTCTGGAGGGGAATGCATCCGCCTAGACTTACAACATTTAAGTCATTATTCAGTTTTCCCTGGCCAGGTAGTTGGAATCGGAGGGCATAATCCTAGTGGCCATTGCCTAGTTGCATCTAAATTGGTTGATTCTATACCTATCTCTGTTGCTATGGAGGATTTGAATCCTTCAAAGAAGCAAGCTATTGATAAGGAGAATCAGCCAACCGAACTTCTTTCTAATCAGAGAGAGTTATCAATGATTATTGCGGCAGGCCCTTTTACTACAACCGACAATTTGTTGTTTGAGCCTCTTGTAGAACTGCTGGCATACGCAAAGCGAAGACCACCACAGTTTCTTGTATTGCTGGGGCCATTTATTGACTCTGAACACCCAGACATCAAGAAAGGAACAGTAGACATGGATTTTGATGACATATTTCGTTCTCAAGTATTGAGGAAGCTGGAAGATTACGTAGAGACCTCCATTTGATATCAGTGTATCTCATATAGCCAGTCTCCCTAATCCTGGAATCTTTGAGGCAAATGAGGTCAAAGTTGGTTGCTGCACTTTGGATGTTCTCAAGCAGATCAGTGGGGAGGAGATATCACGAACTGCGGCAGATGCAAAACCTATTGATCGTTTGAGTAGACTTACAAATCATATTCTTAACCAACAGAGTTTCTATCCACTTTACCCACCGGCAGAAAGTGTTCCATTGGACTTTTCTCTGGCGCCAGAAGCCCTTCAACTCTCATCGGTTCCAGATGTTCTTATCTTACCTTCAGACATCAAGTATTTTGTCAAGGTTCTTAATAACGAAAGCGAAGAGACCAAAGGTGGGAAATGCATTGCTGTTAATCCGGGAAGATTAGCCAAAGGAGAAGGTGGGGGTACTTTTGTAGAGCTTGATTACAGTGGAGGTCCTGATAAAATTAATGCTTCAATTGTGGCCAAGTGAATTAAATAGGAGTTCCGCCGTGGTTGTTTCCAGAGTTACGTAGAACCGACAACTGAGTTTTGATTTGCGTAAAGCATACACTATTAGCCAAACGTTATGACAGCGCAATATTACGCGACGGCTATATGAAGTTGTCTCATGATCCAATTCACCTGCACAGGCAACAACAAAGACTGTGATGTGAATTCAACCGGCAGCAGTACGGCAAAATAAGAAAGGGGATGAAGTAAAATACCAGTTTGCAACATTCTTTTAATGTTATTCGATACCATCTACACAAAAAATACCTTACGTTGCACACCGCAACCTACCAACAAACCAGGAAATGGTACAAAAGCGACAAAGTGGCCTGCGTAAAAGGAAAAATAGTACACGTTTCAGCAAATACATCGCACGACATTACCGTTTCAGGACCTCCAACTGGCGTTTCTATCTTCTCCACAATACCTTTTTTCCGCCCTCAATTCCAACCAATGGAAAGGTTAGGGATGCTGCTTCAGGGTTTTCAAAAGTTATGTCCTGCAAGATGCACATGCTTGTAGATTGAGAGCCTCGTGCTTTCATTTGGTTCACTTAGTTGTGCAGACCATTGTAGTCACTGCTACATTCAAATTGAACGGGAACTTATTAAGAGACACAAAAGAAATTGTAAGAAAATAATTATGGAAAGGTACCTTCTGCAGAATCGTTTCACGCATCATAATGTTGCGCATTTTTGCGGATTGTCTCTTGTACATGACCACAATGCAATTCGTAAGTTGAAAATCGCACACATACAGCCACTCCAACAGTATAACTTGACTGCGAATCTTCACATCATACGCAAGGTGAAATGTGTTGCCACCATTATCCTTGTAATAGAGCAAACAACGTAAACCTGCTGAAGCAAATTTCAATCAGATACCATTTTTTGTTCATACCACATACGACAAGAGTTTACAGTTAGTCCCCACCATTTCCTTTCGCAGATAGTACATGTTAAGGGACACGAACTGGAAAACGCACAAATGATAGCTGCAAAGAAAAAAGACAATGGCAATAACTTTTTCAGCAGCCAAAAATATCCATACGACAAAACATCACGTCTCACCTTTTTTCGACTCCACACGTTACAAACATACGCAATCACATCCATGATTCCATATAGCTGCTAACAAAAGAAAAAACAGGACACAATGAAGCGCCACTATTATTCGAATCCTAGCAGATTTCTTTTTGATAAAACAACATTTCCCAATTCATACCCACAGGAGATTACTTGCTGCGAAATGAAAAGAAGCAAACCAGAACCGCAAGTGACGAGCTCCAAGCCTTAAGCAAGCCATGTTCATGAATATTACATTTCTCAACTTTTAAAATGAAAATTCAAAATATGAAAAAGGTACAAGAGGGTACTTGGATACAGGGGATACCTTCAATAAAAAGTAGTTGCTCAATTCATTTGGGCCTCGTAGCAAAAAGCAACCACAACCATTTACATCAAGCCACAACCAGCCAAAGGACAACAGTATCAGCACACACAGCCTGCAAGGTCGTACTACACAGTAGACACCAACATTTTGCAAAACGGCAACACATCAAGGATATTTCATTTTGGTTTTTTTCGAATCTACCTTTCTCTTTCAGTATAAAGGGGACCTCCAATAGACTCAAAAACCTAGCCGCCACCTTCTTGAACAAGAATCTCCTTCGTAGCTTGAAAAAAAACCTCTCATTCTTCATCAGCCATAAACCCCAACACTCTTCTTACATACCCAATACCTTCAATAAAACCCCTTCATCATTTGGAACCACCTACAAAAAAAGCGTAACTCCTTCCGCCGCGCCTCCTCACTCAAACAGAAACACAAAACCAACTCTTCCTCTTCAACATTTCAAACCCAATCTTCTTCTTCTTCGAAACTCCACCTTCAAACTTTCGAAACACCACCATCTTCTCATCTCCAAATCATAACCCATATCAGACTTCAACCCACAATCACAAAAAACCCTTTGACCGCCCTTTTCTTCTTCATTCATCCTTCAAAGAACAACCCATAGAACAACCATACACCTATCTTGATCGTCAAACTCAACCGAAATAGAGAATGGAAAAGATGAAGAGAGAATGTGGAAAAAAACCAAACCGTAACCGAAGTCAAACCTGTTCTGAAACCGCGAGAAAATCTTGAAACATAGTGTAAAAGGGAAGTAAATCAAAGCCGGAAAGAGATTGAGTCTGAAATAACGCATTGAAGGCTGAGAAATAGAGAGCTTTCAGATTTGTTTTACGACTCTGTTGACAGGAATTCCAAGACTTTTGGCTTGTGAATGAGTAAGCAATTGTTGGTCTGTTACTTCTCACTAGGTCTGGGTTTAGTGCGGTTGGGTCGTGAGGCCTATGTCATCTCTTGCTATCATTTTTGTTTGCTGCAGTTTCTTAAGTGGATGATGGGCTTTAGATATCCCATATGATTCCCCTTTTCTACCTAAAATACATTTTTCAACCCTTTTTTTTATTATTCGATTCCTTTGTGTTAATTTAGAGTTCGTTTAACATCTTTGCTTGTGATAACTCAAGGTTTTGTTAATAATTTCGTATAATATCTCATTGGTTTTTTATTATGTGATTTTCTTAAGTTTTTATTACATTTTTGTTGATGCCTCATTTAGTTTCTATTTTTTTTCAATTTATCTAGACTTTGCATTTTCTTTTTATGGTCGATGACGAGACCTCCAAGTTATAGTTTGTCAAATTATTGACGAATAATAACAAACCCGGGACCATTTCTTTTCAAAACTTTCATTTTCGTTTTTATCCACTTTTTTCTTATTCCCTAGTCAATGATGACTTTAGGGATTATTATCGGTCAAATTATTAATAGATGATAGTTCAGTCGAAACTATGTCATTTTCGCTTCAAATCTTTTTTTAAACATTTTCCTCGAAAAAAAACTCCAAAAGAGGGAGATTCTTGAAATCTAGCATTTCTTGGATCTTCGAGTGAATAATTCTCGAGGCACGCTCTTGAGTTGTTATTCATTCAATCTTTTGATTTTCTCAAACACATTCTCAACATCTTTTTCGATTAAAGCTCTGAAAGAATGAGATTCTTGGAGTCTAGCATTCCTTAGATCTTCGAGTGAATAATTCTTGAGGCACGCTCTTGAGTTATTATTCACTCAACCTTTCGACTCTTTCAGATTCAATCATTTTCAAACATTCTCCTAAGTCGAATGCTCGTCCACATTCGCAACCCACATTTCATTCACAACTCCTCGTGGTTTCGATATTAGGGGCACCCTCAGGGACTAATATCGTTTCTCACAACCCTAACACTTGACACGTCGTCAAGTCGGTTCCATCTTTGATCAAATCTTCGACACGTCATCGAGCCAGTTCAAAACAACTTCCTTTTGGCCTCGCATGCCATTTTCCGATTCGATCCTTTCACAAACATTTCCAAAACTTACAAAAGAGGGATATTCTCAGAATCTAGCATTCTTTGTATATTCGAATGAGTAACTCTCGAGGCGCACCCTCGAGTTGTTATTAATTTATTCTTTCGATTTCAAAACATCCAACTCTTTATCTTCAACTTACTCAGTCAATTCCCGAAAGAACTGAGTTCTTGGAATCTCACATTCCTTGAATTCTTGAGTGACAAGCTCTTGAGGCGCGCTCTTGGGTTGCTTGTCAGTCACCCTTTCGTCTCTTTCTCAAACTTCCAATCTATTCAACCTCACCTTTTCGTGGTCGTTACCATGAACTACGAACGCTCTGATTCTTCATTCACTCTTGAATGTAAGATACGTAGGCACAAGATTGCAATGATCTTGGCGAGCACAATTCCCTCCATCTTCCGTTTCCCCCATCCTTACCCGTAGTTGAACTACGACGCTCTGATTTCCCATTCTCGTCCGAATGAGCATACGTAGGCACAAGGGCCCCAATCCTTGGCGAGCACCCTATCTTCTAACCACCCCCATTTTCCCTTATCGTCTTTAACCTTTCAACCTACCAATCCTACCTTTAACAACGAGAAGAAAACAAGTAAACCTAAACAACACTCCCCACATTTACCTTAAGAGGTTCCCGTCGAGTACGACGGACGTGAGAGGTGCTAATACCTTCCCCTCACGTAACCGACTCCCGAACCCGGAACATGGTTGCGACAACCCTGTTCCTATCCCTTTCATTTCAAGAGGTTTTCTCGATATTTTCCTCTCCCGTTTGTTCGGGATAAATAAAGTTCGGTGGCGACTCTGTCGAACCGCATTTCCGCGCCTTTCGCGCGAGGGTCGTTTTCTCTGAAATGTCTCCGTGATTTTTCGAGGTGCGACAGTATTGTCATTTTGTGGTGATTTTTTGTGAAAATATACCATGGCTGCCCCATTGTGGTTCTTTGTCAAGAACTCTAGTTTCCATGATCATGATACTTGTTTTGTTAATATATTGTCATTTGTAAATGATATGTGGATTTTGTATTACCAAGTTTGTGATTAGATTTCATGATATGCTTATTTGTGAGTTTTGGCCATGTGAGAGTTTTAGGGGTCAATGTTGAAATAATGATATGCTTGCCCTAGGCTTGTTATTCCTAGCTCATTAGTGATGTTTGACTCAACTTGTAAGTTAATCATAGGATCCCCCTGCCCTTGATCATGTTTGAATCAATGTGGCTCTTGTTTGGCTATTATGTTACTTTGGTGTCATCTTGCCTACCATTATCATGAATTGGGTATTGAGTTGTTATGCTTGCTATTTCTTGTATCCCAAGTCTGTGGTTAATGTTTGATTTTTGATGTTTGTGTTGTGGGAAATATGAGAAGTTTGAAGTTTAGTCATTAGGGTTGTCTTGTGAGATTTGTTTGATTTTGCTGTCCAATTTGGTTTAACATGTCATTTTTGGCTTGGAGCACTTTTGCTTGACTTTATGATTAAAGGTTCATTTGCTTACCTATTTTGAGAATGTGTATGGTGCTTTTGTGCTCAAATCTCTCCAAATGATTCAATCTACCTTATCATGCCTCATTTGCTTTTTTCAAAACATCATTGATACCAACACATCACATTCTGTTTCAAACCATATCTACTTGATTTATGTGCTTTGTATCATTGTCCTATCTATTTGTAATTTGTGTATGCTACCAAAATGCTCCAACTGTCATGAAACACACTTGCTGCTACATCAAATGCATCAAAATCGTTCCATAATCCAACAACATATCATGATTCTGCACCAACTATTATGAACTTGTTTTCAGTGCATAATCACTTTCCTTGTCATATTTGTAATGTGTGTATGTTGTTATCTTGGTTTAAAAACTCATTGCTTTAGAAAACCACCTGCTGCCACAAGTCTTGCCAAGACAGATTTCTCACTTTTCACAATAGCATGCCATTTTTCATTTCAGCAGTCCTATGTTTGTTTTGTGAGTTAAGGCATATTCTTTATCATGATAATGATGTGTATACTTGATTTATTTGGTCTATTCATAACTGATTTCACATTTCCTCAATTTCCACTTCCAATTGCATTTTTATGCTAAAATCTGCCACAACATACCAATTTGTTGTTCTGTTTGTATGTGCCTATGGTTTTGAGTTGTAACTCACTTATATTCATGAGTTTAAGGTGTGTGGATGATTGAATTGAGCCATGTGTACCTATTTTCTTATTTCACTCTCAAACTGCTCCTTTCCAAGTCAAAATCACCATGAACATACCAATTTCTTGTCTGCTTGCAATATGCCTAATCTTTGAGTTGTGACTCACTTATATGCTTGGTTCCAATGTGTGTTAATGTTTGGTTTGATCATTGACTGTTTGTTTTCCCATTTCACCATCTAATTGCATCTTTGAGCTGTTTTTACCATGACCATGCCAAAATCATGATGCTTGCAACGTATTGAATTTCTGAGTTGTAACTCATTTCTCCTTACATTTATGATGTGTGTGTGTGTTGTTTGTTAGCATGAGATCATTTTCACAACTGAACCTTGATTAGGCCCTGTTGCTGCAGCTATTTTGAAAATCACAGTCACACACCTCACTTTGCTTTGCTTGATTTGTTCTAAGTTAATTCATGTAGCATTGGACCTCTAATAGCCTATGAAGCTTGTATGTTCATGAATCCATCATTTCTATATGCCTCATTCCTCTGTCATAACAGCCTGGCTTCATCATACTTGAAATTGCATTTTGTCGGTCATGTTCTTGTTGTATGCTTTTCATGACAACCTTAAGTGCTAAATTCATTTACAATCTCATTTGAAAGTTGTTGAATACATTCCCTTGCACCTCCAACTTTTCCAAATCAATTTCGATCCAAATATTGCCAATATATGAATGTTTGAGCAGTTGCTATATGATTTTCAAATCCATGTTGTTTGTAAACAATTTTAAGGTTTGGACACACCTTATGTGTTGTTTTGAAGATGTATGAGTGTTTCATTCATTTCAATTAGGCTTGTTTCTTGATTTACCTATCATACTTGCAAATGTCTTGAATTTTCTCCCATTTCCATATGACAGTTGAGGTTTTAACTTATGTGTGGGCTGTTTGAATGTATGAACTTCATGTACATGATATTTGAGATGTGTTTGAACCCTATTCCTGACTATAGCATGACTGGTTTGATCATTGTTTTTGAAAATGCAACCAATCACCAAAATAGCAACTCCTATCGTGTTTTATTTTCTAGGACTCATTTCAAAAAACCAATTGTGCCATCTTGTTCCTTGTTTGAAAACACCCAATTTTGACTAAAATTTCACCTGAATCCATTAAGATTTGAGTAAGTTAGCATCAAAACGCATTTTGAAAAATGTCTTGTTCTTGGTTCTTTGGTTTTGCCCAGAAATCCATAAAAGCGCGCCTTATATGTTTATGGGGGTGGCTATATCAACGGATGTATAGCCACCCCAGTGGTAATCAACTTACTCTTAAGCATGCCTTTCACTAGCCAGACCTGGGTTCGATCCCTGAGGAGGATCAACCCTTTTGTTCTCTTTTCTTTTTTTGCACGCATGTGTGAGCTGAGGGCGTGGGTTCAACTCCCACCCCTTGCATTTTATTTTATTTTTCATGTTTTGTTTGTACATTAATTCATCCAAACTTCAAAAATTCATATCTTTCTTATTTTTCATCCTTTTTGGTCCATTCTTTTTGCAACATATTTATTTTAATGTCTATTTTCATATGGTGTAAAAATATTACATGTTGTTATAAATTGTGATGCTTTTGTCTATATGGAAATTTGTTCCTTTATTGAGATCGTTATCTTACTTGCTGTTGATTTCCTTTTGAATGTGCTTGTTTTTCTTGTGAGATTTATTGCATCCCATGATTAGTTAACATGCTAGGGAAGTCTCCTTTGATTGTCACCATAATCCCATGATGCATTCCTCCTAAATTATGAGGTTAAACTGATTTACCTATGTTTGATTGTCATCAATGCACATTGTTGTTACATTTGTTATACCTTGAACCTATAACATGTTTACATTCAAATTGTGATTTGTTTATATGGTTGTTACCTTCATCATGATTCAATCTTTGTTAAGACTATGCTTCTATCTTTGTTAAGATATTTGATTACCGGTTGTAACCATTGGTGTTTGTTTGAAGTATCTGCTTATTGTAATATGCATACTTACTTGATTGTAATCTTATTCATCTTGCTTTATTCATTTGCTTTGTTAAGTATTATTTCCCTAAGTGATGGAACTTTTTAGTTCTCATCCAAGTTGTCTCTCTCTATCCTTCCAAAGGAAAAGTCTCTCCCTTAACCCTTGTGTTATTGGATAGCTCATTACCTCTTCCCCTTGACTTTGTGAAGTCATCCTATCCTTAGCTTAGTTAAGTTAGAACATTCAAGCCATTAGACTTTGCTTTAAGTCTAAAAAGCCTTACCTTCACTAGGAGTGTCTCTCCAACTAGAACCCTAGGATAGAGTTTGTTAACTCTATGTAAGAATCATGGATATGATTACTTACTTCCCTTTCTTGAGAGTTCAACATAGATCTAGAGAGTTTTCTTAAACTCTACACAAGCATTGTAATGTTTGTTCCCCTTTGAACCTTGATCATAATCAAGTGTTCTTCATCCCTAGTGAGGTGAACTACGATTGCTCTGATTCTATCCTAGTAAGGATACGTAGGCAAAGGACCCGATGTCTTTGCGAGCAACTTAGAAACTATCTTTAGGTTTCATCCTACACCCTTTACCCAACCCAAACCTTAGCAAACATTTAACAAACTTAGCATGTAATCAAACAAAAGGTTCCTGTAGAGTACTACAGATGTTTAGGATGTGAGATACCTACCCTATGCATAACCAACCCCCGATCCCCGAATCTCTTAGCGTTGTTGTTACATCGCGAAAAGGGGTTTTCTTTCTTTAGACCTTTCCTTTGGATAAATTAAAGTCCGGTTGTAATTTAAGAATTAAAGATTTGAGTTAATCAATAGCTTGGTATCACGATTCTCACCGCAACAGCTTCTACCACAAGCTCCAATATATAAACAGAAACAGAACCTTCTTTGATCTTCATCCAACTACCCTTCTGCCCAAGAGTAATTAGTTTCAAGCATAATGCCTGATTTCTCATTAGAGACCAACCAAATGCCATTGTTTGGTTAATGTCATCTTTCTTCAGAGCTCCACCAAGCAACCTTGATCTTCTACATGCTCCATAGCAAGGCAACTTAGATACACCAAGACTTGGACCGGTAACATCTATTCCTTCTAGCAGCTCCTGCAAACTGAAGTTTCTGCTTTATGTCACAACATCTGATCAGACATCCTGTTAGAGAGTTCAGTCCTTCATTATGCCATTTAGAAGAACCTCATCAAGAGTTCCATGTTCACATAGACTTGATTACTGATAGCAAGTTTGAGTAGACAACATGTATTCTGCATTTGCTTCAAAAACTCCTCTTTAGAGAAACCAAACGTGTCAAGGCTTGATTCTTCAGAGAAGATTAGTCACAAGAGATCGTTACAGAAGGAATCCCGCTTTCCTTAAGTAGAGACTTCTTCAGAAGGGCAGAGATAACTGCCACTTATCCTTGTCCTCCAAGATGAGCATGGTCACATGTTCCTATGCACTTAGATCAGAAATAAACTGCCTCAAGCAATGCTATCCCCAGCATCAAATTCTAGACAAGTTTCTTGCCAGGAAACTTTCTAGATAGAGATCAGATGCTTCCACTAGAACACACCTGCTGCATTCTAATAAACTGATCCAAGAAAAATGTCTTCATCTTCACTTCCTTCAGCACTACATTCTAGTCTTAGTTTCTTTCTAGGAGACTTACTAGAATAAAGGCAGATCCTACCACACATGAGTATAGTAACAAGATCATTAGCTATATTAGACTTTTGTACAATCTCTGCTGATGGAATGTCTCAACATCTTGTTGAACATCAGATCCTTGAAGTAGACAAAGCAGATCAGGGGCCTGATACTTGTGCTACAACTGATGAGACAACTTGATCATTAAATAGGGATAATCCATTAAATATTTGAGACTATCTCAAATAGCAATGAATCTTAACTCCTTATAATAAATCCTTCTCTGAACTTCATGGATAATCAATTAAATATGTATGTAGTCCACAAATAGCAATTGATCTTAAATCCACACAACTTCAGGAATACCAAGGCTGAAACATCAAGGTTGACACCCTTGACTCAACCTGCCTATGACTTCCTCCTGCCAATAGAGCTCTTGCAAATCATGAATGGTGAAAATAAATCACCTCCCATTATACCATCTATCAGCACCAAAGATCTTCAGAAATCCACGAGAACCAGATTATCTCCCTAAAAGAGCTCTTCTCTTCAAATTGACTTCAGGGTACATATATCAACACACAACTGCCACAGCCATGCATCAAACTGTATATAAGCCAATCTTCTCTCAGGGCTACCAGAGTTCTTTTATCCGAAACATATGCAGCGGAACCACCAAAGGAACATCTTCAACATGCCCTAACCAAGATGTCAGAACATCTTATAGGTCATCATACAGAAGTAGCCACTCGTCCTCTGGCAACACATTCACCAGGTCGTAGAAGCTCCTATATCAGAGGGCACAACAGTAGATACACAAAATCCTTCATAAGCAGGAGTGAACAAACACTTCTCCTTAACTCCATAAGCAGTAGCTCAAACATTTAGCAAGATCAGCAAATCAGCTACCACTTCTCCTTGTTTAAATCACCAGAAAGTATCTCCCAAGATCTCATCTAGAACAGACAGGATGCCTGCTCTGATACCAATTGAAATTCTGGTATGCAGATCTCATATGTCCTAAGAGATGCAAAGAACATTGATCTCTGCTGAAACAGAACAAGGATAGAACATGACCAATTTAAATTACTTTAAATTGTACAAATGTCATGACGTCTGTTGTAACATCAGCAGACAGACAGACTATTTATCTAACCATTTAAATTGTGCATAATTGTAAATGCTGAAAGATAAATAACACCATGAATTGTTTACCCAGTTTTGTGCAACCTCACCTACATCTGGGGGCTACCAAGCCAGGAAGGAAATCCACTATTAGCATAATCAATTCAGAGCTAAACTCCCCTGTTTACAACTCCTCACTTAATCTCTACCCAATGTAATTTCTGCCTAGAATCCACTAGACAAGAGACCTCGCTCACTTCCCCTCAATCACCGCAGTGATAATCAATTAAATACAAAAGACAGACTTTAGAAGACACTCTTCAAAGTCACAATACTTGATTTTGCTAAATAGCTTCAATCAAGAACAATGCACTCTAGCTTAACAGCTTTGAGTGACACACTTAACAGACAGCTTAAGAACTCTGGGTACTTTCTATACCCCTGCTGAATTTGGTTCTGCGATTGCGGCTGCTGCTGTGAAGCTGTAGGGATGGTTCGGTGTCGGCTTCCTGTTCCTTCGGGGACCGGATACAGAGTTTGATTCACCCTCTCTCTTCTTTCCTCCAAACACTTTCTTTCCTCCAGCTGAGGAACCTTCACCGGCCTGGATCTTTCTTAGCTTAATCTCGTTCTCAACTCGCTCACCAGTGATGATTAAGTCAGAGAAACTCCCTGACATGTTGTTGATTGGCTTTTCATAATAAACTCCTGGCAGCGTTGCCACAAACATGTCTACCAGTTCACGCTCAACCATAGGCGGTTGTACTCTGGCTGCCAATTCACGTCAACGTTGCGCGTATTCCTTAAAGCATTCCCCATTCTTTTATGACAGATTTTGCAGTTGGACCCGGTTGGGAGCCAGGTCACTATTGTACTGGTAATGTCTAACAAATGCTTCTGCAAGATCCTTCCAGCTACGTACACTCACAGGCTCCAAGCCCATGTACCATTCAAGTGAAGGTCCTGACAGACTATCCTGGAAGAAGTGCATCAGCAACTTCTCGTCGTCGGAGTACGCCGACATCTTCCTGTAATAAGATCTCAAGTGGACACGAGGACAGGTGGTGCCCTTGTATTTATCAAAGTCGGGGACTTTGAACTTCGGTGGTACCTTGAGGTCAGGGATCAGCCCCAAGTTGGCAATGTCGAGCCCCATAGAATTCAGATTCTCAAGGATCTTCATCTTATCCTCAAGTGCTTTGAATCTCTGGCGAGCCTCAAAAGGTAGCTCAGCCTCATCACCTCTCATTGAGAATACGCCAGCTTGACGATCCTCGTTCCAGGGTTGATGAACATTTCCATGGACGATTCCCACAGCTTCGGGTCCATGGAAGTTTCCATTTCCAGTGTTACCAGCATTAACTCCAGCGTTGTTACCATTAGCGCCGATATTACCAATAGCAGCTCCGATGTTGCCATTACCAGCCTCAGCATTGCCAACACCCATTCCAGCATTCCCATTGCCCCAGCATTGGGAATGATCACAGTCGGTCCAGAATTGTCAGCTCGGGGAGTCTCTACATGAGGAGGGTTGGTAGTTTCACCTCCGTGCAAAACCCCATTGGTGTCAACGCGTGCAATCAAGGGTTGCACGAGGGTTCTGAGCTGCTCTTGTCCACTGGCAACCACCTGCATGATGTCCATGAACTGAGACACCTACTCCCTAAACTCTTGCATTTCAGCTTGAACTTGCTCCATAGCTCTGAGTTGATTAGCTCGAGTGGAGTAACGGTGAATTGGTCTGCAGTCAATCCTGAAACATACCTTTGAAAGAAAACACAGGGGTCAGATAAACATGTCCAAAGTACCTGCTATGCAAGATGATATGAAAATGCAAACATGTGTCTGTGCTTTAGGAGAGATTCCCCTCGATTCTAGTTCCAGAATAATAGCGAGACAAATAAGGAGCCAAATACGGAAACGAATCAACATCTGATATATAAAGAGCCCACATAGGCAGCATACAGGAGTGACTGAGTACAACTGAATCAATGGTAACAGATTGACCCCAACCAACAAGCTTGGTAATGGTCAACAATATAGCAGTGAATGAAAGCTACAAAGAATACCAAAGAAATCAAGTGCGGCAGCGGGCACGGAAATCCTCCAATAGTTCCTTTCTCTCGGGGTGATCAGGCCTGGTGAGAAATCCTCGAATAAGCAGCTCTCTCTGTCTGACGGTGCTCTGGATATCCTCAACAAAGTCTTCCTAGGCTCCCTCTCCGAGGCAATCTTCCAATTTGCGTCTCTTGGAATCATCCCTCAGTTTGCACTCCTTCAGGTTTGCCATAGCTTCTTTCAACTTGCACTCAGCGTTACGCCTGAGTGATGCCTCAGCTTCAATCTTCTCGTTCTTGGCCTCGAGCTGAATCGTCAGTTTGGAGATCTGCTGCTTTAGCTTCTCTTCTCGCTCTTTGTGATTGGTCAGAGTAGTGTTCCACAATGCCTTGAATTTAGAGATCTTTAGATATGCCCTGTCCAAGTCTTGTTTCTTGGTGGCGAGAACACTATTAACAACTTTGAAATCTAGCCTTAGACGCTCTCGAGCATCGGTCCCTTTGGTTAGGTTGGTACCTAAATGGTTTATCAACTCGGTTTGCTTCTTGCAGGAGTACACAACTTCACTCTTCTCGCTTTAGAGTTGAGCAATTTCTTCCTCTAGCTCTTCGTTGGCTTTCCTCAACTCTTCCTTCTCTTACAGCACCTGGTTGTATTTCTGAATGTCGACCGTAGTGGGCTTCTCAACCACAGGAGGATATAATGGTCTAGCAGCAGGATAAGGCATTAGAAACTTTGTGGCTCGCTCACGAATCCAAACCAGGTATTGCTCAAAAGCTTTGTTGTTGCTCTTCCCCAGCATTGCTTTACCTTTCCTACGAATATTTTTCCAAGCATGCTCAAGCTTAACCAATGCATCACCATCCAACAGCCCGGTGAGATACAGAGATTCCTGTATCTCGTCTTCTTTGGGATCCTCCTTCAACGCATAACCGAACTGCCTGATCAACAATGACGGGTTGTAATTGACACACCCTTTTCTCCCGATCAGAGGAACATTAGGAAAACCACTGCAACTATAGACGAGTTATGTACCCAACATATCCCTGTTGAACCAAATGATATTCTCTGCAGCTCAACCCATTAGACGCTCGGACCAATCTAAAGTGCCCACAAAAGAGACAAATGGACCCTCTTTAGGCATGTGGTTGGCAAACCATTTGTATAGCAAGGGAACACAACAAGACACAATCTTTCCTCTCCGGTTCTCGTTCTTATAATGGATAGAGTGGTAAATCTCTCCAAGAAGAGTAGGTACTGGATTCTATGAGGTGAGAATATGGAAAGCGTCTACATCCATGAAGTCTGGCAAGTTAGGAAATAGTATGGTACCATATATGTAAAGAGCTAAAATGGCGTTGAACACGATCCAACAGCCCTCCTTGGCAAACTTCTGAGCTTTCTCCACTAGGAAAGATAGAGGAAAACCATACATCCCATTCCTTTGAGCCACTCCTCCTTTCAACTCAGACTCATCCAAGTGTAAAGTAGCGGCAAGATTTGCCAGATTAGGCTTAGTGTCAACATGATGGTAAGGCATTTGATCCTTGATGGGAATACCTAGCAAGTCTGAGTATTCTTCTAGAGTGGGTGCTAGAACATAATCTGGAAACACAAAGCATCTCAACGGAGCATCATAGAATTGTAGCAGAGTATACAAGCCACTGATCTGGTATGCGGTAGGCTTGCAAACAAATTTCAACAACCTCTCATATGATTTCCTAAAGTCTTCTGTTACTGAACCATCAGCCAGGGCAATCAACTTCAGCATGGGACTAACGTCTGGAGTGGGAAACCTGTATGCTATTGTCCTCTTCAAAGTCTCCATATCAGAAATACAGAACAAGACCACTAGAATCAGGGAGAGATACGCACCTGCAACACAGACACACGTTAATGAAATGCAACATGAAAATGCAAGGATGCAAATGCTAAGGATGCAGGCTGGAGATCAAGATTGTTGTGTTGTTGAGTGAGAAGGGCCAAGATTCTGCTTCAACGAGAACATAGCACTGCTCTGATGATAGGACCCTCTGTTACCAATAAATTGGATTCAAACTGTAGAGAAAACCGGGTAGTCTGAAGGTAAAAGTTTCCTGCATAACCCCAGCCCCGCTCACAGGTATGGACCTATTCCACTGATAAAGGTGCGACATCCTATGCGTTCTTCAGCGTCACAGACTTTCAAGAAATGATGATATGTTCACCATTTGTGGTTTGGCATCATCACCCCCTGAAGAGGCCTCACTTAACTGAGTCACAAATGATCGGTCCCCAGAGTCGACAATCCTCAAATCCAAAATTAATTCCAATCCTAAGGACCAGAAAAGAAATCATCAAAGAGAATCTCGTCTGAGCGTGAATTTCATGGGAACTGGTGTTTTCTAAGCAAACATGTCCTCCACTAATCTCAACTCTAATGCTATGTTTGCTCTCAAGCCTGGGTCTGGCTTTTCACTCATCAGAACTTCCCTCCCCACAACAGCACAATAATAATGATATATAATGCTAAAAATAAAGTGCGGAAAAGTAAATAAAGTATAACACGTATGTACAAAACCCAAAAAGATAACCAAACAAGCGCTAGGATTGACTCGCATAGGGAACCAGAATCCCCAACAGAGTCGCCAACTATCGCAACTGTGAAAAATACCCGGCGGAAAACAGAAGAGTCGCCACCTTTCGTTATTTATCCCAAAGAGAGGGAAAGGAAACGATCGGAAAAACCTAACCAAAAAGGGAAAGACAAGGTCATCGCAACCAAGTCCTGGGTTCGGGAGTCGGTTACGCAAGGGGAAGGTATTAGCACCCCTCACGTTCGTCGTACTCGACGGGATCCACGCTTGTTGTCTATCTAAAGGGTTGTTTATCTATCTACGCTAATGGCTTACGGGACAAAAGGAAAAGAAAAGAGACTCAGCAGAGCATCGCCGCTATGTGCCTACGTATTCCCTCGTGCAATGGGAAAGTCAGAGTCAACGTAGTTCTGCTAACTACGGGTGAAAGGGGGGAAGATTGCTCGCCAAGACATCGCGTCTTGTGCCTACGTACTTTCATCTGGTATGAAAGATCAGAGCAAACGTAGTTCGTGCGAACATGAAACCACGGGTTGATTAAGTGTTTTAACCGAGTAGGGTTAAACATCCGTTCCAACAGTTAGGGACAAAGCGTGTTTGTGGTAGAACCGAAGCTTAACAATACTCTTTTCTGAAAAAGAAGTTTGATTAATCCCGAAGGAAAAAGGTTTGAACTTTTTTTTGTTTTTTAGAGAAGAAGTGTTTTGAATTTGAGTGTTTATAATGAATGTTATGCTAAAGTCTAGAACCTAGGATCAAATGTGTCGCATATCGTCCTAAGGACGTAAACTAAACACTCTAGGCAATTGAGAGGTGGCCCCTCAATCACCATTTCCCAAGTATAAGGCTCATGGCATAATATCCATTATCTTTATTAAGTGTGTTAAGATTGTATGAAGATGAGAAGAGAAGACGCACGGAAGGTTTAAGGGAAACTTGGCCCTAACGTTGTCATGCAAAGTGATCCTATAGTTTGGATTAAAAGGGGAAACACCTACCCTAATGTTAGCATACTTGGATTAAACGCCTAATGTCTCTCCTACTCCTATCCTAAACAGAGGGACTAGGAATCCTATGGAGATCATGGCAAGAAAGCACAAGAAGAACAAAGGAAGAATCAATCACAAGTAGAGAAATGCAAATATGAAAATGCACACTTAGAATGGTGGGAGGGAGGAAAAATGTGTGGGGTAGCATCCGCCACAAGCGCGTCTCGACCTCAACAGCGATGCAAGAATGATGCAAACATGTGGGAACAACAAGAGATGAAAGCCACCGAACATGCAAACGAAACTTGATTCGAACCACATACACAAGCATGCAAATAATTGAAAAATGAACACACATGTCAACGAAATCATGATTAATCAACCACAAACAGTGACAATTATCCAAAACAATTCAATTCTAATGCATCACACTGATCTATGATGATTCGAATCGAACCGGTATGCGAACATGCAAACAAAACAGCAAACATGGCATTCTGGCACAGTGTTAATCGGTTAACACATACTGTTAATCGATTAACATCTTGAAAAGTTTGAAAAATCTGAAGTTTTGAACAGGTTAATCGGTTAACCCTATACGTTAACCGATTAACACTATTAACGTTTGAAAAAAATTTAAAAGTTTGAAATGGTTAACCGGTTAACCATATAGGTTAACCGATTAACACTGCACCAGAAGTGAAAAACAACAACAGAAAAAGCACTTAATGCACAAAATTACTTAATCAAGTGATCCAACAGATCAACTTATCAAATAAGCACGAAATTACACCTGCAAATAGAAAACCAATAGAGATGCAAACATGTCTACACAGCACAATCGCGATTCACACGGATCGGAATCCACCAAAATTCAATCGAATATGAAAATCATCATGGAAATGCAAATAAGCTCAAAAGTGTTATCGATCTAGAATCTCCAACCTTCGAAGCGGAGATTTGCTCCGGTTAGTGTTGATCTTGTTGTAATTGAGTAGTTCAAACGCTAGAAATCCGAAAAACTTCGAGATCCAAGCCAATTGTAGTTGTACGAACAAAGATCCACCAAATTTGAGTCGAAACGCTTCGAATAATCACTTCCAACTCAAGCTCCAAAATCAGATCTTAATTTACACGAAAATGGATAATGAAAATTGATCCAAAGATGAGGATGGATGAAGGTTTATGCTCAAGAATCCATTGATTTCAATGAAAAATCAATGAATCCTAATGAAAAAAGAGCTTTGAGTGTGGGTTTTGGAAAATGGAGAAGTTGAGAGAATTTGAGAGAAAATTCTGATCAATTCTGAAAAATGAATGTGAGAAATGAGAATTGGCTCCTTTTGGTTTGAGTAGATCACTTAAATACCATCTAGGTTTGGATCCCAAAGGTGGGGTTTGGACTTTGGATTGGAAAGTTGGTTTGGAGCTAAGCATGGGAATTTGGAGGGAAAATTGAAATAACCAACTTTGAAGAACATTCTAGATCCTTCTTTTGGTAAAAATGAGTTTCAAGGTGATCAAAATTGGACCCCAAGTGCAAATGGCTTGCAAAATCACGTACAGGGAAAAATTTGTTATGGTTAACCGGTTAACCATATACGTTAACCGGTTAACACTGTTAAAATTTCAAATATGAGCTAATTTTCCTTTGGTTAATCGGTTAACCATATGTGTTAACCGATTAACACCTTCAAAATTTTGAATTTGGCACCTTTTGGAGGGAAACCTGCCCGTTTGCCTGTTTCTCGTAGTTTTGAGCTCTGCTAAGCTTTGACACTTGCTCTTGAATACTGTGACTGTGATAATGCTGGATATATACTAAATGTTATCTCTAGATCTGAGCATAACCTGCAAAACAAATTCAACCGCTCGACCGTTGGGCAAAATAAATGTCGTCTCTTCCGATGCTCGCGATTTCTCGTGCTAAAAATGAATTTCGAGCCACAGGCAAACCTTGATCCCCTGCCTCGAGAACCAATGTTATGCAAAATGCAGATGCCATATGAAATGCAATGAAACATAAGCTAGGTAAAGAAATAGGTTGGGCAAATTTTAGGGTGCAACACACACAAATACACGTGAAGAACATGATTTTTCACTCATAAATATGTCTACCATAATGTATCAAAAGATACAAAGGGTGACTTACAAACACACACGGGACTCTCAAAACTCTAAACCCTTATTTTACACTCTAGTTGTTCTTGATGTGAGTGCTTGATTTCCCTTGCTTCTGCTCCTCCTTAAATAGTATTGTAGACTGGGCTTGGGATGATCATAAATTAGGTTTAAGCAAGTTAGCCTAATTTTCATAATTCAAATGCTGGGAATTAGGTCACAACTGCTTCATGTTATGCCCAACCCTGACTAGAATCTCGCCTGAGATAACTAAGGAGCTATAATAGGTTTCCTGAATTCTAGCCTGAGATATATCAGGTAAAATACCAGAAAACTAAAACACGTGCGCAGATGTCATACGCTTGATGTCATAACATCCAGCATGACATCCAACATACTTGACTCTAGCTAACCAAACTTACCCTGCTGAACACTCCTGCAGAATCTTCTTCATAACAGTAGAAACAAACATATTATAGTTTCCTAAAAAGTCTCAAAGATCCTTTTTATGAACACCAATTAAATCTGCACTTTGTTTCTAATAAATCTCTTTGGTCTGCACATACTGATGAGGTATATCCAATAGGTTCTCATAAACCAAAACACTTCTGTCAAGTGATATAAAACAGCAGCTCCAGCGATGTCATGACATTGGTAATGACATCCTGATTAAAACACATGACAACAGTACTGTCATCAGCTCTTGCTGTACCAGACAACGATGTCATGACATCCTGATTAAAACACATGACAGCAGTATTGTCATCAGCTCCTGCTGTACCAGACAGCGATGTCATGACATTGGTAATGACATCCTGATTAAAACACCTGACAGCACTACTGTCATAACAGTAGAAGTGGATGTTATGACATCTTGCTTAACATCAGTGCAGAATCATGTTTTACCAAAATTTAGCCAATCATAGAACCATGGACAATCATAGAATCATGGAACCAACAACATGAAACAATTAAACATTACTGGTATAATACGACAAAAACATATAAAAATGACACTAAATTGCATGCGAATCGAGTCGAAATATACTATGTATTTTCACATTATCACATTGCTCTGCAGAAAATTGGCTACCTTGCCTCATTGTATCAACATATATCCCTTGTAAGTTGTTGGCTGCAGAACCAATAAGCTCACCATAGAACCTCACAATTTCCTCTTTCAACTTAGCTTGATCAATTAAGATTTCACCTGCCTTGTTTCTTAATATAGAATATGAGTTTGACTCTATTTTCTATTGAAAGATGAATGAAAGTAAGCATTGTTGCTATCACCAAGCCTTAGCCACTCAATTTTGGTTCTTTGTCTCATCATTTGCTCTTCATTATTGTTCATCTTTATCACTTCCATGGTGCACACTTTAGTCCTTTAAATTTTTGGATGTTCATTTTATCTTGAATCAACTCTTGCTGAGCTCTACTCAACTCTTCCCTGGCCTTTTCAATATGGTGTTTTATGCCATTAAAATATTTTCTCTTCTCCTTGATGGTGGGCTGCAACCTATGTAATTTTTTCCAGATAATATACATAGCACTACCAGTGATATTTTGGTTCCAATTAGTTGCCACAACTTCATGGAAGCCCTCAGCATTAACAACTATATTTTGAAATTTTAATTGGTAATTTATATTGTTTCTCTGATTTTGACCTTTCAAACAGAGTAAAGTATGGTCAGACACCTTTGGCTCCATTATGTGCAAGGTAGTGTCCACTTTTGGTTGATGCCAAGCCATATTAACAGTAACCCTATCTATTCTAGAATAAATAGTTCCATTTCCATGCTTGTTAGACCATGTGAAATGATCACCAATGCTCTCATTATCAATCAGTTCAATAATATCCATCATGTTTGCTAAATCTCTATATTATGCTTCATGAATAAGATTACCACCAATTCTATTTTGAGCATGCACAACATTGTTATACTCCCCTATTAAGAACCAAAGTCCATTCAAATGAGTATGAATTTCCTCTATGTATTTCCATAGCTTCCTCGTTTACTCAAAGGTATTGAAGGCATATATAGCAGTGCACCATATGATCAGCACTCCACTGAGAGAATAGATCCTACAATGGATTAATTGAGCATTATAACTAACCTCAACTACCTTTATTCTGGTTTTATCCCATGTGTTATAGATTCTACCATTACTATGGTTAGTATAGTTGTCAATACAAGACCGCATGTGGTCTAGCTTATTTCTAACATTCACTGCTTTAGATTTTTTGACTCTAGGTTCTACCTGTAACACCCCCTTATATACCCCCAAATAAATAATAAATCACATAAGCACATAATAAATGTCATCAGAGTAAATTTGAAACATGGTATAAAATAAGTATGCCACATCATTCACCAAAATAACATACAACACCTGCTCTATAAAAGACATGCAACAGTGGGGTAGTTCAACAGAGGCACTTAGTCCTACACCCACAACTCAATATTTAGAAATAAACGGAAGGTTAAAACATTGAATTACTTCACATGTAATCATATAAATACATAATTCAGTTTGGTTCACAATATCATTCATGTTTATAAAACATTACCATCAGATACATACACAAAGTGTATCTCAAAAGAATACTATACAGTCCTAACTACCCAGTGCTACATATCAGAGCATAACCGACCAAAAGGATGAAGCTAAACTTCACAAAAGACCTCCAGCAACCTAATCTGCAATGCCTCATAGAGCATTATAAAACGGCAGAAGGGTGAGAAATATTATCATAATAATCAAGGCATATAATTATATACATACACAAGTATAGAACATATTGAAGGTGAGAAAAACACTTAGAAGGGGGGGTTGAATAAGAGTTTTAAGAAATATGGCAATAAAAATAACTCAAGGTTTTTATCCTGGTTCGTTGAACTCAACTACTCCAGTCCACCTTATCAAAGATGATTTGCCTTTCTCAACAAGGACTTAATCCACTATTAATCAACTGATTACAATAGTAAGCACTAAGAACAACTGTCTTAGTCTTCTCAAGAACTACTGACCACACCTTGGTCTTCTTAAGAAACTTCTTACAAATTAATGTAAACTAACAAGTGTTTGATTGCTTCTAATAAGCTGTATCACAACTGTGATATTTACATTTAAGATTAAGTACAACAAAAACTATACAGTTTTATGAAAGAACAAATGAATAAGATCTTTGTGAGATTTGCACTTTGATCAAGCGTGTAAGAATATTTTTCACTGAGTGAGCTTGCAATGAGTAAGTGATGAGCAGGAAATTAGCAGCTTCAAAATGTTGTAGAAGTTTTCCTTTTATAGCTTTTCAAAATGCTTTGAGTGATGTGCATCTCAATATAATATTAAGATATAAGACTTTTCATTACTAAAAGGTATGGGTAGAGATATGCTTTCTGCAGGAAAAGTATGGTTATAGAAGCCTTGGGATTTGCACCACGTAACTTCTTTGGACAAATTAGTCGTTGGTTACTTTGGAAGTAGCACCACGTCTAATCAAGTTTACAGCTTCTTCAACAAGCTTCCTTCAGGATGAAGTCTTCATAATTTGCAGTTCAGAACTTGTAGCAAGCTTTAAGATTATCAGAGCTAAAATGATTGAGATGTTCAGAGCCTTGATAGATGATCAGATCTTAATATATCAGAGTCTCAATCTTGATCAGAGTCTTCATCAAAGTATGTAGCAGTATGTTCTTGAGCGTGAATATTAATGGTAAGAGTCTTATAATCAAAGCCTCTGTTCTTGTAGTGAAAAAAACTTTAGATCATTAATGCATCAGATCATTCTGTAGCTTTTGCTTCAGATCCTTCTGGCAGCGCTTCAGAATCTTCTGATAGTCTTGCATCTGATGCTTCAGAGCCTTGCATAGTTTCTTGTACTTATGTATTTTGCTTCTTTAAGATTCTTTAACTTAATACCTGAAACAATAATACTTGAACAAATTTTAGAGTATATATTTTCTTAATACAAAATTCCATAAAAGTTATCATCAAAACATAGAGATATAAGAAATACCAATCTGTGTTCTGACAATCTCCCCCTTTTTGTTGATAACAAAACATAGGGAATTTTGTTCAATAAAGAGAAATAAAATATATAACTCCCCCTGAAATGAATACTATAATAGGAGAGAACACTTTCCTTTTTGCTTGAGTATATTTCAGAACCTGGTAGAAATCCTTGTTGAGAGAAAGAATTAGAGTCTGATTATTTCTTTCAAAATGAAGAGTCTGGTGTATCTTCCAGAATTAGAGTCAAATTTGCTTTCAAGGATCAGAGCCTGGTTAGATGATTCTCATGGTAACTTCAGATCATTTTTGTCATATGAAATAATAAAATCTGAAAGTCTTAAGATTCAATGTTAGATTAATACAATGTCTGAATTTCATTTTAGTATTGCTTATGGATTAAACAATCAAATTCTCTTTCTCCCCCTTTTTGTCATTATCAAAAAGAATTTTAAAGACAGAAAAGATAACAGAAGAAGAGAAGACTTAACACATAAATGAAAAACATAATAGGCAGATTCATTCAGATCAAAATAACACAAAAAGATAAAATGTTCATGCAACAGATGACAGAAAATAGAACAACAGAAAGCAAGTGCAAAACAAGAATGCAAAAAAAAAACAAGAAAAAGGAAACTAGGGCTGGCGAGAAGCAATCAAGGTCAGAAGATCAGTAATCTTAGCAGTGGAATCTTCTTGCTTGGCCATCCAAGTCTTGATCTCTTCAGTAGTCTGTTCTTGTTTTATCATCCATGTTCTGATTTCCTTGACTTCTTGGACAACATCTGGAATCTCAGTCTTCATCTCAGATACAGAGGGTTCAGAAGCAGATGCAGTTGCCATTGGATGGTCAATCTCCATGTCAGATGCAGGAGTATCGTCTATCATTACAGAGTCTTCAGCAGGAGCATCTTCCATAAGAAGCACTGGGGTTGTAATAATGCTCAGCTGAGTCTGTCTGACCATTTCAGCAAACTTTGCCTTTGCATCATCAGCACAACGTGTTCTGAGGTCAGATGCAGCAGAGTTGAACTTTGAGATGAATTTGTTCCAAGAAGCTTCGGATTCAGCAGGATCCATACTATCCATGCATTCTTTCTCCACATAAGCAATCCCCATAAGTATTTCCTTCTTGAAGTTCTTGAACAGAGTAGAAACATCTGATCTGGGCTTGGGGTTCAGAAAGTCTTCTATGGTGACTTTGTGTGATGATTCAGGAGGTGTTTGGTTTTGTTCAGGAGGTGGTGATCAGATGATGGTTGTTCAGATGGTGGTTGTTCAAATGGTTGTAGTTCATATGGTTGTGGTATGGATGTTTGTGGTATGGTGAGTTGAGGAGTAGAAGTTTTGCCATCAGATGGTGTTGATGTAACAACATCAGATGAGGGTGGAATAAAATCTGTGAAGTTAAATTTGAAGCGAAGAGGGTGGTCAGAAGCAGGTAGGTCAGATGGTAGTGGTTTATAAGGATCGGGAATTTGTAAGCTAGTTGGTGAGGGGACTTCAGATGATTCAGTTGAATGACATGAAGTGGAAGAGAGGACATACATGGTTGCAATAGGTTGCACATCCAGAATGTCTTCAGATGATTGTGGAATAGATGGTTCAGGATTTTGTATGGTTGGTTCTTCTGGTGGTTGAGTAGAAGAGAGTGGTTCAGATTGTTTTTGTGGTTCAGAAGATGGTTATTGTTGTTGTTCAGATGGTGTTTGTTGTTCAAAAGATGGTTATTTTTGTTGTTCAGATTATGTTTGTTGAGGGGGTTGTTGTTCAGATGATTTTTGTTTAGGGGGTTCAGATTGTTGTTATACAGAAGATGGTTGAGAATGTGTATGAGATGAAATGGGTTCAGATGAATGAGGTTCAGATGGTTTAAGAGGAGATGGTGGAGGTGAAGGTGAGGGTGAAGGGACAGAAGGTTTGGGATCAGATGTTAATACATGTTGAATAGTTGCTCTTATTTCCTCCAAGCTAGCTTCTGGAAGATTTTCCTTCTGCTTCTTGTCCTTCTCAGGCTTGTCAGCAGCATCAGAGGCTTTCCTCTTAGGTTGTGCAACAGATCCTTCCTCAGCTTTCCTCTTCCTGCGCCTTTCTCTTAGAAGATTTGACAATACTTATCCTTCCTTCTGTACTATGTTAGCAGGCAGAGGAGTACCATCTCTTAAACATTCAGCAATGTATGTCAGAATGATTTCCCTAGGTTCATCTGCACTGAACAAGGGAAAATCTGCTAAAGAAATTCTCCTTCTGCTGACATCCTTAGAGTCAAATTTCTTGGGTTTTCCAGCAAGCTCTGAAATGACCTTCATTCTTTTCAGAGTGTTCCCATTGATGACAGATCCTACAACATAAGACAGATCATCTGTCACTCCAGCATCAGTCAGATTTTTCACAAGACCATTCTCTGTTAGAATGTCTGATATCAGTCTTCCCATAGGGATCCAATTTCTGATCTTTCCAGCCTTAACCCTTACTTCTTCTCTTGTTTCCTTGATATGGTTCAGAAGATGACTGAACAGAAGATAAGGCAAATCCACCTTCTTGCTTTTACTCATACAGAACATGAAGTACGTTTGTTCTGAGTTCACATAATCTGGTGAGTTAGAAGATTTCCTATGAAATATAGAACTCATGAAAATCTTAGCCCAGATTCTGTAAACAGGCTTCAAATCTCTGACCTTGTTGGATGGTTCCCCAGAAACACAAACTTCTTGAAAAATGTAAGCCAAATCCACACGAGCAGTGGCCATACTTGTGATTCCATCAGTTTCCTTATACTCAAGCAATTGTCTGATTAGCTTCTCAGTGATAATAATTTCCTTCCCAAGAACATAAGAATGAATGAATTTGGGGCAAACTTGAGCGTGTATCCAGAATTCCTTCACCAATGTTGGATAAACAGGACCCATCATCCTGTCAAAATATTTTTCCCAGTTCTGAGTTTTGATGGTTGGGTAGAGATCAAAACCATTTTCTTTAATGGATTCAAAATCCACAAAGTTCTCAAACAGAACTTCAAGATCTTTGATTGGAGTGAGAAGAGTTCTCACAGGTGCCTTGTACACAACAGCAGTTTGAGATGAAGCAGCAACATTTGGAGAAGATGCAGCAGTAATTGAGGTTTGCATCTGAGCAGGTGTTGAAGATGGTGAAGCCATTGAAGTTCTTGAGATGCGTCTAGGTTTACAAGAGGTTTTGGGTTTTGAAATGAGATGGAAACAATAGAGAAGGCAGAAATGCATATGACAAGTGTAACGAGTGTAAAGTGTGATTTGTGAAGTGTTGTGAGAATTTATAGAGCAATTTAGGGCATGCAAAAGTCACAAACAATCTCACGCGTGCACAAGCATTGAATGAAGTGAAACATAATCATATCAAGCAATTAATGCAAGGAATAAAATCATATCAAGCATTTAAGATTCTGACAGAAGGAGGGAAATCAAGAGATTTTGGATTTTCAAAGCAATACCTCAAACGTCACTTCAGTATGGTGCACTCTACCTTTCCAGATTCTGAGCTACACGTTTTTGCTTGCATGTGCCTCTGAAACTCTTTGAGAAATGAAACGTTAGGCAACATTCAGATCCTCTGAGCCTTGTTAGTTCAGATTTACACACAAATAAATAAACACAGAAATGAGAAGAAGAAATACTTCAGAGTTTAGACATTTATCATCTGAAAAAATTTTCATCTGAGGAATATTTTATACTGGACAAAAGTCCATACTTATATTTTTCAGAATAAATTTAAATCTATCTTCAGCAAGGGGTTTTGTAAAGATATCATCCCACTGATGATCTGTATCCACAAAGTTTAAATTGATAATTCCCTTCTGAACATAGTCTCTGATGAAATGATGTTTAATCTCTATATGCTTAGCTTTAGAGTGTAAAATGGGATTTTTAGATAAGCATATAGCAGAAGTATTATCACAGAAGATAGAAATGTTACTCTCAAAAATCTGATAATCTTCCAGTTGACTTTTCATCCAGAGCATTTGGGTGCTACAACTAGCAGCAGCAATATATTATGCCTCTGTTGTTGAAAGTGCAATTGTGGGTTGCTTCTTGCTGAACTAAGAGATCAGATGACTTCCAAGAAATTGACAGCTTCCAGAAGTACTTTTACGTTCTACTCTGTCTCCGGCATAGTCAGCATCACAGAATCCAACTAATTTATACTCATCAGATCTTCTGTAACACAGACCCACATTAGTAGTACCTTTCAGATACCTTAGAATCCTCTTAACAGCTGTTAAGTGAGATTCTCTAGGATCTGATTGGAATCTAGCATACAGACAAACACTGAATAAAATATCAGGTCTTGAAGCAGTCAAATATAAGAGAGATCCAATCATACCTCTATAAAGTTTTTGATCAACTTTCTTACTTACCTCTTCCTTACCAAGTGTGCTTGTATGATGCATTGAAGTCTTTGCCAATTTGCTTTCATTCAGATTGAATTTCTTCAGAAGCTCTTTGACATATTTAGTTTGGTGAATATATGTGCATTCTGGAGTCTGATTTACTTGGATTCCCAGAAAGAATCTAAGTTCTCCCATCATGCTCATTTCAAATTCAGCCTGCATAGACAAAGCAAACTCCTTTCCCAGCATAATATTGGTAGATCCAAAAATAATATCATCCACATAAATTTGACAAACTAGTAAATCTTTCTTAAATGTTTTACAGAAAAGAGTTGTGTCCACTTTGCCTCTGATAAAGTTCTTTTCCAGAAGAAAATTACTTAATCTTTCATACCAAGCTCTGGGAGCTTGTGTGAAACCATAAAGAGATTTTTTGAGTTTGAAAACATGATCTGGAAATTTTTCACTTTTAAAACCAGGAGGTTGATGGACATAAACTTCTTCTTCTATAATACCATTTAAGAAGGCACTTTTAACATCCATCTGATATGGAGTGATGTTATGTTGTGCAGCAAATGAAATAAGAAGGCGTATAGATTCTAACCTTGCTACTGGAGCATAAGTTTCAGTGTAATCAATTCCTTCTTGTTGACTGTAACCTTGAGCTACTATCCTTGCTTTGTTCCTAACCACTTCTCCTTGCTCATTTAGTTTATTTCTGAATACCCATTTTGTTCCAATAATGTTGAAACCTTTTGGTCTTGGAACCAGATCCCACACATCATTTCTTGTAAATTGATTCAGCTCATCTTGCATTGCAAGTATCCAATCATTGTCACTCAGAGCCTCATCCACAGATGTTGGTTCAATAATAGACACTAACCCAAGAAGTGATGTTCCAGATAATCTGATAAATGACCTTGTTCTTATAGGGTCATCTTTCTTCCCAATAATCATTTCTTCTGGATGAGAAGCTTTGATTCTGGATGATCCTTTAACTGTTGGTTCTTCAGAAATATTCATGTTATTCATCTGAGCAGCCAATGGAGTTGGATCTGGCGTAGCTTCTTCTTGAGCTTTCTCTACCTCTGGTTTCTCAGATTCTATGAGAATAACTTCTCCATCTGCAGAGTTTTCAATCTGCTTTGGCTTTTAATTGCCAAGCTTATCATCAAATCTAACATGTATAGATTCCTCCACAATCTGTGTCTCAGTATTGTATACTCTGTAGCCTTTAGAGCGTTCAGAATATCCAAGCATGAAACACTTTTGTGCTTTAGAATCAAACTTGTTAAGATTCTCTTTAGTGTTCAGCATAAAACAAATACATCCAAAAGGATGGAAATAAGAAATATTTGGCTTTCTATTCCTCCACAATTCATAAGGAGTCTTTTCCAGAAGAGGTCTAATTGACACTCTGTTCTGAATGTAACATGTTGTGTTAATTGCCTCTGCCCAAAAATGTTTTGTCATGTTAGTCTCATTGATCATGGTTCTGGCCATCTCTTGCAAAGTTCTATTTTTCCTTTCTACAACTCCATTCGGTTGTAGAGTTCTAGGACAGGAGAAATCATGAGCAATGCCATTTTCATTAAAATATTTTTCAAAAATATTTGTTTTCAAATTCACCACCATGATCACTTCTGACTTTGACAATTTTGAAATCTTTTTCAGTTTGGACTTGTTTGCAGAAGTCAAAGAACACAGAATGTGACTCATCCTTGTGTTTTAGGAATTTTACCCATGTCCATTTGCTGTAGTCATCAACAATGACTAATCCATACTTCTTGCCTCTGATGGATGCAGTTTTCACTGGTCCAAACAGATCAATGTGAAGTAACTCTAATGGTTTTGAAGTTGAAACAGCATTTTGGGATTTAAAAGATGATTTTGAAAATTTTCCTTTCTGACATGCTTCACAAAGAGCATCTAAGTTGAACTTCAGATTAGGAAGTCCTCTGACCAGATTAAGCTTATTAATCTGAGATATACATCTCATATTAATATGACCCAATCTTCTGTGCCAGAACCATTGCTCCTCATTAACAGACATAAGGCATTTACCATTCTGAACCTTAAGTTCTGAAAGACTAATTTTATAAATGTTGTTTTTCCTTTTACCACTAAAGAGGATTGAGCCATCCTTTTGACTAACAGCTTTGCAACACTTTTGATTAAAGATTATGTCATAACCGTTGTAACTTAATTGACTTATGGACAATAGATTATGAGCTAATCCTTCAACAAGCAAGACATTAGTTATGGAAGGAAATTTACCATTGCCTATAGTTCCAGAGCCAATTATCTTTCCCTTCTAATTCCCTCCAAACTTGACATCTCCTCCAGATCTAAGCTCCAGACTTTGGAACATAGACCTTTTTCCCGTCATATGTCGTGAGCATCCAGAGTCCAGGTACCATGACTGGAGTCTTGACTTTGCTGTTAAAGATGTCTGCAACATAGATTATCTTATCCTTAGGTACCCATATTTTCTTGGGTCCTTTTTGGTTAGTTGCCTTAAAGCTTTTTTTGAACTTTTGTCTTTCAACATAAGACTTGTTCTGATTAAATTTAGATTTATTAAACACAGGTTTGTTCTGATTAGAACTTGTGTGTTTAATATCATTTAAGTGACCAAATGTAAACTGAGAATATAAAGGAGGATACTTGATGTCCAGTTTATCTACAGATTTTGGATTTGAATCTTCATAAGAGAAAGATTTATATCCAACACCTTTTCTATAGTTTCTGCTAATACCATAGATCATTGAAGCCATTTTGCTTCTATATAGGCTTTTAGTTAGAAACTTCCTGAAACTATAGTCATACTCTTGTAAAATATTTTTAGAGCATGGTTCAGATTTTGAATCAGAGTTTAGTTGAGCAGATTCTAAATTATTTTTCAGTTGAAGATTTTCAGCTTTTAGCTCAGCTATTTCTGATTCAAACTTGTTACCCTCAGATTCAATATGCTTTAGAAGCGTTTTGTATTTGAGTTTAACTTTGCTATAGTTTTCAAGAATATCATATAGACTTTCAACAAGTTCCTGTCTAGAAAGTTCAGCAAATACCTCCTCAGAATCAGATTATGATTCTGATCCAGATGATTCAGCACTGTCTTCAATGTCAGCCATGAATGCTACATTTGCATATTCCTCTTCTAACTCTGATGACGAATCAGATGCATCTGAGTCATCCCAGGTAGCCATCAGAACTTTCTTTTTGTGATATGACTTTCTTTTTGGGTTCTCCTTCTGAAGCTTTGGACATTCACTCTTGTAGTGCCCAGGTTCTTTGCATTCATAGCAAACAACCTCTCTTTTTCCAGATCGTTTGTGTCCAGAGGATTCTCCAGATCTTCTGTGCCTAGAAGATTCTTTGTGTTGATCTGGTTTTTTAAAGTTCTTGAACTTCCTTTGCTTATTCTTCCAGAGTTTGTTGATTCTTCTGGACAGCAAGGATAGTTCTTCTTCATCTTCAGAAGCAGACTCTTCAGAGCTTTCTTCTATTACCTGCAATGCTTTAACAGATTTATTAGATTTTAAAGCAATTGACTTACCTTTCTTTAGAGGCTCATCTTCCTCTAGTTCAATCTCATGACTCCTTAGAGAACTAATTAGTTCCTCCAGCGTAATCTTGTTCAGATCCTTTGCCAGCTTCAAAGCAGTGACTATGGGTCTCCATCTGGTTGGTAAGCTTCTGATTATTTTCTTGACATGATCTGCTGTAGAGTAACCCTTGTCCAGAACCTTTAGGCCAGCTGTGAGAATCTAGAATCTGGAAAACATGGCTTCAATAGATTCAGATTCTTCCATTTTGAAAGCTCCATACTTCTGGATCAGCATTAGAGCCTTGGTTTCTTTAACTTGAGAGTTCCCTTCATGAGTCATCTTCAGGGATTCAAATATATCAAAGGCAGTTTCTCTGTTGGTTATTTTCTCATACTCAGTATGAGATATAGCATTTAGCAAGATAGTTCTAGCCTTGTGGTGATTTCTGAGTTCCTTCTTTTGCTCCTCAGTCATTGATTTTCTGTCAACTTTCTTGCCATTCCCATCAGTGGGATGAACATATCCATCAATAACTAAGTCCCAAAGATCAGCATCAAATCCTAGAAAGAAACTTTCCAGTCTATCTTTCCAATAATCAAATTTCTCTCCATCAAACATGGGAGGTTTTGTGCTGACTCTTTCTTCATATTTGTTGGATGTTGAAGTTTCAGCAGCCATAAATAATATCAACCAAGAATATCAAGAGTTTTTCCCACTGGATCTTTTCTGGTCACAGTTAAGTGATAGCACAAACAGAACCGGAGCTCTGATACCAACTGAAGGTGAGAAGAACACTTAGAAGGGGGGTTGAATAAGAGTTTTAAGAAATATGGTAATAAAAACAACTCAAGATTTTTATCCCGGTTCGTTGAACTCAACTACTCCAGTCCACCTTATCAAAGATGATTTGCATTTCTCAACAAGGACTTAATCCACTATTAATCAACTGATTACAATAGTAAGCACTAAGAACAATTGTCTTAGTCTTCTCAAGAACTACTGACCACACCTTGGTCTTCTTAAGGAACTTCTTACAAATTAATGTAAACTAACAAGTGTTTGATTGCTTCTAATAAGCTGTATCACAACTGTGATATTTACACTTAAGATTAAGTACAACAAAAACTATACAGTTTTATGAAAGAACAAATGAATAAGATCTTTGTGAGATTTGCACTTTGATCAAGCGTGTAAGAATATTTTTCACTGAGTGAGCTTGCAATGAGTAAGTGATGAGCAGGAAATTAGCAGCTTCAAAATGTTGTAGAAGTTTTCCTTTTATAGCTTTTCAAAATGCTTTAAGTGATGTGCAGCTCAATATAATATTAAGATATAAGACTTTTCATTACCAAAAGGTATGGGCAGAGATATGCTTTCTGCAGGAAAAGTATGGTTGTAGAAGCCTTGGGATTTGCACCACGTCACTTCTTTGGACAAATTAGTCGTTGGTTACTTTAGAAGTAGCACCACATCTAATCAAGTTTACAGCTTCTTCAACAAGCTTCCTTCAGGATGAAGTCTTCATAATCTGCAGTTCAGAACTTGTAGCGAGCTTTAAGATAATCAGAGCTAAAATGATTGAGATGTTTAGAGCCTTGATAGATGATCAGATCTTAATATATCAGAGTCTCAATCTTGATCAGAGTCTTCATCAGAGTATGTAGCAGTATGTGCTTGAGCGTGAATATTAATGGTAAGAGTCTGATAATCAAAGCCTCTGTTCTTGTAGTGAAAAGAACTTCAGATCATTAACGCATTAGATCATTCTATAGCTTTTGCTTCAGATCCTTCTGGCAGCGCTTCAGAATCTTCTGATAGTCTTGCATCTGATGCTTCAGAGCCTTGCATAGTTTCTTGTACTTATGTATTTTGCTTCTTTAAGATTCTTTAACTTATTACCTGAAACAATAATACTTGAACAAATTTTAGAGTATATATTTTCTTAATACAAAATTCCATAAAAGTTATCATCAAAACATAGAGATATAAGAAACACCAATATGTGTTCTAACACACATACATTCCACATTTCTCACCACAATTCATTTCAATCATCATATACATCATAACATATGTGTAAACAAACATGGATAATCACCAAGCAGATTTCATCATGCATACATCCATAATTCTCAATTCAATACTTCACATAAAGGTATACTTTCATACAACAATACACATTAATCATGTGACTCAATACAACTCAATGCAACTCATGCCATGTGGTACCAACACTTGTTATCATTTTTCGGTTTTTACACTTAAATTTGGTCCACCCTTCTAGACCGATAACAACAAAAGCTCGTTCCCTAAGCTTTCAAACCCACCCTTCTAGGTTTGGGACAAGTCACTAGTCTCCACGAAACTAGCAAACATTGCCTCTTGACTAAATGATGCATATGCAATCAACCACCAAATTCACTTAAGATCGTTCTAGCATCTTAATCCCATGCATTCAAATAATTCATCACTCAAGAATTATAACATGATTGCACACACAACATTTTCATATTCAATATCATCAATATATTTATCAAACAATGCACACATATTCATAATGTGTTCTCATGCATTCTCAAACACAATCGCATACAAACAATGTGCATTCACAACATAGTGCTCACGGCAACAAATTCCATAACATTCATCATGCATTTTAATCAATTTAAAACAATGCATTATATTTGTCAAAAGACCACATTTCATATTCAATTCCACAATCTAGGATTCACGCCATAAGGCTACCCACAACATATATTTCACAGTATACAATTAGTCATTTCCAACAAGGATCAAACATAATCGAACAAAGAATCAACATGGAATGGAATCACGAGAAAATCAAATGCTGTCACGCTCGCTGGCTTGCTCGCCTAGCGAGTCTCTAGCGAATACTCGCTATCTGTTCGCCTAGCGAACAAGCTCGCGAAGGCAAACAGAAGCTACTGACTTCGCTCTTCACCTACTCGCTGCAGTGAGGCCCTAGCGAATCCTTCGCCACCTCACTCGCTACCAGCGAACCAGATCAAATGCATTCTGTCCAAGTCTGGGACCTCTCGCTAACTTATTCGCCCAGCGAGTTGCTAGCGAATGTTCGCGACCTGTTCGCCGAGCGAAGATGCTAGCGAACGTCTACGAACTCAGAAATTCCCACAGTCCAAAACTCCGAAACTCACCAAATCCACCTGATTCAGTCCCGACTCGTTCCCGTAGCCTTAGCTTAGCATTTCTCGACTAAACTCTCCCACTTATTCTCATTTTCGACTGTTAAAACTCGGTTTCTATCGATTAAATCCACTTTGCCCTAAAATGGAAGTTGTAGAAAAACATCCAACAATCTAACCCAAGCATACATAATCATATACATTGACATAATAACAACATTTCACACCCTTACCTCGATTAAATCGATGCTTGAGAGTTATTCTTGAGCTTTTCCAACTTTTCCTTCTTCTCCTTCTCCTTTCTCCTATTTCTCCTTCTTCCTCTATTCTTTCTCTTATGTTTCTATCTTTCTCCTTTCTCTCCACTTTTCCTTTATATGTATTTCCCTTCTAATTCTCTCCAACATCTATTAATTCACTTAATTAATCATACATTAATCAAACAATCCTCTTAAATCATTTAATTAATATAAATAATTAATTGGCGAAAATTGGGCTGTTACAACTCTCCCCCACTTTAGGAATTTTCGTCCTCGAAAATGTTACCTGATTCAAACAACTCTGGATAAGACTCCCTCATCTGACTCTCCAGTTCCCAAGTCACACTTCCACCAGCCGGTCCTTCCCAAGCGACCTTCACCAAAGCAATCTCTTTGCCTCGAAGTTGCTTCAACTCTCGATCCTTTATCCGCATAGGTGATGTCTCCACAATCAGGTTATCTTTCACCTGCACATCATCTACTTGGATTACATGAGACGGATCCACAATGTATTTTCTCAACTAAGATACATGGAACACATCATGAAGATTAGAAAGCGACGGCGGCAAAGCGACACGATAGGCTACCTCCCCTATCTTCTGCAAAATCTGATAAGGACCAATAAAACGCGGCGTCAACTTACGCGACTTCAATGTCCTACCAACACCAGTCATAGGAGTAACTCGAAGAAACACATGATCTCCCTCTTGAAATTCAAGTGCCTTCCTCCTCTTGTCATGATAACTCTTCTGACGACTCTGAGAAATCGTTATCTTCTCTTGAATCATCTTAATCTTATCGGTGGTCTACTAGACTATCTCAGGTCCAACCACAGAACTCTCTCCAGACTCATACCAACACAATAGCGTTCTACACCGTCTACCATACAATGCCTTGAACGGTGCCATACCAATACTCGAATGAAAACTGTTGTTGTAAGTAAATTCAATCAAAGGTAAGTAGCTATCCCAAGCTCCTCCCTTCTCCAACACACAAGCTCTCAAAAGATCCTCAAGTGACTGAATCGTCCTCTCAGTCTGACCATCGGTCTGCGGATGATAAGCTGAACTCAAACGCAACTTCGTACCCAAAGCACTTTGCAAACTTTCCCAAAATATCAAAGTAAACCTCGGATCCCTATCTGACACAATGCTAGACAGAATACCATGCAAACTGAAAATCCTCTCAATGTACAGATTTGCCAACCTCTCCAACAGGTAATCCATTCGCATTGGAATAAAGTGAGCAGATTTGGTCAATCTATCCACAATGAACCAAATAGCTTCAAAGTTACTCGGCGTCCTCGGTAAACCAGATACAAAATCCATAGAAATGCTATCCCATTTCCACTCAGGAATAAACAACGGTTTCATCAAACCCGACGGTTTCTGATGCTCAATCTTCGACTTCTGACAAGTCAAACAAGAATCCACAAACTCGGCAATATCCTTCTTTATGCGAGGCCACCAAAATACTTTCCTCAAATCTTGATACATCTTAGCAGCACCCGAATGAATACTCAATCCACTACGATGTCCTTCCTCAAGAATACTCTTCTTCAGCTCAACAACATCAGGAACACAAACTCGATCATGACACCTCATGATACCTGTTGCACCCCAAAATTTGCCCTCTTTCAAGGCTTGACTCATTTCTTCATTTCTTTCAAATTCAATGGCATAAGGGAGGCCCATCATTCCAAATTCAAGGTTCATAAATTCAAGGCTAGATTCAAGAGTTTTTACAAAGAGAAATCTCGACATTTTCAAGAATGTTACATTGGTTACCAAATTTCAAACTCTTGATAATGCTTAGGAAATTAAGCTATTTCTAGTCTTAATTCAAGATTCAAAATAACTTCATGCCATGGTATCCCCTATGCTCCATCAAGTCCACATGACCCTCTTTGTGCTTACAAGCATGCAAGGAAAATATTTAAGAGCTAATTCAATGTTGGAATATTTCAAGATCAATACCATGCATGTTCAACCATGAGCAATATGAATGCAATCCAAAACAGCCCCATGCAAGAAGTGGCAATGTGTATCATATTACAAAATCATTTTATGTCACAAAACCAAGGCTATAAGCTTATGTTGATACATCTACACATCAAAAATCAGAATTTGAAAATGATGTCCAAAAGGTAGTGTATTGACTACATGAGTATGTCCAAACAAATCAACCAACCAATGGGTACAAGGATGAATAGAAAGGTGGAGTGCTGCAGAAAAAATATAGCAAAAGCAGCATACTAGAAGTGGAAAAAGTGGGGCTGCACCAAGAAAGTGGCCATAATTGTTGCCAAGAATGGAAATTCTGAAAATTGAAGCTTGTGCAAGAGCCATTGGTTTGGTACAGTAGAAAAAGTGAGATGAGAGGGGAAAGGGGTTGTCAACAAAAGGAAGGAGCTGCAAACAAATCATTTATTCACTATCATTCACTTACACAACATTTTGGAGATAGAGAGATTTGGGGGAAAAAAACAGAGAGAACAAAAAACCAGCAAAAAGAGAAGAAAGAAAAAGAGAACCACTAAAGAGCAAGAGCCTTCACAACATAGAGTGAGGAGTGGAGCACATTCATCCAGAACCAAGGAGGACTTGCAAGAAGAAGAAACTCTTGGGTATCCATTTTCTCAAACTTTTCTCTCTTTATTTCTTTGCTCTTATATTCATTTTGTTTACTCTTTTATGTGTTGTTGAACCGTATATATCATGTAAGGTCCCTTAAGGGACCAAGAAACCATTGTCAAGAAACTACGAAAACGAAAGAAAACATAGAAAAAGTTAGGATTTTGGTTGTTTTAACAGGCTAACGGTCGACCATAGCAGGTCTATGCGTCGACGCATAGCCTGCATTTTTAGACAAATTAAAAAAAACTTACAGTATGCATCGACGCATGAGTCGGCGGGCGCTTACCCGTCAGCCTATCAAAATGGTGTGCACCGAGTGTATGGTCGACGCATGGTGTTTATGCGTCGAGCCGTGGGAAAAGGCTGAAAGCCATGCGCTGACCCTATGGTCGACTCATGGCTTCAAAACTTGCAAAAAATGAGAAATTTCTGGCTTTGTGCAGCTTGTTATGACTTCAAGTATCTTCCAAAAAAAGAAATGTTGTTGGCATGTCCTGATTTTTTTTAGCCGACTAATCCCATATGTTGTATGATTTTAGTAGGAATGTTGCTATTGTCCTTGGTGACTTTTGATTCCAAAAACCATTTTCAAAAGCAAACTCTCGATTTTATCGAGCCATTTTTAACCCTTGTAAGTCGGCCGCCTTGTGCGTCCGCCATCGACCTTGCTCGCTTCACCTCAAACCTTTTTAAACAATTAAATCTTTGACCCAACGTCAAGCGAATTTTCTCAAACGATTGTTAAGCCAATTCGCCATATTTAATAAAAGGGTAAAGTTCACTTTGTATTGAACTAAAGAGAAGGGATTGAGTGTAGACTTCTTCCTTTCCAAGTGTCGAGATGCTCACTGTAGTGTGGGTGGTTTTGATACTTGTCTTTCAATACGAAGACGTTCTCATCCACACCTTTTTCTCCTAAAAAACCTCGGCCCCGTACCAAGTGCATTTTCAAAACACTTACAAAATAACTCGATTCTCTTGGTATTGAACTAAAGAGAGAGATTGAGTGTAGACTTCTTCCTCTCCGAGTGTTGGAATATTCACTGTAGTGTGGGTGGTCTCGATACTCGTCTTTCAATACGAAGACGTGACTTTATCTGCCACCTATCTCCCTCTACAATTTCCTTTCGCAACCTTTTACACCTAAAACCTCGGTCCCGCACCGAGTGCATTTTCAAACTCTTTTCATAACAAAAATTTGAATGGTCGTGGAGTGGTTAGGCGTAGGCCTTCTCCTATCCCGAGTGCTGACGTTTACCGTAGGGTTCTCTGTCACAAAAGCACTTACCATTCAAAACCAAGAAACACTTTAATAAGAGAATGAAGTTCTCTTTGTATTGAACTAAAGAGAAAGGATTAAGTGTAGACTTCTTCCTCTCCGAGTGTCGAGACGCTCACTATAGTGTGTGTGGTTTTGATACTCGTTTTTCAATACGAAGACACTATGTTCGCCACACCCTTTCATAACAAAAACTTTGAGATAAAGAATTGGGTACTACCCGTAGGGGTTACTATCCGAGGACCTATCTCGCCCCTAAAAAATAATTCAACAAATCAAATGTGACATCTTGCCTCGCATGGCGAAAACTTATCTTTCGAAAAGGATATGATACGTCCGTTCTACCGCAAACAGGTAATGCCTAAGTCTCCAACGAGCGAGCAGCAATACACCTAACTGCTAGAATGCGTACGATAGCATCATCCATAAAAAAACATCAACAATCGTAGGTCGAACTACGGCTGCTCTGATTCTTTACTTTTTCAAGTAAATATACGTAGGCACAAGGGCCACAATCCTTGTCGAGCACATTCCCCCTTATATCTGTAGTTCCCCGAACTACGTCGACTCTGATTTTCTCATGTCTATCGAGAATACGTAGGCCTAGGACCGCGAAGTCCTACCGAGTCCGTCCTTTCTCTCTTCCTCCCTGTTACGTCCTTTCCCCGTTTCTAAACCCTTTTTCACTGCCCCGTGGAACACTTTTATAACATAATATTTAAGCAAATAAATTCACACACGACAAACAAATGGTTCCCATCGAGTACGATGGATGAGAGGGGTGCTAATACCTTCCCTTCGCATAACCGGCTTCCGAACCTGTTCTTGGTCGCGAGACTATCTTATCCGTTCTTCTCTTGAGGTTTTCTCGATATTTTCCCTTCCCCTCATGGGATAAATAAAATTCGGTGGCGACTCTTCTGTCCTTTTTCTTTTCTCCTTCCCCGTCGTTGCGCGTATTTTTTCGAGTAGCGACAATACCATTCTCATCAATCCGAAAATCACCACCTCGACCTTGATTGATCAAAATCAACCGATCAACTAAACTCAAATCAGATTTCTGTCCTTCTCGAATTTCGTCCAGAATACCACTAGTAAGCTTTAACATACCCAGCTTAACTCCGTAAGAAGTCTTCTCACACACCAAACTCAAATCACGAAATTGCTCAATCAATTCCAACTCTTTTACCATCATCATTGACATATGCAACGATCTCCTACTCAATGCATCAGCTACCACATTTGCTTTACCCGGATGGTAATTCAAACCAAAATCAAAATCCTTCAGAAGTTCCAACCATCTCCTTTGCCTTGCATTCAATTCTTTCTGATCAAAAAGATACTTCAAACTCTTATGATCACTAAACACCTCAAATCTCAAACCAAACAAATAATGCCTCCAAAGTTTCAGCATAAATACAACAGCGACCAACTCTAAATCATGCGTCGGATAATTCTTCTCATGCACTCTGAGTTGCCTTGAAGCATAAGCTACAACTTGTTTATCTTGCATCAACACACCTCCTAAACCCATCAAAGAAGCATCACAATACACAACAAACGGTTCTGTCAGATTTGGCAAAATCAAAACAGGAGCTGTCGTCAATCTTCGCTTAAGCTCTTGGAAACTTCCTTCACACTTCGCATCCCACACAAAAGCTTGACTTTTCCTAGTCAACTGCGTCAACGACAATGATAACTTGGCAAATCCCTCAATAAATTTCCGATAATATCCCGCCAAACCAAGAAAACTTCTAATCTCAAAAATTGATTTCGAAGTCTCCCATTGTGACACCGCTTCAACCTTCGACGGATCGACTACAATACCTCTACTCAAAATCACATGACCAAGGAAACTCACTTCCTTCAACCAAAATTCACACTTAGAAAGTTTAGCATACAAACGATTTTCTTTCAATACAGATAACACAATCCTCAGATGCTCGGCATGTTCTTCTTCACTCTTCGAATAAATCAAATATCATCAATAAAAACCACCACAAACTTGTCCAAATAAGGATGGAAAATCCTATTCATGTACTCCATAAATACACCTAGTGCATTAGTCACACCAAATGGCATCACAGAATACTCATAGTGTCCATACCTCGTTCTAAAAGCAGTTTTCTGAATATCTCCATCCTTCACGCGAATATGATGATACCCAGATCTCAAATCTATCTTACTGAACACACTCGCACCAACCAATTGATCCATCAAATCATCAATCCTTGGAAGCGGATACTTATTCTTGATAGCCACCTTGTTCAATTTTCTGTAATCCATACAGAGTCTCATAGAACCTTCTTTCTTCTTAACCAACAACACTAGTGCACCCCACAGTGACACACTCGGACGAATAAACCTCTTCTCAAGTAGATCTTCAAGTTGACTCTTCAACTCTTTCAATTCCGATGCTGACATATGATATGGAGCCATCGATATCGGACTAGTTCCAGGAATTAAGTCGATCACAAACTCCATTTCTCGTTCCGGAGGTAAATCTATTATCTCCTCAGGAAAAACTTCCGAAAAGTCACAGACAATTGTTAAAGCATCAATCGATCCACTTTTACCAATGCTCACCGTTGCCATTAACAAGAATACCTTAGCACCATCTTGCAGTGATTCCTTCACTTGCTTAGCAGTCATAAACAAATCTTCCTCCTTCTCAGGTTCAGGAAAAATAACTGTTTTGTCAAAACAGTTAATATAAACACGATTGAATTCTAACCAATTCATCCCAAGAATAACATCAAGTTGATCTAAGTGAAGACACATTAAATCAACTCAAAAGTCTTTACCAAAAATACTCAACAGACAATTCAAACACACATACGGGGTAGTTACCGAACTCATAGCAGGAGTATCAATAACCATACCTCCACTCATGACCGACAACTCAAGACTTGATCTCTTAACACAATCCAAAGAAATAAAAGAATGCATAGCTCCAGTATCAATTATAGCGATCAAAGGTATACTATTAATGAAGCACGTACCTCAGATCAATCGATCATCATTAGCAGTCTCTGATCCTGATAGAGCAAACACCTTCCCACTCCCTTGAGTCTTTTTTGGCTTATCACACTTGGTACTAATGTGCCCTTGCTCACCACAGTTGTAGCAAGTCACATTCGCACCGCTTCTGCACTCTAGAGCTTTGGGGCCTGGCTTCCCACACTTAAAACATTTATGCTCAAAACTTTTGCACTCGGGAGCATGATGTCCCTCTTCACCGTATCTAAAACATCTCACCAGAGTAGAAACTCCTCCCCCACTTGGCTTCTTGCCGAAACCAGCTTTCGGTTTCCTCTTCTCTGCAGGAGTCACATACGGCTTTCCTCTAAATTGACCTTTTCCTTTCTTTTCACTTAAACTCTTGTAGTGGCTAGACCGAGCCCTACTATCTTCATCATAAATTCTGCTCTTGTTCACCAGCTCAGAAAATCGCCTAATCTCTTGATAACCAACAACTTGCTTAATTTCCGGCCTCAAACCATTCACAAACTTGAGACACTTGGATCTCTCAGCATTAGCAGTGTTATAATGAGGACAAAACTTAATCAACTCCTCAAATCTCGCTGCATACTCGGCCACAGTTGAGTTACCCTGCTTCAACTCAAGGAACTCAATTTCCTTCTTTCCACGCACATCTTCTGGAAAATACTTCTCCAGAAATGTTTCCCTAAAAAGATCTCAAGTAACCACAATCTCATTCTCTTCAAAACTTTGGCGAGTATTACCCCACCAATCCTCAGCTTCTTCTTCGAGCATATGAGTGCCAAACTGCACCCTCTGTGCATCCGAATAATTCATAACTCGAAAGATCTTCTCTATAGCTTTCAACCAAACTTGTGCTTTGTCAGGCTCATGGGTTCCCTTGAAAACTGGTGGATTATTCCTTTGAAACCTTCCCAAAGCACGAAACTCATCATCAGCATGGTTTCCAACATTCACACTAGCTTAAGGATTCTGCCCAATCGCTCCAACCAACCTCGTCAAAGCCTCCGCAATCGCTTCGTCATTCCTACCTGCAACCATCGTTCTTGATTCCCACAACAAACCTTCATTAGAACAACCATATTGATAGTGCTACACACACGTACCAAATGCAAATAGGGAATAAACACATTAACAACTTGGTCAACAGACCGACCTGCTCTGATACCACTTAATGTAACACCCCCTTTTATACCCCCAAATAAACAATAAATCACATAAGCACATAATAAATTTCATCAGAGTAAATTTGAAACATGGTATAAAAGAAGTATGCCACATAACTCACCAAAATAACATACAACACCTGCTCTATAAAAGACATGCAACAATGGGGTAGTTCAACAGAGGAACTTAGTCCTACACCCACAACTCAATATTTAGAAATAAGTGGAAGGTTAAAATATTGAATTACTTCACATGTAAACATATAAATACATGATTCAGTTTGGTTCACAATATCATTCATGTTTACAAAACATTACCATCAGATACATACACAAAGTGTATCTCAAAAGAATACTATACAGTCCTAACTACCCGGTGCTACATATCAGAGCATAACCGACCAAAAGGATGAAGCTAAACTTCACAAAAGACCTCTAGCAACCTAATCTGCAATGCCTCATAGAGCATTATAAAATAGCATAAGGGTGAGAAATATTATCATAATAATCAAGGCATATAATTATATACATACACAAGTATAGAACACATACATTCCACATTTCTCACCATAATTCATTTCAATCATCATATACATCATAACATATGTGTAAACAAACATGGATAATCACCAAACACATTTCATCATGCATACATCCATAATTCTCAATTCAATACTTCACATAAAGGTATACTTTCATACAACAATACACATTAATCATGTGACTCAATGCAACTCATGCCATGTGGTACCAACACTTGTTATCATTTTTCGGTTTTTACACTTAAACCGGGTCCACCCTTCTAGACCGATAACAACAAAAGTCTGTTCCCTAAGCTTTCAAACCCACCTTTCTAGGTTTGGGACGAGTCACTAGTCTCCACGAAACTAGCAAACATTGCCTCTTGACTAAATGATGCGTATGCAATCAACCACCAAATGCACTTAAGACCGTTCTCGCATCTTAATCCCATGCATTCAAATAATTCACCACTCAAGAATTATAACATGATTGCACACACAACATATTCATATTCAATATCATCAATATATTTATCAAACAATGCACACATATTCACAATATGTTCTCATGCATTCTCAAACACAATCGCATACAAACAATATGCATTCACAACATAGTGCTCATGACAACAAATTCCATAACATTCATCATGCATTTTAATCAATTTAAAACAATGCATTATATTTGTCAAAAGACCATATTTCATAATCAATTCCACAATCTAGGATTCACACCATAAGGCTACCCACAACATATATTTCACAGTATACAATTACTCATTTCAAACAAGGATCAAACACAATCGAACGAAGAATCAACATGGAACGGAATCACAAGAAAACCAAATGTTGTCACGCTCGCTGGCTTGCTCGTCTAACGAGTCTCTAGCGAATACTCGCTATCTGTTCGCCTAGAGAACAAGCTCGCGAAGACAAACAGAAGCTACTGACTTCGCTCGCCACCTACTCGCTGCAGCGAGGCCCTAGTGAATCCTTCGCCACCTCACTCGCTACCAGCGAACCAGATCAAATGCATTATGTCCAAGTCTTGGACCTCTCGCTAACTTATTCGCCCAGTGAGTTGCTAGAGAATGTTCGCGACCTGTTCGCCGAGCGAAGATGCTAGCGAACGTCTGTGAACTCAGAAATTCCCACTGTCCAAAACTCCGAAATTCACCAAATCCACCCGATTCAGTCCCGACTCGTTCCCGTAGCCTTAGCTTAGCATTACTTGATTAAACTCTCCCACTTATTCTCATTTTCGACCGTTAAGACTCGGTTTCTATCGATTAAATCCACTTTGCCCTAAAATGGAAGTTGTAGAAAAACATCCAACAATCTAACTCAAGCATACATAATCATATACATTGACATAATAACAACATTTCACACCCTTACCTCGATTAAATCGATGCTTGAGAGTTATTCTTGAGCTTTTTCAACTTTTCCTTCTTCTCCTTCTCTTTTCTCCTCTTTATCCTTCTTCCTCCATTCTTTCTCTTATGTTTCTATCTTTCTCTTTTCTCTCCACTTTTCCTTTATATGTCTTTCCCTTCTAATTCTCTCCAACATCTATTAATTCATTTAATTAATCATACATTAATCAAACAATCCTCTTAAATTATTTAAATAATATAAATAATTAATTAGTGAAAATTGGGTTGTTACACTACCAATATAGCAAGGTCAGGGTTTAGGCTTTTGAGTTAGGTTTCAATCTCCCTACATTTCTCTGAGTTATTCAACCCTCTAACATTTCAAGCTATAATCATGCCCCCTCTACTATGGTTACTATAGGATTATTCTAAATCCTTAGCGGAGAAAAGCCATTTTGACAAGGGACTTCATAATCAAATTTCTTGTTGATAATTTCCTGCATCAACATCTTACCTTTGTTTTTCTTTCTTTTTTGTCACATGTGTCCGAGAAGAAATTCCTTGGTCATCTGGGTGGTAGGAGTTTCTTCTTCTGTGGGCTGATGCTAGCTTTCGCAGTCACTTCACGCCATTATTTGATTACCTTAGGCTTATCCTTAATGCATTGGTGCCCTATTTTCTGGCAAGTGTCACAGTACTTTGGTTTCCTTTTGAATTCAACTTGTTAGGTGATCTTCCTTTCTTCGTTATCCTTAATTGTTATGTTATCCTTTTGTTTTTGGGTTATGTCAACCTCTACAAGTATACGCGCATACGATATTTGAAGTTTGCTTTCCATGCATTCATTTGTGAAGAGTAGTTTCCCCAATGAACTTCCTATCTTCCCTAGGATTTTTGCTCCCCAAAGATGCAAGGAAAGATGAGGAAGCTTAACCCGCACATGTAAAGTGTGAATCATGTCCCTCTTGAAGTTAAATTTAGGGCTCCAATCTTTAAGGACCATGTGCATATTTTTTATAGATTATGGTCCTCTCACGAGCACCATTTCCATGTCTTTGTTGGTACGAAACTTCAGCAAGAAGTAGCCTTCTTCATGATTTAACATCTCTAGTAGTTTCACAAAATTCCAATACCTAATCATGTGTTGCTTCACTGCGTTCATGTTGAGGTCTTTTCCTATAATATACATTATAAGTGTATCTTCCTAGAAAATTACCTCTAATTCAACATTTGACGCTTCAATTTTCACTTCAATTTCACCATTCACAATTTTGGGAGCCACAAATTCGACCGCCATTCCATTTGTTGGTACTCGATTGCCGCTAATGACATTAACCCATAGTTTCTTTTTTGATTCATCTTTCCCATTTGTTGTAACTTCTTGCGATGATTTCTCCTCTAGGTTTTGTGATTTCACTTCCTCTTCATCATCCTCAACAGAATCCTTTTCACTACCTTTGTTGTTCTCATCTTCTGTATTTTTCCTTGCATTCTCCTTGTTTACCATTGGATGAACCATCGACGACAACACCTTTTTTTTCAGTCGTCCTCGACCTTAAGACATCCTAGAATCACAGGAAAGTTTAGCTTCTCACGGCTATAAATGCACCAATTTGATCCTTAATCTAAAGATTAAGAGTTTAAACCATCATAATTCACGGTTATAGCTTTTTAGATCTAAAAATTTCTAACCTAGCACACGTCAGAAATCACCTCTCTCCCGTGTCAGAAATCGCCCGATCAAATATTTAAGATTATTATATTATATTTTCTTACTATATAATTAAGTAATAATAAGTATTCAATGTTTTATTGAAATATTATAAAAATTGTTTTCATGTTAAATGTTTATACCGATATGTTATCATATTATATTATTCTTTAATTAGATACTTTTGTCTTATTTTTCTAAATTTTCTCATGAATATATTGTTCTTATATTTTTTTTACGTAAGAATAATATTTTTTTAATTTAGGATTTAAGTTATGACAATGATATTTATTTGTATTTTTTAAAAATATATTAATATAAATACATTTTTTTATTTATCAATAATGTAAAAGAAGAACTATAAAAATATTATAGTAAATCAAAATAAAAGAAAATTTTAAATTATATTTTTCAGTCAAAAGCGATCACTGTATTATTTATATTAAAACTTGCATTCAATAATTTGAAAAATAAATTTCATTTATTAAAATATTTAATATTAGGGAGAGTGGGATATCTCAATCGGTATTGGCTAGTTGACTAAATGAGTAAGAGTAGTCGGCATAGAGTTCAACTTAAAACTTTATTTTTTTATTAAATTATTATAAAAAATTATTTTTATGTTAAATCTTTTTTTCATAATTATTATATTATTCTTTAAACTAGATAATTTTGTAATATTATTTTTTAAAATAAAAATGTTTAAAAATAAATATTCAATACCATTATAATATTTTCAATAAATAATTTAAGTTATAATAAGTATTCAATGCTTTTATTAAATTATCATAAAATACTATTTTTAATGTTAAATGTTTATTTCCAAAATCACATTACTTTTTAATTTTATATATATATATATATATATATATATATATATATATATATATATATATATATATATATATATATATATATATATATATATATATATATATATATATATATATATATATATATATATATATATATATATATATATATATATATATATATATATATATATATATATATATATATATATATATATATATATATATATATATATATATATATATATATATATATATATATATATATATATATATATATATATATATATATATATAAAGTCAATTAAAATCAATAATTTTATTATCACATTTGTCAGAATGTTTATGAAGGATAATTTATAATTTCTCTTTTACAAATTAAATTATATATTTTTAATTCGTGTAAAATGGTTAAAACATTACATAAATGAAGTATAATTTGAGTAATTTTAATCTTTATAATTTTCTTGTTTTAATTTTTTTAACAATTTCTATCTTAAAATAATTCTCTTTATATGAATTATTTATTTATTTATATATTCCATCCAAATAGTCGGTGAAATTGTATAATAATATGGTAATAAAGTTGGACTAGATTCATTGTAAATCCTATCTCTTCACATTGAAAATTTCTGTATAAATTAAAATGAATGTGTAATTAAAACTCTTTTATATTATAATTATTGACTTTTCTCATTTTAAATTTCCACTAATTAGTCCGAACAAAATTCCCACTAATTTCTACATTCTTTGAATAGAATCATAATTGACCAAATACACATTAAAATTTAATACTATAAACTGGATTACCTTAAATGGCTTAATTGTATTTTTCAAATTCAAATCCTAAATTCCCTCTTATACAATATCTTGTCTCTAATCAAAAACAACATTTCTCGTCTCTATCACAATATTTTCTTCTCAAGAACAAAAAAAAAACATAATACATAAAATAAAACCACCATGTCTTCACCATGAGATGGAGAGCTTCATGTTTCAGATTTTGTTTAGGTATTATCTTATTCTTTTTTTTTTCTTTTTTTTTTTTTGTGTTAGACAACATTTTAATCATTATTAATCCTTGCGATTATATACGTAGGAGATCAAGAATCAGTTTCATCACCAAAAATTAAAGTGAGAAAAGAAATGGAATTTGATAAGAAAAAAGAGGATAGGGTCATGCAGAATTCGTCACATTCAAGCAAAAATTGTAACAAAAAGTTAGATCCAATGAACAAGGGAAAAGAAGTTGATGATAATGATGATTCAATTGGAAAATTAGTTCAAGAATTTATAGTTTTTAGCTTTAGAGAAGATGGATCATTTGATGTTGCCATAGAATCCAATAGTCCCAAGTCCGAGTCTTTTACAAGCGTTGATGATGGAAAGCATGTAAATTCAAAGCCCGTGATTCGAAAGGTACATACTAAACATCGTTCTCGAATACAGATGATACGTAGTTGTTTTGAACGATTGAGGTTTCTGTGACTATTATATTTGATCCAATTCGATATTTCTTTTATACTAATAATAATCTGAATAAGAACTATGTAAGCAGCTTAATTATGTCGAGGGTGCGGAAAAAGTTGGGAACAAACACAGAGAGAAGAATACATCAAATTCAAACCATCATGACATTGATGAACATGTACAAGTTTGCATTGATACTTTAAAAGAGGTACAAACTAGTAATTTTCCATTGTTTGATACATTTGTGTTACAAATTAGTATTTTTTATTTTATTTTATTTTATTTTATTTTATTTGCAGGGTGTAGCAAAAGAGAGCATTAATTTGAGTCCAACTCAAGAAAAAAAGAATATCATAAGATCATGTCAAAGAGAGGAGATTGAAGATGGTCGGTTGGTGACTAATGGTTCAAGAGACTCTAATCAATCTGAAGGAAGTAGAGGTTCTTTTGCATTTCCTAAGTAAGTTATCATATATATATATATATATATATATATATATATATATATATATATATATATATATATATATATATATATATATATATATATATATATATATTGTTAGGTTTAAAATTTATCTACAATAAATATTCAACTCACAACTCATTCTAAAATAGAAATTTATTCATGGATTTAAGTTACGGTTTTGAGTTATGTAACACAGACACTTCTGAAAAATGATTTGTCTAAATTGGGATCGAACACCAGCACTGACACTTATAATTATATTTTATTTATTTATTTTTTAAAATTATTACCGTATCAATATTGACATCGTGTTTGAGATGTTCGTGCTTCATAAATTTCAAATATTGCCCTGATAGTATTTGCGGTTGTTACAACTGTATTGCGGTCACATAGCTTGAATTTTAATTGAGTGATGTTAGTTGGAAAAGATTTTTTATTTAATAAAATGAAAATTGAGGTTTGAATTCTAAAATTTTGATATTTATTGAAAATAACCGAATAAATATAGATTTTAAAATCTTGCGATGTTACACGTTGAAGCTGTCTTTTAGTGTACTTTGTGCACTTTGGATAGTCTTTTAAACTTGTTAAATTATAGGATGAAAATTATGAGTTATTAATTAAATTAATTGAATTTTGTTATTTATAGCTATTATGTTCATGTCAAATTACCATTTTACCCTTTAGTAAAAACTTAAGTACTCTATTACAATTTTAGTTTTTCGATCTTTAACCGACCATTCAATGATATTTAACTTGAACAAAATTATATTTATAGTGGCTTAGAGTAATAATTGACAAGCCTCTTACTATTATTTTTGTGTGAATGAAACAGGTTAGCATGGGATTTGGTTGAAAGTCCTGTGAAAATGCCAAAATCAGAGAATTTGCATCAAAAGAAGCAGAAAATTAGATGTGTTGGGTTTCAGTGTTTTAGATTCAGATGACTTCATGCTTTTAATTTTTAACTTCTCAAGAATGAATTATTCTTAGCAAAGTAATTCACCATTTGTTAGAGTACAGCTAACCAAGCAAACTCACTTGATTCATAAGTTGGTTTGAATTTTAAACTATGCTATTGTTTTATTAATTAGATTTTTGGCTATAAATTATACAAATATTATGTTTGAGCTCCTTTAAATTTGATATGTATTTGCTATTAAGCGCAAGTGTATTAAAAAATATATTAAGATGATTACAATTATTTAATGTGTTAGCTATATATATTGTTTAATCTTATATATGTGAGATGATTGAACATTTTATTTTAATTATTTATTTAGTTTAATTATAACAATATCAATTATAGAGAAATTTATAAAGAATCTACCATTGAAGTTCCCACTATCTCAAAAAAGTGATATGACTATGTTTCTGACTTTTTAGAATGTTAATACAAAAAGAAGATGTTGAGATGATGGTATGTTGGAGACATTTGTGAAATAGTAGAAATAGCATTAAGTAGTAAGGTACATTTTGGCTTTGTTGATTTGGTGGTTTTTGAGAATCTTTTATATTTTTTCATACAAACAACATGGCCGTGATTTCTTTTATCTAGATTTAACTCATTAAATTAATTTTACTTGATTCAAAACATAAAATTAATTCACACGCAAAGAGTAAGGTACATTTTCTGATTATCATTTTTTATTACATTTATTTTAAATTTTGAATTAACTTAGGCGTTAGAATGCTAACTATACAAATCTACCTCCGCTCTGTTGTAAAGGAGAACAACACCACTTTTAAAGATCATCGGTTCTTCAACCGCATTTCTTTATGGTTCCCAAATGAAACAGTGGCGCCGTCTGTGGGAATTGACTTTTGATTCTTACATTTCTATGATTTCAGATCCAATCTCTGATTTACCAATTTATAACTTCCTCAGATCTCAGAATCGAGAACGTTCAGAAGCCAACACAGAGATTTGTCGTAGTTGATTCAATCAATCATTGTTTTAATTATGATTTCTCAAAATTATAGATCTACGATTCTCTTGAGAACTTCATAAAATAGTAGAAGGAATGTTCTCATATCAAATCTAGGTTTACACCAGAGACTGAAGGCATTTTCCACGAAGATCATGTTGAAGAATCACATTCCACCTTTCAATCGTAGTTACTTATGCAAGGATACAACGAGTTCATAGTTAATGTGGGACGTTAATTAGATATTGGGGTACCTCTTATAGGTACCACGTGATTTCCACTCGATGCACCGAGGTGTCCTCAGGCGGGATCAAAGAACAGAGGTTCATCAAGCATACTTGAGGAAAGATATCTCAAACTCTAGTTGCGAGGAGACTGGTTGACAACATCCCTAGATTCATGACAGGCGTCAACATTCCAAAGAAAATAATGAAAAAGAAAAAAAATTGAGCCATAACTAGAGGTCAAGAAGGAAGGTCTCTCGAGGAGCTTCGTCCATATCTGAACGTCCTCTTGGGTCTAAGGGGAACTGACCAGTAGGTCGGACCGCCTGTAAGTCAATTGGTAGTCACCTGCCGATCACTTGAGGTGAATATCCATTTGAGGGCAAGACGTGACCCAAGACTCATGTCCCAGTGATAAAAAAATTCCTCGCTGAAGCATTTGACAAAGGGAATTATGGGGTCCTAAGGTTTTAATGGTTCTCTTCAAGCTACATCCCCGGTGAAGCCAACCACGCAACGATACACCAGCAGATAAATAAAATACGAAGTGCCCTAACGTCTCGTACGACCAAAGGAGATACCATAAAGAAGAGAGCACACTTTTTAGAGCTCTGAAGGAGGACATTCATGATAAGCTCAGAACATTTTCCACGCATAATATGGTTACTATTAAATGTCTATCTATTTAATCATTTCGCTATAACAAATTAAATGTATTATTAATATAAATATCCATGCATCTTCTTTTTACCTCCCTGTTGTATGCTTCCTTGTCTCTCTTTCTTTAGAGCGCTCAAAATATGGATAACGAAGATTACACACATTCCTTGCATGAGTGGTATCCGATAAAGACTAAAAGCATTTATGCAATTTTGACACACTGAAAATGCATTCCTTGCATGACTGCGTATCCGATACAGGCTAAACACGTTTTTACAATTCTGAAACGGTTTAAATGCGTCCTTTGCATGACTTCTTATTTGAAATAGTCTACATGCATTTTCACGTAGCCGACACATCCCCATTAAAATCTAGCCAATACTAGGGTGTAGGAAGTGAAGGCCATAGATTTTCACCTTGATCTGAGCCAAGACTCTTGAGCAAGGACATGGATCATACCCTTGGTCGGGAAACATTCCTCTATGACATAGAGCGATGTACAAATTTACGACCATAACATTCTAGTCTCGCTGACCCCAAGCTTCACCTTAGGGAGCACAAGTAACATGCTAAATACAATGCATGAATTAAGACATTACAAAAACAAATTCTAAAGACAACGAACAAACATAACAACAAAAAATGGTAGCTAACATCATCCAGTATTTTCAATTCTCAAGAATGCATTTGTAAATATGTTACAATAAATGGTTTTATTCTCTTTACTCTTCATAAAAGCATGTAACATTTCGAAGCTGACATGGAGCAGGCTCAAGGCTACCTCAATGAACACCAGTGATGCCACCGAGACACAAAAACTTTGTGTTGCAAGAATAATGGGCAAGCTTCTGTGTCACAACCATTCACAAACAACCAAAGGCGAAAAACAACAATAATAAAGTGGAGTCAGGTGTAGGTCTCTAAGCTAAACAATGCATGAACCATTTAGGTAAAAATATTTTTATAAATCTTAATAGTTTTTACCCCTAGGGCACAAAGGCCTGGGAAACACTGCGTGAAATAAAATAATACAAAGGAAAAAGAAAGTCAATACAAAGCTTAAGGAGTCGAGGTACCAGGAACACTCTTTTGAGTCACCCTAGGAGCGGGCTGGAATGGGTACATCGCATCGGCTAAAATTATAGCATCAAGGCACAAATCCCTTTCTTCTTCATGACGAGGACACGAACCCCAAGCACTACCTGCATAGTCCACTGAAGAGAATCACAAAGTGCTTGCTTCAGACCAACAACTTTGTCTTTAAGAGTTCTTAATGTGAGCTTTGATTTCTTAAAGAAGAGTCTTTTGATGCTCCTCCACCTGTCAAGTCTTCTCTTCAATAGCATTAGAAGCATCCTAATATTGCTTATCCTCTAATTTGAGGGCATCCTCCAACTTAGTTACCTGAGCAACTAGAGTAGTACATAGGTCGTGGATTTTTACCTCCTTTTGCAAAGAGTCAGCAGCCTTGACCATATCCTGCAGTGCACCAAGCTCCTCATAAAGAGTAGATAAACTTAGTTCCATAGCTTCACATTTCCCTTTCTAAGTGTATTTTCCTTGGTGGGATTAGCTATAGCCATGATGTCTCGTCTACCAGCTGAAACAAGGGAAAATAAATAAGCGATCTTAAACATACTATGAGTAATTTCGGAGATGATATCCATCTTTTCCCCCTCAAGAAGATTCTAAATGACGGATAAATTTGACATCGAGACACTAGTGGTCGTCTTCTCATAGGTGAAAGCTAGTTGAGAATAGAATACATTTGGCATCCATGTGAAGGGAGTTACCTCCCTCGATGCATCACACTCAGCAACATGGGTCCTTTTTGAAGAACCCTATTTTCGGGGGAACCCTTGATCTTCATCCCGAAACCTCTTTGTTGAAACTGGAGGTGGGGACGACTCCCTTGCAGTCAAATTAACTGTAACATATGTAACGCTCTAAACCTCGAAAGTTATATAAAAATAATTACTCGACAATTTAAGGTGTCACTTTGACAACCAACCAACAAAATTTTCAAAAAATATTTACCAACATGCCACGGAAATTAACATAATCACAACTTCAAATTGAACTTCTCAACTAAAGTATTAAACTTTAACTTCACAATTCGACATCAATTCAAAATATAAAAAAATCGTCATGTTACCGATGTTACAAGATCAGAGCATTAAACCACTAAAATGCAATAGAACGATAAATAAACAAAGGTAAGCTCCAAGAAGTTATCTTCCACTCACAACAGCAAAATTATACTCTCGAGTATCTGCAAGATGTCCGTGGTGAACAATATAAAGCAAAAGAGGTGAGAATAAACTTTGATATAAAACAGCCTAAAGAATGTGGGGGTAGATAAACACACAACACATCACGCATTCAATACGCAAACCACACCATTAAACTCTCACACATTTTCCATCAATATATATATATATATATATATATATATATATATATATATATATATATATATATATATATATATATATATATATATATATATATATATATATATATATATATATATATATATATATATATATATATATATATATATATATATATATATATATATATATATATATATATATATATATATATATATATATATATATATATATATATATATATATATATATATATATATATATATATATATATATATATATATATATATATATATATATATATATATATATATATATATATATATATATATATATATATATATATATATATATATATATATATATATATATATATATATATATATATATATATATATATATATATATATATATATATATATATATATATATATGGTACCAATCAAAGATGGCTTTTCATAGAACCAGATTCACCCTTCTGAACTTCGAGTCCACCCTTTTAGACTCAAGACAAGTTACTCGTCCACCCTTCTAGACTCGTAACTCACCTTTTTCACAACAACAACACAAAATGATGTATAACATACCATCGATGAAACAACAACAAAAAATGTTTATGATCCCCCTTCTAACCATAAACAAAATGCAACATAGTAACAACATAGTTCCCATTCGAAACTACCACCACAATAAACAACGATTATGTACTCTCCACATAATTAATCATCAATCATCATAACAATTCATATTGAATTAATCACACATTCACAACAGTACATCTAAATAAAACATTATATTCATTTAATTAATTCACATTCAGCTCCGTAAAACATTATTGAGGAAAATGGTTACATGTTAACTTTCCAACGCTTCGAACCGCGCCTCAAATAGAGTCGCGAATCTCAAGTTATGATCAAAATAATGTTTGACTAATACAATGGTGCAATAAATTGAAAGGGACCATCAATCGATTGTTCTCAATCACAGGCCAATGTTTCACATTTTTTAACAGCATCAATCGATTGTCATCTCCCATCAATCAATTATTCTCACTTTCCTATACACTCAGTTTCTTTTATTTTTCACATATTGGCTTGATGTTATCAATTGATTATCCCAATTAATTAATAAATTGCTTTCAATTTTTCAAATATTCAGAAGGATCAATCGAATGACAGTATGGTGCAATCGATTGACATCGACTATTTTTCCAAAAATACCAGTTTTACATCATGTTCAGCAAAACCAATTACTCCCAAAGCCCACCCAAACACACTCTAACATGCTATAACAACTTATTTCAAAAATCTAATATCTTATATCAATTATATACTGTTATTACATCCTAAACCTACCAATTAACATCTAGTTTCATCAATTTAACATCACCAACAATGCATCATGAAAATCACCTTCTTGTTCACCATCACCAGCACAACACATCAACAATAACAATGCCAAAATCAAATTTCCCGTACTAACTTTTGCAATAATTAAATCATGAGTACAGTCACACATCAAGAATCATCATCATCATCATCAATTTCTAATAAGCATACGTCAAGATTTTCAAAAACACAATAATGTATCAAACCTAGATGAGGGTGAGGATCCCTTTCTACCCTTCATAAATTACGCTAATATACAAAGTAGTTTCCCCTTACCTGAATTTTTAGAAAAAGCTTTTCAACAATAGTGATTTCCTTCTTCTTCCTCGAATCCCTAGCCTCTCTAAAGTCTTTTCCTCTTTTTCCCCCAAACTCAATTTCACAATCTATGAAAACTCAACCTTCCACACTTCTCCCTTTTTAATAAAAAATATATTTCCCTCATTTATGTTGTTCCTATCATATCTTCACTTATCTCCCCAATCCCCACTTTACCCTTACTACCTTATTATTCTATTTATTTTATAGTTAAATCTAATTTTCACCAAAATAATATTAATCAATTATTATTTCTAATTTTTATTATTTTTCTAATGCTTATACTATTTCATTTATTCTCATCATAAAATTAATTAAAATTCAAATTAATTCTACAATTCTCACCAACTCAGCCACATGCCAGATACTACACACATGTTCACTAAAAATTAACTAAAATCATATAATTCACTTAATAATTTTAATAAAATGCAACTATATTCAATTAAATAAATTAATTGAATTCAGGGTGTTACAACTCTCCATCACTTATAAAATTTTCTCCCTCGAAAATTACCTGAACGAAACAACTCTGGATAAGACTCTCCAGCTCCCACATCATGTTTCTACCAGCAGGTCCTCCCTAAACAACCTTCAGCAAGAATATCTCTTTACCTCTCACTTGTCTCACTTCTCAATCATTGATTCACATAGATGATGCCTCTAGAGTCAAGTTATCTATCACTTGAACATCATCCATTTGAACCATATGAGAGAATTTGGAACATACTTCTAAAGTTGAGACACATGAAACATACTGTGAAGATTCGAAAGAGACGATGGTAAAGCAGCTCTGTAGGCCACTTCTCCTACTCGCTTCATAATTTTGAGATTTCAAAGCACGACCAAAATATGTCACTGGAGTGATTCGTAGAAACACGTGATCTCCCTCTTAGAACTCAAGTGTTTTCCTTCTCTTATCACGATAACTCTTCTGGTGACTCTGTGAAGCTTTCATCTTCTCTTGGATCATATTGAGTTTGTTAGTAGTCTGCTGAAAAATATCAAGTTTAAGCACAACACTTTCACCATAATCATACCAACACAAAGGTGCCTTACAACTTCTACCATACAAATCCTCAAACAATATCATTCCAATACTAGAATGGAAATTGTTGTTGTAAGTGAACTCTACCGAAGGTAAGTAACTATCTCAATTACCTCCTTGCTCCAAAACAGAATCTCTCAGCAAATCATCCAAAGATTGGATAATCCTCTATGTCTAACCATCAGTCTACGGATGATAAGCAGAACTCAACTTTAGCTTAGTACTCATGACTTCCTGTAAACTCCCTCAGAACCTCGATGTAAATCTCGGATCTCTATCAGAAACAATACTTTAGGGAATACCATGCAATCTAAAAACCTTCTCATTGTACACTTCAACCAACTTCTACAATGAATAACTGATATTAATTGAAATGAAATGAGTCGATTTAGTCAATCTATCCACTGTAACCCAAACTGAATCATTCCCTTTAGAATTCTTATGAAAACTCATCACAAAATCCATGGAAATACCATCCCACTTTCATTTGAGAATATCAAATGGTTGCATTAAACCCAACGGTTTCTGATGTTTAATTTTCGACTTTTGGAAAGTCAAACACGCATTAACAAACTTGGTTATATCTTTCTTCGTTCCTGGCCACCAAAACATTTTCTTCAAGACTTGATACATTTTAGTAACACTTGGATGAATACTCATACTACTTTTGTGACCTTCTTCGAGAATACTCTAAGTTTTGGCATATCAGGTACACAAACTTTGTCACGTAAATGTATAAAAATGTATAACACCATTTTCATCTATTCTGAAATCACCTCATTTACCATGATTGATTAACACTAGCCAGTCAATCAATCCCAAGTCCGATTTCTGGCCTTCTCTAATTTCTTTGAGAATACCACTAGTCAACTTCAACATACCTAATTTCACATTATTAGGAGTCCTTTCACACAACAGACTCAGATCTCTGAATTGCTCGATTAAATTAAATTCTCAAACCATAAGCATTAACGTATGAAATGACTTTTTTCTCAAAGAATTAGATATGAATTGGCTTTGCCAGGATGGTAGCTAAAACCAAAATCATAATCATTCAGAAACTCCAGCCACCTCCGCTACCTCATATTCAACTCTTTCTGATCGAACAAGTACTTCAAACTCTTGTGGGCACTGAACAGTTCAAATATGGAATCAAACAGATAATGCCTCCAAATATTTAACACAAACACCATGGTTGCCAACTCTAGATCATGTGTAGGATAATTCCTCTCACGAACTTTCAACTGTCTAGAAACATAAGCTACAACCTGACCATTTTGCATCAATGCACCACCTAAAAACATATTCGAAGCATCACTGTACACATAACAAAGGATTCACTTGGACTTGGAAAAATAAAAAATGGAGCAGGCGTCAACTTCCTCTTGAGTTACTGAAAACTCTGCTCATACTACACATTCCAAACATAATCTTGACCCTTTCAAGTCAACTAAGTTAAAGGAATTTTCAACTTTAAAAAGCCTTCAATAAACCTCTTGTAATAACCAGCTAAACCTAAAAAACTTTTGATCTTAGTAACAAACATCGGAGTTTCCCATTGCAACATAACATCGACCTTCAATGGATCAACAACAATACCACCACTAGAAATTACATGCCTGAGAAAACTCACTTCTCGTAACCATAACTCACACTTGGATAACTTCGCATACAACTTATTTTCTTTCAAGGTCTTCAACACAACTTTCAGATGCTCTACATGTTCTTCATTAGACTAAGAATATATTAAAATATCATCAATGAACATAACCATAAATTGATCTAGATAAGGATGAAAAATCCTATTCATATAATCCATAAACACATCTGGCGCATTACACACACCAAACGACATCACATAATACTCATAGTGACCATATCTCATTCTAAACACAGTCTTCAGAATATCTTCTAATTTCACTTGAATCTGATGATAACTCGGCCGCAAATCAATCTTACTGAATATGCAAGCATCAACCAACTAATTCATCAAATCATTATTTCTCATAAAATGTTACTTATTTTTTATAGTCACTTATTCAGTTGTCTATAATAAACAAACAACCTCATCCTACCATCTTTCTTCTTGACTAACAACATTGATGCTCCCCAGAGCAAAACACACGATGGTAGCACAAGGTTGTGTTTTTAGTCAAGAAGAAATATGGTAGCATGAGGTTGTGTGTTTCTCAAGCAACTCTTCCAACTGTTTCTTCAACTCACCCAATTCTAAAGCAGACATTATGTAAGGAGCCATCGATGCATGAATAGTACCAAGTACTTGTCATACCCCAAATTTCCCCCCTAGATTCCATTAGCATCCTAGGAGCATTAACATTGATTATTTAGCCTTAACCTATTTCAAGTTTGTCTTTGTTAAGATGCAGATGAATTAGGGTTTCATACAGTCAATAAATTAGGGTTTCTAGGGACTGATCAGTCAAGATTTTGGATTGATCCTCCAAATAACAAGTCCCTATATCATTAGGATATCACATGTGATCAAGAATGAGCCCAACTTGAGGTTGTTACCAAGATAATGGAAGCAGTGTAGTTTAAGAACCCCAATTAGGATTTCTTGTTGGAAAAGTCAACTGTAGTTTGACTTTTGGTATAGAAGGTTTTCCAATGAGGGAATTGTGGTCCATGAGGCTCATATGACCCCATGGAGTCTACCTAATAAGTTTCAAGGCCTCAGGGAACCCAAAACACCAACAGTCGATTCAGAGATTTTCAACTATTCGGTTCGTCTATCAGGAAAAGTTAACTCATTGACCAACAAGGTTTTTACCCCAAATTGAAGCCAACTTTGCTTCCAACATCATTTAAAATCTAATTATTAATTTTGGTGGAGATTTAATCAAGAATTGATAGATAACTTGCAAATCAAAAAACAAGGGTAAGTGAAAAAACCCTAATTTTAATCAAACTTCAAATGGTTATAACTTCCTAACCACACATCCAAATGGAATGGTTCAAAGCTTGATGGAAACGTCTTAAGGAGCCTTACAAAAGTGTACTAATGACCCATGAGCAAAAAATTAATGGATTTGGAGTTATGAATTCATCAAGTTGTGAAGGATTTTAGACACTTAGAAATTTCAAGGTTTCTTGACTTGTAAGTCAAGAATTCAGCATCTTCACAAGGGGTTTTGACCTAGTTTAAAGTGGAATGTGTTTGAAATCAAACATAAATATTGTAGTACCTAATGAGGGATTTCTAAAAAGTACAATTGGGGGCTAGGGAGAACCAAAACTCACAAGAAGGCAAAAACTCACTGCTGCAAGACCACTTCAGCATGGATGTCATGATTCCAAAGCTTCCCAAATCAACTCTAATCAAGGGTTAAGACACATTTTTGATCTTCACATTGCTAATGGAAGTATTTAGCACCATCTGTAACACCCCCTTTTATACCCCCAAATAAACAAATAATCACATAATAAAATTTCATTAGAGTAAATTTGAAACATGGTATAAAAGAAGTATGCCACATCATTCACCAAAATAACATACAACACCTGCTCTATAAAAGACATGCAACAGTGGGGTAGTCAACAGAGGGACTTAGTCCTTACACCCACATCTCAATATTTAGAATTAAAGCGGAAAATCTAAGCATTTAATTACTTAAAACATGTAATCATATAAATACATATCATTCAGTTTGTTTCATCACATCATTCATTTACATAAATATTTACCATCAGATACATATACAAGATGTATCCCAAAAGAATACTATACAAGCCTAACTACCCGGTGCTACATATCAAAGCATAACCGACCAAAAGAATGAAGCTATACTTCACAAAAGACCTCTAGCAATCCTAATCTGCAATGCCTCATAGAGCATTATAAAACAGCAGAAGGGTGAGAAACATTATCATAATAATCAATACATATAATTATATATATATACACAAACATAGAATACACATGTTCCGTATTTCTCACCATCATTCATTCCAATCATCATATACATCACAACATATGTGTAAACAAATATGGATAATCACCAAGTACATTTCATCATGCATACATCCACAATTCTCAATTCAATACTTCACATACGAGTATACTTTCATACAACAATACACATTAATCATGTGACTCAATGCAACTCATGCCATGTGGTACCAACACTTGTTATCATTTTTCGGTTTTTACACTTAAACCGGGTCCACCCTTCTAGACCGATAACAACAAAAGCCCGTTCCCTAAGCTTTCAAACCCACCCTTATAGGTTTGGTACAAGACACTAGTCTCCACGAAACTAGCAAACATTGCCTCCTGACTAAATGATGCTTATGCAATCAACCACCAAATGCACTTAAGACCGTTCTCGCATCTTAATCCCATGCATTCAAATAATTCATCACTCAAGAATTATAACATGATTGCACACACAACATATTCATATCCAATATCATCAATATATTTACCAAGCAATGCACACATATCCATGATATGTTCCCATGCATTCTCAAACACAACATCACATACAAACAATATGCATTCATAATATCGTGCCAACGGCAACGAACACAATCACGTTCATCATGTATTTTAATGAATTAAAACAATGCATTATATACGCCAAAAGGCCACAATTTATAATCAATTCCACAATCTAGGATTCACGCCTTACGGCTACCCACAACATATGTTTCACAATATACAATTACTTATTTCCAACAAGAATCGAACACATTCGAACCAAGAAATCAACATGGAATGGAATCACAAAGAAAATCAAATAATGTCAAGCTCGCTGACTTGCTCGCCTAGCGAGTCCCTAGCGAATACTCGTTGTCTGTTCCCCTAGCGAACAAGCTCGCGAAGGCAAACAGAAGCTACTGACTTCGCTCGCCACCCACTCGCTGCAGTGAGGCCCTAGCGAATCCTTCGCTACCTCACTCGCTACCAGCAAACCAGATCAAATGCATTCTGCCCAAGTCTGGAACCTCTCGCTAACTTGTTCGCCTAACAAGTTGCTAGCGAACGCTCGCGACCTGTTCGCCTAGCGAAGGTGCTAGCGAACGTCTGCGAACTCAGAATTCCTCATTGTCATCAAGTCTTCAACTCTTCACAAAATCGACCGATTCTCACCAAACCAGTTCCATAGCCTTAGTCTAACCTCCCCCGACTAAACTATACCACTTATTCTCATTTTCTACCGTTAAAACTCGGTTTCTATCGATCAAATCCACTTTGCCCTAAAATGGAAGTTGTAGAAAAACATCCAACAATCTAACCCAAGCATACATAACCATATACATTGATATAATAACAAAATTTCACACCCTCACCTTGGTTAAATTGATGCTTGAGAGTTGTTCTTGAGCTTTTCCAACTTTTCCCTTCTTCTCCTTCTCTTTTCTCCTCTTCCTCCTTCTTTCTCTATTCTTTCTCTTATGTTTCCTTTTCTTTTCACTTTTCCTTTATAAGTCTTTCCATTCTATTTCCTTCCATATATTCTCCTCTCAAATATCTACCAATAATTCCAATAATTAAAATCATCCAAATAAATCAATTAATTAATATGAATAATTAATTATTGAAAAATTAGGCTGTTACAACCCTCCCCCACTTCAGGAATTTTCGTCCTCGAAAATGTTACCTGATTCAAATAGCTCTGGATAAGACTCCCTCATCTGACTCTCAAGTTCCCAAGTCACATTTCCACCAGCCGGTCCTCCCCAAGTGACCTTCACCAAAGCAATCTCTTTGCCTCGAAGTTGCTTCAACTCTCGATCCTCTATCCGCATAGGTGATGTCTCCATAGTCAGGTTATCTCTCACCTGCACATCATCTACTTGGACTACATGAGATGGATCCGCAATGTATTTCCTCAACTGAGATACATGGAACACGTCATGAAGATTAGCAAGCGACGACGTCAAAGTGACACGATAGGCTACCTCCCTTATCTTCTGCAAAATCTGATATGGGCCAATAAAGCGCGGCATCAACTTACGCAACTTCAATGCCCTACCAACACCAATCGTAGGAGTAACCCGAAGAAACACATGATCTCCCTCCTGAAATTCAAGTGCCTTCCTTCTCTTGTCATGATAACTCTTCTGACGGCTCTGAGAAATCTTCATCTTCTCTTGAATCATCTTAATCTTATCGGTAGTCTGCTGGACTATCTCAGGTCCAACCACAGAACTCTCTCCAGATTCATACCAACACAATGGCGTCCTACACCATCTACCATACAACGCCTCGAACGGTACCATACCAATACTCGAATGAAAACTGTTGTTGTAAGTAAATTCAATCAAAGGTAAGTAGCTATCCCAAGCTCCTTCCTTCTCCAATACACAAGCTCTCAAAAGATCCTCAAGTGACTGAATCGTCCTCTCAGTCTGACCATTGGTCTGCAGATGATAGGCTGAACTCAAACGCAACTTCGTACCCAAAGCACTTTCCAAACTTTCCCAAAATCTCGAAGTAAACCTCGGATCTCTATCTGACACAATGCTAGATGGAATACCATGCAAACTGACAATCCTCTAAATGTACAGATTTGCCAACCTCTCCAACGGGTAATCCATTCGCATAGGAATAAAGTGTGCAGATTTGGTCAATCTATCCACAATAACTCAAATAGCTTCAAAGTTACTCGGCGTCCTCGGTAAACCAGATACAAAATCCATAGAAATGTTATCCCATTTCCATTCAGGAATAAACAACGGTTTCATCAAACCCGACGGTTTCTGATGCTCAATCTTCGACTTTTGACAAGTCAAACAAGAATACACAAACTCAGCACTATCCTTCTTCATACGAGGCCACCAAAATACTTTCCTCAAATCTTGATACATCTTAGCAACACCCGGATGAATACTCAATCCACTACGATGTCCTTCCTCAAGAATACTCTTCTTCAGCTCAACAACATCAGGAACACAAACTCTATCATGACACCTCATGATACCATTCTCATCAATTCGAAAATCACCACCTCGACCTTGATTGATCAAAGTCAACCGATCAACTAAACTCAAATCAGATTTATGTCCTTCTCGAATCTCGTCCAGAATACCACTAGTAAGCTTTAACATACCCAGCTTAACTCCATAAGAAGTCTTCTCACACAACAAACTCAAATCACGAAATTGCTCAATCAATTCCAACTCTTTTACCATCATCATCGACATATGCAACGATTTCCTACTCAATGCATCAGCTACCACATTTGCTTTACCCGAATGGTAATTCAAACCAAAATCAAAATCCTTCAGAAGTTCCAACCATCTCCTTTGTCTTGCATTCAACTCTTTTTTATCAAAAAGATACTTCAAACTCTTATAATCACTAAACACCTCAAATCTCGAACCAAAAGAATAATGCCTCCAAAGTTTCAGCACAAATACAACAGCTGCCAACTCTAAATCATGCGTCGGATAATTCTTCTCATGCACTCTGAGTTGCCTCGAAGCATAAGCTACAACTTATTTATCTTGCATCAACACACCTCCTAAACCCATCAAAGAAGCATCACAATACACAATAAACGGTTCTGTCGAATTCGGCAAAATCAAAACAGGAGTTGTCGTCAATCTTCGCTTGAGCTCTTGAAAACTTCCTTCACACTTCGCATCCTACACAAAAGCTTAACTTTTCCTAGTCAACTGCGTCAACGGCAATGATAACTTGGCAAATCCCTCAATGAATTTCCGACAATATCCCGCCAAACCAAGAAAACTTCTAATCTCAAAAACTGATTTCAGAGTCTCCCATTACGACACCGCTTCAACCTTCGACGGATCAACTGCAATACCTCTACTCGAAATCACATGACCAAGAAAACTCACTTACTTCAACCAAAATTCGCACTTAGAGAGCTTAGCATACAACCGCTTCTCTTTCAACACAGATAGCACAACCCTTAGATGCTCGGCATGTTCTTCTTCACTCTTCGAATAAATCAAAATATCATCAATGAACACCACCACAAACTTATCCAAATAAGGATGGAAAATCCTATTCATGTACTCCATAAATACACATGGTGCATTAGTCACACCAAATGGCATCACAGAATACTCATAGTGTCCATACCTCATTCTAAAAGCAGTCTTCTGAATATCTCCAGCCTTCACACGAATCTGATGATACCCAGATCTCAAATCTATCTTACTGGACACACTCGCACCAACCAACTGATCCATCAAATCATCAATCCTCGGAAGTGGATACTTATTCTTGATAGTCACCTTGTTCAATTGTCTGTAATCCACACAGAGTCTCATAGAACCTTCTTTCTTCTTAACCAACAACACTGGTGCACCCCACGGTGACACACTCGGACGAATAAACCTCTTCTCGAGTAGATCTTCAAGTTGACTCTTCAACTCTTTCAATTCCGATGCGGACATACGATATGGAGCCATCGATATCGGACTAGTTCCAGGAATTAAGTCGATCACAAACTCCATTTCTCGTTCCGGCGGCAAATCCATTATCTCCTCAGGAAAAACTTCCGGAAAGTCACGGATAATTGGTAAAGCATCAATTGTTTCACTCTCACCAATACTCAAAGTTGCCATCAACAAAAATACCTTAGCATCATCTTGCAGTGATTCCTTCACTTGCTTAGCAGTCATAAACAAATCTTCCTCATCCTTAGGTTCAGGAAAAATAACTGTTTTGTCAAAACAGTTAATATAAACACGATTGAATTCCAACCAATTCATCCCAAGAATAACATCAAGTTGATCTAAGTGAAGACACACCAAATCAACTCCAAAGTATTTACCGAAAATACTCAACGGACAATTCAAACACACATACGGGGTAGTTACCGAACCTATAGCAGGAGTATCAATAACCATACCTCCACTCATAACAGACAACTCAAGAATTAATCTCTTAACACAATCAAAGGAAATAAAAGAATGTGTAGCTCCAGTATCAATTATAGTGATCAAATGTATACCATTAATGAAGCACGTCTCTCGGATCAATCGGTCATCATTAGCAGTCTCCGATCCTGATATAGCAAACACTTTCCCACTCCCTTGAGTCTTCTTTGGCTTGTCACACTTGGTACTAATATGCCCTTGCTCACCACAGTTGTAGCAAGTCACATTCGCACCGCTTCTGTACTCAAGAGCTTTGTGGCCTGGCTTCCCACACTTAAAACATTTCTGCTCAACACTTTTGCACTCGGGAGCATGATGTCCCTCTTCACCGCAACTAAAACATCTCACCAGAGTGGAAACTCCTCCCCAACTTGGCTTATTGTCGTAACCATCTTTCTGTTTCCCCTTCTCTGCAGGAGTCACATACGGCTTTCCTCTAAATTGACCTTTTCCTTTCTTGTCACTTAAACTCTCTTAGTGGCTAGACCGAGCCCTACTATCTTCATCATAAATTCTACTTTTGTTCACCAACTCAGAAAATCGCCTAATCTCTTGATAACCAACAACTTGCTTAATTTATGGCCTCAAACCATTCACAAACTTGAGACACTTGGATCTCTCAGCATTAGCAGTGTTATAATGAGGACAAAACTTAATCAATTTTTCAAATCTTGCCGCATACTCGGCCACAGTTGAGTTACCCTGCTTCAGCTCAAGGAATTCAATTTCCTTCTTACCACGCACATCTTTTGGAAAATACTTCTCTAGAAATGTCTCTCTAAAAAGATCCCAAGTAACCACCATCTCATCCTCTTCAAACCTTTGGTGAGTATTACCCCACCAGTCCTCAACTTCCTCTTCCAGCATATGAGTGCCAAACTGCACCCTCTGCGCATCCGAACAATTCATGACCCGAAAGATCTTCTCAATCGGTTTCAGCCAAACTTGTGCTTTGTCAAGTTCATGAGTTCCCTTGAAAATCGGTGGATTGTTCCTTTGGAACCTTCCCAAAGCACAAAACTCATCATCAGCGTTATTTCCAACATTCACATTGGATTGAGGATTATGCCCAATCGCTCCAGCCAACCTCGTTAACGCCTCAGCAATCGCTTCGTCATTCCTGCCTGCAACCATTGTTCTTGATTCCCACAACAAATCCTCGTTATAACAACCATATGGATAGTGTTACACACATATACCAAATGCAAAAGGGAATGAACACGTTAACAACTTGGTCAACAGACCGACCTGCTCTGATACCACTTAATGTAATTCCCCCTTCTATACCCCCAAATAAACAAATAATCACATAATAAAGTTTCATCAGAGTAAATTTGAAACATGGTATAAAAGAATTATGCCACATCATTCACCAAAATAACATACAACACCTGCTCTATAAAAGACATGCAACAGTGGGGTAGTCAACAGAGGGACTTAGTCCTTACACCCACATCTCAATATTTAGAATTAAAGCGGAAAATCTAAACATTTAATTACTTAAAACATGTAATCATATAAATACATATCATTCACTTTGTTTCATCGCATCATTCATTTACATAAATATTTACCATCAGATACATATACAAAATGTATCCCAAAAGAATACTATACAAGCCTAACTACCCGGTGCTACATATCAGAGCATAACCGACCAAAAGAATGAAGCTATACTTCACAAAAGACCTCCAGCAATCCTAATCTGCAATGCCTCATAGAGTATTATAAAACAGCAGAAGGGTGAGAAACATTATCATAATAATCAATATATATAATTATATATATACACACAAACATAGAATACACATGTTCCGTATTTCTCACCACCATTCATTCCAATCATCATATACATCACAACATATGTGTAAACAAATATGGATAATCACCAAGCACATTTCATCATGCATACATCCACAATTCCCAATTCAATACTTCACATACGAGTATACTTTCATACAACAATACACATTAATCATGTGACTCAATGCAACTCATGCCATGTGGTACCAACACTTGTTATCATTTTTCAGTTTTTACACTTAAACTGGGTCCACTCTTCTAGACCGATAACAACAAAAGCCCGTTCCCTAAGCTTTCAAACCCACCCTTCTAGGTTTGGGACAAGTCACTAGTCTCCACTAAACTAGCAAACATTGCATCTTGACTAAATGATGCATATGCAATCAACCACCAAATGCACTTAACACCGTTCTCGCATCTTAATCTCATGCATTCAAATAATTCATCACTCAAGAATTATAACATGATTGCACACAAAACATATTCATATCCAATATCATCAATATAGTTACCAAGCAATGCACACATATCCACAATATGTTCCCATGCATTCTCAAACACAACATCACATACAAACAATATGCATTCACAATATCGTGCCAACGGCAACGAACACAATCACGCTCATCATGCATTTTAATGAATTAAAACAATGCATTATATACGCCAAAAGGCCACAATTTATAATCAATTCCACAATCTAGGATTCACGCCTTACGGCTACCCACAGCATATGTTTCACAATATACAATTACTTATTTCCAACAAGAATCGAACACATTCGAACCAAGAAATCAACATGGAATGGAATCACAAAGAAAATCAAATACTGTCAAGCTCGCTGACTTGCTCGCCTAGCGAGTCCCTAGCGAATACTCGTTGTCTGTTCGCCTAGCGAACAAGCTCGCGAAGGCAAACAGAAGCTACTGACTTCGCTCGCCACCCACTCGCTGCAGCGAGGCCCTAGCGAATCCTTCGCTACCTCACTCGCTACCAGCAAACCAGATCAAATGCATTCTGCCTAAGTCTGGAACCTCTCGCTAACTTGTTCGCCTAGCGAGTTGCTAGCGAACGCTCGCGACCTGTTCGCCTAGCGAAGGTGCTAGCGAACGTCTGCGAACTCAGAATTCCTCATTGTCATCAAGTCTTCAACTCTTCACAAAACCGACCGATTCTCACCAAACCAGTTCCATAGCCTTAGTCTAACCTCCCTCGACTAAACTATACCACTTATTCTCATTTTCTACCGTTAAAACTCGGTTTCTATCGATCAAATCCACTTTGCCCTAAAATAGAAGTTGTAGAAAAACATCCAACAATATAACCCAAGCATACATAACCATATACATTGATATAATAACAACATTTCACACCCTTACCTTGGTTAAATCGATGCTTGAGAGTTGTTCTTGAGCTTTTCCAACTTTTCCCTTCTTCTCCTTCTCTTTTCTCCTCTTCCTCCTTCTTTCTTTATTCTTTCTCTTATGTTTCCTTTTCTTTTCACTTTTCCTTTATAAGTCTTTCCATTCTATTTCCTTCCATATATTCTCCTCTGAAATATCTACCAATAATTCCAATAATTAAAATCATCCAAATAAATCAATTAATTAACATGAATAATTAATTATTGAAAAATTGGGCTGTTACACCAGCTCCCACGAATTTGGCACAAGAATTGAAGGAAAACATTGTTTAATGCATGTTGCAAAAGTATGAATAGTGAAGAAAGAGAAAAATGGTGGTTGCCATCATCAAACCACCAACTACGCTGCAGCCAGTCACCTTATATCCTCTCAAGCATGATGTAAATGATCTCTAGGGTATTTAGAAGCTTTGTTAGGGTGGCTTGAAGTCATAAATGGAGATTTGCATTGGTTGGCATAAAGATTTCCAAGTTGCAAGGCCAAAATTGGCATTTTGAATCATTATGTCCATGCCTCTCACTCAAGACCTTTGCCTATAAATAGAACCTAATTCTCACATCCAAAAAACACCAGATTAAGCATCAAACCAAGCAAAAACTCTCTCTTCTTTCTGGTTCCAATATTTTTGCAAAATCTCACTAAATTTTCAAAACCACAAAAAAACTGTTTTGCACTTTCACCCCTAAAACCTTTTCTAAACACTTTTAAACTCAAACCAAGCCTCAAAAACATCAAAAATGATGTGTTAGATCTGTCCAAACCCTCACCTTGGCCAGGAACTCATCCAATCCAAAAGTCAACCCTCAAAACCTCATTTTGTTGACTTTTTTGCGTTTTAAAAGACAACCATTGGTCCCTTGCCTTTCCTTGAGCTTTAAGACCTCTAACATTTCATATTTGACATATAGAAGCTGTCCATAACCAATCCAAACTTTTGTAACAAGGATTGAAGGAGTTGTCTTTGAAAATCGTTGGGTTTTGGAGGTTTTTCTTCACTTGCAAGCCATTCTGCCCATCAACTTGCTTGAGCTTGATTTGGAGCATCTTCTCATCATCCTAGGAGAATTTGTATACCTCGAAGGAGAACTCAAAGTCTCTGGTTTTCTTATTGTGCAAGCTTGCTTCAAGAGGTATGATCGCGACTTTCTGAATCTAACGATACTAACTGCAAGTGCACAATCTATCGTGTAGTAATAAAGATATCGATTCCACAGAGACTGGTAATCAAACTAGTGCTATCAGTTGTTACTATGTTTAGCTATGACAGAAAATGTTTTTAGAAAATAAATGCTAAGTTGTGAAATCTAAAGGAAATAAAGGTAATTAGTTTAGAAATGTCGATAGAGGAATATCAGTATGTAACGCCTTAATTATCGGGGATTCGACAGATCACCAGTGCTGATTTAATTTTTGAAAATACTTTTCAGAAGAAAATACTTGTTTGAAGACCTTTGCCTCACGCTGGTTGTTGACTCGGGTCATATTTTAAAGGCGGAATGTACGCTCTCGCTGTCCCATTCGGGGTTAAAAATACTTTTTGAAAATAAATAAATTCTGATTAATTTTAAAGCGTTCTCGCTGTGTTTAAAATTAATGCCTAGTTTTTACTATCCGATTCAAACCCCACACTTTCATGTGCCGGCTCAAACCTTAATAAATTTCCCACTTTCATGGAAAAACCGTTATAAATAGCTTCTCACTTTCGTGACAAAGGTTATTTAAAAAATTAGATTTAAAAACTAAAACCAGAAAAATTGTATGTAAAAAAAGGAAAGACGCACCGGGTATTATCGAATCCCGTCCTACTAATTGGATTACATACCGATATAATCGATTTAGCTTGACATGTTAACTAATGCAAACATAAATAAACATAAACAGTAAAATGGTATAACATGCATACTGAATAATAAAATAAGCATTGGATTAATAAGAACCTGTAAATATTACTGATATTTGATACTCGAGTAGTCCTCCACAATGTCGGCAGGATTCTTCTACATTGGAATAAAATGCGGAATGAAATTATAATGCTTTAGGCTGAAGGAAAAATGGAAGGGTAAAACAATAACAGTGCAAAAAATGGCTTCAACGGAAATTTGACAGCAATTCAGTACGTAAAATATGAGGCTCTCCCCTTTTAGTTCCAACTCCCGTCCTTTTATATCCTTGGTTGCAAGAGAAAATATCGGAAGAAAATACGTTGACGGAGAGAATTCTCAGGGAGGGCATACTGGATCATGCCTAAACTCTCACCCTTTCGCAGCCACGTTGGTTCTGAACGTTGTTACTGAATTTAAGACCGTGACGGTCATGGCCAGGCTGTGACGGTCGTGATGCGTATGACGGTCGTGATGGAATGTGACGACCGTCACACCTCCAAATCTTGCATTCTGCGGTTTTCTGGTCTTTTTCTCTTCTTTTGTTTCTTCCTTTCATACTTTTCTATATCTTGCTCATTTATAGCATGAGAATGAAATACCTACGAAAAACACTTGCAAGCTTGCGGGATAATCAGAATTCGAACTGAAATAATACAGTTAATCATAGGAAAATACGGAAAATATAAGATACATTTCCGCGTCATCAAACTCCCCTACACTTGAATCTTTGCTTGTCCTCAAGTAAATAGTCGTTAAGAAAACCAATGTGTAAGTGCTCTTGATTGGCTTCACTTTATGGCAAAACATTAGAGTTTGCGTGTATGTCATACTGAATGTTAAGACATACATAATGATGTGTGTGCAGGGTAAGTTAACTATAAGCTAAGTTGAATGTCATACAGAATGTCATGACACTGACCGTATGACATCCAGCGAGCAGGTTAGTTTTTCTGGTATCTAGAAATCAAGAAACAAATAAGGAGCTCAAGCTGAAAGACATGAGACATTTGAGAATCCCTTAAGCGAAACAAATGCTCCTGAATTAAATGGCAAGCGTGCAGATGATTGAAGAGTACGGTTTGTTATGATTAAACCTAACTGTGTGCACCAAGGCCCAAAGGACTGACTGCTCTATAAATATCAGAAGGAGTAATCCTAGAAGTAAGGCTTTTGATAGAAGAATAGAGAGTGCATATTACAGAGTCCTTGTGAGTGAAGAAGGTTGTTCTTGTGAGTGAAGAAAGTGTGTTCTTCACGTGTGAATTGAGTCTTAGGAATACTAGTTTACCAAGCAACTGTCTGCTGCATTGGTTAGGTAGATTCTAAGATGTGTCTCACTCTAAGCTTTTAAGCAAGAGTGTGTGTGTCCCTTGATCAAAGCTTTGAAGCAAGATCAAGGTGTGTATGAAGTGTTTCTTCATATTTATTCTGTAACTGTAATTGGATATCACTGTGGTGTGATTAAGGAGGAGTGAGTGGGAATACTCAGGTCTAGAGTGTCTCTAGGTTGAAGTGTCATTGGGTAGGTTTTAAGTGAGGAGTGCAAACTGAGTTGTTTGACTCTGAATTAATTCTAATGATAGTGGATTTCCTCCCTGGCTTGGTAGCCCCCAGATGTAGGTGTTGTTGACACTGAACTGGGTGAACAATTGATGTGTTATTTACTGCTTTTACTTACAGTTTAATTAGTTAGTACAGTAGTCAAAGTCACAGTGGATGTTATAACTTTGGCAATAACATCTATCGTGTGCTTGCCAGAATTTCACAATGCAAGCACATGGAACACCTTTTTGTGTTTTTAAAATGTTTTTAAGGCATTATGATGACAGAGATTTGAATAAAACACTAAGGATACAGTAGTGACACAAAGCAGCAAACATGCTCATAGGCCTCCCTCCTATACAAGCCAGTTCTAATCATTCTATTATAGCTCAGCATAAAGTTCCTCGTATCAAATTTCACCCGGTTTCGTTCTAACGCAATCATATTAAGCCCTTTTCCTTTACACGCACGTAGTGGAATAGGCGATTAGTGACTTTGATCCTTTTTAGTACGGGGTCTAGTACACGAATGTGGTAACCCTCTATATATCCTAATTGTAAGTTGTGGGGGATCGAATTGTAATTCGCCCTACCAATGTCCATAACCAGGAACCTATGAACCAACTAACAACGGACTTATTTCTTTTTCTTTTCTTTTTTCTTCTTTTTGTTTTTCCGAATAGCAGAAGAAAGATTACTTCATAGTAGAAGAACGATTGCTTCATGATTAGGCATCAAACACTTATTTTCATCGGCTTTCCACGTGGTTTGTGCTTAAGACGGTGCTGACTGCTGGTATAAACTACTGGGGGTTACGTTTGGGCTGAAACTTAAGGCCTTGGTATAATGGGTATTCAAACTGAGCTTGCATAAGCAGGAGGTTTAAAGTGTCAGGATGGTATCAGTCTTGTTAGAATTTTCTTTCTCAAGATTTCCTAACTTGGCTTTTATCTTGGTGTGTCAAGTTATGCATTGATCAGAAATTTTTTTTGTATAAGTGGGGGAATCATATGATGGGGTAAAGTACATATAAAAGCACGTTTTATTGAATTGAGAATGCAAAACGGGAAATATACTAAAATATAAGAAGGGAAATAACGTACCTCTCCCACACTATATCGGACATTATCCTCAATATTGCGATATAAATGCGGTAGGGAAACTAAAGTAAATAAAAACGAGAAAATAAACTAAATGGTAAACTGGGACTATTCAGGTCCACGTCCTCTGCCTCTAGTTCGTCCTCGACCATGTCGTGCCACGTGATCGATAAGGCCTGTATGATGGTGTCATACCCCAAATTTGTCCTACCTTTGTACAGTCCCCATTCTGTATATTTAGTCACTTATTTTATTCAAAATATATAAAAAAATCAAAAAAAATTGTGATGTTTCGTTCATGAGGATGGATCGAACTGAATTAAATTTCATTTGAAGAGCAGCGGGTTAAGAATGAATGTAGTGTGTGTTGGAGGATCTTTTGTGTTGGTTTAAGTTTGGTCAGACACATTTTCGTTCAAGATCGATTCGGGAGTTGATTTATTGGATTCACGGATTTGAGGCTTTAGTTCAACGTCCATGCAAGGGTTGTTTTGGTTCAATAGTCTATTTCGTTCAAGATTCAAGAATGGCTTGCAGTGGGTTTATTGTCAAGATTTGTTCAAAAAGTGTGCATAATAGATGAAGGAATTGACTTTTATTACATACGTAGTTAAAATCGCTTTTCTTTCAAGATTTCAGGAATTAGTCAAAGGACATATGGAGGGTGTATTAATGATATTGAGGTCCATTTCATTTTTTGTCAAGCCCATATTTATTAATAATTCTACAAAGAAGAGTTCATGAATTAAATCCAAGAGGTCCATTCTCAGGCCCATGTCATTAATAATTGGAAGAGCCTATTCCACTCACATCAAAATTGTAGAAAATAGTATGATTTATAGGACATGCTTTGCCGAAGTTCATTTATAATAAATCATAAAGGTGGGGAGTCTAGGAACCATAGTCAATACATGGTGCACAATATGCTTCAAAATTTCTATTTGAAATGAGATGTAACAATTAAAGCCACTCGCAACTGGAGAGTAAGTTGCAGCAGCATTGGAACGGGTGTTTCGGTAATGGTGTGATGCACATGATTCCTACAAGAAAAATAATGAAGACAACATGCTTCTATCAAGGACCACTTCTGCATAATTCACAAAAAAAGACATAAAATGTATTGGCTGGACAACAGGCCATGACGGTAAACCGACAAACCGGAAACACCTCTCTGTTGGCCTAGTACCTACTGTACGTGCAACAACTTTATTCACGCAAGCCCCTTCAACTTCTCTCTTTTGCAACGTACAACCTGCTTCTTTTTCAAATACCGCAGCAACGGCACAACGTATGATGCGCGTTCCGCATGGCCACCAATTGTGAGCATATACACCAGCCATAACCTGCAGAGTGCAGTACAAAGCCAGCTGTAAAAGCCCTTTTCTTGTGAAAAAAAACATAAAAGAAACAATATCAAAATGTGACAGGAAACTATTCCAATGGCCATGATTCATATATTACTTCCTTGATCTATACGAAAACTGACACACACAACAGCAGCTCCAGCGTATTCTGCCGAACAAGGAAGACTGCACATCATAGCTCACAAAAAAATCTCCCCAAAAGGCGATTCTAGCAACCACTGCAAAGATCCCAACCATCCTGCATAAGTGCATAACAGAACTTAATGAGAAACCTGCAAAATGTTTTACAATGCATCAACAACCACAATTGCAGCCATTACAAACTTTAGTTCACCCAAGTTCCAACATATACTGTTACGATCATGTCGCACCCGTAAAGCTCCCTACGCCTTTCTACTAGCATCAGTCCCATAATAACAAGAACAGGAAATGGAAAATGGTAAGGAAAAAAATCCAAACACCAACATGTACCTGTAAAACATGTAACCGAAAGATAAACCAAGCTGAGATATTCAAGAAACTCTGTCAGTCACTAAAGGTGGATGGTTTCCGTTGAGCCCAAATAAGGGTGGATCCCAGGTGAAGAATTTTGCTTCGATGTTTATTACTCATTGATCTTTAGCTGGTCTTCCACGCCAAGTATCTATCGGCTGGTGTACCTTTTCCTCTTCTGCTGGAAGTACATAGTCTTTCAAGTAGATTTCCTGCCAAGGCAATATCCATGATCAAAATAAGGTCAGAATTGTTATTAACTTTATATGATGCAAGAGAAAAATCTATAAGAAGACCCAAGCATCACAAATGGAGTAGTTTTATGTTGTTTACAATATGATGAAAGTTACTATCCTGGCTGAGTGAGGTTCCTTCTGAGGCTAGTCCTATAGCTCGTATAGTATTTTGGACCAGCAGAAATGCAGAAAAATTAGGTCAAGGCCAATCTTTGTTTCAACCCCCCGCCAAACGCTCTTCAAGTTCAGAAGTTACCATACCTGAAAGTAGTCAACATTGAGATAGACAAGAAGTCAGCTATGCACACACCAGTGTTCTTAAAATCACAAGATCTATGCTTTAGAGCAAAGGGTGGGAGGCAAACTCACTCTAAACAGAGTTTGATTTCATGATGTCTTTTTTTCGAGAGAAACCGATTCGAGTCTTCACTAAAATTATAATCCCTTCATACCTCAAAGCCCTGCCATGTGTCTTTCCAAGCCAGACCGCAATGCAGGGATCAAATGCACCTAAAAGAAATGAAGAGAACGGATCAAAATCTACAAAGGCATCATGTCATTAAGTGTTGAAGCTCATACCTTAAAGAAGGTGCTTCAAATGAAACATGGACTTTGATCCATTCTCAAGCATCACCATCTCCATCGAAATCCCCTTATTTTGCAGGTCTTGATCTCTCGCTACGTCACATTTCCATGAAGCATGGATAACATTAGCGTGAATTGACTGAAGAGGTTTCCTATAAATCACTACAACAGCAGAATATGTTATGAAACCTTAACAGCATAACCGTATGTGAGTAATAGGTAAAACATTACTGGAAGAATCTTACCAGAGCTTCACATCACCCTGCACCAGACTCACACACATGGGAAAAGAAGATATTTTCTAAAGAGAGAATTGTAGTGAACCTATTCCATGACAACTTCATTGATTGGTAATTCCCTGCAAAAATACAATAAGCATGACAAGGTTAGTAGATATTTGAAAGTAAAAAAAGGCAGTTACCGCAGTGAAAACCAAGTGAAGTCTTTACCTCACTACAGACAAAAGAGGAGATTGAGTAAATCGTACTACCTCACCTCAATCCTCTACATACTCTCTCCATATAAAACTGTGTGAGAGGTGACAGCAACAGGAACCCTAGCAGCCTCCAACCGAAACCCTAGCCGTTCCAAAAAACCCCAAACCCTCTATAGAGCCTGACTAAAACCATTCATCCACTTTCAATCTTCAAAAACACCAAAGAAGAAAACCCCTCTTCATCATTAAACAAACCGGAGCCCCTTCTTCAAAACTTCTTCAACATCAACAAATCCACAACATCCTCCCAGAAATGCTTCGCCGAATACCTTCACTCCCATCGTTCTTACTTCCCAAAAATCTCCATCAACCATAATGACGCAATCTCCGTAACTTTGAAAGAACCTAAAACATCATCTCACCCCAAATCTCTAAACTGAAACCCTAGCCGCTATTCCAAACTCAATCAATGTCTTCAAGCTCTCGCCGAAACCCACAACAATCATACACCACACTTCAACTCATTTTTCTATACCATATCAGACCCACGAAAGTTCCATTCTCAGAACAATCAAAATCCGTGACCCAATCTTCTTCCCCCTCCCGAGATTCCTCCCTTCAAACTCTAATTTCCTTCACATCTCCAAAACCCCGCCGCCTGACCTTCATTCATTAACAACAACCCTCATTTTTTTCCTTCAACTCAAATCCAACAGAAACTCCAATGATGGAGAGAGATTAGATGAACTTTGAATCGAAACCAAAAACTGAGAGAAAGAATCAAAGATGACGGAGAGTCGGTTTTCATTGGGTTTCGTTGGGGGTGATGAGAGGTGTCTTTGTTTTTACTATAAGTGTTAATGTTTTCATTCTGATTATAGCTGTTACTGCCGACCCGTATGATGTGGTGGCATTTTGGATTTGTTTTTTAAAAAAAACTGTTTTTTTCTGTTGACTGTTATTGGGCTTTTCTTACGGGTTATGTTGCAAGGTGATGGGTCCTCATAGCCTAAATGATCCTCTGCTTCTTTCAAATCCACCGGGTTTCTATACAAACCCTCCCATGTTCCTTTTTTATTATTTTTTGGTATAATTTAGTTTCTTAATATTTTAAGAATTATTAATATATTATTCTCTAAGTTTAGTTTATAATATTTTTTATATTCAAATTTCTTTTAAGAGTGTTAAAGTTAACATTTTTATTTGAGGATTCATCTCTTCTATTTTTCGGTCGATGAGAGATTACCAACGTTTAACCGTCAAATTATTAGCGTGAAACAAAGGATCCGAGACCACTTTCCTCTTTCGATTTTCTTTCGATTTTATTTAGATCGATGAAGTCTTTTATTCGTAAGCGTCGCATATCGAAGTTGATAACCTTCTCGATTTCAAATCTATGGTGAATGACCATTGGGGTCCTTTTCCGTACTTTGGGATCGTGATAGGCTACCTTCGATTAATCGGCATTATGTTTGCGATTAAGACGAGATCCCATTCCTTCGTGTCCCGATTCGATTCACTAAACTGACCAATAACTTTAATTTTTGTTAAATGTTATTGTGAACATTATTGTTATATTATCTTGACATATTATTATTGCCATACCATACCACAAACTCTTTTCATACTCCTCGATTCGATTCACATCATTTTCTCAACATTTTTCTCAATTAAAACTCCGAAAGGAGGTTCTTAGAATCTAGCATTCCTTGAATCTTCGAGTGAATAATTCTCGAGGCACGCTCTTGAGTTATTATTCATTCAATCTTTCGACTTTTTTCATCAAAACATTTTCTCGATTAAAACTCCGAAAGAAGGAGGTTCTTGGAATCTAGCATTCCTTGGATCTTCGAGTGAATAATTCTTGAGGCACGCTCTTGAGTTATTATTCACTCAATCTTTCAACTTTTTTAAGCATTTTCAAACATCCCCCCAAGTCGAGTGCTCGTACGCATTCGCAATCGTCGATATTTCGCACACACTTCACAATTCCTCTTGGTTTCGATATTAGGGGCACCCTTAAGGACTAATATCGTTTCTCACCACCTAACCCTTGACACGTCGTCAAGTCGGTTCTATCTTCTAATCAATTCCCCGACTCGTCGTCGACCCCTTTTTTCAAACCAATTTCCTTTTGCCTCGCATTCCACTTTCGACTCAATCTTTCTACAAACGTTTTTTAAACTTATGAAAGAAGGATATTCTTAGAATCTAGCATTCTTTGAATGTTCGAATGAGTAACTCTCGAGGCGCGCCCTTGAGTTGTTATTAGTTCATTCTTTCGATTTCAAAATATCCAACCCTTTTACCATTTAACCTATTCATCCCGACTTCCGAAAGAATGGAGTTCTTGGAATCTAGCATTCCTTGAATTCTTGAGTGACAAGCTCTTGAGGCACGCTCTTGGGTTGCTTGTCAGTCACTCTTTTGTACCTCACCTCCATCTTCCATTTCCCCGTATCCTTTTCGTGGTTGTTACCACAAACTACGGACGCTCTGATTCTTTATTCATTCTTGAATATAAGATATGTAGGCATAAGATTGCGATGATCTTGGCGAGCACACTTCTATCTTTCTCCATTATTTTGTCCACCATTCTCTCACCCTTTCCCGTAGTCGAACTACGACGCTCTGATTTCTCATTCTCGTCCGAATGAGCATACGTAGGCACAAGGGTCCCAATCCTTGGCGAGCACTCTATCTTCTAACCACCCATCTCTCCTTAGCGTCTTTAACCTTTTACCCTACCAATTCTACCTTTATCATCAAGAAGAAAACAAGTAAACCTAAACAACACTCACCACAAATACCTTAAGAGGTTCTCGTCGAGTACGACGGACGTGAGGGGTGCTAATACCTTCCCCTCACGTAACCGACTCCCGAACCCGGAACTTGGTTGCGACAACCTGGTTCCTATCCTTTCGCTTTAAGAGGTTTTCTCGATATTTTCCTCTCCCGTTTATTCGGGAAAAATAAAGTTCGGTGGCGACTCTGTCGAACCGCATTTCCGCGCCTTTCGCGCGAGGGTCGTTTCTCCAAAATGTCTTCGTGATTTTTCGAGGTGCGACAGCTGGCGACTCTGCTGGGGACTATTGCTCCATGAAAAGAGAGATTCGAGCCTATCTTTTGGTTTGTGAAGAGTGTTTGTTTTTTGTTTGTTTTCTTCTTGTTTATGTATTTGTTCTCTTGTGGATTTTATTTGTGCTTGTTATCTTGGTTGCCTGTTGGTTCTTGGGATGACATCATGAGTAAAGCTCTACGCCTGAGCTTTGGTAAAAGCAGAGAGAACACATAGTTTAGAATTGGTAGTCGAGTAGTGTTAGTCTCCGAGGACTTGCTCCTTGTGGGCCTAGCATGAAAGCTCCTCCAGAGGAGACCTATTCGTAGATCTTGTTGTAACACAGCTAGCCTGTTGCACGATTTGATCCATGAAGGGTCCATGATTCTGGGAACCTTTTTTAGCACCAGTTTCGATAATGGTGGTCGTGTAGTGTTAGTCTCCGAGGACTTGCTCCTTGTGAGCCTAGCATGAGGACTCCACTCAGGAGAGACCTTATCGTTATTATCGTCGTAGTACAGCCAGCCTGTTGCGCGACGCTAATATGAATAGTGTCCGTGATCCTGGGAACCAAACATAGAAACCATCCCGTAAGTGGGTTTATGGTTAGAATGTTTAGATCTTCCCGCATAGGTCGTACCTGTCAGTTTCTTTGATCGGAAATTATGGTTACTTATCTGTTATAGTTACCAGCCTCAGGAGCTGTTTGAACTGTGATCCTGGATCTTGTATCTTGCATTGCATCTTGCATATCATTTGCATTGCATTTCATATGTTGTGCATTTTTCATTTTTAATCCCTCGGTAGAATCTCATGTCTCCGTTCCTTCCTCTCCAGTAAATCAAGCTGATTCCTCAACACCAGTACGCGACTAGAGCCAATACAAGACGAATGATGGAGCAAATTCAGCAAGAGCAAGTTGCCTTCAGAGAAGAGTTGGACTCCATCAAAGGAAAGATTTACCAGATCCTCGAAGCCATCCTCGCGGCCATAAGAGAGGAAGAACAACGTGAAGCCGCTGTTGTCGTCAACAATAATGGTCAAGGACAAGGGTCTACTGCCATCCCTTTGGTTCCAATTCCAAATCCTCATGGGATACCGTTGAACTTCAATAACACAGCTGAAGGAAACACTTCTCAGCCAATCCCAGCGCCTGGAGTTACTGTTGGAGCTATCCCGCAGGCTCAGCCTACTGTCGTGCAGATCCCAGCTCCCCATACTGAAGATACTCTGATGGATCATTATGACGACTTTCAGAACTATCATGCTGCTATCCCCATTTCCAGTCCTGTTGCCGCTCAGGATTCAGAAGCCATGAAGATGTGCCGAGATCTAGCCGAGAAACTCCGAGCCATGGAGGGGCACAATTCAAATTCTTTCAGTGCTTTGGAATTGTGCTTGGTGCCTGATGTTGTCATTCCTCCCAAGTTCAAGGTGCCCGAATTTTCGAAGTACAAAGGTCTTAGTTGCCCAAATATTCATCTGAAGATGTACTGTCGCAAGATGGCTGCCTATGCCAGAGATGAAAAGCTCATGATTCATTGCTTCCAAGACAGTTTGTCTGGGGCATCACTCGAATGGTATATGCAGCTGGAACGTAACAGTGTGCGCACTTGGGCCGAGCTAGCCGATGCATTTGTCAATCAGTACAAATACAACACAGATCTTGCTCCGAATCGTACTCAGCTTCAGAGTATGACTCAGAAGGATAGCGAATCCTTCAAGGAGTACGCGCAACGATGGAGAGAGCTAACCGCCAGGGTGCATCCACCTCTTGTTGACTGTGAATTGATCGACATCTTTATGGGTACATTGCAAGGCCAATACTATGAAAAGTTGATCGGTAGTGTCTCCGCTGGATTTTCTGACTTGGTGATCGTTGGTGAGAGAATTGAAGAAGGGCTGAAGAGTGGAAAAGATCCCAGGAGGTTCTAACAACCAGGTCAATGCCAAGAAGCCTTTCAATGGATACAAGAAGAAAGAGGGCGAAACAAATGCCATCTCTTTGCAGAAAGGGCAAGCTTCTCAACAAGCTCCCGCTCCTATGCCTTATCAAGTTCCCTATTATCAGTATCCGTATGTTGCTGCTGCGCAATATGCTCAAATGCCTTATCAGCCAGTTGTTCAAGCAGTGCAAGCTCAGATGCCACATCAACAGGCTCCTCAGCAACAGGCCTACAACCAGCAAGGATATCAGTATCCTCCTCAGCAACAGCAGATGCAAGCTGCTCAACAACAACAAGGTACTCGCCCACAGCGTCAGCAGAGGACGTGGAAGCCTGATAGAGTATTTGATCGCCTGCCAATGACATATACTAGTATCTTTGCTCAGTTGATGGAGAAAAAGGCTATTGTTCCGAGAGATTTGGCTCCCCCAACTGTCATTCCTGCCAACTACGATGCAAATGCTCATTGTGAGTTTCATAAGGGCGCTCCAGGTCACACCATTGAGGACTGCAGGGCTTTCAAGCACAAGATCCAAGACATGATTGACAAGGATGCTATCAACTTCAATGGGAAGTCTCCAAATGTCATCAACAATCCGATGCCACCAGCCAACTAGTGCCAACATCAGATCAAGCAGAGTCAAGTTCATTTCTCGAAGAAGGTCGTCATGTCGCCATTTCATATTACACATTTCTTATATTTGTCGTTGTTTGTTTAAGTATTGTATGCTTTGAACAATTGCCATTCGTATTTGGTTTTCATTAATGTATTGTTTATGCATGTTTTGAATTAGTTATGTCGTATTCACTCATTTTCACTTATCACCGACACATTTATTCACTTCACTCTATTCACTGTTGTTTAGCATGATTTGAGGGAGGATGATGAAAACGAGATACCCATAATTGCAAACCGTATGCTTTCAGACAGAATCTCGTCAATGATGTACAGGCATTGTTTCAATTCCCCCATACACCAAAGATATAAGGAGTTAATCCCTAGTAAACCACTTCAAGCCTAGAAGTAGAAGTTTTCTTCGGATATTCAAACCTTTACACTCAACCTGGGGCAGGGTAGTGTTCAGTTAATCCAACTCCGCACTCGGATCAACAAAGCAAAATCTAGAAGACTATGGTTCATCAAAGACCAATGCTATGGCAGTCACAACAAAATCCAAAAAAAATCAAAAGCCTGCTAAGTCAAACACCTTAGAGGGGACTTAGGAAAAATCAAGGCAATCCCAATGGATTTGACAAGCAAAGTCAATCCATGCAAAAGTTAGGGATCAAAAAAACAAAAGCAAAAGAGGACCCCGAAACCCTCAACAAAAACAAAATAATATTCAGTGGCCACCCAAATCAAAAGGGTCACTGACATCCATCAAAAACCAAATAAGGTGACTGCTACGTCGAGCAAACCTTGAACCATCAAGTTTATACCGTCAAGACAAATGTAGAATTAACTGAGCGTAGGACTGGAGATCATTAAGAGGAAGGGGTGGGTACAATACATACTTTGAGCCTAATATCCTTTGTTTCATAACCGCGAACCAGACCACGTTACAACCCTCGAAAGACCTAATTGAGGCGAGGTTTATTCTGAAAGCATACTATTGCGAGGTTGCGTAACCTGACTCCTTACATGATTTCTAATCATCAGCGTTGGTGTCATTTCTCTTGATATATTTTTCACACCAATCAAAATCAGCACAACGTTTGAGCTAATTGTCCATTCGTCTCACTACCACGACACCCTCAATAAATGACACACTTTTTCAAAACTTACATTGAACTTTGCATTAATATTACCATTTATGAATGTACAATTTTAATTGCAAATCAGTGCTAGGTATTCAAGGACATATCAACAAGGGACAATCAGGGAGGAACTTGACTTTCAGTGGCGCACACGAGGCAAGATTATTTCAAAGCCCACAGGCTGGGGCAAATCATTCAACAGCTCGAGCAGGGGCATATCATTACCACATTCAGACTGGGGCAGGACCAAGTTACCCTGACTATCAAGCAGAGTTGCAGCCTTCTCTGAAGCAAATTCACAGCGAACCACCAAGTACTCATACTTGGGGCATCCAGAGTGTCTTCGTCTGCTTCAATCATGGCGTCTTCAACAAACTGCATGTTGAGGAAGTCAATCCCTCCCACCACCCAAAGTCCAATTCTAATTCGCAACTACCAGATTCCACCGCGCTGACGTCTCCCTACATTTCCAATTACCCGTCTGCAATCATATGCATCATACGCATTACATTCATTATCATAAGCATCTTGCATACTCCAATCATGTCATACTTCCCCAGCTTTTGCATCTCCGCGCGTCAGCATTTGCATTTGCACTTCCATTCGTTATGGAACCTCATTTATCATCGAGCATTTGCATATGCAAGTCAAGGTCCAGGATTAATCTCGAGAGTTTCCAAGACTATCATCAGCCCAGTCTGGGGCATCCTCTGCAAGACCGTGGGTTTTTCCCACGAAATTCAAGAGTTTTCAAAGCAATCATCAGCCCAGTCAGGGGCATTTTCGCATGACTGTGGGTTTTCTCCCACGAAAATTCAAAGACACTCAAAGCAAGATTTGGCCCAGTCAGGGGCATCTTTTTCAAGACTATGGGTATCTCCCATGACGTATTTCAACCTCGTGGTTGATCAGATCTTCAAATCAACATACGGCCCAGTCAGGGGCATACCATTTAAGACCGTGGGTGTTCCCCACGAAGTTGTTCAACCCAGTCAGGGGCATCTTCAGCAAAGCCGTGAGCGTTCCTCACGAAGTTGTTCAACCTTTTGTTGACCAAGATAAAATTTTAAGACAAATTCAGCCCAGTCAGGGGCATCCTCTTCAGAATTCATGGGCGTAACCATGAAATCACTTCAACAAAACTATGATCTCCAAACAAGACGGTGGGCGTACCCCGATGACTCGTTTCAATTCAATCTTCCTCTTGGGTGTTCCCCAGTGAGTTGTATCCAACAAGCGTGACCGTTGTCAATTGCCTTGCTGTCATCCTTTTGGTGATAGCCGAACTTCGTCGGTTCAACCTAGCCTGCATCCTTTTGGTGTTGGTAACCTTCAATTTGTGTCGTTCTATCATCCTTTTGGTGATAGAAACCTGTTTATGTGAGTTTCGCTCCGTCATCCTTTTGGTGGGGGGTTTGTCACTTGGATTGGTGATAGATTGTGCGATAGTGTTTATTTATGTTTCGCTACGTCATCCTTTTGGTGGGGGGTCTGTCACTTGGATTGGTGATAGGTTGTGCGATAGTGTTTATTTGTGTTTCGCTCCGTCATCCTTTTGGTGGGGGGTCTGTCACTTGGATTGGTGATAGATTGTGCGATATTGTTGGTTTGTGTTTTGCTCCATCATCCTTTTGGTGGGGGGTCTGTCACTTGGATTGGTGATAGATTGTGCAATATTGTTGGTGTGAGTTTCGCTCCGTCATCCTTTTGGTGGGGGGTCTGTCACTTGGATTGGTGATAGATTGTGTGATATTGTTAGTGTGAGTTTCGCTCCGTCATCCTTTTGGTGGGGGGTCTGTCACTTGGATTGGTGATAAATTGTGCGATATTGTTGGTGTGAGTTTCGCTCCGTCATCCTTTTGGTGGGGGGTCTGTCACTTGGATTGGTGATAGATTGTGTGATATTGTTAGTGTGAGTTTCGTTCCGTCATCCTTTTGGTGGGGGGTCTGTCACTTGGATTGGTGATAGATTGTGCGATATTGTTAGTGTGAGTTTCGCTTCGTCATCCTTTTGGTGGGGGGTCTGTCACTTGGATTGGTGATAGATTGTGTGATATTATTGGTGTGAGTTTCGCTCTGTCATCCTTTTGGTGGGGGTCTGTCACTTGGATTGGTGATAGATTGTGCGATATTTGTTTGTGTTTCGCTCCGTCATCCTTTTGGTGGGGGGTCTGTCACTTGGATTGGTGATAGATTGTGCGATATTTATTTATTTATGTTTGTGTTTCGCTCCGTCATCCTTTTGGTGGGGGGTCTGTCACTTGGATTAGTGATAGATTGTGCGATATTGTTGGTGTGAGTTTTGCTCCGTCATCCTTTTGGTGGGGTGTCTGTCACTTCGATTGGTGATAGATTGTGCGATATTGTTGGTGTGAGTTTTGCTCTGTCATCCTTTTGGTGGGGGGTCTGTCACTTGGATTGGTGATAGATTGTGCGATATTTGTTTGTGTTTCGCTCCGTCATCCTTTTGGTGGGGGGTCTGTCACTTGGATTGGTGATAGATTGTGCAATATTTATTTATTTATGTTTGTGTTTCGCTCCATCATCATTTTGGTGGGGGTCTGTCATCTGGATTGGTGTCAGATTGTGCGATATCGTTTGTGTGTGAGTTTCGCTTCGTCATCCTTTTGGTGGGGGTCTGTCATCTGGATTGATGTCAGATTGTGCGATAGTGTTTTGCTCTACCATCCTTTTGGTGGTAGTATCCGTGCGTGTTTCATCCCATCATCCTTCTGGTGATGGCGACCTTTTTCAGTTATTCACAGTTTACTCAGGGGTTTTCCTTTATTCAATATTTCAATTCCCGGATATTTTTGCTCTTCTCGGATAAATTCAAGGTTTTCTTCATATCTAATTGACTTCTACCTCGTAGGAAAGAACGTTGTAGCAGTTCATCTTACTTGGTTTAAGCCATTTAGATAGGAGCATCTGTCATACCCCAAATTTGTCCTACCTTTGTACAGTCCCCATTCTGTATATTTAGTCACTTATTTTATTCAAAATATAAATAAAAAATCAAAAAAAATTGTGATGTTTCGATCATGAGGATGGATCGAACTGAATTAAATTTCATTTGAAGAGCGGAGGGTTAAGAATGAATGTAGTGTGTGTTGGAGGATCTTTTGTGTTGGTTTAAGTTTGGTCAGACACATTTTCGTTCAAGATCGATTCGGGAGTTGATTTATTGGATTCATGGATTTGAGGCTTTAGTTCAACGTCCATGCAAGGGTTGTTTTGGTTCAATAGTCTATTTCGTTCAAGATTCAAGAATGGCTTGCAGTGGGTTTATTGTCAAGATTTGTTCAAAAAGTGTGCATAATAGATGAAGGAATTGACTTTTATTACATACGTAGTCAAAATCGCTTTTCTTTCAAGATTTCAGGAATTAGTCAAAGGACATATGGAGGGTGTATTAATGATATTGAGGTCCATTTCATTTTTTGTCAAGCCCATATTTATTAATAATTCTACAAAGAAGAGTTCATGAATTAAATCCAAGAGGTCCATTCTCAGGCCCATGTCATTAACAATTGGAAGAGCCTATTCCACTCACATCAAAATTATAGAAAATAGTATGATTTATAGGACATGCTTTGCCGAAGTTCATTTATAATAAATCATAAAGGTGGGGAGTCTAGGAACCATAGTCAATACATAGTGCACAATATGCTTCACAATTGCTATTTGAAATGAGATGTAACAATTAAAGCCACTCGCAACTGGAGAGTAAGTTGCAGCAGCATTGGAACGGGTGTTTCGGTAATGGTGTGATGCACATGATTCCTACAAGAAAAATAATGAAGACAACATGCTTCTATCAAGGACCACTTATGCATAATTCATAAAAAAAGACATAAAATGTATTGGCTGGACAACAGGCCATGACGGTAAACCGACAAACCGGAAACACCTCTCTGTTGGCCTAGTACCTACTGTACGTGCAGCAACTTTATTCACGCAAGCCCCTTCAACTTCTCTCGTTTGCAACGCACAACCTGCTTCTTTTTCAAATACCGCAGCAATGACACAACGTATGATGCGTGTTCCCCATGGCCACCAATTGCGAGCATATACACCAGCCATAACCTGCAGAGTGCAGTACAAAGCCAACTGTAAAAGCCCTTTTCTTGTGAAAAAAAAACATAAAAGAAACAATATCAAAATGTGACAGGAAACTATTCCAATGGCCATGATTCACATATTACTTCCTTGATCTGTACGAAAACTGACACACACAACAGCAGCTCCAGCGTATTCCGCCGAACAAGGAAGACTGCACATCATAGCTCACAAAAAAATCTTCCCAAAAGGCGATTCTAGCAACCACTACAAAGATCCCAACCATCCTGCATAAGTGCATAACAGAACTTAATGAGAAACCTGCAAAATGTTTTACAATGCATCAACAACCACAATTCCAGCCATTACAAACTTCAGTTCACCCAAGTTCCAACATATACTGTTACGATCATGTCGCACCCGTAAAGCTCCCTACGCCTTTCTGCTAGCATCAGTCCCATAATAACAAGAACAGGAAATGGAAAATGGTAAGGAAAAAAAGCCAAACACCAACATGTACCTGTAAAACATGTAACCGAAAGATAAACCAAGCTGAGATATTCAAGAAACTCTGTCAGTCACTAAAGGTGGATGGTTTCCGTTGAGCCCAAATAAGGGTGGATCCTAGGTGAAGAATTTTGCTTCGATGTTTATTACTCATTGATCTTTAGCTGGTCTTCCACGCCAAGTATCTATCGGCTGGTGTACCTTTGCCTCTTCTGCTGGAAGTACATAGTCTTTCAAGTGGATTTCCTGCCAAGGCAATATCCATGATCAAAATAAGGTCAGAATTGTTATTAACTTTATATGATGCAAGAGAAAAATCTATAAGAAGACCCAAGCATCACAAATGGAGTAGTTTTATGTTGTTTACAATATGATGAAAGTTACTATCCTGGATGAGTGAGGTTCCTTCTGAGGCTAGTCCTATAGCTCGTATAGTATTTTGGACCAGCAGAAATGCAGAAAAATTAGGTCAAGGCCAATCTTTGTTTCAACCCCCCGCCAAACGCTCTTCAAGTTCAGAAGTTACCATACCTGAAAGTAGTCAACATTGAGATAGACAAGAAGTCAGCTATGCACACACCAGTGTTCTTAAAATCTCAAGATCTATGCTTTAGAGCAAAGGGTGGGAGGCAAACTCACTCTAAACAGAGTTTGATTTCATGATGTCTTTTTTTCGAGAGAAACCGATTCGAGTCTTCACTAAAATTATAATCCCTTCATACCTCAAAGCCCCACCATGTGTCTTTCCAAGCCAGACCGCAATGCAGGGATCAAATGCACCTAAAAGAAATGAAGAGAACGGATCAAAATCTACAAAGGCATCATGTCATTAAGTGTTGAAGCTCATACCTTAAAGAAGGTGCTTCAAATGAAACATGGACTTTGATCCATTCTCAAGCATCACCATCTCCATCGAAATCCCCTTATTTTGCAGGTCTTGATCTCTCGCTGCGTCACATTTCCATGAAGCATGGATAACATTAGCGTGAATTAACTGAAGAGGTTTCCTATAAATCACTACAACAGCAGAATATGTTACGAAACCTTAACGGCGTAATTGTATGTGAGTAATAGGTAAAACATTACTGGAAGAATCATACCAGAGCTTCACATCACCATGCACCAGACTCACACACATGGGAAAAGAAGATATTTTCTAAAGAGAGAATTGTAGTGAACCTATTCCATGACAACTTCATTGATTGGTAATTCCCTGCAAAAATACAATAAGCATGACAAGGTTAGTAGATATTTGAAAGTAAAAAAAGGCAGTTACCGCAGTGAAAACCAAGTGAAGTCTTTACCTCACTACAGACAAAAGAGGAGATTGAGTAAATCGTACTACCTCACCTCAATCCTCTACATACTCTCTCCATATAAAATTGTGTGAGAGGTGACAGCAAAAGGAACCCTAGCAGCCTCCAACCGAAACCCTAGCCGTTCCAAAAAACCCCAAACCCTCTATAGAGCCTGACTAAAACCATTCATCCACTTTTAATCTTCAAAAACACCGAAGAAGAAAACCCCTCTTCATCATTAAACAAACTGGAGCCCCTTCTTCAAAACTTTTTCAACATCAACAAATCCACAACATCCTCCCAGAAATGCTTCGCCGAATACCTTCACTCCCATCGTTCTTACTTCCTAAAAATCTCCATCAACCATAATGATGCAATCTCCGTAACTTTGAAAGAACCTAAAACATCATCTCACCCCAAATCTCTAAACCGAAACCCTAGCCGCTATTCCAAACTCAATCAATGTCTTCAAGCTCTCGCCAAAACCCACAACAATCATACACCACACTTCAACTTATTTTTCTATACCATATCAGACCCACGAAAGTTCCATTCTCAGAACAACCAAAATTCGTGACCCAATCTTCTTCCCCCTCCCGAGATTCCTCCCTTCAAACTCTAATTTCCTTCACATCTCCAAAACCCCGCCGCTTGACCTTCATTCATTAACAACAGCCCTCATTTTTTTTCCTTCAACTCAAATCCAACAGAAACTCCAATGATGGATAGAGATTAGATGAACTTTGAATCGAAACCAAAAACTGAGAGAAAGAATCAAAGATGACGGAGAGTCGGTTTTCATTGGGTTTCGTTGGGGGTGATGAGAGGTGTCTTTGTTTTTACTATAAGTGTTAATGTTTTCATTCTGATTATAGCTGTTACTATCGACCTGTATGATATGGTGGCATTTTGGATTTGTTTTTAAAAAAAACTGTTTTTTTTTCTGTTGACTGTTATTGGGCTTTTCTTATGGGTTATGTTGCAAGGTGATGGGTCCTCATAGCCTAAATGATCCTCTGCTTCTTTCAAATCCACCGGGTTTCTATACAAACCCTCCCATGTTCCTTTTTTATTATTTTTTGGTATAATTTAGTTTCTTAATATTTTAAGAATTATTAATATATTATTCTCTAAGTTTAGTTTATAATATTTTTTATATTCAAATTTCTTTTAAGAGTGTTAAAGTTAAAATTTTTATTTGAGGAATCATCTCCTCTATTTTTCGGTCGATGACGAGATTACCAAAGTTTAACCGTCAAATTATTGGCGTGAAACAAAGGATCCGAGACCACTTTCCTCTTTCGATTTTCTTTCGATTTTATTTAGATCGATGAAGTCTTTTATTCGTAAGTGTCGCGTATCGAAGTTGATAACCTTCTCAATTTCAAATCTATGGTGAATAACCATTGGGGTCCTTTTCCGTACTTTGGGATCGTGATAGGCTACCTTCGATTAATCGGCATTATGTTTGCGATTAAGACGAGATCCCATTCCTTCGTGTCCCGATTCGATTCACTAAACTGACCAATAACTTTAATTTTCGTTAAATGTTATTGTGAACATTATTGTTATATTATCTTGACATATTATTATTGTCATACTATACCACAAACTCTTTTCATACTCCTCGATTCGATTCAAATCATTTTCTCAACATTTTTCTCAATTCAAACTCCGAAAGAAGGAGGTTCTTAGAATCTAGCATTTCTTGAATCTTCGAGTGAATAATTCTCGAGGCACGCTCTTGAGTTATTATTCATTCAATCTTTCGACTTTTTTCTTCAAAACATTTTCTCAATTAAAACTCCGAAAGAAGGAGGTTCTTGGAATCTAGCATTCCTTGGATCTTCGAGTGAATAATTCTCGAGGCACGCTCTTGAGTTATTATTCACTCAATCTTTCAACTTTTTTAAGCATTTTCAAACATCCCCCCAAGTCGAGTGCTCGTACGCATTCGCAATCGTCGACATTTCACACACACTTCACAATTCCTCTTGGTTTCGATATTAGGGGCACCCTTAGGGACTAATATTGTTTCTCACCACCTAACCCTTGACACGTCGTCAAGTCGGTTCTATCTTCTAATCAATTCCCCGACTCGTCGTCGACCCCTTTTTTCAAACCAATTTCCTTTTGCCTCGCATTCCATGTTCGACTCAATCTTTCTACAAATGTTTTTTAAACTTACGAAAGAAGGATATTCTTAGAATCTAGCATTCTTTGAATGTTCGAATGAGTAACTCTCGAGGCGCGCCCTTGAGTTGTTATTAGTTCATTCTTTCGATTTCAAAATATCCAACCCTTTTACCATTTAACCTATTCATCCCGACTTCCGAAAGAATGGAGTTCTTGGAATCTAGCATTCCTTGAATTCTTGAGTGACAAGCTCTTGAGGCACGCTCTTGGGTTGCTTGTCAGTCACTCTTTTGTACCTCACCTCCATCTTCCATTTCCCTGTATCCTTTTCGTGGTTGTTACCACGAACTACGGATGCTCTGATTCTTTATTCATTCTTGAATATAAGATACGTAGGCACAAGATTGCGATGATCTTGGCAAGCACACTTCTATCTTTCTCCATTATTTCGTCCACCATTCTCTCACCCTTTCCCGTAGTCGAACTACGACGCTCTGATTTCTCATTGATCAGTGCATATTTATGCACATTCTCCTACATTTTTACTTAGGCATTTCTTTATTTTATTTTGTTTATTATTATATTTTATTATGTTTTCATATTTTATTTTATTTTTGGTTTAATTTAATTTTCGCACTTATTTTTCAGCTTTAGCAGTCTACACGGAAACGATCATAACTGGAGTTCCGAGAATCCGTTTGAGGCGTTCTAAAAATCGCCGGAAAGCTAAGAGAGAGCAACGACTTTCGTGTTAGAGTCAAAGTCACATTCGGAGCTCAAAATTCCAGAATTTCGTTTCAAGTTACAGCATTAGAATTCTGTTTTAGTTTTGATCTTGTTTTGGGCCTGAGTTATGTTTTTGACCCAGTTGGGTTATGAACTGAATCCATTGTTTTATTTTGAGGGAAAACCTCGTTTACAGTATCCTATTCACTATTCACGAAAATATTTGTTGGAGCTTTGTATGAATTATGGAGAACTAATTCCTTCGGATTAATCTGCTGTAATCGGTTCCCGCCAACACTTTGAGGTTCTTTTAATTTCCAATAAAATCTATTTCCTTTCAATTCTTCTCTATGATATTTTGTTTGCTTAATTCGATTTATCTTAGGGATGATTGATTTATTTCGATGATTACATGTTCTTATACTTTAATCGTGGTTGCTTAACCCGCATATGTTTCTCGTGTTTGCTTAATTCACGGTTACTATTTTATTTGTTTGCTTAATTCAGAAATTAGGAACGTGTATCGTATAATATCAATTGCGCTTGTTGATTGTTATTATAATCGGAAAGGGGATAGAATCCGCTTAGGAATTGGGAATTATTAGGATCGATGATAAGTTGGGAAACGAAAACAGTAGATTAGCCGTTTCAACTCATTACTACAATCACTTTTTCTAATCACTTATTTTTCGTTTATTTTATCTTAATCAAAACCCCCCATATTTCGTTACTGTATTTGATTATTCCTACAAGAATCCTTGTGAGACGATATTCCGAGTCACTGTCGTTGTACTCCATTATTTCGTCCACCATTCTCTCACCCATTCCCGTAGTCGAACTACGACGCTCTGATTTCTCATTCTCGTCTGAATGAGCATACGTAGGCACAAGGGTCCCAATCCTTGCGAGCACTCTATCTTCTAACCACCCATCTCTCCTTAGCGTCTTTAACCTTTTACCCTACCAATTCTACCTTTATCATCAAGAAGAAAACAAGTAAACCTAAACAACACTCACCACAAATACCTTAAGAGGTTCCCATCGAGTACGACGGACGTGAAGGGTGATAATACCTTCCCCTCACGTAACCGACTCCCGAACCCGGAACTTGGTTGTGACAACCTGGTTCCTATCCTTTCGCTTTAAGAGGTTTTCTCGATATTTTCCTCTCCCGTTTATTTGGGAAAAATAAAGTTCGGTGGCGACTCTGTCGAACCGCATTTCCGCGCCTTTCGCGCGAGGGTCGTTTCTCCGAAATGTCTCCGTGATTTTTCGAGGTGCGACAGATGGATGTAATCGTGGAGGTCTTGCACTCGTAATGTGAGGTCATCCATCTCATCGATGATGTTGTCAAGTCTCTGGCCTTGGGCTACTTGCCCTTGCTGGATTTGTTGCAATAAAGACATCATCTGAAGATGCTGCTCTTGTTGTCGTGCTTCAATTATGCAGCCAGCTGGTTTTGTTGCCAAATCCCTCGTAAGATTTCCTCATTAGTAGGCTCGGGGTTGGTGCGGCGGTGATGTCTGGTGGATGTACCTTCTTAGTTGAGAGGAGGTTATCTCTCTTCCTGGGCAGCTTGGTCCATTTCTTCCTTAATTTCATCTGCAGATGCATTATCTCGAACATTAGGGGCAGCAAGATCAAAGAGCCAATCGGCTCAATTTTGCGGATCAATACGGCTCCTGCAGGGCATAATGATGATGCGAACCGTACGGTTTCGAGCCACTGGATGGTATTTTCCATTTGCTCTCGCTTTTATGAGGTGAGAGAAGCGGCAGTAGTCAATGTCAAGATAGACAGGAGGCGGTGACGGTAGATCTGTAAGTCTGTCACCAAGGTTCAGGGCCAGTGCAATAAATGTGATAATGCCTCCAAAGTAAAAAAGCTTTGAGCCGCGGCCACAGTTTGCTTGTATGTGAGCTAGTAGGAATGGAGCGACATTTATATGTTCGGGAGCAAACACACAGTGAAGGAAGAAGAGCTCTTTAGAATTCATCTTGTGGTTACTGTCTCTTGCGAAGATGGTGTTCCCTATTGTGCGGTGGAAGTATCTGATGGCTAGGTTGTGGATGTAGGTAGCGTTGAGGCTATCCCAGCTATCAGTATTTGAGCTAGTCAACTCGTTCCATAAGGCGAATGCGGCTTGGAAAAATGAGTCCTGGGGCACTCGGCGATGGGCATTCTCCCCAAAGTGGAAACTGAGCATTTTGGCGATTTGGTTCTGGTTCAATGAATACTCCGTACCGAACATGCGAAAGGTGACAACAATGGTGAGTTGATGTGTCTCACCAGGCGGAGTAATGTAGGCGAATGAACTTAAGAACTCCAACATTAAGGCTTCATATATAGGTTGGGCGTTTGTGCATAGCTGCCAAAGGCCGGCATTCTGAAGCATCCATCTGACACCTTCGAGCACGCCCAATTCTGCTAGGCATGCAACATCTATGTATCGTGTTGGTTGAACAGAACGTTGGTAGAAGCTGATATAGTTGGCCCTTTAGATGTCTCCTTGCTCTCCGTCTCTGAAAGTGACTGATGTGAGGTACGGTGTTTGTCGAACGTGCCTAGCCATTATGCATGCAAAGCAAGAGGTTTGGGGAATGAAGTGGGTTGTTGATAGAATGAGGTTTGTGGAAATGGGGATGCTTATTGTGATGTTAAATAGAGGTGTCGGGCATGTGGAAGTTGAAAGGTAAGTGGGGTTAATGGAGGGTTATGAGTGGTAATGGGACGGTTTGGAAATGAAGAGAAAAGAAGAGGAAGAGTGGGGGTTGCTGCTATATCAGAGACCGTAAGTTAAGAGGTCGTGACGACCGTCACAGACTCGTCACAGTCGTAAGACGCGTGACGGATGTGGCTGCCTTGTTACGACCGTGACAGAGACAAATTTTGTGTTGTGACAGAATCTTCTAATGGGAGTTCGCATTGATTTAGTGAAATTGAAAAGCAGGCATAGTGTAGCGATACTCAGTTCAGGATATGAATTACAAAAGAAAGTAAAAATACAGAAATACGAAAGCAGGATTAATTGAAATTTAAATTGCATTAATGAATGAAAGTTTGCTGATAAAATTAAAAATATATATATATATAAAAGTTAAAATGAACAGCATTGTAAGTAGTTTTCAAAAGTTAATAAAAGATAATGGCAGTGAATCAGCCATGTTGCTTCTTTAAGGTTTCCAACGCCTGATTCATATAACTGAATTGTTCTACAGTGATATCCATTAAATCGATCATATCGAGGCGCATGGTCTTCAGTTCCTCCTTTACAACTGTGATTTCTGTCTTGAATTCATCCATGGTCTTCAAAATGTTATTCATATTTTCAGCATACTGATCAGTGTCTGGCTCAGTGATGTTATGATAATTAGGAGGGGACTTAGGGTCGGTCTTAGCATCAGATACAAAGTCCTCATAGTACATGTAATCCTGTGGTGTCTCAAGAGGCGAAGGGGTATCCATAGGTTCACTCAATTCATAAAGCCAGTTTTCTTTGTTGTGAACACTTGTGCGCTCATGGTTTGGTAAAGTAAATAGATGGACCACATCATTAGCAATGAGGTATTCGAATGGGGCAGGTCCTAAGTTTCCAATGATGCGCTGGTTAAAACAAAACTGCAAATTCATAGAGCGAATGCTGCCAAAGGGTATAAATCGGTTAAGCTGGTACCTAAGCCCAATGGCATTAGCAATCATGGTGACAAGGCCTCCTATTATGACAGGGGTGTGCGGTTCTTGACTGATTTTAACAAAGGTTTTCATCATGAAAGGAATGACATTAACAGGCCTACCCTGAGAATCACAATATAAAAGGAACATTTTATCCTTAGAGACGGAGGTATTATTTTTCTCCTTCCTAAATAAGGTGTGGGCTAGCATTTTGTGGAAATAGCGAATGGCAGGGTTATGAATTTCATTGGAGTGTATGTCATTCGGCTCGGGGTGATAGTTACCTATAATAGTCCCCTAGAAATAATCTAGCTCAACATCCATTAGTTCCTCTTGGGTGGTGGTGTAGACAAATGGTCCTCTAGGGAATCCTAAAAGGTCTGCTAGTTCTCTATAGTTAAAAGTGTAATCAACACCAAAAAATATAAAGCAAATCAGCCCCTTATTGGATTCGTAACCATGTTCAGGTAAGTAGGCCAAGGAGCTAAGAAATTCAAACGTGAGTTCTCTGTAGGTAATAAATCTAGTCTTAATAGCCGCTTTCTCCCAACCCAATTGGTTAAATAAAAATAGGATACTATCATGGATACCTAGTTGATCCATGGCAGGTCCATCATAATAAATGGTCAGGCTTATATTCCTCTGTGTCAAGGCTTCAAATCTCGCTCTCTGGGATCTACCTCTGAAAACAGTTTCCATATAGCCTATGTTTTGCATGATGAGAGTTAGTTAGGAGAAACTAGTCGGAGGAGAAAGGAGAAGGTAAGAAGACTTTTAAAATTCCTGGAAACATGTGAGAACAAATTCGAACAAATTCATTAATATATATATATATATATATATATATATATATATATATATATAAAGAAAACAAATAGTCAAAAACTAGATAGGGAAGGGAAACAAGAACGTGGGTTGCCTCCCACTCAGCGCTGTTTTTAACGTTATAAGCCTGACGACAGCTTGTGATAAATCAGCTATAAGGATGAGCGAATGGCTCTAACAGTTTCAGACTATTCGCATAGTCTCTGTTTTCAATATGGTTATAGTGCTTTAAGCATTTTCCGTTCACTATGAACGGGTCGCTGTTTCTCTCCTTAATTTCTACAGCCCCACTTTGAAGGACTTTTGTTATCTTAAAAGGACTGGACCATCTACATTTTAGTTTCCCTGGAAAGAGTTTTAATCTTGAATTGAATAGGAGCACGGCGTCTCCCACACTGAACCGTTTCCTAACTAAACACTTATCGTGCCAATTTTTTGTTCTTTCTTTATATACACGGGAGTTCTCATAGGCATCTAGTCTGAGTTCTTCTAATTCGTGCAAATTTAAGATTCGCTTTTCTCCAGCGGAAGTGTAGTTTAGGTTTAAGGTTTTAATAACCCAATAGGCCTTGTGTTCTAGTTCTACCGGCAGATGGCAAGATTTTCCATAAACTAACTTGAGTGGTATGGTTCCTATTGGTGTTTTGTAAGCTGTACTATAAGCCTATAAAGGTTCATTTAATTTGGATGACCAATCCTTCCTAGAGGTGGCAACGGTCTTTTCTAAGATTTGTTTTATCTCTCTGTTTGAGACTTCTACCTGCCCACTAGTTTGTGGATGGTATGGCGTTGCTACACGGTGTCTAACTCCATATTTTGATAAAAGTTTATCAAATATTCTTGCTATGAAGTGAGAACCACCGTCGCTAATGACGAGTCTTGGCACACCAAATCTAGGGAAAATTATGTTCTTGAAGAGTTTTATGACTACTCGTGTGTCATTAGTTGGAGAGGCTACGACCTCGATCCATTTGGAAACGTAATCGACAGCTACGAGTATATATTTATTTCCAAAAGAAGATGGTAAAGGTCCCATGAAATCAATCCCTCATACATCGAAGACTTCTACTTCTAAAATGCCCTTTTGGGGGCATCTCATTGTAACACCCTTCTAACCCCGCGGAAAAATACATAATTAATCAGAGTAAATTAACATGCTTTCACAAAAGGGCGTCACACATAATTTACAAACCGCAACATTCACCTGTCATACTCATGTAACATTGAAATAAATAGTCATGCTATTAAATTTTCATCTTGCATGTAGCATCGGATTCAATTTATTTACATAAATCTCTTCACAGAACATTCATGTTCATCACATAATCATCAACACTTAGGCACAGAGGCCATTATCATAATATTTCAAATACATTTAAAACACAACTTAGAATACATAATATATCTCTAAGGCATAAACCCAGTGATCCCAGTGTTACATAACCAGAGCATGACTCGACCCAACATAATTAAAATACTAAACAACTGCACCAGCAGAGACCTCGTAACTACTAGCAGTACAACTCTAAGATACCTACACGATGTCATATAGGACATCATTCCAGTAGAAGGGTGAGAAATATTACCATAATAATCAAAGCACATAATCATATATAAATGCACAAGTACAGAATACATATATTCCACATTTTCTCACCACAATGCATATTAACACAATAATAATGCATATAATAGATTTCCATAGCATCAAATACACATATTATACTTCTCACCACAATACCTCACAATCCACTAACATACATCGTAATGTATATATGTATAAAACCAAGCATTTCATCATGCATACATTCGCATTTGCAATCAATCCACATAAACATATACATTATGTTTAATTCTCTATAATTCGTATAAATATATTCAATCATGTTTAATCATCAATTCATCAGTCAATATCTTTCACAATTACTCATTCGCAACCCACATTTCAACAATTCATACACACATGCATATTTCATATAACACTCGTAACCATGCCATGTGGCTCATGTAAAACTCATCAATTAAGCACCAATCCCCTTTCAGGATTATGGGTACGTCACTTATATCCTACCAGGAACAACATCTCAGTTATTCTACCCCGGTAATTATTCCACTAGGAACGACATCTTAGTCATTCTACCTTAGTGTATACGACCACGACACTATACCTCACCAGGAATAACATCTTGTTATTCTACCCCAGTGCTTACTCCACTAGGAACGACACATTGCCATTCTACCCCAGTGAGTACGAATTATTCAAATATACATTATTATCTACATCATTCTCACATTTACCAATCAGTGCATATATATTTACTATTATATTCGCAGGCATTATTCACAATTCATCATGTACATCACAATGCATATCTATGCACACAACTAAGCATATTCATCAATCATGCTTCTACAATTCATGTCATTTTCACATAAACATTTACAATTATGTTTATTCACAAATCTCAATTATACAGATGATAAATGCAACTCATAGAGACTGACTCACGATTCTATGCAGATGCAAATACGGTACCGACTCATTCAGCACGTTCAATTGAAAAACCAAATGGAACCATCGCTCGTTACCGAAGTAACTCCCCGTCGGGCCTGCGATGTTCACCCATCACTCACATCCCACATGGGCACACGATGTTTCAGAATTGCTCACACCCCACACGGGCACACAATCCGATTGCTCACACCCCACATGGGCACACAATCGTTCTGCAGATTCTACGCGGAATCAATTATAAACCATCGCTCACACCCCACATGGGCACACGAGGTTTCTGCAGATCCTACGCGGGATCAATCAACACAAGAATGCATATCATGATGCTTCACATGCAAAATGACTCAATCAACTATAAACCATCGCTCACACCACACATGGGCACACGAGGTTTCTGCAGATCCTACGCGGGATCAATCAACACAAGAATGCATACATATTCGCAGATATATTTTTCATGCATTCTTTACATTCATCACATACAATAATCATACGTTCACAATGTATATTGTATTCATCATTCATCACAATTACCATGCATTTTCAATCAATTCTAAACAATGCATATATTTTTCCCAAAGGCCACGATTCACAATCAATACATAATCTAGGATTCACGCCATACGGCTACCCCCAGCACAACCATCAACAACACATAAGTTATTCATACAAGACGAGGCCGGTCGCAACCGAACGCTATAGCTAATTAAGCTTCTCTCACTCAAAATCGTTAATTCCGATTAATTGGTAAAATCAGCTAAAAGTCGGCTAAAAATAATATTTCTTTTCACCAAGTTATAGAACATATTATTAGCTTCAGTTTGATATAAAAAACGTCAAAATCCGATAAACGGTGAAAAGTTATGAATTTTCGAAGTTTTGAAAAATAATATTTTCTCACACTTACAGTGTTAATCGGTTAACGCATATGGTTAACCGATTAACCACTCCAAAAACTCAGTTTTTAGGCCAAAAACTCAGTTTTAGGCCCCTAACACTGTGTTAATCGGTTAACGTATATGGTTAACCGATTAACACCTGAAAAACTTAGAAAAACAGCTACAGGTTTGGGCTTAAAATCCCCCAAAACCCGACTGATTAAATGGTTTTCACCCGATTAAATGCCTATCCATCCTTACTAATCATATACGGACATTTTAGGGTCATAAAACTCGAATTTCACGACATCCGATTTTCACTCAAAATCTTAACTTCAAATTAACCAAAAATGGTGAAACTCATAATATCACCCGATTTTCGCCAAACTAGTTTCAATAATCTTAGCCTAACATATCCCGACTAAACTATGAAAGTTATTCCCGATTCTAATCGTTCAAACATCAGTTTCTATCGATTAATTCCAATTCCGACCTAGAATGGAAACTATACAAGGACACCAAACAATCCAACACACATACACAATCATACACATTGATTAAGATAGTAAGATTTCACACCCTTACCTTAGATTAATCGAAGCCAGAGGATGTTGTTGTTGAATCCAAGCTTTTCCTCATCTCCTTCTCTTTTCTCTTCTTCCTCTTTCTTTCTCTTCTCTTCTCTTATGTTTTCTATTCTTTTCTTTTCTTTCCACTTCCTCATATATATATATATATATATATATATATATATATATATATATATATATATATATATATATATATATATATATATATATATATATATATATATATATATATATATATATATATATATATATATATATATATATATATATATATATATATATATATATATATATATATATATATATATATATATATATATATATATATATATATATATATATATATATATATATATATATATATATATATATATCTTTCTCTTTATTACTTTCCAATATATTTCCTCTCTCAAAACGTCTATCAATCCATTTAAATAATCATCTAATTATTTAAATAATTAGAATAATCCAAATAAATAATTTAATTAACACAAATAATTAATTATTGAAAATTGGGCTGTTACACTCATCGCGTCTTGAGATGTTACCAGTGCGTTGATACCGGTCACAGTTTAGTATTGCGATATGGACATATTTCCAAAGGTTAGGCCAGAATAGGCCGGATTGTAAGATCTTAGTGCAAGTCTTTGAGGTACTTGCATGCCCACCATAAGAAGCAGAGTGACAATGAGAGATGATGTCTTCTATTTCTTCCTCTGGGACACATCGACAGAAAATATCGTCGGATCCTCTCTTAAAAAGAAGAGGTTCATCCCAATAATATTGCTTTAAATCGTGGAAGAATTTATTCTTTTGTTGATAGGTTAAGTCCGGTGGAAGTACGCATGCGGCTAAATAGTTGACAATGTCTGCATACCAAGGCAAGGTTACGTGTGCATAGATAGCTTCCACGTCTTCTTCTATTCTTGGTTCTTTCGAGGTTAAATCTGGCATTTCGCTTTCTAACTTAGCTATCAGACGTTCATAAGGGAAATCATCATTGATAGGCACTAGTTCTGGTTTAATACCTTCTACTCGGGATAAGTGATCTACCACTACGTTTTCAGTAGGATCCATCTCAATAATCTTGGCTTGGCATCCTTTTTTCTTATTAAGTACCTAATGGCGGCGTGATCTGTGTAAATGATTATTTTTGCTCCTACTAAGTAGGAACAAAATTTATCAAGAGCGAACACAACAGCTAGAAGTTCTTTCCCCGTTGTGGCGTAGTTCATTTGGGCAGAATCTAAGGTTCTACTAGCGTAATAGATTGCATGAAGTTTCTTAGGTACGACATTATCGATTCACCTTTCGAGTTCTTTACCACTGTAACGCCTCTTTTCTTAGGTACGACATGTACCGGGCTAACCCATTGACTGTTGGAGATCGGGTATATGATTCCTAGATCTAGTATCTTTTTTACTTCGTCCTTAACTACAATGCTTAGGATAGGGTTGATTCTTCTCTGATGTTCTTTAGAGGTCTTACAGTCTTCCTCTAGCATAATTCGATGCATACAAATAGAAGGACTTATTCCTTTAAGGTCAGTGATGTTATAGCCTAACGCGGTTGGATATTTCCTCAGGACATCTAATAGTTTTTTGGTTTCTAGTTGTCCTAAGTTAGTGTTGACTATCACTGGTCTTTTGAGTTCGGTGTCTAGGAATTCGTATCTGAGGTTTTTAGGTAATACTTTAAGTTCTAAAGCTGAGTTCTTTGGACATGGCATGTGATTAGAAGTGAGTGCTAAGCTTTCGCTTAGACTGTCATCTTGGTATGGTGCACGCCAATTTTCATCTTCACGAATTTTTGGGGTTTGGATTTTAATTATGTCCGAATATGTGGTCTCTTCCTTCTCCATTTCTCTTATGCATTCGTTAATAACGTCAACCAGATAGCAAGTGTCATCTATGGCTGGTGCTTGTAAGAACTTGGTGAGGATGAATTCAATTTTTTCTTCTCCAACTTCAAATGTTAGCCTACCTTTCTTTACGTCAATAATAGCTCCGGCTGTGGCTAAGAATGGTCTTCCTAAGATAATCTGAGTGACTGAATCTTCTTTAATGTCCATGATTATGAAATCTATTGAGATGTAGAATTGACCTATTCGTACTGGAATGTTTTCCAGTATACCAACGAGATATTTGACAAATCGGTTAGCTAATTGAACGGACATCTTGGTTGGTCTTAATTCTCCCATATTTAGCTTTTTACATAAAGGTAAGGGCATAACACTAATGTTAGCTCCTAAGTAGCATAAAGCTTTGTCTATGACGAGCTTTCCAATGACACGAGGTATGGAGAAACTACCTGGGTCTTTCAGCTTAGGAGGCATGTTGTTTTGGATTATTGTGCTACACTCAATAGTAAGTGTAACTGTTTCATTATCCTCGATCTTTTTCTTGTTAGATAAGATTTCTTTAAGGAATTTAGCATATGAGGGCATCTGAGTGATAGCTTCTGTGAAAGGAATTGTAATGTTCAATTGCTTCAAAAGTTCAACAAATTTCTTAAACTGCCATGTGGTTTTGGAATTTATTAATCTTTAAGGATAAGGAATTGGTAGTTTATAAGGTGGTGGAGGCACATAAGGTTTTTCTTTTTCTACGGCCTCTTGGTCATTCTCTTCCTTCTCTTTTGGTTCAGACTCCTTCTCTATCTGTTTAACAGGTTTTTGATACATGGCTGGGTCTTGACTCATAGGAACGATCGGTTCGTCCAGTTCTTTTCCACTTCTTAATATAATTGCATTTGCATGACCTTTCGGATTAGGTTGTGGCTGTCCAGAAAATGTGCCAGCGGGTGCAACAGCAGGTGCTTATTGTTGAGCCACTTGTGATATTTATGTTTCAAACATTTTGTTATGGGTGGCTAAAGCATCTACTTTGTTGGCTAGTTGCTTAATCTACTCACTAGTGTGAATGTTTTGATTCAGGAATTCCTTGTTTATCTGAACTTGGGTATCTATGAAATTTTCCATCATCAATTCAAGGTTGGATTTTCTAGGGACGTTAGGAGCAACTACGACTGGTTTTTGATATCCTGGTGGTGCAGCAGGTGTTTAGTTAGGTGCATATAGAGCGTTATCACTTTTGTAAGAAAAGTTTGGATGGTTTTTCCAGCCTGGGTTATAGGTGTTCGAGTAAGGGTTTCCTTGAGCATAGCTCACTTGGTCTGTGGGGGTTCCTGTCAATAATTGACATTCGGGAGTAGCGTGACCAGTGATTCTACATAACTCGCAGTTCGGAGTTACAGCAGCCACGGTGGCTGGTGGTGATATGGATAAATTGCCAATCTTTTGCGTCAAGGTATCTACCTTAGCATGGAATTTTTCAAGACTACTGATCTCGTACATCCCACCTTTTGTTTGGGGTTTCTCTACTGGAGTTCTCTCACCTCACCATTAGCAATGGTTTTGAGACATGTTTTCGATTAGTTGATAGGCTTCGTCGTACGACTTATCCATAAGTGCACCTCCCGCGGTGGCGTCTACTGTTAATTTGGTATTGTACAAAAGCCCATTGTAGAAGGTACGAATAGTCACCCAGTCTTCAGGACCATGGTGTGGACATGCTCTCATCATATCTTTGTATCTCTCCTATACTTCATAGAGAGATTCAAAATCTTTTTGTCGAAATCCGTTGATTTGAGCTCTTAACATAACAGTTTTGCTTGGCGGAAAGTATCGTGCTAAGAAGACGTTCTTCAGTTGTTCCCACATAGTAACAGAGTTAGATGGCAAGGATTGCAACCAAGCCCAAGCTCTATCTCTTAAAGAGAAAGGAAAAGACGTAATCTTATCGCATTTGGAGTTACACCATTTGCTTTCACTGTGTCTGCGTACTGCATAAACTTGGTCAAGTGTTCATTCGGATCGTTCACTGGACTTCCCGAGAATTGGTGTTGTTGTATGGCTGACAACAATGAAGGTTTTAACTCGAATTCATTTCGATTGATAGTAGGGGTGATAATGCTACTATGAGGCTCTTGTTGAAATGGGGTAGCGTAGTACTTCAGAGGTCTGTTCTGAGGTCCTTCGGCCATGTTTGATTCTTCAACAGGATCAAGAGTATGAGCGAGAAGATCAGGAATATTATGTTTATGTTGATATGTTATTATGCGGCGTCTTAGATGTAAGAAGCGCTCTAGTTCGACGATTGGTGGTTGTAAGTTGTCGCTTTGTGAGCGAGTACTTGGCATACAATCGAGGAACGAAAAAATAAATAAATAAAATGGTTGCCTTAGTCTATACTGCGCAACAGAGAATTACACTATTGACTAAACGAGTCCCCAGCAACGGTGCCAAAAACTTGATCGCGACTTTCTGAATATAACGGTACTAACTGCAAGCGCACAGTCTATCGCATAGTAATAAAGATATCGATCCCACAGGGACTGGTAATCAAACTAGTGCTATCGGTTGTTACTATGCTTAGCTACGACGGAAAATGTTTTTAGAAAATAAATGCTAAGTTATGAAATCTAAAGGAAATAAACGTTATTAGTTTAGAAATGTCGATAGAGGAATATAAGTATGTAACGCCTTAATTATCGAGGATTCGACAGATCACTGGTGCTGATTTAATTTTTGCAAATACTTTTCTGAAGAAAATATTCGCTTAAAGACCTTTGTCTCACGCTGGTTGTTGACTCGGGTCATATTTTTAAGGCGGAATGTACGCTCTCGTTGTCCCATTCGGGGTTAAAAATACTTTTTGAAAATAAATAAATTCTGATTAATTTTAAAGCGCACTCGCTGTGTTTAAAATTAATGCCTAGTTTTTACTATCCGGTTCAAACCCCACGCTTTCATGTGCCGACTCGAACCTTAATAAATTTCCCACTTTCATGGCAAAACCGTTATAAATAGCTTCTCACTTTCGTGACAAAGGTTATTTAGAAAATTAGATTTAAAAACTAAAACCAGAAAAATCGTTTGTAAAAAAGGAAAGATGCACCGGGTATTATCGAATCTTGTCCTACTAATTGGATTACATACCGATATAATCGGTTTAGCTTGACATGTTAACTAATGCAAACATAAATAAACATAAACAGTAAAACGGTATAACATGCATATTGAATAATAAAATAAGCATTGGATTAATAAGAACCTGTAAATTTACTGATATTTGATACTCAAGTAGTCCTCCACAATGTCGGCAGGATTCTACTACGTTGGAATAAAATGCGGAATGAAATAATAATGCTTTGGACTGAAGGAAAAATGGAAGGGAAAAACAATAACAGTGTAAAAAATGGCTTCAACCGAAATTTGGGAGCAATTTAGTACGTAAAATATGAGGCTCTCCCATTTCAGTTCCAACTCCCGTCCTTTTATATCCTTGGTTGCAATAGAAAATATCGGAAGAAAATACGTTGAGGGAGAGAATTCTCAGGGAGGGCATACTGGATCATGCCTAAATTCTCTCCCTTTCGTGGCCACGCTGTCACTGAATTTAAGACCGTGACGATCATGGCCAGGCTGTATTGGTCGTGATGCGCATGGCGATCGTGATGGGCTGTGACGACCGTCACGCCTCCAAATCTTGCATTCTGTGGTTTTCTGGCCTTTTTCTCTTCTTTTGTTTCTTCCTTTCGCACTTTTCTATATATTGCTCATTTTTAGCATGAGAATGAAATACCTGCAAAAAACACTTGCAAGCTTGCTGGATAATCGGAATTTAGACTGGAATAATACAGTTAATCATCGAAAAATATGACAAATATAAGATATATTTTCGCGTCATCAAGGTAAGCCTAGAACACAAGAAAACATAAAATTTTCACTTGCATTTCACATGCTACCATGACTTTTAGCTATGATTTGGTGTTGTACATTGTTTGAACATATCTTATATATGTTATATGTCATGTATGAACCATTAATTGCATCAAAACATGTAGTTTTTGAACTGTCAAATTCTGGTCACAAGCTAAGTCACAAACTAGGCCCAACCTTGTCACATTTTGCATTTTGATTCCAATTTGCCAAACCACTTGCACATTTCTTGTTTTATCTTATGCTAACCTCTATATATGATGCATATGTGATGTTTGTACACTTGTTTCACAAAGCACACCACTACACAATGTTGTTCATATGTTCTTGCATTTGATTATGACCAAGCTTGCCTTACCAATGATGCTATCGGGTTTTCTTGTGGGTTCATAGTATGGAAAGAAAAATTGTACCATTGAATTACTTATTCAAAAAAACACAATTTTCACTTTTGTTTTACCTCATTTGGTTAAGTTTTGACTGAGTTCTACTCCTTCATGCAAATGGCCTTAAGTTGCCTTCCCTTGCCTTGACCTAGTTTTTCCCTCTTGGTGCACCAACTTTCTCTGATCATAACTTGCTCATTTTTTATGCTATTGATGTCATTCTTTTTGAAAACTACTCCTTAACGTGTATATTTTCATTTAGTGAAGTAATAATTCAAGGATTTCTATCCTAGAAATACTTTGGAGCACTTGAATAGCATGTGCTTTTTAGGGTTTTTCCATGGTGTTCTTGAACTTTTTCATCATGTAACTTGATTTTTCTTGTGAGATTTTTCTTGTATGATTCATATATGTTTGTTAACACGTTTAAATTCTCAAATATGTTTTATTAATTGCCTTACCATGTTCATACTTGATTTTGTGAATGCATATATGTGAAAATGGCCTGTTGAACTTCATTTGTGAACTTTGTCATGATTCTTGATGTTGTAACCTCTTGAATGTGTTCACTATGCCTCATTTTACTTGTTTATGTGTCTTGTTAAAAGCATAAAATGCTAGGTGTCGCTTGCGCGAAAATAAGGTGCCGGCATGACAGAAGAGTCGCCACCTTTCGTTATTTATCCCTCAGAGCGGGAAAGGAAACGATCGGAAAAACCTGACGAATAAGGGTAAGACAAGGTCGTCGCAACCATTGTCTGGGTTCGGGAGTCGGTTACGCAAGGGGAAGGTATTAGCACCCCTCACGTCCGTCGTACTCGACGGGATCCTCGCTTGTTTGTTTACTTGGACGGGTTGGTTATAATCTATCTACCTATCAAGGCTGGCTGAAAAAGAAAAGAAAAATGACTCGGCAAAGCATCGCGCTTTATGCCTACGTATTCCCGTCTGGAACGAGAAATCAGAGTCAACGTAGTTCGGCCAACTACGGGGGAAGATGGGGAAGGTTGCTCGCTAGGATATCGCATCCTATGCCTACGTACTTTCATCTGGTATGAAAGATCAGAGCAAACGTAGTTCGGGAAACTACGGGTTATCTCCTAAAAGAAGTGTTTTTTATTGTTTGCGATCTCAACCGCACTAGAGACTATGACCTGAGAGTGAATGCGTCGCATGTCACCCAAAGGGTACCATACTAAACATCCATCCTCAGATGGCTTAAGGCTCGTAACGTACGAAAGAAATCATTCATGATTACTGTATTTTAAACTGCTTCGAGATGAGAAGAGAACAGGCCCAACTAGGAGGGAGACTATCAAGTCCTACTGTTATCATGCCATGGATTCATCCTATGGTTGAGGTTTGAACAGGGAACTCCTAGATGTTGTCATGCATAGGTTTCAACCTAAAAGTCTATCATCAAATCCTTATCAAAGGAAATGAGAGTCCTAAGGGATCATGTCAATGACACACCAAAACAGACAAAAGCATCAGCTTTAACAGTAAAATGCATGCAATGCAAGTGAGGGAGGAAATGTGTGCGGGGCTTCAGCCTCCACAAGCTCGTCTCGACCTCAAGCCAGTCATGAAATAACAGTAATCATACTGAAAATAAACAACATGCTATCAAACAATATACAGATAGAAGAAATGAAGTGCCATCAGGCAAACAAAACACATGCTAGAGAAAGAATCATCTACTCTCTAATCTTAACCCTAACACAGAATCTGAATCAAATCTAAGCAAAGCCCTAAAGCAAAACCTAACCAAAAGAAATCAATCCCAGTCTTCAAGCTTCAGAACAAGCTTACCAAAGAAAGGGAGCTAAGTAAGCAGACTCATAGTGTCTTCCTCAGGAAAGCACTAGGAGGTGTATACTCAGGAGTCATATCCTACGTGGCTCAACCACTGTGATCAGTTTACATTCCTCCTCAGGAGAAATTAAACTCACAAGCAGGCTCCAACATCACTGGATATTTAGGAAATCCTATCCGAACTAGTGGAACTAAATGAATAGACCCATAGGACCTTCCTCAGGAAAGTACTAGGAGGCTTCCACTTAGGAGTCGTATCCTATGTGGCTCAACAACTGTGATCAGTTTACATTCCTCCTCAGGAGAAATTAAACTCACAAGTTGGCTCCAACATCATTGGATACTTGAGAAATCCTAGACAAACTAATGGAACTAAGTGAATAGACCCATAGGACCTTCCTCAGGAAAGTACTAGGAAGCTTCCACTTAGGAATTGTATCCCATATGGCTCAACAACAGGTGATCAGTTTACATTCCTCCTCAGGAGAAATTAAACTCACAAGTTGGCTCCAACATCATTGGATACTTAAGAAAGAGGTGAGAAGAAAGAATGAAAGTCATTCATAGTGCCTTCCTCAGGAAAGTACCATGAACTTCCTCCAAACTTCAGGATCTCAAACCTCACAGACAGGGAACAAGCCAAGCTCTGGGTCTCTGAGTCTTGATCTACAATCTTCTCTTCCATCATGCTCTCCAACAAGGTCTTCAAGACAACACAAACCCCACAACAAATTCCCCACAATAAACCCCAGAGATGAACAGATAACCACAAGACAGACAAAATCAATAGGCAACTTCAGAAAATACCTAAAAATACTAAACCAAGGGGGAAAATCTAACAATTATTCACAAGGGTCTATAATATCTACCCATAATATCCACATATGCCCCTCCCCAAAAATCAAACAAAACTATCTAAAGAAAATGAATTCTTTCATCTATGCACAACCTAAACCCTAATTAGGATACCCTAATGCTACCCTAATTAAACTAATCAAAATTTAATCTAAAAATCTAGTAATAAATCCAGGGAATACTACATTTCATTATCTAACTATGCCAAAAAGAATGGCTCCAAAAGCCTAAGGGAACTATTCAAACTAAATTCTACAAGTTAGCATACCAACTAAAAGAATAAAATGCACTATTTAAAAGAAAATTGCACAAAATATTCTAAACTAAAAATAAAATCCCATTTTTATTTTTATTATTTTCTACACATTTATATCTAATCATAGCAAAAACAAGAAATCAAAAATGATTATTTTTCATTTATTTATGATTTTTACAAGATGCTAAAAATATTAAAGAAATCAAAAATATAAAATGATTAATTAAAGGGGAGGGGGGTGTTGCACCCCAAAATTTGACCAACAATTATTTATTCATTGAGTGTTTGAAAGTGGATACCTTCATCAGAAAGTTCAAGAGATCCTCAGAAGAAGTGGTTTGAAACCAGGGTTGTGTGTTTCATAGCTTGAGGGTTGTGGGTGCCCCTCAGATGATCCTGAGACTTTGAGAACGAACTTGATGTTTTGAGAAAGCCTATGAGATGTCTTGATAGCCTTCATGAAGCCCAGGGAAGTCATTATGCAAGAGTTCAGAAGATTCAGCCATGAATGATAGAATTAGGGTTTTTGACTGGGTCAACCCTAGGATAACTGAAGATTTGGGAAAGGTTGAGACCCAATCCAAGGGCCATGAGATCATGGAATGATGCATAGAGATGATATAAAGATGATTCCTAGGCCAACTCATCATGAGTGAGGAGTTTGAGAAGTTTCAAGTCAGGGTCCCCAAGGATTGTCAGTGAAAAACCCTAATTTGATCCCTATCTTCCAGGAAGTTTTAGCTCAAGATGTGATTGATATCTCACCTTCCCCACAACATGAATGTTGTAGAGATTGTTCTAAGCTTTAATTTGAGTGGTGGAAGTCCTTGATAGGAGTTACAGAGCTCAAGTTATGGTTTTGACAAATTACAGGTCAGCAGGGGTGTGTGAATCTGGGTCCTTGAAAGTCACCCAACTTGCAGACAACTTTTGCCCTAGTGGGATTATTCCTATGACTTCTTGGTCAACATGAATGTTGAAGAGCATCTTCTTAGCTTTAATTTGAGTGGTAGAAGTCCTTGATAGGATTCATGGAACTCAACTTATGGTTTGAACAAGACAGGGGTATTTTGGTCATTTGTCAGTTATAGGTCATTTTAGCCAATGCCTAAAACTCCTATTTCCAAGCCTCAAATGGAGGAACTCCAAACATGAAAGTTGTTCAAAATGTGATTTTAAGTCTAGAAAGAAGGCCACAAATTGTTGGAAAAGCTCATAGCATGAAGTTACATGATTGGTCAAAAATGAACTAAAAATGGCATATAAGTTTGAAAAGTTGAAATTGAAAATTGGTTTGGAGGATCTAGGAATCCAAAATAGGTCATCCAATATATCATTTTGATTGGAAACATTATTTTGAGAACTTTGGTTCAAATAGATTTTTCATTTGAGGTCTAAAAAAGGGACTTTCTTTGTAAATCTATTACTTGCATTATAAGGCAATGTTGAAAAAACCTTACACAAGCCAAAGGTGAGCTTGTTTTTCACACATATCTTCTCATTATCTCATGTAAAGGTATTTTGGCACAAAATGGTAAGGCATAAGGCATGAGATGAGAGAAATTCAATATGGCATCACATGAGATTTCAAGAACTTTCTAGATCATTCTAGATGGTCCTAGACTTTTCCATTGATGGTTATAAAAAGAGTGAATCATGATGAGTATGAGGTTGGTGATAGAAGGCAGTTTCAGAGGAGAGAGAGAGAGAGAAATAGCCATTGAAGTTCTTCCTTCAAGTTCAAGCAATCCAAGAAATCTTTCACTACAAGTCATCTCCTTCACAACCATTGCAAACAGAAAAGTGTTCAACACCAAGGGATCATACTGAAGCCATTTCAAGCCTTGAATCATCCTCCACGAGCACCTACCATCATCACTTGACAGGTTTCTTTCTTTCCTTCTATCTCCTAATTTATGCAGTTTTAATTAGTTTTATAGATATAGAACTGATGCATTAGGTTAGAGGATGAAACCCTAGGAGTTATAGCACGATCCATGGAGTTCCATAGCAGAGCCAAGAAACTTTAATCTTCAAGAATTGACTGATTTGTTAGTCTCAGTTAGCATAAATTGGTTTAGAATAGTTAGGTAGATGTGTAGAGTAGCTGTATGCCATTAGATTCGAGGATTATTGAAGGTTAATAGCAGGTGAATTTCATTTGGACCATGACCTTGTGGGCTTCTATTAGGATTATCTAGGGAGAATTAGGGAAAAGTATGTGTGTAGTCTTGTTCCTCTTGATTAGTAGAGCAATTTTCGTGTTGGAATTTTAGGGTTTCGTGGCCTGAGCAGAGAGAACGAGTGGCTAGAGGATCCATGCATGGATTCTGGGTTTTCTGAAAACCCTAGGTCAGTTTGGGGACGATGGCTGTTGGCCGTTGGATCTCCCTGAATTCTTGACCTTTTCCTCTGATCGTGTGGCCAGGTTTTAAAATGAAAACGGAGGGAAACCTCCCCGCTGCAACGCAGCGTTTCATTAAAGCTGAAGACCTGGGCCTGGGTCCAGCTTGCTACGCGCACCCCCCCCCCCCCCCCTTTGCAGCCCATGTAATAATCAACTGACCTGCCTTACTATTTCCACCCCCCCTCCCTTTCAATTGTTTTAAATTTCTTTTATTTTCTTTTAATATTTTTCTTGTCTTTAAAAATTCATAAATAAATGAAAAATAACTCTTTTTTGTCCATCCTTTTTTCTATGTTGAGATAATTTTGTGTAGAAAAATATAAAAATAAAAATGGAATTTTATTTTTAATGTAGAATTTTTAATGGTATTTTCTTTAATATAGTGTATTTTCTTTCTTTTAGTTGATACCTCATTTTGCAAGAATTGTTTTAGGACCTTCCTTTAGTCTTTTTAACCCATTCTTTTTTGTGTAATTATATGATGAATCATAGTTCCCCATAGGATTTATTCTAGAATTTTAGAATTAAATTTTGATTAGTTTAATTAGGGTAGATTTAGGGTATCCTAATTAGGGTTTAGGTTGTGCTTAGGTGAGAAATTCATTTTCTTTAGATAGTTTTGTCTTGATTTTTGGGTAGAGGCCTATGTGGATGCTATGGGTAGAGGTTGAAGACCCTTGTGAATAATTGTTAGATTTTTCCCCATTAGTTTAGCATTTTTAGGTATTTTCTGAAGTTGCCTGATGATTTTGTCTGCCCTGTGGTTATCTGTTCATCTTTGGGGTTCATTGTGGGGAATTTGTTGTGAGGCTTGTGTTGTCTTGAAGACCTTGTTGGAGAGCATGATGAAGAGAAGATTGTAGATCAAGACTCAGAGACCCAGAGCTTGGATTATTCCCTGTCTGTGAGGTTTGAGATCCTGAAGTTTGAAGGAAGTTCATGGTACTTTCCTGAGGAAGGCACTATGAATGACTTTCATTCTTTCTTCTCACCTCTTTCTTAAGTATCCAATGATGTTGGAGCCAACTTGTGAGTTTAATTTCTCCTGAGGAGGAATGTAAACTGATCACATGTTGTTGAGCCACATGGGATACAACTCCTAAGTGAAAGCCTCCTAGTACTTTCCTGAGGAAGGTCCTATGGGTCTATTCACTTAGTTCCATTAGTTTATCTAGGATTTCTCAAGTATCCAATGATGTTGGAGCCAACTTGTGAGTTTAATTTCTCCTGAGGAGGAATGTAAACTGATCACAGTTGTTGAGCCACATAGGATACAATTCCTAAGTGGAAGCCTCCTAGTACTTTCCTGAGGAAGGTCCTATGAGTCTGTTCATTTAGTTCCACTAGTTCAGATAGGATTTCCTAAATATCCAGTGATGTTGGAGCCTGCTTGTGAGTTTAATTTCTCCTGAGGAGGAATGTAAACTGATCACAGTGGTTGAGCCACATAGGATATGATTCCTGAGTATACACCTCCTCGTGCTTTCCTGAGGAAGACACTATGAGTCTGCTTACTTAGCTCCCTTTCTTTGGTAAGCTTGTTCTGAAGCTTGAAGACTGGGATTGATTTCTCTTGTTTAGGGTTTTGCTTTAGTGCTTAGATTGGATCAGATTTTTTTTTAGGGTTAGGATTAGAGAGTAGATCCTTTCTTTCTCAAGTTTGTGTTTTGTTTGCCTGATGGCACTTCACTTCTTTTATCTGTTTATTGTTTGACAGCTTGTTGTTTATCTTCAGCATGATTATTGTTATTTCATGACTGGCTTGAGGTCGAGACGAGCTTGTGGAGGCTGAAGCCCCACACACATTTCCTCCCTCACTTGCATTGCATGCATTTTACTGTTAAAGCTGATGCCTTTGTCTGTTTTGGTGTATCATTGACATGATCCCTTAGGACTCTCATTTCCTTTGATAAGGATTTGATGATAGACTTTTAGGTTGAAACCTATGCATGACAACTTCTAGGAGTTCCCTGTTCAAAACCTCAACCATAGGATGAATCCATGGCATGACAACAGTAGGACTTGATAGTCTCCCTCCTAGTTGGGCCTGTTCTCTTCTCATCTCAAAGCAGTTAAAGATACAGTAATCATGAATGATTTCTTTCGTACGTTACGAGCCTTAAGCTATCTGAGATTGGAGGTTTAGTATGGTACCCTTTGGGTGACATGCGACGCATTCACTCTCAGGTCATAGTCTCTAGTGCGGTTGAAATCGCAAACACAATAAAAAACACTTCTTTTAGGAGATAACCCGTAGTTTCCCGAACTACGTTTGCTCTGATCTTTCATACCAGATGAAAGTACGTAGGCATAGGATGCGACGTCCTAGCGAGCAACCTTTCCCCCATAACCCGTAGCTAGCCGAACTACGTTGACTCTGATTTCTCATTCTCTGATGAGAATACGTAGGCATAAAGTGCGACGCTTTGCCGAGTCATTTTTCTTTTCTTTTTCAGCCAGCCTTGATAGGTAGATAGATTATAACCAACCCGTCCAAGTAAACAAACAAGCGAGGATCCCGTCGAGTACGACGGACGTGAGGGGTGCTAATACCTTCCCCTTGCGTAACCGACTCCCGAACCCAGACAATGGTTGCGACGACCTTGTCTTACCCTTTTTCGTCAGGTTTTTTCCGATCGTTTCCTTTCCCGCTCTGAGGGATAAATAACGAAAGGTGGCGGCTCTTCTGTTATGTCGGCACCTTATTTTCGCACAAGCGACAACTGGCGACTCTGCTGGGGATATTGGGATCTAGGGACTTTTCCCATCCCTTATGTTGGGACCGTTTCCCATCCCCTACGCGAGTCAATCCTATCGTTTGTGTGTTTGCTTGTTGGGTTGCATTTATTTATCGCATTTTTACTTCCCGCATCTTTACTTCCCGCATTTTATTTCCCGCATTTTATTTCCAGTTTGATATGATTATCTGTGCTGCTGTGGGAGAGGGATGTTACTGTGAGTGAAAAGCCGGACCTGGGCTTTGAGTACACACCTAGATATAGTTGCGGAGAAGTAGTAGACGAACCTGTCTGCTGAGCAGGCACAGTTCCCTACGAAAATCTGCGCTCAGACGAGATTCTTGCAGAGGTGCTCCTTTCTGGTCCTGAGGATCTGAGGGGAGTCCAGACGTGAGGATTGTCGACTCTGGGGACCGATCATTTGGAAGTCAGCTAAGAGAGGCCTCTTCATGACTTGACGATGCCACTCCTTCTGGGAATCGTATTGTCACTCATGAAAGTCTGTGACGCTGACGACCGCATAGGATGCCGTACCTTTGTCCGTGGATTAGGTCCATACCTGTGAGTGGGGTTGGGATATTGCAGGAAACTTTGACCTCCAGACTACCTGGTTTTCTTGACAGTGAATCAGTTATGTTGGGTTCTCAGTTGCCGATATGTTCTTGATAGAGCAAGGGTTTGATCAGAGGATCTTATCATCGGGTGTTTGTCTGTTCTTGATAGAGCAGGCCTTGATCAGTGTATTATCGTCAGTGGTTTGTTCTGGATGGAGCAGATTTTTGAGTAAGGGTCTGAAGATCTCATCGGCAGATGTTATTTGTTCTTGATAGGGCAGATTTTGAGCGGGGTCTGAAGATCTCATCAGCAGCTGTGCATTTGTTCTTGAGAGGGCAGATTTTTGATTTGGGGGTCTAGAGACTTCATCAACAGATATTCCTTGATCTTGCATCCGGGGTCTTTATTATCAGGCCTTCGTTCTTGTCAGAGCAGAATTTTGATCTCAATCCTATCAGATGGTTATTCTCGGCAGATCAGATCAATGGGTTTACACCGGGGTTTCTTTCTCATCAGTGACTGTTGACACCGTATCTCCACAGTAGCCACCTGGATATATTGTTGCATACCTGCATTTTGCATTAGTTTGCATAATCATTCGCATTCCATTGGCGTGTGTCTGTGACAGGTACCGTTTCCCCGATCCAGGATCTCTCGCCTCTTATTGCATTACTGCAGCCTCTCTCAGGAAGACTGATGCGTACGAGTTCTCGGTCCTTGATGTGTCGAATCTGACTATTGCTATGTGAGGTTACTATTTCCATGATTGGGCCTGGATTCCTCCCCTTATTATTGTCAACAGGTGCCAGGATCGGGGGATAATCTCTCAAGCACACAGACACACGCATGCATCTGCATAAAGCATTTTTGCATGACATACATTCTGTTGCTTTTCCTAACCTTTGATGTTGACAGGTTTTTCAGGTACTCAGGTTCCGAGCTGCTTTCAATCTCCAGGATTGATCAAAGACTCATCCACCGCTACTCAACTCGCGCTAATCAGACGAGAATCATGGACCAGGTACAGTCAGATGTTCAAGAGCTTCGTGAACGGATGGATCGTTTTATGGAGCTGATGCAAGTAGTTGCGAATGGGCAAGACCAGCTTCGTACTTTGGTTCAACCTCTCATCTCCAGGGTTGACAGTAATGGAATACTTCATGGAGGGGCCGTGCCCACTCCTCCTCAAGGGGACACTCCACAGAACGTTGTTCCTGCTGCCGGGGGCAACGGTAGTGCTAACGGCAATCTTATGACTAATCTCGGACTCAATGCGGCAGGCGCCGGCAATGGTAGTTTGGGTGCCAATGTTAACATAGGGCCGGTCAACGGCAATGTTGGTGCAGGAAATATGGTGGTGCCTCAACCGTGGCTGGAGGACCATCAGGATGACATATTCTCTCAGAGAGGTGTAGAGGCAGAGTTGACTGCTGAAGCTCGACTCAGGTTCAAGGCGCTGGAAGACAAGATGAGAGATATAGAAAATCAGAACACATTGGGCGTTGACATGTCCAGACTCGGGTTGATTGCTGACTTTAAAGTACCTCACAAGTTCAAGGTGCCTACCTTTGAGAAGTATAGGGGCACTACTTGTCCCCGTGTTCACCTCCGATCTTATTATAGAAAGATGTCCGCTTATTCTGACGATGAGAAGCTGCTGATGCACTTCTTTCAGGATAGTCTTTCTGGTCCATCGCTCGAATGGTATATGGGTTTGGAGCCCGCTGCTGTGCGCACCTGGAAAGATCTTGCAGAAGCGTTTGTTCTCCACTATCAATACAATAGCGACTTGGCTCCCAACCGAGTTCAGCTTCAGAATCTCTCGCAGCGGAGCAATGAAAGCTTCAAAGAGTACGCCCAGCGGTGGCGTGAATTGGCTGCTCGGGTTCAACCACCGATGGTTGAGCGTGAGCTAGTGCAAATGTTCGTGGCTACCCTTCCCGGAATCTACTATGAAAAGCTGGTCAGTGGCATGTCGGGAACATTCTCGGCTCTTATCACTTTGGGCGAGCATGTTGAGAACGGTATAAAGATCGGAAAAATTCAGGGCGAATCATCCTCAGTTGGAGGAGCTAGCAAGAAACCCTATACTGGCAAGCGTCGAGAGGGAGATGCCAGTGCTGTCACTAACGCTAGGAGAAAGGGCAAGGGCCCTCAGCCTCAGATTGCTAGCATAAACATCCCAGCTGCTCCGCCGCAGCCGCAGCCGCAGCAACAGCCCCAGCAACAGAATAATCAGGGATATAAGAGATATCAGAATCGGGGTCCCCTGGCAAACCGTCATCTTGAAACTCCACCTATGTCATATGCACAGCTTCTGCAAACGTTGCTTCAGCTCCAATTGGTTCACAAGAGGACAATGGCTCCCTTAACAGGGGCACCACCACCGGGGTATGATGCTAATGCTACTTGTGAATTTCACTCGGGGGCACCTGGCCATACGGTTGAGAACTGTAAAGCTTTTAAGCACAAAGTCCAGGACTTGGTGGACGCCAAGGTTATCAACTTTTCTGACAACGTGCCCAACGTCACCAAAAATCCAATGCCTCATCATAAGGGGGGCGGAGTGAATGCTGTTATCACTGAGGAGAATTCAGACTTGCTGACTGATGTCAAAGATTTGAAGACGCCGTTGAGTTTTGTTAAGGCTAAGTTGCTAAAGAAGGGCTTCTTTCCTGGATGTGGAGAGTTATGTATGGCTTGTGCTACACTTCCTGATGGGTGTGAGCAGCTGATCGAAGGTATCCAAAGTCTGATGGCCGAGGGTATTTTGCAATTCAGCCGGAGCGTTGAGAGTGCGTCAGGGGAAGTCGTGCTGAAGCAGGCAGAGGAAGTTGCTACCATTACTATTCCTCGTCACCCTATTACTATTTCCGCGCCTCGTCCGCCTTCTATCACCATCACCAGGGCCGGACCAATCCCGTTCGAGAGTACCAATGCTGTTCCATGGCATTATGGCGCCGAAGTTTATTGTAATGGTCAGAAGATAGAGCTTGAGCCGTCCGGATCGACTGCGCAGAATCTTACCGAAGTCAGTGGTATCACTAGAAGCGGAAGAGTATTCGCACCAGCAGAAGTTGCAGCAGAGAAAGTGGTCCGGGCTGACGCCGTGGATAAGGGTAAAGGTAAAGCTGTTGAAGAGGTCCCTGCAGGGGCAGAGAAAGACTTGCTAGTTAAAGATGCTGAAGAGTTCATGCGACTAATCAAGAAAAGTGACTACAAAATTGTAGATCATCTTCATCAGACTCCGTCAAAGATCTCGATTCTTAACCTGTTGCTGTGTTCTGAAGCGCACCGCAACGCATTACTGAAGGTATTGAATGCTGCATACGTGCCGCAGGAGATATCAGTAAATCAACTCGAAGAAGTGGTGGCCCATGTCAATGCTGGTAATGGGCTGGGATTTACAGATCTGGAGCTGACTCCTAAGGGAAGAGATCACAACAGCGCCTTGCACGTCTCAATAGAGTGCAGAGGCACGATTATGTCACATGTCCTGGTGGATACGGGCTCCTCGCTTAACGTGCTTCCAAAGAAGGCACTGATGAAGTTGGATACCCGTGGACTGCTGTGCACGCCCAGTGATCTGGTCGTGAAGGCCTTTGACGGAACCAAGCGCCACGTCTTCGGAGAGTTGACCCTGCCAATTCAAGTTGGTCCAGAGATGTTCGATGCGGTTTTCTATATCATGGATATCATGCCCGCCTATAGTTGCCTCTTAGGTCGGCCGTGGATCCATTCTGCTGGTGCCGTAACGTCCACGCTGCATCAGAAGCTTAAATATGCTGTTGGGGGCAGCATAGTCACAGTCTGTGGAGAAGAGGACATCATGGTAAGCCACCTATCGTCCTTTAAATACGTTGAAATGGATGGTGAGATCCATGAGACTCTTTGCCAAGCATTTGAAACCGTCAGGGTGAAGGAGGTAGCTCCCGTTGTTGCAGAGAAGCAAGAGTTGAACCTCTCCTCGTTTAAGGAAGCTCGGGCTGTTGTCGAAGCTGGTTCCACCCCAGGCTGGGGGCATGTCTTGGATATACTAATCAAACAGGATAAGTTTGGATTAGGGTATTCTCCTGGAGCTGAAGCTTCATCTTCTTCTGGCAGTTCGTCTCATGGGAAAGGGCCGATCTTATTCACCAAGGGGGGAGTAATTTTCGAGAGCATCAACGCTGCGTCAGAGGACAGCGGGGACAGTGATTGCGATCTTGACGCCTGGATTCAACCGAGCAAGCCAGGCGAGCGCCTCCACAATTGGACCATCAAGGAGATTATCAAGCTGACAAGTGAAGAGTAATGATTTGCTTTTTACAATCTTTGTACAGCCCTATGTCCTGCCCGGGGCATAGTGGTTTTACTGTCAGGGCCTTGTTGGATTATGTGTATGCATTTTGTTAATAAATAAAAGGCGTTTTCTTTGTAATCAAATATTGTGTTCTCTGTTATTCCTATTTTATGTTTATTTCGAAAAAACAGCAAAATGGCAACGAGGTTTGTGCTAACCTGCATATTCTTGCTTTAAACTTAACCCTTGTTATTGCAGGATCCACATAACAGATGACATCGACTCTGGACCCTCTACGGCTTACTACGACTTTGATTGCCCGATCTATCAAGCCGAGGATGAGATTGATGAAGACGAAGACCTTCCGGAAGAGTTGGCCCGCTTGTTGAGACAAGAGGAGAAGGTTATTCTGCCTCACGAGGAGGATATTGAGATCATAAATCTGGGTTCTGAGGAGCTCGTCAGAAATGTCAGAGTAGGGGCTGCGCTGCAGAATGATGTCAAGCATAGACTGGTCGAGATGCTTCGAGAGTATAGTGACGTCTTTGCTTGGTCATATGAGGATATGCCCGGACTTGACACTGATATCGTGGTTCATCGCTTGCCGTTGCGAGAAGATTGCCCTCCAGTCAAGCAGAAGCTTAGGAGGACGAGACCAGACATGGCTGTAAAAATCAAAGAAGAAGTCCAGAAGCAGTTGGACACAGGATTTCTAGCCGTTACCACTTACCCTCCGTGGGTCGCCAACATAGTGCCTGTACCGAAGAAGGACGGTAAGGTACGCATGTGCGTCGATTATCGGGATTTGAATAGGGCGAGCCCTAAGGATGATTTCCCGTTGCCTCATATCGATGTGTTAGTCGACAATACAGCCCAGTTTTCCGTGTTTTCGTTCATGGATGGCTTCTCCGGTTACAATCAGATTAAGATGGCGCCGGAGGACATGGAGAAAACGACGTTTATTACCCCCTGGGGCACATTTTGCTATAAGGTAATGCCCTTCGGTCTGAAGAACGCAGGGGCCACTTACCAGCGAGCAATGGTAACTTTGTTTCATGATATGATTCATCATGAGATCGAGGTCTATGTTGATGACATGATTGCAAAGTCCCAAACGGAGGAAGAGCATCTGGTCAATTTGCTGAAGCTGTTTGAAAGGCTTAGGAAGTTCAGGCTGAGGCTGAATCCTAACAAGTGCACTTTCGGAGTGCGGTCCGGAAAGTTATTGGGGTTTATCGTTAGCGAACGAGGTATTGAAGTTGATCCTGCGAAGATAAAAGCTATCCAAGAAATGCCAGCGCCGAAAACAGAAAAAGAAGTTCGTGGTTTCTTGGGCCGAATAAACTACATTGCAAGGTTTATCTCTCAGCTCACGGCCTCTTGTGAACCGATGTTCAAGTTGTTAAAGAAAGATCAGGCGATTACTTGGAATGAGGATTGCCAGAAGGCATTCGACAAGATAAAGCAGTATCTTCAGGAACCTCCGATCTTGATACCCCCAGTGGCTGGACGGCCATTAATCATGTACTTGACAGTTTTGGAGAATAGTATGGGGTGTGTTCTCGGTCAGCACGACGAGACGGGCAGGAAAGAGCATGCCATTTATTATTTGAGTAAAAAGTTCACTGAGTGTGAATCGCGATACTCGATGCTGGAGAAGACGTGTTGTGCATTAGCTTGGGCTGCCAAACGTCTACGACAGTATATGCTCAACCACACCACTATGCTAATTTCGAAGATGGATCCGATCAAGTACGTCTTCGAAAAGCAGGCTCTTTCGGGCAGGATTGCCAGATGGCAGATGGTGTTAACAGAATATGATATTCAGTACGTCTCCCAGAAAGCCATCAAGGGAAGCGTATTGTCTGACTACCTTGCCGAACAGCCAATCGAAGACTATCAGCCGATGAAGTTCGAATTCCCTGACGAGGACATTATGTTTCTCAAAGCGAAGGATTGCGATGAGCCATTGCCCGATGAGGGGCCGGATAGGAAGTCTCAGTGGAAGTTGATATTCGACGGAGCGGTGTCGCTACTGCGAAAATCGGCGCCGGCTGAACAGAAGAGTCGCCACCGTGCGTTATTTGTCCCACAGGAGGGAAAGGAAACGCTCAGAGTAAACCTCGCACAACATGGGAAAGGTATGGTCGTCGCAACCAAAACCTGGGTTCGGGAGTCGGTTACGCAAGGGGAAGGTATTAGCACCCCTCACGTCCGTCGTACTCGACGGGATCCACGCTTGTTTTCGGGTATGAATTGTTATTCTATCTAAACTATAGGTCAAGGGTTAAAAAGAAAATAAAATGAAAATAAAATGACTCGGCAAAGTATCGCACTTTATGCCTACGTATTCCCGTCTGGAACGAGAAATCAGAGTCAACGTAGTTCGCCCACCTACGGGAAAGGAGGGGAAGGTTGCTCGCTAGGATATCGCATCCTATGCCTACGTACTTCCACACAGCATGGAAGATCAGAGCAAACGTAGTTCGGGCCACGGAAGACACAAGCTTGTCTGGGTTAATTTTATTCCTTCTGAAAAAGGTTTTTCTGATTAACAGTCCAAGAGGACAAAAATGACGTCTTGATGAGTTCACATTCTTTTACGGAAGAAGTGTCTTTTATTGTGTTTGAAATCTTTATGTGTTTTTCTGTTTGTTTTGAGAAAGAAAGAGACAGAACTCTAACCTACGGTTGCGAAGGGAAACAAACTAACCTAATGTTATCATGCATGGGTTAAGACCTAGTGTCTATCATGCTCCTCTCTTGCGCAGAGAGAAACAGAGATCCTACGGGATAGGCAGAAACAGAAACAATAACAGATATAATAAAGCAGTAAAATGCATGGATGCAACAGTACAAGCGAGGCAAGGGAGTCCCACTCAACCTCGAACCTAGAAAACAATAGGCGAAAGTGAACTGGATTCACTTTCAACCCAACAGGGTAAGCAGCAAACAATACAGTCCAGAAAACCAATCAATACATCAGAAATGAAATACAGCAATAAAACAAACAGCTTCAGCAGCTCTGAATCAACATCTGGCTTCAAGTAATCTCCAATCAGTTACAGTCTTCAACAAGCATCAATCTCCATCTTCATGGCCTTTAGGAAAGGGCTTTGATCATCATTCTTCCATCTGCAATGGCTTTTCTTCAAGCTCAAACCTCCAGGATGAGGGATTAGTCACAAGAGTGAATTGGGTGTTAAGCAATCAGTTGACTACCAAGGGTGGTGAACAGACTGCTTCTAACACAAGAGACATTTTCTCTCAAGAGTTCTATCTCTTAGACCCTATCACCAAGCCTTCCAAAGGAAGGGGGTGAGTGTCTTAGAGAGACTCTGAATCACAGAGAAGAATGGATGCAGACAAGGCAATCCATGTTTGAGAAACAAACTTTCTAACCTAGAGCTCTGCCTAGCTCCTAAACCCTAGTCTCCTCAGCAGCTGCTAGCAAGAACCTCCTCTTCAACTCTGGAAGTTGATCTTCAATCTCTGGCTCTCCAATGGTCTTCATCTCCTCAAGTCTTCAGCTCTCCTAAGTCCCCAGACAACCCCAATACCCAAGCAAGCAAGCAATAATCCCCAGAGGGCACACCACACCAGTCAATCAGACATACACAGAGTATTAATAGCAGTAGGGGAGTCCTGACTTTTCTAAGGGGATCTAATAACTACCCATAGCCCCTATAGTCCCATAACTAATCTAGTTAAACCCTAAGTCCTAAGGGAAAGAATCAAACTTCTTAAGTCATCACCTAAAAACCCTAATTTGTTCATGTTGTTCACACCTACACTAAGCACCTAAATTTAACTTCTAAAAATGGGAACTAAATGGAATCTACAAGTTCAATGTCTAATCTAAACAACCTAAAAAGAATGAACAAAAAATATGAAAGCATCTAGTAGAACAAAAATTAACAAAATCATGCATGAAATGAAGCTATTTAAAATGTCATTTATTTAGAAAATATGGGGAAAATATCAAATAAAAAATAAAATGCAATTTTTATTTTTTATAATTTTCTAGACATTCTAATGAAAATGTAAAAAAAAGAATGAGTTAAAAATAATATTTTTTCATTTAGTTATGATTTTTAGAAGATTAATGAAATATGAAGAAAATTAAAAAATAAAAAATACAAGAGAAGGAGGGAGGGGGTGAGAATAGAAATGGATTCACGTGCAATTCACAATGGGCTCAGGTCACGGGGGTGTGGGTAGCGATCAAAGCACTAAGCCCGCCCGTTTCATTAAATGAAACGGTGCGTTTTGGCTTCTACATCTCTCCCTCCAAATTTCAGTACGAATGAGAGCCACACGATCTTGGTCTTGGGTCAATGGTCTAACACGCAATGGACAGCCACGATTGCTTCTTCTTCCTCCTTGTGTTCATGAAGCTAGGGTTTCCACCATGGATACACATGCACGTATACACTTCAAGCTCTATGTTCTCTCTCCACAGTCCATGGATCAACACGATATAAACATGAAAAACGCTCCAATTTTCTTCCTCTACAAGACTATGGTGGTAGTTTGTTTTGAAACTCAACATAACTCTCAACCCGATAGCAATAAGCTCTGGCCACCATGAAAATACTCTGGTATGCATCATCAAGATTCTCACTCAAACCTGTACTAATCTACTCTATGCCTAATGGTGATTATTCTAATCTATCAAACTAACATTATAATGCACTCTACTACAAGTTCTAAGTCTAAAAAGCTTCGAGCACCTGTTAACAATTATCACTAAACAGCACCAAACTCATCCTAATCGTTCTACTAACAACCTAGATCACATCTAAACTAATAAAACTATGTAACTCTAACTAAATTAAGCAAGTTAGAGCAATTTGCACCTTGAGCAAGTTCTTGTGGATGATGATGAATCTTGTGAATCCAAGCCTTTGGATGCTTCAATCTGGATCTATTCTTGCAGCAAGTGATTCTGTATGCACTATCTCGATGGATCTTGCACTGTATCTTGATCTTCACATGAAATTGCAAATTGTGTATGGTTGATGGAAGCACACGAAATTGAGCAAATTACACTATGTTCTTGGCTGAATCCTATGGCATGATGATGAATCAGTATGATGAAATTGATTTTGATGGTGATTGGTGAAGAAATTGGTGAATTGAAATGAATTTGCAAGTGAGAGAGAAATGAGAGAAAAGTGTGAATTCTATGGAGTTTTTTTGCACAAATGAGGATTCAACCCTTGCTCAATTCTGATTTCATGAATATATAGTGCTCAAATGAACTTTCTAGAACCATCTTGCAACTTCCCTTGCATTCCAAATTGAATCCATTTTGGTTATGTTTCTTCAAATGCAAGTAACCATAAATAACTTTTCTTTTTCCTTCTAAACTCAAAAAAGTGCTTGAACCATTGTCTTTGAAATGTCTTTTCCATTCAAAATGACCTATAATTTTGCATCATTTGACCAAGATATGAAAAATCTCATTTTTTAAGCCATTTTTCTTCATTAAATTCACCAATTTTGAAACCTTGTGCTGTGTACTTTTCCAATCTCTCATGGTCACTTTTCTAGACTCAAAATGTCATTTGGAGCAAGTTTGATGTTGTAAGTTTTTCCATTTGAGGCCTCCTTGTATGAGTTTTGGACATAGGTTAAAATGACCTGTAATTCACAAATGACCAAAATACCCTTTGCTTGCCAAGACCATAAGTTGAGCTCCACACATCATATGAGGGCATGCTATACCATTCTAGAAAGCTAAGACAATGAGGAACAATTCTTATGTTGACCAGAAATTCACTTGAAATCTCCTTGAGGGGTAAAAATTGCTTGGAAGTCAAGCCACTTTCACAGACAAAATTTCAGATACCTCAGATGACCTGTAACTTGCAAGGACCATAACTTGAGTTCTATAAATCTCCTTGATGTCTTCCACCACTCAAATTAAAGGTCTTGAGATCCTCTACAAGTTTCATGTTGGCCAAGAAGCCATTTGAAGCTTGCATTTTGACTTGCCTTGCTTGGAAATTTGACCTAAACTAGGGGATTTTACACAGAAACCCTAATTTAGAAAGCCCTCTTCTCCTTGATTTCTCTTGAATCCTTCTTAGCATATCTCCATATCCTTCTTTATATGTCCAATGATGAACCCCACATCTCTCCACTAGACTTGAATGCCCCTTAAATCAGTCAATTGACCTAGGGTTGTCCTAGGGTTGACCCAGATGAAACCCTAGTTGACTGCCTTCAGCTATAGCTCTTGTGACTACACCAATGACTTGTCTCCTTCTCCAAATGACTTTATAAGTCCTCCAAGATGTCTAGATACTCCCCCTGCTCCATCCACAGCTCACAACCTCTTTGTTGATCCTCAGACACCCTCAGTTAGGAGATAGATGAACTGCTTGATCCATTGACTTGATAGCTTCCAAATTCTTTTCTGATGACTTGAATGAGATTGAATTTGAATAATAACCTCTTGATAGGCCTCTAGAGATGAGAATAATGATTGGTCCCCTGTTGAATGACTTGCTATGCTTATGCTATGCAGATGATTAGTCTATGTACATGACTCTATATGCAAATGCTAATGATATTGAAACATAAACCAAGTGAATAAGGTTGAGCAAATTTTAGGGTGCAACAGCTGCCCCTATTCAAGCGACTGGGACCCGATTGGGCGAAGAGCGAACGGCCTTCGAACATTCGAGGTACGAGACGGTTGAATACTAAGAACCCGGAAATTTGCCAACCGCGGAAATGAACTACACCACTGCTTGGGGAACGACATTCATCCACTGAATCTGACTGTTACAGTAACCCACTGATCTCGTGCGACCGTGCTGGGGATTGTCTTCACCGTTCTGAAAAGGATTCTGTCATAACAGATTGCTTGCTTGTCCACGTTAGGACTCTGTCTGTCATCGATGCGAAGAAATCTCAACTAAGACCTGTCCACGTTAGGATTCCACTTGTCGTTAACCCAGAAAAATCTCGGCAACTCCGCTAGGGATAATTCGTCTGCATTTCCATAAACTGAATCGTCCACGTTAGGAATAAAACTCTTCCACGTTAGGAGTAACACCTGTCCACGTTAGGAATCATTTCTTCTGTATCTGTCCACGTCAGGACTAACCCTTTCATCTTTCCACGTCAGGAAGCAATCTTCTTTCCACATAAGGAGAACTATATCAATCTGTCCACGTAAGGACTCCAATACCACTTGACATGTCCGCGTCAGGACTCCATTCTTTCCACGTAAGGAATTCAACTTTGGTTCTGAACCTGTCCACGTCAGGACTCAACTTTCCACGTAAGGAGTACATCATTCTTCCACGTCAGGAATCTTGAATCTGTCCACGTAAGGACCCCAATTTTTCCACGTAAGGAATAAATCTTCTTTTGAGTCTGTCCACATCAGAATTAAACCCCTTCCATGTCAGGGATACACTCTTTCTTTCCACGTCAGGAATACAAGTCTCTTTCCACGTAAGGAATGCTATCTGTTTTCCACGCAAGGAAACATAACTTTTCCACATAAGGCAACCAATTCCTTCCGATTTGTCCGCGTCAGGACTACATTTTTCCACGTAAGGAATGCCATCTTAATCTGTCCACGTAAGGACTCCACTCTTTCCACGTTAGGAATCACCTCTTTCCACGTAAGGAATCCTCTTCTGATATGTCCGCGTAAGGACTACATCGTCCACGTTAGGACCCACTTCTCCCCGTTAGGAATAATAATTTCTTTGATTTGTCCACGTCAGGACACTGATCTCGTCTTGATTTGTCCACGTTAGGACTCAGGCGTCTTCGACCCGCTGAGGAAATAAGACTTGTCCACGTAAGGACTCACACGCTTGTCTGATCTGTCCACGTCAGGGCACCAACACAAAGAGTAATCACTTTTGTCAACGTCATGACCTCCCATTCCACTAATTTCGAGAACCCGAATCTGCCCACGTTAGGACTAACACACCTCACCAATCCGGGGAAATAAACCTGTCCACGTTAGGACGCCCACTTCTGAAGAAATCCTGTCAATATAGGAATAAATTGTCCACGTCAGGACTTAGTTCTCCATTGATCCCAACCCACAAACTTCTTAGCACTGACGTGACAGCGACTTTGAGATGGACTCTACTGGGGATGTCTGGAAACCAAACTATCGGACGCCTGTTCTGATAACCGGCGGTGGCCTCTGAAATTCTGATTCATGGAACCCCTGATGACAAAAGAGAAACTTATCCTGATAACTCTGTGGGGAATACTGCCGAAACTGACATTATCATTGGATGTCTCATGCCGAGATCTTGAATGTTTGGTTGTTCATTTAAGCAAGAGTTCTCTCCACCTGAACTGCTAGAGTACAGAAATTGCTTCAGCAAAATAAACGCTGAAGATAATGCCGACTCCGCCGGGGATAGCCAGATGCTACAGAATTATTCCAGCAAAATAAATGCTGGGAGGATGAAGTCAACCCTGCTGGGAAATTGGGAACTCAAACCGAGCACCCTGTTGAGGTAACCCCCTGCTGGGGAAAATAACCTTGCTGGGGAATAGCAAATGTGCATAGTACGATCGGACTTTCTGCTAGAACGTGAACTGATATTACACAGTATCTCTGACAAAATAAATGACAGGAACCACCATCAACTCTGCTTGGGGGAGTCTTAATCTTCGAGTTCCACTGGAAGGAATGAAAACACTCGCAAAGAGAATTCCGTTGGGGATGGGATGATTCTCTTGGGGAAAATTAACTGACTTCACTGGGGGAGAGGATGATTCTCTCGGGGAAAGATGAACCTGTCTGAACACAGCCTTACGATCTTGGAATCGTCAATTCCCTTTGCACATGCTACGACTAGCTGGAGAGTTCGATCCTTCTTCAGGAAGAACCTGCATGACCTGCGTGAAGACTGAGTCTTTCGTTATCGCGATCTTTTGTTTGTATTCCTCATAGGGCTATGAAACCTGCAACAACACAAACAAGGCAAGACAAGCCTATGCAACCAAATCTATTCAGGTTAGTGACATCCTTTTCGGTTAATTCAAAGCTTTAGCAATTGTCGGCAAGGGCCAGTGATGTTATACACGTGCTAGTTTCAGTAAACTTAGGCGATTTATCATGCACAAAACAGTAAAGAATCAGTATCAAGTACTGAATAACATATTTTCATTGATTGGGCCCCTGAATGGGCGGAGTTTTTTTATACACGGGATGTAACTCCTGAAAAGAGGAAGCTACGCAAAGCAAATATACAAGTATGCAAGTATGCACAAGAAGCATGAATATTGACAACTTCAATTTGTACACATGTCGGCAACGGGATGCAGATGAACACTACGAACTGATCCTCCCATGACTCGCCCGACTCTAATGCTTTCCCGGTATCCCCACTTCTGAAGAGATTGTATCCGATAACTGGCTCCTCAAATATATTTTCCCGCATTGATGCTCATTGAATTCGGACCGCAGTCATTTGCTTTTCAAATCCCTAACTTTTGCGTGAACCGCCCTTTACGGGTTTTCAGTTCACCGGGATACCCTTTTTTGCCGAAGCCGCCCAGTGTAGGTTTTCAACTTCGCGGGTGTACATTTTTTCAATTTTATCCCTAACTTTTGCCCGAACCTTTCATTCTGTTTTTGGTTCGCCAGGATGCCCCATTTTTGCCTGGACTCTCTTTTTCTGTCCAGCGGGTCTATTTTAAGCAAAGTATTTTTTAACTGCGTCCGAATTCACAGGTGACGTGAAGTCTTCTCCGTCCATGGTGGACAACAACAACGCTCCTCCTGAAAAGACCTTACTGACAACGTATGGCCCTTCGTAGTTGGGGGTCCACTTGCCCCTGTGATCTGCTTGCGGCGGGAGAATCCTTTTCAGCACAAGGTCGCCCGTCTGAAAGCTTCGTGGATGTATCTTCTTGTCGTACGCTTTCTTCATTCGGCTCTGGTACAAACGACCGTATGCTAGGGAAGCTAGCCTCTTCTCGTCCATTAAGCTCAGTTGGTTCAATCTATTCGTTACCCATTCTGCCTCGTCCAGCTGAACGTCTCGCAATACCCTCAGAGAAGGGATCTCAACTTCCAATGGTAATACCGCTTCCATTCCGTATACTAACGAGAACGGAGTTGCCCCGGTTGATGTGCGTACCGTCGTACGATAACCGTGCAAAGCAAAAGGTAGCATTTCATGCCAATCCTTATAGGTCACCACCATTTTCTGAACAATTTTCTTGATATTCTTATTGGCCGCCTCAACAGCGCCATTCATCTTGGGTCGGTAAGGAGAGGAGTTGTGATGTTCGATCTTGAAATTCTGACAGAGCTCCTTCATCATTTTGTTGTTCAGATTTGAACCATTATCCGTGATTATCCGCTCGGGGATCCCATATCGGCAAATGATATCTCTTTTGATGAATCTGGCCACCACTTGCTTCGTTACATTCGCGTAAGACGCCGCTTCCACCCACTTGGTGAAATAATCGATTGCTACTAGGATGAACCGGTGCCCATTAGAAGCCGTCGGCTCGATCTTTCCAATCATATCAATTCCCCACATCGAGAATGGCCATGGAGATGACATCACATTTAGAGGACTCGGAGGCACGTGTATCTTGTCAGCATAGATTTGGCACTTGTGGCACTTCCTCGCGAACTTGAAACAATCAGTTTCCATCGTCAGCCAAAAGTAACCTGCCCTCAGCAGCTTTCTCGTCATAGCATGCCCACCAGCATGCGTACCAAAGGTACCTTCGTGAATTTCCTCCATGAGAAGCTTTGCCTCTTTCTCGTCTACACAACGCAACAACACCAAATCGTGGTTTCTTCTGTACAAGACGCCATCCGGATTCAAGTAGAAATTACCCGCTAATCTCCTGAGAGTCTTCTGATCTTGACTGGATGCCCCAGCCGGATACTCTTTATTCTTCAGGAAATTAAGGATATCAAAATACCACGGTTTGTCGTCAGATGCTTCATCGATAGCAAATACATAAGCTGGCCTGTCAAGCCGAGAGATAATGATTCGGGGAGCTTCGTTCCAGAAGTTGACCTTGTACATGGAAGACAAAGTGGCGAGAGCGTCAGCCATTTGATTCTCTGCCCGCGGTACATGATGCAATTCAACCTTGTCGAAGAAAGGCAACAATCTCCTTGCATAATTCATGTAATGTATCAAATTGGGCTGACGTGTCTCCCATTCCCCTTTGATCTGATTCACCACCAGGGCTGAGTCTCCGTATACGTCTAGATGTTTGATTCGCAAATCAATGGCTTCTTCAAGCCCCATTATACAAGCTTCGTATTCGGCCTCATTGTTGGTAACGGCAAAGGTCAATCGGGCAGTAAACGGGATGTGCGACCCGTGTGGCGTGATGATGATTGCTCCTATTCCGCTACCGTAAGCATTCACGGCTCCGTCAAATATCATCTTCCATTTGGACCCCAACTCTGGTCCTTCGTCTGGCAACGGCTCTTCGCAATCTTTCATCTTTAAATACATGATATCCTCGTCGGGAAAATCAAATCTCATCGATTGGTACTCTTCAATAGGCTGCTCCGCCAGATACTCAGACAGTACACTCCCCTTTATAGCCTTCTGCGAGACGTATTGAATATCATATTCGGTCAAGACCATCTGCCAACGGGCGATTCTACCTGACAACGCCTGCTTTTCAAATACATATTTGATAGGATCCATCTTCGAGATGAGCATGGTTGTATGATTCAGCATGTACTGCCTCAAACGCTTGGCGGCCCAGGCTAGCGCGCAACAAGTTTTCTCCAGCATTGAGTATTGAGATTCACAGTCTGTAAATTTCTTACTCAAGTAATAGATTGCATGCTCTTTTCTCCCTGTCTCGTCGTGTTGACCGAGAACACAGCCCATGCTTCCCTCAAGAACCGTCAAATACATGATCAAGGGTCTCCCTGCCACTGGGGGTATCAAAATAGGAGGCTCCTGCAGATACTTCTTTATTTTATCGAACGCCTTTTGACAATTTTCGTTCCACGTTACAGCTTGATCTTTCTTCAACAGCTTGAATAATGGTTCACACGTGGCCGTTAGGTGAGATATGAACCGAGCAATGTAGTTCAACCTCCCTAAAAACCCGCGCACCTCTTTCTCTGTTTTAGGCGTCGGCATTTCTTGAATTGCTTTTATTTTAGCAGGATCGACCTCTATTCCTTTTTCGCTTACGATAAACCCCAGGAGCTTACCCGATCTCACCCCGAAGGTGCATTTATTAGGGTTCAGCCTCAGCCTGAACTTCCTAAGTCTTTTAAACAACTTCAGCAGATTCACCAGATGCTCTTCCTCCGTCTGGGATTTGGCAATCATATCGTCAACATAAACTTCGATCTCTTTATGCATCATGTCATGGAAAAGAGTCGTCATCGCACGCTGATATGTTGCCCCAGCATTTTTCAAACCAAAGGGCATCACTTTGTAGCAAAATGTTCCCCACGGCGTTATGAAAGTAGTCTTCTCCATATCCTCTGGCGCCATTTTAATTTGATTGTAGCCTGAAAAGCCATCCATGAAGGAGAATACGGAGTACTGAGCAGTATTATCAACTAACACGTCAATGTGAGGAAGTGGAAAATCGTCTTTTGGGCTTGCTTTGTTCAAATCTCGATAATCCACACACATCCGAACCTTGCCATCTTTCTTTGGCACTGGTACGATGTTGGCAACCCATGAAGGATACTTCGTCACAGCCAGGAAACCAGCGTCCCACTGTTTCTGAACCTCCTCTTTGATCTTCATTGCCATATCTGGTCGAGTTCTGCGAAGCTTTTGTTTGACCGGCGGGCAATCTTCTTTCAGTGGCAGGCGATGCACGACCATATCTGTATCGAGCCCGGGCATATCCTCATACGACCAAGCGAATACATCACTATACTCTTGGAGCATTTCAACCAGTCTCCGCTTGATATCTTCCTGCAGCGCGGCTCCGATACGAATGTTTTTCTCAACCCCTTCCGACCCCAAATTGATAATTTCGATGACCTCGTCGTGAGGCAGAATGGCTCTATCCTCTTGCTTTACTAACCAAGACAGTTCTTCAGGAACGTCGCTATCTTCGACAACCTCTTCTTCAGCCTGAAACACCGGGTGCTCAAAGTCGGGACGAGTCATAGGTGGTTCAAGGATGTCATCTGAAAATGTTATCCTGCAAAAGGAATGGTTAAGTGCTTCAAAATGCGTATAAAGCGAATAACCACGTTGCCATTTTATTGAAAAAATATAAAACAAGAAAGACAGGGATTACGGTATTTGCACATGAAAAAACGCCATTTATTTAATGATTAACACGCAATGTTTATAACAACACAGCCCTAAGCAAATCCTGATGCCCCGGGCAAGACATCAGATCATTCAACAATTAGTAAAGCAAAGCATTACTGTTTAAAAGTCACAGGAACAAGCTCCTGAATAGACCAGTTGCACAGTCCTTGTCCTGGCGTGCTTGGCTGAATCCAGGCATCCATATCACAGTCGCTGTCTCCTTCATCGGACTCTGAAGCAGCATTGACAGTTTCATGACATACTCCACTGGCAGAGATGATAATCGGCTTTCTGAAACGGGGGGCTCTCACGGAAGGAGTTGATGACGACGGTTGGTACCCCAGTCCGAACCGGTCCATCTTCACAGGAATGTCCAGCACTTTGCCCCAGCCCTTGGCTTCTCCTGCTTCCACTAGAGCTTGAGCTTCCTTATACGATGAGACAGCTATCTCTGGCACTTTGCTCGGCCCGGGACCTTTGTCCTTGATGTGCAAACCTTCGAATGCCTGGCATGGTGTCTCGTGGATCTCCCCGTCGACTTCCACATATTTAAATGAAGATAAATGGCTGACCAGGATGTCTTCTTCTCCGCACACGGTGACTACACTGTCTCCGATCATATATTTCAACTTCTGATGCAGGGTAGACGTGACTGCCCCCGCCCCATGAATCCAGGGTCTTCCAAGCAAGCAGCTGTACGCAGGCTGTATATCCATGATATAAAACTCAGTCGCAAACACTTCCGGCCCCACTTGCAGAGGCAAAGTGATTGATCCAAAGACTGTTCTCCGCGTGCCGTCAAATGCTCTGACTACCAAATCACTGGGTGTACACAAAATTCCTCGAACATCCAGCTTCATCATCGCCTTCTTGGGAAACACATTCAAAGATGATCCGGTGTCAACCAATACGTGCGACATTACTGATCCTCTACACTCAACAGATACGTGTAATGCCATATTATGATCTCTCCCTTTCGGAGTCAAGTCAAAATCGGTAAAGCCCAAGCTGTGGCCTGCATTCACATGTGCCAATACTCCTTCTAGCTGATTTACGGAGACGTCTTGGGGTACAAAAGAGGTGTCCAGGACTTTCAGCAAAGCGTTTCTGTGAGCTTCCGAACACAACAGCAATGATAGGATAGATATTTTAGACGGCGTCTGCTGCAGATGCTCCACAATCTTATAATCACTTTTTCGAATTAAGCGCATGAACTCTTCTACATCCCTCGATGCTGCTTCTTTTTCACTTGCTTGTACCGGAACATTTTCAACCACTTTCCCTTTTCCTTTTGCTAGTCTTTCAGCCTCCACTTCAGGAGATATAAAGATCCTGC